>JAMZTW010000061.1:0-1303096 GCA_024706585.1 Penicillium simplicissimum
CACGGAGTGTTGGATGATGGCAAGGCTGAATTCAAGAACAGCCCGATCAAGCCGATCACGCAAAGCCTCGGTATCGACCTCGTCGCGATCGGAATCCGTTCGACTGGTGAGTTCGCTCGCGGCCTCGGTCACCTCGTGCCATGCTTCGACCTGTCGATCGCTCGGTTGGAAGAGCGTGTCCCGCAGACGACCCTGCTCGACGACTCGTTCCCAGTAGCAGATCAATCGCTGCCAAGTATCGATATATTTCCGACGAGACTGCTGGTTCTGCAGTGCCGTGATGGGATCTTGGGACGTTTCCTTCCGCGTGAATGTATTCAGCAGTCGTGCATTGCGCCGGCTAAGGCATCGGGCCTCTACGTTCTGGTCATGCACGAGGACGGTCATCGTTTTCTCTAGAACCCGTCCGATACTCTCACAGATCAGGAATAAAGACGGCTCTTCCTGCAACCTAGGGAGGGAATAGCTAGGACCAAGGTCTTTGAGCTCCAGCCCTAAGAGATGGATGTAAATGCCGGTACGCTTCATCCACGGTGTAAGCTCGGAGACGTGCCGTGCAGTCTCAACACAATCTCGTTGCGGCTGAGATTGACTCTGTTGGTACCGTCCTATAATTTGATTCCATGCAGTATCTGGAACAGGAGTGGAGGGAGACGGGATGTGGGTCGAAGATGGAGCATTCTCCGGTGCATTGGCGTGGGGATATATATATTGTGGGGTAGCAGACTGGTGGACCTGGTCGGCCAGAACTACTGCAAAATAACGTTGAGCTTGCGACTGGGAAAACAATGTCTGAACATAAGCCTGGTGCCATGGCATCGCGCCCTGGCGGGAAACTTGCCACTGGTGCTGCCGGTTGTAGTGTTGTCGGATCCGATCAGTACTCGTCGTGCGGAAGTCACATCGTTCAAAGTGGCAGAGATACCCAAGCACGGTCGGCAGCCCACGAATCTCCTCCGTCCCATCAGGTGGCTGCACCGCATCGCTGTTCGTAGCCCCGACGTCGTCCATTTGGGTGCTAGATTCAATTCTCCTTCGCTGATCGCTTGGTGTTCGATGCTTTTCAAGCAGATGGCGTGCCAGATTCTGGCGGGTATAGCAGCTGCCGTGGGTAGTGCACAGAGTCACCCGCCACTTACGCAGGACCTGAATAAATGACGGAAGGATGTCACTTTCTCCACTAACCACGGATAGTGACGTGTTAATTCTGGACTCGGGCATATTTTAGGGGTCGTAGGTCAAGATGACACGAAGAAGGTAATGGTATTGTCTGTTATTGTTACTATCTACAGGTTATGAATACCAGCGGGATTGCCCCTGAATACCAGCGGGTGCTAATACTATTCTGGCTTAGCGCCGGGTACGGTTTGTTACTAGGGTTGGTGAACACCGCTGGTGTTCAACGTGGACTAGATTCAGACTCCCTACTATCCCTTACTACTATATATCTCGAATCTCTTCTTTCCGTATCCCGATAATATTTATACCCTAACGAATAATCTATATGATAAATATCTATATTTATACTACTACCATAAACCCACTATATATATCCCTAATACTATCTATAAACTCTTATAACCCTGAAATCCTTTACATCATCTCCAATACCCATCTAATATATATATTTTGATCCGTAATAATCCTATCCGATAAATATATATTCTTACTATTATCTATAACTCCCTATAAATAATAATATATCTCGTATATCGAATACTAATATAATCACAAATCTCTACTGAACTTCCCCAGTCTTGATATAATCCTATTATTTCGATGGGGGGCCTTCCCTTCGTACGATCCTCTGATCTGGATACCCTTGAATTTCCTTGGGGGGTCTTCGTACGATCCTCTACTCTAAATGCCCTCCAATTTCCATGGGGGGCCCGTCGTACGATCCTCTGATCTGGATACCCTTGAATTTCCTTGGGGGGTCTTCGTACGATCCTCTACTCTAAATGCCCTCCAATTTCCATGGGGGGCCCGTCGTACAATCCTGGAGTCTGGATGCCCTCGAATTTCCTTGGGGGGTCTTCGTACGATCCTCTACTCTAAATGCCCTCCAATTTCCATGGGGGGCCCGTCGTACAATCCTGGAGTCTGGATGCCCTCCAATTTCCTTGGGGGGTCTTCGTACGATCCTCTACTCTAAATGCCCTCCAATTTCCATGGGGGGCCCGTCGTACAATCCTGGAGTCTGGATGCCCTCGAATTTCCTTGGGGGGTCTTCGTACGATCCTCTACTCTAAATGCCCTCCAATTTCTATAGGGGACCCGTCGTATGATCCTTATATAAGTATACGGACTGGAAATATTATATATTCGGACCGATACTTCCTACAACATTACCCTACTCGACGAGACGCGTAACGCTAAGTGCGAATAGAATCAATCAACTCGAATATAGTCTAATAGAAAGATACTATCTAATCTTATACTACGGAGGAGCAAAACGCTCGCCGAAGCCAGATAAAACTCGCCACCAGCTCAGTCTGCCGTACGGAAAGACTAGGAGCTTGTTGCCCAAGAAACTGGACAAGGCTAAGAGGATCGGAAGATAAAACCTCCCCCGGGGACACCTGCTGATAGTACGTATACTGGATCGTACGAATCATCCCGTACGAGGGATCTTGCTCGGAAAAGGACGCAAAGACCATCATCGCAACCATCGGGAGAAGAACAAATTGGAACGCACAAGGATTCGACGGAGCCTTCGTACGCCAGTTACCACAGATATTCTGAGGCATTCCACACCGGAAACACGCCGTATACGGCGCGTACCGGATCTGGCGCCGGACTATCTGATACCATTCTCGAGCCGGGGAATTAGCAGGATTGGTACAAACGACGAGCTCGTGGTAGGAATCGAGGCCCTGAACCGCACAAGTCCAGCACCGATCCTTCCACAGCTGCGCCTGATCCTCAAGGAACTCGTGGTCGATAAGCGACGTCTCGCACGGGCGATACCACTGGAGTCCTAGGCTCGTACGACTAAGGTCCTGCCGCCGGAACTCATATCGTACGGAGGCAGGAATCGAGTCCTGCGTGGAAGGCGCCGGGACCGTAGACGGAGGCTGCGCGGCTGGCGTCGGCGGATGGGGGGAACAGGGTTCGTACGGGGCTTGAGACTGGAGACTGCCACAGGAGCTACTCGTAGGGCTACCGATACGGACCGGAGATGTAGATGAGGGAAGGATTGGATCTAGCGGAGGCGGGGAGCGAGGCCTAATAGTAGAAGGCGCTACGGTATCGTACGAAGCCGGATTACAGGACGAAGATCCCGAGGTAAGGCGGTTCGGACGAGAAGCAATCGCCGGGAGATGATAAGGTGAAGTCGTACGAGGAACCCCGAGGATACGTTCCTGATGGCGCTTCCGAGGGTGGGTAGAAGGAGACGACTCGCTCCGGCGACGCCGACGCGAGGACTGACGAGAGAGCGAGGCCTGGTCGCGAGGAGGCTCCATCCGAGAAGGATGAGGCAAGAGAGGCGGGGGAATAATAGCAAGCGTACGAGCGGGGATAGAATTAGAGCTTGGAGCGGATCTCCCAACAGTCGAATCCCAGTCTGGCGCACAGATATCGCACTGGAGCTCCTGGGGGTCAAGCGCGGCTGAGGTTCGACCGCAAGAAAGACGACGGACAGAGATAGGAGTCGGGCCAGTATCATCGGTCCATTTAGGGCCGTCAAGGTATTGATCGAGAATCGTACGGCGGCAGACCGATGACTGTGTGAGATACTGCCGTACGGTATCAAGGTCAGTGTCGTGTTCCGTACGCTCCTCGTCAGTCTGCCCAGGCTCTGCCCGGAACCAGAAAGGAGGCTGATCAAGCCCGGAGGGCTGGATAACCACGGCCTCGCTAGGCTGCCCGTCACGGCCGGCACGCCCGCTCTCTTGGCTGTAGTCGAGCATCGTACGAGGCCAGCCGAGGTGGAGTATACATCGGATATCAGGTATATCGATCCCAAGCCCGAGGGACGCAGTGGCCGCTATAACCTGACCGGGTCCCTGACGGAAGCGTGTGAGGATGCCAGCCTTATCGTACGAGCGGCTATGAAAGGCCTCGCATTGAAGGCAGCTTGCAACACGCTCTGTCAAGTCCCGTGTACTACAGTAGATGATCGTGCGGCCAGGGGACGCAAGGCGGATCCGTTCTCGTACGAAGGCCGTCACAGAGGGGCTAGTAGGCCAGACGGTCTCCCCTCGGAGCGTGGCGTCGACCTGCGGACGCCAGATCCGGTAGGCAATGTTCGGCCGCGTGGTACGACTACGGTAGAGATGAGCCTGCTCAGGACGGATCCGGAGACGCCGCCAGAGGCGGTACTCAAGGGATGGAGGAAGGGTGGCGGTAAGAAGAAGTAGCTGGACGTTCCACGTAGCGAGCTGGCCAAGAAACTTGATCGTCGTACGAAAGGAGCTTCCGGGCATAAGAAGGATGTGACACTCGTCGATCACGATCCGATCCAGGCGGCCAAAGTTCCGTTGGCGATTCAAGAACGTACGAAAGTCGTCCGTGCCGGCAGCCTCAGGCGTAACAAGAACGATCGAAGCCTCGTCGGGGGGTCGACGGCTAAGCCACTCGACACAAGAGATGCCGAGCGCCGTACAACGCTCCTGAAGATCAGACCGAAGAGCAGTCAGAGGGACAACCACTACCGTTAATCCTCCGGCGATCCAGGCCGGGAGCATAAAGAGAAGACTCTTACCGCCCCCGGTCGGCATCACAGTAATCAGAGGGCTCTGGCCGTGCTGGATCCCTTGGAGCGAACGAGCCTGGATACCCCGGAATCGTACGGTAGTACTACCGAAAAGGTCTTGGAGCGCCGACGGAAGGTCTGCCTGCTGAAGCTGGAATCGACGCGCCGTACGATGCTGGCTGAGCTCGTTTTCCCACGGATCGGGGCCCTGTCGTCGTACGAGACGCCGAATCGGGTCCTCCACGGACGGGAAACCCAGGAAGCGATGCCAGTCGGTGCTAGAGAGGCGGAAGTGCTCGCGCTGTTGAAGGGTCGTCCCCGCATGCTCGGTGACCTCCCGTCCATAGATCATACCGGCCACGTGGGACGAGTGGGCGGCCTGGAGATCGGCGATGTGGCCGGCAAAGTCGTCCGAATCCTGCGGCTCCTCGAGCTCTTCGTACGACCAGTCCCCATCACGGCCCTCGTACGAATTATGCTGGAACGCGGCCGAGGACCGGAGAAAACGACGGCTGATCCCAATCGCGATGTTCCGGTAGGCAGGGAGATTCAACGACTGTCCCCGAAGTCCGATTGCGGACTCCCGGCGAAGGCACCGACTCAGCCGTTCCGAGGTCCAGTCCCGCTGGGTATCAGGGTCGGGGCCCCAGAGGAGGGCCTGGGTAGCGAGCTTCGTACGAGGCTGGTCGGTGGTATGCTGCTGGTATGCCTGAAGACGCTCAACAAAGGGGAGGACGAGCCAGAGATATCGTACGACGAGCGTACCGACCGGGCGAGGCACAAACCGGTGGATCAGCTTCGCGTCGTTACTAAGATGGAACCCTTTATGGTATCGGGTCACAAAGCTCACGAGGCCGTCGGCGATGAAGATATTCCGATAGCCAGTTTCGGTATTTCGGTGGCGGACGCTCAGGAGCTCCGGGGCGCGGGCAGGCTGGCCAGCCGTGAAGTGAACCAAGATCGCCAGTTGCTCTAGGAATCGTACGACGGCCCGAAAGTACCATGCTAGCGTGGTTGGACGGAAGGTCCCGTGAGTAGGATCGATAAACCGGCGCTGGAGCGCGTTCTCCTCGACGACCCGCCTCATCAGCCACTGCGCGCCTGGGACGGGCCACGCCGTCCGAGGGTCCTGGAGGAAGCTAAAGCCGGCCTGGTGCTGGCTTGGATCATCCATCAGCGTCTCCCACGGGATCGTCGGGACCTTCGTACGATCCTGTAAGAGGAGCTGGTCGTATAAGATCTGCTCGGCCGAGGTCATAAGGCCATGAATCATCCCACGAAAATCCCCCATCGTAAAGGCAAGCTCCTTATAGAGTAGCTGGTCGTACGCGATCCATGAGATATGACCCTCGGCGGTAGTATTGTAGTGGACCTTCAGACCGTACGAGCGGAGATCAAGCATATACTCGAGCGGACTAAAGGTCCCACGCACCATAAAGCGGTCCATCATCAACGTTAACCACTCACGGAATCGCCGAATCGTCTTCTGCCGTTTCGGATGTATCGCTATAGGAGGTAATATCTCGCTCTGGGACGAGTCGCTCTCGTACGATTCAGGATCGGGAAGAGCGGTTTGCGACTCGGGGAGATAGTCTGGGATCGCAAGCGGAGTCTGAGTCTCCCAGATATCCGTCGTACGACTGAGGCCACGGTAGTGATCAAGGATTCGTACGGCGTGAGGATCGAGTAAGAGGGCACGGTGAAGGACGAGAAAACGGCTGATCTTGATCACTTTCGATAGGATCGGAGGATATGCATCTTCGTCCTTCCAGCCGTGCGGACGACGGCCAAGGACCGCAAGCGCACAGACAAGCGTGAGGTCATACTCATTCTTGATATGCGTCTCATTGAGAAGACTGAGGCAGAACTCGTGACAGGCGATCTGAATCGCCGTAAGGTGGAAAGGATCGTCCGAGGAATCATAGGGGGGAGTCTCCGTACGAGGGTTAGAGGTAAGTCCATGACAGATTTTCTGCGCAGTCGTCCAGAGCTTCTCCCACTTCGTACGCTGGAGGGTAGTAAACTCGTACGAGGGAGCCTGCTCGTCCCCCGTAGCCTGCGTCCGGGCAAAGAAGGCCAGGATCTGCTGCCAGGGCTCGGTATACTGCTTCATCCGAGTCTCGTTCATGTAGGCCTTCAGAGGCTGGAACGGTCGCTTGCTAGCCTCCGTACGGGCGGCTTCGATACGGAGTGAGTGGCCGGTTAACCGTGTTACCCGCTGGCTCACGCACGCAAGAGAGAACATTGTATCCCAGAGAAGTCGTACGATAGCCTCTGAACCCTCCGCATCAGCCTCCGGAGTCTCGACTAAGCCCAATAGCCGATAGACCGGGATCCCCTTCAGGTAGACCGGCCACTGCGTCCTCTCGAGCCAGGGGCTAGCCTCGTTAGTCTCTCCGGCCTGGATAAGGGTCTGCTCGACCTGCTGGCTCTGTTGGAAGATCTCCTCGGTAGCTCGTACGATCTCAAGGGCAACCTGGGATCGCGGTCGTACGGAGGGATCGGTGGTAGGCTCACGGCCAGGAGGCGGACACTCAACCTGCACAAAAAACGAACCTGGGCCCCGGACATAGAATCGTTGGCAGCAGACGGCCTCGTACTGAGCGCGGAGGATAGCCTCGGTAGCTCGTACGATCGTCTGGCGGGGACGGCCATGATGTTCGTACGGCGACCAGTCATGCTGGGTCTGCCAGTGATACTTGAGGGACGGCATCGTCCGTCCGATAAAGAGGCACTCAGGGGTCAGTCGGCACCACTTCCCATCCTGGTAAAGAGGGAGCTCCGGAATTGGGTAGAGGATTGACCGAGGAGGCTCCTCGGGAAGGTCGCCTGGCGCGACCTTAAGCGGCGGCCAGAGAGCCTTCGTACGAAGAACTAGATTCTGAGCAAGGACCCGGCGTAGCTTATGTGGACGGTGGGTAAGATGAGCAAGAAGATGAGAACTACGGACCCCTGAGCGGCACTGGCGGCAGATCAGGAGCTCGTAGTCCGGCTGCCATATGAAGAGATCCGTGGGTTCAACGCACGAAGCCATGATTAAGGTAAAACTTAGTGATACCGTACGAATCAAGGTAGAGGGTAGACTATAATTCGAGATATCGCAAAGAAAAAACCGGAGCGTATAGGCTAGAATAGTTGCTCAGGGGAAAAGCGGTCTAGAAGACCGTACGAAGGATCAACCTCAAGATACGAAATCAGTGAGGACCGTATAAGATCACAAAAGTTAGAGAGAGCATAGCAAAAAGAAAGCAAAACCACAACATAAGCGATCTAATATAGGAAAGCATAGGTAAAACAGAAAGACAATCCAACCGTACGAACTAAGAGCTTATCTCTACGGTCCAAGCTTACGTCTCTTTGGTCGTACGGTGAGTTCAGTACTAGGCCCAGCACCGCCATCACCACCGTCACTATCATCACCACCGTCACCACCGTCACCACCGTCACCACCGTCACCACCGTCACCACCGTCACCACCGTCACCACCGTCACCGCCGTCACCCCCATCACCCCCATCACCCCCATCACCACCATCACCACCATCACCGCTACCCGTACTAGCCACAGGGATAGCAGGAGCATCAATTAGCTCCTCAAGGCGACTCGGGAGCGGTGTAGGCGTAGTCGTAGTCGGAGTAAACGGTGGCTCAAGGGGCATCCGGAAGCCACAGAACGGCGCCTGCTCCTTCCACTTACAATTCGCACAGACCCCATCCCAAACCCCAGGCAGTCGTACGACACCCCCACCGAATGGATGCTGGGCCTTGGACTTCTCGCAGGTGCCAGGAAAGTGGAAGCCACGACTTGCGATCAAGAGGCCGTTCACGTACGACTGTCGATGCGACCGGAGCTAAGGGGCTAAGAGTTAGTGATAGATCGTGAGGGAAAGAGGATCGTACGAAACGGACCTGATCGGCACTAATCACCAGCGTACGATCTTTCCTAAGTTTTACCATAAACTCATAGACCGGCCAGGACCAGACCTGACGTTGGAGGGGAGTCGAACAGCACTCCCGTAAGGCATTATTTCCATGCTTCGTGAGCCGTACGATGGTCCAGCCCGTTCCGCTGTTCGGCAGTACTTCGAATAAGGCCTTTGAGGTCGGGCTCACAGTCGCAGGATTAGCTGGAATTCGAGGGATCGCACCCGCCGGAATCGTGCCGGACGTAGCGGAGGCGGGAACTGCAGCCATGATCGCCGTACGAAGGGGTAAAAAAAGGACTACCGTACGAAGATTAGTAGATGATGGAAGAGGCAGAGGGAAGAAGGGATCAGACCAACACTAGGTGAATAGAAAGATGGAGGCGTGAGAGAAAAACCGGAGAGGGTGAAGATGAAGATAGAACGAAACGGAGATTCGAGGAAGAGCGAAGACGGATTTTAAAATGCTTCGGATACAGACAGGGCAGAGTCTTCCTCTCGCCTGGAACCCCCGTACGAGGAAGGAGCAAATATAGGAACTGACAAGGGTTCACATAATACGAGGACTGAGAATAGAATCAGAACTAAAGGTTGACTGCATGTCCGTATAGATCGACCGAACGAGAGAACGACTTCGCCAATCATCGTACGGTGAAAGGCGAAGGGTTCTTTCACGTACGGAGGTTATTCGTGTACGATTTTCAGCCACCAGGATAAAGAGAAAGTCTGTTCCTTCCGAAAACGCTGGTGGAAGCGTCAGCCGATGAACTGGATTCTTTGTTGAAATGGAGAGGGAACCGAGAGGCATCGGGGAGAGGATCTTCATGACTCGTCGTACGGTAGAGGAAGGAAGGGTTCTTTGTTGTATAGAGATACGTGGCGTACGATTTTCAGCCACCGGGATAAAGAGAGTATCTATTCCATGCGAAAACCCTGGTGCAAGAGTCGGCCGACGAACTGGATTCTTGGTTGAAGTGGAGTGGGAACCGAGGGGCTGAGGGGAGAGCGGCTCCAGAACTGGTCGTACGGAGGAACGTAAACTTAATTTCTTTGATAGAATCAGAATCACTGTAGCGATCGCTAAGGTCAAAGCGACCGGGAGTCGGGAGGTTGGAGGGATCCATGATACAGTCCAAGGTCATGAATCATCCGCGCAAAGACTCTCCTCGAAGTAGAATTCCTTGCAGGTTCGTACGAACGGAAGGACTCTCTGATTGTAGATGCGACGTAGGCAGATTTGATATGGAGCCGAGCATGAATGGTCGTACGAAGGAGCGGTTCGCCGGGCTGAGCGGGTGCGGACTTTGTCATCGCACATTATTGAGAAAAACGTGAATCGTACGACGGCTGTCAGTCTCTGGTCCTCTTGCAGATGCAAAGTAGGCAGAAGGGACATGTAGGTTAAAACGTCGTACGAAGGAGTGGCTCGCTAGGTTAGGCGGGTATGTACTTTGTCAGGCTACCCTCTCAAAAGAATCGTACGAACTTATAAGTCCCACGCTCTAATCGGACCTGGAATAAATAGAAACTCCGAGAAAATTATCCTCGGCGTCTAGCTTGCGAATATCTAAAGCCTTAAGCTTCGTACGATGTCAAGAACTTACGAAGGGGGTATATCATGTAGGCTTTGGACACTACCGATAACTCATGTAGTAGAGAGAGATCTACGTAGTTCGTACGGAAGATCGGCGACTGTCTAGGCTTGGCGGGCGATTTTTCTTCTGCGACCGTACCCCATCAAAAAAATGGGTCGAATTTTGACGAACTCCCACACTATCAACTGGTCGAATTATGATTTGAAATTCGAGTAGACAGTAGAAAGGATAGTAACTTAGAACTGACAAAAATTTCAACTTTGTACGATATCTAGATTTAATTCTAGTCTACACTTGAAAATGAAATGATAGTCTACCCCTGCCCCACTTTTTTTCCCTATACTTAAGCTCCCTACCCTAATTCAAGTCTACTAGACTATAATTACTCCCATAGGTTAGGATGGCTGGGTCTGCCTCTATACCCTTTTCGTACGAAGTCTAATGAAATAGACTTTTCGGTCTGTTCTCTGGTCCGTCCGTCCCAAACAAAAAAAAATAGCCAAAGTCTACGTTCCTCCATAAGGCGTGTTGCCTACCGTCTACGTTCTTTCATGGAGGATGGCTGAGTCTGCCTCCACACCCTCTTCGTACGAAGTTCAATAGAATGAAGTAGGAGTCTAATTTTGGGTGGATTCTCTGGTTCGACCGAACAAAAAATCAAAAATTCGTAGCCAGTGTGTATAGCGCGTTGCTTCCCGCCCACGTTCTTTCATGGAGGATGGCTGAGTCTGCCTCCACACCCTCTTCGTACGAAGTTCAATGAAATGAAGTGGGAGTCTGGTCTTGTGTGGATTCTCTAGTTCGGCCAGCCTAAACGAAAAAATAATAGCTAAGTCTACATTCCTCCATAAGTTATGTTACTTCCTGTCTACATTCTTTTATGGAGAATAGCTGGGTCTGTCTCTACACCCTCTTCGTACGAAGATTAATAGAATCAACTTTATAAGAAATCAATAAGCATACGTAAGTAGATAAACATGTAAAAACACTGTACTTATAATAAAGGAAGGAAAATTCAACAGAACAAAAAGCACGTCGTACGAAGTTTATACCGGAATATCATCCTCCGGCCATTCATCGCCCTCATCATCAATATCCACCATCTCCTCATCATTAGCCCCTTCGTCCGCCTCCTCCCCGTTAGACTCAGCAAGCTCCGCGTCGTTAAGGTAGGCATCCGGGTCATCAGCGTAGATTATGCCACCATCGTCACCAGGGTCCATATTATCGCCATCGTCGTTATTATTATCATCGTCGTACGAGGCTGGCGGTGCTGGCGGTGCTGGAGACGCTGGGAGCGTAGCCCCTGTATTGTCCGTAAGTTGGGCGAGGGGTGGAACTGGGGGTGCCGGTAAGAGGAGGGGCGGAATAAAGATCGCCTCAGTGGGATCGTAAAAATCACACTGTGCCGCCTTATCCTTCCATTTACAATTTGCACATGCGCCATCCCAAGCTCCAGGGATACGGATATGCCCGCCAGGCGGTGCACCAAACGGATGAAGCTGGGGGTCCCTGCTACATCTGCCTGTCACCCAGGCAAATCCACGGCTTGCGATCAGCAGAGCATTCACGTACGATGGGCGGCCGGTCGTAAGCTAGAGATAGAGTTAGTCGAAGACCTTAGAGCTCGTACGAGGAGGACTTACTTATCTAACTTCGATCACAGGGACTCGAACGCCATCCTTAATCTTTGTCTTTAATAGGAAGTCGTACGACGGCCAGGTCCAGATCATCCGTTGCTCAGGTGTGTGGCAGACTGTGCTAAGAGCCGTATTCCCGAGGACCGTAAGGGTTACCCAGACGTAGAGAGGGTTCCCACTAGGCCTACCAGATGGCATAACCAGGTCAGTAGATGTGGCGTTGAAGGGTGTAAGAACACCATGAGCGACACTGCCTGCGGGGATAAGGGGTCCTGCACCAGGTCCAGGGGCTGCCATATCGTACGAAGGATGAAGGTAGGAGATTTCTCAGCAGGAGGATTGGAAGCGAAAGGATGGGAGAGGATAAGAGAGGATATAAGTTAGAAGAGGTAGAGGGAGGGAAGGAAGGGGGTATAAGTAATAAAAGAGAGATAGACGGTGAGGTGCAAGAAGATGGAGAGGACTACCTTAGCGTCGTACGACTGGAAACTTCTATAAAAAAATTATTTTACAATTCTTCCTGTAGTTGATTGGTGGTGATATATTTCTTTATTTATGAAGGCTGATTACGGTGCCTCTATGTCCGCTATTTCTAACGCCTAACGCAAGATCTCTGAAGGTAATACTAGAAGGCCCGTGGTTCATCGTACGAAGGGTAAATTGACTATCAGGAAAGGCCCTAGTTGCATCCAGAAAAAACACCCCTCTCGTAGCTGATGATTTCTTTCATAGAGGCTGACTGAAAGGCAATCCTAGAAAGCCCGTGGTCCATCGTACGAAGAGTAGAACGACTGTCGGGGAAGCCACTCGCCGCATCTAAAAAAAAAAAATATTCTCTACTCACGCAGCTTATGGGTTCTTTCATAGAGGCTAACTGCGGTGCCCACCTCACGCAAGATCCTCAAAGGTAATCCTGGAAAGCCCGTGGTCCATCGTACGAAGGGTAGAACGACTGTCGGGGAAGCCACTCGCCGCATCTAAAAAAAAAAAATATTCTCTACTCACGCAGCTTATGGCTTCTTTCATGGAGGCTAACTGCGGTGCCCACCTGACGCAAGACCCTCAAAGGCAATCCTGGAAAGCCCGTGGTCTATCGTACGAAGAGTAGAACGACTGTCAGGAAAGCCACTAGTCGCATCAAAAAAAAAAAAGTAATCTCTACTCACGCAGCTTATGGCTTCTTTCATAGAGGCTAACTGCGGTGCCCACCGGACGCAAGACCCTCAAAGGTAATCCTGGAAAGCCCGTGGTCCATCGTACGAAGGGTGGGCCGACAGTCGGGAAAGCCACTGGTCGCATCTAAAAAAAGAAAATTATTCTCTACTTACGTAGTTATAGGTTCTTTCATGGAGGCTAACTGCGGTGCCCACCTCACGCAAGATCCTTAAAGGCAATCCTGGAAAGCCCGTGGTCCATCGTACGAAGAGTAGATCGACTATTAGGTAGGTCCGTTATAACAAAAAGAAAGGGGGGATAAGGTAAGGTAAGCGTCGAATTATCGTGCGAAACCAAAAAATATAAGGTTAGTTATATAGAGGTTTGAATTAAGAATATGTTTCTAGAGAGGGTTCGTACGAATAATGTTCCGCTTCCCGCCCGAATATATTCTATAGTGCGACCCCATCAAAATTTTTCGGAAAACTTTAATAATTAATTACTCAACCAATCCTTAATATTTTTTCTTAAAATCTTGTTAGTAGAAACATTTGTACGTAACTTAGAACTTCTAAAAATTTGAAGCTCGTACGACCTCTAAATTTAAATCAAGTCTACCTTCAAAAAATTAATTCAAGTCTACCTCCGCCCCACTTTTTTTCTCATACTTAAGAGCGGGACCCTAATTCAAGTCAAGTATACTTTAAATACTCCCATAGGTTAGGACTGTATAAGATCACAAAAGTTAGAGAGAGTATAGCAAAAAGAAAGCAAAACTATAGTATAAGCGATCTAATATAGGAAAGTATAGGTAAAACAGAAAGATAATCTAACTATACGAACTAAGAACTTATCTCTACGGTCTAAGCTTACGTCTCTTTAGTTATACGGTGAGTTTAGTACTAGGCCTAGTACTATTATTACTACCGTTACTACTATTACTACCGTTACCGCTATTACTACTATTACTACCGTTACCCCTATTACTACCGTTACCCCTATTACTACTATTACTACTATTACTACTATCACCGCTACCCGTACTAGCTATAGGGATAGCAGAAGTATTAATTAGCTCCTTAAGGCGACTTAGGAGCGGTATAGGCGTAGTCGTAGTCGGAGTAAACGGTAGCTTAAGGGGTATCCGGAAGCCATAGAATGGCGCCTACTCCTTCTACTTATAATTCGTATAGACCCTATCCTAAATCCTAGGTAGTCGTACGATACCCCTACCGAATAGATACTAGGCCTTAGACTTCTTATAGGTACTAGGAAAGTAGAAGCTACGACTTATAATTAAGAGGCCGTTTACGTATAACTATCGATACGACCGGAGCTAAGGGGCTAAGAGTTAGTAATAGATTATAAGGGAAAGAGGGTCGTACGAAACGGACCTAATCGGTACTAATTACTAGCGTACGATCTTTCCTAAGTTTTACTATAAACTTATAGACCGGCTAGGACTAGACCTAACGTTAGAGAGAAGTCGAATAGTACTCCTATAAGGTATTATTTCTATACTTCGTGAGCCGTACGATAATCTAGCCCGTTCCGCTATTCGGTAGTACTTCGAATAAGGCCTTTAAGATTAGGCTTATAGTTATAGGATTAACTAGAATTCGAGGGATTATACCTACCGGAATCGTACCGGACGTAGTAGAGGCAGGAACTATAGCTATAATCGCTATACGAAGGGATAAAAAAAGGACTACTATACGAAGATTAGTAGATAATAGAAGAGGCAGAGAGAAGAAGGGATTAGACTAATACTAGGTAAATAGAAAGATAGAGATATAAGAGAAAAACCGGAGAGGGTAAAGATAAAGATAGAACGAAATAGAGATTTAAGGAAGAGCGAAGACGGATTTTAAAATACTTTAGATATAGATAAGATAGAGTCTTCCTCTCGCCTAGAATCCCTATATAAGGAAGGAGTAAATATAGGAACTAATAAGGGTTTATATAATACAAGGACTAAGAATAGAATTAGAACTAAAGATTAACTATATATCTATATAGATCGACTAAACGAGAGAACGACTTCGCTAATTATTATATAGTAAAAGGCGAAGAGTTCTTTTACGTATAGAGGTTATTTATATACGATTTTTAGCTACTAGGATAAAGAGAAAGTCTATTCCTTCCGAAAACGCTAGTAGAAGCGTTAGCCGATGAACTAGATTCTTTATTAAAATAGAGAGAGAACTAAGAGATATTAGGGAGAGGATCTTTATAACTTATTATATAGTAGAGGAAGGAAGGGTTCTTTATTATATAGAGATATATAGCGTACGATTTTTAGCTACTAGGATAAAGAGAGTATCTATTCTATACAAAAACCCTAGTATAAGAGTTAGCTAATAAACTAGATTCTTAGTTAAAGTAGAGTAGGAACCGAGAGGCTAAGAGGAGAGCGGCTCTAGAACTAGTCATATAGAGGAACGTAAACTTAATTTCTTTAATAGAATTAGAATCACTATAGCGATCGCTAAGGTTAAAGTAACCGGGAGTTAGGAGATTAGAGAGATTTATAATATAGTCTAAGGTTATAGATTATCTATATAAAGACTCTCCTCGAAGTAGAATTCCTTATAGGTTTATATAAACGGAAGGACTCTCTAATTATAGATACGATATAGGTAGATTTAATATAGAGCTAAGTATAAATAGTCGTATAAAGGAGCGGTTCGCTAGGCTAAGCGGATACGGACTTTATTATTATATATTATTAAGAAAAACGTGAATCGTACGATAGCTATTAGTCTCTAGTCCTCTTATAGATATAAAGTAGCTAGAAGTAAGAGGTAGGTTAAAACTTCGTACGAAGGAGTAGCTCGCTAGGCTAAGCGGGTACGGACTTTATTATTATATATTATTAAGAAAAACGTGAATCGTACGACGGCTATTAGTCTCTAGTCCTTTTATAGATATAAAGTAGCTAGAAGGGATAGGTAGGTTAAAACGTCGTACGAAGGAGTAGCTCACTAGGTTAGGCGGGTATATACTTTATTAGTCTACCCTCTTAAAAGAATCGTACGAACTTAGAAGTCCTACGCTCTAATCGGACCTAGAATAAATAGAAACTCCGAGAAAATTATCCTTAGCGTCTAGTATACGAATATCTAAAGCCTTAAGCTTCGTACGATATTAAGAACTTACGAAGGGGGTATATTATATAGGCTTTAGAGATATACCGATAACTTATATAGTAGAGATAGACCTACGGTTCGTATAGAAGATCGGCGACTGTCTAGGCTTAGCAGGCGATTTTTCTTCTGCGACCGTACCCCATCAAAAAAATGGGTCGAATTTTGACGAACTCCCACACCATCAACTGGTCGAATTATGATTTGAAATTCGAGTAGACGGTAGAAAGGATAGTAACTTAGAACTGACAAAAATTTCAACTTCGTACGATATCTAGATTTAATTCTAGTCTACACTTGAAAATGAAATGATAGTCTACCCCTGCCCCACTTTTTTTCCCCATACTTAAGCTCCCTACCCTAATTCAAGTCTACTAGACTATAATTACTCCCATAGGTTAGAATTTGAGTTATAAGTACTGATTTGCTAGATACTTTAATGAGTGCGTTTAACTAACATTTTCCTCACAGAGAGATGGCGGTAGGGCGTCGAGTCGTTAATTGGCACCGGTCTCCTTTTATCTCGCACCCGCCTTAAACAGTGTACAACGGCCCCGTCCCCTTTATAACAGCCGCGTCTAGTCTCTATGCGCAGTCTCCACACCGTGTATCACTATCTATCCATTGTCTCCGCTACAAGGATTGTTCGCCTCAGTCCCTACTTGACTGGCCCTGGACTAAGTATGCCCACTTGTGATAGGTGCCTGCTGCCTATTCGACTGGTTTGATACCTCATCAGAGCCGCGGGTGCCTCCGTGTTTCCTGTATTTTCACTAATAATTCTGGCTTAAGGCCAAAGAAGCCGACACGGCTTTTATTCGATGAGAATGTGACGGCAAGAGAGGTAAGTGATTGAATGCGAGCTTGGTGTTCTTGCTGACAAAAATAGCCCAGGGGTCCTCTAATGAGTAGAGTCACAATCATTTGGGACCATAGTTCATGGAATACCAACATGTGATCATTAGCTTAGGAAACATTCTGAAGGCCTGACAGACCGAGCACTCGTCGGGACATGCCTAGCCTAGCAGCGGTAGCGCATGACGAACACCGGCCGAGGACTCAGCTAGGTCCGTGAATGAAGCATGCGTGATCGACATCCCAGTCCAAACCACTCTATCCCCAGCAATACCATGCTGAACTGAAAATTGTAATAGATCATAACTCCGAAGCTGGATGAACCCGGGGCAATACAGCCAAGCACGCAGGCAAGGTCTTCCCTTCAAAGCCGAGCGAGGGAGGCGACGGTGTGTGGCAGATTTTTCAATAAACCAAAAGACCACAAGTAGAAAAATTCCAACGATCAACATAGCATAGGTATACGGTGTCTGCCATCCGACCAAAGAGGCTTGGTTCCAAGCCAAGTTTGCCAAAACCAAGCCCGATATGCCGACTGCTGCGCCGAGAAGGTCGAGTCGCTCGATAATGTTCACATAGTGGTCGGTTTCAGGTCGCGAGAAAGTGGAAATGACGACGAATCCCATTCCAGCGAGAACGAAGCAGACTATCCCCATAGCCCAATACCCCACGGCCACCAGAGGAACTATGCAAAGATTGAAGAGAAGACACCACCAAAAATCGCCATTTGCAGTCGCACCAAAACAACTAATCAGTGAGAGGCAGAATGACCCGCGGTTGGCAACTGCATGTTGAGGACCGTGTGATCTTCGTGCCTAGAGGGCATGCTTATTTGGCTCCACTCGAGGTCAAAAGTGGACTTGCCGTACTCCGTGGCGGCCATCGGGGATCCATCAGGGGACATCGACGGTCTCATCAGCTCCGGGACAAAGCCAGCCGAGGAAGTGCACATGGGGTCCATCGACGGCCGGAGCATATTCAGGGCTGGGATGAGACCGCTAGGGCCATCTCCCTCTAATTGAGCCTGAAATGCATCGAGGTTGGCTAATGTCGGAAACGGATCGAAATAATTGCTCATTCCAGTTAAAGAGATCGGATAAGAGCACGTTTCGAAAAGCGGAGGGTAATTTTCGCTGCTGCCTGGCGCAGGAGGGTTGTTGAAGCTGTGGGGCGGGGTGTCGGGGAACATGGGCGGGCCGTGAGACGACGGGCTGGGGCCCGATACGGGGGTAGGGGAATCAGCAGGCTTCGAGGCCGAGGTGGGACCATTGGTAGCTTTGGGTGCACCTTCGAGAGACGAGCCGCGCTTGCTCCGGGCCTTGTTCATGGAGCGAACGTATACCCATCCATGGGCCTTCTCCATGTGCTGCTTGCAGTTGCTCTTCCGCGTGGAAGCGTAGCTGCAAGGCTGGAATTGGCACTTGTAGATATATGGAGTGTCGGAGTGCTTGTCATTGATGTGGCGTTCCCGCTCTTTCTCGGTAGGCCAGCCAACCTGGAAGTACTTGCAGATGGGTTCCGTGCATTTCCAAGGACGTATGTGCGTTTTTTCGTGCTTACTGCTGTGAATTAGCGCTTTATTTTCGAGAAGGCAGCAATGATCAGAAATGCCAAATGTAACTTACTTCAAGTCACAAGGGCGCTTAAAAACCTTGTCGCAATTGTTGCACTTCTGGTTGATGTTCATCGGAGGGGCATTCTTCTTGCGACGAGCCATGGAGCGTCGGGAACTTTTTTCTTCGTTAGCCTCGTTGAAGCTGATGGTACGCTTGAGCGAGACAAGGATCTTCAGCTCGCAGCGGACATTACATTGACTGCTTCTTTTCGTGCAAGCTCGATGACGCGTCGGAAGCTTCGGAAACGTAGAGATATCTAAGCAATTAGTTGGGGGCAGTTGAGTGGGCACCGGACCTATGGTTGTCGGGCCGGGCCCGGTGTTCACTTATCAATTATCGAAAAACACGCGATGGCAGGGAAGCTCAGATATGAATTTGTGCCATACAACCCTTCGGAGGGCGGGTCACGTGCTAGGGTTCGTGCACTCACCCGCCAGTCACCCTAAAAAGCTTGGCATTTTAACCGGAGACGGGCAGAGAGAGCCCTTGGCTTGGTGCTTCTGTTTAAGAAAGGGCTAGTACAAGCCAATACTTCCGCGTTAGGAAGCCAACCTCTTCCATTTGGATATTCGTCAATTTCTCTAGGCAAAATTGGTCCTACTACATAATTGTTGCCAATTTCGGTCTAGTGGTCATCAACGATTGCGTGTACAATGCCAAGAAAAGTTTAGTTGAACCAGAGAGTTCAGTGCTTCATCCATTGGGACAGTGCTTTATAACTAGTTAAGTTTCTGCCGACGTAACCGTGGGTAATTCACGGAGTACGAATGGACCGATTAAGTGGAGAACAGGCAAAAAGGGTTCTCTTTGGGTCGTGCCCGTGGGAGACTGTCACAATTAGCCTACCGGTACTGTAATGTAGGAGCACTGGTTTCAACTGTCCTTATATTCGAAGGATAGGGGGTCCGAGCCCAAATCTTTTGCCTTTTGACTTCAGAGGAAGAAAACCTGTCTTCTCTTCGAATTCTAAGTCCATATACTACTCAATTTCCAAGAATCCACAAGACGCATGAATCCTGTCGTTCTAAAAAGTTGATTATCGGTCTGAACCAGCTTCAACTTGAACTGCCATTTAATCACTTTCATATGACGAATTACCCCTCATCCTAGAGGAAAAGCAGCCGTTAAGAGTCTACGAGGCTCACAGTTTAGTCGCCAGAAGTAGACGATCCCGTAGTTTCTCGACACCTTCCTCCTGAAATTTCCTCCTGCATAGGGGCTCTATACGAGAAATCCAACCTATTCAAGAACTGTCGACCTGCATTGCTGTGTTTTGTCCACAAAATGCAAGCACCCCTTGCCTTCTCGAAAATGATTAGTGTTCACAAAGAACACCAGGATTTCAAAAAAGTTGGACGCTATGGATATATCTTCGACGGCCAGGGTGCCTCAGATCTTCCTACCCCCAGTGCAGATCGAGAGAATAGTCATTTTGATCGACCGCAACTTCTCCACAACCCATGATGACCAAGTGCCCTTCATGTTCGTCATGGCTTTTGCTGGTTTGACTATCGTTTTTCTAAATATACTAGTACTTTGGAGGGCCCGCATGATTTGGCAACACCGAAAAACCCCATCCATTTAAGGGGACGGTTTCATCTACTGGTGGCAAGGCATCTCGAAGCAATCAGTGGAGTTATTAGAGGCAGATGAAAGAAATCTGTCATATGAGACAGCACAGCATTTTTAAATTGACTTCTATTCATTTTGACTGATCGTTTTTCTCAACGAAATCATACGCAAGTCTCTGTATAGACT
Source organism: Penicillium simplicissimum (assembly GCA_024706585.1). NCBI lineage: Eukaryota > Fungi > Ascomycota > Eurotiomycetes > Eurotiales > Aspergillaceae > Penicillium > Penicillium simplicissimum. The sequence continues at coordinate 20,387 of JAMZTW010000061.1, forward strand.
TACGATGCTTGTTCAAAAAGCACCTCTAGTTATAGATTTTTGCGTTTCTTCCATTGAGTGAGCGTTTATAGCACCAGGAAAAGATCCGCCCTTCAATCGCAGGTCGAACAGCTGAATCGTCCAACCCCGGCCCGGTCTTGGCCGCCGACGTGGCTAGACCGGAACCTCGAGAGAATCGCCCACTCGCCGAGAGAGAATAGAAATGCGTCCGAATCAGCACCCTGGAGCACTCGACTGACCTATCAGGCGAAGGGGATGATGGCTCCGTGTTCGGCCGATATTTACCCTCTCCGAGGGCAAACACCTACATCAGAACAGCGCTGTCGAACGCCCTGCCAAAACAAGACGTGCAAGTCGCAGGAGTTAGCACCACCAAGGCCGGATACATCATCCGTTTCAAGGATCAAGAATCAGCCAACAAAGCCCGGGGTAGCACACAGTGGTTAACCGATCTAGGGGAAACCAAACCGGTGAAACCGCGATTCGGGGTAGCCGTTCACCACACCCCAACGCACGGGCTGGACCTTGACCGAGAAAAGTCGGATGCTATTAAGAAGATTGCAGAAAAAATGGCCTGACCGAACACGGCTAGCAAATCGCAGGCATTGCGTGGCTGGAAAGGAGGGATAAAGTGCCGGGATTCTTCGGCACGCTGAGCGTATTGTTCGACTCGATGGAAGCGGCGGAGTGGATGCTCGACAACTGCCTAGTGATAGAACAACGGTACATTGGCAGGGTGGAGAGCGGAAATACTTCATCCTCGGAGACCCCTTCCTTTGTCTTCTGAGACCTAAGCAATTCTACGCGTTTCACAAAATGGGATCCATCGATAACCCTGCGGTACGAGCCCCGTTGCCTGGCTTTCCCCCTCGAAGTCCACCACCATATTTCATCAGAAGTTCCTTCATCGTAATCGTTATAGGCTTAGGATATGTCGTGGCTCTGTTACTTGTCAGAAAACGAAACCGACGGGCAAATATGAATCATTTGGGATCGCATCAAAGCATAGCAAGCTTTCCGCCGAAGGGGGCCAGTCTGGGGACTTTGACGCGAGCGTATAAATCAGTCCGCTTTTCCTCAAGCGTAGAACCAAATAAACGTCTTCTTCACACTCTTGGGAGTACTCGAAACCCTTTTTAAACAGAGTGTCTCTTCTCCTTATGATTTTCTGACTGTCCCTCCTGGATTGTGTTCTTTTCAAAAGGGTACCTACCCGATTTGAACCACAGCGTGCCACCGGTGCTTGAGTGACCATAGTGAGCTGAATTAATTGGAATAGGGATACTTTCAAGCTGAAGGCCTTTGAGCCAGCTTTATAGGCACTGTGGCCGAGCTATAAATGGCATGTGGGTCGTGTGGATCTGGGATCGCCCGGAACAACAAATTGTCACCACAATGACGTAGATCCCCTGTCCTTTGTCTGGATGCCTTTCTTTGCGATCAGAGACCGCTAGTGTGTGGGGGCTACAATGTTCCAAGAAATGGTTTTCTTCCTCAAAGCCTACGTATCCAAGACTCCTGCCGAGTTACCACCCGCCAGGCTCGAATCAGAACGTAAGCACAGCGACCAGCATCTGTCCTCCACAACCTACCCAACCAACCCTGAAAACTACCTCTGCCCTCAAATGCCAACAACTTACCTACGCCTCTATTCTCCAGCAGCCCACCACATTTTCACCACCACCGACGACTAGACCTCAACCCGCACCTCCCAATTGCAAATTCCACACTTACAATCGAAGAACTTCGCCGCCGTTTCCACAACAAACCGCCACCATTTGAGCATGAGAAAAGAAAAAAGAAACACCCAAAGACCGCATCTCCGCCGCCCAATAGTTGTCCAGGTTCTTAAATTCAGCATTGCCAGCATTCTCGCAATTTCTCGTAGAGATGCAGCCAGCCGCGGACAACTGTTGGCCGCCTCATCTGGGAGCTCATTCTAGCCGCGCCATGAGGGCAGCCTAATACCGCAAATTGCGACAAGGCCACGACAGGCTTTACCAGGTGAGGCTCAAAGTTCATCGCTCAGGAAGTTTGGAACAATCTCAGGGATCAATCAGCGTGACTACAGATAGCTGCATCTACTCGCATAGTTAGAAAAGGATTATCACACTTGTACCTCAATCCAGGGTTTCAACTTTTTGCGAGGGGTCAGGGTAAATGACATCAACCAACCAACCAACCACTGTACCAGAAATAATGAGGAGCTCTGGGCAAATCGGTCGTTCAAGGACAAGGGGTTTTATTCTTGAAAGGTAAATACTGTGTGTCCATTCGTCGGACACCCTGTTGGCGGTCCAGAATCGCGACACTGGAAAACCTGCAGCCGCGATTTCTCTTTGCACCAAACCATACAGCCAGGAGATTCCATCGCGTTAAGATCCGAGGAGGATACTGTAACGTCCCAAGGACGGAAGCAGTATTTCTGGTTTCTTACAATTAGCTGCATCGAAAGCTCAGCGAACAGGAATGTATCGTACAGTAAAGTGGGACTTGTACCCAAAGGACGTACAAATCGTATCATCTGCCCACAAGTTACAACAGGCTAGTATTTCCACTGACTTTACACTGTGCTTCATCTGTCGGTCGAGAGCCCTTTCAGCGGTTTAAAACAGCGGCTCCGAAGAAAGCTATTTCGAACCGCCATTTTCCCATGCCACAAAAGCTTACTTAAAGGAACAGAATTCTCTACTCTTGATTCTTCATGCTTTTAAATGAGACTCAGAAACTGAACTCCATCTTGAACAGTACTCTAGAGCCAAGACTTCGGGGTGGGAAGGATTGTGAGAAGCGGTTGATGTAAGCGGTCATACTCCTGGTCTCAACGCTCAACTCCTGTGCAGGAAGATGTGATTTGCTGACAAGTTATTAATATATAATTAGCGAGTTTAGAACAACGTGCGCTTGTCATGGCATCGGGGATGCCATACCAGCCCACCGAAGGTTAGTACAACTACAGCAGCCGAATGGGTAAGTCGATTATGCCTGAAGCTACCGTGGCGGGTCTGAAGCATCTCTCCACTGTGTTTGAAAAAGCTTTGCTTTGCCTGACCTCGCCAACCATGAACTTCCAAACTCCCCTATATTCCACGACCAGTCTCCGCCAGAGTCGATTGACTGCTGCATTTTCCATGCCGTTGAACCTGCTCCATCTTGTTCTGAAAGCAATGAAAAGCGGGCGTTCCTGGATCAGATGGATTCAATTCCAAGAATACCATCTGTACAGTACAACACTGAAGCACCTTAAAATCTTTTGAGAAGTGGGTATGGGGATCTACACGTCTAAGACAGTCAAGGGGACGTATGTGTCGCCAGCTAAGCACTCTGACCCTACCAACCCATTTCATCTGTCTCTTGGGCCCCATCCCGATGTTGACACTCCACCACGACAACCCTTTTCTCGAGGAAGGAGAATGGGCCTTTTTGGCTCCTTCGCCTGCGTATTGAGCTCGGGATGTCAGGACTTTATTCCCTACCTGTAGTGATCCAAGACATACTGCACAGGCGGATGCCGTTACATTAGCAAACGGTCAAGATTTCCTCGTGTCTGTGAGATGGCCGCCAAAGGCTACCAGTTTCAAAGACAGCCCGCTGTTACTTGGAATAGCTCAGCCTTTTCTTCCTCTGTGACCTGGATTCGGTTCCTACGTCTCTCGGTCATGTCAATACGCATGGTACGATGTCGGCTGTTGCCTACACACCTGAGAGACCGCTCGAGAAGCTGGCGGACCTGGTATATCGTCTATTCCGGTCTTTGCGCGTGTTAGTTATAGGAAAACTAAAGGAACTTGAATCCAGACCTTCAAGGAGATGGCGTACAGACTGCGTAGGTGAAGAAACGAAAGGGCATCAACAAAAAACCGGGAATCGTTTAGCGGATTATTCTCATGAGTAACGGTAGTTGCAACATCATAAGATCGAGAAGAAATTGAACCGAAAGTCGAAAGTAGACAGGAATAGCGATAATATGCACAAATAAGGATTCGTATATGAAGCACGGTTCGCTGTTGCATGATTAGGGCAGGGCACGACCCGGCAATTTTCGTCTGACGGCCACGATCGGACAGCCACAAGCACTACAACTATAGACGGTGAGGAAGCGGAGTATTTCATCTGGGTTAATCGACCATGCATAGGTGAAGAAGCTTTTGACAAGAAGTCTTCCACTATAATGCTGACAAGATTGTGCGCACCAAGATTGGCCACTGAGGGGATCATAATACTTGTATAAATGAGGGGCCCATGCACCTTTTGCTATTACTTCAAAGAAAAGAATATGATCTGCAGGGACTTCTGCAACAATGCCCCATACTACTTTCCTTCGAGAACTAATGATGTACTGAGATGACTTGAGATGGATGGAGCCTACCCTATCAAGTTTGCCGTGCTGGACGGATGGCCACAGGAAGTCGGCTGCTAGGTCCATTTTCGGACGAACCTCCGAAGAGTCGCCTATCTTCACTTCCCAAGTCCAATCGCTTCGACATCATATCTGTTGTACCTTCGGGAAATCGTGCACATACTCTTAAGCTTTCTAGCGGACAGGTAGTATCGTGAGACGGGACGCTAGACAGGATGGCGCTGCTGATAGTCGGTTGGAAACTTGGGGCTACATCTCACCTGACCCATGGGATTGGATGTGAAGAATGAAACGTCTTTTTTCAAACAGAAGCTTCTAAAAACGCCACAACGGGATCATCTTACTTTATAGGTCCAGTCTTAGGATTAGAGTTTCGCCTATGTCTCGGAATTCCACCGGGGGCTTTGCCGGAGTACGTCCGGGAATGCATTGGGAATGTAGAAGGGCTGCATCTTTCCTACATAGAAAACAGGCCCGGCCTAGGTGCAGGGGATATTCCAAGGAACGTTGATAATGCAGGCAATATCATTGGCAGAAGAGTTTCGCAGCGACCAAGGGATAATTGTCTTTGACCTTCCTATCTGGGAGCTCATCGGGTCGATCATTCATTCAGATCTACGTATGATCGGCCAACTATCTTCTGATGCCTTGAACTGCGAGAAAATGCGTCCTCCCCCGTAGTGGACCGAAAGTTTGGATATGTGATTGCCACCAATGGAAATATCCGCATTTGTCAGCCCGGTTGTCAGGCTTCTGGCAGGATTTCCAATTTCGGAGATACCTAATCTGTATGCCAAAGAGCGTACTGTTATACGCGAGTCATGAAATCTCCATACACCCAATGCTTAGTCCAATACGACGTCTGATAAACCAGAATAACGGGTACGCCTAAGAAGACTGATAACTACGGAGGTATAATAGTGCTCAAGACCCCTTGAAAGAACCTGAATTCTTTTGCACAAAGGTTTCAATCCTCAACAGTCGCTACTCGCAGCTTCATTGGAAATCTTTATGCATCGTCTGCCCTCATGATGCTTTCCTCGGACGGCGTGGATTTCTCAAATGTCACGGACGCCTCCAACTTTCTGGGAGATCTTCTCGATGATAGTGTCTACCAGTCAGATGGCAATGCCAGAGCCAGGTACTTCTGGTATGGCATCGCTGCTTTCATTGGCGTAACAGCCATCTTGAATCTGGGCTGGCGTCTTGACTTGCGATCAAGGTAAGCTAAATTCTCTCCACGCGTTGGAATTCTTCTCGATTACGTATTGTCTGACACGAGGTATCAGGAAGCACGCGAAATCCGCCACCGATGATGGGTCGTCGGGAATCATCTCTCGAACTGTTAGTGCTGCCACAATCGTAGCGCGCCGAGCGACATACCGTCAAGTGACTTCTTCCAACAGCGCCTTCTGGTTCAAAGTACCACCTCTAGGTGTTGTCTACATGATTATCGCCTATATACTTTTCATTCTGCTTCTTGAGTTCGTCGATGACCATGGCGTCACTGATCATACGTGGTGGACGCTCGTCGGCGTTCGTGCTGGATGGCTCACCATCGCTCAAATCCCACTTGTCGTCCTGCTTGTTGGAAAACACACTCTCATCGGCCTCTTGACCGGCATTTCTTACGAGAGACTCAATGTACTTCATCGTTGGGTGGCACGTGGCATGCTACTGTCAGCGACACTTCATGTCGGTTTCCTTGCATCTGGCTGGAGTAGTTTCCCGGGCCTCCAATCGTTGGAGTGGGCAACTGATGAAGCTTTCCGCTCTGGCGTAGCGACCTATGTGATCCTTTTCTGGATAAGCTTCTCGACCGTCGCGCCTTTGAGACACTTATCCTGGGAGTTTTTCGTTTTCCAGCACATAGTAACATATATGGGTTTTATCATTGCCGTTGGGATGCACATTCCTGGCAGTGCCGATTATGCTCTTGTCTATCTCTATGTTGCTGTTGCCTTGTACCTGGTCGAGCGGTTGGTCTACTTTGCTCGCTTCGCCTTCACAAATACTGGCTCTAGCAAGGTCCGTCTTGAGCAGCTCGAGGGCGATGTTACAAAGATGTTTGTAAGAAATCGTCGCATCAACACCTGGGTTCCAGGATCACACGTCATGATTGGTGTTCCGCGATTTGGACTAATCCAGTCCCACCCTGCCACAATCATGTCTACGCCAAGCTCTCATAATGGAGAGATGGTCTTGCTATTGAGAGCCTACAAGGGATTCACCAGGCGCATCTACGAGGAGAATCGCAAAAGCTCAAAAGTGTCCCCTGGCGATGCGTCACTGCAAGAAGAACAATCCGGAAGCAGCACGAAACAATACAACGCTCTGGTCAATGGACCATACGGGGCATCACACGCGGACTTTGTCTCATTCGAGACAGTGGTCCTCATTGCGGGCGCCACTGGAGTGACATTCACAATTTCTGTTTTGCTTGATCTTGCCCATCGAGCCGCTGCCGCAGCAGAGAGTGGCGATACGCCGTACCGTGTGCGCAAAATCACATTTGTTTGGTTGATCCGACGATCTGTTTGGGTTGAATGGGTCTCAGACGAGTTACGACAGGCCGCGTCCGATCTTGGAAAAGCAGGGATCAATTTTGAATTGCAGGTTTTCGTGACCAAATCGGACAACGAAGACAAGACTCTTACCAATAGCCCCATGCTGGGCCCCCAAGATACTAACCAGGAGGTTATTGAGAAAGCTGATCGGACAAAGGCATATCATAGTATCTCGCGTTTGTGTTTTGACTCGGGCCGTCCAAGTTGGAAAGAATTGTTGCGCAATGTTCATTCTCTATCCGAGGGAGAAAGTGCCGTGGGTGTTTGTGGCCCTCTTAGCCTTTCGGTTGACGTCCGCAAAGAAGTCGTGTCGCTGAGCTCCGAGCGGGCTCGACCTATTTACATGCACGTTGAAAGCTTCTCCTAGGCGGAGAATAGCACATTTACCTTTATTCATGAGGGAACATCTAAAGGAGTATAGTAACAGTACTTGATCCTAGTACTTACGCTCTTTCACACCGGAAAGGAAAAACGCTGTGGACATGTAAAGGAGTTGCCACCATGTAAGGCGTTCACCCGCAACGTCGCTCTGGCCACGAAAGGACAATTGGCTGAGCAAAGCTGGATCCACGCCCGTGCATAGAACTATGACCCCTGGAAACTTGATTCCGATGCCATGCCACGTCATGCCAAGAAGCTAGGCTGCCGTTTCAGGTTAAACCCCAAAAGCCCTCAGTCTGGATCGATCTACTGTCATTCTTCTTCCACAATGGCAGCCACCGATCAGCCAATCAGTGGACTGCTCCAGAGCCCCTACCACAGTAGGTCCCTTGTAAGTTTGCTTCCGGCCCGCTAAGATAGCTACAATCTACTGCCTGACTGCATGACGTGCCGAAGGAGGCAATGGGAATGATGATTCCCTTCACAATATGTGAGCTTTAAAGAGGCTGCAATGACTCAAGTGACCAGACAAAGAACCAGATCGAATTTCTGTCCAGAGAAGGAAATCAGCTCTCTGCTGGTCAGACAAGCACGCAGATGCATCATGAAGCTACCCAACGCCTTTCCTTATCAATTAAAAAAACCACTTGAGCAAAGGTAGCATATGTTTGAGAAACCTGCAATGTCGACGGTATGTTCGCTTGGTTGCTCAGTACCGTGGAAACTTCAACCTAACATGTACTTCCCTAGTGGCCAACCGTACGAAAAAGAAAACCTCAAGCTCATATGCCTCGACGAATTAAGTCAAATCTCGATCCGAAATGGCCGATGTACGGTGTTGTCATTTTGTGGTAGTGCGGTGCTAGAATTGGGATTTGAGGGCACAGTGGACCTTTACGACCATACGATGAATCAAATTTGCTTCGCTGTCTTGGAAGGGGCCCTGGACGCGTGTGGGAAATCAGTTCTATGCGGATTGCCTTGATGAAGAACGCTACGTCGTGATAGTGTCGGCTCCCGAACGTAAAGGAATTCTGGGAGACATAGTCGTTGAGGTCGGGAATGCTGGTGTCCGGAGGACTTCATGTCTTGGTTATATCACATCTACAACTGGAATGTTTTGATGCTTGTTTTATGGACCTGTGGCCATGAGGAGCCTTCACAGGTCCATGAGGAGCCTTGAATCCCCTGAATCCCTACGAAGGCGCTGTGGTCAACTGGCATACACGGTACCAAGAACAACTCTGTGAGCGGTAAAGAAGCCACCCCGTTACTGGGCCGGAGCTGCAAAGAAAGGCGATTCGATATTGAAAGCCAAATTCACCCAGTCTGTGAGTGATCGGGCGGATCGGTTGATCGGTGGGCAGCAGACCGGTCAACCTACAGCTGTCGGCCGATCAACCAGTCATTCGCTCCACCTCCGTCTCTTGCACGAAATCTAACAATAGAGATAGGACAGGCCGATAACGATTTGATTATTGCTGGAATGTCTCCGCAATCATGTTTCGTGAATGCTTTGCCATAGATGCTGGCCTGATGCTGGCCTCTTCTTTTTTCGAATTGATCAAAATCATTATCAGCTGCTGACCATTTGGTCAGCCATGATTGGTCATTTCTGGGCCCCAACTCTAAACTTTAAATTGCCTTGTGTTACTTCATGTGAAGGATCTGCTTTTCTTAATCTGCCAACAGCTCTTTCCAGCCACGCGGCTCGCTGGCAGGAGTGATAAAATGCTCTTTTTCGGCCAAAAAGGGCACTCACCCCTTGAGCAAAAGAGGGTTGGGGGTGGGATCCGATCCTCACCAGTGTGCGTTTGCCCTCTCATGGCCGTGCCTTGGTAGCCACCCTTGTCTCGTCGTATGTTGCAGCTTGCAGCCGTCGCATTCGCATTCATATTGACCAGGCGACATTCCCCTTTGCTGACAATGTAATTTGCGTCGGAGTCCACTTATCCTTGGGCCGTTTCCTTTCTTGGGCCAAAAGCTGGAATGGGTGAATTATTACGGTGTGGCTTTGTGGTCCGCGCTTGGAAAACACAGATTTTTTGACAAGCGAGAAATAGGACTGACAAGTTCCGTGCGGTTTTCCTAGGTGTGAAATCCATCGTTGTGTAGATTGATTAAAGAAATGCGAGCCGTCAAATCAAAGCGATTCGTATCTGGCAATGCTGCTCCTTTAGTATCTCCTTCCCGCCTAGATGATTCCCCAACAAATGCCACTAGGACCAAGGAGCTGGGGTCATGGTCTATCATCCATTGTGATGTAAGCAAGTGAAGATTTCTCGCTCCTAAGTTGAAATTGGGACGTAGAAAAAGCGGTCACCCTGAATAGCATACTTGGCACTCCGGAATTTGGTTCGCAATGCAAAAGGTCGTGTTCTATCAATAAGCCTATATCTATAAATCTAGGTAGCGATACTGCTGTGATCTACTCCATAGACAATAGCATAACTCGTGCCTGCAGCAAGCGCCCCCACAATCAGTGTTTGAGCAGCACCGTAAAAACCTGCCCTTTTAGTTTTGAGGACGGCATAGTTCTTGAAGAAACCGAAAACTATACAAACGACGACGGTGATACCAATCGAGATGAAGAGAGCCTGATTGGTGTTTTTTATGGCGAAGTAGGGGATCATGGGAAGAATACCGCCTTTTGAGAGATTCAAATCAGCGATGTCTTCGTGATCTACACTTCGTGGACTGGGTAAAGGACAAAAAGGATATGAAAAAAACCCGACATACCAATGAAGTACGATATTCCCATTGTAGCTGCCGAAATCCATGCCCGTGAAACATCCGGTTTCTCAAGTTTCAATTCAAAGTCCATCATGAACTGCACTTCAGCGTCAGTGACTCTGCACATAGGTTCAAAAGCGGTTCCCGGGAAACTCACTCGAATCCATTGCTCGGTGTCCTGAGTCAGGCACTCGATCACAGACCGACTCGCTTCTCTGGAAATGCCATAGCCGTCGAGGATTTCGAAACACTCCTCTTTTTCCGCGTCAGGTTTTGTGAGAACTTCTTCACGCTCTCGCGCCTCTTCACTCTTGTAGTGATCGCGATCGGTGACAGCTGCTAGGTAGGCACCAAGTCCCATCGATATCGCTCCACTAAACAGTTCGGCAAGACCACCGATGATAACGATTTTTGAAGATCCAAGACTCGATAGACCGGCCGTGAGGGCGAAGGGTACTGTCATGCCATCGGCGAAACCGATGGTCATGTCGCGAACGATCGCACCCGAATCAGAATGGCGCTCAGAGGAAGCATGAGTAGGAATCGGGGCCTCACTAATGGGCTCTGCTCTTAAAGAGACCATGTTATAGAATGTGATTCAACGATATCACCCAGAAGGGAGCGATTTTCTACATTGGCAGTCCACGTTTAAATATAATATAGGCTTCTTGACCAAAGCTCTGATTCTGATACCTGGAATGGGTATGTTCTGCACTCCACCAATTAGCCCAGGTCTATTAACAATCATCTCAAATATGCGCGACTCGGCCTTCGATAGATACAGCCTGCAATCTAACAGTGGAACTCAGACTCGCTGCTTATGACTGGTGCATTGGTCTTTTCAATTGTTTGCCATCCCGCCAATCACGGCAACCCTATTACGAATCGAGGTGTGGGAGGCAACAGCGATGACCTCGCGTTGCGAACAAGAACTGGGAACGCTGATTGCCTCAGGCGCGCAACAGTAGTGCTCAGGCTGGAATGGTGGTGGCTTGCAGAATACGAAATACTGCGATGACGAACACACGGTTGACTTGTCCGATTGCGATCGATCCAAAAGCGGCCAGCTTGGGCCAGGGAACGAGATCGTCTTATGATGGCAAAGAAATTGAGGAACCAACGTTGGGGCCATTGAATTCAAGCTTCTTTAGCGTGGCCAAGGGTCTTCTTGCTGGTCCCCGATTATACGTTCTGCCTCGGCCATAAGTTTTTCCACTCTAATCAGATCAAACAAGCATCACATATGGTGGATATGAAGAAGCTTTTCCATTTCGTCAATCAAATTGGCTGCTGTTCCTGAAGAGTTTGGTTGACGTACAGATGGAGCATGTCGTCGATGTGTGAATATGGGCCAGAAAGCCTGTGTCATGCTCAATATCAGCTCCACATCAAGCAAGCAGAGCAACCAGTGACGTACCTACACAACTGTAATGATCATCAGAAGGCCAGGTCAAGGAGTTGCGGCTGGATCAGCACATCGTAGATCAAAATCAGTGCGTTCAACAGGACCAATGCCATGGGGTATTGACCTTCATATTGGAAGCAGGGACGGGTCTGCGCAATTCATGTCAGAGAGACGGAAGAATGACAAGACGAACAGCTAGTCTGTGAGCGGGCGGTAGTATCTATAGGCGCCGCTCACCCTATTTCTTTGCCGCCGCATGCCGACGATAAAGTATATTTAGCACAACGTGGCTTTGTCGTCCTGGCGTTTATGGGCGTGCATTGCGCGGTTTTTGAGTGCAGGCAGGCTGAGAAGAGGTTGTCAGGATGGCTTTTATGAGATCGTTCATGCGTGCTGAAACTCGACAGTTGATTAACGGTGACTGTCAATGGTCGCAAACGCTCCTCCAACGGGGCACTTTGTTCTCACCACAGCGTCTACTCAACGGCCGCACTCGTAACATCGGAATTATATTTCTATGCTGCGACTGTTACATGGTTGTGGTGTAGGCTATCACATCTAACTTGGTAATATTAGTTGCGATTCTGCCAATTTGGACTCCTTGGGTGTAAACTGCGGTCGCGATTCCTGCCAGCATTAGGAACCGCAACAGACACTTTACCAAGTCCGGTGGGATCCCTTACATTTTCACACCGCGGCTAGTTTGATCTTGACTCCGGTGTTTTGAATGACTCGCATGTTTTTGTCGTGTGTTGGATAATACGTGGCTTCGTGGATGCACGATACTTTGATTCGTTTTATACCCCAATGCCCACAATATATATTACCCTTCGCAATTTGACCACATTATATATTTCTTAACACCAACACCTAGAAATGGCCACAGGTGCCGGCAATTTAGCAGGACTACGTTTTTAGAAAAGCCTTTGCCTTTTTGAACAACTTTCTTTAGCCTGAATCATCCCAATTGAGACCGACGATGAACAAAAATCCACCTGGACGCTTTGAGATCGGGGTGCGGTCGATAGTCATCAATGAAGCACTTATTCGAGTAACAGCGCAAATTACACGAGATGCATTGCTTTTTGGCCCACTGGTTACCTCCTCCATTAGTATCGCGGGTTCAAATCCTCCGCGCGTCGTCATTTCCGAACGATATTTAGATTTTTTTGCGTAGGATCAGTTTCCTGTTCTGGACCTAGCTATTCAGTGTTCAATTCAGTGTTCACTTCCCGTGTCGTTTTATTTTATTGCTCAAATATAACAGCAAAAAACAGGTTCGCCCAAGTAGAGGGGCTCGCGTCGGTCAGTTGCCTGGATACAAGTCGTGTCTCCATAATTCCGCCGATCGCCTCTAGCGTCCGTCATTGGCAAAGCGCGTCACCAAAAATACTTCGTACATCATGCTCTAAGACATTCGCTTTGAAATGAAAACCTAGTTCAAATATCGGAAAAGCCTATGTTTACCTCTCTAACCGGCAATCTATCGGACGTTAGCCGTCCACCGAAACAAGGTTTGTATGTAGAGCTAGTCCGATCAAGGGTAGCCACGTAGCGATTGCGGCCCCCCCCCGTTTTCCATGCGTGGCGCAATAAGCCTTAAGGTTGTCACGACGCGAGAAGCTGCGCCGACACCCCGGAACCCAGCAAGAAAAAGGTTTTCCAGCCTAGTGGCCGGACAGATAACGCTTAGGGCCTTTGAAGTATCGAAATCGACCTTTATACCCCGCAACGCTATATTTAAATTGTCGCTGCTGAAACTGCTAGGGTATACTATTGCGATTCCTAAAGGATTTAATACTGAATACCTTACGCTTAAGGAGCTATTTAATACTAGCTCTAACGATTTCCCTACTATCGAAGAGTACCTTAATAAGGTTAAATTCCTAGTAGAGGATCTATCTTTAAAAGGTATCCTACTATTAGAATAAGTCGTTATAGCGTGGGTCCTTAATAGTCTGGATGATGGCTATAGATCTTTTATCTAAACTATTACTCAATCGCTTCGAAAGGATCCTACTAGCTATAATATTGATACCCTATTCGCTAGCTTAATTGATGAAGCTAGAGGGTATTAGGATACTAAGGAAGATATATATTCTACTAATATATATCAGAAGCGTGGTCTATCTAATAGGCTAGGGCCTAGTTAACCTAGACCTAGGTAGCTATCTAAACGCTATAGATCTACTAAGATAGCTAAGTCCTATAAGAGAAGACCGCTAGATGGACCGTTTTGCGGCCACTGCCTAAGGGCTACTTATACTATAGTAGACTGCTGGTATCTCTATCCTAAGAAAAGGCCTTTAAATTGGCAACCAAGACTGAAGCCTACTAATAGGCCTATACCTACTAGCGCTAATTATCCTAAATCAGAGCATTCTTTAGAGGTACAGCGCAAGCAAAAGGCAGTTATCGCTACGATACTAGAGTCTAATAGACCTAGTAACACTAGCGAATTAACTAGCTATAACGCTAGTAATAGCCTACCTGATAGCCTACCTAATAGCCTATCTGATAGCTATCCTACTAGCTATAACGCTAGTGAATCTCTTAATAGCCCTACCTTCTCTATAGATATCGATGATAATATCGATATTAATACTGATATCAATTCGCCTAAGGTATATATTACCTATTTACCCTAAGAGCTAATATAAGTAGCTAGTGAATATACTGATGATATATACGGTATATTTAACTAAAACCATCAAAAACACTAGATTGAACCAAAGGAGATTACTAAATTGCTATTGAATCAATCTATCCTATCTGATATTGAATTTATCGTTGATACTGCTGCTACTATCTCTATTGTTAACAAATTAGAATATTTCTATAAGTATTGGCCTATAAATAAATCTGTTGTATGGGGAAAAGCAAAATCAGTTCAAATTAACTATCAAGGAGATATTATAGTTAGATTTAACACTAACTATATCTATATATTGAAGAACGTTTTATATATACCTGAATTAGGCATTAATATCCTAAGCACGAACTGCCTAGAGGATATAATATCTACCTTTTATAAGGATAAGGCCTTTATATATACTAAAGATATATATAATAATAAGGATATATATACTATATTTAATAGGCCTATATCTAATAGGACTACCTTACTTACTGCTACTAAGTAGGCAGGCCTATATAAGATAAATATTGATATTCTCTGTCCTAAAGGACTAGAAAGATATAGAGCTATCCTAGCTATTTAAACTGATGAAGAAGCTAAGAAAATAGCTATTATTAAACGCTGGTATGAAAGATTAGCTCATATAGGGCTAATTCCACTACAGCAGATACTTAAACAGCTTAGTATTAATATATCTAAGCAAGATATATCTAGATATATTGAAGATATCTGCTAAACATGCCTACTAGCAAAATATAATAGGTCTATTAATAAAAGATCCTATGATACTACCGACTATAAGATCGGTGAAAGAATTCATAGTGATCTAGGTGGCCCTATAAGCCCTAAGACCTATAATGGTTATAGATATTATATAACCTTCCTAGATAAGAAATCTAGATATCTTGATATCAGATTAATGAAAACCAAGGATCAGGCACTTGATATACTAAAGATCTATAAAATTCAATCTGAAAATCAGACTAATAACACTATTAAAGAGATATTTACCGATAATGGTAAAGAATACATTAACAATGAATTCGCTATATATATTAGGAGATATGGTATTATCCATAGAAATACTCCTATATATACTAAGGAACCTAACGGTCTAATTGAGCGAATTAATCTTACACTA
Source organism: Penicillium simplicissimum (assembly GCA_024706585.1). Taxonomy (NCBI): domain Eukaryota; kingdom Fungi; phylum Ascomycota; class Eurotiomycetes; order Eurotiales; family Aspergillaceae; genus Penicillium; species Penicillium simplicissimum. The sequence goes on from JAMZTW010000061.1 coordinate 35,612, forward strand.
CTTAATAAGCTAAGAAGCTTATTAATACTATCTAAGGCTAATTTTAGCCTATGGGATGAAGCGCTATTAGCAGCAACCTATCTATATAATAGGACGCCTCATAGATCTCTTGACTATAAAACACCCTATGAGATATATAAGGGTAAGCCCCCGAATATCAATCATATTAAAATCTGGGGATCTATAGCCTATTATCACACTAATAAGCATCTAGCTAAGCTAGAACCTAGGAAAAACCTAGCTATATTAGTAGGATATAGTGACTATATGCACTATAAGCTATATGATATTAAGCTACGGAAGACTATTTGGACCAGAGATGCAGTTATCTTAGAAGGTAAATTCTTAGATACGCATCAGATAAATATCTATGAAGATAAGGCTAAGCCTATTGAGATAGAACCTATAGAGCCTAGGGAGCCTATTAATCCTAATAAGGATAGGCCTACTAGAGCTACCACTAGGCTATCTCAAATAAAAATAGATGCAAACCCTACGCATAAGATTGAGGTTCAAATACCTAAGCTATATCATATAGATAAAGCCTATATCTATAGTATTGACCAAACTACTATATCAAATCAGCTAAAGAAGCTATATAATTACTAGATAGATTATATACTATCTGCATCTGATATATCAGAACCTAATAGCTTCGAAGAAGCTATGAATTCAAATGAAAAAGATCTATGGTACCAAGCGTGCCTAGACGAAAATAATGAGCTATTAGCTCAGCAAACCTATACAATTATTGATATACCACCTAATATTACACCTATAAAGGGTAGGTGGGTATTTAAAAAGAAGGCTATTAAGAACCCTACTACTATAAAGCCTAATTATATTACTAATAGCGATAGATCTATTAGATATAAGGCTAGATGGGTTATTCAAGGATTCTACCAAAAGATTGGTATTGACTTCCTAGAAACCTTCTCAACCACTGCTAGGACTGAGACCTGGCATCTACTACTTATTATAGCAGTTAATAAGGGCTGGCCTATTATACAATATGACGTTAAAAACGCCTTTGTACACGCCGATATAGATACTGATATCTATACAATATTACCTAAAGGCCTATATAATAGCCCTATATATTCTAATAAATGTTGCTATCTAAAGAAGGCCTTATACGGTCTAAAACAGGCACCTAGGCTTTGGAACCAATATTTCAGAAAGATAGCTAATAGCCTAGGATTTACTATTTTACCTTATGATGAAGGGATATATATTAATAAGCTGACCAAAGCTATATTAATAGTCCACGTGGATGATATACTATTTATACATCACGATAGGACCTATATTAAAGAGACTGCTAAGAAGTTTAATATATATATTAAACTAGAGGAATTAGGTGATATATCAACCTTCCTCGGCAATAATATAAATATTAATTATAAAGATAAGCTAATATATATAGATCAGAAAGACTATATATATAAATTGCTTAAGAAATTTGATATATATCAATACCGCCCTATTAAAATACCGGGCGAACCAGGCATCAGATTAAAAAAGAATCCTAATCAATCTGATAGCCAAATCATTAGCTACTATCAGCAACAAATAGGTTCACTACTATATGCTAGCCTAAAGACTAGGCTAGATATAGCCTTCGCCGTTAATAATTGCGCGCGTTATATGTTAAATCCTGGCCAGGACCATATAAAAGCACTTGAAAAAATATGGCGATATCTATTATATAGACCTGATACAGGTCTACTATATAACTGCTACGGAGACAACCTATATATTAAAGGATACTCTGATGCTGACTGGGCAGGAGACCTTGATAGCCGAAGATCTACAACCGGCTATATATTTAGCCTCTGCGGCGATATCGGGTTAAATAACCCTATCTCGTGGAACTCACAACTACAAAAGTCAGTTGCACTATCTAGCTGTGAAGCCGAATATATGGCTATGAAAGAAGCTATTAAAGAAGCTATCTATCTAGCTAATATATTTAACTATATTAATAATCAACTAGACCTAGGATATATATCAAATATCCCTGAGGTATTAGTTGATAATGAATCAGCTATTAAATTAGGGCAAAACCCTGAGTTCCATAAGAAATCTAAACATATTGATATTCAATATCATTATATCAGAGAAGCTATTCAAGATAATAAGGTCAAATTGACCTATATTACTACAAAACGTCAACTGGCAGACTTATTAACTAAAAATGTTAATAAAGTCCTATTTGAAGAATTTATTAAGCTAGCTAATCTAGTAGATATATCTACTATAGATAGCTAAGCAAATCTAGCCGAAATATATCTATAGTTATCATATACGACCTACTAATCTATATATTAGCTTATAGCTATATATAGATTACGGGGGGATATCGTATATAGATACAATAGGATATTACCGGCTATAGGATATTACCGGCTATAGGATATTAACGGCTATAGGACATTAACGGCTATAGCCTATTCACGGCTATTATTATATAATTTGCCACTTAATATCTTAACTATAAATACAGCCGATATCTCCTGCCAGAGGCCATCTGAATGATCATCCTGAAATATTCTTTAACATCACCAACTATTATTATCAGTCATCAACATTAATCTTTATTAGTAATCATCCTGATTACTTATCTTTATCTCAACCTTATCAATATCTACTATCTTTTAAGATAGTCCTTCGAACCCTTATCTACTTCTTCAACCTTGCTTCCTATACGCCCTTATAGCCTGCTCACAGTATCCTATAGCTAGGAAATCGCGAATAGGTTACTGCTATTGAAGCAATCTGCGTAGATAGCTTTTCGCTGCCGCCCTATATTATCTTTAAGGGCAAGGTTGCTATTACTAGTTACTTTAATAACCTACTAAAAGACTAGCGGTTTGAGGTCTCGAATAATAGCTATACTACCGATGAGATTAGCCTACATTAGCTATCGAAGCTATTTATCCCATTAACGAATTCGCGCGTACGCGGCCGGTTTCGGTTATTAATTCTTGACGGCTATAGGAGCTACCTTACGACGCAATTCGACTATATATACGCAGAGAACGATATTATTCCTCTTTATATGCCTACGCATTCCTCCTATAATCCTATTTACTACAACCGTGTCAGACTTCGTAGTGCTTCTAGGTAAGAAGTAAGAAGCGATGAAGTCCGCTGAGTTGCCGGTGTCACGTGGCGAAGATACGTGAGGGCAGTCAGCATAGAGGATTCTAAGGTATGAAGATTCCACCGAAGGTAACGATAAGATGAATGGCTCTAGGTAGTCTAGCAGCCGACAAGGTAGTAAAGACTAAGATAAGGAAGACTCTAATGAGTAGAGATCTTACAGAGAGAGAGAGATCAACTAGGATTCATCTGCGTAGTGAGATTCAACTAACTGACTTAATAACATGCAAAAAGATGGCAATATTTATAGCCAACATGACAGTGTAAAGGTTGACACAGGATTTGAATCAACGAGAAGAGGGTTCGGACCAGAGGGGTCCGCAATAAGCAAATACTTCAGATGAATACGACGGGGAAGTCAGATGTTACATCCGATGTTATTGCTTCAAGGAGCAGTAAGGACAAATCTGTTGAAGATTAACATGTAAAGACGGGGTTCTTCTGCAGAAGGGATGAGATGGATCTTTTCTGCAGAATAAAGCGTATGCCTGAGGAATCAGGCAGCAATCAGGCCAAGGGCCTTAACTAGCTGCTGACGAAGATATGATGGCCTGACAGCTTAGGCCACCAACGGGTCATCTGACCAGAGACCTCACCGGCTGACAGAATGGTTAGTACCGCGCGTAGCAAGAAGTATATTAGCTATTTCTCCTATAGTAGCGGGTCTAGGTGCTACTCCACGTAACTCCATAGATAATATCCATTCAACAAGCGAATCTTCTTTTAATTTTGTCAATTTATAACAATTTGCGCGTATTTCAACGCGTGAGGATCTTCCGGTTGAGCGCGCTTATAGTTTAGAGAAGGATATATCATTTAGCTTCGCTGCTGCGCGTAGAAATTTAATGTGACCCTTTTGAATAGCCTGAAGTGCTGATAGGATGTTGCCCTCCTGGTTGACTAGCTTTGGCGCGGATTTGGTCCGTTTTGGTGGTATGATAGGTTGTTGAAGGACGAGTGTATGAGAAGGAACGCGATTTTTGGGTAGGTGACCCGCTCGGTTGTGAATTACGTTAGGGTGGCCAAATTTGGGGGTGTCCCTATCAGTACCCCGTTTGGGGCTCGAAGCTTAAAAATTATGGGAAATCATTGTAGTGTATTACATCATCGGCTCTTGAGTTGTCCGTCCCATGGAAAATCCCCCCTCATGACACCATCAAGGTGCGACTCTTTTTCTCTTCTACTACCATTGTTTGCCCAGTATGGCCCCCTCGAAAACGGCAGGAGGAAGTGGTGAGCACAGTGGACTCAAAAGTCAGCGTGAGGATCCTCGACAGCGATGGTTGTTTGTGACCGGACTCCCCGCCATTGCGGTAGGTTCTATAGAGTATTCGGCCTCAATATTCCTGGAACCTGATTCAAGACAGGGTACACTGTGTGTCATGGCGCTGATGTTCAACATCTGTGCGCTTTCGGGCGGGTGGATCAATATCGATAGCCAGCATGTTCCCCTCCCAACTTGGTGAGTTTGTCTAGATTTGGACACGAAGCAAGGAGAGCGTGATACATCTCCCTCAGGATGTTCGCCTTACAAGCTGCCGCACTCGTGATTGCGGCTTCCGGGTATATCGCCTACCTGGTACTGATGCGGCGTTATGATCAACGATTCGCTGTGTTCTGGGTTAGCGTCTTGGGCTGGCTCGTAGCTGCAGCGCTCCTATTCAGCATCGTCGGTGTTGCCGTGCAACGGCACCGCCATATACAGCCTCAATCCCGGTGGGAATATAGTCAGGCCTTTTATTATGGCGTCTTTGCTGCGGGGCTATATGCCCTAGTGGCCCTCTTGGTGGCGCTGTATATGGTAGGTGCGCCCAGGATCCAGCTTAGTCGCCGGAATCGCCGTCGTGTGCAGCGGATAAATATTCTCTTGCGGTCTCTCTGGTTAGCGACAGTGCTGCTCATCGGCGCTGCCATCTATCGTGCAGTAGAGGGCTGGTCACTGTTGGATGCGTTGTATTTCGCCGACTTCACCATCCTCACCATTGGTATTGGCAATCCTGTTCCCCACACCCACCTTGGGCGCAGCTTACTTTTTCCCTATGCCACTGTCGGGATTATTGCGCTAGGCCTGATGGTTAGTGCCGTGCTGTCATTCACCCGCGATATGCGTGACATGAAGCTGCACATGCAGATGGCCCAGATGCGTGACCACTGGAGGAAGAGCGCGCCGTCCGAGGCCCAGGACCTGCCTTTGCCCCGGGCCTCACAGGTACGCGAGATGCACCGCATCAAGTCCCAGTTCCGTAGCAGCATATACCGGAAAGAGCTGATCTTCTTCTTGCTCGCCTGGTTGGTACTTTGGCTTCTCAGTGCAGTGGTGTTTCGTGCCTCCGAGCAGCAACAGGGCTGGTCCTACTTTGTCGCTCTATATTTTACCTATACCTCGCTCACCACCATTGGATACGGTGACTTATATCCGACCAGCAGTTTCGGCAAGGTCTTTTTTGTCTTTTGGTCGCTGCTCGCTTTGCCGATCCTCACGAATCTCGTTATGGCCATGGGTGAATTCCTACACCACCTCCTGGTCTTCTGCTCCACCACACTTTGGAAACATATCGCCGCCAATTATACGCTCTGCCTTCAATTATCACACAAAGCACAAAATCAAAAGTGTCGTCAACTACATAGCACCCACTCGATTTCATCGACGCCCGGTCCCGAAATAGCGAGCGCGGCTAGATCAACGCTCTCCGCCTCCCAATCCACCCAAGCCGAAGAAGTACCGCAGAGCCTGCTTCACCTCCTTATCGTTGAGATGGCATGGCTAGCTACCATGCTTCGTGATGGGCGGTGTCTTGAAGACCTTGGGGTTACCTGGTCTCGGATTGTTCCGCTGCTCCATTCGGGCGAGCAGGATATGGGTTCGCTCGACCCTGCCTGGCTCATGACGTCACCCGCATCACATAATCATCATGAACAGATGATAAGGAGCCTCCTCGATCATCACCATCGCATCGAGGACAGAAACACCGAGATTATCTGGATGCTGACGTTTTTGATCCATAAGCTGCGTGCGGATATGGGAAGTGATGGCTCGTAAGGAGAGCTGGAGGAGCTCCTATGACACCGGTCTCGCAAGAACGACCCTATTCCATGGGGGTCGCTGGTATTGAGATGTAAAGACCCAAGACAGGATACCAGGACGGCAATCAGAATGTAATACGATGAAGTGGAGACCTTATCCATCCAGGACGATGGGACCGGATCCTGCGTCTGGGACTTTTGCCGTGTTTCCTCTCATTGTGTCTCGCGTGGATTGCCCTGTTTGATAGGCATCTGGACTGACGATGCCGACTATCTTAATGAGCATACTATCTGTGGCGTAGGTTCCATCTCCTGCATGTCCCTTCCGTGATGAGTGCATTTATTCCATTCTGAGCTTTGTTCGGTGTTCGTCTACGCAGAATAAATACCATATGCTGGACCATGACTCACAGAGTAAGATAGGTCATTCAGCGATCTGAATGTAAACCTGAGAACTGAGTATGCATTATGCATTAGTTTGAGAAGTCGATCGGAGTCCATATGAGTAAATCGATATAGTAGGAGAAGATGGGTATTCTTCGACGTATCAAGCGCCGTCCCACCAGGTAGACTTTGCTACCTCTATCTCAGCATACTTGGTACCTTCGTGGAATGCACAAAATTACTTGAATTTCCTTCTGGTTATAACGGGTGACAGATACAGCCCTGAAGCCCATCGGCTGTATGGACGTCCTACTCAGTCGCGATCGTCTAATACGATTAAAGTGGTAAGAACATAGAGCCTTCACAACGTAGCTCATAATTCTATCGAGCGAATGGATACATATATGGGGAAAGTATGACGACTCATCAGAATCACCTGTAGACCTAAATATAATACGTCGCATTGCAATTACTACGAGGTTCATAACTTCCGAAGTAGACGGATATTCTTAAGTCGTAATATATCCTTCTGCAGAGTAAATTGTATTCCTCTGCAAGTTAGTCGAGCTTCGTAACTACTTCTACTACTTGTAACTAGTTCCACCACTGGCGGAACCCTAATAAATGTCTACAACCTATTTTATTATAGCGTCAGCTCTCATTTGAACCAAAAGAATCTGTTGCCCTCTTAATGCTTGGAACTTACGATAAATAACTTAAAGGACCCTTTAGCGGTATAGGAATCCAGACACTCGTTGTCCTGTAAAGCGAAATCGTTGCCCTTATAGTTCTCCCCGGTGAAGGTATAGGCTATAAAAGTGTTGCTTGTATCGGTTTAAGTGAAGTGGACGGAGTTTAAATCATACATCGAGTCTAGATTAGTGCACTCCTATCCGTGGTCGTCGCCGAAACCGTCGAGCTTAGTGCTACTTCCATAGGACCGTACTCATGATGGAAATAGCAATGATTTTACAACAAAATTACGGTCAGCTTCATACATCATTGGTTGACCGGGTTGCCAGCCTCTTGCAAGGCCATTGATGTCTGTCATTGCATCAAGGAATAATCTAGCGTTCCACTTCCAAGCTTGGTCTCACATCTGGAGTATACGGGATACATTCGAATAGGTGAGGGCCGTGGACTCACTAATAATTAAGGAGACTCGGGGGCCAGTAGGGATATGGTAAATTCTGAGATTCCCTTTCGTCCTCCTGTGATGCACCTGTCGTAGCCCCCATTCTTTCCCTTGGGTTCTTTGTGTTCAATATTCACGCTTATCGGCTCGACAACGTGAGGTTACATTGCATTGCAACTCGGGTGGAGCCGGTTGCGTGATAAGTCTGTCAAGAGTAAAACAAATCGGCTGGTATCCAACCACGTGCGAATCCAGGAAGTTCCTCTCCAACGCCGCAATTTGGTCTGCGGTAGCGTCGAAACACTATCTGTTCTGCGTCGGACCCTTGCTTCGCGCGATATATCGTGTGGATGTACCCCGTCGGTCCTCCTTCGGCTAAGATGTAACGAAGTTTGGTGGAAATCTTGATTTTTCGGGCTCGTGGGTGAGGATAGCGACGAGCGAGCAATAGGTGCTCCCAGCAATAACAGCAACACAAGAATTCCAAAGGGTGTGGATACATCAACACTGAGCGCGGGTTTCACGATGGGACTGGCCTCGCTGAAATTGAACGCCACTTGATGGCGTCAGAATCCTCCACGATGGGACCTCAACTCATCCCGTGGTCAAGAGAAGCGCCGAGTGATTCTTGTTTTATGAGCTTCCAAGTGGTCTGAAGCACAGGGGCAGCGCATCATGCTGCCAGAAGTCCTCAAGAGAGAAAGTATTCTTCGAGAAACCCCTGACTGCAGGATTTCTATTCTGTGGCCCTATCTCCAAGAATTGCCATCGAGCAGTCAATGGGAAAAGAGTCTGAGCGGGAATGGTCGCCATGGACTTGTGAGACAAGTCTGGACACCAAGCCTGTGTGAGGGACCCTGGTTGTCTGCAGCGTTATCAGCCATGCGGCCCATGCAGCCCCATGCATTCTTTCCACCACAACGCCTCAAGCCACGGATGGGCGTATGATCTGAGAACACAAAAAGATGGAAGCTAAGCGGACCTTCCAGAGTGATTGGCTCATGAGGGTAGCAGATGGTATCACAGCCTTGCCGCGCTGGTCCGCGGGGCTGGATAAGGAGCACTTTCCTTAAGTAGGACGAGGAAGGAGATGGTCGCGTCCACGATGCCCATCGCATCTCTCACGTTGCATGAGCGACGACTCCGGCAGATCTTCTTTTCGCTTCACCCTGATCACAGACCGACCTCATGGCGCCCACCGACGCTGGGATTCCTATGGACAGTGACCGCATCGGCTCTGCGCCGGAAGGCCTGGATGAGAAGGCCGCCGTCTCCGTGCAACCCGAAAAGAGCGAGTTCGACATCACCACGGGCAACTATGGTGTCGAGTCGGATCGCGAAAGCGCAGACGTGGTCATCGTCACCGGCGCAGATGCAGCCAATCACCTGTTGCCACTGCGAGATGACTTTGACCCTGCTTTTACCTTTCGCAGTATCTTGTTGGCCTCTGCACTGTCGTGCTTCCAGGCAGTGGTGTACCAAATCTACATGGTAGGATACCAATCCATCGACCCCCTCCCCAGATCCTGTACGTCCGTCGAAAAATTCGCTAATATAAAAGTTGTATAGTTCAAGCCGACTTTGATCACCATCCAGGGAACATTTATCGTCCTCGTCGCTTACTTTGTCGGCAATGCCTGGGCAAACTGTTTGCCCCGAGGCGATCATTTTGAGGCCAGGTGGAGAGCAAAGGGTGGCCAAGGGACGCTCCCTCGGTGGATCACACTGCTGAAATTTGTCAATAACGGACCGTGGTCATTGAAAGAGCACGCGATTTGTTCCATCACAGCCACATCGGCCTCGAATGCGGCCATTTCTTCGCAGGTGTTTGCGGCGCAAGACCTCTTCTACAACATGCCCCTTCAAGCAGGCACCGTTATCTTGAGTACCCTTTCCATTGGGCTTTTTGGGTATGGTCTTGCCGGGTTACTGCGACCGATCGCTGTGTGGCACACAGAAGCCGTGTACTGGGGCACCTTGCCCACTGTGAAAACTCTCCAGGGACTTCATTGGCAGCAGGTGAAAAACTCGAAGCCTCTCCGATATTTCTGGTATGCTTTCACTGGCATGGCGCTGTATGAAATTCTCCCGGCGTACGTGTTTCCGTGGTTGAACTCGGTCTCGATTCCCGTACGTGATATCCAAACGACAGTCAACCCATATGCTACCGGCTTGAATACTTACGTTCGGCTTTTAGTGCCTGGCAGCCCAAAAGGCAACTGGTAGTACCGGCGAGGTTATCACCAATCTTTTTGGAGGGGCCACGAACAATGAGGGACTCGGTCTGTTCTCCTTGAGCTTCGACTGGCAATACGTAAGTGCGTGAACACCCTGTTGAGCAGGCGCAGAAAAAGCTAATTAGGATAGATCACGTCCTTTCAAACTGCTCTTCCCCTCACCCTTCAGGCTCACCAGGCTGCGGGGCTGGGTGCTTGCATGATCGTGATGATCGCTATCTACTACGGCAATGGTTGGAATTCAAGATCGCTTCCGTTCATGTCGACGAAGCTTCTTACAGCTGAAGGCACCAAATACCCTCTCACCAAAGCCTTTCCCAATGGTGTTCTCGACGAGAATATCTTCGCCAAGTATGGCTTGCCGAGGCTGTCTGGCTCCTTTGCTTTTGCCATGTTCATGGCCAACGCCGCTGTAAGTGATGGACCCAGCTTTCCCCTTAAGAATAGTCAATTGAGAATTTTAGATTGGAGCCTTGATCATGCATTGCTTTCTTTTCTGGGGGAAAGACATTCGGCGGGCGTACAAAAGCGCCAAAGAAGGCCGATCGGACGATCGTCACCATGCTCATATGGCCAAACACTACAAGGAGGTACCTTGGTGGTGGTACGCCATCATTCTCCTCGGTAGCTTCATTCTCGGTCTTATCGTCGTCCTCAAAGAGAATGTTACCCTTCCCGCTTGGGCCTACGTGGTGTCCTTGCTGCTGGGAATCATCATCGCACCATTTGTGAGGAGACCCGACCAAGCCCGATTGTGGCGCATGGTAACTGACAGCTGTTTATTATCTGTTTACAGAGCACGATCCTCTACTCTCGTTTTGGCAACGGCATCGCCACAAACAACTTGTCGAAGATGCTGGCGGGCTTCATTATTCCGGGCCGCCCTGTGGGAAACATGTATTTTGCAGCTTGGTCGCACAATGTCATTAACAACACGGTGATGCTTTCAAATGATTTGAAGATGGGCGAATACCGTAAGTCGGCTCTCTCCATTCGCGCACTTCCCAACCCTGGGAACAAATCTTGATAATCAATCCACACAGTCAAAATCGCCCCGCGTGTCATGCTGTTGACGCAGTTGTGGGGTACCATCTTGGGTGGTTTCATCAACTACGCTGTGATGATCTCCATCGTGGCCGGTAATCGGGACACCCTCGTGAACACCAATGGCGACTCCTCTTGGAGTGGTGCCACAATGCAGGCATACAACACCAGTGCAACATCGTGGGCTCTATCTACTTATCTTTACAAAGCCGGCCAGGAGTATTGGATGGTTCCCGTGGGTATTGCTATTGGGGCTGCTGCCGTTGTGGCGCACCGTATCTTCTACCAGGTTGGTATCATTCTCATATTCCACAACATGCCAGAAACTGACGTTCCCTTCAGTTCATTCCTAAGATCGGCCGTTTCGATGTCTCAGATATCAATTTGCCTCAGTTCATTCAGTACGCTGGTTACATTCCATACAACCAAAGCCAGACCTGCGTGCTGTTCAGCTGGATCATCGCCGGATTCTACGTCCAATACTACCTCCGCAATTACCAACCTCGCATCTTCAAGGACTATTCGTACCTCGTGACCGGTGCCTTTGACGGAGCCAGTCTTACGGTCCTCTTCATTCTCTCCTTTGCCGTCTTTGGAGCTGGTGGACCCTCATATCCATTTCCATCGTGGTGGGGAAACAATGTGAATGGGAACTATGATTGGTGTCCCGTTTCTGAATAATGCACTTTCACGTGGCAATCTCTACCTGGTTGTGGGGGTCTCTCCATGCGGCGACTCAATTGCTCTACTGATATGCTGCCTGTCGGTAATCACTGTCATACTGGGGGCTATCCAATCAATATGCAAACAATGATATCAAATATTCGTAGCTTCCAAACGATTACACTCTGGAGTCATCCGGTAAGACGTAAAGACAATGAATTATATCGACTTCATTAATTATTCAAATGCTTAGCGAGAGTTGTTTCGGTACATTTCGAAAGGTGCGGGCTAGACAGTCCTGACTTGGCCAAAATGAACCTAGCTGTCCTTAAAAGCTCAGGCTCAAGTTCCGACACCAATGAGACTGGTAAGAGACATTCTAACCCTCGGTGCGATTAGTAGTATCCTTTAATAATAGGCCATTCTGTCTTTCTCCAAGTGAATTCACTGATGACTTGAGAACCTCATCTTTTCGCGCTGCCCTTGTGCGAACTCGCCGAGAATTGATGAAATTTTGGGACTTTATTTGAGCACAGAGGCAAGAATGGCAACAATCTATACGTTTTTGAATACTCCGGTCTGTAGTAGGGCAGGGTCTTTACTGGAGGCGAAGCTGCTCACGAACTCAGTACTAGTATGTACGAAAATCCTACGACCTGATACTTTGTGCCATGGAGATCATACTGAATCACATGATCTTAGATGCTTCTGTACGTAGCCTCTGGCGGAGCTCGGACCTTCCTCATCCACCAGAATGTTGGGAAGCGGGAAACGGCCTTATCCTCCTATGAGACTAGTGGAGGATTGTGATCGGCGGGTTCGATCGCCTGCCGTTTTGCCTCACGCTTATGGGACGATTTGACTGGGCCTAATTTAGCGCGATCACTTCGCCTGCACGAACACAGAAGAGGAATACAGCACAGGGTTTGATGTGATCTCGACATTCAGAGCTGTAGCTAAGTGTGACTGACTTGACATCCCTCCCCCGGCTGAAATTTAGAGCCCTGGTCCTCCATCACCCACAGCGTCTAACACCCACTCAACATTGGAATGTTGATGGAGCAACCCGACCAGGATGGTGGAGACTGCGATGGGGGCCGCAACTGGGGTATGGAACTGGGTACGTGCCGTCTGGGTTGAGTTCAATTAAAACAAAGAGGCGCGGATGATGTTTTGCCCCGAGTTCTGAGATTGGGACCTCTCATCTAATCACAACTTAGGACATGGCAGTTCAGCCATTCCGTTTTACCCGTGATAGATGAAGACCGGCGCATGAAATGGCTCTTATATAGCCGCAAAATGTAACCACACGACGCCACTAAGAACATTTGAACCTGACCAGTCTCGGACTATTGAAACGCACGCTAGGATATGATACAGGGCGCTAACAGGATTTGGCCACCTAGAGTTGAAATACCTAGGCAGCTGCGTTCTACGAACATAATTGGACTTCTCTTGCGAGAACCCCCGGCTTAGGAAGGTTGCATCGCAAAATTATATCACCATCAGAATTGAGCAGCTATAAGATGAATGTATTTTGCCTAACATTGCTTCTGTTTCTACACCACTGTCAGTCAAGAGTTGGTGAGAGCATCGGAGGTATGATCCATGAGCTTCTGACTCATTGGCTTCTCCAATTCAGCGAGTGGTTCCAGAGCTAACTATCTGTTAACCAGAGGGTTGTCACCTTCATTTGCTCTAGTATGTTCATTTATAATTTAACACACGATTGTTGATGTGTGGCCTACGAGGTCCATTGAAAATAGACGACTTACATCGCTATTAGGGACTCGGAAGTTGCCACCGTCACGAAGTCGACATGCTCATTTTCGCATCCCTGGCGTACTTCCTTTTGGTTTTGGCCACTATGGATGAAGGACTTGCCCGATACCAGTCCACGCCCCCGAGTGACGTGACTGTCTTGCACGACAGACAATCCCTCAACGATTTTGTCAAGGCCAACCCGGAAACAATCCTCTACCCCGAGAATGAAGGATACTACCTCAAAGATATGGACGAAGAAGTCCTTGCCATCACAGCTGACGACTTAAGCAAAGAATTGGACGCTGCTGTTGCCAGCGTGGATTCCGACCTCCTTGGAAACGACTCTCCTTCCGACAGTTCAGCTGGATCTGGCGCTGCCACAAATGTCATGAAGAGGAGCGAGGATATGCCTTGTTACCCCAACTGTCAGCACAACTACTGCAGTCCACCCCGGTGCTTCAATTCGGCAACCTGTCTGCACTACTCATTTTGCCACGTATGTTTAACAAGCTCGAGAAAAGTTTGCATCTAGGGCTTGAATGTGTCAGCACTAGACCTCCCCAAGCGTGGGTTTGGGTTGGGTTTTCAGGTTGGTTCCTTACCCGCCCACGGGCAACCCAAAACTCACCGCGGGTTTTGGCCTTCTTAATGTTTCGTATAGTAATTCGGTATCTTTAGCATTTCTGTTGTCGTAACACAGAGTACTAACGCCATTCCTGGGGTAGTTCAACCTGCCTCAGTACATTCGTTTCTTCTCTTTAATCAATCAATCAATTAACCTCTGCATCCAAGATTGATTCCACTTGGTCCTACCATCTCTCTCATTCGCCTACTAGGATTACTAACCTATACTGTCTCAGCTTGCTCCGACAGATATATTTCCTACATCGCTCCATGTTTCTCGGTACAGTCTGTCTACATCTTGAGTGATCAACAGCCATATCGATATCTAGGAGGATTGAATGTAATCAAGCTTATTGCATTGTACTTAGTCAATAATTGTGGCCTCGACACACTTAAAACCAGCCATTGTGATGATCTCAGGTCCTATAATCGTACGGATTTGGGTACCCGCGGGTTCACGCGACTCGAGAATTGATAGATCCAAACGCACGACGCGACTTTAACAAAATCTACATTCAAGCACACAAGATGAAGATATTCATTCCACTATGCTGGCACGAACCATGGACATGGCGTCGTCTTCTTGTTCGTCATCGCGATCAATCCACCGGGCTTTCAGCCCCCTGCTCTCTATTGAGCCATCATCCGATATTTTCTTGGACTCGGACATCCAGTCTTCTGTATGAGAATAAACCCCTCATTCATGTGCCTAAATGTCGCGAAACCTTTCATAGGTATGCTAAATAGCCTCTAGCCTTTTACCGAATCCCGCGAGAGCTACGACATATCCTCTCAAAGACCTCTAGTGACGCTAAGAGCCTAAGACGGGTGGGACCTAACCTAACTTATAGGAGTATTTAATATCTACTGGATATGAATTAGGGTCCCGAGCTTAAGTATAGGAAAAAAAAAGTGGGTCCGAAGTAGATATAAATTTCATTTTAAGCGGTAGACATGAATTAGAACTAGGGGCCGTACGAGACGTAAAATTTTCAGAAGTTCTAAGTTAGTAGTAGATTACTAGATAAAGCCTCTGAAGTTTTGAAAGGATTCCCCTTATATTTAGTAGTGTATGAGTGAATTGAAATTATACGAATTTTTTTGATAGGGTACGACCGTAGAATATATTATACAGACTAGAGTGGTAGAAAGTTTAGTAGAACGGGGGCGGAGAGATGAAGGTTAGCAGAAAGTATAGCAGAAAAAATTGATGCCTGGTTGATGCCTGATTTCTGTTTGAAACCTGAAAATTCAGGCAGTAGGAGTCGCTCTAAGTAATTCCCAGCTAAGATAACCATGATATGTGTGCCTTGGACTTCCACCCCGGAGTCCGAGACTTTTTGCATTAAGTTGCTCATCTCCATTCGGGTAAAATTGAAAATAGTACCTTAGAGTTCGTCCCAACCACTTCCGTTGGGCATTGTCCAGGGAATCATTAGTAGGGTCAATCACATTAACCTGTAAGACCAGAGATACCGCTTCATTCCCACAGCTCATTTTGGGCTCTGTGCTAATGGCGATAATACTCTTCATGTCTATTTCTCTATTACCACGGATGTTATTTCTACCAGGTCCGACAAGTCAAGAAGGTTCGCATCCTTAGGACCTAACGGCAGGCTATGGCATTGCATTGGAGTCTGTCTCAGTCCGCTGCCGCTATAAGCAATGCAGTCTCATGGTCATTAAGACATCAATTTGAAAGAGAAATAATATTTAGGAATGTTTGGAGACCTTTGGTTTCATTGGTTGGTCGCTCCACTGCTTTGCTTATTTTCCAGTCAGCCGAAGGGAGAGATTGAGTGATGGTACGATGCTGAATTGACAAGGCGCATCCAGCAGTGAACTCACCCACCATAAGCATGGTCTAGGCTGTAGCCATGTCCTGAAGCTTGGTGCTTAATTGGTTATAATTTACTTGGATGCAGCTTCAGCTGCCTGATCGCTTCGATCCGAGATCGCCCGTTGACGCCAGACCTCGTATTCTCGTGTCCTTGTTTCAGCGCCACATACGATAGGATCCTGCTATTTGACGGGGCTCAGAGACAACTCCATAACCTCATGCATCCAGTGAGATGAGCGATTACTCTTCTAATTTACGATTGAATCCCATGGTGACGATATTGGGGATACGTCCGGGCTGGCCATAAATAGCAGACTGGACTGCCCCCGTTCGAACGCTGTCGAGATTTCCTTCAGGTACACAAACTCCAACTTTCCAGACTGAAAATAATCATGATTCTCCCTGCCTCATTCATCACTTTGCTCGTGGTTGGACGTGTCCTGGCCTCGCCCTCGTCTGGCCTCGTTCGTCGAACCTGTGGTCTCGGTCCCTCGCGTATTGACGTCCTCAACGTGACGACACCCGATCAGCCATCATCTACTTATAGCCAATTCACACTGACCCGGGATGGTAGCCCTGTCAGCAACACCCAAGTCGTGGCTATGACATTCGACCTCATCCCCTCCTCTGCCACAGGCTGCCGACTGCAGATTACGATTCCCCCGCTCACTGAGCCGAATCAGATTGCATGGGGTTCCTCGACACAGGCTGAATTTTGGACTACTGACCCATGGTATCCAAACACACCCCCGACATGGAACCACCTGCCCGCAAAGCGAGAAATGGTGGCAACCTTTGGGTTTCCAACATACGTGACAAACTCTGTATTTCAGACCAACTTGGCGAGCAATGTCTGCTCGGACCCGATGAGCTATCTCATCCTCTTGAGCGACTGGCAGACCCAGCCCGGAGGTGTGAATTTCATCAATTCGCTAGGCGGAAAACAGGGTTTAGAGGTGTTGGGCTTTGAGATGATCTTTGATTGTTGACAGATCTCGTGGACTCATTCCATGGGGAGAATTTACAAGATATAGCAGCTTTGATAGGTATATTCAGTCTGGAGGAACAGATTAATCCAAATCCTCGTTTTACCTTAATCACATTTCCATGGACTTTCTAGTCCTTGTAGACAGCTTCTCAGACCGGGGTGATGGGTTATGTCAATGCAGCCGGTACTTTCCTCAATTTTGGCTTTGGGCTTTTTACGATTGCTCAACGCAGGACGGCATTGAATAACATTGGTATCTAAAGCGATCGCACCCATGTCAGCTTCCCGACTGACGTCGTGTTTGCGTAGGGCCGGTGATCTGGATGTCTTCCCCTGCATAAACGTGGGGGTGGAAAAGCTAAGCTAGTAAAGACGAGAGGAAAAACATCACTCATGTTGGCGTTCATGTCTTTGAAAGCTATCAAGCAAGGAAAACACATAGACTATTCGAGAAACAATTTTTATTTGAGGCAGCAGAACGTATTTCTGTACGCATGTGCGATAAGTAAGGTCTTATTTTGTCCCAATGTCTGAAATGTTCACTTTTCCTGTACTTTTACCACAACCTTTTTGGACCCTGCAGAGCCAGCCTTGTGATACGCAAAGGCTTCCAGAACGCCGTCAAATCCTCCATTACCAACCTCAACATAGGGACCAGGCACAAGCTTTCCCAGCTCAAAAAGCTTAGTCAAAGTCGGAATATATCTGGTAAGCGCATCGTTGATCTCTTTTGCGTGATCCCGTCCGATAATTCCAAGTTGGATACAATGCGACTTCCCACCCTCAAAGTCCGTGATGCCACTCCTGCAAGGTGCGTTAGTACGCTATTAGATAAGGGCAATGTAATTGACATACCAGCCATTGGTAGTAGCGAAGTACTTGGGAACTTCAGGAAGCTTTTTGAAGAGTAGGCGTGCGAAGTCTACCCCAGCAGCAGCAGCATCAAGAACATAGTGAAGATTCCCCTTAGTATCGTCAAGAACTTTCAAAGCCTCTGCAACCTGGTCCGCAGTTGATGTCTTGTAATCGAATACCGCATCTGCGCCAGTCTCTTTCACGGTCTTCTCATATGTGGTTAGTGACATAACCCAACACCACACGCACAGATACACACCTCATATGAATTCGTGCCACATGAAGCGATGACTTTGTAACCGAGAAGTTTGAAGAGTTGGATACCGAAGCGTCCCACGGTGCTTGCGCCTCCAAGGACCACAGCCCATTCATCCTTTGGCCCAGGCAGGTTGTCCGGATCGGGAAGAGGAATGTTACAACCATTGAAAATTCCGAGAGCAGCAGTCTACGACTCATGGTTAGCATGATCGGAGGGCCTAAGAACTTCTCCAGACTTACCTCGATACCAACTCCAATAGTGGCTGCCTGGGTAAGGCTGAGATTCCGAGGTTTGGGGATAGTCAAATCGGCGTCCATCAAGAACTACGTACAAGCAGGTTAGATTTGAGGTAGGGGGAATATAGAAAAGGGAACCCACAAATTCTTGGCAGGTGGAATATCCCTTCGAACCCAAGCGGGTGCATCCGCAAACCTCATCGCCAACTTTGAACTTTGACGCTGCCTGCTCTCCGACTTTGACAACGATTCCAGCAGCGTCACAGCCTGGAACCAATGGCCAGCTTTCGACAAGACTTCCCGTGTTGATCATCATGTGGTCACTATTAGGACAGAGAGGTTATTTGGGAGTGTGACAAAAGGCATCGGTGAAACATGACGCAGAAAAGGTGGAAGCCCATACACGGGATTAATCGCTGTGTAGATCGATTTGATTAGAATTTGGTTTGCCGACGGCTCAGGAAGCTCCAGGTCGTCGGTGACCTGGAGTGGAGCTTCCTTGTGTTCCGCAATGATGCCTTTCATGATGGAGAAAAAAGTGTCGCAGAGTGGCAAAAGTAGGGGGTTGGAATAAGATATGTCGGCCCGGAAACCAGTTTGAGGCGAAAAAGAGACACGAGTGAAGCTTAAATATCCCATTCTTGTGGT
Source organism: Penicillium simplicissimum (assembly GCA_024706585.1). NCBI lineage: Eukaryota > Fungi > Ascomycota > Eurotiomycetes > Eurotiales > Aspergillaceae > Penicillium > Penicillium simplicissimum. Next base: position 54,478 of record JAMZTW010000061.1, read on the forward strand.
CCGAGACTTCCGGTGTTTGACCTCGGGCCTACCCGATACGTCATGAATCCGATCCTCTTTATCTCCTTGAAGCTTTTAAGGAGGGGTAATACGGGACATCAATCGAATTATTCTGAGCTACCACTCATTTACGCCTATTACGGGGGTCGGTGGCGTGGTCGACCTCGTATTCAAGATTCCAAACGACCTGAATCAGCATTGCCCGCCCGCTCCTCAAGTTCTGGCTGAGGGTAGACAGGTTTGCTTGTCCGATGGTCAATCCCACCAACTGGAAGGGACCTTCCAATAAAAATTAGGATACCCGTATGCTTACACGAGACATCAATCTGTAGCAGCACGAGAGCGAAAAATCTACTGAATCACTGGTGAGATCAAGATGAGAGATCTATGGATACGCATCAGTCATGGGTGTTCACGGTCTTGCGCGGAGATCACATCCATCGACAGATCATTTGAGGGTAACACGTTGAGCAAAATGCTTGATGTGAGGCGAGATTCGGGCGCCGCATATTAGTAAATTTAGTAAATCTCGCTTCCATGGCTTCCGATTAGCTTACAGTAGTCACACTTTGCCGGGCAAAGAATAGTTAGAACTAGGTAAGGATAGGAATGGGGATAGAAAGCTCGTTCTATTATGTTCACGGTGAAGTGGCGTGCTGTTTGAAGACGCCCGGAAATGTCCCTGATGACCTAGAGAACCTTACCAGCGGCAATTTATAGTTAACTATAGCGGATTACTAAATTGACCCCTCCTCTGCATGTTTTGACCCCGGGCGCTTCTGCCTGAAAATTTCTAAATTTTCAGAAAATCAGGCATCCAGATAGAGATAATCGATAATATAAGATAGTAACTTTTTCAGTTCTTCTCTCAATCAGCTTTTTGCAGCCGAATTAGGAGCCATAGAATGCTCGCAACGTATTTTTTTTCAATTGTAATAAGACCTAGCCCATAGAAGTGAAGTCGTCTCGTAAACGTTTATCCATTCTCAGCTGTTGCGCTCGGGCACTAAGAATAAAATCAACATCACTATATTCAAGGAAGCAACCAAGTATAGCATGAAAACATAGGAAGAAGGAAGAAGGAGAGATGGTCAGCGAACTACAAAAGTATCTAGATAGCATGTTGGTGCCCAAGGAACCAAGCATCATGTATCAGGCATCAAACACCACGAAATTCTGATATCCGTCTCAATGGTGACATCAGCAATGAGAAGTCTTTTTTTCAGGTCATATCCATGAGTTTTTCATCTCGAGCGAAAAACTATCCCTACATCTTATTGTGAGATTCCACAAGAGAAAGTGCTAGATTGTCATGACCCTGTGTTGCGTTGAATTCTCCATACTATCTGCAGGTAGCCAGCTACCTGATATAAGAATATTCATCTCTGTCTCTCAACAGGTCCATAAGGTTGTTACCACATCCGCCTTCCGTTTCGACACTGGGGATGGGAACGCAGTCGACGTCAACTTGATCAAACAGCCGCTGCGAAATTGACCGCATTGACAACGTCAATGGCGTAGGTCAGATGGGCAGGTCCAATCAAAATTCCATTCTTGCAAATGTCATCAAGGGCATGGCAGGCAGTGAAAACTTTTGATGAAGGAACATTATTCAGAGCTTGTCCGTCCACTGCTTCTGTTTAGCGATAACTCAGAACGAGGCCGATTAGTCACAGTCACTTACGAGGGTCTCCGAAAAGAAGAACGCTGGAAATCCAGCTGGCTGTAGCTGCGTCAAGCTGTGAGATTGCATGATGAACAATTTGACAGCCCTGTGAGTAGCCAGATGCGATCAGCTTGGTGTGGGGGCACTGCGACTTTGCAGCCTTGATTTGGCTTGCCCTATGAGCTTCAAGTCAGCTATTACATCCCCTATTCAAGTGGACCACAAGATTTAAGACTTACATATTTGCGCTTCCGTTTGGATCTCCTCCAGCCAGATATCCTTGGACTGATGCCGCATAATTATTCACTCCCTGAATAGTCAGCGCAGAGGAGCCAAATTTGTCGTCCAATGCGTCGAACAACGGTGGTCCGACGAGGACCCCAACCTAGAGACATGAAATGTTAGCCTGGATCCACACGAGGAGATATCTGCATATTCACATTGCCTGGCTCTGCCGTGCCACGAGCAAATATCACGGTATATTCTTTGCATGCCCCTCCGAGCTCATTGTACGTCTCTTGAGCCCCGGTCAAGCCGGCAAGGATATTATCGAACCCGGTGATGATCGAGGTTGCGTCGGTAATGGTTGTGTTGATAGCGGGCAGATAGCTCAAGAGAAAGTTCAGGAAGGCATTTAGGGCAGCGCCTCGTTTGGCAACATGCACCTCATTTGGCGTTGCGAGTGGGATTGCATGGGCACTGAGACCTAGCGAGAGCAATGCAAGGTATTCAAACTTGAACAACATGCTTCTTGATGGGAATTGGCTTTGCTGGGTTGTTGACTTGGCAAATGGAACTTGCTGAGAGATACTCTTCCATTCCTTGAGCAACACAGCGGAATTTATAGTCGAGTGGCTACGACCATTCTCACGATTCACATGGCATTTCTAGAGAAGCTGTTGTTCCCACCGAGGTCTTGAGTCAGTGCGAATGTCTGAAGAACTTGCTAGAGCCAATTACACGACCTGCTGATTTGTCACGCTAACGGAACCTACACCCTGCGCAGCCGAATGTCACAATCCCCACTTCCCCGCCAACCCTAAAAAGTCTATTGTTGCCTATCTGATTGGCCAAATGCGGGGAGAGCCGGGGTTTGGTCGGATTTATCAGGCCTCCGCGATTCTTTTGTGGCTCTTGTTTTGTTCCTGTTTCGGTGTCGGAAGCCCCGGGTGACTGACTGAGATCTTGGAGGCCCACCCAGACAAGCTGTTGGCATGGTCGCCAAGAGTCAAACTGCCACCCCAACTTGGTCACCAACATGCCAGCACGGTAAGTTGAGGATTCCACACGAGAAGCGCGGACTTCAGTGGACCCTATTATCAAATACGAGATGGGAGGCCTGCCATGTGGATATGACGACACGAAAGGTCACATGGGGTTCGCTGCGCTGAGTCTGACAGTGTGCAGGATGCGATCCATAAAATTGCGGGGAAGCGCCCAAGTCAGAAAACACTGATCACGTCTTCGGCCATATGCCCTAGATGGGACATATAGAGGCGGCAGAAGCTTAGTATGGTACGATCATAGTGCAAAAGTCAGTCACTTGGCACGCTGACGCACGTTCCCAACCCCTTGATTAGAAGAGCTCGAGACTTTTCTAGCCGCTGGAAAGATTCTATGATTAAGTTCACTCCCCACGTTTCAAGGGTCGCCGCGAGCATGGTTCCCATTTCCTGGTTTTTCTGTCTTTCCTTTTCCCATGCGGAATTTTTTTTTTCGAGTCAACTCTCGGTGGGGACAGCGACAGAGACGAGTTGAGAGTTCCCCTTCCTTGACGGCGGCAGAGACACTTATGTTGTCCGCGTTTCATGACATGAAATTGCAAGATCAATTGCATAGAGTACATGCAATGAGTGGGAGATTGTGTTTAGATCGGATCACAAAGGTTGATATTTTCTATAAACTCAATCTACACGAAACAATACCCCAATTTGGTATAACCTTACCCCGCGATGGAAACTGCCGCCGAGCCAAAAAAAAAAAAAAAGCCTAAGTTACTTACTTCTGCTTTGTCACTCCGTGATCCAGTAACTAACACTAACTAGTTAACTTAGTTAGTTAACTAGTTACGTCAACTCACACTATTTGTCACTCTCACCTCGTTGTCCTGGGGAGAAAATTATCACCTCGACGAGAAACCTTACAAGGCCCCCCAGTGAAAAAGTGAACCTCCCCAAAACGCACGTGAAAAGAAAGCGAAAGTGCTTACATATTTGCGCATGAGATAGATCCATGTCGATTGATATAATACGAGAACGAAAGTCTTTTCCGGAGAAACGACAAGGGGTTTAAGATGTCGCGGGCTTTAGAACTACCAGCCGGCCAATCCCCAGAGCCGCGAGAGCCGTTCACAAGCAAGTTCTTGGACAACTCTGGCTCTTTTACGGTGGGCCGAGATCGGTCATTTGAGACAGTAATCGCAAAATGTCCACGAAGGTGCGCCTCTCAGGCACGAATATATCGAATCAACGTAGTAGCACTTAAGGAAGTGACCAAGCATGAGATTAAAGCAAAGGAGAATGAACGGATGGCGGGAGAGCTATCTGACCTCACCACTATGTGGATGCCTCGAGGTCGCATATCGATCATGAAAATTAACGAGCATCACAAACTTAACCTTAACCATGTGAACCGTGACAGAAGGAACTGCGAGAAGTGCTTTAAACACAGCAATTGGGTCCCTGGAATTTGGCCCGGCAAAGCATCTTGAAAATGGCCGTCCTGGCACCTCAAACCTGTCTTCTTCACTAGAAGCTACAGATCGTGGCTGTTCAATGTTTCTTTTTTTTCTTTATCCATGATACATTACTAGATTCCATTTAATTTTTGAAGGAGGGAGATTATGAACCTGTCCAGGCTTCGATACAAATATCAAGGCCTGAGATACAATTGGGCATTCGAACAACCTTCTCCCGAGATTATGGTAGGAGACATACAAGTGATTGCTTTTCAGAGGTCCACAAAGGACTATCAAGATTCTATTCTTGGCTTTCATCAAACGAATGATTAGACGTGCCATATCATGCCGGATACGTAACCTAGATCCCAAATATAAGTACCACGACCTAAGAGGTGACTGCCAAGAAACTCTGAATGTGAAGCCCACTGCCTAGCATTTGTGTGTCTCACGTTTTAATGGGAGATCTACGATGTCTAGCATAGATAGCAACATGAAAAACAATTCCTCTGTACATTCTTCATAAACAGCTAAGACATTTTGCAACGTCTCCTATGTCTGATCGTAAAGATTTATCCCAAGATTTAGCCCTTGGCAAATTTCTTGAGGTTATCTTCACTTCCATTCCAGATATCCGAGTCTCCGCCGTAGCTGTAAGAATCCGAGTTCTGCCAGAAGCTCTGGTAGGGCCAGCCACCAGGGATCGTGCCCACGGAGCTGGAGTAGCGAGCCAGGACGAGCGGATAGTCCTGGCTAAAGGCAGTGCTGCCTCCTGTGCAGGTATTCCACCAATCGGCCGTGGTGTAGATCATCGGGTAGCGACCAGTCTTGCTCTTGTAGGTCTCGCCAAAGTCCCTGACCCAGGCAACCATGGCAGAGGCACTCAGGCCGTAGCAGGTGGCTCCGGAGGGGTTGTACTCGATATCAAGCATACCTGGCAGGGTGATGCCATCGTTGGACCAACCTCCACCGTGCGCCAAGAAGAAGTTGGCCTGAGTAGCTCCTGAGCTCGAGTCGGGGTGGGCAAAGTGGTAGCCACCGCGAATGAATCCAGCCTGAGTGGCACCAGTATAGTGGCTCGAGAAACTGTTGTCGATGTAGGTGGTGCCTTCAGTGGCCTGGTGTTATAGACAATGACGGGGTCAGTCTCATATGGCGTATTTGAAGGACGGTAGCACTCCTCTTCAACCACTCACCTTGATGATGACAAAACGGGCCCCTGACGCGTACGCACCGGCGAAGTCAACATTGCCCTGGTAGCCAGAGATATCGAAGCCCTGGACGCTGGCATGGGCGGCACCTGCGGCAGCAAGAAGGGCAACTGCAGTCTTCATGATTGGTTTCGTCAATCTTCAGTTGAATGGATCTTTTGAGGTGAAAGGAATGATACTGCTCTCCTGGTCACTGGCAAGGGATGAATGGCTCTATTTATGGCAGACGGTCCGCGAGGAAGCAACATTAAGAGCGCCTCCCACAGCGACGCATCGGAGCCTCTGAGGTACCATATCGTATCCCAAAATAGCCGTGAATGCGCCGATCCTCGTCTGGTTAAGCATCAGGGTAGGACTGAAGGCGAGAATACGAGACTCAGACATGCCGGTTGGGGGGAGAGCCGATGGCGATCAAACCCACTTGTGGCGGGATCAAGAAAGATCCCCGCTTGGAAGAACTACAGGAGAACTAACTCTGGTCCATTATTTCATCTCATGAGATTGCATGGCATTGTTTAATTCGCCTTGCGCTAGTAGTTTGCATCGATATCATCACCCTTCGAATCCAGGAGCATGCATGCGCTTCGTTTACATCGTTCCAGCCACCAGCACTTGGGGGCCGAAGACTTCGGCCAGTCATGTCCAGCACCAAACCTCCACGTGTATAGGTCCCTGCTCTCTTTGGGGGTTTCGTGAAGCCCGGCAGTCGTCCAGCGATCGGCCGATTGCAGTGTCGTATCCCGGTGCACCTGCTGATGTTTCACGTATAAACTTGCATGAAATCAATCCTACTCTGGGTGAATTTGTGATGGAATCCGGTTCTCCTTTGCGAGAATGGATCGTACTAGCAAGTAGCAACGGATGTGGTACTGGATTAGGCTTTTTTTCTGCAGACTCGGCATTTCCTGTTCCTTGCATTCTTGCAGATCGTGGGGGGGCGGGCGCTCGTATTCATTACTATTCTTATCGTCGATATCCTCTGGATGAAGTTGACTGAGGAGATGTTTGATTCTCGTGGATTACCGTAACCACTTCATAGATGGTTCACATGAGGAAGCTTCCATGACTCTCCTGGAGGTATACACCTCCAAACAGCTCTCGGTGGACGGGACCACTGGAGATATATCTTGTCCTTCCGGAAGCAGTGGCCCCTGGCAGGATCATCCAGGGAAGTCTCGACATGGGTGTATTTCTTCCTCTGGACATCCAATTCACCTACTGCTGGAGCTCGCATAATGCAACCGAAAAGAGGGCAAGTCTGTTTTCACTGGAACCCGTTGATAGGCGTGATCGAGAGTCATCTCTCATGGATCGTGCTCCACCTTCCACCCCGCCGACCTCATTCTCCATGGATTCTCCATGACTCTCTCTACCTGGCGGGACTGCGGGACTGCGGGACGGCGGGACAGGGCTCTCGCCACGCCAATCCTTAGCGTGCAAGTTTGACCCCCAACGATTGGCGATACTCTCCGACTGGAGTTACAGCGACTCTGCAGGGCACCGGAGTCGGTTTGAACTTTGCAGGCTCTTGGTTCCTTCGCTGATCTGCAGGGCTTCCGAGTTCATTCAGCCTGTTGACTCGTGGAGGCGTCCAGTCTCCAGACTTGGGACTCCCGAACGGTGCTACTCCACTCCTTCGGCTGACCATCCTAGACCCCGTCACTCCAGTCCTGCAATCATCGCGATCATCGCCAATAACCCCGACTCCCGCCGTTTCCGACCTTCGACGTTGACCTCCCTCCTCGTCCCTTTGGTCCGCTCTGCCTCCCCGAGGGCTCGTCCGGTGGCCGATTCGGTGGCGTATCCCAGTGGCTGATCCTCGTGTTCTGAGGCTGCTCTGGAAGAGGTGGGAGATGGATTGCGGCCCCAGCCGCCTTGCCCCTGCTCCCTCTCCACGATGACGAGCAGCTCCGGCAACAAGGACTTTCGCGGCCAACTGGGCAAGTTTCGCCTCGAGTCCCCCAACGTCTCGTCCTCGACCGCCTGGTCGCATTCGCCTGCGACGACGCTATCCAAGCCCTCCCCTCGCTCATACCCGCTGACCTCGCCCTCGTCACTGCAGCCCCCGCCTGCCTCCGACTCGGCGTCCACCCCCGACCCCACGTCCACAACCACGTCCACCCCAAGCGCGCGAAGTAAGCGTGTCTCGACGGCATGCGACTTCTGCCGCAAACGCAAGAAGAAATGCGACTTCCGGTACCCCAATTGTTCGGCCTGCACGCGCGCGGGGGTCCGCTGTACCATTCCTCCACCAGGACCCCAAGTCGCCAGTGCCTCGGTGCCGCGAGATCAACTGGAAACCTTGCAAAAACGAGTACAATGGCTGGAAGAGGTGGTGCGCCGAAAGGTGGGCATCTCCGTGGCAGATCTGGCCACGGGCACCCCCGTGGATGGCGAAGGAAATCCGGACTGGTGGTATCAGGTGCCCGCAATGATCGCGACCGGCAGCAGTCGCTCCCCCGCGGGCTCGATGCTGAGCCCCGTGGGCAGTGGTAGTTCGTCGGCGACGCCAGGCCTAGCGGCTATCTCGGAATCGCCCTCGGGGGTGGGCGTTGAGCTGCCCAATGTGGGCGAGATCCTTCGTGATCAGCTGGAGAACCGTCGTCCATCCGTTGCACGGCCAGCCGTTGCTCCACGGGTCCTGCGACTAGCATCACTCGAAGAAGCCGAACGAGTGGCGGGGCAATACTTTGATAGCATTGGATACCAGTACCCGTTTCTTTCTCGGCCAGAGTTCTTCGGCCATCTGCGACATATCTACACCGGTGGCGTACCCACCCCGGAGGTCCATAATACCTATCATATCATTATCGCTATTTCACTCCTCATCGGGTCGGCGGAGCCTGCACAGGCAGCTGAGTTTTACCATGCGAGCCAAGAGACTCTGCCGCTCGCTCTCCAGAACGAGGATTTGCCCTCGATTCGGGCCTTGCTCGGGCTGGCCCTGTACACCATGTTTGCAACTACTGGTCCCAGCATCTGGCATGTCTTGGGGGCTACCTTACGGCTCGCGATTAGCCTGGGTCTGCACAAGGCCCGGCCATATCCGAGCTTGATGGAAGAGGAAATGGCGAAGCGTGCGTTCTGGAGTTTGTACAATCTGGACCGCCTCATCGCGAGTACATTGGGCCGGCCACTGGGGATTCCAGACGACGACATCAGCGTGGGTCTTCCACGCGAGCTGAACGACGACGGCATGGAAGCACCCGGTGCGAGTACGATGACGATCCCCCTACAAGTGATTCGGTTACGGCGGATCTTTTCCCGTATCTATTCATGTTGTACGTATACTCCAGACTTGCCGTTTCCGCTGTGTGAACTTCCCTCTTTTGAAATGCCGAGCTAACCTTTGTATTCAGTGTACAGCAATCTCCCAGCACTATCCCCGCAGGAGGTCGCCGCGACGCTTGGTCAATTCCGTCGCGAGGTGGATGACTGGCGCATGGCAGCCCCTGTCTATCCCTCGGCTCTCCTCTACTCCACCTCCTATTACGATTATCTGTATTATACCACCCTACTTTTGATGTACCGCCCGAGCCCGCGGAACCCGACTCCAGATGCCACCAGCATTGTCAGCTGCGGTGACTCCAGTATCCAAGTGATCCGATCCTACTGGGATAGTTACTCTGTGGGCAAACTGAAGTGGATTTGGTTGACTCTCAGTCAGGTCTATTTTGCGGGCATTACAATATTATGGTGTCTGGAACAGAATGCGCGTTGCTTGCGTGACTCTCGTCCAGCGCCATGGCACCCTGACGAGCAGATGATGCGGCGTGGCATCCAGGCTGTTGTGGTGCTGCTCGAGCAATTCGGCAAGCGTCGCCCCGGAGTGGATCGACTGGCGGAAACATTTCGCCATCAGAGCACCACAATCTTCAGCCAAATGGCCTACCGCCAGCAGCAAGTGGAACATCAGCAGCACCAGCATCAGCACCAACATCAGCATCAGCATCAGCATCAGCATCAGCATCAGCATCAGCATCAGCATCAGCATCATGTACAGCCCCTTATGCCGCCTCAACCATCCGTCACGCTCGCTCCTCCACCGCCACCTCCAGTCCCCCTGGCGCCTGTTCTGGATGACGTTCTGCTGGTCGATGGCAGCGGGGTCATGCCGATGATTGACCCACAAATGGCCGAGCAACTCTACTACTCATACAACTGGTTCCAGCAGGAGATGGCCACTTACTATACCCTTTGAGCGCTTGTTTCTTCTTTTGGAATTTCATAGACGGCTGGAGTTTGCCTGCGGTGGGACTCGATGGTGATTGTAAATTGATCCCTCTATCTCATGCGTTTGATTTTGATTTTTGGCCGATGTATATAACCGCAATTATTCTTGCCACATCCAGTGATTTCAGTCATATACCCCTTTATGGAATCAAGTGTTGATAATTGCGTACATACATGCTGTCCATCTGCAGATTTTCTGGATGGTTCGCCCTTCCCTGGACGTCTCAAGAAAGATTCTCCAGTAGACGCTGGAAGCAGTTGTCCTTGGCGGTGGGCTGCCTGCAGGAAACCCCCTCACGAGGAAATGCTCCTCGTCTTGGGTGACACTCTCGTCGTGACGATCCAATTTCGAAAATCTACACAGTCCCCCTTTGATACCTCCATCAGGCAATCTCTCCATGGACGACTTGAACAAAAACTCATCCCCCGCATCGGGACTGCCCCTCGCCTTCCACGGCACCGCAATTCATTCCCGAAGTCTGGCGGAACTCGAGATTCTCGAAAACTGCTTCATCCTGGTAGACAAGACGGGAAAGATCCAGGCCTTACAAACCAACGTGGATCCCAGCCAGATCAACGCGATCATCTCAAATCACGGATACGCGCCCGACGTGTTTCCTGTCAAGCACCTGCAACGGGGTCAGTTCTTGTGTCCGGGCTTTGTCGACACGCACAACCATGCCCCTCAGTGGACACAGCGTGGCGTGGGCCGCGGCATATCACTCATCGACTGGCTCAACCAGGTCACCTTCGCTCATGAGGCCAAGTTCGCCGACGTCGAGTACGCCAAGCGCACGTATGCCTCGTGCGTGGACGGCTTCCTCCAGCAAGGTATCACGACCGCGTCCTACTATGGCTCCCATCATGGCGAAGCGAGCCGTATCCTGGCCGACGTGTGCTACGAAAAGGGCCAGCGAGCCTTGGTTGGCAAATGCAATATGAACCGGAACGCGCCAGACTGGTATCGCGATGCCTCCGTTTCGGAGTCCCTCCGCGAAACGCGCGAGTTGATTCAGCATGTCCGAAGCCTCGACCCAGAAGGTCAATTGGTCCGGCCTGTCATCACCCCTCGCTTCGCAATCTCATGTGCAGGCGAACTGCTAGCGGGTCTGGGAGCCATCGCGCAAGAACATCCCGACGTGCCAATCCAGACCCATTTCAACGAAGAACAGCAGGAGATAAACTTCACGCGGGAGCTGTTCCCCGAGTTCCATCTCGAAGCCGATCTCTACCGCCATTTCGGCTTACTCAACGAGCGATCAATCCTGGCCCACTGCATCTACCTAGAAGAAAAAGAGATGGGTATGCTGCAAGAGCTGCGCTGCGGTGTCGCCCACTGCCCCATCTCCAATACCACCATGCGCGACTTTATGATTGCTCCGATTCGGGAGTACCTCCGCCGTGGCATCAAGGTTGGCCTGGGGACCGACAATGGCGGTGGATATTCCTCATCCATGCTGGATGCCATGAAGCAAGCGTTCGTGGTGTCCCTCGCCCGAAAGACGCTCACCAACGGAAAAGACGAACCACTCTCGCTGGCTGAGGGGTTTTACCTTGCGACCATGGGCGGCGCGCAGGTTTGTGGCTTGGAGGATAGGATTGGGAGTTTTGCGGTGGGCAAGGAATTCGATGCTCTGGAGGTTCATACCATCGGTCTGGAGCAGCCGGGGGTGATGTCGCCCGTGGAAGAGGAGGATTCGACATTTGTCATCTTTGAGAAGTTCTTGATGACCGGCGATGATCGGAACATTGCCAAGGTTTATGTTCAAGGGCGTTCGGTCAAGGTGTGATGTCGCGCCATGGTGGATCGTGTTTGCGGAGAGACAAAAGGGGAGGGGACCTCGAAGCAACTGCCAAAAACACATCTCAACCTGCAATTATACAATCAAAGCGGAGATGAAGATAAGCGGCCAGAAGAGGCGAATTGATAAAGATAAATTTCCAAAGTCTGTTCTTGACTCCCAGACAAGCACCGACTTGCTATGCAAAGATATGATCTGATGATAATACAATGAGATGTAATTACAATCAACTCCATGTTCCTTTCGCCGGGCCAAAGTAGCCCTGGCTGGGTAGACTTTTGTACGCCGTGCCCTGCCCATCGGCCGTGTGAGTATACACAGTATTGCCCCACCAATTCAAAGGGCCGGCCGGCAAGGTGATGCAGAAGAAGATGATGACAGTCGAGACAGCGACTCCGCAGTCTAGCGCGGCAGACAAGATATAATCTAGGTGTTCGTCAGCCAGTGGGTTCATTAAACGTTGCCGGGGAGCTCTTGGTTTGTCTTACTGTACTTCGACCACCAAGCGGGTTTGCGACGGCGGATCAAGCCGTTGAAGATCATGTTGATTACCCACCACGAGGAGAAACTGACTCCCGTCGCGGGTGGGACGAGGCTCATGGCGCCAAAGGCAACTGGCCAGGAGACATAATTGGCAGCCTTCCAGCGGCGGCCCAAAAGATACGTGATGATGACAACCACCGGTCCGACCAGGAAGAACCACAGCAGGCTGCCATAGATCTGACCGGGAGAAAACAATCGGCCGGGGCCCACCGCGCCTGGAGAAAGAGATATGAATCAGCTTGCAGGTTCAATGAGGGTACGAATCAAAGGGCGAGAGCGAGGAGGGGCGACTCAATATGTGACACCGCTAAACATACCCCAGATAAGGGACGAGGAATACGTGACCCGACCATGCGGACATGTAAAGTTATCATCTGCATCCGGAGTACAGATATCGTCCATCATTGTGATCATGAACACTGTTACGCCGCACTGGACGATGGCACCGATAAGGGTCGCGAGTCCCTGAGCAGCGAAGAGAGTTCTTGGTGCAATGTGGAGGTAGTGAGCCAGCTTCATGTCAGCGACGAATCTGGAGATGCGGGAGATCATATCAGCACACTGCAAACACAGACATGTTCAGGGTGTACACCTACTCAAGGCCTTGCTGGACTGCAACATAGCCGTAGAATTTGAAGATCATGTTCGCAAGTGGTTTGCCAAGAAAGGCATATCCACCAATGAACTCGGACAGAAGATTCAGCTGATTGCTACTGATGTTGGTCAACGCCTTGATCACTCCGACTGGAATGAAGTAGATGGTAGGTATCACGAATGCGACCAGCACGGCCCAGGTGGGGAGTCCAGTGTGCCAGACTTCATTCGTCACCACACTCAGCACAAACATCAACAGGGTCACTCCTGCGAACCACCACCATGGCACCGGCCGATAGACGGACATGAGACGAGCATGCACATCGCGCTTTCCCGTGCCTTTCCACTGCCGCCACAGATCTCGGCCATGGTAGAGTCCAATATGGAAGAAGATACCGGTGAGGTTGGCAAAGGCGACCCCGAAAGTAATGGCGTACCCAGCGGGTAAGAACATAGGCGAGTATTCTCGATACGCAGTTTGATTGACGTGGCCATCGGGGCCCATGATGCGACTGGTGTTGTACGTTTTGCCCGTGTTGTCAAAGGTGTTAGAGTTGAGAAGAGGCAGATAGCCTGCATACCACGTGTTGGTATAGTAGACGATAGGGCAGATGAGCCAGAAGAAGAGGGCAAACGAGCCCATGACATTCAATCCGGCCCAGAACGGGACCAGGAGAGGACTTTGATTGGCGTAGACCACCTGGGCCCAATCAAAGGTGAGTACTGACATGCCCAGCCCGGTGACTTGACCAAACAATTGGTTGACCACGACGTTGGATGGTACAATCCAGCAAATGAAGCTAAAGGTACTGAGGCCGGTGAACAAATACCCGGGGGCGAAGTACCACACAGCGCCCACCAGAAACACCACGAGGAAGAATCGAAGGCGCGTGATGCGCCAGCCATCTGCAAGAGCATTTTCTCGTGAATGCAGGGCTGTGAGCAGGGCTGCATTTGATAAGACCTGAGGCCAGATCATCGAGGCCGGGGTGACCAGCCAACGGGCGGCCATGCCTGCCAATCCGAACCCAAACAGCTGAGTCGTAATGCAGAGCAGGACCTCGAATCCGCCTTCCGAGGGCATGTTGTAAAACTTGACCACGGCCTCGATGATCTGAGTGGCTGCCGCGGAGCCGATCGAGACATTGGCCATGATGGTGATCAGTGCATGTTCCTTGATGTTGAAGTGCCGGTCTGGGTTGAGAATGCCTAACGGGATCCATTTGGCCCAGCCACAGCCCACTGGAAACGCCAGCAACTGGGCAACAAGAGCACTGATTGTCACGCTGGGCTGACGCAAGCTAAAGAACTGGTTCAATCCGCTGCCAACCTGCCAAGCGGAAAATGATGATGAATCAGTGAGTCCGTACAGGTCAAAGCGGGGGTAGGGCAGAGTCCAGTTAGATGAACTATACGTTTCGAACATACAATTGTAAAGAGCAAACCAATTGTCCACATGCGAACAGTGTTTACTGGCAGCGAGAGGTCGTCGGTGGGCTGAATTACCGCGCGCACCTCCGGAAATGGGGAGTCATTGGCATCGTAGGGCAACACTTGTTCCGCCTCGCGGTCGCGCAAGATAGGGATATCATCTTCTGGTTGTTTGCAGGAGAACTCCTATGACCACGCAATAGCACCATCGTATAAGTAAAAGGTCCAGATGAGATGAAACAGCTAGTAAGGAATGCAGGGTATGATGAGTATGGCCGGTCATCATTGGGAATTTGGGACAGGGTATGGACCAATGGGATATGGGTTGAATCGTGTCGCACGCCAGGATGCGATCCGACCGCAGCTCGACAAAGATCAATCATCAATCCATCACAAAAAGAAGGTTGTCGGCTGGGGCCGCAGCCATGTGGTCGATAGCGTGAGGGAGGGACCCCAGTGGCCCATGCCCACCCTGCCAAGACGCGACTAACGGCTCCAGGAGTCCAGGGCCAGCAAAAGCCGCAAGGATTAGCGGTGGGGAAAGGAGCAGCATAAACAGCGGGAATACCATCGAAACCAGGCCATTGGGATTGGGAGGATGCAATAGGGGTAGGTATTATTACTCGGTGAATGGGGAGTTGATGAGGGGATGGCAGAACGTAACGGGAGCAATGGCTGCAAAAAAGACATCGGGCCAACTTTACCTGCAAGGGAAACGGTGCAGAGTCTATCGTCTGGTCGCCGATTGATGAAAACACGGGAGAATCATGATGCTCGCGCTGCTGCTGCTCTTGGAATTGGGGTTGAGATTCGCGTGCATCATTCTGGCCCTCGTCCTCCCACTTCATCACGTCGTCGATTCCGGGAGAATCCGGGCTGAGACCAACTCTGTCCACTGGGGACAGGTCAAACAATGGCCCACGCCCAATCACGACGCTCAATTCCACGGCGACCGCATCAAGGAGTGGAGGAAGGAGGGAAGGAGGGGCCCAGATCTCCAACCTCAAACGGCGGATCAGGCGTTTCAAGCCGATCGGACGGGATGGACCGCAGGTACTGCAACTTCCAGGGCCTGATGGTTGGGGGCTGGAGACTTGACTGGACGGATGAGGGCCGATCGCAGCGGTAGCGTTCAAACTATCGGGACTCTCGAAATTGGGTGCAGCACTGCAGATGCTCAGAAGATGGGGGTGGATTCGACCTGCAAAAAGGAGTAGGAGGGGCAGGGGGGGTGCAAGAGACAAATGAGCGTGGCGGATGGAGAGACGAAGTGGGAGAAGAACGTGCGGAGTTCAGACTCGATTGAGTCGATTCACTCAACCGCGTGGGCTGCTGGCGGGTTGGCCCGCCACGCTTGGCATCAAACCATCGAAATCGGTTGCGCCCGGCGGTTCAGAGCGCCTCTCCATCAACCAATCTTCCATGCATGGGGGAACAAAGACGAACTAGAGGAAAAGAACAGAATATAATGTGAAAGAGATGCGCATCTCAATTGATAAAGCGACCGCCGGCCTATCCAGGATGCAGCACCAAGTCGCCATCCCTGCCCACAGAGCATGAGAGGCATACAAGACACAGCTAAGCCTCACGTATCATCGGCCCCGATTAACAGGTGTACACGCCTCCCAACACAATTTAAGCAGGCGACAGGACTAACCATCGAAAAATCCAGGCCCGAATCCAGAGTCAAGCCCACTTGACTGTTTGCCTGATCGCCCGTACATGAAGACGGCAGTTCCGCACTTCGGCCAGCAAGCCCTTAACGATCATCGTCTTAAATCTGTGCTCAACTATCGACCGTCGCCCATAGTCATCACCATGGGTGAATGCGACCTACCTGCCAATATTCCAGCAATACCCTTTGCCCAGCGGCCCGTCATTATTCTAGGCGCCGGCATCATCGGATGTGCCGCTGCTCGCCAACTGCTGCTGCAGGGCTTTTCCGTCACCTTGGTCGCCGAATTTCTACCCGGAGATCAAGATATCCATTATGCCTCAGCCTGGGCCGGTGCAGCCTGGCATGCCGCCGGTGGTATCTCACCTGATCAGCGCTACCTGCAGGCCGTGACCCATCGCATGTTGCTCCAGATGACCCATGAGCCGGAGTCGGGCGTCTGTGTAGTCGATGCTCGAGAGTATCTTGAACAGAACCCGACGCCTGAGTCTGCTCTCTGGGGAAAGACCGTGGTCTCTAAGGTCAGTTCTCCCTCAGTGTCCCCGGACATAGAAGCACTCCTCTGAAATACTTCCCTTTCAAACACTGAGTGGGCCACTGATCATGCAGTGAATGTAGTTCCGTAACTTGCCCCCAGGAGAATATCCATCCAACTTTGCATGCGCCTGGGCGTATGAGACGCTTGTCACCGATCCTACCCGGCATATGCCTTATTTGAATAGACAAATTCAGAGTCTGGGCGGCCGGTTTATCCGCCGCAAGGTCGATTCCATACAGGAGTTGTATGACATGTTTCCGGACTCACGAATTTTCATCAACGCCAGCGGACTGGGCAGCAAAACTCTGGCAGATGTCATGGACGATCGCTGTTTCCCCGAAAGAGGTCAGAACGTGTTTCTGCAAACCGAGCAATGTCAGACCATGTACTTTCGTAATGGGGAAGAGTATACTTATGTGATCCCTCGGCCACATTCCGGGGGTATTGTTTTGGGTGGCGTCAAACAACAAGATAATCTGTACGCACGCCCTTGGGTATTCGGTCACCCAACTCATTTTATCGCCATTCTAATTGATTTCCCAGGTCTCCCAATGTCGACCTCGAAATTGCTCGCGATGAAATCGCTCGCGCACATCGGCTAGCCCCCGAGATTGTTCCTGCACATCCGCCCGAAAGCGCCATCAGTCACATCATTGGGATTCGCCCGTCTCGAAAAGGAGGATTCCGGCTCGACTCTGAGGTGCAAGGATCACGCACCCTTCTGTCGGCGTATGGGTTTGGAGGCGGCGGGTATGCCTTTTCTTATGGTGTTGCGGAGGCGCTGGTCAGGATGGTCGAAAAGACTGAGCGTGACCATGTCATTTTGTAGGCGCCAGTTGAGACGTAGGCTCCATTGATATAATCTGTTCCTTACAAAGCCTTGAGAGCGGCCTACCCTTTTCGCCAATTTCATCTTTACTCTGGAATCAATTTGTGTCAAGGTGTTCTGGCCAACAACATCATGGAGGTGATAGTAGACCCTTGTCCCCCCTTGGGGTTAGCGGGGTCATGCAGCTTTTGAAGTCGCAAGAGTTGCTGCAGGAGTCTATCTTTCCTACAGCCATCTCCGAACTCGTTCGCTTGCACCTGCAATTTGACCAACCTCTTCTCCCTCGAAACTTTATTTCCCCTTGGACTATGTGTTGAATGCACACCTCCACGTTGAATATGACTACCATCTCCATCATACGAAACGACATCTTCAGCGATGGCACCACTATCATTATCCTATTCAATTGAATTTAGCTTGGTTCCATAGCGTTGCATTATCCCATGATTCTTTGCCCTCCAGTATTATAAACAAAAACTATCCTGCTAAGGGAATGCTCATGTTCTAGAGCACATTGAAGTCCTAACGTATAGGTATAGGACTAGAGCACTCAGTCGCGCGTTATAAATAACTCCCATTCCTGGAATGGCTAGTATTGCAGTGAGGAAAAGCAAATTCTTCGATGTACAGCGCTAAATACAGGTGGCTATTCCGACGGCAATTCGAGTACAAATACCGTAAATCCTTTTGGTCAATCACAGGTTGGCAAACTTTACTCCAGCCTTCTGGGCGGTAAAGGTGGCAATCAGGTCCATCAGGGTTGGTGAGAGGGCATCGTAGGTCTCAAGGCCCACGGACTTGAACTTGGCCCGAACCTCGTCCATGCCCTTCGGGTTGAAGCCCTGCTCAATGATCGAAGAGACAAAGCCGGCGAACTGGGGCTCCTGCCAACCCTCCTGATCAGACAGCTCCGCATGGACAAAGTCGAGTCCGTGGAAGGGATGGGGCTTCTCGATACGGCCATACAGGTGAACGCCGCAGTCGCGGCAGGCGTAGCGCTGGATCACCGCCCCGGGATCGAGAATGGCGAGCTTTGACGCGTTGGCCTGAACGCTGAGATTGTCGCGAGGAACAACGCCGACGATGGAGAATAGGGCACCCTTGGGCTTCCAGCACTTGCTGCAGCCACAGGCATGGTTGTGGGCGACATTGCTCTTCAAGGCGACGACCACTTGGTCAGAGAGGCAGTGGCAGCGCAGGGTGCCACCTGGAAAGTTAGGGTCGCCCCGGGTGATGCCGTTGTCGATTAGAGGGTGGATGGAGGGTGCCATGACGGTGGACTTGGGACGGAATTTGGGCAGAGGGACGCTGGGATACTGTATAATGGCAACGTTCAATTGATTGTTCGTCTTCACAATCGAAGATATAGATATCACTATCCATTTATAAAGCAGTCACATCAGCCCTTTAGCTCTCCTAGCAATAGTCCCCCCTCATCACTCCACCGATCCCCTCCCCTCACGAGGGGAGATCGGACTCGGAAGGGCGTCCCGGGTCAGCCCGGGCGCTTTGCCGATGAAGCCGTGATCGTGATTTCTTTCATCTCCCATCTAGCGGCCCGTGGGAGGTCTCAGGGGCATTTCTATTCGTCCATTGGCACAATAGAGAGGGAATTGGGTCAATCGACATTGATTGCGGGGCGAATCTCAAAGTGGTAAAAGGTTCCCCGCGGAGAGCTCAAAAAGGTTCCGTCCATTGGAGGTGGGGGAAGTTCTCCAATTGATGTCCATTTTTGATCCTCCCTTTTGCGTGGAAAGTGAATCTGCGCAGCCCCTGCTCCCCGCAATGGCGTGCGAATTGGACGGGGATAGTGAATTGTGAGACGGCCCGTCCACCGTCCACGTGTAGAGTACTCTGTAGAGAAGTCGACAGAGTAGGTGCGACCTCTTGTTATCGCCATGAAGAAAGACGGTCACCATCGAGCGGGCGGGACAATGATGGTCAGGTAAACATCATATAGACAATAAGATAACCTCGCAGGGACATGGTTAGCAGGTCACCATGATAGTTAAAAAATGTCGAAGTTTCACGCGTTGGGCTGGAAGACCGAATCTCGGCTGTTCAACGTCACACTGTACAAGGAAGGAGACCGAGCGAGGATCGTGATCATGCTGACCTCGAGCAGATTCAGCAAGATGTAACGCATTCCATGGCCGGTCTTTATACGACGCAGATAGTCCTCAAGGTCCTTGCTCGTCAACGCATCATCAACCTTGGGAGACGACGAGCCAACGGAAGCCGTGACACCTGAATTACCAGGCAATCAGGCAGTAACTTAAGGCCATCCGAATGATTGGCCTGGGCCCTCATCCCCTCACGGCCTCATGGCCTCATGGCGACCTTATCGCTTATCTTATCGGAGTCTTGTCTTCCCCGCTCTGTTCCCAAGAAAAACAAGGCACGGCCCAAGTCGCTCACTGCTCGAAGCGCTGCTGATCGCAGCATATACTTTGTTTTTGCTTTTTGAGAGCCTTAAGCTATTTTCAGACTTCCCAGCATCATGATGACGGCCGCTCTCTCGCAGCCCCAAATCCGACCGCACAGCTCCCCCGGCGCGCAAAGAGGAGTCCCAGCTGACGTCATGCCCCCTTCGGCCCTCGAGGAACGGGCAGCGCGCACCATTCAGGTACGAATCGGTGCACAAATCGTTGAAGATTTCTCACTTGATATTCAACTAACATCGTGAAATTGTAGAGGGTCTATCGCGGATACCGAACTCGTCGAGAAATCGGAGGGTGTGGTGTAGCCGCCTCCACGAGGTGGCTGAATGTAAGAAGAACAACCCCCAGCATGCCTCTACCAGAGAACTGAATGGCTGACTGATATGATGATTCTTTTCAGGCTCTGAAGCCTTCTCACCAAGACCACACCGAGTCGCTCGCATGGCAGACCGCTGATGCCGATCTCGAGGACGAGGCCGATCTCGAGGACGGGATCAGTCCAGCACGCAAAAACTGGCAACGCGCCGTCAGCGTTGCAATACAGGCTAGCGGCGATGGAGGATCATCAGTGGCTCAGGAAGATTATGGTCATCCAGAAGATCGCACAGGCTCTCACACTGTAACGTGTCCTCCAAAGACGATGGGTCTGGAATACTTTCTCGAAATGGTCGACTCGAAACATCGCCATGGTAGCAACTTGCGCGCTTACCACACCGCTTGGAAAAACTCGCCCTCAAACCAGAATTTCTTCTACTGGCTGGACTACGGAGAAGGCAAGGAGGTTGAACTTCCTCAATGCACACGTGTCCAGCTTGAGAAAGATCAAGTCCGGTACCTTTCTCCCGAGGAGCGATTCAATTATTTGGTCAACGTGGACGATACAGGTTTATTGCGGTGGGCGAAAAACAACGAACTGGTAGATACGGATAGCACGCGCTATAAAGATAGTGTCCATGGAGTAGTTCCGCGGGATGAAGATGTTCCCCAACATGGAGATCGCTCGGGCGCAGATGCTGTCGTTTCACCAGCATCCGACCCTACTTCATCAGAGTCACCGTCCTCTGAGATGCTCCCCAGCAAGGAACAGAGAGAAGACAAGCTACTATCGACCCGAGAAGACTACGAGCTTGATAAAGCCGTCAACAACTTTTCCCGCATCCGTCCCGCAGTCATATACGACCATTTCGCGGGGAGCCTTTCCATCAAGGATGGAATGTGGATCTTTGTGAGTTATTCCAAGCTTAACAAACCACCGACACTAATGTCTGATATTTGTTGGATCAAGGTCGCGGATACGTCGTTTCGTCTCTACATCGGTATCAAGGAGCCTGGGGCCTTTCAACATAGCTCCTTTTTAAGAGGAGGGAGAATCGCGGCGGCCGGCTTAATCAAAACAAAGAATGGACAGGTCCGAGGTCTGGCACCTTTGAGGTAAACTTGCCGCTGATTACGAATGAATTCGATGCAATTTCTAACTCTCCCAGTGGTCATTATCGCCCACACCTTGCCAACTTTCGTGCCTTCCATCACTCACTCCAGGACCGGGGTGTTGATCTGTCGCGCGTGTCAATCACCAAGTCATACGCAATTCTGGCTGGAATCGAGGGTTATACATCTGCGAAACGGAAGGTCAAGCATGTTCATGAAAAGTTAGACGAGGCCAAGCAAAAGCTCCACACCATGCGTTTGCATGCGGATGACTCAAGGCATGACGAGAAACCTTGATCGGTTTGGCTATCAAACACTCACTCGAAGAAACAAGTCGTTCATCGACGATCCGGTTACATTACCACTGGATGACCCACGATGCAATGGCCAAAAGGTTTGGTCAAAAGCCTCGGGTGTTCAAGAATTCAAAAGCACAACTATCCACGATGCCTGGCGAGAGGTGCTTCCAACTACCATGACCCTATCAACCAGCTCGTCCAGGAATCTGCCTCCAGAAAAATGGCCTCCATGGCACTTTCGATGAAGTCAATTCGTGCCCGCCAAGATCCCGTTTCAGCACACATACCCGAGTCAGCCTCGGTCAGCGAGGGTCAGTGGCCCTGATGGAGAAATTTGTACGCAGATTCAAGACAGAAGCACCGAATTTCTCCGCCGCAGCCTGTGGTTGCTGGAGTCTCCTTGCGTCCCGAGTGTGATTCCATTCGAATTACAGTTTAAGAGGCTTGGGTCCCTTGACACTGCCCGGCGAGACGACTCAAGACTTGTTTTCTTGCAACCTAAGCAGCTGACGGTCAAAGAAACACATTTAACTTTCAAATCCTCTAAGATGAAGAGAATGATCGTTATATGTAATGGGTTGCCTCTGAGGCACCATGTAACGGCTCTTATACTTCAACCCCAAAATACGCATCCCTGTGCTTCAAACATTACACGCAAGTACAGAGAAATATCCCAAGAGGAAATTACTGTTTTTTTTCCCCTGATGAGGTCCCTCACATCCGAGCCGCCAACTTTGCCTTGATCTCACGAAGCGGATAGTCATGACGCTTGGTCTTGCTCCTCACACGCTCACCATCTTGAGGTGTGATGTAACGTGCTTCCACCGCAGGGTTGTATCCCAGTCCCGAGATGCGCTTCACTTCCTCATCCGACATAGCACGATTGACCTGGCCATCGGCTCGTTTGTAAACAGTCACCACCACGGCTCCACCCAAGCCCAGGTTGTGCTGTAAAGCGACATCCGTGTTGGGAACTAGGCGATTGTTCGCCCAGCCACGGAGCTGCCATGTCAATTCGGCGCATTGGGCAATTCCAGTGGCCCCGAGAGGATGTCCTTTGGAGATCAA
Organism: Penicillium simplicissimum; assembly: GCA_024706585.1. Lineage (NCBI taxonomy): Eukaryota > Fungi > Ascomycota > Eurotiomycetes > Eurotiales > Aspergillaceae > Penicillium > Penicillium simplicissimum. The sequence goes on from JAMZTW010000061.1 coordinate 76,913, forward strand.
CCCGCCAGATGGGTTAATCACTGGGCCCCGTCCGCCGTAGGTAATGTCACCGCGACGAACCATCTCGTGTGCCTTTCCGGGCTCAGAAAAGCCCAGTGCATCCAGGAGCAGGAGCTCATTCGTGGAGAAGCAGTCGTGCAGCTCGCAGACTGTGACATCCTTTACTTGCACACCAGCCTCCTTCAAAGCCAGTTCTGCGGCATCGCGCGACATATTGAATCCAACAAGGTCAATCGCGCTTCCCGAGTACACTTCCGGCCCATCGGTCAGGAGTGCCTGTCCAGCCATCAAGATAGCCTGTGATCTGAGGGAGGGTCGTGAGTCCAGGAACCGCTGAGATACAATCACAGCTGCCGCAGCGCCATCGCTCGTTGGTGAGCACTGGAGCTTTGTGAGCGGACCATAGACCGGGGTCGAGTTAAGCACCTCATCCAAAGAGTACGCTTGCCGGAATTGGGCATATGGGTTTCTCTGCGAGTGTTCATGGGAGATGCGGGCGATTTCTGCAAAGTCTTCTACCTTGGCGCCATACCTAGTTCAAAGTTAGTTCTAGTTGGGCTTTTCAGGAACAATACAGCGAGCTGTGCTGACTTCTGCATATACTCCTGTCCAGCATTTCCAAAGTATTGCGCATTTCGAGGGGCATCGTGTTTTCCAAACGTATCCTCCATGAGCTTCGTAGAAGGGCCCAGTGGACTGGGACGGTCATCCCACACGCTCTTGATGGAGCCGGGGCGCATCTGTTCAAAGCCGATGACCAGAGCGCAGTCAATCAGCCCACCCTGAATGAGCCGACGAGCCGTATGCAACCCAGTACTGCCAGTCGCACATGCGTTGTTCAAGTTCAACACGGGGCACCCGGTCATTCCTAAATTGTAGACGATCCGCTGTCCACTGTTGGGGGGCAAATAGGTAATAAATGTCAGCCACCTGGACGAAGCAGTACTCTAGAGAACACGAGCTATCATCTCAATCATACCTGGTCGTGTCGCCGTAGCAGTAGCAGGCAACGACCTGCTGCACTTCATCGTAATTGACCTTCGCGTCGATCAACGCTTTGACGGCAGCTTCATACCCCAGCTCGGGGTACTCGCGCGTGCGGCGCGGCTTGAGGAACTGGGTCAGCCCAACTCCCAGGACATATGCATTGTTCATAGATTGCTGTGATGTCATTGTTCGAAATCTGAGCTTCGTGATACTTGTAGGCGATCTTCCTGGGTAGTATGGATTTAAGTAGCTGGTACCTACTGCACGTTGTTACCGAAAGGGTCCGAGGCACGCGAGATTATGTGCATTTCGACCCCGCATTTGGAGCCACAGCCGACACTGGGGTACGTTGAGTGGGTATTTACGATTGGCAACTCATATAGCCTATATCCAGAATTGCCCTTGGACGTGTTGAGACCTCTCACTAACACTTTATTATCCATGGAAGGCTCCCAGGTGTATAAAGCTGGGTCCGCGTCAAGGCCAGTAGTAGATCCCCCGGGCAACATCTTCCTTCAACGTCGCATTCACCCGAACAAAGCCATGTCCATGCAACTCCGGGAAATCGCGTTCAATCAGCTCGGCCACAATCCCACCAAAGACAATGCTTCCCTCGACATTCAGATGGGTGTGGTCGGTAGGAACCAAGTTGTAAGTGTACGCATCGGTCGGTCCAATGGCGTTCAGGTAACGTGTGCTCGCTCGGTTGAGGTCGATGAACGCGGCGTGGGTGTTATGCGCAGCGGTGATGGTCGCCGCAGTTTGGTTCGCCAGACTCTCGATAATCACCGGCTGTCCGGTCGAGTTGTCGTAATTGCGCCTCGACAACGGCGTGACAAGAATCGGCGTAGCCCCAGCGTGGGCGGCCTCTTGCACAAAGCGCTCGAGGTTCGCCGTATACTCGGCGACGGAGATATTGGCGGAGGCCTTTTGATCATTGTGTCCGAATTGGATGGTGACAAAGGGACGGTACTCGCTGCTGACGGTTTTGACCGTTGCGAGGACTTTGTCCCAGTCGCCGCCAGCTCGGAAGCTGACTGTTGTAGCTCCATTGTGCCCGTAGTTGTGGCCCGCTGCGCCGTTGTGCAGCGTGGCGTTCAGGAATCCGTCTCCCCAGCCTCCTCCGTTGGAGGATTGCGTGGCGGTGGTACTATCGCCTGCTAGGACAAAGTAAGGGGGCATTTTTGGCGCCGCAGCAGGTAGTGCTTGCACAGGAAGAAGGGTTATCAGAAGTGATAGAAGACCGAACATCCTATCGATTCAACAGGGCTGGGCTGTTATGGCAATATTGAGTAAATATGAGACTGAAATAGAAGTTTCAGAGTGCTTTTGTGCATCATTCTGAGCGTATTTATGCCACGTCGCGTGGATATTCCCAACTTTGAAGGATTTATTCATAGTTGTTTTGAGTTCTCATCAAGAAACCGATTTCCACCAACCGCATCGCAGCAACACCTCTTGCGATGTCATTTCCACTCAAGTTTGCGGGGTACCGACAGGGGGACCTGGCACACCCCACGTTCAGATCGTGGAGGAGCCAAGTAGCTCGCGGACAGATAGCCCGAGACAAGATCGAAGGATTCAGGTGGATTTGCGATGTTATTCCGTATTGATCCAGCTTCTTCATTCACCTAGGGAGCCACTTCCTTTTGTCCGGAGCTGCACCTACCCTGGTAGCTGACATATCTGAAAAGCTTCTACCTCGGTCAACTACTAAGTTACCTAAGATCTATCATAGACAGACCGGACCGGACCGTGCATTGGAAGTTGCTCAACCTTAGGTATAGACTCATTCTCTTGATCTGGCTCGTACCCGGAAACTGAGACGACCCCGAGAAGTAGAATGAGATCAAATAGGGTGTTGCAGTTGCAACTAGGTGAGATTTCAGTAGTTCCAAAATGCCTTTCCGGTGGGTAGGCTTTTGAATAAGTGAGGACCCAGCACTCCTCCAGCTTCTCCGGACGAGTACAACAGAGCACCATTCATACCGGATCGATGGAAGCGCGGGAGCTATATATCCGACGGAATAAGAACGGCGCTTGTCATGACACACGGAGGGGCGTGGAATTGTTGGTATCGTGTCGGGTCATAATACAGCGACGCGAATCATCTCTGCTGGGTCAATGGAATTACAAACATTTAGAACTTCCAGGCACGCAATGGATCTCAGAGCAGGCATCACGTGGCCCATTGTGTGGCTTTCCTTCAAGATCGCAAGACTGGAGGATCAGGCGGGAAGTGAGCATCTTCTCGACCTGAGGTCCTTTCTGAAAAAGACTGCGAGTTGGCCAGAATCCACCTGCAGAGCGTGAAACAATTGCTGATAAGTCTGTATTACAATGACTTGCGTCAATTATGTTGACTGGGAGAGGTTGATCGGTGATCATCCAAGCTTGACTGCCCAACCCTACCTAAGGCGTTCCCATACCTACTTAGTTCCTTCAATCACCGTATGACTTGCAAGTGCCTACCTAATAGCGATCTGTTATCAATGCAGCAATCTCATTATCAAAGCTCGGCACCGGCATACATAGTAGCGGGCGAGCTACAGAATTCCATCTTGATATCAAGTGGCCAGAGAGATCCAGAACGCGTGCATATGCCCCAGGGCTTCAAAGCTATATTTCCGGGCTAACTGGTGACCTAACGTGTCACTGATAGGTGCACACCTCACGAGAGAATCGTGTAATGCCAGTGCTCCAGTATCAGGGACATAGTACAGTAGACCCACGAAGCCATGCCGATGATAAGCCCACCCCGACCAGCTCCGCTAGCTTCACTGCATGGTAATTACCGCGCGGAAGCGGACCGAGCCTGAAGTCATCGCGTCTGTAGTTGTGTCAGAGGCGTGCTTAGGGATGCTTGCAAGAATATCTACTCACTGAATGCCTCATTGGCTTGCTCGAGAGGGAATGTCTCGACCATACACTTGATGTTCTCCAATTCCGTGAACCGAATGGTTTCCTCCGAGTCAAGCGCATGCCCACTCGGCCACCCGTGGACGGACAGACCCTTCGTAACCTACAAGAAACAGAGTTAGGGACCTTGGTGGAATGCATATCATGCCAAGTCAAGGGGAAGACCCACCATTGTTCCCGAATCGAGGGGAATTGCACCCGCGACTAAACCCGTGTCAGCTACTGTACTTGGGCATAATATGATGCAATTGAGACACATACCGGCAAGAATCAGGAGCTTTCCGAGAGGCGCAAGACCCTTCAACAACGGGGAAATCGCCGGAGCATTGGGTGCGGTGGCCACAATCAAAGCGGCGCCTCCCAACTTCTGCAGAGCAGTCGCGACGTCTTCTTTGCTGGTGTCAATGTACTCGTGGGCTCCGAGGTCTCGTACAAATCGTTCTTTCTGAGTATCCCGAGAGATGGCAACCACCCGGAAGCCAAAGCGATTCGCGTATTGGATGGCCAGATGGCCAAGACCTCCCAGTCCCTGGATCGCGACGGTGGAACCAGGCGAGACTCCCATCTGGCGCATGGAGTTGAAGACTGTCACGCCGGCGCAGAGAATCGGGGCATATTCGGCAGCGGATACATGAGGGGGGATTCGTACGCCTGCTTCAGCGCGGAGAACGCAGTATTCGGCATCTATCGAGTCAGCTGTCTGTACAGACAAGTCCAAATCCTATGTAGCCACTCACATCCGCCATTCTTGGTCACCCCGTTAATACTGCTGTGGGCGCACATTTGGAAATGGCCCCTGCGACAGGCAAGGCAAGTCCCTAGTAGGAATCGAATCAGCATTTGCAGCGTGATGCCCAAAAATAGAAGCAGAGTATATACCGTCATGACCTCCATGCCAGCCTCCACCGATGCGATCGCCGACGCTCCAGTCCGAGACCCCATCGCCAGTCGCAACCACATGTCCGATAATCTCGTGGCCGGGTACAATGGGGCTGTAATCAGGAGAATGTCAGCGCTGCGTCTCAATATACTTGAAGCATGAATAAGTCAAAACTGGGGATGGATAACAACTTACAATTTCCCGCCCATGCCGTGGGCCTGCGCAATGTGGTCCGAGAAGCAGACACCGCACGCCTCGACCTTGACCAGCACCTCACCAGGGCTTGGCGTGATCATTGGGACATCTTCGATGACCAGCGAGGCACCCGCCTCTTTGAAGGCAGCTCTCTTGTATTGAGACGGGAGGTCCATTGTGAGGATGTTTGAGGACTTGCTTATGGGGTGGACTATGTTGAGTGGAGGAGAGGAAAGGCTGACTGTGACTTGGAGAGAAGTGATTGAGAGGGAAACTACGACAAATCAGTTCCTTAAATAATCCTTTCAGATGGTGACGATCCAGCCTCCATCCCCGCGGCGACTTGGAGCACGGTGATCCTGTCTGACTGCACTAAATGCTTCGCTTTGAGAGGGATCCAATCGGCTCGAGTAGTGGCGGTATCTTTCGTATCAATCAGCTTACAACCCAATAAGATCTAGGAGCAGTAGCAATGGCGGGCATTCCAGAAAACCGGCCTCTACTGCATATAATCGGTCCAGACTAGCCTCGTCTGGGCCTGTTGGCCTCGTCATACCTGCAAGATGCACGAATCAGAAATCACAAGTCCACGCAGCCAAATCCGCGGTACGCTTCCCATCCACCTCGCCACGCACGGCATGTTTATGTGATAAACAATGCAATTTGACAGGTCTGATTGTATGATTATTTAATCCTTTAATTGCCACACAATACGTGATGTAGATACCTAATTATTAGGTATCGGGCATTAATTCCAATATAGAGCAAAAAACTTGACTTGCGAGGCGGGGTTTCATTTTGTGTGTTCGATGATTCGCGAATACGAAGCTTGCCTGAAGCTGACAGGCACAAAATGAAACAAAGACCACAAAGAGTCCGAGGAAAGGATTGGCTCCTGCTATAGAGTTCTCTAGCTATCAGGGTTGTCCACTTGTCCAAGTTCGGCCCATTGACGCTCCAGCTCTTCCTTGATCCACGACGTCCGCCAGCCCAGGACTTGTTCCACGCACGAAAGAAACTGCAAAGAGCCGTGTTGCTCCGTACGGTTTTTTAAGCAGTATCCGACTGCACAGAAATTAGCTGAAGACTGACTTGGCAGGGACAAGGGGGCTGACATCGATGAAGCAGATGACATGCCATGAAGTAGGCATTGTGGACGCTTTCGTTGGACTGGGATAGCCCAATAACGCTGACTATATGACTCGCGATGGCTCTCTAATAGTAGGATGTCAGCACACAGTCGACCGCTAGTTAATATGGATGAGTCAAGTCATACTTCTGACATCCGTCGCGAGTGAGCCATCTGGTAATCACTCATAGGTCGTGAACATCCCTCCGAAAAGGTCAGGAATATACAAGTCGCGTGGTAGTACTGCATTCCAACAACTAGACACGGTGTGAGTGACCCAGACAAGCGCAGCGGGACTTTCAGGGAGCACATACCGGCTGGAGCCGACATCATCCATATCTCAGGAAACGGCCGGTTCGAAGCTACGTCCGCTGGTTGATATCGAAGCGGCTGCCAAGTAGTCGGTTTTGCTCGATACCACTCGTCGACGGCGCGGGCCACCTCAAGTCGTGCATCCTCATCCACGGGTTCCTGGGGAACATTGCGACAAATGCGGAGAATATGCGCACAATGAAATATCACCATGTTTGCAAAGGCGGCATCATCGGTGCGTTGAAACACGGAAGATCTTGCATAATTCTGCAGTTCCAGCTGGAGGGGCTGATACTGCACCACCGAGGCATAGATAGCCTGTCGCAGGAACTGCCAGCTGACAGCCTCCACCAGTCCGCCCGAAGATGCGCAGCGCGACATCAGGTTGATAAGACGGTTAGATCCCAACAGATGGAATTTCTGATCGGTCGTGTTTTCCAGCTCTTCGTAAATTCTTAACAGAACGACTGTGACTAGGAGGTTCTCGTCGTGGGTTTGCTCGGGCTGATCCAATGCCGGAATCAGCAGCTCCAGACACTGCCCGTAGTATTCAGAGGCCTCCCAGTCACTCTTGTTGTTGAGAATGGCATCATGGCGCGCTGCAAGAGCCATTACGGCTTTCAGCACCATAGGGACCTGCAATGCCCGGCGGGGAACATCCGTACTAAAGTGACACTGAGGATCGCAAATGTCCGCCTTGTCGGTGAAGATACATCAGGGCACGACATTTTGAAGACAAGAGACAACGCCACTTACCCATGGAGCAATCTGCTGAATGAAACTACGCATTAGCGTCGCTTCTCGTAATGATAGGGCGGGTAATCCCTCAGTCATTGGAGGAGAGACTGGGTGGTTTATAATCGCTGGCTGATAGGGTGAGAGTTTGTAGCAATGTGCTTGCACTGGTTTAGATTTGCCTTGGTCCACGGTGGGGATATCTGGGATCCCATCGTGATGCGATTTCCAAGGGAAGTCTGGCGATGATGGTCGCATCGCGGTCACAGACTGGATTCCTTGGACAGAGTCTTCTCCATCCCCATCCCCATCCCCACCGTCGCAGGCTTCATGCACAAATGTTACTAAACAGCAGAATAGTCAAATTCTGCATGTCCTCGTAACTTTCTCCCAGGGCTCCAATGCTCTAATAAACTTACCAGGCTGGGACACCTCCACCCAGACTTGATCCTCATCCCATTCCAGGTCAAATCGCGTGGATGTACCACTGCTCTTTTGGTATACATGGCGAACGGTCTTGAAGTGAAACAGTGGATCGAGCTGGCACACTCGCCCTTGGCGCTCGCAAGGTGCACAAGAGGTTGCACCTGTCGGGATCACACAGCGAATGTGACGATAGCGACACCGTTCGCAGCCTTTGCCTATCCTCATTTCATGTTCTCATATGCTCATGTCCTCGCGGGGGCAGTTGTTTGGGTTAAAGAATAATCTCTGAAGCTTCCATGCCCACACCCTGTACAGATTCCCGCTGACCCTTCCAAGCTGAGTCGATCTCGAAAGTGACCGGAGATGATTGTGACGAAGGGGCATTTCCCCGCATATACTGACTCGGCAGCGTTTTTCCCCCGCGGACATGCACAAACCTCCACTAGTAAACTAGTTAGTTAACTAGCGAGCTCCGCTTTTCGTGACTAAAACATCCAACAACTTTTTGCAGTAACTTATATCTCTCCTATCATTGGACCAATTAAATGGCGGAACAACTATTCGCGGTTTAAGCGTAATGTCTTGCAGCGTCTTGGACATGTGTCTCATACGAGCTATTCCTGCGTAGCCTCGAATACTAGTAATACGTCACTCCCGTAGCGAAAGGGACCCATCGCGGTATCTAGAGTTTGACTTGGCCGAACTTCAACAGTGTGAATATCTACTAGGCAATATACCACGGCATTCTCATCGGAATAGAAAGCTCTTGCGTGAAAAGACATATCTAATTCATTAATTTTGTTATAATGCCCTGCGACTAAGAGTTTACAGAATCACCTTGTGCTCAGCAGCCGCCTCCTCAGGCTCGCCGAAGATGTTAATGTTCCAGCGAGGCTTGTCTGTAGTTTATAACCAGTCAGTAATCAATCCATAACCGCCGTCTTCACCATAGACTTGCGCAGTCCACAAACCACGGGAGAGAACACATACTAGCAATATAAGGAATATTATAGCGTCGGCGCTCCTTGCCCAGAGCGCTGACCTTCTCCACCTCCTCGGCGGTGAGCTCGATCTCCTTGAAGTTGTCGCGGATGCGCGACGGGGTGACCGACTTGGGGATGACACTGTGGCCCCCGACCTGGGACCAGGCTAGGATGACGTGGGCGGGGGTGACGTTCTCGCCGGTGCGCTTGGAGACAGCCTCGGCGACCTCCTTGATCTCGGGGCGGGTAATGAGGAGGGGGACGTTGAGCATGTTGTTACCGAAGGCCTTTATGTGATTTTATTAGCATTGAAATGACTTTTAAGGTTCAAGGGTGTCAATGGGGATTCGTACGGAGTAGGCTGTGACGTGGATGCCCTTCTTCTGGCAGTACTCGATCAGGTCGTTGCTTTGCAGGGCGGGGTGACGCTCGATTTGGTTGACAGCGGGCACAACACCGGTGCCGTTGATGAGGGCCTCGAGGTGGGGGATGGTGTGGTTGGAGACACCGACGGCGCGGACCTTGCTCTTGGGGAGCTTGGTCATGGCTATAAATTTTGCAACAATTAGTCACGCACAACCGTGTCAAGCCTCACGATTAGAGTCCACTCACCCTTCCAGGTGTCGACGATGGAAACATCGTCGTCAATGATCACATCGCCACCCTCGACGGTGCTGCCCTCGACGAGGGGGAAGTAAGAGTCGCCCTTCTGGAAAGCGACGGGGAAGTGGACCAGGTAGAGCTTTAAATTGTCAGTTAGAGATTTCCTAAACAGCGGATCACGGTCGACAATTGTGCTTCGCACGAGGAACGTACATCCAGGTAGTCAAGCTCAAGCTCAGCAAGGCAGGCATCGAGGGAGGCTTCGACAATCTCGGGGCGGTGCTGGCTGTATGCAATTAGCACGACTTGCGACTTTCAACCCACCAAGTAAAATGGTTGAGCGTGTTCAAGTACCTGTTCCACAGCTTGGAGGTCTATAGGAGAGATAACGCGTTAGAATGATTCAAGCATGATTGGAAGATTCCAAATTGGGTAGAACAAGATCCACTCACAATGAAGATGTCCTCGCGCTTCAGACCGGGGATATCCTGGAAAGCGCGCTTAATACCGACGGCGATCTCACGCTGGTTCTGGTAGCTGCAGAGCGACACCCAAGTCAGTTGTCTTGCGTCTCGTGTGGAGTGCGATTGCAATTGGGGCAGTTCATTGCAGTTCATTGCCGTGGGGGGGAATAGGAGGGGGTTTATCGTACATAGTAGCCAGATCCTAGGAGCTGTTAGCAATTCTGATCGTTCAATTATGCGCCCACAGCCAGGAATTTCCAAGCATACCAAGTGGCGGTAACCGGCCTTCAGAGCCTCGTAGACGGCCTCGCCGACCTGACCGGGAGCGGACTGCCAGGTACCAAAGCCCAGCTGGCTGTATTGGCGCGTTAGTTTTTGTTTCTGGTGATTGTCAAGGCCGATTGAAGCTCGAGGGGCACGTCATTGTCAAGCTGGAGCACGTACGGGATCTGAGCACCGGTGTTGAGAGTGACCTTCTTGCCGAGAGACATGGCGTTGTGGAGATGGTGTAGAGAGGGAGTGAAGTTGGAGGAATTGGACAATTCAAAATTATGACTGGGGACAAGCCACTTAAGTAGTATGTCTATCTTCTATTATTCGACTAGCACACTTTTTTTTTTTTTTAATTTTCTCCAATTCCACAAAGACCAAACTCTCATGACGCGCCAACGTGAACTGCATTCTCCGGCGGGGTTCCTCCCACGCGGCCACGCCCCCCTCTCGGAGCAGACTCCACCGACCATCTCGACCGACGACTGCTCGTGGGTTTTGTGCTTGTGACGACGCACCGGGGAGTTAGTTGATTTCCTGATAATCCGTCGTATACGGATTTTGGGTTTCTGTCGCCCTCGATTGTCATTCTCACAGGCTGCTTTTTCCCGTTGTGTGTTGTGGCGATATGTCATCGATCAATGTCAGCTCGATCCTCGTCTGAATCGAGTCTGCTCGACCTGGTCACAAACACCGGAGCATTCAAGGCTGGACCTTCTCCAACTCTCCCCCACCTCTGCTGAGTCATGAGTGATGTCATGTTAATTATCCGCGCTTTATCGCGTTTTATCCGTTGGTCGCTGAACCTTTTTCCCTAATTTACCGAGCCCGATAGACTCCCTCGCTAGTCGCATTGGGGCAGGCAAAAATGGGGGTCCATGGTCCCGTAGACACTGGAATAGCTTGAATATCGAGCACCTGCCAATCGTGGGTGGGGGGAAACTGTTTGTGTTGAATGCTATTCGGGCACCCGATTTGGTCTAGCGAGGGGTAGCTTCACGCTTGGGCAACATCATGATGCGTGCCATTCGATGAATGTGCATCACTACGATTGGCGTTGACATCCCAGACAACACGCAATGCCAGTTTCAAGGCAGTCAAAAGTACCCCGCCCTTCCACACCGAATGTCGGAGTCTGGTCGTAGTTTGAACTTTGTTGCATAGTGCACTCCAGCAAGTTACTCTCGGAGCATCGCCGGTCTGGTCGGCTCCATCGCCCCAACCCTTTGAACCCGCGCACCTCCTCCGGCCTGGTCGGTAAAAGAGAGCTACGGAGTTGGTCTCCAGGTTTCTTGAGTCGACTCGGCTCGCCATGACGTCCAGTAAATAACCGGCCCTGCATTATGAACTCGGACTCGGGACGCGATGGACCTTGGGGAATGACCCGAGGTGCACCGGCGCTTCGGACATATTTCTTCTCGACTGCGCCCCCACTATGGAGAGAGAGAGAGAGAGAGAGAGAGAGAGCCCTGCTTGGATCTTCAGGTGCTGTCCAGTCTAACTGAGGCTGGGTCCGAATGCAACACCCCCGTCTCCCCAATTCATGTTCATGGCCACAGGGCATCTTCAAAGGTATGAATAAAGTCATGGATTAAGTTGGAAAGGCCATATACACACTTCTCAGCATCTCCAATTCCACTAAAGTACCCCCTACAGGCTCATAAAGACCTTCAGCAAAGCAGGATAATTAGGAGTCCCCATGCCCGTCACCGGATCCCACCCCTCCGCCGCACTGAATCCATTCGTGCCACAGCCCGCATTCATCCCCTGGGTGACATCGTAAAACGCCCCCGGGTGGGCGTAAAGCGTGGGGTTGACAAAGCCCACGGTCGGCTTCCCGGCCGCCAATCGCTCCTCGTTGATCCGCGTCAGAATGGCCGCAAACACCGGCGCCGAGGCCGAGGTGCCGCCAATCGAGGTGGGCATCGCCTTGTTGTAGATGACCACGTTGTCGCCGATAGCCGAGACGTCGGGGTAGCCGCGCCCGATGCGGTTGTAAATCCCTCCGTTCGCGCCAAAGCTGTTGTTGTTGACACTCTCGTAGTAGGGGTAGGTCGGGTTCGCCTTGGCAAAGTAGTCCGCGACAGCCTGCGACTGGTAGTCCGGTCGCTCGTAGATGTTGCTGAAGCCGCCGCCGGAGGGGAACCGGGTGACCGCCGTTTCCTGGTGCGAGTCGGCCGAGGCGCCCAGCGGGAGGACGGTGGCCCCAACGGCAGTCACGTAGGGGCACGAGGCGGGGAAATCCGGGGCAAAGACCTGACCATTCTCGCCCAGGCAGTTGCTCGGCGTGGGATCACCACCGCGACCGGCCACGCCCGAGTCGCCCGAGGCCACCACCACGGACATGCCCTGCATGCCCAGCTTCATGAACTCGCTGCATTGGCGGCGCTGGTAGGCGATGGGGAGATCCGCCTCGGCTTCGCCGTAGGAGACCGACAACACGGTGGGCATCTTGTACACGCCGCACTGGAGGGGGCTCTTGTAGCCGCCGGGCTGGGGGTCTGGGTATGGCGGGTCCAGAGGGGAGATCTCATCGCAGTACGAACCATCGATCGAGTCCAAGAAGGTGTTCAGGAATCCCTGGAAGGTGTAGTTGTTCTCGTAGACCATGTCATCGGACTGGAAGAGAATGGAGTTCTGAGGCCAGATGATCGGGTACGAGATTTGGAAGTCCAGGTCTGATTCAGGACCAGCACTGGCAACGGAAGTTGGCGCTGCACCACCGTCGACACCTTGGAGCTTGGGGTGAGTGCCAGTTGGGATGTCCCTTCATTGGCAGTCAGCTTCACAGTTGTGTGTTGGAGCGATACGGATACATACCGTGCAAGAGTGCTGAAGAAGAGGTCGAGGTCCTCCTGGGCATACACATCCGCAATGCTTTCAAAGATGGCCAGCTCATTTCCCGGGGTCGCAGAAGTTCCCTTGGGAATGTTGTACATCTCTGTTCATAATGTTAGCAGGCTTACTCGCTTTGTGCGTGGGTCGTTCCATCCGGAAATACTCACTCGAGATACAGTCGGGAGTGATCGCCACGTCGCAGAGGTCCAGAAGACCCAACCCGCTAAGCAGTTCGTCGATGAGGCCCTGAGCAATAGGCAAGATACTCACTGGCGTGCCATTGACGCGACGCTTGTCCAGGCTGCGCTTGTTGGCCGGGGACACGCCCGTCACCTCGCGGGAGGTAATGCCTGGAGTGATATAGTCGATGTGCTCACGAACTGAATGGGGGACATGATACCTATTCAAGAGTGCCAAGTTAGCCCAACTACTCTTAACACTTTGGGGGAATCATGAGCAACCTTACTCCCGGCAAGCAATGTGGGATCTTCCAGTGTCAGCATGATCGTAGAGATAATACTCCGCATGGAGCAGCTTCTCCAGCTCTTCAGCGCTCGCGTCAAATTTCAACCACTGTTTATTGGCCGACTGGCTGATACGGTCGATGGAAATGCCAGATGTCTCCAACCACGATTTCACATTGTCGACCGCATCTTGGCTGGGCGCAAACAAATCATGCACCTCGGCCTGTGTCATGTGTCTCCCGTAGCTGCTGGACGATGGGTTGGATCTTGAAAGTGCACCGGGTCAGTCAAAGCTTCAAGTTTCGTCACTAAAAAGGTCAAAGAGCTGCCGCATACATTTCCATAAGAAGATCATGACCACGGTCCAAATTCGACTGACTCAATCCAATTCGCACAGGGAGCACGGTCGACCCGTCCAGCTTCTTGCTCTGAACCCAGGAACCGGGGATATAGTCACGGCGCTCATGAACTACATAATCATGAGGAGCAGGCAGGCCCATGACGGCTGCTGCAGCCCCGAGGAGCAGCACCATAGATGACTTCATGATCGCGGTGTGTAGAACTTCAAGAATGGGAGATAGTCCGGAGTCGAGTCAGTCACTCCATATACCATGGAGGTTGGAGAACAAAGGACCGGATCCTCGGGGTCCGAACTGTGTCCCTATATAACTACTTACCTGCAGCTACCCTTAGCGCTCGTGATTCCCTGCTCACTTCCCTTTCGATAATAGTCCTATTCCTGGGAGGGGAAAAGTGCCTCATCTGCAGTAGCCTACAAACCCCAAGCCCAGCAGACATCCAATCAACAGCCTCACAAGGCTATCAAGCGCACAGGTTTAAGCCTGCCATGCCCGGGGATTCCCACCTCATGCGTGGAACGACGATCGGCGTGGCAAGCGGGTCTGGAACGGGGCATTTCCTTTGGGCGTCTGGGGCTGGTGGATTGGCTTTTCTTGAGGAGGACCTCCCCAGGTAAGCAAGACCGGCCGTCGATCTTGGATGCTTGGACCTCACGATGCCAGTCGAACGGGAATGAACCATGGGGATTCTTGGGATGGGAGATTGGCACCTATTCTCCAGTGTCTCTGTGTGGCCTGTCTGTCTGCGCTGCATCGTCGTGACCGTGCGGCTGTGCGTAACAGTCCAGATGGCACCATCAATCGGTCTTTCGTCTGCTCTGAAATACCATGTGATGGGTATTCTTTTGCCTTCTCACTTGTTTTTTTTTTGAACAATTCTTTTATTCTAACTTTGCAGTCTACATACTACTGTACTCTGGACGGGACATCCAGCAACTGAACAACTGGGGGACTAAGAGACTGCTCGTCTGCTGCCAGTATGGCCCCGCAATGTAGAGAGTCGTCCTCGGCAGTATGTTGCCAGCTTTCTCGTGAATCAGAGTGGATATTCAGGAGAGCGGAGGATAGGGAACAAGCTTGGTAAACATCGCCCAATGTCCTGCTGACTACTCTTTACTCCGTAGGCCAAGAACAAGAGGGGCTCAACGAGGAACTCGTGAATCCGGACGGGAAGGGCCTAGCAATCACTCTCATCAAGTAGAGCTGAAAACACCATGTTACCACACGGCGAGGCTCATGGTCAATCACCCCTTGACATGGATTCACCTCGGCAGAACCCGACAACCAACAGAATAATGCCAAGCTGTTATCATCACTTCTTAGGATTGATATGGCGTTCATGACTCCACCATCGACATACTCACTAAGCTAGAACATACACATTACCCCATACGTACTGTGATCGGAGTTCTCCATCGTCCACGAGCCACAGCCCCGAATTCCCTCTTCTCCATCGATGGCCATTGGTCATACAGTCAACAAGGTTTCTCTGGCCCGGTTGACGACTCCATCTTCTCCACGCCAAACGGCTCCAAGTGGGGGGGGGCCAACTTGGTCTGCATTCGGCAATTCAGCTCACCCATCCTCATCCGCAAGGTTGGACATACTTCTGACTCGGCCAAGAAGGGAATAACTACACTCTCAATGTTGATTTTGATATCTCCTGAGCCACAGTTCCCAATGTGGATCCAGACAATTCTCGCATATCACCATTCAAGGATGTGAATGTCTACAGGCACCAGGGGAAAAGCGATAGACTTCTGGGCCGAGAAAGCGGGGATACTCGGTGGACTCATGAGGGGGTTCATGTCGATCGCTTTTCCCCTTTTTTTTCTCTCTTCCTTTGGATTTGACTTTCCCTGTGCAGAGGGATTGGCGGGCGGAGCTGGAGGCACTGAGGCAGGTGCTGAATGGCGGCAAAGGGACCCTTTAGAAGTTGAGATCTACCGAGGCCCATGTGCTCCCGTCGGCGTTCTACTTTAGCCCGATGGAGTAACTCTGCTCCGTCGATAGGCAGTCTGAAAGAAGTAACACGACCAGGCCATCTTCAACAAACTTGGTTCGGCGCTTGTTCTTCTAGCTGACCTCCACTTTCCCCCGCGTCACAAGGGACCAAGTTCATGCCATTCAGACCTAAAACGAACGTGTGCACGGTCTAAATGATCTTGCAAATGTGGAAGAGGTCTATGGAGTGGTTTGTTTATCCAATTTGAGATTTGAGATTCGACATGCACACGCACAGGCACAGGCACAGGCACAGGCACAGGCACAGCAATATTGGTTGACAGGCCGCAGTGACCTCATTGATCAACCCTGCGGAAGAATAGGGGACAGCAAGATAAGCACCAGTGGCGCCCGGCTTCTCCTTAGCGTGTCAACGCCATGGGGACAAAAAAGCCCAAGCCAGACCGCCACCGGTCTGTCGGTCGTTCATCATCACGAGGGAGCCATGAAGTGACGATTTCCATGCACAACATTTTGCCCTGGAGAATGCCTAAGCATATCGTCTTGGTCGCAAAGCCTCCATCGCTTTTCTTTTCCACTACCTGACCAGACTTGGCTTGATTGGCCCTGATCCGGACCTCCGGCCCAATGATGTTCCCCAACTCACAGATGTCTGTGAAAGGAAGGTAAATCTAAATCCAACATACAGTCGGGTTCCGTCATAAGCTCCTCTACATTCGCTACCTTCGCTCCAGAAAAGCAAAGGGAATCAGCCCACCCATGCACTACAGATCACAGTGTCATGCATGATGCAGCACGCGAGGTCTCGGTGTGTCCCGGAACGATGAGACGTGCACTTGTCTCGGGCGTCAGGTTCTCTGAGATCCTGCATGCAGGGTAGCGTCGCAAGGCTCGGCGGCCAGATCGGGTGCGCGAAGTGTATGTAGCGAGAGGCTCGGTCGCTGATCAACAGGCGACTATTCGCGTATCAAACCGTCAAGTGCCGGGACTGTCGGAACCGCACCATTTCCACAAAATATCCACCAGCTGTTGTCGATGCAAGGGTTTGGCAATGTAATCGTTCATTCCTTTGGCAAGGTACGTCTCGGCGTCACCCTTCAAAGCATTCCCGGTCAACGCAATAATGGGCACATCGACTCTCATCTCTCGGATCAATTCAGTCGCCATCAGACCATCCATCACTGGCATGTTGATATCCATCAGAATCATATGATACGCCAGAGGCTTCTGCTTCACCATGCGCACAGCCTCCGCGCCATCCCAGGCGGCATCTACTCTCTGGAACCCGAGAGTCGCCAGAAGCTTGAGCATGATTGTCTGGTTGACCTTGTTGTCTTCCACCAGCAAGATTTGTTTCTGAGGAGCAACCTTGTGAAGCAGGGCGGAGGTGTCGACAGTGGGTAATTCCGGAACCGTGGGCTTGATGCTTCTCGGTAGTTTTAGCGGTGGTCGGTCGATGCGCGCCAGCTTGGCGGAGATCCAAAACACACTGCCCGATCGTTCTGGGTTGGCGTGAAACCCGACCGCGCCGTCCATCAATTCCGCCAGACTCTTGCAGATGGAAAGTCCCAGCCCTGTGCCCTGGTACCGTCGAGTGGAAGAGTCTGCAAAGCGCGTGAAGGGAGTGAAAAGCGTGTTGACTGCGGCCTCGGGTACGCCGATGCCGGTATCTTCAACCTGAACAGAGACGATATACAATCGAGGATCATCCGGATCAACGGAAAACGAAGCTTTCACATGTATGTATCCCTTCTCGGTGAACTTCACCGCGTTGCCCACCAAGTTCTGCAAGACCTGTCGGAAGCGCAGCGGGTCGCCTTTAATGTGTTTTGGAAAGTTCGGGTCGATGATGCTCTCCAGGACCACACCGGGTTTGACAGATGGCTGGCAGTTCCGAATCACGGCATTGATAATATTAGGAATATTCAGCACGTCTGTATTCAGAGAGAAAGACCCAGAGGACAACTTCGAGTAGTCCAGGACGTCGTTGATGACCTGCAGCAGCATTGCGGTGGAGTCTTCGAGGATAGACGCATATTCTTGTTGGTCTTGTGTCAGGCTGGTTCGCAACAGCATTGTCAGGGCCAAGGACATTCCGTTCATTGGAGTGCGCAATTCGTGCGACATGTTGGCCAGAAATTCCGTTTTCAATTTTGACGACTCTTCGAATGCCTCGATCAAACGCGCTTCCGCAGCCCTCCGTTCTGTGAGGTCGCGGGTGACTTTGACAAAACCAACATGTCGACCGGACTGGTAGATGGCTGTGATCATCACGTTGGCCCAGAAGCGCCCGCCATCCTTCCGATAGCGCCAGCCTTCGTCTTCCACTTTGCCGTCTCGCAGACAAAGCTCAAGTTCTCGCCCTGGTTTGTTCGCCTGGCGATCTTCCTGTCCGTAGAAGATGGAAAAATGCTTCCCGATGATCTCGCTCGAGGTGTAGCCCTTGAGAATGGCAGCCCCGGCATTCCAGGTCGCGATATAGCCGCGGGAGTCCAGCATGAAAATCGCATAGTCTTTCACGGTATCAATGAGGATCTTGTAGGTCTCGTTTAGGTAGGATTGTTCGCTCATTTTGGAATTGGACGGGTTGGCTTCCGCGGGGTGCCCTTCGAGCAGTACGTAGATCAAGGTATCGTCTTCGAAGATCGGTGTCACTCGAAGATGAAAATCGGCATTGCGCTCGGCGACGTGCACATTGTGAATGACCTGTGGCGTGCGCGTCGTGAGGGCGGCGCCCAGCGCGCCACTCAACGATGCGATATCTGGCGCCAGAACGAGGTGCGGGGATAAATCGTAGATGCTCGTGTTCAAGAGCTCCTCTCGCCTGCGATTGAACAGGGCCAGGTGACTGTTGGAGGCTTCGATGATCCGAAGCGAGCCATCAAGCACGATTGTCGGGGTCGGCGTGTGGCGGTAGATTCGGCTCATGGGATCATTGGCGGTGGTCGCGGTGGGACTCGACGGCGCGGCGGTCGTTTCGCAATCAAGCAACGGCGATGCTGTGGGTTTATGGTGCGTTTTGAGCTCACTTTCGTCGGGCGGCGTGACGACCATGGCGAAATCGATGGGCGGACGATCTTCGAGATTGAGGTGGAGCATCTGCTGATTCAGAGCCATCTTGTAACTACCTACCCCTGCCGAGAGGCAGGGCACGAAACGATCAAAAGGTGACTAGGAGAACGGAATCATTCAATCGGTGAATCATGTGCGAGTTCGTGACGATGTCGGAATGTCCAGAGGAGGATGCGAACAAGCTCCAAATGGGAAAGTTCGGAAAGATTGCCGCGCTCCGGTCGCGCGATTGCAGGATCGCAATCTCTCGATCAACACATGAAAGAGAGGAAAGAAGAGTTAATGACCAGCGGATGCGGCGTAAATCAGCCTTGCAGAGTCCAGACGGGGTTTCTGCTTTACGTCGGGATTTGGACAGATGCTCTCTTTTTTCTTTCTCTTCTGCCTCTCCACCAGGGAGAGTTTTGTAAAACCGGGCAGCGGCAAGTTCGAGGCAGTCTTCCAATAGTCAAGACTCAACACCCGCAGGACTGCCGAAGCGATTGGCTGGACGATTCTACCGGCGGGGGACGCAGGGCCGCTATGCCGAATTTAGCGCTGCGAACGCGTGGGAGGAACCAGCAAGAGTCTCGAGAGGGTCGGCAATGACTCGGCATGCAGAGACAGATCTCGGGAGATGTGGGACGCAGTGGCGATGTCTGCAGTTGCTCAAATTCCAGCGAATGAGGTGGTGAAGGTCAGATGCCTTGGAGCAAGGGTCCTGGACTCCTGGCGATGAATCTTGGAAGGTGAGCGCAACGAAAGAGAGAGGAGGAAATGTGAAGATTGAGAGAAGACAAGCTTTTGCGTGACAGCCGCCGACGTGCAACGGGATGAAGTCACTTCAGTCAAGTTGGGCAGGTCAGGTGCTGGAAGAGTTCTCCAAGAAGTGTGTGGCCAACCATGGAACATTTCCAATGGACATCGCCACACGTCCCCAGACAGGTACCAAACTGATCTAAATAGGATGGTTTTGTAAAGGTTCATCAACACCTACCCTCAATGCAAATGTATTTCGGGAGAAACTACCGCATCCAGAGTGAACCTCCAGAGTTACGTATTTCAATTCTCAGGAGAATCTAACTTGCCCACCAAAGGCGTGCAAAAGACCGCCCAAGGCTTGGGGAAACCATGTTCGGGCTCAAGCCCCGACGTCATCACAGCCGCTCCCTGGGAGAAGCCAGCATGCATGTACTGTTATCCAATGAGAGACGCACAGATTCAGCCTCCACAATCTCGCACGAGCAAAGCAGCTCCAGGCTCCAGCTTTCCATCTAGCCTCATCCCAGCGGGGACTCGGTCCCTTTCGCAACTGAGATCTGCCTTGGCCAGCCCTCGATGTCGAAAAGTTTTGACTTTTGACAGCCGGCTCTAGTCGTAGTAGTGGGGTCTGTGAGGGTCCGGGCCATCGGAATACTGTACCCCCGTCATGGCTAATTAGCCATACACAACGAGGCACAAGTCTAAATAAAGCTCGATCCTTTAGAGGACCCTTATTCCAAGGTAGCCTCTGTCAAACTCCGAGACGTCTGGGTATTCTGGGTTTTGGATTAATGTTGCGGGTAGTGAGGTACACAACACCGATTCTGCCCCGCCATCAGTCATTGACGATTGACCTTCCCCATCGTGAGCTTACGTCTGGACGAGTGGTCTGGGAAATGATGCTCTCGTCTTCCTCTCCCTTCGTCGACAGAACCAGCCAGATGAGTCGGGAAACTGCCACGGTCAGATAATTATGGTATTCTTGCATTTCCAGGATGTGCAGCTCATCCTCAGCGCCAATCCACCGAAGCTGCTAACCGCATGGGCCTACTTGTCATCTTCTGGCGTATACACTGTATGTCTACATGGGATATCAAGTCTTGAAAAGATGAGAATCAATGGAAATTGCATGTGGAATCTGCAAAGCCGGGCTTGGAAAGCAGAATCTCATGCGAGCCCTTTGCCTCATCTATCCACGGCTATTGTGATATCGGAGATAATCAGTGGTGAGTAGGATCTCCCTCCTTCGAATGTCGCCATCTCCTCTCACAATATACCTACGTCCACCACCCTTTCCTAGGTGCTCGGCGTATCCAATGGATAACAATGCGGCCCATTATGCGGATGTGGCCAAGTATGATCAAAATGTGGTGGACTTTATCAAGAAGTGACTCTCATGACCCGTATCG
Organism: Penicillium simplicissimum; assembly: GCA_024706585.1. Taxonomy (NCBI): domain Eukaryota; kingdom Fungi; phylum Ascomycota; class Eurotiomycetes; order Eurotiales; family Aspergillaceae; genus Penicillium; species Penicillium simplicissimum. The sequence goes on from JAMZTW010000061.1 coordinate 97,664, forward strand.
CGTGAGCGGAAGGTCGTTGGGATGCTTTGACTGGCTTGCTGTCTCACTGTGGTCGGGGCAGTGGTCCAGTCAGTGGACGAAACGGCCAACTTCTGGATAAGATAATTTGGCAAGAGTACAAGACCGACTCCAATGATGGCTTTTCTTCTTCACGAAGCTTCTCGACTCTAGCAACTTCTGTGATATCCCCTGTCAGCTGGCATACTTTCTTTCTACTTCGCAGAGCTTGGCTGAAGTGCCATTATTGCTATTCCATGGTGTTGAATGGTCTTGGCGACTGTGGTACCTGCATGGTGGATAAGGCTCTGCGCCTTCGACTTTACTGCGGGGAAGGAAGCCGCACGAGATACATACCCATTCATTCCACTACTCAAACGACTCCAGCAATGAGCACAATCGATCCTTAGCTGGAGGCTTTGAAACACAAGCAACTGTAAAACATGCCATGGTCCTCTGATCCTATTTGAAACTAAATCAAGCCGGGGTTCTGTTTGTGTAGCAACACTAGTCACGCCCTACGCGCCCTAAGGAATTAGTCAAGTTCCGAAAAGAGTCCCCGCATTCTTGACTTGACTCAGCCCTCTACTCCCACCAGTATAACACTATCCTCTTTCGTTTTATCCATCAATACTCACTACAATCCACAGATTGACCACTCCTCATGGCATACCAAGTCCAATACGCCGAGGAAGCCGACACCCCATCCCTCGCGCGTATCAACACCCTCAGCTTCGAAGGCCGCGGCCTCTTATCGCAAGTCTTCCCAGAGACCAGCCAAGCCGCGCTCGAAGCCTACAAATCCAAGTACGCCATGAAGCACCTGGCCAACCCACAGATGCACGTGCTCAAGATCACCGACCCCGTCAGCGGGACAATCGTAGGCTACGGCCGCTGGCACATCCCCGAGTCGCTGTGTCCGCGAAGCAATCTGCCCGTTTTGAGCGAGAAGGCGCAGGACGCGGCGAAGGATCCTCTTCAATTTGCGCCGCGGCCGATGAACGAGGCGCTGTTCGCGGCGTTTCGGGAGTTGTTGGACGAGTCGCGCAAGAAGCATGTTAGGGAGAACGATATGAGTAAGGCGCTCTTGTGATTGCTTCGTCGCGCTGTTTATATAGCGTGGTAAGCCTCTCCCTGGTTAGATATTGACTCAGCTTTGTGAACAGTGCTGGACTTGTTAGCCACGTTGCCGACCCACCAAAGGCGCGGCATTGGGTCGACCCTCTTGCAATGGGGCACGACCAAGGCGGATGAATGGCAGGTGCGCATCTTCTTGGAGGCCACGCAGGAGGGCTATCCGGTGTATGTCAAGCATGGATGGAAGCCGGTGGAAGAAATCCATCTTGATCGGACGCAGTATGGGGGACAAAGTCAAGAGTCGTTTATTTTGATGATTCGAGATCCGAAGCCTCTGCAATAAGTGTGTGGATCTCCCGAAGAAAGATAGTTGGTGGAGGAAGGCGTCTGCATGACCATAGAGGCATGCTAAGTACGAAATATTGGAAGAAATGAGCAATTTATGAGCTTGTGCTCTAACGAGCCCTATGAAACATCAATACGAATGACGCTTTCGTGTTACTGTGATCAATCCAGCACGCGACCTCATATTTCTACCTGTTAAGTGTTATCCGGTGCAGCGGGGGAATTCCGAGCTAAACGGCAGGGGCAGTTCAACAGTAAGGACATCAGTCTCTTGTAAATGTAGGTAGTATTGTGATCCTACGGAATGCTCTATGATCCATTCATCTCTAGCGACACACAGAGTCGATCTCAGTTTCCCTCTTCGCCCGGTCAACTAGTCAGACGGGTCTCGTACCCTTCGCACCTCTCGCGTCTGTCTTATCGGCATTGACCTCGGCCGCCGGACGGAATATACCCGACTGGAGCAACGACATCCGGGGCACACGAACTCGGTGACTACTCACTTGTTTATTAGCAATTGACTTCTTGGGTATCATACTGAACCCTAGTGGCTTCTCCAGTATACACCCCAAGTTCCTCTTCAAGTACGCTTTGTTGCTCCTTCCCCACATGCGGAGTTGACCATTGACTTAAGACCTAGGTACCTACGATCGTCACCCTCACCCTCCTCCCCTCCCCAATTCACGGCTCTACTCCACTCCATATCTACGACCCTCTCCCTACCGCCTCACTCACCATGACCTCCAAACCCAAATTCGCCATTCTCGACGACTACCAGGGCATAGCCCGCGCCCACTTCGCCCACCTCGAAGACCGCATCGAAATCGCCGAGTTCCCCGAAACCCTCGACCCGCGCGACCCAGCCCAACAAGATGCTCTGGTCCAACGCCTCCTCCCCTACGACGTCATCCTCGCCATGCGCGAGCGCACCCCCTTCGCCGCATCAACCATCACCGCCCTGCCCAACCTCAAACTCCTCTTGACGACTGGCACACGCAATCTCGCGCTGGACCTAGACGCGCTCACGCAGCGCGGGGTCGCGGTCGCCGGCACCGAGGGCCGCCCGCCGGGCGTCAACTCGACGGTGCAACATACGTGGGCGCTGATCCTAGGGCTGGCGCGGCATGTAGCTCGGGACGATGCGGCGGTCAAAGCTGGTCAGTGGCAGGGCTCGCTGGGGATGTCGCTGTCGGGAAAACAATTGGGGTTACTGGGACTGGGGAAGTTGGGGTCGCAGGTGGGCAAGATTGCGGTGCAGGCGTTTGGCATGCAGGTCCTCGCGTGGTCGACCAACCTGACGCAGGAGAGGGCCGATGAGCAGGCGCGGGCGCAGGGGCTCCCCGCGGGCAGCTTCGTGGTGGCCGCGTCCAAGGAGGAGTTCTTCGCGGCAGCGGATGTTCTCTCGGTGCATAGTGTTTTGTCCGATCGGAGTCGGGGAATTGTCGGGGCGGCCGATCTGGCCCGGATGAAGCCGCAGGCTCTGATTGTTAATACCTCGCGCGGGCCGTTAATTGACGAGTCGGCTTTGTTGGAGACGTTACAGGCCGGTCGCATTCGAGGTGCCGCGCTCGACGTGTTTGATCCGGAGCCGTTGCCGTTGGACAGTCCATGGCGCACGACGCCGTGGGGGCAGGAGGGGCGGAGTGAGGTGCTGCTATCGCCACATGTGAGTTTGCAAACGAGGCATGACAGGTACATGGAGCTTATGGCATGACACTAATCATTCGGTGCATTTTAGATGGGATACGGCGACGAAGATTTGTTGCATGGGTGGTATCGGGAAGTGGCGGAGAATCTGGAGCGATGGCTGAATGGACAGGAGCTGTTGCGCAAGATGAGTTGAGGGCATACGAGGGGGAAAGTAAAATAACTATGACTATGGTTTTCATTGGACCAGGATCGTCAGGAGATGGTTATATCAGAGACATTCTCATAACTTGGATGTAAAAATGGCCGATGAGGACCATGACGATTTCCGTAGAGTCACTGGGCCGTGGACACTGACAGTGTCGTAATTGCATGTGAACGGACATTCCTGCCGTTTCCAGCGTCTCTGATCTCATGTGCAAAACGGATCGGCCGCTAGAAGATTCCTGGAGATCCGCCCGGAGAGCCTAATGAGTTTAGTTGAGTTGCCCCGCGAGAGGCTAACGACTTACAAGCAAGACTATTCTCCGTCAGTTCCGCCAGCTTGGGTGAGGGCTCCGTGGTTCCTGGCGGTTTGCCTCGGCCTAGCGGGCCGCCGAGGAGCAGGGAAATCGCGGGAAAGACATGATGCTTGGCCTTCCAAGGATCCTGTTCGAAATCATTTCTCAATTGATCGTAGGAGATGGAGGACTGGTAACAACCACAAGTTACCGGTGAATTGACAACCAACAGAGAAGAGCCAGAGTGCCATCCCACCACCTCCGCGGGTGTACTGTTCTCCGTCCAGGAGGATATTAGATGTTGTCCCGTTGTTTACCATCCCACAGGAAATGTACGTGATGGCCTGAAACTCGACCCCACTGCGCAAAGTCAATCGTCCTCGGTTGAAGGGAGAAGAAGGAAGAAGAGAGTCGATTCGAGTAGACCAGATGAGTCGTCCCACGTATCTTATAAAGAGCACACCCTCGATCCGGAGCTCACCCCATAGACCGACTTGACCCATAGTATCCTCCTACTGCATCCGTCGCATCCTCCCACTCTCCCCAAATAACCTCAACCTCAACCTCAACCTCCATCAACTCAACTTCCTCTCTCTCTCTCTCTCTCTCTCAAAACCCCTCCCCAAACTACAATTACAATGCCTTCCGCCGTCCCCATCACCGAACCCCTCCCGACTCATCCCGATCGCCTGCGCGTTAACCGTAGCCCCAAAGCCTTCGGCAGCGGCGCCTACTCGCTCATCTCGCTCCCCGCGGGGGCGGTCTTCGCCCCAATCACCGGCACCACCCCCGGCCCCAAGCGGTACACCAGCGTCCAAACCGGCCGCGACACCCACATCGAGCTGAACTCCGACCTGGTCTTCTGCAACCACTCGTGCGATCCCTCGCTCGTCTTCGACATGGCCCGCATGGAAGTGCGGGTCGTCGACGACAAGCCGCTGCGGGCTGGTGATGCCCTGACCTTCTTCTACCCCAGTACCGAGTGGGAGATGGATCAGCCGTTCCAGTGTACCTGCGGGGCGGAGCAGTGTCGCGGGTGGATTTCCGGGGCGAAGACTATGTCTAATGAGGAATTGGAGGGGTATTGGTTGAATGGGCACATTGTGGAATTGTTGAACGAGCGCAAGTGAGGGTCGGAATGGAATGGTGGAGATGAGATGTGCAACGAGCCGCGGGGCAGGTCCCTGGCCGGGGGTTTGTAGGACCTGCATATAGATAGTTCCGAATGTGATAAATCATTGGCTTGTTTATATACTTGAGATTTTTGAAGAATATTGTCCGTTTACAGTGCTTGATGTACATTGCGATTTGTAGAAATAAACCCTCTCAAGGTAGGTACGCCCGTAGTAAAGCCCTAAGGTTGGAAGCTGAAAGTTTGACGGTCGAAGTATCACCGGAGTTTTGTTCACACTACCTAGGGTCTTCAACGAGGCCAATCGATCATTTGAAATTACTTGGCTACCGAATTACTCATAATTTGGGATTATTAATTCGACTCGATGTCTCACGCACTCGTCATTGATCAAACAAAAAAGGCCAATATTGTAGAGAAGCAAGATAGGTAGATGCCTGCAAATGAACAATACCAGAGAGAGAGAGCATATTCTACACCATCTTGCTCCTATCGCCTGGGGAAAAAGTATATATTCGATTCTTAAATCAAATTTCAAATCAAATTGAACAAAACCATAGGCATATAAATACAGTCTTCCAAACCAAATATCAAAAACGCTTTCGTAAAAACACCGTCGCGCTAACACAAGACCACCCCCGTTCCCACGATCAGCTCGAAGCCGCCCCCGCTATAATCATCATTTGCACCAAGCGACGCCGATCAATCTCCTTCTTCAACATCACCATACACGTCGCCACCACGACCGACTCGTCAAGCCCATGCGCCCGGAGTGCCTCGCTGTCCATCTGCAGAGCACCCCCGTTACCCGCATGACACCGCGATGTCTGCGGGGTGCGAGTCTCATCGCAACGCGAAAGCTGCGCCAGACGCTGCGGTGTCTGCACCGATTTCTGGCTGGGACCATCTGCATCCGCCACCGCGCTCAGAATGATCAAATTGACTTTGCGACCATCGGGGCGTTTCTCTCTAGCATAGTACCAGCGCAGTTGACTGCCCGAAGGGGAGACGAAGCGCACGGAGCGGGATGTCCATTCCCCGCGTAGACGGATCTCCTCGTGACCGGGTTCGGTGGTCTGCAGGAGATGCAGCACGGGATCTCGATTCGGGCCGAAAAAGTATTCCGTGCGGATCAGATCGCCGAGTTTGGGGCTGGACAGCACGCTGTTGCCGGAGCAGATGCGGTCGCGGGTTGAGAGGTACGCGAGGTGGCCGTCGGGATCAGTGATGGCGATTTCTAGCTCGCGAGAGGGGAGAGGCAGTCGCAGAGCGCGGACGCCGTGAGCGTGAATGAGGAGGGTTTTATCCGGGTGGAAGGGTTGATCATTGAGGGTATAGAGGGTGTTCACGCTACTGGCGGATAGAGAGGCGCGACCCTCTTTCTCCTTCTCCCAGTAGTTGACCTCGGATTTTGTGACAAGAGTAGTGGTAGACATGATGAAAATTGAGTCTGGACAATTTGCAATGAGACTGGTAAAGGAGGAGTTTTTCGCTGGATTTTATAATCTTGATGCTCGGTCAGTTGGTGTCTTTCATCATCATCATCATCCTCCTCATCCTCATCAGCCGCTGCTGCGCATACGAGAGTTGCCTAATTGGGACGGGCAACCGTGGGTTCTGCGGGGCAAAGATACAAACCCAATCTACGATGTACAGTACATATGTACTAGTCTACCACGACATTTGAACCTGCAGAATCGTCTGATTGGTGATTCTTGGTCATTCTCGTATTCAACTTCGCCTTCGCCTTGTGGCGCAGCCTCGACGAGCAACAATGACCAAATCATCCAATGGGGTCAGCCGCAATCCCTTCCATGGATGGTCCACGATGATCGCAGGGCTGACACCATACTTGAATCCCTTGCCAGCGGCTCTATTTGAATCGTGTGTTTTTGCGGCTACAGTCTCCCTATCATCAAGGAAGGGTGAAGCAATCGCCGGTCGGAATTGTATGTCTAGCAGAACCTCGAGGATTTCCGCTTTGTCGCATTCTCAAGGGAAGAAAGAACAAGATACAACGGTCAAAGGTGAGCGGAGTTGGCAGCCCCTTCAAAACAAGCCCTAGGCGCTGATTTCAAATGACCTTGATGCTACAGTGAGTCTATCCGCCTTTCCAGTAATTCACGTTCATCCAGCAGCCACCCAGTCATGTTGAGACATTCCTAATTGAACATTAAATCGAATTAATTTGTTTTATGTGACACTCTTTCTCGACGCTTTCCATACAACTGGGCTTGTGGTTTAGTGGTATAATACTCCCTTAGCATGGGAGTGGTCCGGGGTTCGATTCCCCGCGAGTCCAGCTTAACTTTTTGTCTTTTTCCAGTCCTCCACTGTAAACAATTTTTCTTTAGATTATTTTGGCTTCTGTGACTGGGAGAAAGAGTATGGTTGTTCTTATAATCTCTGAGTGTTAGGGTCAGAGACGGGACCAGATGCTCTGTCATGCCAGTTCCAGTGAGACGTCGACTGTAGATCAGGTAGATCGAACAATTCCGTTCTTGAGAATAGGCCATTGGATGAGCATAGTGCCAGATTAGCCGCGACGGGATCCCAGATCTCAAATATATTGGTCCCTTAGTTTCTAGGTACTGCTGTTTGTGGTCCATTTTCCCCGGTATATGAAAATTGGCATTCCATTGATAGGTATTCTCCCGCCGTGCATGCTTGCTCGTATCCATCCATGGATAAATCTAGCCCTGGTATGCGCATGTTACTCTCCATGGATTGTTTCCACTGGTACTAGGTCTACCATAGCTGCATAGGTCCAATGGTATCGTAGAGGGCAAGCTCGTCAACGAGAGGGGACAAGCACGATTAGAATCGACCATGCCAACCCCTTGTGGGGGTATTCCACTACTTTGAACGCAAGCTTTATGCTCATCTATGGTCTAAGTATATTCTATATACCAGTTGCAGGTGTCTCTTCACCTGCACAATCACACTCTTTTCCAAATCTCGCGACCCGTCAGGACAGTACTCACCACCATGGTCCCACCCACAACCAGGTCGCCCAAGTGCACCCAGCCAAGCAGAGTAACGGGAAGAACCAGATCGCAGCTCTCCACCACGATCTGCCGCATCAAAGCAGTCGTCTTAGTCGCGCCGGCCTTCGAATCAGCAGCCACCTGAGTCTTCTCCTTCTCAGCCTTTGCGTCATTCTTCTCATTCTTCGCATCCTTTGCCTTGGCCGCTGGCTTCCCAGACCCTGAGAATAGCAAGCTGTAAACAGCTCCCGCGATAGAGAAAGCCAGAGCATAGAACCAGAAGGTATTTGCCTCCTTCATCACCCGCTGTTCCCAGGGCACGAGGTAGACATCCATTGCATGGAGCTGTATTGTGTTAGCGATCAAGGACTTTTTTTTTAAGAAGAAAAATTGGGTTGAATTCCGTACGATAGTCAAATCCTCAAGTAGGAAGTACAGCCCAAAGCAAGTCCACTTGGCCAGCTCCAACCACCCAGGCACAGAGCTCATGCCGTCGTTACTCAACAGCGCGGAAACGCGCTGGAAGGAATCGATGAAGCCGAAGAAACGGAAGAACCGCCGAGCTGGAGACTGTCAGCACCGGCTCTCAACCGGAGATCGTAAGTCGAATGTAAGACTGTTGACATACTCAAGGCTAATTGCAATTTAGCAGCGGTGAACCGCACCGCGGTGCTCCCCACCGTAAACACGGCGGCGATCTGGGACAGGGACTGGATCAGACGTAGGGTCTTTTCCAGTCCGGCACCGGAACTCAGGAATCGGTTCACATGCGCAACCATAATTACTTATATGTACAGCGTAGTAGAGGAAGGTAAATAAAAGTCTTGCTGAGCTGTAAAAGGGACAACTCTGCAGGAGATTTCGCCGGACGGGGCTGTTCTGTGGACGGGATAGTTAGTCTCTGCTTATTCAGCCCAGTCACCGCTGGCTACAGTTTCCTCATTTGACTTAGAATGGCTCGCATTGGACAATTTGACCAACTGCCAACGATATCTCTTTGGTGAGTGTCGAGTTCATTCATTTGATGAGAAAGAGACTGTTGGTTTCAATTCGCCATTTGAATTTGGAATTGAGTTAAGACTCGGAACAAATCCAACCTTGAAGAACATCTGCATGGAGTGACCGCGTCAATCTTGACGTCCAATAATCTGGCCTCACCTCTAATCCAATTGAGAAGACCGAACCAACAAAAAACTGGGATACAATGAAAAGAAACCGTCACTCGTTCTCAGAACGCCTCATCGAAGGATCCTGAAGCTTTCGTAGATCGAAGAAGTAAAAAGAAATTGATCGAAATGCAACCATCATATGCAAGAATTGTATATCGATTCATCAGGCCCGCCTATGGTATGGATAGATTGCGTCCAACGCTCAGAAGTTGCACATTGCACTGGCTCATCTCGCAACTCGCACGCTCAAACTACCGTCCCTTGCCACCGGAGATATCCTGGCCCAACCGATATCCTCCAACCTTCTCCCACTCCACCTTCTGGCGGGTGATGGGCAGCTGTCTCCGCAGGCCCTTGAAAGCACCCTCGGCCATGCGCACAAAGGCCCGGTTCAGTTCCTCCTGGTAGTCGCGCTCAGCGGCGGCAATGCGGGAGATGATGGATTCGGCGGTGACGGAGGTGACGGGGATTTTGACGGGCTTGGTGGTGTTCAGAGCGACGTTGCCGTCTTCGTAGTAGTGTACGTCGACGTGAATCTTGCCGGTCACGGACGTGGACGAGGAGGTCACGGGGACTTGGTAGATAGCACGGAATCGACCGTTCCTAATGAATCAAGAATGATTAGTCTCCACCTTACCTTGACGTTTATCCTTCGGAATAGACAGGCTATTGGAAAGCAACTCTCATGTCGAGACAACTTACCAAAAGTTGTTAGGAGAGTAGCGGTTTGCAACCAGAAGGATTGCGACGGCAGAGTCGTTCTCGATGGGATAGACACCGTAGGAGCAGTTGGGGTAGTGCTCCTTGGCATGAGCGCTTAGTGACCGGAGCAGCGATTTACTGGGGACATTGATTAGCAGGAAGTACAGCGGTCGAGTCAGATGGTTTAGATCTCACATCAAGTCGGCATTCTGTGATTCCAAAGGCGCTGATTGCGCATTCGAGGCGGTCTGTAAGCGCGAGTGGTGAGCTTAGAATCCAGTGGTGGTCATGTTGGGGTCATCCCCCCGCTCACCTGTGTAATATGGTCGATCTCAAACGAGGTCTGGCTCTCCGAGTCAAAGTAGCGGTTGCCTTCCACCTTGTTAAATTCACTGACAATGACCTTAATGCCGGATCCGAAGGTCAGTATTCGCGAAGCTTGTGGGTCACACCGACCAAGAGCATAGAGCGCAGCGTACCTCCTGGCTTGAGCCTGGTAGCTTCACTGTCGCGAGCTGGCTCTCGTTGTACCGCCCAAACGCGGGAGCGAGGGAAGGGAGGATATCGTCCCCCTCGGAGGTCAGGGCTTGCACATCTGTGTCCGGACACGAGAATCAGCAGCGGAACGCGAGTAAGCCGGGAGAGGCAGGTGTTTGTTGACAAGCACTTGCGCAGGCTAAGAGCTGGTCAAGCAGAGGAGGGAAATCATACCTGCGACAACATCGGCGAGCTATCACAAGAGAAAACCACTGTTAGCGTAGCTCTAGCTCCTGGATAGGGTATCCTGTGCGCGGAGAGGGGCAGCAAAGGCAGAGGGGTAATCCGGGGGAACGTCGTCCAGCATGACAGGTGTACATACCTCGCCGGGCGGGGCGCCCTCAATGAAGGCAGACGCAAGTTCAATGGTGGAAGCCATACTGCAAAGAGTGAAAGCAGTACAAGGAACTGGACAGAGACGAGGTTGGAAGAGAGTCTGCTGCTATTTGGAGTGGAGGACTCCGTTTGAGCTTCGGGGGGGGGCGGAGAAGTGATCTGCACGTGTTGTGGCTCCGCTCTGCTTGGCAGGTGGAAATGCTGTAACCAGCCAGCATCGACGAGATCGTTCAGTTTTGAATGACTAGGTTCAAGATACATAAGACTTGGGAATCCATTTGGAAAGATCATTATTGATAAGCATCTAGTGATAATTAAACATCTCCGCGCTGCGTAGTGTGTATCTCGTTGAATAGCCCAATCCACCCAAACGCCATGCCCAAGCATTACAGTAAGAATATAAACTCCTCCCACAAGATCTCCGGATCCTGAATAATCGTAAATCAGCGTCATCACGGATTGTGCATCCGCATAAGGAGCCCCGAGCGGATCTCTCACTCGATGCTCATGTTCATAAACCCATCGCTTGCCTCGGTCATGCCCTGCAATCCCACTCGTTTCGGGGTACCATGGAAGCTGGTGCGATTACCATTACCAGCACTGCCATTACCACTACCACCACCGTTACCGTGACCGTTGCCATTCTCAGTGACGGGCCGCTCAGAAAATGGCGGCCCCAGCTTGGACGGCGGGCCCCAGATATTGGGCCCACTGGTATCGACCGTGGAAGAATGATTCATAACAGGACTGCTTTGCGCACTCACACTGGGTGAAACAGCCCGTCGTTTGAAGAGATTCGGATCGAAATCATCGTCACGACGCCGCTTGCGACAAATTTCCCCAATCGCACTCATCCCAGGGGCATGTGGAGTGGAAGACCGAGAGCGCTGCTTGGAGTCGGTGGTAGACCCCAGGGTTGTGTAGGGAGTCATGTCCATGGCTATGTCCTCATCTGGAGCAAAAAGCGCACCTCCTGGACGTGTAGGAGGTGGTGTACGATAGCGCCCATCAAGCGAGTTCCAGAACTCTAGTCCGCCAGAATTGCGCTTGGCATGCTTGCTGAAATTGCTGGCCAGGGGCGTTGCCACCTCGGCTTTTGCAGAGGTGGCAGTTGGATCCAAGTCAGGCGTGTCGACCTGTTGAGATGGCCGAAGTGATGGGAAAGTGCTGAGTGTGGGAGATGTCTCAGGCTCAGTATCACGGACCTGCCGGATGACTTCAGCTTCCCGTTTCATATCACTGTCGACGGGTGCACCTTCTTCCATCAAGGCGGCCCGAATGCGGGCAAATGTCTTGGTCTTGGGCTATAGGAATGATAATCAGCATGACGGTCATGAGAAGATGGATGGCGATCAGAATAGGACTACTGACCAAAAGACTCCCTCGACGAGTTACTGCACGACGAATCACACCTAGTGGCCCACCATCAGAGTGCGATACAGCGGTGGGACTGCCTCCTCGAGTTGCACGACTTTCACCATCATCGCTGAGATCGGACAATCGGAGATCTCGCGTTCCCAAACTCAAGCTCTCTCGTCGGGAATGAATCGAATGACGGGGAGCAAAATACCCAGCGGTTGGGTTCTCCACACTCTTCATGACCGGAGGAGAATGAGGCCCCGGGCTAGGCTTGGTGCTGTTCCCGCTGGCACTGCTTGAGCTGTGGCGGCTACGTCCTTTCCGAAACCGTGCCCGCTGGAAGCTCATGAAGCTGGCTGCAGCTTGGGAGTAACCGCCCATCCAGTCCATCCCCGGACTTTGGATAGTTCCCGTCGCAAAAGGGCTGGGACCAGTCCCCATTCGGGACGCCTGCGGCGTACTGAGTATCACGTCATCGCGGTCCCCCATCATGGCATCTTCGTCTTCTTCACTGCTGCTGGTGTCTGACTCCATCATGTTTACGCTCGAGACTGAGCTCGAAATTGCCGTTCGATCCGCAGGACCAGAAGTTGAAAAGGGCGGATTCGAAGTCAGACCGGGTGAACTGCGCCGCTGTGGAATCATAATCCCGCGGCCTCCCACCGTTGGCGATGAGTCCGGGGATGACTCTGCCAGAGTCGAATGGTGAAGGTTTGTGCAAGCACGCGCAAAGTCAAGGCCGCGCGAGCGCCGTGGAAGAACGGAACCAGGGGACCCATATGTGATTTGGGAGGCGTCCAGCTTAGGGGAGAGAGGAGCACGGCTGAGGAGCGAGGGTGATGCGGAGGCTTTGGAGGAGAGGTTCAACGAGAGGTTTGGCTGATACAGGTTGGACCTGCTGGGAGTTGCTGGCAGAGATGGGATCATGCTGTCGTCCTTGCTCGGAGGACGACTCAAATCCCCCGTGGCGGGTTGGGGTATGGATGTGGGTTTGGGAGCATCGGAGAGCGAGCGCGACTTGGGCGAGCGAGACACCGACTCATGCCGGGCAAAGGAAGTCTCCGATCGTGCTTGGGATTGGGATAGTTGCTGGCTGAGCTTGCTTTCGAACGCGTGGGCGGGGGAGTTGCGCCCGGGCACTGAAGGCTGGACCTGCGCCATTTTTGAGAAATCAATGGCGGACTGACAGCCCAGGAAGAAGCATTGTCACTTGTTTCAAGTCATAGCATCCATCTCTCCAGCGAGGAGTTTTGAAATTGAAGAGAATAAGGTTGGAAGCGCTGAAGAGTACTTTATGGACCCGAGTGTAGACGCCGTTGAGTTGGTTGACTAAACCGAAAGCGGACACGCCCCCGCACTTATGTTTCCTCACAGAACAGACGATCACGAAGGAACATTGGAAGTACAACTTGGAACACCACTAGGTTTACAGAAGGTAAGATGATGAGAAAATAGAAGCCAAGGAGAGACCACAGACAAAAATCTATAAATCGAACCATTCCATTGCGATATGGTGATGCGGGGCCCGGGGCAAATAGTAACGGTGGACTAGCTGTTCGATATATACGTGTACCTTCATTGAGCTACCTACCTTACGCCCTACGACGTCCACCTGATGAATCCACAAGTTCCCAGTGTTGGGATTTATCCCGGTTTTCTGTTCGGATCGGTTGATTGTCTTCCCACTCAGCAGACGAAAGGCATCTATTCGTTATCTCCAACCTTAAATGAGGTAGTTCCTGCGACTTCCACGCAGGAACCTACCTAAATCCAGGCTGGAACTGAGTATTCGTCCCCAGCCTCCAGTTGCCAAACTTTGCCAAACTTCCAAAGGAGCCCACCTAGCAGCTATCATAACTCAAGCATGATATTACAATTGCATATACCAAGAACAATTGAAATATATAATACACTTAGTACAAATCAAGCCAGGCTCATAGAGCTGCTGATAGGAGCCACATATCTCTCCCAATCATTCATTTCCACTCCCACCTGCGATGCCCTGAGAAGATCCTGATCACGGGCCTGCCACGCCTGAATAATCACCGCACGCGTCCGAGCAATATTCGAGATGGTGGAATCAGCCATCGCCGCCAGCGACTGCAGGACAATCGCGCGCCCAGAGACTGGTTGCCCATCTGGATCCGTCCAAAGCTCATCCCGCGAAGGGTCCAGCTCGACGGCAGCCACAAAGACGGGCCACATGACACTGGCCATGGAATCTCGTACAAGCAGATTCGAGACCAAGCGAAGAATTTGGTGGACATAGTCAACTACCAAAGGGGTAGTCGGAGAAGCTCCGTAGAGGGCACAATGTAAATAGAGCAGCGCAGCGAGTCGTTTGGCTTCCGCCACCGAGCCAAGAATTTCATCGTCCCCATCTCCAATCTCTTGGACTAGATGCTCAAGCTGGTGCTCGAGGGACGCAGCACGGACGGAGAACATGGAGTGAGAATTACCCGCTTGGAAGTGTCGTCTTGCTCGGCTCAGTTCAGTGATCGAGGAGAGAATAGCGACCAGTTCAGGGCTGCACCCCATCCACAAATCAATGTGTTGATCATCAGTCCTCCAGTAGTCGCTGCCAAACAACACCTCCTCACCGCAGGCGGTCCGACCCATGACATCTTGAAAGGCAAAGAAATGCTCTGCAAAGGTCGTCACTGGATCTGTAGCCGCGTCGGCTTGTTGCCTCCGAAGTCGTATCAGGTCTTTGGCGCCCTTGAGATGAATCGTCCAATGTTCATCGCATTTATCCAGTATTTCATACAGACAGAGCATCATCATGATGAGCAGCACTTCAGGATCAGTGCAGCACGTGGCGGATCCCTCGTAAGAAAGACGACGGCGAAGGTCCCTTAGTGTTTCCGACTTTAAGCGAAGTCCAAGTGTGCTGAAGTTCGGATCTCGGCGAGCCCAATGGCATGCAGCGAGTGATTGAATAGCCTTGAACAACGTGGGTGACGCTGTTAGGCTGAAGGGAAGGATCACAGAGGCAAATGGGGAGGACATGGTGGTGCTGGCTGTAGTCCGAGGGCAGACCTGCTGAAGATAATAATCAAACAGCTCTGTATTGCCCATTTCCGATATTCCTGGAAAAAGGGAGGGTGGAGATGAAGGACCTGGATTCAGTGCGGCCGCAAGATCGCCGAGGTTGCTAATAGAACAGAAGCCGAATGCTTGATCTGCCAAAGCCTCCCCGGAGATCGATGTCGTATGACGACTCATGATGGGGGCAATTGCAAGTGATTCGTTCAGCGCAATATCTATCTGCCCAGGATATGCAAAGGTTGTCATTCCGCTGTTGATGAATGCCCAGGGATGAATTGCTGGTAAGGCACACCACTGTCGGATGTCATCCTCAGAGACTGCAGGAGAAGAAGCATTGGAACCCGAGGCCGAGGATGCATCGTTGCTGCTTTTACTCCACACGCCAGCGCGGCCAAAGGCCATACCACGGCTCACGAATTCAGACTCCCATTTCAGCACGAGATTGGTCGAGCAGGGCAGCCTTCTTTCCAAGCAGCGGGTGCAGACGGGCTTCTTGGTGTCGCATCGGACGCGACTCGCCCGACATTCTTGACAGCCGCTACGAGACCGGGTTTTCACCTGGCCCGTACGGTCGGCGGCTTTTCTGCGTGGCATCCAGTGTGTGGTACACAGTTCCTCACATGGTCTGCTTGATGGACCGGTTTCAATGGTCCATCAGGGTTGAAGGGAGACGAGGCACAATCGAGAGGGTCTCTTAACTAGCGTGAAGTAGTCAACCACGAGGACAGTCGAAAGTCAGAATTGCTTCGCAACTCTAGCTTGGCGATTCTCGATCCTCTGAGACCAGGCCGTTTCGTCAGGGTCGAAAACGAAGAAGAAAAGGGAAGAACGTGCTCCCCGCAAAAGTCAAAATGGCCAAAGGCGGCGATAAGCTCGTATCTCCCGCCGTTTTATTGCCACCCCGCACACACCGCAGAGCTGAACACTTTAATGTTTGATCACGATAAATCTGTGCGAAATAAGTCAATTAGAAGGAACTGCCTTGGATTAGATACTCCTGATCCATAGATATGCCGATTGTTCTGCAAAAAAGACGGACTTCCGTAGAAAACAGCTCAAACATAGGATAAAGAGTACACTAAACGGATCGGCCTAAATTCGCTCCTCCGATGAACACGTTTATATGGCTTATATTGTATGATTATATACGTCTTGCTCTCACCGCCACAAAAACCCTCGGCCAGACGAGAGGATGGATGCGGCAACGGTGTTTACGTTTTCATCGGGCAGCGCTAGACATCTGCATGTTCCATCTGGTAGCTGTCCTCAAGCCCAGAGACTTGGCGAGGGACCAATGGTCGAGAAAGTGTCTGCTCCTCGTCATCCAGCTTATTGAACCCGTCAAGGCCGGCGGTTTCGGCTTTGTCATAAGGGGTATCACAGCGTGCGGATCGCAAGGGCGGGTAGTAGCGGCGGTACGAGAACCAGCCGACTAACATCCCCAGAGTTGCGCCGCACGTCACATCCCATACATCATGTCGGTAATCGTCCAGTCGAGAAATGGCAATCAGTGCGGCACAAAGTAGCGGGAATAATGCCAGCAAGCACCGAGCGAGGTCCGTTCGAGGCCGAAAGACATGCATCTGACCGCAGAAGAAGCTATGATTGAGGGTAAGCAAGCAGTCAATACGGTTTCAATGACAGGATCAATTCACTCACAGAGACAAGTAGCCCAGTCCACTGAAAGAAAAGCTGCTATGACCACTGGGGAAGCTGCGCCACCCTTCTTGCAATATGTGTTGGTTGGACTCGGTGCAAACTGTCCACGCGACCAATACATTGTCTGCAGTGCCTCGGGACGGCTTGCAACGCGAAAGGAGATCTGGGCGAGGTCGACCCACGGCATTTTTAATGATATCCGTCACGAAGGAGGTTAGTATCAGGGCCACCAAAAGCCCCAGCATGGTGACCTGTGTCTTGTGTACACCGGGTTGCAGCATGGCCGACCACGCGAGGATGATGAGGAAAGGGATGACACCGGCGTAGATGACGGACATGGCTAGATTATGAATGAGTATATATTGGTGACCAGCGAAGGCATTACCAAAGGGTGCGCACCAACTGGAACCCGCTCGTGGACGGCAAAGGGATATTGAATGGCCTTGTTGTCGAGAGAAAACATGCGGTGGAATGGGTTCACGAGAACTTGTATCTAAATTTACCAGATAAGGATCAGCCAAAGTCATCGCCCAAAAAGAGGGGGTCATTGACTGACTAGCAGCCATCCCATAGCCAGAAAACCCAAGGCGAGGTAATCGGCCGCATAGGAGCGCTGGTAGAAGCGTGCGGCGGCTCCCACCAGTCCGATACGCTCCAGGATGGGCTGGGATGAGGATCCCAAGTTGTTCCAAGGCATCCGGCGTTAGAAATACACCCGAGGACCCTCCACAAAATGGTTCACCCGCCTGTCATGAGGCAGCAAGCGAAGGAGTTCGTCGAGGCTCCCAAGTTTATCCGAAGAGGAGAAGCGTTGAGGCGGCCAAGCGCATTGTGTCGCAAGCACAGACCCACTTGGCTCCGTCTTGCATTCCTTCACCTTCACCTTCAACTCCACCTCCGCTTGACTCCCGATTCTCCTCCCCCAACTATCAGCTCCTTCAATTACCCTCAAAATAGCCACCTCTCTGGAAGAGAGTGGACAAGCATCATGGCCGACTCCAATGAGCAACGAGCCGTGGCCACGGCATTCGCACCCCCGCCGCCCTTGTGGAAGCACTTTACACGGGACAATCTCGATAAGCTCGACCAGATCAAGACGGAGGCGTCCAAGGACAAGGATGGACATCCGGCTGGTGAAAAAAAGAAGTGGTCTCCAGCAGAGCTTCGCGCCTTGGATCTGCCTCCAGAGTTGCGCTTCCTTGTGCCCCCCGAGATCCCCACGGAGGAGTATACCGTCTTTGGAGAGCCGCAGACTGTATGTTCGAGCTGTCCCATCTTTTATTCTGGGTCAGACATCGCTGACTTCAATTTTCATAGCTATCTACGACACTGCCATCTTTGAAAGACCAAGGCATCGAGCAGCTTTACCCGGAGCCCGCGACAGAAGCCGACCCAGCCTCTACCCAGCCCGCCCAACCTCTCAACCATGCCTACTACTTGCTGAAGATTAGCAAGTCCCTCTTGTTGAACTTCTTGGAATTTGTTGGGATCCTCTCGGTCTCGCCGGAACAGTTCGAGTCCAAGGTGGAGGATCTCCGCAATCTGTTCATCAATGCTCACCATCTGCTGAATCTGTATCGCCCTCACCAAGCACGCGAATCGCTCATCATGATGATGGAAGAGCAGTTGAAGCGCACGAAAGAGGAAATAAAGCAGATGGACAAGGTCAAATCCGATATTGAGAGCCTCATGGAGCAACTGGAAGCGGAGGGTGAGGGGGCCAATGCGGCAGAACGACCTGAGGGCACCACCGAGTCCAAGGTGGCAGTCAAACGGTCAGTCGAGGATGCACAACTGATATGGGATCTTCTGGACAAGGTGAATTGAGGAAGCAAAACGGGTCTTCCAACTCAATCCTTCACACTAAGCGGTACCTCAATCTGGTCGCCAGCAGTCGCTGCGCGCAACGAGACCAGCCCTCACACCACCGTTACGCCTTCCAACACATGGTCATTTAAGTGACATGAAATTGGCCTGGAGCTGCTCCCTGCTGGACAGAGCGCAGCTGCTCCGTTGCCTATTGTACGTGGAAGCCACAGACCTGAGAACGATGGTCTCCTCCAGCCCAATAACGGTCACTCACGCAACAAGCATCCCTCACATGCAGCCAGAGCGGATACTGCGTACCACTCATGTCTCTTCCCAAGGGAAAAATTGACAGTCACGATTGTGAACCCGCGGGAGTAGCACGTCCGATCTATAGATCACCGCTCGAAACACAGCTGCATATTCCACACGACAGTCTTGTCCACTCAAGACAAGCACCTTTTTTCTATCGTTCCTTCATCTCCGTATTCGAAACATCTTCCTTAGTATTCTATCATTACACACGTACACGAACGCTGTGGACGAGGATAGCAGTCCGTACGGTAGTTAGTAGAGTACTGTGTATTGACTATTTACATTGCTTGACCGCGCCCAATCCGGACTAGCCGCCCGGCCCGTCTCTCCCTCCGAGTCACATGATCCACGTCTTTTTAATCCGAAATTTCCTGCGCTCGTCCGCATTTCCATCCATGGACATGGAGTCAGCCACGCGTTTCGTATACTCCAGTTCATACACAGTGCACAGTGCATACTCGACCATGCCTAGCTAACCATCGGTATGTTTTCAGATTTCTTTGCAAAAGCTCTTTTCATGTTTATCTCCTTCAAGGATGATTGATGCCTATTTCTTTGTTTCAACCCCATCTGAAAGCACTATTCTTACCTCTTGTGCTCGTTGATGACCACGCGCATCTACAATCTGAGATTATCGTTGCAGTTCGAGGCAGTTTTGACTGGACTGGACTGTGACGATTGCTTTGTTTTGTTGCTATGTTGACACGCGCATGACGGTTGGACAGGGTGCTAACTCTCGTGTGAAGATTTTAGATATTTAATTGCTCGAAAGACCTTTGCGTATTGCTGAGATAGAAATCAAAAAGACTCGAAATGTTTATGTGATTGCAAATCTCCTCCTATATATCTTCAACGAAGTAAATGCCCGACGACAACGTGCTGGGACCTCAAGAGATTTTGTTAAATATATGTTAAAAATACCATTGCTGGCAAGTTGCGGGATCCCTAGCATTAGAATGTGGTACCTTCCAACGATCAAGTCTATGTATACCCGACCCTCTTCCTTTCACCATGTTTTCCCCAGCTATTAGCATACTCCCAATTCCTCGACGCCAACCACAAAACACAAGCAGAGCAGATATACAATCAAATAAAACCGACACACAAGAAGGAAAAAAGAATAGACATTATGACGCCACTAGCGAGCTTGCGCTCTGCTCTCGCCACGCCTTGTCAATAGCACACTCGGCCAGCCGCTTGAGCTCAGTGACAAAGTCAGCCACGAGCTTCAATTGCTCGATCTCATTGTCCGGCAAGGTTTCCTTGGAGAAGACCCGGGCCATCATGACGGTGGCCATGTTCAGGTGATCCAGGTCATCCCGCGAGCGTGGATCCAGTGGATTCTGGAGAATGCTGCAGAAAATATTGAGGAGGGCGGACATGGGGTAGAAGATCAGTGTCCTAACAGCCATGAACTTGATTAGCCAAAGAAGATCACAAAATGATCATTTGTCAAGTAGAACAGCAATGGATCTTTCGTACCAGAATACTCCTTCCACTAGCACATGCTCTGCAGCTCCCAGGTAACAGAGGGTTGACCGACTGGCTTCCACTGAAAGAGTGAGACTCGAACTGACGCCGTCCATCATCCCGCTGCCCTGCATCCAGGCCTTGCATCGGCTGCTCGCCTGGTGGATGACGCTCATGCACAGATAGTAGTTGACCCGCAACATGACTGAGTGCATGCTCATGTTCGGATCAGAGGTCTCTTGCGAGAAGGACATGGTTGGCCGCCATTGCGGAGGAATAGATAACCGCCACTCCTCCAGTTCATCGTCCAATTCCCGTATGGACTTCAACAATTCTGCGTCAGACTTGTTCAAAGCGCTCAGCGAGTATAAGTGGCTGTAAGTCCGAGACTTGATCATGCTCAGTCGTAAATCAAAAGGAAAGACGGGCCCCAAGAGAGGGTTATCATCTTTCTCCGGGTCACAGAATGCCCGGTCCCCATAACCTTCCGGCAGGGTCAGATCACAATTTTCGTCGGTGATGACGGGTGGTTGACCGGTGCGCAGGGCAACGTCCTTGTCCAAAGTGTAGCAAATCCAAAAGAGGTTTCGGAGTTGTTTGTGGCGTTTCAGGCTGCGCTCGCAAACTGGGGCCTCTCGATTCTGGTTGAGATTTGCACCTAGCATGAAAATTTGTCGTGCGGCAATCGCTCCCAGATAGGTTGTCACCCGCATATTTCCCGACGCGAGTTCGTACAGCGTCTAGTGAATCGAATTGGTCGCAGTTAGCCTCGTTCAAGACATACTCCTGCGTTGACAGGGACGGTCAGAGGAAAGCCTTACCAGCATAGTGATAGCCTGCAGCGCGTCCAGAGTTGCAGGCTCTTGCAGAACCTGGGCTATCAAAAATTGGGTCTTATAGGCCAACAGTTCGTGATCAACTGGAGAATTCTGGGCAAACTGCTTGATTGGAGGCAAGCGGCAGACGAAAGCGAGGAAAGCAGTAACACACGCCCGACTGCTAAGCTGTCGAGAACTGGAGGTCGACTGCTGGTACGCTATGCTGATTGTCTCTTCGAACAGGTCGGGATCGATCACAGGAAAGATCCGTCGCATGACAGAGGTGGTCGCGAATGCGTCCAGGTATAGCCGGACGGTGCGCCAGTCGGGAAGCCCAAGCAAGTCCTCGTTCGTCAGACTCATCAATAACCGTTTATTGCTTTGGGCACGTTCTTTCTCCCATGGTGCATGCATGGGACTGAGCATGTCGTGCGAGATGGTCTGCCCGGTGCGAGCCTGGATCCATGCTTGGCCTTCCGGTAGAAGGAGTGGAACGCCAGTGAGGAAACTGAGCTTACCCAGCTCTCGGCCAGCAAAGTGCACTCCCACAGAATATGCAATTTGTGATTGATTGCTACTAGCAGTGCTGGGGGAGCTACTGGGCGTGGGCGTTGAGTTGTCATAGTTGATCTCTGACAGATCTGGTAGTACTGTTCACGATTAGAATGAAGGGTAACATATGGCCATCGCTCCGGACAGCCGAGACATCAGGTTTTGTTTTGAGTGAGACCACACATACCAGGACTTGAATCTCGTATCAGATTATCAGCGAGGAGCTGTTCAATGCGGCTGATTCGCTCGGATAACCGCGAGGCTTTAGGCCGGCTGCGAGACAGTTAGTCGACAAGAACCCCCCCAAAAATTTACGAGACCACTAATACCAGTGGCACTGAAAGATTACGACTCACTTTCCATCAGATTCTGTCTTCCGCTTTCGCTGGACGACTCGATCAAAAGTACACGGGAGGTTATGGTGGCTGCACCAGTTGCATTGCGGCACGGCGGCATCGCATTTGATCTGGAGAGTTAGTTTCCTGCATCCTAACTTCACCGCAGGTCGAGGGAGTCTTCTACCTTGCGCCTATAGCAAGAGTCACAGGCGCGCGCCGTGCGCTTGGAGGCTCCTTCGTCTGAAGAATTCATGGCCCATGGGGGAGCTGTACGAGCTCGAGCCTCTCGGAGGAAATCTGCGCGGAAGTGCTGGAAGGCGCTGAGTCAGCGGATCACGGCGAGCCGTGGAAGAACCTTAGAAATGGATGACGGACTGTGAAAGGAGATTGGGCCTTTTGAGGGAGCAATGCATTTGTGATTCACCTAGAATGGACAATGAGCAAACTAGAGAAAGCAAGGTGCGTTCCGAGTCACTCTCAAAAAGCTCCAACTCGATGGTGTTGCCAGGAGCTGACTGGCATCGGAAAGTTCGGGCTCGGCCAATATTCGAGGCCGAGTATGGATCATATTGAGCAAGACCTCCTGTAAGCATGACTGGACCTACAACCCTGTAGAGAAGGAGATTGACCTGGACCAAAGAAAAGAACGCTAGAGAGCACTAGATGCCATGGGTTCATGACCCAGGGAGAACCTTAATGATGTGGAAACACCAAAACAGCGAAACACCACAGAAAAGTCGAGCCTCGCTATCGCTGGTCAAACTCAATCTAAGACAAGGCCAGCCTAATATTCCACCGGAAGATCCATTTTCATGGACCAATCTCCCCCTGAGTCCCTGAGATGATCGCCTCATCGTCCGAATGGGCTATTGGAAAAAGGTCGATTGTCTGCCCTCCATGCCCCCTGTCCTCGCCCTTCACATCACCGTGCAGATACAACAATCGCACTCTTCATCGCCGCAGTCACACCCAAAACACGGCTTCGACACCGTCTTGATCGGCTTCTTGATGGAACTGCCCGAGCTGGAGGAGGGCAGAACCCAGTTGATTGGGGATGCAACAGACGTCAGCATCGTGGACCCTCTGTCTCCGGATGATCACGATTCAACCGCGGTGAAACACGGGGACCTGCAACAGCGTCAGCACTCAGCAGCCCTGCGCTGCGCTAATTTCCCATCAACCATAAAACCGGGAGATCTAACCCAGGATAAGACGTGTGCAGAGTTTAGACACCGTATGAATGCTGGTATGCCGGGGGTAGCGATCAACACTGTAGTACTGTATACTGTGGACAGCAAAGGGAATGCTTGCGAAGTCGCTCCCACGGAGAAGTTCAAACTTCAACACGGAGCCAGGCAGCCATTTATCTCCCGACTCCTCCAATCCTTCCCCCAGTTTTCAATTACGCTATTGCGACCCATGGCCAATCATAGATGCAGTGTCGATAGGCGTTGGATCCAGCTTTCTTCACAGTTCAGAGTGAATGATTATCATTTTCCCTGATGCTTGGGCACCCCCCGCCACACACGTCACGGGGACCGAGCTACAATGCTACAGTGCATACTGTGAAGCGCGAAGTACACAAGTTGGGCTGACAAGATTGCAACCTGGCCAAACTCTCAAGCACAGTTGCTTGCTATAGTTTCATGATACGTGCCACAAATTCAAAATAGAGTACGAGAAAGGAATAAAGTACGCAGGCAAGAAGCGTAACACTCGAAGGGTATGAAATCATCATCAGTCAATTGAACTATGTACAACGGCACTTTTTTTCATCATTCATCGCAGGGAATCACCCCCAAGATGGGGTATCGTCTAGTCATCTTGGGGGAGTCCAGATCATCCATCTATTCCATTAACGCGTAGTCCGGCTCAAAAAGGGGGGGGGGGGTTCATAAACAATCCGTCATAAGCATCTTTACAGCTGCTCAACCCAGGGGGCAGCGCCCGCCTGCATCTGGTTCAGCCACTTGACCAGTTCGATGAGCTCGGCACGGCGCTCATCATCGACCTGGTCGTCGTCGCCGGTCAGAACAGCCTGGAAGACAGGCAGCAGGCGGGGAGTGAGTTCACGGATGGTCGCATCCTCCCATTTGTACATCTGGCAGATCATGCGGTACAGGGGGTCGTTCTCCTCAAAGTCGTTCTTCAGAGGCAGAATGTTCACCAGCACCGGCAGAACGTCCTTAGTAGGAACGTGCTCACGGTGGCGCAGGATCATACGGGAGACACAGCCAGTAGCGTTGTCCTGCAGACGAGAAACGTTCATTTGCAAGCAAGACTCCAGGTGGCCGAGGATGGTAGGGAAAGCCTTGACAATCTCGGCGTCCGAGTTGGAGCGCTCGACCAGGCGACCAACGGCATAGGCGGCGTTGGATCGGGTCTGGGGATCCTCGTCACCCAGGCGGTGCAGCAGCAGCTTGAGGAAGGACGAGGTGAACGGAGTCACAGCGGCGCCCATGCCGTTGATGCACTCAGCCAGAACGCCCACGGCGGTGGCACGCTCCAGAGACTCGGTGCTGCTGGCGTAGCGCAGGATGGTCTTCTCAAAGACCTTCCAGAGCTCGGCGAAGCTCTGGCCGAGAGCAGCGGCCATACCCGAGACGACATCCAGGGCAGTGTCGACAACGACCCAGTCGAACTCGGAGGTCTCCTCACCAGCCTCGAGAGTCTCCTCCTCGGGACCGAACTCCATCTGGCAGGGGTGCTGCTTGGTGATGATGTCGGTGACCATCTGGATGACGTTGTGGAGGGTGGTCTCGTTTGCAATGAGGGCAGGACCGCAGTAGCGGAGGTTCTCGGCCATGTTGCGGTTGATGTCCGCGACGGTAGCACTATGGGTCGATCAGTCAGTATAAATGAACGCCATCGACAACCAAAGTAGAATAGCAACAGCAGAACAAGCCATGGGCACGTAGACAAATATCAGATATAGAATCGCCGTTCACATCAATCACACTCTTTGGTGTGTCAAAGTGAGCTGGGTTAAGCGGAAATATCATCATGTAAAAGAACGCGAAAAAGGCAAAAGACGCAAAACAATCATTCAAAACATACCGGTCATCTTCCTCGGCCCACATCTTGATGGTGGCAGTCATGAGGATCTCGCCGAACTTCTGAACCTCCTTGGCAGGCTGAACCTGCAGAGGCAGACCGGTCTGCCACTTGGGCATTTGGCCGGTCTCCTCAGCAATAGCAAAGAGCATGGCGTAGGAGCGGTGCAGGGTGCTGATGGTGCTCTTGCGGACACCCTCGTAAGGGTGCTCGGCAAGGGGCATCACAGTCTCAATGGTCTTCTCGAAGTAAGGCAGGAAGGCGCTGCGAGTGTGGGTGACCAGGTCACCAATGACCTCGACAGCAATCTCCTTCTCAAGAGACAGAGGGGTGGTAGCAGTGATATCATCCCAAGCATCCTCGTCATCCTCGTCAAACTCGACATCCTCGATGTTGCCATCGAGCTCGTCATCGTCATTGGCACTGGCAACCTTCACCTTGCGGCCGGCAACGGTCACCTCCTGACCAATCAGATCGGCGGCGGCAGAGCCAAGGTCAAGCTCAAGATCAGTCTCGTCCTGCTCGATGCAGTCGAACAGACCCTTGATGACGCCCTCCAGGAAAGGAGTGAATTGCTCGCCATAAACCTTGGCCATGGCGCCCCAGAAGATGTAGGTGCTCTCCTTGAGGCGGGAGTGGCCGAGGTGCAGGGCCTCCTCAGTAGCACGCATAAGAGGCTCCACGTAAGGCTGGTAACGCTCGGGGCCAGCAGCAGCAGACATCTCGCCCATAGCGTCGGTGACACTAGCGCGGAGATCAAGCTCCTCCTCGCTGTCCTTGACGGCGGCGAATTCCTGAAGCAGGTGCATCGACTCATCGAAGAAGGACAGGAAGGAGTCGCCAGCAGAAGAGGCGAGTGAGCCGAGAGCACCAGCGGCAAGACCCTTGATCTTGAAGTCAGGGTGCTTGAAGAGCTCATGCAGGATGGGCACAAGCTCGGCCTGGTAGGGGGCAACGTCCTTCTCGTCCAGACCGTCAACAACGGCATCGATGGCGCTGATACCAGCCTTCATAATGTCCATGGTGGGGCCATCCTCCTCGCCCTTATACTCCTGCATAGCGCTGGCCAGGTTCTTGAAGAGGAGAGGCATCAGGCGCTCGTGCTCGGCACTGAGGTCCTCGGCTAAGTCATCGGCCAGGCGGGCAACCGCGTGCAGCGAAGCCTGGCGGACCTTGGGCTCAGGGTCGGCAAGAAGCTGGAGAACCATGGGGAAGATCTCCTTCATCTGAGTGCTGATGAAGTCGGGAGCACCCTCAACACACATACCCAGGGCCATGATACCGGCACGACGGTAGTTGGCGTCGCTGTTGTTGAAGTACTGACCCAGAGTCTGGAGCAGGGGCACAACAACCTGGCTAGGAGGCAGGCTCTGGGCCAGAATGTCGAGAAGACCCAGGGCAGAACGAGGCGGGGTGATGTCGTCGTCGTCAGCGGGAGAGTCATCCAGCTCAGTGACGATCTGCAGCGCAGTGCGAGTCAGCTGCTCGCCGAGACGCATACCCTGGATCTTGAGCTTGCGGTACTGGACGCACTGCATCAGGAAGCTGATAGCCTGAGTACGGACGTCCTCGTCGGCCTGGGTGTTGGCGGCAATCTCGTTCATGAAGACGACCAGGTCCTTGAGGTGGACCGTCAAGAGAGCGGGGTCCAGGCTGAGCAGGGTCTGGAAAACCTCAAAGGCCTGCATGATACGGTCCTCCTCGTTCTGGTCAATCGCGTCCTTGAGGACAGCGACCATGGAGGGAACCATCTCCTGGAAGGCCTTGACGGGGGCGACGTTCTCCTCCGAGTCCAGGTGGTAGGCGAGCTTGCTCAGAGCCAGCAGGGTGTTGATGCGGACCTCGGCGCTCTCGGGGTCGCGAATGGTCTTGTTGAACAGGGTGAACAGGTCCTGGAACTTCTCCCCGAAGCCCTCGCCGAGGGTCTCCAGAATGGTGAACAGGATGTAGATGGCCACCGCCCGCTCATCCTGGTTGCCGCCGTCAGCCGCCTGCAGGAGGATGTTGGGCAGCTCCGCCCACTCGCCATCCTCGAGGTCAATCTTGGCAATAGCCGAGATGATCCGGGCGATGGAGTGACGGACAAGAGCAGAGCCCTCGCCCATCGTAGAGCGAAGGAGCTGCTCCCGAACCGGAGGCTTTTGGTCCGCGGCCACCTTCAGCCAGTGCTTCTGGACGAGCGAACGAGCCTCGACGGCGGACAACTGGCGGAGGTTGGGGTCCTCATGGCCAGTAGCAATCTGGATGAGGAGGACAAGAGACTGAGGCTTGCTGTAGAACTCTTTTTGCAAGATGCCGGTGGCTTCCTTGACATTTCCCTGGGAGGCTGGAGGAGAAGAAGCAAGGGTTAGCGGGGGAAAGCTTGCAAAATTTGGATGGGATGCTTTCTCGACTACATACGATCCAGGACGATCTGCAATTGCTGCAGGAAACGTTGCTGATCCATGGTTGATGATCAAGATGTGGTATCACGTAACTAGTGACTTTTTTTTGCCTTCTCTCTTCTCTCTTCAATAGTGTGACCGTGTGAAAGTCACTGGGGGGGGTGTCCCGAGCCCCGAACGATTGGCAAGCAGGAGGACAATTCAAGATGAGCAGCTTGTCGACACGGACAAACAGCTCAAGGGGTATCTCAATGAAAACAACAGAAAAGGAAATGAAAAAAGAAAGGAGAGGATGGTGGGGATTATGAAGAGGAGAGAAAAAAAAAATTCCAGCGACGCGGCCAGAGAAGAAAAAATTATTAAGGGGACCTCCCCAATTGGGTTTAGGGCGGGACCGACCTCCAACAGGAAAAAAGTGTCCTTCGGTTGTTTGGGCTTGAAGAGTGCTGCAAAGGCCCCAAAACGCGACGGATTGCACGAGGTTCCTTGGGTCATTGGGCTCTTTTGGGGTTGGGCACGATTCCTATTACATCCCGGTAGTCGTGTAGTGTGACGGTTCCCCTTTTCTGTTGTGTGGTTCGCTTTTGTTTTGGTGACGTGAAGTTTGGGTCGCGTTTCTATAGAGTCTTTTGAATTTTTTCTTAGTGCGGCCCGAGGGACGTGTAATGATCTACAGCAGCCTATGTTCGACCTGGAGTTCTGGATAATAAGAAAGCCCATGGACGTGTACCTGTAGCATAGACACAACAGAGCAAACGAAACAAACACCCCACAAATATTCGAAGATGCCAGTCCGGTCTGAGAGCGCCAGTACCTCCCCCCCCGCGCGGTGCGTATCCGTGGCTGCCGACGATTGGCGAGCCGACCCGGCCCAAGACACCACCGACTGCGAGATTGGGGATCAACCGAAAATGGGAGTCAGATTTGGTCAGACGAGAGAGTCAGACTATCTCGAGCAAATAGCGCTTAATATTCATCAGATTCGTAATCATCATCGACCAGCAACGAGCGGTATCCTCGAGACGCGAGATTAGCCTCGAGGCCGCCGTCAGCGGCCGGGTCAAGGTATCCTAAGCCTCGTCAGTAACAGCTCAAGTGAGACCTAGGTGAATTGTATACGTACCACCACCGCCAAAGTAGCTGAGAGCTACTGGCAGGAAGATAAGCGCATGGGTGGCGGCAAACACCACCAGGGCCAGCCACACGCGGAAGTAGTAGATCTCGAAGATCTTGCTGCGAGTAAAAGCCAGCACGCAGACCCCCAGAAGCTTCGTCACCGTGATGCCGCTGAACACACTTCCACCCACGTTGACCAGTGCCGCCCACGCCCGGGCGTCCTTGCCGCGGAACTTGGCGGGGGCTTTCTCCAGCAGCGTCCGCGGGGGGAACATGAACGCGCGGGCAATATGTGCGCAGAACTCCACACTGATGCCCACGCAGATAACCAAGTTGACGAGCGAAACTGCGTTGAGTGAAACCCCAGCGATAGCCATTGTACCAATGATGTCGACCACGGTCATCACCACGACGGTGGTGATCACTGCACCCGTAGCGATTGACCCGAGAATGGCAGAGGTCAAGACGAAGATGATGGCAACTGCGGATCCCAGCAGTGTGCCGGTCAGCTGTACAATGGAGACGTACTGATCGAAGAAGATGTAGAACTTCGAATATGGAAACACGTCGATCTTGTGCTCTCTGGAAATGTCGTCTGAAATTCGGCGAGCTGCAATGTAGGCCTGAATGAAGTCATCCTGACTTCGCAAGGGGGTATGGCTTGTTCGGAAATGACTGGCGTTGATCATGATGTGTTCTTCGTCTATGAGGACTGCGGAACTGTAAGGCGCCTTGCCTCCGAGTGGGCAGGAAGCATCGGTGGGTGCGTCGATCCATTTCTCGGCGTAGTGGATGAACTCGGACCCCGTGGGCATCCCATAAAGAGTGAGGTTCCAAGGCGGGTCGCGACCCTCGAAACACTGCTTGCCATCTTCTTTGCAGCAATCTTGCTGAGGATTGAGCCAGTAGAAAAAGTCATCAATCCAGCTGGCAGCAGATCCGGAAACATAAGACACATTCGGGCGCTTAGACTCCTGTTCCAAGACAAATGGCAAGGAGAATTCTTCGCAAGTAGTGAATCGACCACAAAGTTGTTGCTGATGCTTTCGCTCGGTCATGTTGACGTTGCGGGTGACAAAGTAAACCGGAGGTCCCGTACGGAAATACGCATCCAGGTCATTGAAGTAAGAAATCAGGTAGGAGTCACTTGGGAGTGCAATCCGCTGGTCCAGGCCAAGAGGCACTTCAGGGATCAAGGCCAGGCCTGCAGTCAAAATACCCAGAAAGATGATGACAATGGCTGCCTTGACGTGGCGATCCAGGATGAATGGTGCATAGATTCGACGAATGAAGCTTTGGAGAGTACTCTCAGCCTCGTGGTCATCATAGATCTGTTCCTCAGGTAACCCAAAGGAGTTCGCCTTTCGAACAGTAATGCATGGGAAGCAGTCTGCACGAAGACTTTCCACTCGTCGCTGGTTGAGAGCCAGTACGGAGATAAACATGGTGACTTGCAAGATGGCGTTGATGAAGACAGCCCCCGCTGCGTACGCGGCGAAGTTTTTGACGGCAGGCATCCCTACAAAGACACCCAAAGAGAATGCCACAGTTTCTGTCAGAGCAGACAAGAAGACGCTGGGTCCAATTCTGCCGACTGCGCGAGCAACTCTCTCATCGATCTCTTCGTCTGGATAACTGAAGTTGACACGCTCAAACTCATGAACGATCAAGAAGATATTGTCGACGCCCACTGCCAGAACCAAGAACGGAATGACTTCGGCAATGATCAGAGTCACTTTCACACCAGCGGCTGAAAACAGTCCCACCGAAGCAGACACGGACATCAACACGATCAAGATACCGGCAATGCCGAGGGTAAACTTGGACTGCACCAGGGCGTTGGCGGGGTTCATTAGAAGAGACCGCCAGGTGACAGTGACAGACCCCAGAGCAAGAGAAGCATAAACAAACATTATCACGTAACTGATGACCACGATCTTTGCATCTGTGTTGGTAGATTTGTTTAGCTCTTGCTCAAGACTGACCTCGGCGTTGAAAGAAACGCGCAAGCCACGTTCAGCGGCTTCTTCCTGGACGACATCGAGGACGGTTCTGAAAATATTCTCCCAGTCGATGGCTTTCTTTTCTTCGACCGTGCCCTGGGCAAAGTTGTTCACCACCCACGTCACAACCAGCGCCTTGGCATCCAGAACGTCCCCCGTACTCTCGTATCCACCCAAAATCATCTCCGGTTTCAATGGCTGCTGGAAGTCAGGTAGGCAGCCAGCGTCACCCGGGGACTCGGTGCAGTGGCGCAGCCGATCTTTCCAGGTGTCCGGATCGAGATTCGAGACCGAGCCACCGAAGTAGCCGGATAACGACTGCACCACACAGGCATCACCCGTCGGTTTGAAGCAGACGTCGTTCAGTGTGAGGCCATACTCCAGCGACATGATGCGTTGCACACGAGACTCAACATCAAACCACCACGCAAGGGTGTTGTACTGCAGAACGGGGCCGGTTTCATTCACCAGGAAAGCCTGCTCAGCTCGGAAGAAAGGGCCAAAGCTTTCATCGAAGAAGGCCTTCTCCTGGGCAGCTGATGAGGACGGACTCACCCACAGGCGCACCGGATCAGTTTCAACCGTGAATCGAAGCCAGCCAAGACTGAGTAGGACCACCACAATAAAGCTGGAGACGATTGTAATGGCTGGGAACCGAGCACAAGCTCCGCCGATACGACGGAACACGGCAGACAAGAACGAATTGGGCTTGTACACACCCTGGGGCTGTTCCATGTAGCCCCCACGGTGCACAACCTCCCCTTCATCTTCATCGTCACTCGGAGTAGGATCCTGAAGCAAGCGCACCCGCTCAGGCTTGCGGAATCGACGCTCCTTGTATGTGACATAACTTGCAAGTCCCATGACCAGCGTAAGGAAGGCGGAGTAGACGACGATGACGGCGAATGAGAGACATGGCAAGAGTCCGACATGGCACGAGGCTTGAGTAGGCACGGCAGGTAACTCGGGGCATACCTCGGGGCAGTCGACGCAAGAGCAACGATACGCTTTGTCCGCGTCATTGCAAGCCTTGGGCTTCATAGGTAGCGCCTTCATGCCCTGAGAGTCGGGACCGCTGGGCTCAGTGCGATAGTTGATTTGAAACGGACTGCCCAGGAACTTTTTGTCGCCCAGGAATTTCAAGAACTGGGAGTAATTTTTCGCACCACCGCCGATGAAGTCGATGGCCTTCCCGCCGGACGCGCCATTCTTCACACTTTTGCAGCTGTCAAAGAACCCACTCTGGTACTCCTCGGACCAGATGTTGGTCAACTCGGTCACGAGCGTCTTTCCCGAACGATTCTCCTCGGTTTGAGTGACATTTACGAAAAGCGACTGATCCGGTGAGCAGGTAAAGGTACAGAAGATGTCGAAGAAGTTGTGGCGGCAGGCCGGGCAGGACGAAATGATGCCCTCTGCCAGCTTCAAGTTGCTCGAAAGTGCGTCGATCTACCATCATGATCTCAGTTAGTATCCTCGCTCAAATCTAACGATCCCATCCCCATTCCAAGGGACTCGTCTTGATCTCACCTGCTCTTCGAGACAGCACACAGGGCCCTCCTTCCACTTGGAGCCGCAGAGCCCGACCAGCTTCTGCCTGACTTCGTCTTCCGGGTCATGAGCCCGTCCATTGTCAGGACAAGGCAGCTCGCCACCAAAGATTGACTGCTTTCCGCAGTGTCCGCGAATCGCACAACGGCCCTTCTCGTGGATCTTGGTCTCGCCCTGTGCGCCGACCAGGGCTGGTTGCAAGGCAAGGAAGCCCAACCCCACGAGCGCTCCAACTCCCCATTGTCGCATGTTGTCAACACAGCAGTCAGATCGAGGTATCGTCGTGCTCCTGCGAGAGGTGGAGACAGCTCTACCGGTCGCAAGGCCGAGCTCGGACGTTGCGAACGCAAGGAGCAACACCAATGATGAGTCTGATGCAGAGAAGCGTGGTCGCAAACAGGATACACGTCCACAACCACAGGTAAACGCAAGAAGAGTCTGAGGGGAAGACAGGACTGAAAGTGACAAAGAAGTTGAAAGCTGGGGAGAGTCCAAAAGCAAGAGAAAGCCGCATGACGTGGGCTCGACCGAGGACAAGCGGGTACCGCCGCCCCGCCCAGAACCACTCGGGCATGCTGGAATGCTGGATGTGTGCTGGGCTGACTTGGGCGCTAAGGTCAGGCACAATAAAGGTTCCTGCTGGCCGGGATCATCATCTGGGTGGCTATGTAGCAGTGCTTTACATAGAGCTAGAAGATAGGTGTGTATAATCTACAGCTAGATTTCGAGGACTTTTAGAAAGCTCATTCAGTCGTTCACCAAATCACAGATCTAAGATTAAGCTATTGTATTTCAATGAACGTCTGAAGTATACTTTCGCACCTACCTTGAACTAAACCTATATCTTACGAATGAAATACTGCTGTTGAATATACGACATTGTAGTGGTAGGAAGAGAAAGCCTTAGCAAAAGCTCCAATCGGCGAATCGCAAGAATGGTCAGCATTCAGAGATTCGGAGCAAAGGCCAGGAGCACATCATTTTCTACCGCCGAACAACACGCAGATCTAGAGATTGGACCATTCTTAGAAAACTACACAAGAATGTAAGGGTAGATAGACAATTCATGGTAGGCATCACTTCGTATGAAAATCATGAAAACCCCAAGGAAGCGTAATCTATGCACAGAAACTCCGCTGGGCGAGAAATACAAAAGCTGGCTTGATCTGCATCGCCGATCCAGTTAGCGATGAGAACATGAGGATGGTCCAAACAAGGGAAGAAGCAGGAAAGAAAATGAACATAACCATAGGCCAGCGGCCCATTGTGGCAAGCTCTCAAAGGTGACCCAAGAAAGAGCACATGAGATGTTGCCATCTTAGTAGCCCTCATCCTCAGCCTGTTGGTAGACATGGCGAGTCCGCGTAGGATCTCTGCGCATCTGTTGACCCGACCCCGTAAATCCCACTAAAGACAGGTTAGCTCTTTCTCCTTGTTTCCTTCGGAGATGCAAGAAAACCAAATACGTACCTCGTGCATTTACCGACTCGCCGGTGCGGAACATGCTGTCCTTCTTGCCAAACTTGCCTTTGCTCTTGGCAGCAAAATTCTGCCATTTATTCTTGCCCTCCTCCAGCTCTTTATTGGCCTTGACCTTGCGCGGCACCTTGGCGGGACGAGCGGACGCATCCCCAGCCTTGCTGGGATCCTGGCGGGCTTGGTTGGCTAATGTGGGATTGATATCGGCCGCTGCCGAGATCACATTGGCGTGTGAGGTAGATGGCGGAGCGGGAGATGGGGATGCTGAACTGCCTGAGGTTCCATCAGCCTTGCGCTTGCGAGAGTCATTGCCCGCAATGGGGCGGATGTCCTTGGCCGTCAGGTTCTCGACGGTCGCATACGACTTGAACGAGACCAAGTACACGGGATTGCTGGAGGAGCCTGTGATGGAGGTGATGCGAGCAGGGTAGAAGGCATTGTCGCCAGAAACCCAGCGGGCGAGCACCGTGTCATTGACGGAGAAAGAGGCGGCGGGCGGGGGTGCGGTGGCGGTGGCCTCATCTACACGGGCGACGGCATGCTGTGACGGGTGCGAGACGGAGTCTTTCGATGACCATGTCTGCTTGGGCGGTGCCGGGGTTGGTTTGAGCTTAGCTGCGGCTGCGGGTGGTTTGAGCTCGGCGATCGCAGTTTCGGTGAGGGTTATGAGTTCTTCGAGTTCAGTCTTGAGACTTTGCAGCTCCGTGTTATCGGGTTCTACCTGCAAGCTAGATTGAACGGTTTCAAGCTAGAGGCGAGCGAAAGAGGATACCAATTAGCCACAACGTGCTTTTATTCATGTGGAGCGAGGGGGAGTACCTGGATCTTAAATTCTTTGACCTCTGCCTCCAAGGCGGCGACGTCGGACATTGTGAGTAAGGCTTGAGAGAATGGTAGAAAGAAGTAAAAGGTGTTGGGAAAATCCGCCGAATGACCTGAGAGGACTCGCCAAAGTCGCTTGATTTAAGGGCGCTAGTCGATGAGTGGATATGCGATGTGCGGAGAACTTTCTGTCTGCCATCTGCAAATTGCAGAACAGTCATGTGACCTGGAGCCTCAGACCAGACATATCCTAGGCGTTACGGGGAAGGGACGGGACGAATCATGATTTTGAAGATGAGATTCGCCACTCTATAGTATAGAATAATTTCATCCTCACGTTTGCTCAATTCGATAACTATGTCGAAGCACTCTGTTTCCAAAAGGCTTCACCGTAGTCAGTGTCCTCCTCTCGCCAGTTAGCAGCTGGGTTGATTGATACTAATCCGAGCCGATAAGGAGTAGATAAGAAAGTCCCGATCAGCCCCACGATCGACAACTGGCTGCATGCGAAACCGGAGAGGGCTAAATTTCTCCCGCTTGTGTAGTGCTTACATGCTTGCCTATGCTGCCAAGCCACGTCGAAGTCATGTATGAATTCGGTATCGGTAGTAACTGGGAATCGGAGGAGAGATGCAAACGTCATTGAAACCGCGGGCCATGAGATGCACGATTTTGCCACGCGGTTCGATCATGATTGATCATTGCGCTGACCCGAGGCCCATCGTTCCTCCTGCTGTCGTAGTGCGGATATACGGGAGCCACTCGAAGTGCTTCGTCCAGAAGTTCAATAATATGAGAGGGTGAACTCCTCCAGGATCGCTGGAGTGGTCTGATCCTGGATTGGAGACGCTGGCATGAACCTGAGAGTGGGGCCAGGCCCCATTGAGAAAGTGATGCTTGAACTTGGAAGATGGATTAGATGGATAGCAACAAAGTTACTCCGTACAAGGAAAATCGATGACGTTTGTACTAAAAGCGATAAGTTGAGCAATCTACGGCTTGTCTTTCGAGAACACAGTATGACTGCGGAGGATAGTCAGACCGATACTGAAGTACATGTAGGTGTACGTGCATTGTTCCATCATGAGACGGCGTAAGTAACTAGTTAGTTATACGAGTTCTCATGAGTCACTCGTAATGAAACAGTGGTTCTGCAGCTGCAGAAGAAGGCTAGGGGGGATACGAGGGCCGAAAAGGACTCGTCTGACTGGATGGACCATCGAAAATAACGGGAAACGGGGAAAAAGGGTCGGTTGAAATGAAGCATACCGGAGCGAATCACCATGAGCCCACGGAAAACGATCGAAGTCTCGAAGAGACGGCGCGGGTTGATTTCTAAGCAGCTTCAATCCACATTTCGGGCCAGAATCAGGCAGAATCAGGCAGAATAAGGCCAATTAAGGCATCCACTAACGGCCCTTCCTGCCTGAGGCTGCCGTCTTGCTGAGTCAGGACCCCACCGCTTGTCCGGATCCTGTACGTTGATTGGCTGCCGATGATCCGAGATCACCTGCGGTCGGAACTCGGGCCAATGAAGCCGCCGTCTCGCTCGCCTCCTCTTTCATCATCCTTTCCCTCCCCCCTTCGCCTCCCCCTCCTACTCCTCATAGTCCATACTCACGAATTCAACATACAACTCTTTTCCATACATACAACCCCCCCCCTCCCCGTACAATATTCATACAATTCATACAATTCATACAACTTTTCGACCAGCCTGCCGAGCCACACCCCGGGCAGTGCTTTGATCCTGGGTTAGGGACACTTGGGCCCGTCTGCTAGTGCTTCCACTTCATTCTAGCCTCAGGCCCGTTCTGCACCTTTTTTTCCTTGATCCTCCCCCTCCACCTCTTCCCCCCTCCTCCGCTACGACATCTCTCTTCGCCAGATCTCTAGGCCAGGAGATCCCTCCTTTCCAGCTGTCCAGGACGATCACTTCGTTCTGATCTTCCAGCATTCTTTCACCACTATCCGCTTCATCTCAGTTCAATCATCCTCGTTTGCGGGCGGGCCGCCCGATTATCGCTCCCGGTTTCCTTTCGAGCCTTGTCATCATTCTAACTCCCCTGATCCTCCCGCTTACCCTCCTCCTCTCTTACCACGACTAGGTTGACACTCCGTGATCAATCTCATCTTGTCACGTATATCACCATAAAATAACCTGTGTCATCATGAGCGAGTACGACCAGCTCTACCAGCATGGGCTCTATCTGTCCCCAGATCAGCAGGATCTTTTGCTGGCTGCTCTCTCCTCCAACAATCCCGCCCAAAAACAGCAGCCCCAACCTAATCACACACCCCATGCCAAACTTGATCACAGCCCAGACCATGCCTCGTCGAACGGAATAAGTGCACCGCCTTCGGGTGGGTTTGACAGCGCGCATCTTAACGCATTGGGTTTCGGGGACGATGAAAGCCCCTTCTTGGACTTCAATCCAGAGCTCGACTTTGAGTTCTCAAACTCTGCGAGTCTGATTGGTGATCTGCCCGGCACCGCTCCTTCGACCGAGTATGACATCGGCGAGAAGCGGAAATCCATGGATGGCAAGTCTGACGTGGACACCGAAGAGACTGGCAAGAAGCGGCGGGAGAGTGAGGCCAAGAAGCCCGGCCGAAAGCCTCTGACATCAGAACCCACTACGGTAGGCATCCACCACGTCGTTTTAGATTCATGCTAGTGTGGGGGAGGGTGTATTGACATGAAACAGAAACGCAAGGCTCAAAACCGGGCCGCCCAACGCGCATTCCGTGAGCGGAAGGAGAAGCATCTGAAAGACCTGGAGACCAAGGTGGAGGAACTGCAGAAATCATCAGACACGGCCAACCAGGAAAATGGCCTGCTTCGAGCCCAGGTGGAGCGACTGCAGGTGGAATTGCGCGAGTATCGCAAGCGTCTCTCATGGATGACCAGCGGCAGCGGCATCTCGGCGATGAGTGCTATTCCAAGTGCTCACTCCCGGGGGGCGTATGGCTTGCAGAATAATGAGTTCCTCTTTGACTTCCCCAAATTTGGCGATCTTCCGGGCTCGCATCTCTTCAACGGGCAGTCAAACAAGAACGACCAATCCAAGGCCAAGGGACAAGCTCCTCGAGCCCCTGGTGTGCTCAGCCGCGATGGGTTGAACAACCTGCCTAACGGTGCCTCGAGCCAGTCCAATTCGAGCACTACCACTAATTCCAGTACGCCTACTGGGCCTGGTAGCGTGACGTCTCACTATGCTGGGTCCAGTGGCACGACCCCTGGCAGCACTACTTCGACCCGGGCCCCGTACAACAACATGAAGCAGTTCGCGCACTCGACGCATGAGACGTCCAATTCGGATTCCCCCTCGTCGTCGTCTGATTCGCACCAGAGTCAGCTGCTTTCGTCGAATGGCACTTCGCCTGAGCCGAGCTTGAGTTCTCCACCTGCGGCGAAGCCCCATGACTCTGTAAACTCATGCGATATTCACGGAATCAATGGTGAGGAATCTTTCTGCGCGAAACTTGGCATGGCCTGCGGCAACATCAATAACCCCGTCCCAGCTGCGCGGGAGAAGTCAAAATCCCAGAGTGTCTCGAGCGATCAACCGGCCTCCGTGGAGGACCCGGTCGCGTTCGATTGGCTGGCTCAACAAAATGGCGGTCAATTCGATCCAGTTCTCTTCGGAGACTGGCGCGAGCCACAAGATGCCGTGCTGTCCCAGGACTTTGGTTCCTTCTTTAACGATGCCTTCCCCCTGCCTGACCTGGGTAGCCCCTCTCACAACCTTTCCGAAGCCGCAACTCAGCAACAGCCCAAGAAGGATTTGATTGCTCAAATCGACAGCAGGCTGGACGAGGAAGTTGTTCCTGGAGAGGACAAGTCACAGATGCTATCGTGTACCAAGATTTGGTATGTTGTCCTGCGCTTTAGTAGCAACATATGTGTCGATTTTTTTTTTCTGTTCCTAACATCTCATGCAGGGATCGTCTGCAATCCATGGAGAAGTTCCGGAATGGCGAGATCGATGTCGACAACCTCTGCTCCGAGCTGCGCACAAAGGCTCGCTGTTCTGAGGGTGGCGTGGTCGTGAACCAGCGCGATGTCGACGACATCATGACCCGTGCCAAGTAAAAGCCACGCCCGTTCTCCGCGACATGGCCCTTTGTAAATGGGCCTGTCGTACTTCATTCTCACGACTCATGCAACCCTACTTTACGTCCATTGAACCTGTAACACGTTTTACTTTCCTATCATACCCATCATCGAATATCATTTGGAAAAATTCGGCGTCACGAAGTACACTTCTGGACCAAATCACGACAACCCGTCGCTGGGCACTGCGGCGCTCGAGATTGAATCTCGACTTCCATTGCGATGGCGCACCACTCACTCGGCGCTCCGGAGAGTTCATTTTATTTATTTATTCCCATTTCTCATCCAGTTTTTTGTTCTGATTTACCATCTTTTTCCCTCTTGATCTTCTTTCTCTTCGTCCCTCCTTTTCCAGTAGTTCTGTCTTTACTTCCTTGATGCGTGCCTCTCTCTTACTTCGATCATCAAAGCCTGGCGAATGGAGACACGGGGGTTCGCCATGCAGGTGGACCACATCGTCTTCCGGCCATACATAAGGTTACGGCGCCTGGATGAGGCGGCTCGCGAGTCGACCTCTGGAAACCGTTGAAGGGAATATCTGGGTTTAGGCGAACCGGAATCAACATGTAGTCTTTTCGTCTTGATAGGGTTGGGTAGGCTTGCGCTCTCTTTTTCTAGGTGGATATTGCATATCCGTGTACACAACCGATTTGAAGTTTACTCTATGGACTCTTTTCTCTCTGCTCGATCGAATCGTATGGTAAATCGAGTGGCTTGTTCATTCGGAGATTTGAGTATGCTTAATTACCACGTGGATCTCAATTAGAGTGCGCCATTAAGCTTGTCTCGACCACACTCCTAACCGCGCCGTGAGATCA
Source organism: Penicillium simplicissimum (assembly GCA_024706585.1). Classification (NCBI taxonomy): domain Eukaryota; kingdom Fungi; phylum Ascomycota; class Eurotiomycetes; order Eurotiales; family Aspergillaceae; genus Penicillium; species Penicillium simplicissimum. The sequence continues at coordinate 136,802 of JAMZTW010000061.1, forward strand.
AGCCCACCCTATCAAGGAATGCAATTCAATGGATTCAACGGCTACAGTGGACGACGAGGAGTGTCACTCGGTCCACATACGTCAACATTAGCTTACTATCTTATTAAAAGGCGGGCTGGGCTTGAAGCCTTGAAGTACATTTAAGGGAGTCTACACAAAACGCAGGAGTCTTGCCCCCGAAGCTGTAAGGGTATCGATATTGGATCCTCTTCTCGAAAGAAGAAAATCAAAATGGTAAAGTACACAGAAAAATGGGGCAAGAAACCGGGGGAGGGGGGAAGGGGGAAGATGAGCTGATGATAAAGGTTTTTTTTGGCATTCTTTTTTTCCCTTGCACCTTCCACTTTCTGTTCCACCACCGAACGCGATCCCTCGCTGTCACCACTGGAGGCCGTCCATCATGGCCTCTGTTGCAAAACATCCCAACATCATTGTCCCGCGTGCGTCATGGGAAGGATACTGGGGCATCCGGGGAAAACACATGGGGGAAAAGCACCATCTTGATAAAAATGAAAACCATGTCGATAAAAATGAAAACAGGGTAGGGGGAGATGGAAAAAAAAAACGGGCGGGGGGGATTTCGAAATGATCACGGGAGTCAATTAAGACACTGGAGAATTGGAAGATGTAGCAAAATGGGTGGGAATATCGTGGCATAATAAAGACTCAACATGCCGGGGAAGAGCAGTAGGGGGGAATGGGGCAGTCGAGACTCATCGACAGCCCAAAAGGATGAAAACCGAGCGACAAAGAACAGACGAGATCTGAGTGACGATGAACTACTAGGCATCGTTCGCGGACTGAGTAGGCTTGTCGCCGGAGGGTGTAGATGAGGCAGGAGAGTCGGTCTTGAAGCTGCCGCCGCGACCTCCTCGGCCACCACGGCCCCGATCACCGCGGCCGCGACCACGACCACCGAAACCTCCACGGCGGGCGCCCTCACTGTCGCTGGCACTCTGATAGCCGCGCTGTCCAACATTGGCACCACCACGGGTGCTGCTCTGCCAAGTGCCGGCAGTGCCCTGGCCACGGGGGCGTTCCTCAAAGAACTTGAAGTTGGGCTTCCGAGGACCGGAACCAGTGGACGGCTTTTTGTGATCAGCAGGCTGGCGGTCGAGCGCAGCCTTGGCGTCCTCAACTGTAGGGAATGTCACGACAAAGTTGAACTTGCCGTACTTCTCGATCTTGACGGCCTTGGCCAGATCCTCCTCAGGGAGCAGTTCACGGAGTTTCTGCTCCGTATCGACATTCGAAATGAAGAGACCGTTGCTAGGCTTCTTCTCGCCACGAGGAGCGTGAGCCTCGCCAGCCTTTTCCTGTTGAATGGTACCGTTGGCGTCCGCACCAGCAATCTTCTCCTCACCTGCAGGCTGGGCAGAGGTGGCAGCAGGGGGCTGCGGGGTGCCAGCCTTGGGAATGACGGGAACGGGAGAAGCGCGAGCAGGCTGAGCCTTAACCTGGCCTTGCTGCTGACCGGCGGCGGCGCCACCAACCACAGGGGGGGCCTGACCGAACTGAGGAGTGGAAGCGGCAGGACGGCCGCCAGCACCGGTAGGAGCAGGAGAGGCAGTGGTAGCTGGCAGAGCAGCAGGAACAGGCTGAGCACCACCAGCCGCAGGCTTGCCGCTGCGATGGGCGAAGTTGAAGCCCTGGGCACGCATTTCAGTGGCAATGCGGCCACCCTCAATCTCCAGAACAAGGTATCCGAAGGCTGCATCAGCAAGGTTAAAGTTCCACATGTTCTTGAAAGCGCTCTCATCAACTTGACCGGCAGCGTTCCCAGCAGCAACAGGACCGCCGAAGGGGTTGCCGCCATTAGCGATGGAGGGCATCTTCTGCACAACATCCAGAGCGTTGTCCAGCAGGGTCTTCTGAGCCTCATTGGAGGAGATGGCGGACTCCACCTCGCCGCGGACGGTCTCCCAAACATCGGTGAAAGAAGCCTTGGAAGCAGCAAGCTTGCCCCGGTAGTGGTCGAGGGAAGGATTGACGGAAAACTCGTTGTAGGAAGATCCGTAGCGGAAGTGCAGACCGGCAGAGATCGAGAAGTCGGCCTTGAGGGTGACCGAGAGCTGGTTCAGCATACCCTCACGGGCAGGCGAGGCGTGGGTGACAAAGACCCGAGTCTCGGAGGGGTCGTACACGCGGTTAGCGGTGTCAATGAGCTCACCCATCTGCAGCAGTGTGGTCCACATAGTACCCTGGCCACCGGCAATGGTGGTCTTGCCCTCGCCGTTGTCGAACAACTTGTGCATGACTACCGCACCACCGAGTCCAAGCAGACGCAGCTTGACGCCACCGATGTCCAACAGTCGCGAATTGGCCTCATCGATAATGTGTAGATTGTTGACCTTGTACTCTCCCGAACGGAACTTCTCCAGGACCCGGACATCCTCGCAAGCACCCCAGACTGTGTAGACAGGAACGTCAAGGGTGATGCGCTTGTCCAAGAGCATAGAAAGCTCGGAGAGGGGGAGCTGATCCGGGGTGAAACGCTGCTTAATTGACTGCTGAGGGGGGACCTGGGCGATGGTCCGCTTCACGTTCTCGGGGAGGAGGGGGGAATACTGGGCGACATGCTTGAGAGTCCTGCGCGCGGAGAAAATAAGGTTAGCTTAGCCCCCGAATATTGAGATATCAGACCGGGCCCTATATGATGCAAATTGTGGGGTACCAGACCCAGAGGCGGGAGTCAGAGGCTTGATTTGGGGAACTTACTTGTCCGCAATGCGCTCCAAGGAGGTATCGTCGTAGAAACCAAAGTCACCGGTGTGGATGATGTGGTCGGCACGAGCTTGCTTTGCGAGCTCGTTCAGAGACTTGAGATTTCCTGTATCGCGTAATTGATCAGCCCGGCGTTTTTTTTCCCCGAGCCCATCAGCATATCAAAACATACCGCGCACATCAGCGACACACAAAATCCGGGTTGGTCCGTTTTGGATCATTCTGCCGTTGTTGGGAAGGAGTGGGACAGCACCGGGGGCCGGACCCGACGGGGTCGCACCGTTCGAAAGGGGATACCCTTGAGCGCCGAAGTTATGAGGACGGGGCTAAATGTAAGAGATACAGGGTGAGTCGAAGTCAAATCAAGGTGAAGATACGGCGTGGCCGGGGATCAGAAGCCGGGTATCCAGCTCAGTGTCGCAGGAGGGGAGACAAGAGAGCAAGGGCAGGACCAACTCACCGAAGCCATGAGATGGGTGACGAAAGGAATTCACGGCGCGGAAGGTTGAAGAAAGACGTGGGGAAGAGGAAGCGGGGGGAGGAGATGGGGAGGAAAGAAGAAAAGAAGAACGACGGAGGGGTGAGAAATACGTCGCAGGGCGAAAGGTGGAAGATTCACTTGCTCATCGATGAAGCAACCGGGCAGACGTGACAGGCAGATTAGGTAAGCACCCCTGGCGCGGGCCACAACACGCTGCCTGAACGGGCGTTTGTTTGCTTGTGAGATAAAGTGAGGGACAAACAGCCCTCGCGACGTGGAGAGTATTGGAAAGAACAACCCAGCGCCCTGTTCCACGGTAATCTCGAAAGTTCCATCAAGCTGTTCCAGAAGTCATTCGAACGCCAAGTTGAAGCGTGTAGGTTCGTATGGAATGTTGTATCCGCAGTTGGTCAAGCTAAAAGTGATTGCTAGTCATTAGGTAGCTATTTACTCTACCGCACCGAGTAGATGCCTCGATTACCTACTCTGGAGAAGCTGCGAAAGGCATTCATTGGAGTGCCCTGGAAGTAAATCGAATCGTCCGGATTTCTGGGTGCTTTCACGCCTTCACGCCTGGCCTACGTGAGCATTACGATGATGAAGATTCCCCAGCCGCAGTCTAGACTCTAGCCAGGCAGTTTCACATATGAAGACTGGGATGAGATACCACAGTCGATTCTGCAAGGATAGTTTGTAATCTAGATACGAGAAACACAAACGTATCGACATAAATCGTATTGATACTGACGCAGAATATCTACTGGAATTGCCATCCACTCGAGGGAGGCATGCTACCAGGTCTCATAGCTCATTAGCAGGATCTGCGAACCTATCATATGTCGATCCTGTTGTGCTCTCAGTCTTGTGACTCGATAGCGACTGAAGAGAATTAGGACCTTCCAACGCCAGCAAGGCAAAATGGCCTCCGACAGTGGGGCGAGCACGGCATAGAATTGGAACTCCTGGTTCTCCGCCTCGCGCAGAGGTCGAAATATAGCGATCCGAAAAGGGCCAGTTGTGTTTTCCATTGGTCATGAATGCCCACAGATCGTCGACAAACTCGTCACGCGTGCTTGTTTCAAGGGTACCGGCTAGCCACATGTTCCAATCAGACTTAGCCCAGTTCTGTCGATTATCCAGTGCCACACCATACTCCCCACGGACCGTCGAGAAAAACTCGGTGCCCATTGCGTATGCTGCCTTGGGAAATGTCTCAAGACCAAGTAGAACGTCGGGGTATAGATTGTACGGAATTTTCCATGTGCTCGGCTGGTCAGGGTATTCCAGGACGAAATGGGTCCGATTCTCGTCCGTACCCAGTCCTTGCTGGAAGAAGAGATCTGCATGCTCATGGCCAATGTGTGTATACTTTTTATCTCCGCTCAGCTCTCCATATGCGCAGATGCCGATAGCGGCCTTGATGGCTAGATTGGTCTCATTCGCTAGCGGGCCAGCCGCATCATTGGACGAGAGTTGCTCGGCGATGTTGATGCTATTTTCGACAAGGTAGTCGGCATATTTTTGGAATAGACCCATGTACTGATTACTCCAGCCTTCATCTCCTGTGGCGCGAACGTATGCCAGCGCCAGAATAAGCAGGTTCCCACATTCTTCAATGGGCATGGGCTCTGCTTGCTGATCATCATGGCCGATCGCGTGAGGGTAATGGGAGCCAAGGTCGTGGATGGTATATGGGAGTTGCCAGCGACCCGCATCCAGGTAGAGCATCACGGGCTCAAGCAACAGGCGGATCCAATCAGGATCCATGACCCAGTAGATCGGGAAGGCCGGCATAATGACATCAATCGTATTCACGTTTCCATCGCTGGAAAGCTCTTTAATGAAAGCCAGCACTTGTTCTGTGGCGAGTGAATCGTTGGGAATCGTCAAATCGATGCCCCCATATGCTTGACGGGTTGACAGAGCCACAATATCTGCATACTTGGGACCGGCAGCGGCTGTAGCAAAAGCAGAGAGCTCGTCATCCAGCTTCCAAGATTCCAAAAGAGCATCTTCATAGTCGTCCAAGAGGAAGTTGAGCGCCTCGTAGGTGGTGGGATATTTCGACCGGTAGAAACCAGTGTATGTATCGCTCAGGTAATTGATGGCTTCCTTCCTCTCATACCCAACAGCAAAGACCACGGAGGCCTCACCAACGACGTTTCCTAGATCATGGGACAGGGCAGCAACGCTTTGAAGGGACCAAGAAGGCTCCTTTCCGGATAGATCACCATTCGTCACAAAGGCAGTGCGGACGACTTCAGGAAGTCCAGCCAGTGCCGAGTGGTTCCTCGAGTCTTCTTCACGTGAAGCAAGAATTGCCTGTCCCCACAGAGCCATATCACGATCTTCTGCATACTTTGGCGCATCCTCAACCGAGAGAGTGTGGAAAAGAAGGTTATCATGTTCCTCAAAGCCATGGACCGAGCGATGTTCTCGGCCAGTCCACCTCCCATCGATGTCCGAGTATATTTGAATCTCATGGCCCCATGCATTACTGACTTGAACAGTTAAGTAGCCTGGTTTTGCGCCATCCATTAGTCTTTCGAAAGCCTATAAATGGTAGTGCTGTACTGTCTTTCACAGACTTACTAAAAGGGAGTGACTGGCGCAAGTAGTTTTTCGGTGAGACCGGGGAAAAGAAGTCCAGTGTAAACGCTACCGATCCCGCCGTGAGATCAAAGAGCGAATGAGTTGCTGTGAACTCGGCGCGTCGCACTGTTGCTGGGGAAATCGAGCCAGTTTCCAAGTCGGGAACGCCCATCAGACTGTACACTTGGCCATCGACTCGCACCATGACAGACCACCCGAGCTCCTGGCCGGCCCAAAACTGGCTTTCGGCGGAGGGAAGATGGTTGACTCGGTCAGCCGGCATCCATGTCGACAAGTATGGGTTGCGAACCGCCAACGGGTACGATGGTGGCCGGGCTGGGTGATGCACAACGGGGCCCAGGTTGCTGCAAAGAAACGAGAGTAGCGAGGAACACAGGGAACTCATGCCCAGTTGTTTCTGAAGGTCGAACCACATCCTTTGTGGACTCTCAGTGCTGAATAATCGTGGCTTTGTCCCAGCTGGGGGCTTATGCCTGGCCTGTGTTTTGACGCCAGGATCCAAGACAGACGACGGTGAGCTCCTGCCAAACTCATGAAACCTGTGTTGCTGCTATAACGAAAGAGGGAAATCAACCCATAACCTGTCCTCTTTAGCTCCAGGATCTGATCAAGAACAGAAGACAGAACGAAATGCCCCTTCGCGAACCTGCCGATCATGTCAATGCTGAATGCTGTGGCGTCATGGGGGGATCGTGACCATTCCCCACATTCCCCTCCACTCCGCATGGCCATCAAGCTGGGCACCGTTGATGATCGTGCTATACTACTACTGGAGGTCAAGCATCTTTTTGGGTACGATTGAAGGCGCACGGTGGGGTCAAGCCTACCAATCTCTGGAGTGTATCGTCCAAAGAGGCGGCGACAGCTATATCCAGGTCTCTGCGCCTTTGCGGGGGCTGTTACGTATGACAATGTGGGGATTCGCGGAGAGGATCTCAACGAAACAACACTCTGCTAGGAAAGGGTTAGAGTCGATCGAGGTACGATGATAACCCTGGACCATTCAGATGGGCTCTTAATGGAAAATAGCTTTGCCTACAGATGCAACAGCTTTAACTAAATTCAGCAACACCGAGGGGCAATAACAGCAACGACTCCCCTCTGGCTAAGTACCTAGTTCATTCGCGAGTCTAAGACAGGCCCTCAGCACTGACAAAACAACAAACATTAGGGACTGATAAACACAAGTCCGCCTAGAGTTGAGCCTTCTCACTCCGCCGGCCAATCTCATCAAAGCGAATCTGCTGTCCAGTGACCAAGGCTTCCTGGAGGTACGCACCAATCTCAACCGCTTTGACCGCATTGGACAGTTTCATGGGTAGAGGAGTGTTGTCAAGACACGCAGCAGTGAACTCATTAGCTTCCTGCACGAAAGCAGCGCCGAAGCGACCGATGAAGTTCGGGGGAACCTCGCGCGTGATACCACCAGGGTGGTAGAGATTGACTAGGTTGCGTTGAGGATTGCTGTTCACTGACAACTTGCCCTCGGTGCCGATGATTTCGGTGGTATCCTCCTGGCCATGGGCCATCATCCGGGTGCAGTAATAATATGCGATCTTGCCGTTGTGGAATTCCACAATTCCGACAGCATTGTCGTAATCGCTGTGCTTCTTCAACTCGGGCTGTACAGCTGTGATCCCATGAGCAGAAATGCTCTTAGGGATAATATCGTCTCCGAAGAACCAGAGGGTCAGGTCAATGTCATGAACAGACATATCTACAAAGACTCCACCAGACCAGGCGGCGTACTCCACGTAGAAGCCTGATGGATCGAACTTGTCACAAGTCTGGCTTCGGATAATGGAGGGTCGGCCGATAAGTCCTTGTTCGACTTTGTCACGGGCATCACGGTAGGACTCGTCAAATCGACGCGAAAAGCCACACATGACCTTCAGATGGGGCTTCTTCTTAGCGGCCTGAACAACGGACTTGCACTAACGAGAACGCTCGACGATTAGCTTCGATTTCAGGTACTGCATCCGACAACAGACAAGTCATACCACTTCAACATCGATGGAAAGAGGCTTTTCGCATAAGACATGCAAATCGCGCTCGATAGCCTTGATGGCCTCTTCGGCATGCACCGAGGTAGCAGTTCCAATAGCCACAGCCTGAAGGCCAGGATGTTTGAGCATCTCATCGTAGTTGTCGTACAGAGTGACACCATGTGGCTCAAGGTTCAACTTGCCCCAGGAGACCTCATTGGGATCAGGGGTAAAAGCGGCCACCAGTTGAGCGCGAGGCGTTCGCTGCAGGAAGTTGATGGCATGGATCTTGCCAACACGGCCTAACCCGGCCATTCCAACCTGCAGTTTTTGAACTCCCATGGTGCTCTCTCTGGATTCTTGCAAACTTGTCAAGTAGAAAGAGAGCGGGTGAATGTTGATTTCTTCTCTTGTTTTGAGGGCCATGGGCGCGGTTTAAATCACTCGAGGCCGATCCTCCAATGCTCTGTGATGAGACACGCTTCCATCGACTGAAGCGCATGGCAAGCATTCCCGTCATTTCAATTCAACTCTTCAATGGTAGGGGCTTTGGATGATTCTATATCGAACGGAAAGAATCTCTGGATGCACCCGAAAAGGTAAATTTGGAGACTCCGCCAGCCACTTCCTGAATAAAGACCCACTCAGCAATCAGTGCCTCACAAGAAATTGTGGAGACAACCTTCCCCGCACTCCGGAGAGATTTGCCTTGGGAGGGTCCAGGGGAAATTTTGTCCTCAACTCTTTGATCAGGGAGGATCATGATGCCTACTCGACAGAAACGAAGGCGTCTTGTTGCGGGCTGGTAGGTTAATCGGTTACCATGCTGGAATAACGCAGGCTGACCAGGTCCACATAGCCACCGATGTCGCAGTAAGTTGATACACGAGGCTTAGAGTACCTGGAAGGGTATGTTACTGAGAGCGTCGCTGTTGTAGCTCGGCATTTGAAGTGTAAGTCCAGTGGCCTTTTCCGAGATTCAAGACCACGAGGCTGACCATTGGCTACAGGTGACATTGAGTCCAAAGTCTGCCGGCCCTGTCAGGATGCAGGATCAGAATGTGACCGAACCGCGATCCGTTTTCGTGATGGATTGACACTATCAGATGGCATCGACGGGACCTTTCCGGAACAAAATCGCTGGCCACAAGTGCGTGGGAAAGGTAATTGGGCTCCGTTCTCACTTCGCGGGCGATTTGATCCCTTACTTGGATTATAGTTCGCTTCCATGACGAGACGCCAGAAATTGCCAGTCTCTACTTGAGCCCCTCGCAAGATGGGGCGACTCTGCCCATTCAAAATTTCACGGCCACATCCACTAGGAATTCTTCTGAGATATCCCATCAATATGACCGCCAGCCAAGCGAATGTTCCCATGCTAGCCGAGCATTGGCCCCGTCCGCTCAACCACAGCAAGCAAAAAACCTTTCCACATCCATCCAATCCCTCCACTCCTCTCCAATAATTAGACTACGACATAGCTCTCAGCCCCTGTATAGCTTAACGGGGAGAGAGGCAATACTGCTTCGGAATTTTGTTGAAAACATGGCTCTGTGGGTGTGTATAAGACGATCTGCTGCGTACTCCCTACTGGCCTGACTGGATGAAATGCTTCCCAGGCAGACATAACAGACCCTTATCGCCATTTTGAGTCCGAAGTTCCAGCAAGGGCACTGAAGGAGCCGGTCTTGCGCTGTGCTATGTTTGCATTCTCATCACGGCATCTGAATCGACGAGATGATAGCGATGCCGCAGAGGCATTACAATATCATAATCAGTGTGTGCGACTGTTGATACCAACACTTTCTAAACCAGAGCTCATCACCGAGGACTTTCTCGCCGCAGTGGCGATTCTACGCCAGCATGAGGAAATGGATGGTACGTCATTCTCATGCTGTTGATAGAACTCGAACTCATGCTCTATAGGCGAGGATCACCAGTTTCATCTCACAGGGACAACCCACATTCTCAATTCTGTACGAAGTTTTGGATCACTAGGTGGTCTCGGGGAGGCAGCAGCCTGGCTATGTCTACGTCAAGATATCTATATCTCATTGACTACCCAGCAACCCCTACGAACAAATTTACAGAACTTCCATGGCTCGGATGTCTTCTCCAGAAACGACGATTTTGCCTGGTCCAGCAGAATGGTATTCTTGCTGGCGAAGGTTCTTCAAAGCGCCTTTTCTGATCTGTCTGTCGACACTGCAATCGATCAGGAGGTTGAAAACTGGTACACCTCGAAACCATACACCTTCAAGCCAGTGAGAATGGTACCACGTGGACCAGAGGATGATAAACGGTTTCCCACTATTTGGATGATTCTTCCAGTCCATGGTATGTAGAAGCCTTTGAGACCTTGGGTATCACACTCATTCGATTACAGTGGTTGGCCTACAGTATTACCACATTGCAAAGATTGTGCTAGCTCTTTCAGCGTCATCGCCAATGAGCACCACCTATGAAAATTTCCGTCAGACTCGACAAATAGAAGCAAGTCGCTTAATGCGTACCCTATTGATAAGAGCTGAATGACTGACAAAGATATCATGAATCTAGAGAAGCATTCGCTATCATTTACTTTGCATTCTGGGTCTGGCTCAGTCAAATACCCGAGCAGAGAACACACTGTTCACCGCACGACATAGTTTAGTGGCTTGTAAGTCATGCTGCAGCTGCCCTTGACCGTTCTGTGTAACCCACTAATCAACGTTCTTTCAGGGGGATGGGTTCTACGGCATCACTATGACCAGCTAGCAGCAGAGCGTCTATTACATGACATGCACGAAAGAACTGGATGGAACATGGATACATTAATTGCATCACTCCGGCAGCAATGGCAGGATGATGATGGAAGCAGCGAAGACTGAGTACACTTGTTTAGATGAAATGTAATTTCCCCCCGCTTATTGTAGGTATCATCCCATCTCGATCACAAGGATTAGTGTGAAAGCATCGAACTCAAGATTACATACAACTGAAGACTGGCTCTTTGAATCCAGCTCCCGAGTGCTCACGGCAGAGTTCGATAGGAAGCATACAAAGGACTAGTTGGCTCGATGATTGGTGAAAGGTGTAATAGTTGTAGTCATGCTCGGTATGCAATGCTGAGGTATGGTACATGTACAAGTCATAGCGGTGCTTTTTGTTCATAGGGATAGAATCAGCTTCGGAAGAGCCGCAATCCACCCTCCTCTCGATCTTCATCAGACTCAACATCACTGGCACTCTCATCTCCCTCGCCCAGCAAGCCACTCGCCGATTTTCCAAGCAAAGAGGCGAAGAACTCGTCGCGAGCTCGAATGGTCCAGGAACCACGGTCCTCAGGGGCCATGAAATTCTGCAATTTCTCGTGAACATTGAACCGCATTTTGCGGCCCTTCGAGGCCCGAGTATCAACTTCCTTTCGGTTTTTGTCGTTGCGCATGCCAGTAATAGGGTGAATTGGCAGGCGGGATGGCAGCTGGTGGAGGGTATCAAGTCCACCGGTCATAGCTTCGGAGGAGGACATGCGTTGCTCAACAAGGTCGCGGAGCAGAGATTGGTAGAAAATGGTGTCATCGTAAACAGGTTCGTGCTGCTCGCTAGGGGTCGAGCCATTGGGTGCGGATGTCTGACGGGCACGCTTGCTCGCGCGGTCACCGAGTTCTGTAGCGACATGTGCATCAAGAACGGCCGTAATCGTTTGAGCACCAGAAGCAGAGCCAAGCAGCTTGCCGCGAGCATTGGGAAGAGAGGCCGCAGTACCACGAATTTTGGAGGACCACTTGTCGAGAACGGCTCGCCGGTGGAGGGATTCGGACTCTAGGTTGGACATGCGCTCCCAGAGGAAGGTAGTAGAAGTGGTACTATTAATGGGACCCGCGCGTTTGCGCTTTTTGGCTCCATCTTTCGCATGGGCGTCGGCAAGAGCAATGCGGAGGTCTTCCAGTGTGGACCACAGGGCAATGGCAGCATTTTCAGCAGACTTAATCGCCTCCGAGTTTTTCTTTTCTTCTTCACCCTCTTCTTCCTCATCCACAACGATTCCCACCATCTCGTTCATCGCAGCCAAGCCCTTCTGCATCTTGATCCTAGTGTTCAACAGCGCATCAAACGTGGTACGTTGCTCCTTGACAGCCTTGCCTTTCACCGCATCTGCTTTGGCAGCTTGCGAGATCGTTGCAGCAATGGTCTTCTGATCTGACGCCATTAATCTCCGCAGCTCATCCCGACCATCCGAGTCCTGGTGCTTGCGTCCACTGTAATGATGGACATTGATACCTTTCTCACTCTGCTCGGCATGGTTGTGTTGCTGGGGCGCATCCCCGGCGCCACTCCCGTCGAGGCCGCCATCATGATCATCGGAGGACTCGTCCGATTGATCATCTTCGTCATTTTCCGCCCCCGCCGCGGCTAGGTCTTCGTCGCTCGGCGACTCTGCCTCTGAGGCAGAGTCGCCATCATCGTCCTGATCGGACGAGAGCTCATCATCGGTACGTGCCGCAAAGGGGTCGTCGTCACTGTCCGCATTCAAGTCATCTCTGCTAACGCGAGACCCCTCGTATTGCTTCCCCAGATCGATGAGCGTTTGTTTTCGGAGTTTTCCTTTGCTGTTTTGAACCTTAGCAGTCGTCCATTTGCTCAACACGTGAGTTCATTTCACGCACCCCACTGATTGATAATGCTCTCGGCCAAGGCTCAGATCTGATTGCTTTGTAGCCCCCTCCTCACCGCTGGACTGGACATCGCCGTCAATATCCTCGGGGTCGAAATCTGGGACGGAGGTCAGTGTTGGGAGGCCCATGATCACCAAAATGGGTAAGTCCAATCACGCTACACATACCCTTGGGAGTTGGGTCTTCCAGGTCTGCAAGCTGGTCCGCAAGGGACAGCCCAGAACGAGCTTTACCAGGAGCCATGTTGTGTCGAGGTTGCGGGAGAGAGCAAGATCTCTTCGGCAACTTTTTTTTTGTTGTTCCGGATAACGGAGTAACTTTCTGCTTGGGGATTAGCGCCCGCTATCCGTTATCGAAGGCGGTGACGGGCGGTGAGCTCGTTTGCCAGCAGAATAGTTGTCCGTCTCCCGCAAGTTCTCGTTGCTCTTCTCGTGATTGCTGTTGTGCTTGCTTTTCGTCTTCCATTGAGCTTCTACTGACGTGCTTTCGTCTCAAGCTCACAAAATGTCAATCTGCCGGAGGCTGTTCTCGACCTCCCGGTCCTTGCTGAGCCATGACAATCCTCTGGTGAGTGTGCTCCACCTACTACCATCTATACATGGTCCGCAAATTGCCCGTCGGGTGATGTTCGGAGGCGTGCATATCTATTCTACAGCACTAGGCGATATCCTGTCATTCATGTTACTGACTCATTGCTTCCTAGGGCCTCCCTCGCTCCGGTACTCCTCCGTCCTTCCCCCGACGTCGTGGCCTGCCTGAGAAGCGCACGATCCGGGATGTCAGAAAAGTGGTGGCTGTTTCCTCTGCGAAGGGGGGTGTGGGCAAATCGACGGTTGCGGGTTCGTGTTTTGTTTTCCTAGTTGCCAATACGATCGACTTAGATTGGCAATCCTGGCCTTTCGCGTATCCGATTCTTGAACTAAGCTAAGTAAACCTTTGTGCGAGCAGTAAACCTTGCCCTTGCCTTTGCTCGCCGGGGAATCAAGACGGGACTTCTTGATACCGACATCTTTGGCCCGTCTGTTCCAACTCTCCTCAATCTCTCTGGCGAACCCCGTCTCGATGAAAGTAAGATAATCATGATTCAGCTCACCATTGACCCTCTAAGCACAGCCATTTCATGGGCTAACTCACTATAGATAACTGCCTCGTCCCGCTTACGAATTACGGCCTCAAGTCCATGTCAATGGGCTACCTCCTCCCACAAACACAATCCGACAGCACCGCCGGCGAAGTGCCTATGGATACAACCCCGATCTCCTGGCGTGGCCTCATGGTCACGAAAGCAATGCATCAGCTGCTCCATTCAGTATCCTGGGGCCCATTGGATGTCCTCGTCCTGGACCTTCCCCCAGGGACTGGCGATGTCCAACTCACAATCAATCAAGAGGTCATCATCGATGGCGCCGTCATCGTAACAACCCCCCAGGACATCGCCCTCCGCGATGCAGTTCGTGGTTTCGGTATGTTCCAGCGCATGGATGTCCCTGTTCTCGGCATGGTGCGCAACATGGCCTACTTCGCCTGCCCTAATTGTGGCCATCAGACGAAAATCTTCTCGCACGGAGATGGACATGATTCACATGGCGAGGACCGTGGGGTGGTAGCAGAGTGCAAGCGTCTCGGAGTCGATTTCCTAGGCGATATTCCCCTCGATGCACAAGTCTGTGAAGATGCAGACCGGGGGATGCCGACTGTGGTCGCAGAGGAGTCTGTTGCAAACAGTGCTCGACGCCAGGCTTTCCTCGACATTGCTGAACAAGTCGCCAAGAAGATTGGCCTCAAGTGGAACTAGAATACCAGCGGCCGGGTCCCTTTTATGATTGTGTTATTATTATGGTTCGTGTGCGGGCACGTCCACTTTGCATTCTTTCTACCCCATTTCAGCGGCCCTGGTGGTCCATACCTACTTTGTACGATATAGCATTCTTCCCCTGTACAAACAGCTTTTTTCTAGAGTTCTACTACAAACTCCCTTCTTCGAAGGACCTGGAGTTTCATCATATCATAATCGATTCGAGGTTCAAACTCGAGCTCGTATTGCTATTTTATGGACGCTTTGCATTGGTTTGCGAATCGGTTACATTGCGAAAGTACTAAGTGGGAGCAACCATCGTTGCCATCAAAAGGGTATATCCAACATCATAAACGAGATGACCAAATCATCAGGGAACGGCATTCCAAAAAGCGCACAAACAAAGGGAATGGTCTCGATACCGGGAGAGTGGGTGTGTAGGTGTTTAGCACCATGGGAAGAGAGACATCAGGGAAGTGATTTGGAGGAGCAAAGAGCAGAACCCCGACTTTTGGCTCGTATATGGCAAAAGGGTGTTCCCAAATCAGGATATTACAGCTTTTCTTCAGCTGTTATGAAAACTTCTCGGCCAGGCATGTCCGGCCTATGAGTTGTGGGATCTCCACTGTCGCTGCCAGCGGTAGAAACACCAGCTCCATCTGAGGTATTGGCTCGTAGGGATGCGACCTCGGCGGACGCTCGACCGCTATCCTTAGCATCAACCACGCCCACCGCACCCTTGGCACTGAGGACAGCACGGGTGCTGGCGGCATCAAGTGCGATGCCAGGGGCCACACTCGAGTCCCTCTCGCCACCAACAGTACTGGCATCTTCGCCGTAGTCAGACATGAACTCACTCCGGCCTGCTACCGAGCCACCAATGGATGACGGTCGACCTCTCATATGGGGCAGAGAAGCATCGGATGACATTGGCAGGGTTCCCTTGGCGTGGAAGAGCGCTCTGGTACTTGCGTTCTCATCGTTGAACTTGCGGTTGTCAACACCCGGTAGCACGAGGATAGGGCCGCCACTTCTCTCTGACGTGGGCCTTAAAGAGAATGATTCGGAGGGGCGGCCAGGGGTAGTCTCTCCATTCCCTTGAAATTTTTCATTTGCGTCGTCCCAGCTCACTCCAGCATTTCCGCCCGTCGGTTTGGTTCCAGTGGCAGTCTCAGGCCTACTCCCGCCAGAGATGCTGGTCTTGGGCTTCTTCACAGGCACACTGGAATATGACCCAGCCTGTCCAGCATCTACACTCCTACGGGTCATCCTGAGACCAGATTTTTCCGCTTCATCGGCTTTGATCATAGTCCGCTCATCATGCTTGCTACCCCAGCCGCTCCAGAGCATCAGACCGTAATTCTTCTTGGCGTGCCACTTTGGAAGTACCCCTGGCGCCGCGCGACGGGCAGCCAGGGAGCTTGGGGGAGGGCATTCACCATCGAAATCTTGAAAGCCATGCACCATCTCTTTGATACGCCGGCTCTGGACCCGTAGTTTCTCCTTGGAGAATTTATGATCCCATTCCTGCTTCGCCTCGAGCCATTTACGAATCAATTCTGGATTGACTGCTCCCACCTTTGCGGGCGGAATTTTCAGCACAGGATAGGACGACAGCGGGTCGAGATGATACATACGACCGCGTTTGTCGACTCGCTGGCGAATCATATACTGATCAAAAGCCGGAAGAGGATCGCCAGCTTTGCCGACGGCGAGACCCGCCGGAAATGTGGGCTTTCGTGCTCCTGCGAGACCCGCTGGGCTGTCTGGGTCTTCCGTGCTAGTAGACGAGACTGGAGAAACAAGATTCTCGTCCATGATGTCTACCTCGGTTTTCTGGGCACGTGCCAACGCCCAAGAACCGAATTGAGAGATTGCACGGAACATGTACTTGGCTGGCCGGGTGAAGCTGAGCGTGGGAGCGACATGGCACAAGTCATCCCAGACTTGGAGTTGGACATATGTCGGCTCATACTTGTTCAGTATCTCACGATCAGGGTCAAATTCGTCGAGATAGATTTCGCCTGGGGGATAGGCTGTCGGATTAGCCGCCTTGTGAGCCACATAGAATTGTTCATCGCGAAGCATCTCGCCGCCGCCGCTGATGACTTGAAGGGGCGGAAGCCCCCCTAGTGATGGCTGAAGGACAGGCGATACCAGAGGATGAGATATCAGCTGATTTGTGGCGTACATCTGAATTTGATCCTTGAGTTCGACCGTTTTGCCTTCCAGAATGACATGAATGTTGTCGGGCTCGCCAGTCACGGTACCCGGATCTGGAGTTTGTTGCATGCCGGGATAAGCATGTCCCTCGGCCGGGGTCTTCTTCTCGTGAAGGGTATACCCGCGAACAGCCGTGTCTTCGGCATCCTTGTTGGCGGTGGGACTTGCATCTTCAATGTCCTTGGCTGTAAAAGTTTCTTTGCGAGAAAGCTTCTTGATCTTCAAGATCTCGTCGGCATTGGGCGGTGGCCAAGCTGCGGAGGGCTTGTATCGGAATCCATAAGGTGGTATGTAGTCTCCAGGGTTGTCTTCAACGATGCTCGGGAATGAGTGCGTCAAATCGACCCAAGGCGAAATGAGAATCGCGCCTGCGGGTAATGGGATGCCTTGGTCACGCATGGTCACGAGCAGTGACAGAGCCATACCTCCACCGGCGGAATCACCGGCAAGAAGAATCTCCTTGGGGTCGTAGCTCTTCAGCAGCCAGAGATACGCCGCCAGGCAGTCCTGCAAGCCGCAAGGGAACGGGAATTGAGGCGCCAGGCGATAGTCAACCGCGCAGACGCGACCCTTCAACTTGCGAGCATGACGCTGCAGCATATATCGATGGGTGTCGACACTCCCAAAGAAGTACGCTCCACCATGGATGTATAGCATGATCCTGTTGTTGCGGCCATTGGACTTCTTCATCTCGTTGTAATGGCTGCGCATCTCGACCCATTCACCCTTGAGCTCCTCAGCCGGGCCTCGCCATTGCCACCATTTCTCTCCCCCAACCCGTGTAAGACCCTTGGGACCAAGTTGTTTCAGAAGCGCGTCTGCAGCGGACGATAGGAACTGTTCGGGGATGGTGATCGATTCCGTCCTCACCCAATGCGGGCTGGGGACCCGCTGGCGTGTGAATGCTTGGATGTCTTCGACGGGGTGTTTCGATGCATAATAGAGGAATTGACGGACAACTTGAATGCCTTCGTCGTAGGTTAGGTGGACAGTCGGGTGGTTATGGCGCGATTTGCGGTTCAGGTACTGCGGAAGTCAGGGCATCAGCGTGTGTTCGTATACAGTTCGTCTTTGCGGCAACGGTCGACCCACATGATCGATTAGAGTGTGGAGGACGGTTGGCGTCAAGGCTGCGCCCAATGCGACCGTATGCAATGGCATGGTTGCGCCATTCACTCCCTGTTGAGGTTATGGAACGAGGAGAAGACAGAGAAGGGGAAACCCAACCGGGTTTGTAGAATGGCAGTTGGAAAACAAGGGCAGCCCGAGGCCCGACGTCATCTTTCAGGAGACGTGCGGATTCCGGAAGGACACTCAGCCACCGCATGAATCATGAGCGCTGAATGGCAGGGAGTTCTCAGGCAAAGCGGAGCAAAGCATCAGCATTCAAGTGGGTCAAATTCAGGTCCAAGCGGCCAAGGAGTCAAGGACAGGAGGAAAATGAAGCAACTCAGGGACTAAGCAAATGTGGGCGCGAATCATAATGCAACCGCGAGAGTTCCTGGCGAACTGCTGGAGACTAGAGTCGCTTGACTCCCTTGACTGGCCAAGCTCGCTCGTCAACTATGACTTCACCGAGTCCACGATCAATTTGCATCATGACGAGTCTTTGCGTTTTATCACTATACCTTCAAGAATCAGCAAGAACTTTGAACAAAAACGTCCATTTGCCCGGCTGACACCACCGTTCGACTTAATTGCACATTCACGGGGCTCCAGTATTGTTAGACACTATGGAATTCTCCCAATCATGTGGCGGAATTACCTATTGACTGCCACGAGGCAGAACCAATTGTTCCTATTCCAATCTCCTCCCACGCCCGTGGTCCAGTTTCTATTCGATGTAACTCGTCGCCTAGCCCAAGTAACAATGCCCATGTACAGGATCCCAAGCACTCCTGCTACTGTCCCGTAGGCAATCACAGCTCCTTTAGGCACATCAGATGAACCAATTCCCGTAAGCTCAAATCCGAGACCAACATTGATCACCCCCAGTGTAATTATGGTTCTTCCAAGCCACCGGTGGAAAAAGCCGAAAGGGCCTTTGCCCCCTGTCTTGCGAAAGTAGCGGTGTTGTAAAAGACCCATCCCGGGCTGGAAGAGAACTAGACACGCGACGACCACCATGCCAATGATTGCATGGTGATGTTTTAGGAGATAGACATCCTTAGCCATTGCGACTCCAAGGCTAAAGCCTACAACGGTCACGGCAAGTGTGAAGAGTTGCAATGTCCCATGAATCCTTATAATGTGCGAGGAGGGAAGGATATGAAGTGCTAACGCTGAAAGAGGGAAGAGCAAGATAAATACAACCGTCATCAAAACCGCGTGAGCAGTCCTCTTCCTATCGAACCCTTCATGATCAAAAATCTCCGGAAAAGCCGTGGTAATCGAGGCCGTATCCAAGTTGAGAAACGGATTACTAGTGTCTGGACCCGTCGCTTTGGAAAGATTGACAAAGAATGTACCAAAGACATCATGCTCGTTGATTCTCGCTGTTACGCTTTTTGTATTTAATGGCGCCCCGTACTTGATAGCCCAAATCCAGGGACTGAAGGCGCTGGTCAGGTTCACCATACCGCCGCTGGTTAGGTTCACCATACCGCCGCTGTACCCGTCGCACCGAATATTGGCAGTGATGACTCCATCGTGTACCCCGGTTCCATCGATGAGTGAGGCTTGCACATATTTGTCGTACAACGGTTCATAATGACCCTTGCCTGCTCGCGGGGAGAGAGTAACGTTGTCACCCGAGGTATACACCACAAACATATTAGCTCCGTGCATAGCAGCTCCCTGGCCTAACGCAAACCACTCCACAGAGCGTGTAGAGTTCATCTGAAAATATATGGGACCCAGACTGGAGTTGGCTGTGCTTTGAGGGACGCGAATTGTGTAGGTGAGCTCATCGTTCCGGAAAGGAGCAAAGCCCTGGAACTGGGCGGCTGTAACGGGAGTTATCCAGGGTAGCCAATAGAGAACTTGAAGTTGCATTGCTCTCATCTTCATGATGTGAAATTATCTTCCTCCTACTGGGAGAGAGGATACAACGGCTCATAAGTACGTCGGCACAGAAAAGCTCACCGTTGGCATAGTTACACAGTGTCTTGCTACAACGCTGCCGTTTCGATGTCAACTTGGTCCACGAAGCAGACAATCTCGTACTTCAAGACCATTCTCACCAAGTGTACCCCCCGCCAAATGCTTGGAAAAGTGAGACTGGTGTGACGGGTGAGTGCCCACGCCAGACACTTCCTGGATCTGGGATAACGAATTGTCGATTGATAATTATTAGAAATAATCTGCCAAGCAATTTTGCACGTCAACGATGACACAGAGATCTATACTGCGTCACCCTGAACTTCGGATGGTAAGCTCTGTGATAGCGGCGATTTCCCTGCGTGGGCTAAATGCGAGTCAAATCGCAGGGTTGTCTTGCTTCCACAATACGCGAGAAGCTTCGAACCCTCTCTCTTGGCCCGGATTTAGAAACTCCAGTATTCATTCCAGGGAAACGATGGAAATACCTAAGTACACTCTGCTTGAAGACCTGCCTCCAGAAGTGAGGTTGCGCAAGAGTGGGAGCTTTTGTAATAAGAGAAACACTGGGGGATCTTAGATTCTTATTGGATGTAGCTAGCTTGCTGTGACTTTGAAGGAATCAGATAACTATCAGGTTTTTCTTTATCGGGAAATGGTAGATGCACACTTTTGCGGGGTGCATACCGAGTGCAATTTCCTTTTTCCGTTCCTCCAACATTTCCCCTGCACGACATTGCTTTTCTTCAAGTTCGATTTCTACATCGGCAGAGGATCTGCTAGTCTCGGTCACTGACCCTCGATGTCACATGTACCTTGTTGTGCTGTCCATCACACCCGCGGCGTGATTCCGTGTTGATTATATGGCATTTGCACAAGAACCCCTAGGTAGTCTCACCTGGTTAAGCCTGGAGGCTAACTTTGATTCTTCCGAATGAAGCAAATGACACCCCCTGAAGGTGCAGGTATCTCTCATACTGTGAAATCTGTAACCTCCTGTATGACCAGAATTCGCGCTGGACCGCTCGGCTCTTTCGTATTGCCCGATTGCCGATCTCGGAAAGTGGATCACCACTTGTCGCCGACTCGCCGAGATTAAGATCTACCTGTGGCCCACTGGCCCAAGAGCGCGTGATTCTGAGTGAACGACTCCCGGGCCCCAAGAACGAGACTATACCAAAGAGGAAAACGGGTCTGTATCATTCGCGCGGCAAAAACGCCCGAGCCCACTCTGCCTGCTAAGCAACGCGCTATTAGGCTACCCCCCACTGTGACTGGGGATGACACGAAAGAGAGGAAGAAACAGGCGAAAATGGGCCAAGTAGATTGGCCGTTGGTGTCTGGTCTGTTTACGGGAGTTGCGCCGAGCTATGCCCAGAAGATTCCAGAGCTTGTTGTAGATCGACAATACGATCTCCGTTTTCTGGAGTGGGACTCTTACATGGCAATGGGGCCGTATTCGAGTCTTGTTGATCCTTGTAGGATTTGGTGACATGTACCTACCGAGGGCAGGATTTGCACGATTCGGGCCAAGAGGACGACTACTATTGTGAAAAGATGCTTCATGGGAAGAGTCATGTATTAGAGAAAATTATGAAAACGGCAGACATGCCAAACTAGGTCATATATACAGTGAAGGCCCTCGTGCTCGGGGCAAGATCAAATCGTACAGCGTTATCAAACCCCTATTCACTCCGGCGGGAACTCCTATCCATCGTATCTGCGGGTGTTGCGGGCTCATGAGTGATCTCAATGGTAGTCTCCTGGTAGACACCACCGAAGTTGGTCATTTCCACATCATTCTTCGGGACAATATCGTCAGTTGAGTCCTCGAAGGGACTGTTTCGAGTCTCTTTGTCGATAGTAGGCATACTCCGCCGGAATTTGGAGCCCAGTCGAGATCCCACGCGGAACCCACCCTTTCGCGGGCGAGGCCCATCACCGGCGGTTGTAGTAATGTTGGTTTGCCATTGAGAATCGGTATTCTCGTACTGGCGGTCGGTCGTGCTGTGTTCGGTATCGGTGAGCAGATGGCGACGAGTGACGGTGTAGACAATCACATCCATGACACCAGACAAGGCCATCAAGCAGCCAGCAACACCGAAGTAGGCCTTGCTGGGGGGAAAGCCACGAGCCGTTGCCATGCGACCTGCCGCAAGTGGCAGCGACAAAACCAGGTAAACGAATGGGTAGATGACCATGTAAATCACAACACGGCTGAGACGGTGTAGGCTCTCCTGTTGACCACGGCGGAGCATCTTCGCTTGATTCATACGGCGTCGTAGGTAGAAGAACATGATCGTGTAGAGGACGACGGTACCGAATTCAGAAAGGAAGATCCAGAGATAGTGACCCCAGAGTCGTTCGTGTTCGTTTTTCGGGCTCAGCCAGCACTGTGGGAGTAAAAGAAGTTAGTCGACTAGTAACTCAGAACGAAGGAGAAGTACATACCCAATTGGCCTCGGTGATCACAAAGACCTCGGAGCCATACAAACCAACCGGAATGAATCCCAGAACAAGAATGAACATCCAAAGCCCAATCACACAGTACACAAACAGTTTAAACGGCAATTGACGACCACGCAGCACCACAGCACCAGTATGCAGCGCAATGGACAGGACGAACAAACCACTGCCGGGATCGCCCGTCTGAATCCACCATCCTTGTAGATAGCACGCTGTCTCGCCGAAATGAACACTACCCCGAGACACCCAGTATAAGCTGATCAGAAAGGCAAGCGATTGCTGGAGGTCGACGAGGAGGAGATTGTAAATAAGCACGACGTATTGGTTCTGAGCAAGAGGGTGCTTATAGTACCGCTGCCAGTAGATGAATCGGTAGGTAAGGAACGACAAGAGACCCAGAGTAGACCCTAAAGAGAGAATGGCAATCACGCCAATAGCAATAAAGAGCGACCGATTGCTGCCTTCGACCGGCGACACTTCGCGAAACTCCCAGCGCCGGGCGACGGAGAAATCGCTCTCGTCCGCATAGAGAGAACGCAAAGCGTGGGCTAACATGACCATGATTGCAGGGAGCTGGGCTATGTCCCTGAGAAAGTGAAAAAATCCATCAGACGATCAAAGATCCCTGTTTGTATACGAAGATCCTGCATTTAAAGGAACATCTCCTGACCGACATCACTCGAGCCGTAAAGCGGCCTGCACCGCATCATGTCTCCACTTTGTTGTTCCTTCGGCTTAGCAGACAAAAGCTTTTTGGTCTCCACTGTCTAGCCTGCCGTCAAATTTTTCAATGTTTCACTCGTCGTTCTTACTCGAGGACACGGAGAAGGCGGAGATACCGAGTCCACCACTGCCAGTGCCATCACCGCTGAACAGTGGATAGTGCGGCGGGTATTGGAGGTATGGTCGAGCCAAAGTGGAGGAAGCTCGCGGCTGATTTTGGTTTCCAGCATCAAAAGGGAACTTCAACCAATGCCCTCTCTCCACATCCCCACGGTTCAAGCGCGATAGGGTATGGTCGCAATTTGTTCCGAAAAATGCGGCGTCGATCGCCATGTCGAAAGACTCAGATTAAGATTCGACGGCGCGTATTCAAGCGCCTACGTCCCTCGAGCGAATCTATGTTGGGTTAGGGCGGCCGCTGTAGTGGTGGATTCCCTTCGTATTGACCCACGATCGGGGAGGAAAAACGGGAACAGGAGATTCAATTTGCACCGTTCTCCCTGTTTGTAGTCGCGTGGCGAAATCAATAATGGCTTGTTACTATGTCAATAGTGAATTTCGAGCCTCGTGGGGGCGCCGAATGGTGGAGTGCAAGATCAAGATGGGTTATCGAGAGTCTCGATGGAGGGGCAATCAATGTGAAATACGAAACGCTCCATTCGAATCCTGAACTCTAAGCTGCCCCATGTGACCGATCTTTGTTGCTACCGAGGATCTTGTGGAATAGAATAAGCTCTCCATTTTTCTGCCATGGCGTAAATTGGAAGACGTAGACACTGATAATCATGTTGACCCGACGAACCTACGTAAAGTGCCAGCGATATATCACCCGAGGTAAAAAGAGGGTCGGGGAAGCGGAGGGGGAAGAGAAGAGAGTTCAGCAAGCCACCACACCATTCATGACTTTACGTCGTCAATTCAAAGAACCTTCCCAACGTTTGATGATTCCATCATGAGCTGTAGGCTTCAAGTCTTTCAATTATGAAGAAGCTACATCATCCAACGTAAGCAAGTGCTACTTGGGTGGAAAACAGGAGCAATGAAGGCTCTATGTCTCGATGCTCGAGTCCAGATTGACCCCCGCGTTTCTTAGCTGATGGATCAATTCACTTGCGCCCTGCTGCTCCGCTACATGGAATCCATGGGACGCCAACCACGTCGCTGCGGTCAACTTCGGCCCTACCTTCTGGGAAAACATGCAACTCCCATAGTACCACTGCCGCCATCTGTGCCGTCTTCGGCCAATCTTATAGTTAGGGCGAGACTCTAGGGACCCCCCCTACGGCTAGCGGGACCCCCCCTCCGGCTCCTCCTACCCCCCCTTAGCTAGAGGGACCCCCTATGCCTGAATTTTAAGGCAGAGATTCCTATTAGAGTTTAGCGTAAGGTAGTAAGGCAAAAATCAAGGTATCAAAAATTGGCTAGAGGGACCCCCCCTTCACAAACTTTTTTTCTGCCGAAGATTCTGCTATCTCTATTCCCCGCCTAGATTCTGCCACTTTTCTGCCGCCCTTTCTGCCACTCTGGTCTCTATAGTCTACTATTCTGGTTCGGCCAATCAGAGGCCACTATTTCTTACTCGTGAGATATACCTCTAGGCCTAATCCTGCTATATTAGGCGATGCATCGATAATTTAACGATGATTTGATGATAATCTACTAATCTAGTAATGAATTTGGCGTATAGGAGTGGGGGTATTGGAGATAAAGAGAAGCGTAAGATAGAAGATAGAGCGAGGCTACGAGAGTAGTAGGCGGTGACGAGGTTATAGAGGCAGTGTAGTGAAGGTGTAGTAACGGTGAAGGCGGAGAAGGGGGGGTCCCTCTAGCCAATTTTTGATGCCTTGATTTTTGCCTTACTGCCTTACGCTAAACTCTAATATGAATCTTTGCCTTAAAATTCAGGCATAGGGGGTCCCTCTAGCTAAGGGGGGGTAGGAGGAGCCGGAGGGGGGGTCCCGCTAGCCGTAGGGGGGGTCCCTAGAGTCCTACCCTATAGTTATTACAACCGTCTCCAAGAGGGGCGGCCTGGTATAACTACAAAGTGGAAGCTTATATCGCAATTCTTCATCTAGCAGAGAGAGATGGATAAAGTTCATTCATACCAAACCTAAAGGGCATAACGGAGCTGGACTTCAGAGCTCCTGATGTGAGATCCATAAGAGAAAGTTCCTCCGTTCCCGAGATTTGATTCGTCGGTGACGATGAAGTATTATGTTTCTTCAACTTCAAAGGAGAGCCCTGGTTACGGGCATTGCGGATATGAGCGGACTTCAATTAAGAAAACTGCAAGAGCAGTCACTAGCTGTTACGTCAGGACTTTTGTCGATTGAGTTTATGGACGTTTAGGTCGCGGATATAAAGTAAGAGGAACATCCAAGTTGAGATTCGGACCCAGTTTAAGCGCGGTCACAATTAATTATAATATGAGTCATGCTTAGAGTGGACTCTTCAACAAGTAAGTCTCCGTGGCGCAATCGGCTAGCGCGTCTGACTGTTAATCAGGAGGTTGGAAGTTCGAGCCTTCCCGGGGACGTTTCTTTTTCTTTTTTTTTTTTGGTTTTCTAAGCTCATCCCCCTCTGAAGAATTCTGAAGAATTGCAATATAACAATTTCAATCTTGTTCCTTGCCTCGTCTCCTTTTCTCAATGCGCTATATCTGACTCAGATCCCATATGTTCCAAATGCGACCGTTTCCAGTTGTCCGACATTCCCAGTGCGTCTGTGTGGTCGATGTAACCTCGTTGCAGGCAATCCCGCAGGTCATCCACCGCTACAGCCACTTGGACTCGACAATGCCTTGGAAATCGGTCGACACATAGAAACCTATCTTGGTATCCACGCAGATGGGACGTGCAGATGATCATCCTCAGCCACTGTAGATTCCCTCTCCGGCCAAGACTCCAAGAGTCTGGTCTTTCGATGTCTCAGTCTTCTCGGTCCTCGTCCACTGCCCGCATTCTTGCGCCCCGCATGGGAGGCCTCCCCTGTTCCAATCTTCTCAGATGCCGCTGTCTCTCGTCCACGGTTGCGGCCTGCTCATCGGCTGATGGCTTCCAGGTATCCGCTTGATGTCTGAGACTTGCACAGAAGGCAGTCGTGTTTCCATGTCACCCGAAATAGTACCTGGCAGGCCTGGGTTGCCTGATGTTGGTAGTTCAAGAATATATAAACGCATCGACGGAGGCGTCCAGGGAAGTATATCTCCGTGCATCACAAACTATACAATTCTACGGTCAGGATCAAGACCAATTTCAGTATTTGAACACCCTGGAACCTTGGAAACCACCCGACCATCCATCCACAATGAAGTCATTCATCGCCCTGTCCTCCGCCATCCTGGCCTCTCTCAACCTTGCCGCCGCTGTCCCAGCACCCGCCAGCTCCGCCGAAGCAGCCTCCGTCTCCGTTTCCTGGGACTCAGTCTATGATGTCTCCGGCTCTTCTACCAACACAGTCGCCTGCGGAAGCGTTCTCAACACCAAATACCCCACATTCGGCCAGCTGCCGGGCTTCCCTCACATCGGCGGTGCCCTCACCATCGCTGGCAGCGGTAGCTCCAACTGCGGGAAATGCTACCAGCTGCACTACACTGGCAATGGAGTTGACAAGACGATCACCGTGCTGGGAATTGACACCGCCCCTGCCGGCTTCAATATTGGCCTCAAGGCTATGAACGATCTGACCAACGGTCAGGCTGAGGCCCTGGGTCGTGTCCAGGCCACTTACACTGAGGTCGATGCTTCCTTGTGCGCGTAAGCATTGAGATTGGGACGACCTTTGCAATGGTCCAGCGTGAGGTTTCATCAGAGCTGGAACCAAGTAAGGTAGTCTAGGTGGATGAGATGAGACGGGACGAGGGGGATAAGGTTGTTAACTACATTTTGATTTAGATTGTTCAATATAGTATACAAAGCATAAAGTGCTCATTCAAGCACTTCAAGCATCTCCTCAACACGTCCAAACTTGTCACGAATCTTTCCCTTTAGCTGGCCACGCTCGCGCTCAGCGGCATCGATACGTTGCCAGTCTTGCCAAGAGGTGGTTCGTAGGCCAAGGCTGGCGACCTCGGCCTTGACTCCGTCCCATCCAAGACCGCTGCTTCGCTCGGGGGCCTGAAGTGGGGATTGGGAGCCACTCTCCTGCCTTGCCAGATCGTGTAGCAGGGTATCGGCCGTGGTAAACGCATCAGCCATGGTGGAGGCAATGACGCCGGTCGGGCCACGCTTGACCCACCCAGCGCAGTATAGGCCAGGCAGGTAGGAGATCAAGGAGCCGTCGGGCAACTCTTGAGTGTTTCCAGTACCCGACGGGCTCGTGACCCGACCGAAACCGTCATTGGGAATGATGCCACGCTGGGAATCAAATTCGATACCTAGGTCCGTCATACCAGGCAAAGGAAGCGACTTGTAACCGACGCTACGGAAGAAGACGTTTGAAGGCACGTTTACCATAGCGCGCTTACCACTGGAGAGGTACTTTGGCATCACCTTAGAGCTGGGGGTGTAGGGATCGGCAGGGTCGAGTTCATTGCGTGAGAACTTGGTATGAGTGAGGCGGTACGGGTGCATGGGTGACCAGTGAAGAGAGTCCGGCGAGAGAAGAAAGTCTAATGACCATGATTTGGTCGACGTTTGGGGATCATTGGCGGAGCCCTTTGCAATAAGCTGCATCAGCCGCTTTTGTGCCCGAGGTAGGCCGTTGATAACCTCATTGGGAGGAAACACATCCTTTGGAATGGGATCGAAGGATACGGACGGAAGCTGAAGGAGCTCTCGAATTTCTTTGATGGTAAATGATGCCTAAGAGTAGATCAGAGGGGGCCCGAACCAAGATTTTCCGTTCGTGGGAACCGAGAGATACGTACCTGCAACGGTCCTCGGCGACCAACAACTCGTACACGCCTGATCCGGCTCTTGGAGAGTGCCTCCACCGCGTGGTCGGCAATGTCAGTGCTCCTAAGGGTATCCACATCCGAAAGTAAAATTCGAGCAACATCAAGTGCCACGTTTCCCTGGCCAACAATAACTGCATCTTCGCCCGCGGTCAGGTCGGGTTGGAGATCCCGATGCTCAGGCAGACCATTGTACCACCCCACAAAGGCGCGGGCTGAGTACACGCTACGCAGAGCCTTCTCTCCAGGTATTCCGAGTTCTTTGTCTTGAGATGCCCCATATGCGAATAGAATTGCGTCGTAGTGGGGCTTGAGTGCAGCGAGAGGCAGGTCGTTACCGAGGTCGATATTCCCGACAAAGTTGAAGCGCGGAGAGGTTGCGACCTCTGTGAATTTCTCTTCGCAATTCTTTGAATTCACGTTAGTCGCGATATTTATACGTAGAATGCGCATTGCAATTTCTCAATGGTAGTTATATGGACTGTAAAGTACACACCTTTACTTCGGGATGATCCGGGGCCACACCATAACGAGCCAATCCAAATGGCACCGGGAGCTTCTCATACATGTCAACGATGGCATCGTGATGTTTGCTCAGAAGGCGCGATGCTGCGTAGAAACCCGCTGGGCCGGAGCCGACAATTGCGACACGGGCTGGTCGACCAACTTGAGCAGCATTACTGCTCAGGCGTCGCACCGAGTGCGATAAGACGGCTAGCTTTCGAGTTGATCTGGGCAGAGACGGTCGGCCCAATCGTGTTGTGCACTGTACGCAGACAAACGTCCGCTCGAGCATGTTGCAAGTGAAGCAGAAACGTGCGAGTTCCCCCAGCTCTTTGAGTTTGTCGGAGTCTCGGAGGATCGGAGTCAGCCGCGGGCAAAGGAAGCTTATCGCGAGTCGCTTATCAGATGGCGTGCCTGCACGTGACCGTATCTTATCGTGGTTGCCGGGCCAACTATCCTGCCTTGTTGATCGGCAGCCTCTCCGCTTGCGCTCAGCTCGTCATCGCTGTGAGTCTTGTGAGATCGCATTCCCACTCCTCCATTCCTCGTCCACATTCCCTTTCAATCGAGATTCCCGCTTCCTGATCCCCGCATCTCGCGTGGCTTTCACGGAAGCCATCAGTCGCTACCATGGGCAGATCGGAGCCTCCATTCATTTACGACCGTCCAACCACCTACAGCTTCTATGGCCCAAATGACCCAGGTTTCAATCCTAAAGCTGTGACGCAAGCGAGTCGAAATCCCCCACCACCGAGACCTACACCAAAGGGCCCGCTGGTGAACATCAACCGACATCCCGACTCGGTATGTGCAGTTATAGTACTATGGAATACAGATCCGATTTGTTACTAACAATAGTTGCAGTGGGGCAGCTTCGACGGAAAGCCAATATGGACACCGATGAGTCCTCACACAAAGAATAGAGTCACTTTTGCGCGGCGCACACAGTTGGCGTTGCGAGTCCTCACTCTATTGGGAGCACTTGGATCTCTCTTTTGCTCTATTGTGATAAACAACGTTGCGACAACCGTCGTCTGGATCATCCGGGCTGGTGTAAGTGACACGACCTACACCCGTCTTGACCTGAAAAATAATCTTTCCTCTCCAGCCCATCGTCGCCACTCTCCATACTCTCTATGCTATCTACCATCTTTGTCGCTCTCCAGTCAATCGACCCCCCGCTTCACAAGCTAGCTATGGCTTGTTCGCCTCCACTTTGGATGCCGGGCTCATTCCGTTCTACGTTTTTACCGCCTTCATGGCCCATGGAGAGTATACTGCCGATGTCTATCACTGGGGTACGCTCTTTGACAGCAGTGAAGTGACCGTCCAGGTGGCCGAAGCAACTTTCATCTGTGCTCTTGCCAATGGCGGCCTGCACCTCGTCTCGCTTGCGCTATCCATCTTCCTGGCCGTTATGTTCCGCAAAATCTCCAATTTACCTCCTGATATGAATCCGCTGGAGGATAACTTGACTGCTCGCCCTCGCAAGAGTCCCAAGGAGATTGATATCGATGAGAAGCATCTCAGCTCCTCCACCCTACACTCGAGTCTTGAAGATCCGCTCATTGGGCCTCCTCGGTCTATGCCATTCATGCATACTCGTGGTCAATCTTTAGCTACTGATTCTAACCGAGGATCAGTAGATATGATGAACGTGAAGCGTCAGTCTGTGGTATCCACGCGGCCCCACCGGATCTCCCACTTGGAGCCATCAGGCCGCGAGATGTTGTTCCAGCATCCTGCAAGCCAACCATATGATGTGACATATGACGTTCCTGCTCCAGAATACCGAAATGTGGCCAAGGGGTCACCCGAGGTCGTGGATCCTGCTATCCCTGTCCGCCACCTGGAATCTCGCGCTGCGGACAGGTCGAACTCTGTGAGCCCCGTGTCTGGCAATTGGGTCGCATACCCGGAGCGTACTCCATCCCCGGAGGGCGAAGCCAACCATGAACCCGAGGCCGATATCCGTCAATCGTCGTCCGCTTACAGTCACCGCACCATCTCAACAACCACCTCACAAGGCGGAAACGGTTTCCGGGATTGGCTCGCATACGGCCAGAAGGCTGCAAGTATTGGAAGCGTTATCCCGGAGGACACTCGTGGAGAATATGCATCGCTAGCAATGCACGAGCATTACGGAACTGAAGAAGAAAAGCACGAGAAGGACCTCGGTGATCGTCGCTTCAACATTTTCCCCGATCCCGAAGAGCATGATCACGACCGGGATGATGAGCGTTCTCATGATCTTCCTTTCAACCCTCTGATGCTCAACCCTCCGACTCCCCAGCCCATTCTCACGGAGAAGGTTGAAGATACTGATCCCGTACGACGCAGTGTATTGGTTGACAATATGAATATTTCCAATCAGAGCGCAGAAGCCATTGACCCCGCTGAATCGTCCGACTCTACACCCTCAAAAGCTCGCTATTACGGTAATCTATCGGAAGATGGCAAGCCTGGTCTGGACATGTCACGGCACGCCAGTGCTCAGGAAGAGCTGACACGCAAGCCAACCAAGCTGTCTAAGAAGCGAAACAAGAAAATGATCGCCTACCAATCCTTGAAGAAGGATGAGAGCGATGACGAGGGATATATCGACTCCCCCAGTGCCGCTGAACGGGACCGCAAGGGCCGTGTTGTCAGCAACTCTGGGGCAGACACTACTCGACCTGGTCTGGTCAGCGGCGTTGGTGCTTCCCTGTCCTCCTATGGAAGCTACATTGCCGGATTGGGTGTTGGACGTCGCCGCGACGTGAGTGGTAAAGTCGCCGAGGAAGGTCGTAGCTTGAATGTTGTCGAGGGGACTCCGAGTCCCAAGCCAGCGCCCGCGCGGGCTGCGGGATGGGCGCGATTTGCAGGACTGTGATCGGTTACGTGTGGGAGGAGTAGATACCTGGGATTTCATTCTGTTTGGAGTACGGAGTTTTGCCATGTCTTGATTTATGCACAGCATGTGATGATCTATTTTGGTGTCTGCGTGGGGTTTAGCTGGCCCATGACATATTGAAGGATTCCTTTGGATGTACGGATATTTCAGATAGGATGATCAACAATGACCAACGTAAAAATCTATCATTTCCTCTCAATAATAAAGAAACGGTCCGGTAGAAGTAGCATTGATGGCCTGATCGACTGGATCTACTAGTGCTTGTATTGGACAGAGAGGTTTTCATAACTGAGAGCCCTGACAGGATGTTTAACTTCCTCAGCATGCCATGGAATTTAGAGGAATTGACTTCGAGATTAAGCTAAACCATACGAACAAGGGTATCATGATCTTCAAAGAACCTCACATGAGTATCAAAACACACAGCCCATTACGAGGGCACACCTTCATACTCCCAGCCTTCAATCACACGCTTTCGCCGCCGAGAGTTACGCCTGTTGGCATTGCACTTGACGAAAAGAGTCAAAGCAGTAATAATACAAATAACGATCCCCGCTATCGCAGCCACCAGCACAGTCCTGTGCTCCAGCTGCTGGGGATCAGACCCGTAGGGACATTTCGTCTCGGGCCCGCCCGACACCCAACACGATGTGACATCAATAGAGTTAAAGTCGATATAAATCTCTCGTGAGATAGGATCGGTCGAGGCAGGGTTGATGGTCGTCTCTGGCTGGGTCAGGAGGTACCTGTAGAGATAAGTATTCTCCAAGCCGGTGCGTGGGACGGCGAAATTGGACCCTGGAGGACAGGTGTCAGACACATTCGCGTATTCCGCGGTGGCATTGGACAGGGTCCACGAGAAGGGTGAATTGCCGATGCGACAGGCGCCTCGCCGCGTTTCAGAGCAGTTAGTGGCACGCCAGCGACCTTGTGATGAGAGGTCCATGATCGCGCAGCGGTCAAAGCTGGGGGTATCTCCCGTGCCGCCCCCGGTACTTGCGCCCTGTGGCTCACCGATTGCCCATGCCCATCCCGTTGATAAGGAGACGTTCCGATATTGCTCGACATTGGTGTCGGCGGTTTGGCCAAAGAGAGTGGTGTTGAGCAGCGGGGATATTCCGCATCCTGCAAGGCCAGAGATCGTATGTGTTAAAGATCCCATTGTGTCCACCGTAGACAACCCATCTGGAACAGGAAGGTTGCTGGAGGTCGCCCAAGACGAGTTGGATTGGGAGACGCCTGTAGCACCCGTCTTGTACAAGCAACCCGAAGTCAGTGTTTCATTTGTAGTAGCCGTAACATTCACCGTAGAAGTCAGATATCCAGGCAGGAAGATGGCATCTTCGTCTTGAGAAAAGTTGTAATCGGCAAGCTGCGGATCCAAAGATCCGTACTCGATGATGATCCGATCGGCTTTGGCAAGCTGGAGATACTTTGAAGATGGCCATCCATCAGGAGTACTTTGTATGCCAGCAGCATCTGTCTGAACGGTATAATATGGCACGATCGGCATGTAGCTTTCTTCCACCTGATACCAAGACTCGTTCAGGTTGCTTCGGTCCTTGGCAAGCTGAGCAGGGGTGTAGAGATATTCTCGCAGAGCCGCATGGAAAAACGAGCCAGCTCGTTCGGTCTCTGACGAGGGTAGGTTAGGGCCCGTCGCTGCTTTGGCCGGCTGGGTCGGTTCTGCATCGCTGCTGGCGACATGAAGATTGAGCACCAGATAGGTGGTGTAGACAAGCAGTTGAGATGTCGTGGCTTCAAAATAACCAACGAGTACTTCCGACAGAGTGTACAGGTCAAGATCATTGGTGCATCTGTAGGGACCCAACTCATAGACCGAGTCGCCATGTGAATCGACGTATCCAGTGACAGCCGCAGTGCCAGCATCCGAAGTTGTCGTCACCGCGGCTGTAGTAATAGTCGAAGTGGTAGAGGCTTCGGTAGTTGTAGAAGTGTAACTTGATACCGTCACGTCGACTTTGGCAGGGATCTGTACAGGACAAAAGGTCCATATCCGGCGTTCCACCGACCAGTACAGGTCCACAACTAGCCGTCTATATCCTACTGCGAGGAGGTTGGAGATACATTTGGCGGCATCCTTTCGAGCATACAGGCCATTGCCAAAGCAGGCTGATGATAGCGAGACGGCAGGGTT
This sequence comes from Penicillium simplicissimum, assembly GCA_024706585.1. NCBI lineage: Eukaryota > Fungi > Ascomycota > Eurotiomycetes > Eurotiales > Aspergillaceae > Penicillium > Penicillium simplicissimum. The sequence continues at coordinate 169,958 of JAMZTW010000061.1, forward strand.
GGTCACAAAGTTAATTGGGATCTGGCCAGCTACGTCGCGTTCACTCTGTGGTGATGTCAGCTCACGCGATGTATTATCGAAGGTCCATGCAGACTGACGAGAAGAAGCGCTATCCATGTGGCATCACTAATGGCATTCTCAGCATCATATGAGACCGACATGGAGAAGCACCGCACATTGCAACTCCCTGTAACATGCAGTGGGAATGGAGTAGTAGTGGTTGTGTAGTGGAAGAAGAAGAAGAAGAAGCGTAAGGGTAGTTTTCAAACTTTCCGTACGGGCGGAACGGAGAAGAGCTGCGGCGGGTGCAGATCACCTGAGTCGATCTGGCCACTTCGGCTCCTTGCCAAAACGACCTCACCTGCGCGGTTGCCCTCCACGAAAACTTCCATCGCCCTGCCCTACTCTCCTTTACTTTCTTTGCCTTCACTTCTGGCTTCATCCAACTCGCACCCGACCGCCATCCCCCCACCGCCATCCCCCCACCGCCATCCCCCGCCGCCTTTACCACAACCACCGCCCTTCTCGCCATGGCCGCGCCAGGCCAACCTTCCCCCCAGCAGCTGGCGCAGATGGCGGCGATGCAACAGCAGTTCGCCGCCGAAGCCGCCAAACGAGGACTGACTCCAGAGCAATTCGCCCAGCAACAGCGCGACCAACTCGCTGCAGATGCTGCCAAGCTTGGATTGACTCCGGAACAATATGTAGCGCAGTTGCGGATGCGGGCGCTTCAGGCGCATCAGCAGCAAATGGAGGCCCAGCGTCAGGCAGCTCAGGGAGGCTCACCCCAGCCTGGACAGGGGCAGCAGCCACAGCCGCAGCAGCCCGGCCAGCCCGGCCAGCCTGGTCAGCCTCAAGCTGCGCAGCAACCCCAACCCCAGCAGCAGACGCATCAAGTCCCTGTCCAGCCCGGACAGCCGGCTGACCCCAAGGCTCTGGCTGTCGCCAACTTTCTGCGCTCGCAGAACCTGAAGCCCCGGACTTGCATCCTGGACGGACAGCGCAAGGATATGTTCAAGGGTGAGTGAACCGGACAGTTCAGGACAACCGCAAGGATCTTTCCTTTATCTAACATTATGGTATCACAGTCAAGCGAGCCATCCGGGCCATCGAGTCCCCCGCCTACACCAAAGCCGCTGCCAAAAAGAACTCCCTCCTCCCACCCGTGACCGACCGCGCCTCCGCCGAGAACGTCTTCAAGCTCCTCCCTCTCTCTCTGCTCGCCCTACGCGTGAGCAAGGTCGACCCGCACGAGGGACACAACCACGCCAAGCCCAAGAACCGGGTCAAGGGCCAGTGGACCGTCAAGATCGAGCAACACCAGGAGGTTGATCCCATGATGCATTACGTCTGGCTGTACGAGGGTCCCCAGTGGAAGCAGAAGGCAATGGCTGCCGCCGTCGTGGCGGGCATTTTCGCCGTCGTGCTCTTCCCTCTGTGGCCTGTCATGCTGCGCCAGGGTGTCTGGTACCTGAGTGTGGGCATGATGGGCCTGCTGGGTCTCTTCTTTGCCATGTCGATTTTCCGTCTTATTCTCTTCTGCATCACTGTCTTTGCAGTGCCGCCTGGTCTTTGGCTGTTCCCCAACTTGTTCGAGGACGTCGGCTTCTTTGATAGTTTCAAGCCTGTGTGGGGTTGGCAGGAGGTACGTCATTGAAACCCTTCCCCTCGTCTTTATGGCCAATACTAACATGCACTTTACAGAGCAAGAAGAAGAAAAGCAAAAAGTCCAAGGCCCCTGCCATCTCCAGCACATCCCCAGACGCCACCCCCTCGGCAACCACAACCTCCGCGGAGCCCGCCTCCGGACCCAGCTCGAGCCCCGTGAAGCGAGATCTGACTGCCCGCGTGGAGGAAGTGGAAGAGTAATGGCTCTTTTCTGTTATCTTTTCGGTCCATACATTTCATGTCGCTAGGAGCGCACCGGAGGCTCGGACGCATTCTTATCGGAAGAAGCCCAAGGGTTTTCATTGAGCCATCTCGATTGAGCCATGTTTTTCATTTATGGTGCCTGTTCCGGCGTTCTATGTTCATTCTTATTTCTGGACGGCAAAAATGCGAATTGTCTACTTTTATCAACAGCCCTACTACTTTCCAATTGTAAGCACTTAACAATGATGCAAGTCCCTCGATATCCAGGCAAGAGTTATCAGAAATACACTCAGTAGAAAAATACCCAAATCTAAAGCTTCGCATTGAACGATGAGAAAAATTGGGGTATAGATAAAGACACGGTACACGAAATGAAGTATAGTTGACAATGTATATGTGACAGACGGGTATCGTCTGCAACAAAAATGTGATATAACAGAAAAAAGAAAAGTCAAGGATGATCCAAACAGGTTGGATAGTATGGATATGCTTGCGGAAGACGCTCGGGGTATTGGATGCGGATGCAGTTGGAGGATGCATATGAACAGGACACGGTGAGGGAAGCTCCGGATATCGCTCGTCAGAGAAGGTGACAAATAGAAGTAATCGGTCTAGAAGGAACACAAAGGGAGAGAGAGAGAGAAAGATAAGAGTAGGTGGATCAGAGTATATGGCGGAAGATTTTGGCGTCAAGGGGAATTTTTGTTATCGTATCTGTCTTGTGCATGATGGTGTCATTGGATCATCCTGGATTGCGGTGCAGCTGGCTTGGATAGCTTGCCATTGTGAGGCGGAGGGAGACCGCTCTGTCGTCGGTCTTGTATATGTTCGCGGATTTGCTGGGATTGGTAGAAACGATCGGCAGGAGGAGGGCTCGTCGACCAAATGGGTGCGGCTTGAGCGGCAATGGGCGAGGGAATTTTAGGGAGTGGGCAGTTTGGCGGTGGTGCCGCGGGAGGTCCAATAGTCAGTCCGGGCATGCTCTTGCGACGGGACACATTGTGGGACAATTGGTCTGGGCTCATTGTGGACACTCGGGGGCGTGGAATTGGAAGTGGTTCGCCTGGAGGAAGACTCGAAGCATGTGAATCCCCATTCATCTGAATACCCAGCCCAGAGCGTCCAACCAGGCTGAGAGGCCGAGAGGGCGGAGGGCTGGTTTCGGAAGACGAAGCACGCGGCAAGGGCGATTGATTCGCCGTATTCTGTAGTGACCGCACAGTTCTAGAGAGAGCGTCCTCAGAGTTGGAGGGCCGGAGGATGCGTCGACCGTTAGGTTCTCGCGTGATGAATATGGACTCCGGAGAGTCGGTCTGCTTCGAGCTTGCAACGCTGTATGTGGGAGACTGCGGAGGGGAGGAGATACTGGAGATGCTAAAGTCTCCAATGCTCTCACCCCGTCGGAGAACCCCAGCTAGAGGCGCGGGTGGAGAGGCCAAAGGAGGCGGCCCTGGTCTTGATACAAACTTCTTGCTGAATGAAGGAACGCTAAAGTTTGGTGCTGGCGGAGACGCACTGCGTATTAACGAGTCGGGTATACTGGGTGAAGATTGGCTGTGCAGAATTGCTTCAGTGCGAGGAACAGCAGGAAAGTCTGACGGTTTTGGTGACATATACAGAGATTGGCGTTTGGTATTTCCGTGGCTGGAAGTTGGCGGACTGCGGGTGTAGGCCGAATCAACGTCTCTGGCTCGAGCCTCATCCGAGAGATGGCTGCCATCTTGAGGTGGCGACTGCGGGAGATTGGCTGAAGTGAATGCAGATGATTGCACATCGGAGCCGTTGCTAGGAGCTGTGGCTTCTGTACGGCCCGTCGACACCGAGCCAGCGCGTGAGTCAACCATGGACTGGCGATTCACCGAAACATATGAGCTTCGCCGAGACGGCCAAGTCATTCCACCAATCGATTGGCCGTCCTCTTCGTCAGGCGAACGAAGGCCCTGAAGGCCCTGGGGCTGCAGGAACAGACTTGAGATACGGTGAGGATCTTTCTTCACAATGTTGCGAGCACTAGACTTGCTGCGAAGCTGAGGCTGCTGATCGTCATCGGAGTGCTTCTCCGCAGTGAACTTGGGTCCTCCGCGGACCTCAATCTCTGCTCGAACAGCCGTAAGCCATGAGATCATGGAGTCAGGGTTGTCGAAGACTAAGAGGAAGCTCTGAGCCATCCGTCGCGCATTTGATCGATGAAACCCGAATCGAGAGAAACGGCCCGATTTGGCGGGCTCGGGCGGTGCTGAGCCGTTGTCTGCCGTAGCATTCTGCGAGATTTGAAGGACCCAGTGCTTCCCAGGAATGGCATCACTGGCAAATGCTACCGATTGAGGTCCCAATTGCAACATCTTCTCGGGGAGACGGTCATTCTTCCCCTCGCCGGCGTACTGGAGGATAAAGCCCGCCGTGGCGAGTACGTAGATCTTTGTAGTCCACTCAACCTTGTTGATGGTGCCCGACAATGTGCGGAGATGCTTGCGCTCTTTCTGTTCTCTCTTCTTCCGGGCCGCGTCAGCCGCTTCATCTGGCACTGCCTCGACACCCGATTTCCCCGTTGTGGCATGGAGACGTAGAATTGCGTCCGCAGAGATGGCAGGCGCAGAGAGGCATTCATGCTTATATGACTGGGGGTATGCCTGGAAGAGTGGAGGCGGTTTCCATCCATACTGTTCCTGCGAAGGCGGCCCGGACTCGGTTGCCTTCGTTCTAGCCCTGGCCGACTTCAATGTTGCTCGAGGTCGCGGGGTGGTCGGAGAAGTCACTGTCGGGGTTGACACAGCAGTTCGGGGGCTTGCCAATGTTGGTGACAATGGGGTCTCTGCCACCAGCACTACTTGGGTACTCTCCGGTAGATCTGCATTGATTGCCGGCTGGTTTTCCTCAATCTCGGCCAGTTTGGCGTCTGGAGCTGCAGCTGCACGCTGGGATTTGTCGCGAGCAAAAAGATTGCGTAAGCTCGACTTGGACGTCTGTCGTTTGACGGGGCTCTGGAGCGGCACCGGGCCCTCCGTGCCATTGGTGCTGGGGTATTCGGTCGGTCGAGGACGCTGCAATCGCGAGGGAGCTGGTGTCGACGAATTGGCCGTGGGTCGGCTGAAATTGGTCTGCAATGGCGCCAGATGGTGACCTCTACGCTCGCCAAAGGACGGAGAGGGCAGCGGGGGGTCACGCATCATGGGGGAGGTCATTGTTGACCCTCAGGATGGTCTGGTCTGGCGACGGCATTCACCAAAGCATTGCCGACGTCAGAAGTCGCGATTATTATTGACAGGGAAAAGGGGAACGGGGTCGAGGTCTTCAGAAGGAAAGGATCATCGGCAAAGAACGTGGGCGCGGCTGCACGGCCGTTTGGCAACGTCATGCGATGGAAAATCGCTCGAGGAGGGGCGGATGGAAAAGCTTAGACTCGGGTGAGATTGCGATTTGAAAAGGACAGAGGTAAAAGAGCGTAAGAAGAAGACAAGAATTGGGACTCGGGAAGGTCAGCTGTGGAGAGAGAGAGAGAGAGAGTGTGTGTGTGTGCGAAGGATCGACTACTGTGGGCGGCCCCAAAAGAAAGTCGAGTCGAGGTGATGCGACGTGCATAAAAATGAGGCCGCTAGCAACAGTTGGGTGCCCCTGAGTGGTCCTATTTTTCATTTCCTCGCGATCCTGGCTTTCATTTTTTTTTTTTGCCAAGGTACTTTTGACTACGATGGGAGTACACAAAAGAATAAAAAAAGACGTCTAGTCTGATGTTATCCTTTGCGATACGGAGTACTCACTCACTCAGACCCTGTCTAACGGACTAGGCAGCTGTTAACTATGTTATGTGCTATGTGGATGACCTTAATATTCGCCAAGATGAAAGTTACCGAGATCCAAGGTTCACCGTGCGTAGGAGCAACTGGCGAGCGGGATCAATTAGATTGGTAAGACTTCCAAGTCAATCATAGCCCGCTCAAGCAATATTCAACCAACGATTCCTCCCGTTCAAACTTCATCCCAACATCGTCATCCATCAATCAGCATCATCAACGGAAGAGCCGAACTATCCCAAGCTAGGATAAGCCGAACCCGGCTAACTGCCAGGCTAACAGCTTGCCGGAACTATACGGAGTCTCCCCGCCCATCTTTCTTTGTCTTCTCCCTTCGATCGTCGTTGATACAGCGTGCTACTGCTCGGTTGGCTTCACTAGCCAGCGGGTACCTACTGCCAAGAATGACTTGGAAGTATGATGTATCAAGTCTGTCGTTCTCGCAGTCTCTTGTACAACCTGATCATCATCTGAATTTTTAGCTTCTGGTGAATAGTGGAAAAATCAAGGCATCCCCATTTCCATTATTCGCCAAAGCCCCAAGGAGGTCAGGCAAGGACTCAAGGAGATTACTTCCCCTCAACCACGCGTTAGTGGAGCGTAACCATTCGCTCCACCCGATTCAGCGCGTCCAAACTTTCCACTCTCGGTAAACAGTCGTGCTACGGTGCTAGTGGCCACGCCTCCATCCGAGAATATTCGGGAAGCTCATTGCAAAGTGATTCAATTGCATGTACGGAGTACTGTACAGTGTACACACTAAGCTGCCGGTCCGCACTTCAACCCCTGCCCAGCCTCAACGGCGCCCATCAGGCCAGCACCATTATCGCAATGCCGCGCCATGGCGATATCCTTTTGGGTCAGCCCGCGGGGGCGATGCGTCGTCCAGTGGACATCGACGGAGCCAATTCGCTAACAGCAAAATGGGTGTTAAGCTTGTCATATCACTCCATGGATTTTTGGACTTTCTCAACAACTTTCCCCTCATCCCCTAGGCTTCAAACTTACCACAGTCATCGTGGGGTGGTGCTTCTTTGCCGAGCTTTCGGCGGCAATGAGATTCACAAACGACTGGTCGGAACAATGTCATTAGCCTGAACATGATCCGACTATGGCCATTGCGTATAGTCTTTGGTAACACGGTACTGTAGCACTGGATGTACCATTGTACCACGGGGGCTCGCAGGGAAAAATAGCCTTTGGTCACACTTACCACCGCTTTGAAGTAACTCTTAAAATGAAACGTCTTGGTGACACCCATGCCATCGGCATCGAGCGCCCAACCCTGCTGTTGCAGGAGTGTTCGGGTGTCGGCGCCCAGCTGCGCGGCATCTTCGCCCTCGGCGAAGCACGGCTCGGCTGTGTTAGACGCCATGCGCACCTTGGGGGATGGTGTCAAGCGGGTCTGGAATGATGCTGTCCTGGGTGCTGTGAAGATAGGTGCTGGTCGGAAAAGTCTCCCACAGAGACGAAAAGCGGGGTAGCTGCTCATTGCTGTATGGGGGAAAGGATGAAGCCAAAAGTCCCTCGAGTGTGTCGCCTGAGCTCTTCGGCGCACGGACCACGCGTATCTTAGTTATCGCAGTCATTGTGACAGTCTGACTGCCTGGAGCAGTCTATACAGAATTCGGTTTGAATATAGCTCTCCCATACAGAAAGGCTAGTTCCAGTTTACCATAATGAACTATGGCCGTGCATTATTACCTAGGCTGGAGACATCCAGAGTATGGTATTTCCAGACTTGGCCCTTCGTCAAGGTTCTCAATCAAAATTTACGTCACCCATGCATATGCTCACTGATTGTCAGTGATCAAGTCAAGGTTAGTATGATTAAACTACCTATAATATAGCCTAATTAGAAATACTCAGTCCGACAATAATACTCGGAGCGTTCTGTTCTGTGGCAAAAAAAGATCCAATACATCGACCATGGTGGTGTCCTTGGTGTCCTTGGTGTCCTTGGTGTCCTTGGTGTCCTTGGTGTCCTTGGTGTCCTTGGTGTCCTTGGTGTCCTGGGCAGCCCTAGTCCCGTTGGACGGAGTATCATTGATCTTGCAGACAGTGACGGTTGTCGCAGACTCCGTGAGCTGCCCGAAACTTCCAGTCAGGACAATAGCTTGCAAATTGATGAAGGAGTTGGATAGTTCATGTCTAGAGTCTTGAACAACCAATTTGAATGAATCGCTTCGTGCAATCTCACATCCATCGAAGCAGTCCAGTCTAGATGCTTACCCCACGATTGGAAGCCAAGTAACTGACTACAGGACTAATTCCATCAGTATGGTCAGTTCCACCATTAGCCAAGGTAATTTCTTTTTTTTCAATGCAGCCCGAGGTAGATACTCCAATCGATGGTTGATAGACTTAGGGTTACGGCTAATTATTCAACATGCTTCCCTCCAGGGCCGAAAACGGACATGCCCAGACTGTACATCTCTAATAGCGTCGCAAAATACTACCCATGCCATCCAGATGATGACCATCATTACCGTATTGATCTACCCCTCCGAACAAAATGGGAAAGCAGCAAGGGGCATCTACACGATGCTCATGCAAGACGCAAGTCCCTCCCCACCACTGCGATCGATCGTGAAACCACGCGCCCACTCCGCAGTGATCGTCGATCGGATTATCTGTTTGATGAAGTGGGGGATAGTTCCATGCACGATGTTGTCGATCACACAGGAATGCATCCTGGCTGCCTCACCCACACTAAATGAGATCGATTCTACAGACTATAGTATATTGGCGGCACATAAATCCTGGGGGCGATAAACTCAATTCGAGGTAATCAACTATACCAGAGAAACAAGCATCCAGTGCACAAGCCCATACGCGTACAAAACACAAACGACAAATTCCTCCACCACAATTCTGTGAATAACACAAGCAATGAAACAAGCAAGCCCATTTACTGAAACATAAGGACAACAAGTAATGACGTGAAGGCACAAGTGCAGGAGATGTGTCTCTGCAAACCATAAGGAGATCCAGCGAGGACCCCTCCAAAACAAGCAAGCCATTGACTAAAACAAACGGACAGCAGGTAGTGGCGCAAGGGCAATGTGTAGGGGATGCGTGACTGCGAGTCATGAGGACATCCACCGAGGCCACGTCCGATAATCAGCAGAATTAATTAAGAGTCCATCACGCCCAGCGCAGGATCCATGCGGTTGAAAGACATGCACAGAGAATAGAAGATGTGATATTGCCTATAAATCCATAGGCAGCAAGGTCCCCCTCTTGGCCATGGACCATGGACCTTGGACCATTGTTGTGAGTGCACGTTCCAGAGATGTGCATCAGGAAGTAGTCCGATACTCCGTAGTATCAGGATCAGGCTCAGTAAGACACTAAGACGTAAGGCGTCTAGACTCCAGCCAGACTGTTGCGGCGCGAGTTGACACGGGAATTGGCACGGGAGTTCACGCGCGAGCCGGGACGGCTGCCCATGGTCTGCCGGATGCGGAGATCCTGCTGAGACCGGGCATAGGAACTGGCACGAGAAGCCTCCGGGACCTTGGACAGGCGACGGCCCTGGGTGGCCATGTCGTGGCGGGCCTCCTCGAGCTGCTGGGCGAAGGGAGAGCGCTTGCGCAGAACGGGGCCCTTCCAGTAAATCACGTAGACGGCAATAACCAGCGGCACCGAGATGCAGACTAGAGAATCGGGTCAGCAGACAGTTCCGAGTTGTTGCAACACGAAGGGTGCTTACAGAGGATCGTGGAAGCATATTCGAGATGGTACTTGCCACCAATGTCTGTGAGAAACAGAATGTTAGTCAGAGAAAGATGGAATGGGGGATCCTTCGATGAAGAACGACATACTCTCAAAGAACGGAGTGGCAGGAAGGGTGAGTACACCAGCCAAGAAGTCACGCGACCATCCATTGCCGCCAGTGGCCGATGCAGAGTAAGGTCCGTAGGCACAGATCATGTAGTCGATGGTGGCCATGTAAATGGCGTAGTTGGCGATACCGATGATGGCGGCAAAAATCATGGAGCCGATCCAGTGGCACTGAGGCAGGCTGGTCCAAGCAAAGCCAATCAAGCCAATCGGCAGGCAAGGAACGGTATACAGCAGCCACCACAGACGAGACTCATATTGGGCGCGCTCGCTGTCGGGATTGTCGCGGCGCTCTTTCACATTGCGGCGAATGACAGGGAACCACGAGATCCAGGCAATGAAATAGCCGACCAGAATAGGGATGAAGGCCAGACCCTTCTCCCAGGTGTTGAAGCCCCACTGGCCATACACCAGAGACAGAGACTGAACGAACATGAAAATCAGGGCATCACTGAAACCACTCAAGAGTGACAGAGTCAACACAATAGGCTCAGTGAGGAACATACGGAAGGGACGAATCCAGGTGACCAAGAGCTCACGAGGCGGGAAACGCTCGCGGAAAGACAGGCCTTCGGTTGGGCCGTAGATGTTCGGGTTCTCGCCGCTCTCGCGCATTTTCTTGGCAATTCGGTCCATCATCACGGTGGTACGGGTCTCGGGAACAAGCAGGAAATGCATGATCTGAACAAAACCACCAAAGATCAACTGGATCCAAATACTCCAGCGCCATGGAAGGAATGCCTCCACAAAGCCACCCACCACGGGGCCCAGGACGGATCCACCGACAGAAGAAAAGACGACGGCAGCGACAGCGTATTGCTGGGTATCAGCTTCCCAAAGATCCGCAATCATACCCAAGGTAACAGAGCCTCCAGCAGAGGAGAGACCACCTAGAGCACGGCCGACCATGACGGAAGCAAAGTTAGGTGCGAGGGCGACCGGCAGTTGAAAGACGTTGACAAGGAACAGCGAGGCTTGGAGGATGGGCTTGCGTCCCAGTTCCTCACTCCATGGTGCCCACAGCTCACAACCGAAAGCGTACAGCACCAGGAAGATCATTGCACCGCAGCGGGCGGCTTGCTTAGAAACACCAAACTCCTCGGAAATCCCCCCGAGGCCGTTGGAGTACAGAGAGGTGTTGAAGTTCATAGAGGTCTGGACCAAGAAGATGACTGTGATGATCATCCACTTGCGCTTCTCACTGAATGAATAACCGAGTTTGTCATAGCACATATCCTCAGTGAGTTCAACTCGACCGCCTTGTGTTTCGAGTTGGGCATCCTTCTGGTCGAGCTTTTCGTTCAGACCAGAGTCGAAGATCTCTTGCTGGGTTGCACTAGAGGCCTCCGACGGAACCGCATCGCGGCCGCCTCCCAGTTTCTCTGGGGTGCTCGCCATGCTGAGAGTTTCTTCAGGGCAGGAAGGAGTAAGTTAGCATTCAGAATAACGGCATAGTGGAGGAGTACACGGCAACAATGTCACTCACAGTTGAAACACGATTTGAGTACAGTGACTGATTCACCGGTTCACACACGGTGGGTAGAATGGAAAATCTGGGGAAGGACAATGGAGATGTGAAACAGAGCAATGTACAGGAGATGATGGAAGTCGAGGGGAGGGTGAGAGAGAAGAGGAAAGAATCCAGAGAAGCACTCCCAGCAGGGCAGGGAAGGAAGGCGGAGGAACAGGAAGGCGGGCATAGCTTAATAAGTGCACGAGGTACAGCCCGGACTGTTCTGGCAAAATGGAGTTTGGTCGATACAGGAAAGAGGGCAATACGACCAACAGGGCAGGGGCGATGCAACAGAACGACCGCCGCTATCAAATGCGGCCGGGCATTCCTTGGGCCATCCACTTTTCGTCTACTTGCACTCGGCCTTCACTCGTCCAGTGGACAATCAATATGCGCCCCAGGTTTTGATTCTTTGTGTACTCCAGACGTGACTAGCTTCTTCTCCAGACTCCTCGTCGTGGAGTTTCCCTTTAGACTTGGTTCACCGAAAGATGCGGGATGCCGACTGAACGTGTTTCCCGTGGGCCCATACTCCCAAGTGGCCATGTCCACCATACCCCCCACTAATGACATTGATGCGGGCTGCACTCCAACCATTCCCACCCCAAGAAAGTCTTTCAACACTCAATTCTACCGTGATCCAACTACAAGTCTAGCCATTACTTCATCCTACAGATTTCAAGAAGATCTTCGCAAAGCCTCTACAGCCTTGTGGCGCAAAGCCCTGAATCATGCATCCACTGCCATCGACGCCCGCCACCAGATTCAGATTGGCAGATAACCAGACCAGGCCCCGGAAACAGCCTGCCCCACACCTGCACAGACCGCAATTGGATGTTCGGCTCCACTCGTGAGTGCACGATGACCAAAGGGCCGATTTCTTTTGTTTCCCAGGAATCCAATTGTTCTTCGGGGGAGGTCCAAAGCCGCCGCTTTAGGGTCCGACAAAGCCAGGAATGCCCGCATTGGGAGGTGGAGGAGACTGCGGCGCAGCATCTGGTATCTCTTTTCTCTCCTATCTTCTGGATGCATGCAACATTGAATCTACAGTCTCTAACCCGAAGCAGGCCACAGAATCATATAGCGCTTCGCGAGGCAAGGAGTCGCGAGGAATGGCCAGTCCCCGGACCGCATGGTTCCCCATCGCAGATCCCGGACGATAGAGGGGCGTCAACCAGAAAACAATTACCCAACAAAAATGACGCAGGCCACACTTCGCAGCAGAGATTATCCTATCCAAGCCGACCAGGCCGAATCTCATGGACAAACAAGAGTAAGCGACAGCACACTTGGCACATGTCCATCAGGATTTGGTGATCGCCCACGGCCCAAGGATACGATCCCAAGTGACGTCAAGGCGCTCCAGGCGACGGGGCTCAGGGCTGTCCGGTCCTATTACAGTGCACACTGGGCGCAACGGCCGTGGTTCGTGTCGGAGGCCTCACAAAGACCAGGCTAGCCAGGTCAGGTTCAGGAGTAGGTACCTGCCCGTTGGTTGCACCCCTGTATAATGATGCTACTGTTGAGGTACACTTACGGGCGTGGCGCCGCGGCGATCGTCATCCGTGCAGGGGTCCAGAAAACTTAGGAAGCCTTGTTCCGACCCCCCCAACCTCCCTCCCTGAGTCCCTGGGGCTACAGTTACTCTGCGTCGTGTGTCGATTGTCTGTTTTTGGGTCGCCCCCCGTCACCTTACATAATTTGTGCTTTCGCACCGTCAGGTGGATTGAAATTTACAATCCTGCCTTGGGGTCTCCCTGCGGTCGCTTCGTGTCGCCTTTCCAGAAGACAGGATCGAAGGATGTCAGAGCGTCGGAGTCCGCCACATGAAGTATGAGGAACTGACCTCAATCCCTTGCAGGCTGCCTTGATCCCCTCAGTCTCTCCCTTTCGGCGAGTGCGGTATTTCTGATGCGGACATGGTTGGGGCTCCAAAATTCACCCGAGTCTCGAGCAGTCTATGTTCTTGTTCCCAATGGAGCACAAAAGTTTCCCTGATTAACCGAGGTGGACCCCAGCTTTGTCTTCGACCTAGAGTAATGGAACGCAGTAAAGGGTGATTAGGGCCGGTAAGAATCAGGTTTACTGTCTTGTATTATCGTGGATTATTTCTATCTCGATGCCTGATTTCCTGAACTTCCGGCAAACAAACGCATCTTTGGGCGTTCTTTGGCATGGGGGGGGGGGGGGGGAGGGGGAGTCAAATCATGCAGAAAGGGGGGTCAATTTAGTAATACCCTAATTGAATGATCGACAAGATCGCATCGTAGTCGCCACGCGTTTTCAAGGGATCGACCGAGAAATACCTTGAGGAATTTGATATCACCTCTGTGGACTACTTAGTACTGCTTAGATCCATGATGGGTGTATCTAGAATAGCCACGTATCGGGCGTGTATACCACCGGCTGTTGAACAGGCACCTATGTATCTCTCCAAGCAGTACCAAGTCCCAAGTCCATGCCCGGAAATCAACAGAGTACCCCCTCAGTAATAGTGATTCAAACCTAACCAGCTATATCTATCTTCACACCGGGAAAAGACTAGACAAGAAGTAGGTTTTCGCTTCAGTGCGTGACTTCTAAACCAGTGATTGAATGGAGCAACTTAGATATGAACGATGAATAATGGCCTCATTCATCCCGAACTACCGCATCAACGCACCCTCGACCGCTGGTTGACACTGGCGCAGCCCATGCCACCCGGCGACTCCGGCTAAACTACACAATTTACCTTGTGCATGTTCCCTTTGCCTTTTGAGTTTGAATTCAACAACTATCTATGACATATACTCCGTACTTTTTCTCGACTCGGCGCAATGCAAAACTCTGAAAATCAGCAGACGTGGGGGAACTTGGGAAGAGGGGCATAACCGTGTTTGATCGGCGTGGCTGACTTGACAATCCTTGGCTCGCCTTCTATTCAGCCTGCCGGGCTCAACGCAGCTATCCCCTCCCCCTGGATCTGGGAGTCAAGTCCAGGGACCCTGGAGACGTAGACTGGAAACAGGTAGAACCAAGAGAACATTAGTGACGGTTACACCGGAAGAACTTCCATTGGGGGAGGCAAAAGGAGATATTCGCCGGGTCAAGGTGCCCAGCCGCGAAGGGGAATGTGGCTGTCTTTGAGGGTGTCGTCGCAGTTTCTGAATCTGCTGTGCTTGTCTACTGTACTCGGCTAGTCGCACAAGACTGAAACCCTCTCAATGGCCCCGCTGATGAAATACAGCAGGGTGTATGTTGAGCCAGTCGGTCTTTGATCGTTGGTGATAATTCTTTGTTCGTCGAGTGCGAAGTCAGTGGAATCCCCCACGGACTCCAGATTCCCTCCACGGAAGTGGAGAGTGTCTGGCCTTGGTGCCTGGATACCTGGATGCCTCAAATGTCTGGTGTCAGCTCAGACAGTCATAATCACGTGACTCTAACTAGTTAACTCACTAACTTAACTAGTTAGTTAACTTAACTAGTTAACTAAGTTAACTAGGTTATCCCCGCGATCTGCTGACTCATCTCCTCTGATGATCATGCCCGCTGCCTAAAGAAAGCATCGAGCTTCTGTCAAAGGTTGTTTCTTTGAAAGTCGATCCCCTGAACTGAACACCCTCCTTTTCTCCGTCGAGCTCACCATGTCTCCCGATCTAAACTCGCTCCCACCATCTCGCTCCTCCTCCACCTCCTCCTCCCTTCCACGTCGGAACCCATCAGCCGTCTCTCCTGGCACCACCACCCCCTCCCCCGCGCCCGTCAACGTCAACGCAGGCACCACCTCCCCACGGCCCTCGCGTGGGTCAAGCATCGGCCGAGTATCAGTCTCTGAGCGACGCCGGTCAGCCGCCGGAATGCATCTGAACCTCAACGAGCCCGCCATAGTCTCGGGCCATAATAATGGCGACACACACTGGTCCGAGCATCGTAGCTCGATGGGCCAGGCATTCCGCACGGCTAGTCCCACCAGCCACGGCGGCAGCCCGGTCTTTGCAACCGCGGACCCGCATCACCAGCGTGCTCCATCGTTGGGCGAACTACACCAGGAACTGGAGCAGGAGCAGGAAGCACAAGTGGTGAGATCAACTTCCATCAATGATACCTTCGTCCCGCTCCGACGGGTTATCCTGGGGGTTGAATACGGGAACATTAGAGCTAATCAAGATCCTCGTTCCAATAGAACCGTCTACTGCAGATGATCCGCAGCCAACAGGCACAGCTACAACAGTACCAGCAGCAAAACCAACAGCACAACTCATCCGCATCAGG
The DNA here is from genome assembly GCA_024706585.1 of Penicillium simplicissimum. Classification (NCBI taxonomy): domain Eukaryota; kingdom Fungi; phylum Ascomycota; class Eurotiomycetes; order Eurotiales; family Aspergillaceae; genus Penicillium; species Penicillium simplicissimum. The sequence continues at coordinate 185,231 of JAMZTW010000061.1, forward strand.
CACGGCGGTCATCGACGACTCAACAACTCCGGCATCCGAGCGGTCGGCCACCTTCTTCCCGCCCATCCCTCCAGCCTCGACAGCGCCCAGCAACCGTCTTTCAATCTCGTCTCTTTCCAACCGTCGATCCTCACGTCCGCCCAGCCAGACCGCGTCACCGAACTTGCGGCCACGGGACCCATCGCGGGGACCAGAGGGTACGGAGGCGTTCCCGAGCCTCCGAGACTCCCGTCGGAGTAGTCGAGATGAGGGGGCATATTACCAAGCCGAAGCGGCCATGCTTAGCCGAGAGAATCAGATGTTGCGCCAACGGATTCGAGAACTGGGTAGGTGATCGCGGTCAAACCTGCTATTTGTCTTTGCGGAGTTTTATTGGCGAGGTGTAAACACTCCAATTTTCCCATGCTAATCAACATCGCTCCACTTCAGAACGGCAAATCAGTGATATAACCACATCCACGAGACCCGCGGCATCTGCAGCTGCCGACTCGGGCCCGCTTTCGAGGCAAGAGGGGACCGAAACGGCAGACTCACAGGCCGTGCAATCGGCCGATGGCAAAGACTGAAGGAACCTGTCGCTTCTGAAACTTTGTCTTCAAGGACGGCAGGTTGACTCCACCGTCCCATGATAATGATCCTGTGTTCTTTTGGAGTATGATCATCTCCACCATGGCTCCGGGGGTCTTTGGCGTTTATAGACAGGAACCGGCTTTGTTTCACTTTTCCTAGCTCTTCGCTGCAATTAACTATCTGCGCAGGGGCAGATCTCTATGGCTTGAAATTAATAGTGCAAGGGACAGAGACATTGGGGTCTCTAGAACAGCCGGGATACGCATGTCGATCAAGAAATTGCGTCGACTTGGCCATGCCAACCTCACAACAGAACTCGCTTGTGACAGTGTTCTTGATTCCGAGCTGTGAACGTGATCTTGAACCAGTCTTTACATTTCAATCCCACACTTGACCAACATCCAAAACCATGCCGGCCAGGAAAATCACTCCAGGGTTATGTTTGCTGGATTCGTTGATTCGGGGCTGCCCGAGTGCACTTCAAGGACGAGTATGTGAATGGCAACGGACGTCATCGTGCTTGGGCAGCCCCCTATCCTCGCTCTGTGCCAACGATGGCTGTCTAAATGGAAATTGATGTTGTTGATTATACGGACAGTATTCAATTCATTATTATCAACACTGAGCTTCGTAGAGTATGATCCCACAATACTTGCAAGGTTACTGGTCTGGTCTGGTCTAGAGCTATTTTCTCACAAGGTCCACGAGAACTACCTGGTAAACCTACCTAGCAGTGGCTGCACCGCCAGTCCAATGACAGTCCAACCGGTGTAGTTGTACTAGGGGGCAACGCGATTCCCCAGGGGGAATTCACATGTATATTCTAATATGGTCAGCCACCTGATGGGTCCACCAAGGAACCAGGCAAAGAGCAAAGAACCACATAGCGTATAAGGTTGTGTATGACCAAAAAAATGTGTATTCATGTTGTATCCACACAACTATACAAGAGATATCTTCATCTATAGCGGCGCTGAAACCAGATATCAAAAACCGAGGACCGAAGTTTAGAACCAAAGCAAAAAAGATAAGGGGGAAAAACCACAATGCAAATGCTTTCTACAGCCCTTACAGCCCTTACAACTTGGACTTCTCGGGCTGAGCGGCCAGCTCGGGGAGGAGGACGTCGCGGAGTTCCGAGGCAGCCTCGTTCAGGAAGTAGCTCATGCGGTGGGCGCCGAGGCGCTTGCAGACAATGTTGAAGTTCAAGCTAGTGGGAGAAGTGTTTAGTATGCGAAAGTTGAATTTTGTGATCGGACCTGGGTGGGAACATACCTGTTCTCGTTGATCATGTAGGCAATACCGAAACCGTCATCGATAACCTGGCTCCATCCGTAGCCGTTGAAGAACTCGGAGCTCAGCTGCGAGGAGGAGATGTACCAAGAGCCCGAGTAGGAGAAGGCGGGATCCTCATAGATAGCGGGAAGCTTCTCGCCGGGCTGGAGCAGCTTCTTCAGACCGAAGAGGTGGCGGTCGACACCGCGGCCGTCGCTAGCCTCGAGAGTGTACTTGGTGTGCTGGGACAGGGCGGCACGGAACAGCTTGACGACCTCCTCGCGGGGCACACTGGGGTCGCAGAAGGCGCGGGTGAAGGCGACGCTCTCGTCGGAGACGGTACGGGTGGTCTCGGTACGGCCCTCCTGGAATTTACGGGTCGAGGCGGACTCGTAGGTCGGGCGGTTCTTGCCGTACATCTTGTAGTAGGCCAGCTGGATGACCATCTGGACGTAGGCGTCCGGGCTGCACTTGAACTTCTTGATCAGACCCTTGCCGTAGCCTTGGTAGGCCTGGACGACGAGCTCGTGCGAGCCAATCTGCTTGCGGTGGTACTGGGCGGCAACGTCAATGGCCTCATTGACCTCGTCATTCAAGGCGAACTTGACGGCCTGAGGGTCGGCCAGCTGGGAGCGGACGGACTTGGCAGAGAGATCGATCTTCTTGCCAAAGATCAGGCCGTTGACAAAGTCGTTCAGGCGGTGGGTCGGGGTACCGTCCATCATGGAGTGCTCGCCCATGAAGCCAGCAGTGCCGTTGTCGTTGACAATGAACTGCAGAGGCTTGTCGAACCAGCGATTGCAGCCGTCGCCGTGCCAGTACTGGTGAGCACGCTCCTCCAAGGTCACGGGCTTGGCATCATCCAGACACACCAAGAAACCGGCGGACTCGATGTCCCGCAGAGCCTGCTCGTTGGCCGGGTCGGCGGCAATCAGCTTCTCGCGGGCAGCAGTCCAGTGATCACGGTCAGCTACAGTCAGCACGCCGACCGGCGGGGCAGGCTGGGCAATCTCGTAGATGCGCTGGAACTGGTGCTCCAGCTCCGACACGTTCAGGGCCTGACCGTCCACGACGAGCGGCACCTTGAAGAACTGGTTCTTGCGGACGACGATGATGTGCTGGTTCTCGGCGGCGGAGTACTTGCGAGGGAAATCCTCGGGTTTGGCGGGGATACGGCAGCAGTTGAACATGTACTCGTACGAGCTCATGGCCATGGGCTGGCCGCGCATATACTCGGGCTCGAGGGAGCCATCGTCGACCTGGCGCTTGAACTCCAGCGCAGCTGAGGTAATGGCGGCCGCACGCTTGGCCGGGTTGCGGCGTTCCCGGTCGTCGCGGTAGGAGTAGAAGTAGGAGACGTAGGGAATGACGGGGTCACGGTAGGCCAGGTAGGCGGCCGAGTTCCACCACTCGGAAAGCCAGTTCTTGACCTTGGGGTCGGCGGCGCGCTCCAGCAGACGCTTCTGCAGGGGCTCACCCTCACCGCCAGGGCGGATGAAAGCCTCGACGGCCTTCTTGGTGCGCTCAAACTCGGCCTCGGACACCAGCGGGTGGACAGACTTGAGGTAGCGCTTACCGGTCTCCTCCAGGGTCGGGACGGGGAGGCGGGGCAGGGAATCTTCGAAGCGGAGCATCTTGCCCTTGGAGAGATCCTCCTTGTACCCTGATCGGCGCATTAGTTAGATTCGCAACGCGTTGCGCACGAGTTTGTACGCTCTCGGGACCAGATCATGCTCGTTGTGAGCTTCTCTCGTCGCGCGCGCGGGGCATGTGATAACGTACCCTCAGGGACAGATGACGCCTTGCGAGCCATGGCGGGAGTCTATACGGATATTGTCAGTTCAATTGTTCAAGTCGCGTCCTTGTAAGCTCCTTTCGCTGCAATTCCTTTGCACTTTTTTTCCCGTTTCATTTGTAGCGCAGGACACGAGATCGGAGGTGGCCGTCTTACCGAGCGGGCGAGTAGTTGTGTCGGAGGGAGCCGGGGCCTTGACAGGGTGGAGAGACGGCTTCGCGCAGAGGCAGCGAACATCCCTCTCAGTGATATGGTTACGGAGGAAGAATGGGGGGTATAAAGAGGAAGAGGAAGCAAGACAAGACAAATTGTCGGAGTTGGTCAGGAGAAAGTCCTAATAAGAGCCGAGTTGACCGGGGGTGAAACTATGCCTCGGCTGTACGGATGGGGCGGTGTATCGTCTTTTTGGGGTTGGGTTCTTGCCTTATTGGACTATGGAGTATGGATAGGTATGGTCACGTTCTGTTCCACTTCCACAGTAAATTGTGTTCGGTCCCGCCCGGGACCAGTTTGCTCCCGAGGAAAACGATGGCTCAGACTTTCCTTGATTGGCAGTTGGACCAGCTTTTCTGAAGCCGCTGAGCCTCGGTTGACTGTGGGCGAGTCTGGGGAGAAGTGGAGCGAAGGCACAAGGGAAGGAGAGAGACGACTCAAGTATGGGGCACGAACTTCGAAGAAGCCAGGATCGGCTCACCGAGAAGGCCGCGAAGCAGTCTTTATGAAGAAGATATTATGATTCTCGGAAAATTACAACACTATTAGTTAATGATAAACCATCATGTCACCATCGGTATTATCGGGTCGTTCCTCGGCCGGTTAGCCTTTACGCAAAACCCAATTCGCGGGGAGAGCTTAAGCGGGACCGCATAGAAATTCAACAAACACGCTGACCGGGAAACCCCAAGGTGCTCTCCGCGGAGAGGATCGTAAATATTAGAGAGACTAAATACTAGACATCAAACAAGAACGAAATGGCAATGACCGGGTCAGACCTATCCCTGTCCGCCCTGTGCAAGGAAAGCCACAGAACGCATCCCTTCATCCGCTCCCGCTGACCCGAATGGACAGAAAAGAAGGAGGAGAGTAGAAACAGAACAAGTCGATGACCACACAACCAGTATAAGGGGGAAAAAAAACTCGCTATTCGCAGGTATCAACAGGCCCAAAACCAGAAACGTAAACTGCAATCCAAGCCACGTCAATACTAACATAAGAAATTCAAAGGAGGAAACGCCCGCGGGTCCAAGCCAGGACCAGGCAAAGAGATACCCCCAGAAAGATCAGACTCCACCATTCCCCGGATAAAGTGCAAGTGGATCCAGGTAACCATTGCCAAACATTCTTGTAGAAATGCGGAGAGGAGATCTTCGCAAAAAGACATTAAGAGACCGGCTGAACGGGCGTGGGCTGCTCCGGACCCTCCAGGGACCGGGGAACTTGAACTCCACTCCGGCGAAGCTCGTCCATTCTGGCCATGGCTGGCCCCGTGCAGATACGCCCCGTCTGCATCAGCGTACGCAGGCGCTTGCGTCGGGCCTCGCCGCTTCGCTCTTCCCCGCGTCCAACCCCGTCATCCACCCAGTCCACCCGGTGGATCATGAAACTGACCCCATCGTGACGGCCAGTCCACTTGCGGGACTTGAGGGCGAACATCACAGTTGATTCATAGTGGTCGACACGGGGAAGAATCAGAAGAGTAATATGCAAGTCCTTGTCGGCCGGGGGCACAGGTGGGAGACGGGGTTTACGACCCTCTGGCCCGGCCTTGGACGCACTCGCGGCACGGTCTTCGGCCGTTGGCCGTGGAGCATGTTGGTAGGTGTCCTTGATTTCCAAATCGAGCATAGCTTCGTCCACATCCTCACCCCAAGCGCCGCGGATGTATCCCGAGTGGATGGCAGCCGCAACGGGATCAGAGTCGTCTGTATAAACGCCGGTGCCCCACAATGCTCGTCGGGCACAGATTTCTTCACGTCGAGCCGCATCAATGCGGAAGCGCGGAACTCGAATAGTGAAAGTGCAATTCTCATGTTCCTCAAACCGGGGAAGAGGTTGCGGGGTTGTGGTGTATCCGAACTTAGAGCTTTCTGGGGACGCTTTGGCGCTCGGGGCGCCGATGCGAGGGGTATACAGTGTGGACCCCAGGTGGTGCCGGGGCAAGTGCGCCACGCTGGATAGGATTGGTTCGAGATTCACAGTCATACGAGGTTCCCGGATAGGAGGGGCGGGAAGGGTAGCTATGGCTCGGGGTGCGTGGTGATGGTGGTGGTGGTGATGATGGTGATGATGGCCCACCGGGGCTTCGGCAGGAGTAGATGTTCGACCCAACAAATTAGCAGGCGTAGGCCGATGGAGACCGCTCAAAGTAGCGGCTTCTTCATCTGCCTTCGGGCGGTGATGATGGTGACTGGAAGAAAAGGTTAGCATAATACAATGACACGCAAAAGCTTGAGAAGAAGGGGAAACCCCGTACTGGTGATGGTGATGGTGCACATGCCGTGAACGACGACCACGACTGGAAATCGCGGCGCCGGCGTCATCCATAGGAACATCCTCATCGCGTGATTTTCTGGATCGCCGTTGGCCAGTAGCCGATGCTGGCCGAGCAGTTTTAGGATCGTCAGCGTCCCCATTTACTGACCGACCGGTGAGACTGTCACGCTTGAAAGGGCTGGCAATCAGCGGGGTGGACGGGCCACTGCCCGATGAGCCACCCGTCACACCACCAACACCGCTACCGATTCCAGAGAACACCCTCCCCAGCTCATTCTTGATTCCCGGTTCCCCAGAGGGACTGATGAAGGGAGCCTGGGCACCTTGCACAGCCTGTGGCAGCGGGGAAGCTCGGCCTCCACGTTTGCCATCGACGCCCACCGCCAGAAGGTTGCGGTGCTGGAGAAGCTCATCACTGCCCTTGCGCCGCCCTTGCTCGTCGAGTGCAGAAAGGCCGATCGAGGGGGCTGTCGTAGAAGAGGCGGTAACGGGTGTCGACCCTAAGCGCGCAGGTTGGTGTTGTGCCTTGTTAAGATAGGGCGATTCACGTTGAGCTGGTGAAACTTGGCCGTGGCCAGTCTGCAGTGATAGTGGAGGTTGCCGACCGCCGCCAGGTTGAGAACCTAGAGACTTGGTATAACTCTGAATGGCACCAAATCCAAAGCCCGATGCCGCATCGGGTGCCGGAAAGGGTTTTGATTCGGGGGATGATGGATGCGAGCGACCATGTTCCCAGGTCGAGGTGGCCGAGTGCCGTTCAAGTGGTTCCCGTTCGCCATACAAAGATCCAAATCTCGTTGACGCTGCAAGCGGGCCCTTTATGTCAGGTCCGCGGAGAGCATGATCCCTCTCACGCTCACGCTCACGTTCCCGTTCCCGCTCTCTCCCCCTTTCCCGTTCTCTTAGAGCATTCTCTTCGAAGCGGCGATCTCCAAAGATACTGCCGAATCGATTATGAGAATCCCGACCATGCGAGTCGTGGGCTGCAAATGATGAAGAACCAGCTCGTTGGCCTGGCTCGTATCTGTCAGGAATAGCATCTGAAGGGCGGGAGAGTGGACTGTAACCAGGCGCGCGCGTTGAAGCATCGGGGTTGGGTGGCTGGCTGCTAGGCCGAGCGATCGGCCCGCTGAAGCTCATCCGACGGGGTTCATTGTACGGCGGCTCGGCAGCCGATATCTGGGGTGACGGGTTTGTGGAATGCGACTTCTCAGGGTATTGGGAGAGAGGTGCGCGCGACAAGCCGCCAAACTTGGACTGCTCGGTACCACCTCCTAGCAAACTTGATCCACCACCCGATCCAGAGCGATAGGGCCGTCCCATCGGCGGCCTTGAGAATGACTTTTCGGGAGTATGTGATCGGCGAAATGCTGACTGGTCCAGTGGTGATGGTCTGGATAGGCCCGTGGGTGGTGACATGGCGGTAGAAGCGGATAAAGGCGCATTACCGAAAACCGACGAGCCTGGGGGCCGCGAAAAAAAGGAAGACCCAGAATCTCGCGGTGGGCGATCCGAATCTGATCCTAGCATGGCGGAAATGGACATGCTGCTGCCGGGACGATGAGACGGTGCACTTGGCGCATCGCGTGAAAGGAGGGATGAGGCGGGCGCGTTGGTCGACTGCGATCGGGCGCCGTAGGAGTGTGGAGGAGATGGCGGAGGCATTTGACGGCTACCAAAGGCTGGCGGCGCAGAATGTTCTTGAGGTCCTGTGTATTGCAGAAATGTTAGTAAACGTCTTCAAGGCAGGGGCATTATGCACGCCCAAGGAAAAAGATCGCGATCGACGTCGTCACAGAATTCTGGGGGCGGCTAGATCCATGTAGCCCAGTTGCATTCGACCTGCATGGCGCGCGTCGCTGGCGCGGTCGCACTCACCGGAGTACACGGGACTGCCACTGCTGCCTTGGGACGCCCGGCGTCCAAAGCCAGAGGATGGGTGGTTCATCTTGCGCAAGACCCCTCGATCAACGTCAAGAAAGGCTGGCGCGGATGATGAAGCTGAATCCACCGACTCAAGAGGATGCAGGACCGTGAACCCGTGACTCCGGAAGCTCGACCGCTAAGCCCAGACGAGACTAGCGCCACTAGGCCACATTGGGCCTAGCGTTCCCGATGGATCTGCGCCACCGGGGAAAAAGCATCAGGGGAGGAGACAAGAGGCTGGGAAGAGGCGAAGCGAGTGTCAATGGGCAGAGAAGGGGGTTGAATGGTGCAAGGGTGTCCGAGATCGCCACCTGCACTCCAAGACGCCGAAACACTTTGATTGTGCGCACTGGCGCCAGAACTTGCCCAAAGTGGAGCGAGGAACCGGACGGGGGAGGAACCACGGCACAAGTCCGACTCCGACCCCAACTTGTGCTGGAATCCGGGGCACACAACAAACAGACCTCGGAGGCTGGAGCAGCAGGAGCCATACTGCCATCCCCAAAATAGGAAAGAACGTGACAGGAGTAGCTAGCAAGAGTACAGACCTTCGCGATATGGACCTCCCTGAGGTTGAGAATGATTTCGGCGATGCGCATGTGCGTGCTGCCGTGTTTCAAGGCTGGCATTCCTCCGGTGCTGGTGCGCATGCTGGTTCCGCGGCGGAGAAATTGCCGCCCCAGCATTCTCGCCCCGGACCCCTTGCGATTCCCTTGACACGCCCGGTGAGTATAGATGTGATGATGTAGGTGGGTATTCGTAGCGACCCGCCGGTCGAGCCTTATCGCCCTCTGCGCGACGGCGGGCGTCATGAGCGAGCGACAGACCACTGGGCTGGCGAGTACGATCATCGCGCGGCTCCTGGGAGCCGCTGAGGGGAGACGGCCGAGGAGGGTACGAGCTCTGATGAAGCCGACGGAAGAGATCCATGTTGGGCGCGTGCCCCGGCAATACGTGTCGAGTCGCAGAGTCGACGACCAGGCAATGGGAAACGAGCGGATCTAAGCAGATATTGCAAGATCGAAGCGCGAGAGGAAGAAGAGGCGCCGGCAAGAAACAAGCGCAGAGAGCTGAGAATGATGTTGTGGATCAGCAGTTGATCGCGCGATCCTTGCCTGGTCGGAGATAGTGCGCCCGTGAGTGGTGAGGAGGTGCGGAGACAAACGAGCCGAGGGTGGGGGGCTGGATGAGATGGTATTAAGGCCTGGGACACTCTCGGATGCGGCGTGGGTATGTGGTGCAAACAGTTGATGGAGAGAAAGATGAGGAAGAGTAACAATCGCGGCTTCGGACCGAAACACGTCGAGAACAGAGAAGATGGTTCAGGAGGAGTCCGGAGAAAAAACGGTGAGCGGCTTAGCGCGGTGGTGGATGGGGCCAGAGCCAAGACGCATGTGGGGATCGGATGGGATCACGCTCGTGCGGATCACAGATGGATTGGAAATTGTACGCAGAAGGACATTCAAACGGGTCCTTGTGGAGTAGTTCAGATAGAATTGCCCGTTCGTAAGGGTTTCTGATCTATAACATCGACATGTTTGGTTTTCTTGAATTCTGGTCTCTTCCCAACTCACGTTGGGCGCGACCCCTGGTGCCCTAAGACTAAGACTAATGTATCACCTAACGGACGTCAGGCAGCATGCACGTACATGGACTTGGCTCCATATTTTATAATTTCTTTTTTTTTGCCTGCATATTCTGTGATGTACATTCTGTGATGCATCGCCTCGCATTAGACTCGTGATCGGCTGGTCCCTGTCGAGTGTCGTAGCATGCCCACCGCCCATACCTACTACCAGATTCCCTGCTGGTGCAGCTGTGTACCTACACTGTCCTACCGTGTCTCCATCGGTCCCCAACTGACGTGGCACAAATTTCTATGACTGATGTTGACGGAACACCACTCTCAGTATTATGAGGCGACAAAGTCTGGGTCCGTAGTTCAAGGTAAAGATGATTTCCTGGCATTGAGATTGGGTATCATGGTAAAGATAATAATTACAACGACATCAACCAGATCGGGCGACATCATTTCATGCAACACAGATCGGAGATAGCTGACTATGAGCAAAATCTTCTGCAAAGATGAATCCTTCCCCAGCCGACCAGAAGATATCCGAGTAGGGAGAGCCCTCGCAATCTGAACGAGACAGGGACTCGCCCGTCACAACTACCGTGATAGCCCGCTGAACCACGCCGGCACCATTCCAGTGAGAAAGATAGTCTCTCTGACGGAAGACTTCCAGTTGCGAGACCAGAGCAGGGAACACTTCAGGTAGGGAGGATCCGGCATCGAGAACTAGCATAAAGGTGCGCGTGGGATCGTTGTGGCTCAACCCGCCAACACCCGCGATCAGAGGGAACCGAGAGCTTCGGAAAGCACTCTCCAACTCCAACTTGGCAATGATCGAGTCCAGGCGCAGCGGCAATGTATTAGGAACGCTAGGGCCAAGGTTGGATAGACCCGTCTGCAGCTCATTGCCGCGCAGCCAAATTTCTGTTCGAAGCCCATCACAGCCGGCATCAACCGACTGTGCAAGAGCATTGGGGCGAGGGTCTGAATGAGGGTATGTGCATCTCACGTGCCATTCGCGGCGACTGACTCGGGACATCACTGGTGGGTGCGGCAGGCTTTGACCATTGTGTGGAGAGAGTAGTGACTTGAAGCATTGGAATGCAGCTCTGTGGAACAATAAAATTAGCATTAGTTCCACCCTGATTTCGGATCGTCCTCTGATCTCCAGAATGTTCACTGACAGGCATGCTAATAGAAGACATCCAGCGGAGAATCAAGGTCTCCTTCCAGCGGAGTCGTAGAGATGTCCACCACTCGCCGAAAAATTGTGCCAGGTCGGGAATACACTCGGTTGGATGCGAGCGGAGCGGATGGTCATCCAGCAGCCATGGGTCGTATTCGTACCGAGCAGTCGCTGGCTGAGATTCCAGATCTTCTTTGGCAAGGGCCGGGAGCGTCTCAGGGATACCCATCAGGTCGGTAGTGAAACTGATGGACGGATAGGACGCAGGGGGAAAGGAAAGCGCTGTCCCAGGGTTGAGCAGCCCAGCAGCAGGGAACCGCGAGAAATTCCTTGTACACAAGAGCGGAGAGAATACGACGGGAGGTAGGCGAATATAAGGTTCCCGACCATCAGGATAGGGATGCTAATCTAATAAGCCCAGCGGGGAACATCGCGCAATTGTGGGTAGTCGTCGGCGAGAAGCACGCCTTAGTGTTGATACTGTAGCATCGGGATGATCGACGGTTTGAGCTTGACTCGAGATTGTGGTCTGTCAAGCACCAGGCTTGTGGTATCTCGTTCGAGCCTATCCGCATTGCGGCCGTAACCTGGGGGGTTTCGGGTGCATATTAGCATGTCGTCAACAGAAGCCTTCGTATGCATTCGTATCCTTCCGCCTCAGGGGTGGAACTTGGGTCTTGGGGACGAGATAGAGTGGCGGGTCCGCACACAATTTACCAGCCAACTGACGTCTTTCGTGCCAAGCCACCGCCAAGCATCAGCATGTCTGGAGTCTCTTCTGGCAATGGCAGATTAAAGGCGCCATAGTACCACTAGATTATTAGTTTGGACAATCCTCCAAGTTTTGATTTGGCGTGCTAGGCCTCTAGTATTGCACCCCTTGCGAGTCAAGCTTGGCCATGTGTAGCGCAGTGAGTATCCGCTAGAAAACTCTCAACAGGAGTGGAAGTATATGCGCTGAGAAAATGTCTGGGGCGAAAAATTCAATGGAATGGGTTATCACTCACTTCTAGGTTCCACTAGTAGTCCCCGAAGCGCGGCGGCCTGGTTGGCTGTGTCTGGTACACCGTCCGGTGTTGGTAGGAGGAAGCAGAGCGGATGCGGCCGGCTGGTGTGCCTGATGGGGGCGCTGATGTCGGTACTCGGTAGATTAGAACTGCACTTTTATACAAACTATCTTGCACGGAGACTGCTATCATTTTTATATCAGCATAATTCCATAGCAAAATAAGGGGTGTATTACAATATAGTTTCTATAGCTCCATCGGTCGAGGGGGTATTGCAAGGGTGTGTTATATCTAGCGTGGCAGAGCAGAAGCATCGTAGGACGACAACGAGGCACTTCCAATTGTATGGCAATCACGAGGTTGCAGGTTTGATTCACAGCCTTGAAGAATCAAAAATTTTCACATTCTGAGAGACTCTGGGAAGTTGTTGATTCATTTTGGGTGGTCAATGGCGCGGGCGGACTCAAACCATTAGGATTACTTCATTGACAGTCCATAACTAGCCCTGGCAGCAATCAAAGAAGGTAGATGACTGATAAAATTTACTCGAGCTCAGCAACATCGGACTTCTTTGAGGCCAGGAAACTTAAGCAGATTCTGCATACTAAAACACGATTGATATCTAGACCTTGAAAATGATCGAGCCTTGCACCCATGCCGGAATTAAGGGGTGTAGCTCTACTTGGATTTCCCAGATCCAATCTCTGCTGGTCAACCTCACAACTTGGCCTGCGATGATCTGCTCCAAGGCACATTCTCGAGTATCTTGTTCTCCCCCTTGTCAAGTCTCGACTGACTGGTCTTGAAAAGTCGAGGTAGCCCTGTCTCTTCAAACGCTACACCGTCCACCACCATCTTCGCAATACCCTCCGCAGCCAGGAAGATCTGGGGCATTCCGTGACCGGTGAATCCGGCCAGAATAAATTGATCTTTGTCTCCAGGAACAGAGCCAATGTGCGGTAGTCCATCAGATGAGTACCCCATAACTGAAAAGGGCAGCCTTGTCAGTGAAGTGTCCACATATGTAAGGGATACTATGCACTCACTTCCAGTCCATACGCGATCGGTATACGCATTACTGCCCTCCCACCCTACGAAATGTTTCTGCATGTACCCTTCAAAATAGCGTGCGGCACCCTCCAAAACTCGACTGTCATCACTGACATTATACCAGTTGTCCAAGTCGTGAATGAAAGCCGTCCGGGCACCGCCAACGACGATACTCCGGTCAGAAAGCGGGATCAGATAGTCATAGTCCCAACCGTTCCACCGTAAGGTATAAGTATTCGTCAGACGAGGCGTTGTGGAAATTTCTGGCACGATAATGCGACAGCACGTTCCTCGAACGGGAATGATTTTGTTCTGGTATTGGGGTACAAGAGCAGAGGTATAGGCGTTAGTCGCAAGGATCACCTCCCGCGCCGTAATGGTGCCGCGCAGAGTCTGCACTTCCCAAGCCGAGGCTGATGTGGACTCATTCGCGGACCTTGTGAGCTTATGCACGGGCGTATGAGTCTGCAGATTGGCGCCTTGCGAGACCACCTTGTCCAGGAGATGGAGCACGAGCTTGTAGGCCCAAATACTTCCTGCATCGTATGTAAAACAGCCCACGGCGCCTTTGACACCCGTGAACTGCCCAGCAAGTGGTTAGACTATGTCTTTTATCTTCTTCAATTACGAACTAATACTCACCAACTCCGCATCCTCGGTACCCACGAAGCGGGCTTGCTCAGTCGGGTCGCATTGCTTCGAGATCAATGATTCATATTCACCTTTGAGCTTCGCAAAGTGATCCGGACTTAGTTGCACATCAATTGCTTTGGTGACTGTATAATTGCAGTCAATCTTCTCTTTATCGACAAAGTCCTTCATGGCATGGACATGTTTTGCTTCAAAGGCTGCAACCTTTGATGCAGCCTCGACGCCATATTCTGCTGCAAGTGTGGAGATGAAATTGTAGGGATCAGGTTTTATATGGCCTCCTACTTTTGAATTAGCCTTTGATCAAGGCACGGTGTATCCCATCGAGCAATCAATCTTTCACTTACCATTCCGAGCTGTCGCTCCCGAACATGCCTGCCGCACCTCCAATATCGTGATAGAAGGAGGCATGGCTCCAGACTTGATTTGATTGAGAATATGGTATGCAATAGACGCGCCTGCATATCCAGCACCAATAATGACGATGTCGCTCTCCTTGGGCAGAACATCCGTGGACCGATGGTTGTCCAGCCGATGGGGTTGAGTGCGCCAGTAAGGGACTACCCCGTTTGGAACAGGAAAATGTTCTGATGCCATTGTTCGAGCTTTGGCGAAAACAACATGTACAGGAAGGTGTGTGCCCAAGTTTGGTTGAAATGGTCTCGCATTTATTGGTGACCGCTGGTTGCTCTCAGAAAGTGTCACTCAGGGAACGTTCCCCTCACTGGGCACGAGCTCCACGTCAGCGGTGGGATTTGCCTACTAGCGGGCAATGCTCCCCGCGTTTGCGATATTCCAGATATCTGCGGTAAGTATGGATAAGTTGCCCGTTTGCAGCTATGATCTCCTGTCCGCGCTGATGAGATTTTACTTCTATTCACCTGCATAAGATAGGCTCTCTACCCAAAATAGACTGGGGGCCTTATCGCTACTCTATGTAGTTTTGAAAAATAACCACAGCCCTGTCAATTTTGATTTCAATCTCACGAATATTATTATAGACTTCAGGGCTGTAGCTGCATTCAACCAACTTGTACAAGTCTACGATTGAATTAAAAGTCCGCTTTGAGGTTTAGTTTCACCTGTCTGGGCTTCCAGATGCCTCAAGCCCATACATTCCATCAAGAAGCACTCTGGGCAGCAATAACTTTCTCAGCCATGCCAGGCAGAATATCGTCAACCACATCCATGTCCCCAAATAGATTATGCAATGGCTCGTTCTCCAGCACGGTACAGTATGCCCCCTTAAACCTATGTCAAAAATGATAAGCGACCTTCTAGTTTAGCAAGGGACTTCAGTGATCCACTTACCCAGCAGTGCGGGCCGCAGAAACATCCCACATATGCGCTGCAGCAAACCAAGGAGTCTTCCCATCGTTCTCTCCCTTCAGCCTCTCTAGCAACGGCTTGTAGGCAGCGAGGTCAGGTTTGCCCACACCAGAGTCATCGCAGGAGAGCAAGTTCTCCGCCGGTAGGTCAACCCCTGCCTCTGCAAAATACCCACCCACACGCTTTCGATCAGCCGCAGTGAAAGCCCAGACGGTGAATCCAGCATCGCGCAGCTTTTGTACACACTCGGCCGCCCCAGGACGCATGGTGAGCTTCTCATACTCTTCCATGATCCATGCCAGGTCCTCTGGCGAGGCAAATTCACGTGGCTTCTGGACTCCGCACATCCAGAGGATACGATAAAAGACGGATTCGAAGACCTCGCCATATGGTGCGTATCGACCAGAAATACTCAGATTGGTATATTCCCGTTCGGCTGTTTCCATCCAGAGCTGACCCAAGAGGTAGGGCTTGATGCCCTCAGAACGCAAGCGGTCTCCCAGTCGATGATCGATAGCATCGAAAAGATGATCGTAGCATACCAGGGTGCCCACGATGTCAAAAACGATGTTCTTAGATGAAGCCATATTTGGGTCGAGAAGTTTGGGGAATAGTAATGGCTACTTTGTGAGAGTGTTTCAATCCAAGACTAGATCTTTCAACTTGGACTGGAAGATGTAGTCAATGGTGGAGTCTCCATGTTTATGAGTCATAGTTGGAGAAATAACCCTCAAAGGACATGGGATAGAACTTGTATCGCCAGCCTTAGTGACTCGAGTCATCCGCCAAGTGGAGAAGTGATCATCAACCCCGCCCATGTTTGCGCTTTCCAAGGCAGGATCTGATTTTGATGGAAGCTGTTTAAGATGAAAATATATCTGTTGCGGGAAGAGCCGTACCTACATTATGAGGTCTGAAAAACAAAGATACGCGGGAGGAACCGCCCAAGGCTTCAAAATATCTTCGAATGTACTCGCGAACAGTCAATCCCACTCAACAAATCGACCAATGGCCAAGTTATCGCCACCAAATTCGAGCTTAAGGTGGACGCAATGCAGTGCAAATGCCAGATTGGGTATCGAAAGAACTGCTATTCCAACACCGAATCAGCATGCAGGCTGCAAAAATGCCTCGCTGAAAGCCCGTCGATAGGTGGCTCCGACATTTTCTGGGAGTTTTGAACATTGCGGGATTCATTCTCAGTGTGGTGAAGACTCCAATGATCTGACTTCAAGCCTTTTTTGCTGCATTTTATGTCTTTTCTGCGCTTGTTTATAGGCTATTTGCTCATATACGGATACAATGTTGAATGAATATTAGAATGGCATTGTCGACTCGGTATGTGTTTCTCCATCCGAGATTCGGCTTCGGCGACCGAGTCGGCCATGTGTGGTTTCCCCACATTCGTATTCACGAATCCTTCGGCGCTGTGAGTCAAACGCCGAAGCTTTCGGCTTACATCAAAACGATGCGTCCTACCGTTTGAACCCGAATATCAGGACTTCCAATTCCGTCACCATGGAAGATCGTGCGTTCGAGCCTATGCTCGTCGCCAGCAATAGACATGTCAACTTCTGGGAGCGAATGTACGGACATGTCGCGTGCTAAGCTTCCACAAACTCTAGGAACGATGCTAACTCGTCAATAGTCAACCGTTTCTTATTCTCGCATCTTCAACTGCTCTCGTATTCACAGGATGCGGCATCAACTTTACCTTTGGTGTCTACCAGGAGCTTTACGATTCCATGTCGAGAATCCCAAACACTCCATTCACCGGGGCTTCACCAGCACAGATTGATCTCATTGGCACACTCTCCATCGCTCTGATGACGATCGGCGCACCCTTCACAACTGCCTGGACAAAGCAATACTCCCCACGGGCGGTCATATGGAGTGGCGGTATCATATATGCGGGAGCACTAGTTCTCGCGAGCTTTAGCCAGGCACTTTGGCAATTCATACTCACTCAGGGCCTTCTCTTGGGAATCGGGACGTGTATGGCTTACATGCCCTCGGTCACAGTGGCTCCCACATGGTTTTCTCGTCACCGTGGTCTCGCCATGGGCGTCATCCTTTCAGGTACTGGAGTAGGAGGTGTCGTCTGGCCTCTTGCCTTCCGATCGCTTATCGAGCAAGTTGGATTTCGCAATACACTCCGCATCACAGCAGGCATCTCCTTCGTCTTAATCATGGAGGCCGGATTCTTCATGAAGTGGCCAGCCAGCCAGCTGTCTCGCATCCAGACCGAGAACGCTGCGAATGCACGTCGGTTGAACTTCCTTCGTATCCCGCTGATTGACTGGCGCGTCGTGCGCACTCGCAAATTCACGGCACATGCCTTGGGTGCTGCGCTGCAATCTGCCGCCTATTATACTCCGGTGTTCTTTTTCGCTTCGTTTGCTCGCACCTTGGGATACTCGCAGGCGACTTCGGCCAATTTCATTGCCATTTCGAACGCGGCCAACGCCTTGGGCAAAATTGTCATTGGATACGCCGCCGATCGAATGGGACGCCTCAACACCTTGTTCTTAACGACCCTCGTGTCGGCCATTGCCGTCTTAGCGCTGTGGTTACCGTCGGCCCTCTCGACCAGCGCGGCCACTGGGAGCACTCTTTTCATCGTATTCACAATCTTCTACGGTATCTTTGCCTCGGCGTATGTGTCCCTTTTTCCAACCAGTCTGGTCGAGCTGTTTGGGGTGCAGAACTTTGTTAGTGTCAACGGTGCTTTGTATATGGTTCGAGGGCTTGCGACGCTGCTCGGGACTCCGGTCGCTGGTCTGTTGATCAGAAGCAATCAAAAGCAACAGGCAAGCCCAAGGAGCTATGAGAATACCAGTATTATGGTTGGAGCACTGCTGGCTGCTGCCACCTTTGCGGTTCTGTGGGTGAGAATCGAGGCAACTGTAACGCTGGAGGGAGGACAGGGGCATCGGAGGAAATGGCTCATGTAAAAGACCCTGAAAATCGGGCGACTCTCTCCGCTCATTTAGTACATAGATCAATCTCCGCTGCAATTCTGGCAT
Source organism: Penicillium simplicissimum (assembly GCA_024706585.1). Taxonomy (NCBI): domain Eukaryota; kingdom Fungi; phylum Ascomycota; class Eurotiomycetes; order Eurotiales; family Aspergillaceae; genus Penicillium; species Penicillium simplicissimum. The sequence continues at coordinate 203,112 of JAMZTW010000061.1, forward strand.
CCTACCATATCCTTTCAAGCCAAAATAAACTACTAGTCACCGGTACACAACCGTGTAGGTTAGCGGCGCATTGGGCGACATGCATACCCTTGACGACCTCTTGAAGAGCATTGTCCGATTTTCAGGGCTCAGAATGACCTTCATGTCCTTGTAATTCAATCTTATTCAAGAAAAATTTGTCTGGTGTCTGGCCCTCCTAAAACAACCCAATACGACCTTTTCAGGGCCTTGTAGGTCTGGGTACTCACTACGTCGCAATTTAGCCAAAATTGGACATACCGATTTAGCCAAAATTGGGTCTAGGCAGTGCACACGCTCACTGAAACCTAAAACTGCATCCAGGAATGCGCCATTTTTATTAGATGCATGAATAGCGTTCCTCGGGTAAGCTGTCTTGCAGCATTAGGATGAACTGCTTCGAATTGATCCCGAGATGTCAGAGCCTGGTGTTATTTTGCCAATAGTAGCTGAGGGGGGACGTTTCTGCATTATCTCAACAGGGTTTGAGGTTACCATGCTAATGCGTGCCTAGACCCTGCGTCCAACAAGGGGCCAATTACGAACGAATAAGAACAAGAGAGAGATTGCAAAGAGGGAAGGAAGGCATAGATAACGCCTGCAGCACAAGGGACTAAAGAAGCGCCGTGGTAGTGAAATGTAGAACGTGTTGAATCTAGCGATTCTCACTTGGTGCGTTGCTCAGGTTTCATCATTGGAATGATTGAAGGAAAGGAAGAAGTCTTTAGCCAACATTTGCATACATTCGATCCTTCGCTATCATCGATAAACTACCATGAGACAATTATGTGATCTGATGGAAACTTAATTTATCCTTGTAAGGCATCAACCACGCAGCGAATTCTTTGTTACAGACAGGCTCGTCCAACGCAAAATGCCTGTAAGACGACTTGGTAGAAGGGGGTTTATAAGGTGGGTTCACGAACATGTGCGGAACAAATGGTAACTAGGTGTTCGCCTTTTACCAGATCGGGAAGTCCCAACAAAGAGCATAAGCTAACTTTCCGCTGAGACAGCCTTGTACCTAGGTAGCATTATGTTGCCTGGCGTCTAGACTCTGCCCGGTATAAGCGATATACTCGTAATGCCCCCAAGCTTACTATGTGCTTTGTGGCTGTTCTTAAATCTGAAACTAGGGACCACATAGACAGGCCAGCGAGGTATGCTTTAACGTGCTTTCCTTTGAAACGTCTCTCAAGATACCAGGATTCTCGTTGATTAACCGCCTTAGTAGTTTAGAGGGTAAGTTCTCGGTTCCAACTCGCGAAACCCCACTGTATGGGACCGAGAGCAAGATCCTCTTGAGTCTTGACGAGTACACCAGTTCCACTGACCGGGGAGAAGCACCACAGCGTCCTCTGGCTCGTGGTCTTTGATTATTCCACCAGAATTTGAAGAGCAACTACCGTGCTGTCGCTAAGTCTCCCCCGCACAGTCGGCAATGACGACTCCCGTGACTTGTCTACCCACAATGCATTGTCCTCCACCATCCCATCTCTTCTTCCTATTTGGCAGACTGCGGCGTCACCCAACTTCCATAGGGAACTATACCCAATCGGAAATTCGGACCGGGTCAAGCGATCATTCTGACTCCCCAGTTGATTACACTAAGATTACAAACAAGCCACACCCCGGACCGTGGAGGCCAGGCGAGTGACCTGGGGAAATCCCCAGACCCCATACACAATACCAAATTGAGTCGGGATTGACAAGTTCAGATCTGCCGAGTGCACCTGCCGCCATTGAGCTCGCCTGTCTCGATAAGCTCGTGGCTTGCTAGCTGATTGGAGGCATTTTGAGTTAGCGATCAGCCAGCTTCAAGCCCGTGGCCAGCCCTCGGCAGTCTGGGTTGCCAGCACATCCCGTTGCAGACTTGCAGTCAGTTGGACCCCCATTTGGCCCAAGGGCTTCCCCCGCAAGCGTTTTCCGTGGGCGCCCCACGTTGATTGGCGATATTCGGCCTCGACTCCGTCCTGAAAGAGCTAAGCTGTTCGCCACCCCCAGGGAATCCCCCCGAAGGAAGTTAGGAACCCCCCAGGGAAAAAGGCGAAACGGTAGAAACTCTGTCTTGAGCGAGACCGGTATCAAACCCCTTTAATTACGTGCAGTTGATTCGTTCACACTGCAAAGGCCAGGAAGAGGAAGCGTTGCTGCCTCGGTCGCGGCGGAACTCAAAAACCACGCGTTTCCCCAGACGGATGAAGGTCACTCTTCAAGTTCTGGACAATTTCTCCGGTCGCAAGTCCAGATCCTCGAGGAAGAATTGCTTGGCTTGAACTGTCATCATGGAGATGAACAACGATGAGGCGGTAGGTTCTCCAGGTCACCCCTCGAAATGATTGCGAATCATACGGGGACTAATCCAACGCGTTTAATACAGACTCTTCGCCAGTACGTCAATTCTAGATATTCGTGCAGATTACTGTACTACAGGAACATTGCATGACTGACTACTGTACAGACTCGAAGATGAGCTCAATATCAAGATTTACCCCGGCACGGAGATCATGACCGATGTCGGCTCGCATCATTTCGTGAGACAGTCTGGCGCATCGTCGAACGTCTTGGTTCCCCAGCCATCCCAGGACCGCAATGATCCTCTTGTACGTCCCATCATGACACTGACAGCGAAAATCACCTTGTGACTACATGCTGACACAGAGATTGTCTACCCTGTTCAGAATTGGAACAGGTACTGGAAGTTCACCACCATCTTTATCGCGATGTCAAACATGTTCATCATGGGCATTGGGCCTTTGGCGCTGGCGCCAATGTTCGGGGACTTGATCGGAGCTTTCAACTCCGATCTGGCTTCCGTGGTGCAATTCACCGGTGTGTGCATTTTGGTTCTGGGATTCAGTAACTTCTTCTGGATTCCCATCTCCGACACATTCGGACGGCGGCCTGTCTTGATATTCGCTTCTATTGTATGCTTGGCATCAAACATCTGGCGGGCCAAGGCAACTACGTATGGAAGTTTTATGGGAGCTTGTGTTTTGAACGGGTTTGGCGCTGGACCATGCGAGGTAGGACGTCCTGTTTCGCAGGGTTTAACATGGAAGCGGTGGACTAATGATGAATGAAACAGACACTCTGCCCGCAGATTATCACCGACATTTTCTTCCTTCATGAGCGAGGCTTCTACAACACCATGTACTTCGCTCTCTACTTCGGCGCCCTCATGGTGAGTGACCAAGCCAAGGAGTTACCTCTGGACGCTAGAGTTGCAAACTAATTCTGTAATAATAGGTTGGCCCCATCATTGCCGGCTCAATGGCTCTCCATGTCGGTTGGCGTAGCTTCTGGTGGCTTAACGTCGCTGCTTTTGCTTTCATCATCGTTGTCGGCGTGTTTGCTTTCCCAGAAACCAAGTGGCACCGTGTCCATCCAAATGAAATCCACAACACGCCGACTACCGTCGTTTCTACCGAGGGCTCAGCGGATGGAAAGGAGAAGGCAGAGTCAACCGAAGAGTCCACCAAGAACGTTGACACTCATTTGGAGGTCCAGAACCCCCCGATCGACGACGCTGCTATGGATCCCTTCCTCCACAAGGGTTCACCTTCCAAAGGCCAGTTCCACATCTATCAGTCCAACCCTAAGTGGGCCAAGACCCTGGCCCTCGCTTTCTGGGTCCCTTGGCGCCTCCTCGCTTTCCCAATTGTCGAATATGCTGCCTTTGTGGTTTCCTGGGGTGCAAGTTGTTTCCTTACAGCCAATCTCACCCAGGCTCAAGCCTTTGGCGCTCCCCCTTATAACTGGTCCAGCCAGTCTATTGGATTCACCAACTTTGCCAGTCTTGTTGGTGCAATGCTCGGTCTGGCTACCAACGGTCCTCTTTCTGACTGGATCGCCATGCGGGCGACTAAGAAGAACGGGGGTATCCGTGAGCCGGAGATGCGTCTGCCGACGCTGATTCCCTACGTATTGATTTCCATTGCCGGAAACTTCATCATTGCGTTTGGCTATGAGTATCACTGGGACTGGAGAGTGCGTATACCCCTCCCTCTTTTAGCACTTGACCACGTTCATCATTCTGACCCCTCCTTTAGATCATTGTCATCCTTGGCTACACTTTCGCCGGCATCCAGGTCACCGCCCTGCCAGCTATCGCAAGTACCTACGCCGTCGACAGCTACAAGCCCGTCGTTGGATCGGTCTTCATTGCCATCACCGTCAACAAGAATCTGTGGGGCTACGGATTCAGCAAGTTCATCACGCCATGGACGGAGAAATCCGGCTATGTCCCGGCGATTATGCTGAACATGTGCTTGACCGTGCTGTGGTGCTCCTTCGGCATCGTCTTCTTCTTCTACGGGAAGCACTGCCGCAAGTGGACTTCCAAGTCGAGCATCTGGAAGCTTTAAACGGGGAGTTATGGAGGTGTAATACTAGCAAATTCTTTTTTATCTCTCTGTAATTGGCTATGAATTAGAATGCGATTATGATTTGATTGATTTGCTACCTTTGGTGTAACGACCTAGTGCTTCTTGACAGGTCACTCTAAATGTAATCTAGGTGATAGTAATACTGCCGCGTTAAGATGTCAGTGTATTGTTACGCGTAGCCGACTGTTTACTGTGAGTAGATATAAGAATGATATCTAAGAATTGTATACATATTATAAGATCTTGTATCATAAGGCCAGGGAGGAAGAAGCAATGACTGTGAAGGGCTGAAGCAAGACTTCAATTCAATCTCACTAGGCCACAAAGTACGTAGCAGAAGCTCGAAGCAGAGAGGCTCCCTGAGCGCGTGACACAGCATGAATTCAATCCCTTTCAACCATAACACACTGTCCAGTTCACAATGTTATATTGCATCTACCCAGAGTTGTATCAAATATTCTCGCAGCATTGATAGTTTCGAGGGCCCGGGCATTTATTGCTATAGGTTTTGTAGGGTCAGTAATCCAAGCGCACAGATTTGAGACGCTCGTAGTTATACGAGTCCTTCTTACCTAACCCAATGGCCTCCAGCGCCCGCACAGTCAAAGAACTCTGTGTCCTCACAGCTTCCCTTTACCCCACAGCTAGGGGACTGGCAGCATTTCACATAGTCGGGTGCGTCAGGGCAATAGCCGCTATAGTCATAACCTTGGTTTTTGCTACACCAGTCGGTGGACTCGCAAATCCCCAGGATCACTGTGTCGGTTGGTCCACACAGATCGCCTGCCCCTTGCGCAAAGGCAAGAGCAGGCAGAGTTGTCAAGAATAATAAAAGGTTCATTGTTGAAAGAGTCCCCGAGGGATAGATGATAATGCAGAATATGCGAGTTGAGAGAGGTGCAAGGTAAGAGCATCGATCATGAATCAGTACGTCCCTCTTTCTACCTATTTATATGCCTTCCATAGGAGTATCCGGTTCTAGATACGAATTTACCCAAGAAAATTCTATCTGAGTTTGTTCTTCACGCCCTCCATATCGGGTTCCATCTGGATAATAATCCTGGTAAGAAGTGTTCGTGTTACTCAGTGGAAAGCGGGTGTTTCGCTCTATTTCAACCTTATTCAACTTATACGAGGTTTTAGTATCAAGACAGTCTCTTTTTAGCAAATTGAGTTGCGGGGCTGTTGCTCTATTAGGAATAGGATTGATTTAGCCTACATTTTATACGAGTCTGAAAATGCTTGGTGTCCGTATTCAGTGATCCACGTGGTCAAACTATCTGCTTACAGTGCTTAGCCCTTGCTTACTCTACTTTGGTGTGGCCCTTAGCCCCTCTATCCTTCTAATAATAGACATGCTGTAGATCCTGCCATCTCGAAATCTGTACGGAGTACAAAGACCGACGGAGTGTTACATTCCTTCCTGCTATAGTTGTCTGGAGGCTGAGAATTGAAGCTTTCCTCCAGTTGTGGCCCTTCCAATGCCAGTCGAGTGCAGTCTCAGCAAGCGTTGGCAAGCGTCGGCAGGCTACAGGCACATTCCAAATGTATTCGGCGCTACACCACAGGTCTTCCAAGCGATTCCATAGGAGACTTGTGCATTTCATGAAGAATTATGTGTAAAATTGGAAGATATCATACAGGGCGCATCTGACTTCATTCCTTCTCTCCACGCCCCTATGTCCTCTTTATTACCATCTCCAAAAAGCCTTCTTCACCCAAATCCATCATGTTCACCACTAAATTTGGCCTTCAGTCCGATGACTACAAGGTCTGTGTGGTCATGGTAGGCCTTCCAGCCCGTGGCAAGAGCCGCATCGCCGGAAAAAGTGAGTTGACCTCGAGGTCCTTCGACCACTTTCTCCTGCATAGATCGTCGAGCAACCTGCTAGCTTGACTCAGCCATGCGCTATCTGGCCTAGCTTAGTATTTGCATGCAAAGTTAGATTAATGCTAATATCCGGGGAATAACTTATAATGCTCCTAGAATCATTTAACAAGCTTGGAGGATGACATCTGTTTAGGTTTGGGACGTGGTTGAGACCACGTTAGAACGGTTGCGGGATCTCTGGGTCTAGGTCTCTAGCTTCGTAACCCCAGCCTCCTTTTGTTTCGTGTACGCGTAACATGTACCTAGAATAGTCTAGCTCGATTGGTGTTGTGATTTCTTCATTTCGTACTAATAAGTGGCTTCCTGGCTAGCTCTCTAAGCCCCGACTGGGAAATCAAAGAAGCGATCTCGCGGATATCTTGAGACACAAATTCTTCGACCTCGTCGTTCATGCGCCCCCAAAGATAGAACTTATTGCCAGACAGGAAAATTGTGTGCCACCCGTTAATTTCCTCCATAACTGGCTGTCCCGGTTGGAGACCAGAGGCTCGAGCAATTAGTTGACCTTCAGAGTCGGCGCCTATCCACTCTTCCTGATAATGAGGGCTTGATGGGTTCGAGGTCCAGCCACCCTTGATCGCGAAGACCATTCATTATTATTCTCTTCCATTCATGCCCGATGGCCCTGACAGAAAGGGTCCATCGATGTTCAAGCGAGGCCACACTGCGGGGATTACTCGAGGTTGATAAAGAATACGAGATGGTCCATTCCTGATAGGTCGAGACTTGAGGAGTCAATATCTCTCTCGTTGTCCTTTCTTATCTCGATCGGCAGGGATTATCTACCCAGAGAAGCATTACATGAGAAGATCGAAGAACTAACATGTGATCTCGCAATCTAGTGTCTAATCAGTCTTGTTCCTATCTGAGGTATCATAGTACTTCGTAAGTCATGCATCTCTATCTAGTCAACGTTCAAGTTCAACTACCAGGAGTCTGAGCCCCCTCGCCCAACCCCATCAACCCCCCCGCAATCCCATTCATCCTCCGATCCAAAATATCCTCCTCACTATCCAGGCTCGTGATACTCCTTCCGCGAGGCCGTATCGCAACCGGACTCTCAGGAGCGCTGTTAACTTCATCGGGGAGGCACGAGTCGCGAGCATTGCGGCTCATTTCCAGGCGTTTGAGCTTCGCGCGGAACTCATGGAAATCGCTGGACTCGCTGCCCAGCGTGGTAAGACCGGTGAGTTGGGAGGAGGCGAATGATGATTTGGATCTCCCGCGTCGTAATGGGAGATCTGAGATAGAAGAGGAATGTTCCTTCTTGTCGACGGGCGTGATTTTGCTCATGTGCATCTCGAGTGGTCTATCCTCGTCGGCGGAGGATTCGCCCGTGAGACTGCGGTAGTGATGTCTTTTGACGTTTGCATTGCTCTGAGACAAGCCTCTCAATCGCTGGGAAGTCTTCGTGTTTGACAACTGAGAGAGTTGAAGGAGGCTGTATTCAGAGGTTTGGAGGTCTGCATTCTCCAGCAGACTCTCGATCCAGCGCGCACTGCGGTTGATGTACTTCCACGCGTCGGGGAAAAATCCAGCCATTTGCATGAAGCCATGGGAGACGCCGGGGATGAGAGAGACCTCAACGTGGTCTTTCTCGTTGAATTGCCGCTGTGACTTCTCAAGCCCAAGATCTTGGCGTTCGTGGAAACGGTGAAGCTTTGATTGTCGTAATCTGCCTGCGAAGATAACAGTGTCATCGACGAGTGGATCTCGTTCTCCGGTCAAGATGTATGTTTTCGGGAACTGAGCCAGTAGTGCGTCTGGGGCAAGGACAGGCGACAGATAAAAATCTGTATTGAAGTCCGGCCGATGGTGCGGTCCAATATAGAGGATGACCATTGCACGCATCATCTCTGGCGTGAGGATTCGATCGTGCACATATGAGATCATTGAAGAGACGGCTAGTCGGGTCATAAGCGGGTTGATCTGCTTAGCAGTCTCGGGGGCGGTAGCTCCATTGACGCGTTCGCTCTTCTGGAACTTATCCCGCAATGCTTTTGATGTCTCGGCAGCTATGTCGCTTTCTGTCGATTCTTGTTTTGGTTGTTCTTCGTCGGTGGCGATTGCTGTCAGGTTTTCAACAGAGTGGCCCGGAGAGGTGAACGGCGTGAGCTTGCGATACTGGTCCTGTTTTCGTTGCAAAACGCCGCTATTGGTTTGACGACAGCTCTTATCTTGAATCAACGACATTTGCTCGTCTGTCATCCAGCTTTCGACCTTCACGTTCAGTGCTGGGTACGCTAACACAACGCCATCCGGGCGAGGAAGAACGTTGTCACCTTGCCATCCTTGCGCCATTGCCGATTGAAGAACCATCAATGTCATGCCGACTGCGAGGTTTCCGCCAGCGCTTTCTCCAGTCACTATAACGCGCGGTCGTATGGAGCCACTCAGCCCCAAGCAGCGGCCGTTTGTCGCCATGATAGTATGGTAGACATCGTAACATTCATGGAGTGCATATGGATAGGCAAATTCCGGGGCCTTCTTGTAGTCAATACTCAAGACTGGTACTTTCAGCTGTCCCGCCCAGGAAAGCAGTTTGTCCTCAGAGTTGCGGGGTCCCATGGCAACAAAGCCTCCCCCTGGAACATCCAGCACTAGCGAAGCCTGATCTTTGAGAGCACTCAGTGGCCCATCAAAGTACAGCCACGCATTGATCGGCTCGGTATAGTTCGAATGCTTGGGTCTGGGAATGCGAATGGCTCGCGGGCCATATCGCGTGAGTCGCGGACGAATCAAGCTCGCCAGGAACCATAGGTAGGGGGTTGTCGCCTTGTTCCAGGACACCCGAAGATGCTCTAGTGTGAGGGTGCCACGGACTCGGCGCACTTTCTCATCCGCCTGCTCTGCCGCGATGAGATAATAGACCGTGAAGACGAGCGATGCCAGATCACGCAGCCATTTCGGCTTGAGTTTCATTGCCGTCCAAAATCCGGCATCCAGGCCGGTGGTGATCCATGTTGCCCGGAAAAAGGATCGAGAGTACAGATTTGCTAGAGGCTCTGGGCACTCCAAGCCAACGATCTTGGCAAAGTTGCGGCTCAAATAGAGCCATAAGAAGATAATGACAGTCGTCTGCCAGCTGGTTAATTTGCCGGTAAAGTGTGATGAGATGGACCGGATAACCGGGGGGCCATGCTTGTCAGCTCTATACGGAAAATCCCAAGTCAGCGAGGTATATCTACCACTCGGGAATAAATCGGCGAACCTGAGCAAATAGAAAGACCAGAATGAGACGACTGCAAAGACCTGGATCTTGCGAAATCGAGTCGAAGGCCTTCCCAAAACGTGGTCTGTCACAGAGTCAGACGAGTCCAGGTGTCTCAAAAATAGATTTGGATGTGTTGGTAATACCTATCATTTCCACATAGGTAGAGGTTTTGGCTCGATTTCCCTTCCCCTTTCCTTGAGCGTTGACAGGATCCCGTGCAAGGGATATTGTACTGCTCAGAGAGCCTTAGTAATACACAAGGTTTGCCCTCAAAGCAATATCGACACCGAGTATCCGGATTCGGGCGTAATGATCGTCAGATCTCAAGTCCAAGTGAAATGGAATTGAAGAGAGAGTCGAGTGCGTCAGCAAGTGTGGTTCGAGCCCGTCGTCCTTTCCCAGTGCAATCACATGTGAACGCCCCCACATTATCACATGCCAGTGACGCAAAAAGCCAAAGAAGTCATGTGGATGGATTGTTACCACGTGAATGACTGGCAACGGAATAGCGAGCTCAGGGTCAATGACTAACTCCATAATTCGACGTGGCACCATTTACTTTGGGTGTCTCTTCTGCTTGAGTGAAGGTATCGGGGCCGGCTTACAAGGGCCACTAGACATTGAGAGTGCAGACCTAGATTCGACGCGACGAAAAGCATGCCTGGAAGCCGAAGCAGTTAACAAGCTACTGGATTGGTGTTCTAGCCTGCCATGTCATCGGTCATTCATTGCCAAAAGTTCAAAGCCAGACGTGAGTTAGAGCTTCCTGCAATACTCCCTCCCATGGCTCACTTGCCAGCGACACAGCAGAACCTCCCACGGCATACTCAAAAAGCCAGCGATACAGATTCCCGCCGAGTCACTCACGGTCGTGGCTCCTAACGAGAACTCACGATCCTCTTTCGGCACTCGGTCGGCAATCTCTGCAAATGTGTTCACATACACCAGGCCGCCCAGCAAGCCCTCCCAAAAGATGATCACAAAGATAAGATAGACATTCGGTATGAAGTTGAACATGGCGTGGAGAGTCAACAAGGCCAGGTTCAGGATTTGTAGGAAAGACGGGATATAGAGATGGTGGACGCGGAAGAACGGGGTCGAGGAGCGGGAGAGAAATACACCAGCCTGATAAATGGCGTTGTAGGCTGGATAGAACGCACGGAAGCTCTCGAACGGCGTTGCATATAGTGGGAAGAGGAGCGTCGGGCTGACACCCTGATTGATCACGTACTCGGCGATGTAGACAAGTAGCAATGGGAGCATGCTGTCGGACTCAGATTAGCATAAACATTAAACGAGAAACTTCAAGATGTGCTTACAAGGGAAAGAAGAGCCCCTTGAGCCGCCGCAGGTTAGAGCAAAATCGAGCCCACCATGAAGACGAGTCGCTAATATGGACAGACTTGTACGCGTCAGCCGAATGGACAGAAACCCTCAAGAGTCCTTCCTCTTCGCCGCGCTCGATTCCATGGCCCTCGTCATCGGCCTCGTCTTCATCCACCTCGTCCCCTCGTGCTGCTGCAATATAACCATCAGCCGCGGGGTCGCCACCCTGCAGCACCGCTCGAGGCAGAACAACAAAGAAGCTCAGCGCCATGATAGCCGGAAGAATGGCAGACGCCAGAAGGGTCGCTCGCACAGAAATATTCAAAGTAGACGTCGCAAGGGCATAAGCACCAGCGCCAACCAAGCCCGCAGCTCCCGTTCCACTACCCCATGCTGCCAAACTGAATGGCCCATAGAAATGCGTAAGACCGACAAAGCTCAACTCGCCGCCGCCGGCGGAAAGGCTGGCCAGCACGATTCCTGCCAGTTTGGACGAGATGGTGCCTCCATCCGTGTAGCTCGGGCTCATCGCAACTACCAGCATTCCGATGACCGACAAGAATACAAAGATTATCACTCGCAGCGAGTATGGGACCACGTGTATGAAGTACGGGGCGATCAGCTTGGTACCGAAAGAGGGGATAATATCCGCCAGAAGGACGACGCCTTTGGGGACAGCCGGACCGACGAGGTCTAGCGCTGCCGATAGAAGAATCACGTAGAGAACATTATTGACTAGGCCTAGAAGGAAGAGGCCAACGGTTAGTCGACCTTGCTGGTATGCGACTTGGTCTCACCAGGCGAAGAAGCAACGCGAAACACACCAAACAGCCAGAAAGACACGCAGACCCGAGGGTCAGCGCCGTGAAAGACTCCCCTGAGCCAGTTATATATGCGAGATCGGGCGGATATTGAAGAATCGTTGGCTGAATATATGGGGGCGCCCTCCGAGGGCGTGAGGGGAGGCATTGCTGGAGGAGATGGGTCGCGTGAGGGGATTCAGAGGCTACAGTCGAGAGGAAGTACGGAGGGTGTCCCGGTCCATGAGTTTCAAACTAAGAGCGAAAGGCCATTTCGGGCGGTCCGAAGCGCATACGAAAGAAAGAATAGGATGCCTGCGTATCGCTGTTGATTGAGGAAGGTGGACGTAGAGGCTGGCGTTCCGCGCGGAGGTCCACTCCACTGGAGTCTGGGCGGGTTCCGCTGCGTGCGTCATGGGTCGTTTCCACTGGAGCCCGCAGCTAACCACTCCAGGGCGACCGGAAACTCCACCAAGCCCTCTGTCGACTGTTCCATTCACACGCGATCCAGACTTCGTCAGTCGTGACACACTGCTTCATCGAATTCATGCGAAAAGCTAGGTCACAGGGTCAAGAATAGCGCTTGTTGGCCTCGGCGGTGTTGGGTTAGTGTAGAGCAGCCAGTGCGCGGTTTATACCTAGAAGAAAATCGCAACTTGCTATCCAATACTGCTATCAAGTTCGGGATCGATCGCCCCAGACATGGGTGTTCTGGGTTCACGCGAGTAATGCAACTCGTTTCGATCAGAGTTGCCAAGATATTGCCGACCTGGTCAAGACTCACGGCCGGCAGTATCCTAATCCTAAGGCGAATGTATTCAAACTGCTTCGGGATTGGCTGCACGATGAGAAAAACGGGAATTGGGGTTTCGTTTTTGATAATCTTGACGATGGTCAGTTCCTCTTTGAAGGTCCACCCAGGCGGGAGGGCCCAGACCTAAAGTGATCAAATTGTCACGTCGGGACTGCCAATCTGGTCAGATTTCCCTGAGAGTATGAGAGGCTTGACCATTATAATAAAAGCTGCATTGGAAACCTATGATTTGAAAACCCTGGCGGGAGGACTGGATACCGTTGGCCAAATCCAAGTATGCGGAAGTCCTACCAAATAGTAGACCACTGACAAATCTGGATGCTGTCATGAGCTTGAGTAGAGAATTGGGATGTGATCAGTGTGAGGGAAAGAAGGGAATAAGTCATATAATACCGTCTGGTCTGTTAAGTATGTGATTTATCGGGAGCCGGAAAATATATACACAAACGGTTTCGATGCATTTCTCTCATTACTGAGCTAGTGCCTATCCTCGTCTTACTCACAACTGATAATAGGTACTAGGTATTATGCGCCGTATCCTCAATTCGGATTACGAGGCACGATAGACCCTTCCATTTCACGTTCCGAGACTTCAAGTTGAATTCCAGTCTGAATACCCCAGTCAGTGAGCTAGCGCATCAAGGCCGAGTCCCATATTCCTATAATTCCGTGAACGTCTTCGATTATCAAATGAATCCTACGTAAACACGGAGTCCATGATTTCCAATCTCCCAGCTATGATTAGAGTAATCCGAGAACAACCGAATCCAGGTCCCACTCCCATTCGGGGTATTGATCTGACAGGGTATTGTCGAAACACGATAAGTCGTAGCTCAGTGTCAAATACTCGATATTTCTTAGTACTTTATCCTGCAATAGTTTTGTAGTGTCTTGGGAGAAACCAACCAGAAAGACCAGTGGAATTTGGAGTGATTTGACGCCGTGTAAATAGGAAAGGTTGTGGAGTGATCCCTTAGTGGCGAGGCCAGGATATACGCGCACATCCGTATGACAATCGGCTAAATATTGATCTCTGTTAAAGTAGATAGAGCATAAGATAATGTAGCAGGGATCCGATCTAGGTTAGCGATATATGTAGGTTTATCAAAATTGTCCCTAAACATATTTAGGATTTGCAGCCCGCGCGATAGAGCGGGCTTTCAGTCCGATCTCCAGGACATGTGCGCCCAGGCGAGGCCTCTATTTTTGCACTAATGCAGGGCCGCATGGAACTGGACGCCCCGCCTAAGTAAGTTCTCTACATGTGCCATGTTCCGATGGAAAATGGAAATACATGATTTAAACTAATACAGTCTCGTCCACGGTCGGCGTATCCACTGTATCCAGAACTAGGTAAAGATATCTAACTGCTCCTAGCAAGCGCCCAAAGGGGGGTTAGGTGATCTCCACATAAGGAGAAAGTGAGTGCACATCTGTCAGTATGACTATGTACTCAATAGTCGCAATCCCGTATCCCACCCAGCAGGATTTACGGGAAAATGGTAGGGTTTTACTGTATTTCTGGCCCCGTACATTCTGTGGCTACTGTAGCTAGGAAAATCCGCTCGTTAGAGGAAGTAGTGACTTAGGACCCAACCCGACGTGCATAGCTCGCAGATATATAGCCGCCTCACGATAGGAGAGCTATACGGCTTTAGGGAAGCCTTCTTATCTAGTCTCGTATGCAACCTTATATAAAGGATGAAGCACTGAGACCTTCCAAACTCTCTAGGTCAGTCACCACATCTCATAATAGACAGTAATAGTCGTTTGTTAGCGCTCTTATCCCTCTCCTCAGCAAGTTAAACCTAATATGAACAACCTAAGAATCGATAGTTCATCTAGGAAACGGCGATCATTCGCGTGACCTCTATTAACCTAGTGGATTTTTCGCAAATCAGAGTGTAGATCAATAGTCCTTACTCGATGTGCTGTAGTAGTTCCACCCCTTAGTAACCGGCCTCAAACCTTCCCATTCTCATGAATATAATGCAAACCTTTAGCTACCGAGCGGCTCTAGAAGGTATCGATTAGCTCTGTATCATTTCCATTTATGTAATAGGACCTTGCTTTCTTTCCTCCTACTGAAAACCTACCTATCACAAGCATCCGCCCCTGGTAATAGGACATATAAAACCCAGTATAATTCCCTTCCGCGCTCGTTCTCCTTTTCTCCCCCGTTGTCTTTTTCTCACGTCCTTTTAATACACTTACCAAAACAACTCTAATACAACCTCATTCATACCTATGAAAATGCAACCAACTCATTTTATTTACGCCTTCTTCCTAGCCAGCGCGATGGCTCTCCCGACCGACAATGACCGCAATGGTCTTCTCGGTACTGGTATTGGTGTTCCTAAAGGTCTTCTTGGTACTCAGCTTCTTGATGAAAATCTTCTTTCTGATGTAAGTGGTAGTTTTCCCTACTGATGAAAATAGCTGTGTGGACAGATACTAATGGAGCGCGACTGTTAGACTCCTGTAAGTGGTGGTTTCCCTCACTGATGCCCAAAACAATAACCGTATGGGCAGAGGCTAACGGAATGCAACTGGCAGGGTGGTGTTATTTAATTGCGAACAGCCTATGGATGGGCCTTCTTGGTGCATTGTTGGCTGATCAATGGGAACAGCGACTTGGAAGAACTTTTCAACTGCTACCACCTATGGATAGAAGGGCTTTTCATCTAGCCTTGATGTGGGTTTTCTCCTATGATCGTTTTTGGGTTTCCCTACTTCTTTCTGTGAATGCAAAGGCACTATTTTTGTCGACATGGAGATACCCACGGATATGTATAGAATTCCGTCAAGGATCACCCTTTTAAACCGTTAATCACTGTATAATACTGCTGCTGTTTAGACCAGAGTTGTGAAAGAATCGGGACTGCCGAACAACCACATGTTTTTGCGTATATCAGCAATAGAATGCTCGCTACATTTTATCAGTTTGGCTAATCGTGATGTACTGTAGTAAATCCTTTTTTACGAATTGCTTATCATGTGTACAATCATCTTACGCTGCCAGGTGTTCGGGTTTTGCGCCTTTTTACAGACGGTTTAGGCGGTTACAGGTTGCTTGAGTAGGCGGGAGGATAAGATTGTGTTGGGACGACAGTCCGACACTACCTGGCCAGATGTCTAATTAGACCCGAAGTCGCCACATAGTGGAGCGATAAACGATGGTGATCATGAAACAAATCTTACTGTTAAGCCGTGCCTATTAACTAGACCCGAGATGGACACCCAGGGTAGCGCTAGACCGTCCATGCTGACCTCAAGCAACCTTGCTGAGGAAATTATGGAGACTGAAGTGGTTAGATTGCCAACGGTCGCCTTCATACAAAACGCGTGATTTACTCATCCATATTTGGGCTTAGAGTATCATGTGACTAGGGTTGAGAAGTGTAAGTCGATATTTCCCGATATGGAAGGCAGTAACGGTCGCCACAATATACATCGAAAAGCGACAAGGGAAAATCCAAACTCAAAACAAAAACAATCGCTCCAGCGAAATGGTATATATTAAACACATCATAGGCGGCATGCAAATCGGACAAGAGCAGTTCTACGCCTTGGAAATGACAGAGTCCAGAGCCTGCTCGAGAATGTTCAAGCCGGTCTGAATCTGCTCTTCCGTGATCGTCAAGGGAGGAACGAAGCGGATGCAGCCCTCACCAGCAGTGATGATCAACAGTCCTCGCTCGCGGGCGGCGGTGATGATATCGGCAGCCTTGGAGGTGAAAGCAGGAGACAGCTGGAGGCCAAGAATCAAGCCACGGCCACGAATCTCCGAGATGGCGTCTGGGTACTTCTGTTGCAAGGCCTGGAAGCCAGAGTTAAAGACCTTTGACTTCTGCTCGACGGCACTCTGGAGCTCAGGGTCGGCAAGGCGAGCGACGATGTGGTAGGCAACGCGGGAAGCCATCGGGTTTCCACCAAAGGTGGTACCGTGGTCACCAGTCTTGATGTGAGATGCAACAGTCTTGCCAGAGACGATGGTGGCGCCAATGGGAATACCGTTACCAAGGGCCTTGGCTGTGGTCAGGATATCCGGATGGGCAGCCTCACCGGAGGCCGTGGCTAAAGAAGGGTGACCGTGGGCCCAGAAGCTACCGGTACGGGACAGACCGCACTGGATCTCATCAAAGATCAATACAGCACCGACCTCGTCACAGCGCTTGCGGAGAGCAACAAGGAACTCGGGCGTGGCGACGTTGACACCACCCTCACCTTGGATAGGCTCGACAATCACACCACATGCGTTCTCAGTGACAAGGGTCTGCAGTTGCTCCACGTCGTTGTAGGTGCCGTACTTGAAACCGGGGATCATGGGCGAGAAGGGAGTCTGGTACTTGGGGTTCGGGGTCGCAGACAGGGCACCCATTGTACGACCGTGGAACGAGTTGTGGAAGGAGACGAACTCGTGCTTGGCACCGGAGGGATCGATAGAACGGCCGACCTTACGAGCGAACTTGATCGCAGCTTCGTTGGCTTCGGTGCCGGAGTTGGAGATGAAGACCTGGGAAGCATCGCGCATGGCACCAGACTCGCGGGTCAAGTTGATCAGAAGTTGACTCAGAGCACCGGTCCAAGGGTTGTGGTAGAGGTTGGAGGCGTGAAGGAGGGTCTCGGCCTGTAAATTACCATGCGGGTCGCAATTAGTAGATATCCAATGGGTCTGCTAGAACCTATGGCTTCGCACCTGCTCCGCAATAATTTTGGCGATCTCAGGATCACAGTGACCGAGGGAGTTCACAGCAATACCGGCAGTGAAATCCAAATACCGCCTGTTCTCCATATCCCACAGGTAGCAGCCCTGTCCCTTCATCATCATGGGAGCCGGGCGAACGTAGGTCGGGACCATGAAGGGTGCCCGCTCGTTGATGAACGACACGGTGAGCGAGTCTGGCGCAGGGTCGGGATTAGGCAGGGTAGTCTCCTTCTGTAAAAGCAAAGCGATTAGTGGAATTGGAGCTGGATAATATTGAGGTCCGCGGAGTCACATACCTGCACCTGGCGCTTCACATCCTGGGGAGCATTCGCCGTCGCCGTCGCCGCTGCCGCGAAGCGTCGCTGGACTGGTGACTCCAGTGAGGGAACCAGTCGAGTTGCGCGAGGCAGACGGCGCGCGGCCACACGAAGGGCAGACATTATGAATTGTAAAGTGTCTGGGATCTGAAAACGTGAATTGGTCGTCCCAGGGGCAGTTGGAGGGAAAAATCACAGAGGACCAACTGCTGGGATGACTCGACGGGCGGAGAAACCAAAAAATTAAGGCGATATCGGGGATCCATCTCAGATCGGCGAGTCTTAGTCATTTTGGAGGTTCGGCGCCACCTCCCGAGGTACAAGCCGTTGGAGATTGTTATTCCCTCTTCTCCGTAGTCTGCTCTACTCTTTTTCAACACCTCATTGATCGCTGCATAATGCCTCAAATTCATCCTCACGCCACAATCATGGCCTTTTCCCTACCCTTACGCCGCGCATGCGCTCCTTCCCTCACGAGCCGATTTGCTACTCGATCGCTCTCCACAACAGCCGTCCTGCGCGACGATGGCAAACCCTCATTCGGATTCAAGAACTCTCCCGCTCCTCCACGCCTCCCTAAAGAAGAACAAGAAATCTTCGAAGAGCTCCAACGCCGCTCAACGGGCGCATTCAGCACTCCTCAAGTCAACCAGTCGCCACAAACTGATGCTCGCCCTGAGATCAAGGTCAACGGAAGTGGCGAGGAACTGCACCCGGATGCGCCGAAGGGCCTGAAGCCCGAATTCGAGGGCGAGAAGAATCCCAAGACGGGAGAGGTTGGCGGACCCAAGAATGAGCCTTTGCGCTGGGGAGCCGGTGGAGACTGGAGCTATGGAGGCCGGGTGACGGATTTTTGAGGCCCTCAAAACTCGACGGGACTATGCATAATGCTGGCGTTGATTGACATCTCTGCTCAACTGAGACGGATTCACAGCGGACTGTACTATTAGACTCATGAAATAGGTGTGTATATATATAATATAGTATTAGGATTTTCGAGGACAATTTGATTGATTAGTTTTTTGCACCTGCTTGATATCAAATTCGAGATATGTAATATACAATGTACGAGGGCAGCTGCGACTGATCGAAAATTTGAATTCGCTCCAGAGGATGAAAACAGAAAGGCATTATATGACACATGTGGAGTAGGGATCGCTATCACAGAAGATCAGTTTTCACCCTCTGACAATCGGCCTAGAGTGGCCTTGCCAGCTCGGCTGTCGTTCACTCGGCCCAGTTCCCCACTGATCCACGAGCCGATCCGTGACATTTCCTCGAGGCTAACGCCGGTGTGCATTCCCAAGCTATGAATGGTGTGAATGAGGTCTTCCGTGGAGACGTTGCCGGTGGCACCCTTGGAGTACGGGCAGCCACCGAGTCCTCCGACACTGCTGTCGAAGATCCGAACACCGTGCTCCAGACCAACGATCGTGTTCACCAAGGCCTGGCCGTAGGTGTCATGGAAGTGAAGAGCCAAATCAGTGTTGGCAATGCCAGCGGCCTTCAGAGCTTGCAAAAGCTCCATGGTCCGTGGCGCAGTGCCCATGCCCGTGGTATCGGCCACCGACACCTCGTCCGCACCCATCTCCAGAAGAGTGGCCGTAATGTCGGCCACCTTGGATGGGCTCACATCTGGGCCCTCGTAGGGACAGCCCAGTGCGACTGAGACATATCCCCGGACGCGGATGTTCTTCGTCTTGGCCAGCGCAACGATCGGCTTGATGCGCTCCAGAGACTCGGCGATTGTGCAGTTGGTGTTGGCCTTCGAGAAGGACTCCGTGGCGGCGGCAAAAAGGGATACCTCTGTAGTCGTCCCCGATTTGGATTCTGAGCCAGGCGAGTCTGCTGAGACACCTGTGGCATCCATGACTTTGACCAGACTCTCAAGCCCCTTGATGTTGGGAACTAGATAATTATAGGCGATTGTACTTTGCGATGGTGGAGGTGATGTGAGAAGTTGTTCGCAGATTTCCGCAGTGCTTGCCATCTTCAATTAAAGTCCCCAGCAGGTTAGCCCTCCATGCTGACCGATCGATTTACCCAGATGTGCCAAAGGTTCATACCTGCGGTACCCATTTTGCCGGAACAAAGGAGCCGGCCTCGATTGTAGTGACACCGGTCGTGGCCAGTCTCCGAATCAGTTCCATTTTTGTCTCCATGGGAATAGACTTTTTCTCGTTCTGCAGTCCATCCCGAGGTCCAACTTCCACAATGCGAACATGGTCCGAGGCTAACCGCGACTCGGTTGAATAGCAGCGGGCGAGTAGAGGCGCCCGGAAGGCCGAGAGCAGACGCAAACGAGAGTAAGTCGCCATCCTTACGGCGTTTGGGTGAGGATTGGAAAATTCCGAAGAGGGACCAGACTTTGATTGAATATACTTGAGAGGAGAAGAGACGAGGAAGAAGTAGACGAGGTAATCCCGTAATGAGGGGAGCTGGTCTGATGCGGAGAGCGCTTTCCCCTTTTGGGATTAGCGCGGAATGACCACGCCCCACCAAAAAAAAAAGATAAAAACTGATAGAAGGCGATAGTGGGGGGTGATCTTCTGGAACGCGTCAAGCAACTCAATCGAATAAAGGCTCGATCGTGCCGGTAATATGGAGGACACAGCGAACATTCCCGGCAGTCAGATGCGACAGCCCAAGAAGAAATTTGTCGGTCGACGTACTGCCGATGCACAGGCTCAGAAGGACGCTGCAAGCCAGACTGATGTCGAGTCCACGGCGGTGCAGACAGGTATGCAGGATTCTACTTGCATATATCGGAATCCAGTGACCTGACTTACATTCTTTCGTAAATAGCTGCCCCGAGGAGAACTCCCCGCACCCTCAATCAAGTACCTCCAGAGATCCTGAATGATCCCGAGATCCAAGCCGCGATCGACCTGCTCCCCAAGAATTACTCTTTCGAGATCCCAAAGACAATCCACAAAGTACGCTCCTCTGGAGCCAAGCGTGTCGCACTACAGTTCCCGGAAGGACTTTTGATCTTTGCAACGACAATCTCAGACATTCTTACACAGTTTTGTCCTGGCATCGAGACGTTGATTATGGGCGATGTGACATACGGTGCATGCTGCATTGACGACTACACGGCGCGAGCCTTGGGGTGCGATCTCTTGGTTCATTACGCACACAGCTGCTTGATCCCCGTGGACGTGACCAAAATCAAAACTCTGTATATCTTTGTCGACATTAGTATCGACACCAGCCACCTCATCGCTACCCTCGAGCGCAACTTTAAGCCTGGCCAAACCATCGCCACCGTTGGCACGATCCAGTTTAACGCAACACTGCACGGACTCAAGGCGGTCTTGGAGCGGGCGGGCTTCCGTGTGGTGATCCCTCAGATCATGCCGCTCTCGAAAGGTGAAATCTTGGGTTGCACCTCGCCCCAACTACCCGAATCCGAGATCGACGTTCTTCTCTACCTGGGCGATGGCCGGTTCCATCTCGAGTCCGCCATGATTCACAATCCCACAATCCCCGCATACAGGTACGACCCATATTCGCGAACACTCACCCGCGAATCGTATGATCACGATGAAATGCACACTATTCGCCGAGATGCGATTGCTACTGCCAAGTCGGCTAAGAAATGGGGAATCATCTTGGGCTCGCTCGGACGTCAAGGCAATCCGAATACGATGGCGATGATTGAGCGACATCTCGCCGAGCGCGGCATTCCTGTTGTGAACCTTTTGTTGAGTGAGATTTTCCCCGGAAAGCTCGCGTCCATGTCAGACGTTGAGTGCTGGGTGCAAATTGCCTGTCCACGCCTGAGTATTGATTGGGGATACGCCTTCTCTCGGCCACTCCTAACCCCATACGAGGCTCTTATTGCTTTGGGCGTTCGTGAGAATTGGGACAAGGCCAACAATGGCATTTACCCAATGGACTTTTATGCCAAGGAGGGACTCGGTCGGACGAAGCCTGAGCAGGCCATTCGTGCGGCGTGAACAACCACGTGAGAGGTGTCATGCAGCTAGATGACCATCCATTATACCCCCAATATAGAGCATACGTCAGCGGGTCTGGCCTTCTTCCAAATTTCAAAAATAGACTTGAATCCATCTGTACATTGATTTGTCACACGAGTCTATCCTAGTTACGCAACCGCTGGATTTCGTCACTAGTTTCCTGCGCCTCTCCGCCTCAGAGCAAGCCTCCCTTGGCTCCTCCCTTCGCTCTCTCCCGCTCATGCTTCACAACCGCCTCGATCATTTTCTCCCTTGGCGGCTCGCAGCCTGTCCAAAGGTAGAATTGATCATATGCCTGAGCCAGCAGCACTTCCACGCCCGTCACCGTATGCCATCCCTGATACCTCTGGGCGACACTCAGCAGGGGCGTCTGCCTGGGCTTATAAGACATATCGATGCAGAGACCTCGCGGTCCAAATATGGTGGAGAACTGATCTTCTGTCGTAGTCTCGGCCGGAACCGTGCCCACAATCACATCCGGGTGCTGAGGGAGTTCTGCGGGACTCGGGATGACAGTGACTTGAAAGACAGTCTTAAGATCATCTCTGACTTTCTCCGCCGTGACCAGTGTTCGATTGACAAGGTAGACGGTCCGCAAGCCCGCTTTGTGCATGGCATATAGTGCTGCCCGTGATGCACCTCCGGCTCCAATAACGAGGCCCACGTCCGGCAGTTTCTTCGTTCGCGTCGCGTAATCGGACATGATCCTGTGCAGCCCGGACCAATCGGTATTATCGCCGATGACTCGTCGCTCAGGGCCCGTTCCCTTGACCACAAGAGTGTTGATTGCTCCGATCAAGCGAGCGGTCTCGGTTTGCTCGGTGCACAACCTGTGAACTTGCAACTTATGGGGCATCGTGACGCTGGCGCCGCCGAAATGTTTGTCCAAGATCAAGGGAGCCACTTCGTCGATACCTGGAGATTCTCGAATGTCGTATGTGTAGGGAAGATCATAGTGCGTGAATCCAGCATTGTGGATGGCAGGCGAAATACTGAAGGAGATACCGCTGCCAAAAATGTGGAAGTTTTTGGGCGCAATGGCGTGGTCTGAAGGGGATGCAAATTGAGCCATTTGGCCAAAAGTCATTGCTTGGCCTCGGTCAAAATGAGGCTTGTATTTGGTTTCCCTGAGAGATTTCAGTGTTCACACAATCAATTATACCTTCTGTGTATTACCCAAATTAGGAAAACAGATTCGGCCATGAGCTTAGCCGTGATGCCGCCACTCGACGAGAGGGCAATGAACTTAGCCGAATATGAGGGAACTTGTTTACAAAAGTTTTGTTAAATTTACGAGGTCACTGTCGTCCAGCTTTCAAGTGTCAAATTCCCTCAATCGTGAAGGCCAACCGTCTCCATCCTCAGCATCCCCGAGCACGATGCAGCAGTCACAGTCCCAAGAGAGAAGCCTCCACCTGGTCGGGGTGGGAGTCACTCATTCCATCGCCCCCGAGATGCACAACTACATCGCCAAGTCGCTGGATCTTCCCTGGACATTCTACGCGACCGAATGCCCGACACTCGACGACGTGGTTGCCCTGGCCAAGAAGCCTACCACATCAGGCCTGGTAGTCACGATGCCGTACAAGAATTCCATTATGAAAGATCTCGACGAAATTGATGATCTCGCAAACATCATCGGCGCCTGCAACAATATCTATTACAAAGAGGACGATCGCAGGCGGCTATGCGGCACCAACACCGACTGGAGAGGTGTTCATGGCTGTCTCTTGGAAAAGGGCGAGGAGATGGATCGGCCCTCCGCGGCGCATCCAGCAGCTGCACTGATCGTGGGAGCAGGCGGTGCAAGCCGTGCAGCTGTCTATGCTCTTACTGTCCATCTTCACTGCCCCACGATCTATATCCTGAATCGCGACGATCGGGAGGTGGAGAGCCTGATCCAGGACTCGCGTCGACTTCCAGCAATCCCCGACATCGTTCATGTCAAAACTGTGCACGAGGCTGAAGCGCTGCCAACCCCATACTATGTCGTCGGGACTGTGCCTGATATCGAGCCAACAACCGAGTCTGAGGTGGCCGTGGCTTCAATTTTGAAACATTTCCTTTCTAGATCTGAGAAAGGCGTGTTGCTGGATATGTGTTTCAAGCCTCGCAGGACAAGAATGATTAAGCTTGCTGAGCAGCTTGATTGGCCTTGCGTGGAGGGCACCCATGTCATTGGTTATCAGATTGAGGAGCAATGGCGTCTCTGGGCGGGTGAGGAGCGGCTTCAAAAGCTGGACCGAAAGGGAGCATGGACCGTCCTGTTGAAGGCTGCTGAGGAGAGTACAGGAATAAATTTCTAAGTCTTTCATGTTCCTGTCTAGAAGAGAATCGTAAGTAGATCGTTCTTGAAATTCTCATGAGAATGGCATTCCGGGGAACCCTTAGCTCCATAATTCCGCTCTCTCTCCCCACATCTCGTCTCATACGCGGACTCCGGATAACGCCATCGGCAGTGGGCTTAACCGTGCCCCCGCCGGATATCCCGAAGCCGGTATATATTCGCATTCATCCCGGCGTGGAAGGTTGAGCATTGGCAGTCGCTGCACCGATAAATCTTGAATCTCACCATGGTTGACCTACACTCCCTCCCCGAAGGAACCTGGCCCGAGCAGGCCATTCGCAACAACGGTCCTGACAACCTCGTCTTGGAACGAGCCAAGCTCCGCGAGCTTGCGGAAGGCTGGCCCTGCTACCGGTAAGCGCCATGAACAAGTACTTCGGATTTCTTGAGTCTCCACTTGCTAAATCTCCATAGCGATGCCTGTGAATGGGAAAACTTCGAGTCCATTTTCCACCCAGACGCCCACGTATACACCACCTGGTCCGGCCGGGTCCACTATAAAGACTTCATCGCCGCATCCAAGGCCGGCATGGATAAAGGCGCCTTTATCATGCACCGCTGCCACGGCGTGACAACAGACATCACCGCCGACGCCACGCGAGCCGTTACCAAGATGAAAGCGACCATTACGCAGCGCTTCACCATCGACGGGTGCGAGGTCGATGCCGAGGCAGACTGCCGGTTCTGTTTCTTCTTCGAGAAGACGGATGGCCGCTGGGGTGCCCGGTTCGTGCGTCACTGGTACGAGAAGGATAAGTTGTTGCCGGTGAATCCGAACAAGATCCCGCGGATCAATGAGGAGAATCTTAATTCGTATCCCGAGGGGTACAAGTGCCTTGCCTATTGTCAGGAGCTCACGATGGGTGTTGCTGTGCTGAGGGATATGCCGGGACATAGAAGGCATGCTGGGACTGTTTGTGGAGAGAAGCACGATCTGCTATATCGGCTTTCCAAGGATTGGTTGGATGGCAAGGCCATTGATGTATAATCTATAGGAGCAACAACCCCTTGAAAGTCGAAGAATAAATCACACCAGAACAATAGAGGCTCGGGCTTGACTCTTCTACGTCAGGTTACCTGGGAACTTTGCCAGGTTTAAGTGGAAGCCCGCATAGATTGATTATGTCGATACTAAATTACAATACATATAATTACACGACATCGATCGTTAATAGCGTCAATATCTAAAGATAGACCAGCACAAGACTAGCCACAGCAAATGAAACGAATATCTGGATCCAGCTTGCACGAGGAGAGAAGGACCCGGCGCCAGGGAACACCGGCGCGACAGCTTCTGTCGAGCCCGAAGTGGACGTAGTGGACGGCGTCGCGGAGCTGGAAAGAGTGCTCTTGCTAATGGCACCTGTGCTGTAATGGTATGGTGCACTGGTGGAAACGGCATTCCCGTTCTTTCCAGAGGCAGAAATGATGGTGATAGTCCGGGTACTGAACACTGGTGACGCGGAGGCCACTGGGGCGCCAGTTGGAAGACTGGCTGTGCTGATGGAAGAAGAGGATCCGGAGACCGCGCATACGGTAGTGGAGACCAAGATGGTTTCAGTTGTAATGAAAGTGGTTTTTGCAGTGGCTGGGCAGTTTGTGACAGTGGATGGGCAAGCAGTGACAGTGGCCGTGCGAGTTGAGAAGACAGTGGAAGTAGTGTATTCCTGACCGGGCTGGGACTGTCCGGAAGAGCCAGTCAGTACCACAGCGACGGTAGTAGCCGGGGCCTTGGATTGACTTCCAGTTACTGGACAAACAGTGGTGGACACCAAGATGGTCTCAGTGGTCACAAAGGTGGTTTGTGAGCGCGCCGGGCAATCCGTAACTGATGAGGGGCAGGCAGTTATAGTGGATGTGCGGGTGGTGAAGATGGTAGATGTTGTCATTGCAACATCAGTGCTGGAGGGCACTGGAGTGGCAGATGTGATGGAGCCAGAAGAAGCCGAAACAAGCGATGAAGCACTGTGTGATTGAACAGCCGGAGGCGGCGATGAAACGGCAGAAGACGACGGGATAACTGGTTTGCTTGATGATCCTGGGATGAAGGGTGCGACCGAGGGGCTTGATGCTGGCGAACCGGATTGAAGCGGCACACTTGAAGGGGTCACAGCAACGGGTGAGGAAGACGGGGTAATCGAAACGACCACGGAAGAGGAAGAGGAAGATGGGATAACTGGTTTGCTTGATGATCCTGGGACCAGGGGTACGCTCCAAGGACTGACTGAAGGCGTGGCGGCAACCGGTGTTGAAGATGGGATAACCGAAGGAACCATAGAAGAAGAGGCCGAAATAATTGGTAACGAAATGACCACAGGAGAAGACGAAGGAATGACTGATTTGCTCGATGATCCTGGAATGAACGGTACGCTTGAGGTGCTTGATGCTGGCGAACTGGATTGAACTGGCAGACTTGAAGGAGTGACAGCAACGGGTGTTGAAGATGGGGTAATCGAAACGACCACAGAAGAAGAAGACGGAATGACTGGCTTGCTCGATGACCCTGGAATGAACGGTACGCTGGAGGGGCTCGATGCTGGCGAACTGGATTGCAGCGCCGGGGTCGAAGGCGTGGCGCTGCTTGACAGTACAGGGGTGGATGGAGTCACAGGAGCAGAGCTGGGCACGATAGGCTTGCTTGATGACAACGGAACAGCCGAGCTTGAGCCCAGAGGCTTAGAAGAGGCAGCGGCACTGGTAGCAGAGCTGGATGGTGTGGGCGTCGGGGTCACCGTGGTGCACGACTGAGTGGTCGTGGTCGTGAGCAATTTGGCATTGTCAAAGTAAAAAGTGAATATACTGGTAGAGTAGGTTGACGAGCAGTACACCTCCACTCCAAGCTGATCATTTGTACCTGTTGGGATGTATGAGCCGCTCAAAGTGATCCAGTAGTTGGTGTTTCTGTTATAGAACTGCGAAGACTTGGCTTGAAAAACGCCGATGGAACCAGAATACAAGTAAACGTTGCAGCGCTGCATCACGCTGGAGGGATATATCGGGTTCATGTAAGGTAGCAGGTCAAAGGACACTTGGTATGTTTGACCAGGTACGAGACCTTGGACGTTCTGGAGGACGTGCCATTGCGAAAATGGGGTGGGATTGTATCTGCATTCCAGTTAGCTTGCTCGGGTGAATTCTGCTCCACCCTCCACTCGTCCAGGGTATCCATTCCATACACAGAAGATGAGCCATCACTCGCAAATGCATTGGTCGTCAGTGCTCCAAAGTTGTACTCCCATCCCTGCGTGCCATCTTCCCAGGATGGATTCGAGAAGAGATTCTCCGTGACCGTGATGTCGGTGCAGGTGACGACATCTCGCGGGCTTGGAGATTTAATAGCGAGTGCTAGCCGAGCACAGAGGGCCAGGGAGAGCCACCGCATCGAGGGTGCCATGGCAAGTGCCAAGAGAAAGAACCAGAACGAGGGCAACCCCTGGGACGGACCCTGGAAAGAACGTGCAAACCATATTCTCGATATGATTTACTTTTTCCAGAATCTGCGCGACTTCCTGACTCCGGAACAAAAAGAAGTTGGCGAGGCAGTTGCTGAAGACTTTTTCAAGTTTTGCTATGGAATTGCCCCCTGGCCAGCTATTACTCCAGGGACTATCAAGACTAGATTTTCGGCTCGGGTTTATAGACCCAGTAAGAAGGGTACTGTTGCTAGCGTTGCACCTTATATATTCGGGGGTGAGACTCTGCGCAGAAGTCTTCTGTTTGAGTGCTCCTCCGTGGTACCTCTTGATGATTTGGCTAAGGTTTTTGTGGTCTTTCAGTTAAGCTCGTAGTACCGAAGGGCGATTAGTGATCATGGAATTTCATTTCTGAGTAGCTAGGTTTAGCTATAACCCGTAACCTTCTCGGTGTTCCCAATCGAGATCATTTCTATATCAGTACATAGCTGCTAACCTAAAGATGCCCGGAGAGAAATACTTCCTAAGCCTAGGCATCCGTTATCACCGATATAATGAGACCGAGGACTCTCTAAAAGACCGAGGCGAATTAAATAGAACTAGGGATCTCACTAGTGAGTAGAACTAGGGACTAGTAGGGATCTCGTCGGTCGGCACTTACCAACGGTAAACTAGATCTATAATTATTTAAGAAAGCGTACCTACTTACGGTAATACCGAGGGGATCTCTAAAATCTACTTAACTTATATAGTACCTTCTACACGCTATTGTAGGGCGAAGAAAACAGTCTAGCTAACCCGACGGTCCCGCAAGATAGCATCCGAAACTCCCGGCTGATCGGTATAGAGGGGAATTAAGTATATACCTCTATATAACTTAACATCGTCCGAGATTATCAGTATAACCTCCTATTCAAAGATATTATTATCGACTAAGCTATAGCTAATCCCGGGAATATCCTTATCGGACTATATTTACTATAGCTAGCAGGCTAATATACGGCTAGCGGGAGAGGCTACTATAATAGAGGATTAGCGAGGAGATAATAGGAGGTTAAAGCTATAGAAGAAAGGTCGTTAAGAGAACGAGGGAGGTAAGAGCAAGTCGAGGACTATCGAGGAATATAGGCTTAAGTTAAGGAGAAGAGAAGGAGGAAGAGGGGAACGCAAAAAGTAATAAAGGCGGTAAGAATAGAGAGCGGGGGTATAGTTAGGAAAGGGCTTTAGTATAGAAGTAACTAACTATAAAGACTACTATTTTATATATTATATAGCGATACTCGAATAGACTATTATAGCATTATTTAGTACGTTTTAAGATAGTTAAGAAATTATAGATAGGTCTAGGCGAATAGTACTCCTGTTAATCTAGAACTCTATACTCTATACGGCCGCGGCCTTATATTATATCTATATAGGTAGCCGGAAGGTAGATATAGACCGATAAAATAGTGTTATTCTACGTAAAAATAAATATAGATAATATAATTTAGTAAAGAGATAGGTAAAAAAGGTATTAGGAGAGGATATATTCGTAATTAGTCAGCCCTACTAATAGGAAATATCCGGTAGATAATAACGTAGTTCACCGCTTACCCGGACATACGGCTTACCTAGATACCCTAAAACACTATAACACGATTTTTTACGTTATAGTATATCAGTAACTAGAAGTAAGTTTTACTTAGTTTTCAGTAGTGTATAAATCCTTAGCTTTAGAAATAGCGTAGCCTAATCGGAATATTTAGAAAAGGATTATTTACCTATATTACCAAAAAATACGCTCTAGTCGACGTACGTACGTATATATATTAATATTCTTATATATTAAAATACTTCTTAGCTTAGTTAAAGTACTTAGCAGGGCATATTAAATACTAAGATAGGCTTAGACTTTACGCTTAATATAAGGGGGTTGTTACGCACGGCCTCTGCGTCACTGTGAGTAGAGCTCGAATGGGTTATACTTGCCTAGTTCTACTCCGAATCCCAAGAGTATCTCGCAACCGTACCGTTGCTATGCTAAGCCTTACACGGGCTCGGGTCCTTTTGAGTATCTTGCAGGATGTGCCAGAGTGCGCGCCAAGTAAGTCAGTCACCAAGCGTTGCCATAAAGTGAGCTCCCCTACTTGTAGGTTGGGTTGTCTTGAAGGTGAACCGTAGAGTGCAAAGTCCAAAGGTAGTAACCAAGTAACAATGTGTGATTAATCGCGAAGAACTAAATATATGATGGTAAAAGAGTGTCCTTATATATCCAGTCCTTCCTATCGGTGATAAGTCTCGACTTATCGCTGATGCGCCAGGGCTTATCGCTGATGCGCTAGGGCTCATCGCTGATGAGTTCCTGCGCTGGTAATCCTATCGGTGATAGGATCTAGTCACGTGGTTGCTCGATTAGGTAGTTCGTTGTGCCAGATAATATCCGAGATATATATAGCTATATATATAGGATATTATCCGCCCTAAGGACACGGTGTCCTTGATCACCCTAATTGATTACTAATCGTGGGTATGTAAAATGCCCTTTTACACGGACCCACTTTACTCCTAGGAGCACCTTTTCTATATGATCTTGCTCCTGGGAAGCATATATATAAGGCTCCTTATTAGTCGTACGTGACTCCTATAGGTGTTGTCTTTCTTGCGGGTTTAGTTGGTTATCGTTATCCCCCGCGGGTTTCTAACGATCTACCTCGTAACATTATCCCCCCTCTTCTTAAGCTAGTATCCTTAGCGGCTATAAGTAGCGTAGCCCCTAGTTTACTCGTGTATATATTTCTGTTTTCTTATTTTTCTTTATAATATCGTCCTGCTATACTAACTATATCTTCTAAGGCTTCTATCTGTAAGAACGCCTTAACTCGTCGGATCGAGGATAAAGGGTTTCAGTCCGTGATCCCTTACGAACGTTATATTCGTTTAAAAAGAGTATATATCCGTACCGATTATTCCGATCGTTATAGCGACTACGTTCGCGCTAGTAGTAGTATAAAGTACGCTATACTAACTCCTACTTTCACTGATACGGAATAGCGGCGGTTAGTGAAGTCTTAAAATTAGATTAAGGAAGAGGAGGAGGCTATCCTTACTAAGCTTCTCCGTCTTCGAAAGCAAAAGCGCTTATTATAAAAGCGTGCTAGTGATTTTATTACTCGGGACTTTAAGGAAGTTACTGAGTTAGAAGAGCTCGAACGTCGCGAGGTTAAAGAGCGCGAGCGTCTTAAAAAAGAGCGTATCGAGTCTAAGTAAAAAGAGCGTAAGGTAGAGAGTGCCCGGGCCGCTACCGGGGTTCCTCGATCTACTATTTCGACCGATAGTCGTTTCTTTATAGCGACGTTAGAGGATCCTACTCTAACTTAGTTATTAAATAATCCGTTGTTCTCCTAGGTCGACCTAGACGCCGCCTTACTAGGCGAGGCCCCTAGCTCTCCTACTAGTAGAACTATTAAACTAGCTAGTAGTAGCCTATTAGGTTCCTAATAGGTTCCTACGTATTTTCCGAGGTATTATATCTGTAACGGGCCAGAGCCCGGTAGTAAACCATGTGCCATGGCCGTATAGATCCGTTGACGGGAAGATTGGAGGAAAGACACCGCCTTCGGCAGAAAGGCCCTCACACCGTTTCACTACCGAGAAGGGGCCGTTTCCCTTCCCTCCTTAAGATGGTTGTAAACAGCAGGTTGGCCTAGTACAATTGAATTAATTCTGCTATAGCCCTTCACATATAACCATCTTCCTTCTACATCGTTCAGAAGTATTATTAGTCATCGGAAAGCCCTAGGGGGACGGCCTAGGCACCCTCATTAGTTCACCCCTGGACTAACCGCGGTTCAGCGGCGTATCTATATCGGAACGGAACTCTTAGGCGCATAAGTCTTTAGCGCTTGAGACATATCGGAAAGCTCTAGGAAATATTAATTTCTAGGCACATCGGAATATTGGAACATCGGAATTATAGCGCTATCGAATCCCCACCGATTAGCGCACGAAACGCCTAGGCATCATAGACCCCCAGGATCGGCAACAGGCCCCGCCTACCTAGGCGCAGGCCTTAATGCAACAGATAGAAGTAAGCCAGCACTTATAGTAGTAGCGTGCTGCCGCCTAAGATAAAAGAATTCGCTAGCTTGAAGATATGTTAGCGCGACAGACAGCTAGCTCGTCGACCGAAGGAAACGGCACCGAAACGACTGTGGAACCTACGCCAACCCCTACTGAATCGATGTCTACTATCGTACGTAGGCCGAGGCCTCGACTCCTAGATCCACCGCTCTTCGTAGGAAGCGTTAACGACTGGTTAACCTAGCGGATTACGATAGAGAATAAGCTCGCCGTCGACGGTGAAGTAATTAGCTATAAATAAGATTAGTTTATGTACGTCTTCTCACGCCTAGAGAAGCTAGTATAGAAGAATACCGGAACGTATATAAAATACTCGCGAGACACCGCTGGTCTAGAGGACCTACTCGTATACCTCGAAGGTATATACGGAGACCCGAACGCATAGTCACGGGCCGTAAGGAGGCTCTACTAAATCAAGTAGATAGATAGCTAGCCTTTCACTCGTTTCTTGCCGAAACTCGAGAAGGAATTCGTAGATATAGGAGCTATTAATTAGCCTAATAAGGCTAGAAGGTAGATCCTACTAAGCGCTTTAAATAAAGAGATAAGCGCTACGCTAATAAATCGTAGGATTCTAGCTACCTATTTAGGGCTAGTGAGTCGCCTACACGAGATTAATACCGATATAGATACCTTAAACTTAAACGGAAATAGTAAAAGTAAGCCTTTTAATCGTCGGTAGAAAGATCCGGATATAATAGACTAGACCCCTACGGTTACCGCGAACCGTACCGAATTATACTAGAAATACTAGCGAAACAGAGGTAACCGGAAGAAGGCGAGGTAGATAAGCTCGGAAGAAATCTAATAACATAGGGACAAAGACCTATATATTCGTTATAGGTAGGAGGGTTACTATATTCTAAGATACCCTTACCTTCTAGCTAATCGACTAAGCGCTAGCTATATAGTAAAGAGTACGCCGAAGAAGGATCGAAATATCGCCGATTCGAAGATAAAGCGTAATAAAGTTAAGAAGGTATAACTAGTAATAGAAAGCGAAGAGGAGAATACTAGACCCTTAGATAAAGGCCTACCTATATCGAGCGAGTCAGAAAATAAGTAGCTCCTATTCTTAGTCGCGAGTAGGAGTAGAAGGGGGTTAAGAGACTTTTAGAGAACGAATCCCTACTATTTCTCCTAGACGTTAGAGTGAATAGAATTCAGTTTATAAAAGCCCTAGTCGACTAAGGCTACTAAAGTTATATAATAGTGAATAGAAAGCTCGTTAAATCTCTTAACCTCCCGCGTATTCGTATTCTAACGCGAACCCTAGATAGGGTCGTGGCGAATTAAGGGCGAATTACCTACGTTACGTATCTTAACGCTAATATCTATAGCCACTAATAGGAAAACGTATTCGCCTATATTATTAAGAACTAGATAGATAAGATAATATTAGACAACCCTTAGCTTAAGTAGGTAAACGGCCGGTACTTAGCTAAGAAAGGGTATTTAGATATTTACGACGGAGATAGCTATCGAACGCGTTATTAGAATAGGCGGGATCCCTTAATCGGACTATCTAGAGTAAAGACCCTACGGGTGAATAAGGTATTAGCGTAGTCGATTCGATAGCTATTCGATAGTGTTTCAGAGCCGGAACGGCTATAGATTAGAAAGGTAATATTAGATAATATCGATAAAGCGCTACGACCGAAGATATATATTAACCTAAAGGAAAAGCTACTAAGGTATTATTAGAAATAGCTTAAAGCGTTTAGTTAATAACTCGCGAACGAACTTCCTCCTTATCGCCTAGGGATTAACTATAAGATCCCGTTAAAACGTGACCGAAACAGTAACGAGGCGTAACCGCTATATAGACCGTTATATAGAATAAATCGAGAAGAACTATTATTTCTGCGAAAAACCCTAACTAACCTGCTAGGCAAAAATTTCATACGTGTTAGTCAGTCACTAGCTGCTGCCCCGGTGTTACTCGTACGAAAGCCCGGGGGTGGAGTCCGTTTCTGTGTCGACTATAGGGGGTTAAACGAGATAAGCGTTAAGGACCGTTACTCTCTCCCTCTAATTCGTGAGACCCTATAGAATATAGCGAAAGTAAGATAGTTCACTAAACTCGATATTATTATAGCATTTCATAAAATCCGAATCGCCCTAGGCGAAGAGTAGAAGATAGCGTTTCGTACACGATACAGTCTCTTTAAGTAGAGTATAACGCTATTCGGCCTCACCGGCGCGCTAGCGACGTTCTAGCGGTATATCAACTAGACCCTACGCGAATACCTAGACGATTTTGTGTCCGCGTATATCGATAATATTATTATCTACTCGTTAGGATCGCTAGCAGACTACCGGCGAAAAGTGAGCAAAGTACTAGTAAAG
This sequence comes from Penicillium simplicissimum, assembly GCA_024706585.1. Lineage (NCBI taxonomy): Eukaryota > Fungi > Ascomycota > Eurotiomycetes > Eurotiales > Aspergillaceae > Penicillium > Penicillium simplicissimum. The sequence continues at coordinate 236,802 of JAMZTW010000061.1, forward strand.
CTATAGAGGGCCGGCCTTTAATACGATATCGGGAAGTCAGAGTTCGAACAGACTTCGGTGAAATATCTTAGGTTTATTATTCGCGTAGGAGAAGGCCTACACATAGATCTAAAAAAGGTTAAAGCTATTCGAGTATAGGAGACACTAAAGAATATAAGAGACGTACGAGGATTCCTAGGATTCACTAACTTTTACCGATCGTTTATCCCGCGTTTCGCTACCGTCTCGGTACCTCTCTTAAATCTAATAAAGAAGGGGGTAGAATTTTAATAGACCTAGGACTACTAGGAAGCCTTCGCCGAATTAAAGGAACTATTTATTATAGCTCCTATACTTACCCACTTCGAAGAGGACCGCGAGACCGTTATAGAGACGGATTTATTAGGATACGCTACCGGAGCAGTGCTATCTTAGCAGTAAGACGATAGTCGATTAGCGCTATGTGCCTATATCTCCTAGAAACTATTACCGGCGGAGTCGAATTACGAGATCTATAATAAGGAATTACTAGCGATTATACGCGCGTTACGTAAATAGCGCCTAGAGCTAAAGATAGTCCCTCGTTTTACTATCGTGACGGATTATAAGAACTTACGTTACTTTAATAAGATTCGTTAGCTCTCCGAATAATAGATATAATAGGCGGATTTAATAAGCGAATTTAACTTTACGCTATAATACCGGCTAGGATAATATATATCCCGCCCTAATATACTATCCCGGCGCGGCTAGGATATACCCTAAAGCTTTGAAGACGAAAGGCTATCGAATCGGTTCCGAAAGATATTCGAAAAGGTATCGATACGCACCGGACGACTAAGGAATATCATAAACGAAGAGGTCGAGTTAGATTTCGTAACTCTAGTGTAACTCTTCGAAGAAACGGATCTCTAGCAAGAATAGGAACGCGCGAGGTCTATAGACCTAATATACTATACGTACTCGGAGATATTAAAGAACGGAGAACGACGAGTCGTAGCTAAAACGGGCGTGAAGACTAGCCTTTTAGAGTACTAACTAGACGACCGAGGACTACTTTAATTCCGCTAACGGACCTAGATTCCCGATAGCGAACTACTACGTACGGGAATTATCTAGAAGATTCATAACTCTTATATCACAGGCCACCTAGGGCGAGACGCCACGTATTCGATATTATCCTAGCGGTTCTTCTGGCCTAGAGCGGCGAAAGACGTAAGGAGATTCTTACGGAACTACACTATTTACGGTAGGAGTATAGTATAGCGTAACACGAAATATAGCCTATTAAAACCGCTACCGATTCCTTAGCGAATCTAGGCCGATATCTTAATAGACTTTATCACCGATTTACCCCCGTCGAAGGAGAATTAAGCAACAAACCTCCTAGTGATTACAGACCGCCTAACGAAGGGAGTTATCTTAGTCAGAATAGTTAAAACGACGGCGGAGCGGGTAGCTAAGGCCTTCCTAACGCATTTTTATATACACTATAGTCTACCACTAGTAATCACGAGTAACCGTAGACCACAATTTATTAGTAGCTTCTGGGAGACCGTCTACGAAAAGCTATCGATTCGGCACCGACTCTCTACCGCTTTCCACCCACAGACAGATAGATCCACTAAACGGGCGAACCAAGAAGTTAAACGGGTTCTACGCGTATTTACGTCGTACGCTTAAGATGACTAGATGAGTTTGTTACCTATCGTGGCTATCACGATCAATAACCGAGATGCCTCCTCTATAAGGCTATCTCCCTTCTTCTTCACGCACGGCTTCCATATTAATCCGATTGGAATTAAGGATAGTAATAGTGGTATAAGCGAAGTAATCGGACCTTAACGCGCTAGCGAAACGTTCGTGGAACGACTACAGGAAGCCACCGATTAGGTATAGGCGGTAATCGCTATTACGCAAGACAGACAATAGGAGTATACTAACCGGTCACGTTAGGTAGCGCTAACTTATTAAGTAGGGGATAAAGTATAGCTAAACCTTAAGAATATTCGATCTTAACGGCATTCAAAGAAGTTAGACTAGATACACACAAAATATACCGTACAAGAAGTGCCTTCGCTACACACGGTGCGTCTAGATATACTAACTAGGGTACATCCGGTATTCTATATAGACCTTATAAGACCCGCCGCCACGGACCCGCTTCCTTCGTAGATCGTGGACGACTCGTAGCCGCCTCCACTAGTAGTTAATAGTGAATTAGAGTACTAGGTCGAGGAGATCTTAGATTATCGCGTGAAGCGTATAGGAAGGGGCGCACAAACGGAAGTTCTAGTGAAGTAGACTAGTTATACAGAGACTACGTAGGAACCATTAGCTTCTATTGAAGACTATAAAGCACTTTATAGGTATAAAGAGCGCTTTAGGCCTATCTCACCACCGAAGCGGCCCTATAGAGACGAAATTGCTATATCTACCGTTAGGATAAGGAGGGGGGTACTATAACGGGCCAGAGCCCGGTAGTAAACCATATGCCATAGCCGTATAGATCCGTTAACGGGAAGATTGGAGGAAAGACACCGCCTTCGGCAGAAAGGCCCTCACACCGTTTCACCACCGAGAAGGGGCCGTTTCCCTTCCCTCCTCAAGATGGTTATAAACAGCAGGTTGGCCTAGTACAATTGAATCAATTCTGCTACAGCCCTTCATAATATCCTTTCTATTTTATAAGGTAGTAAGGTTATCCGCTAATCCTTTCCGTTACCAGGATTTCCTTAACCTTATATTCGTTTTCTGTTTCTTCTTCGATTTCGATATTAGTAGCGATTTCGGCGTTTTAGGGTACTTTTTCTAATAATAAGATATAGAATATTATATAGATACGTCGTATACTATCTAGTAGTTTTAAGCGATAATTAACTAGTCCTAATTTTTCATCGATTTTGAATGGTCTAAGTTTAAGGTAGTTAAGTTTTACGCTAGGTCGTCTAGTACGAATATTACGTCGTAAAAGGTAAACTTTCTCCCCCCTTTTAAAGTTAGGCGCCTCCTAGCGCGATTAGTCGTAGTAAAACTTTATACGTATATTAAGAAACTCGATATCTCTTAATAGTTAAAGATATAGCTATTTTAGTCCGTTAGCTAGTAGTCTAGATAACTCTACTACTAAGTAAACGCCGATCGATTCTCCGACGATTATAGGATTTAGCCTATAATTCGCGAAGAATAGCGTTTCCTTAGTTATTATGTGTATTACGTTATTATATACGAACTATACGATTAGTAATAGTCCCGTCTAATCGTTTTGCTAGAAGTTTATATAGTGTCGTAGGTACTATTCGAGAGTCTAGTTAACTCACTCTATTTATCCGTTAGTTTACGGGTAGTAGGCTATAGAGAGTCTATACTTAATACCTATTAGATCCGCGAATAACTACTATATATTAGATATAAATAGCTTATCTCTATCCGAGGTAATCTTACTTAGTATTCCGTGATTAGCGAAGATATATCTAAGTAATAGGTTTACTATAGTTCTAGTATCGATCTTTTCTGTTATCGGGATTATATATATATATTTAGTAAGTCGGTCCACGACTACTATAATTATATCGTTACCTTCCGAAATAGGTAATTTAGTAATAAAGTCTATCGTAATCTATTCCTATAGTCGCGTTGTTGTCTCTAATATCCTTATTTCTCTATATAGTGCGTATCGTATTAGTTTATTCCGTTAACACAAGTCGTATTATCGGATATAGTTTTTGACTTTTCTATATATACTTAGGATATAGTAGTTCCGTGATATTTTCTCTATTATCTTTTCGATCCTAAAGTGTCCTTATACCGGTTCGTCGTGATATACTTTAATAATTTCGTTTTGAAGACTCCTAGGAATATATACTAACCCGTAGACTAGGACTAAGCCGGTATCGTTCTAGGTTATATATCCCTCTTATAATCTACTTTATAGGATCCGTTAGATCGCTTCGTCGCTTATTATAGCTTCCTTGATTCGTTTAAGCTATCTATTATCCTATAGTTCGCTAGTTACTACGAGGATCTAGCGATTATAGACGATATCTCCGTTATTATTTATTATAAGGATAGTAGGTACTATCTCCTTAGTTCCGATTTCGTAATCTAGTCACCTACTAAGTATATCTACGACTATATTCTCTGTCCTATTATAGTAGACGATCTTAAAGTTATATTATACTAGGGTTTCTACCTATCTAGCTTATCGTCGAGTAAGTTTCTTCGTCGTAGTAAAGTAGGTAAGGTTATAGTGATCTATCCTAACGATCATAGTATATTTTGCTCCTTCTAGGTAAGCTCGCTAGACTTAGAATACTAACACTATAGCTAGTAGTTCCTTATTATAAATATCGTAATTAAGCTCTGCCGGGATTATTTTCCGAGACTAGAAGGCGATAGGTCTAAGCTTACTATCTTCTCCTAGTTATATAAATTATGCTCCGAGCGTAAAATCCGATACGTTAGTTTCTATAATAATAGGTATATCGTAGTTAAAGATCGCGATGATTGCCTTTCCTAACTATTATCGATATAGGTCCTTAAGTCCTTAAAACGCTTTTTCCGCTTCGTTATCCTATTTAAATAGTACTCCTTTCTTAGTAAATTAATAGAGTCCTAATATATACTTTAAAAACTATAGTACGAGTTTACGATAGTAGTTAGCTAATCTAAGGTAACTTTAAACGTCTTTAATATAGGTTAGCGTTAGCTAGTCGAGAATAGCCTTAACCTTATTATCCTCTATTCCTAATCTATCTAGGCTAATAGTGTATCCGAGGAAGCTTATCTCCTAAATATAGAATTTATACTTTTTAAGCTTAAGTATGACCTTAGCTTCTCTTAGCTTCTATAATACCTTCTTATTATACTCGATATATTCGGCTTTAGTTTTAGAGAATATAAGTATATCGTCGAGGTATACGATAACGAAGATATCGAGGTATTCTTCTAAAATAGTGAAGATAAATCGTTAAAACGATGCCGGTATATTAGTAAGTCCGAATAGTATAACTAAATATTCGAAGTGTCTATACTTAGTTCGGAATACTATTTTCTATTTATCTCCTTCCTTAATCCTAAGTCGGTTATATATATTAGTGATATCGTATTTAGTAAAGAACTTTACTCCTTAAATAATATCCTAAATTTCGTTAATTAGCGGTAATAGGTATCGGTCTTTAATAGTAATACCGTTAAGCTATCGATAGTCTATATATATTCGAAGTTCTTCTCCCTTCTTAGGTACGAATAGGATTAGGTATCCTACCGGTAATATCGATTTTCTGATATATCCTTTCTTAAGGTTTTCCTTAATATACTCTTATAGTATCGCTAACTCTTTCTATGATAGTAGGTAAATAGGTATAAACTTCGGTTCTTCCCCTTCCTTAATCTTAATCTTATAGTTAAACGGACTATACTCTAGTAGCTTACTGTCCGGTAGTAGCGTAAATATATCCTAGAATTCTACGTATTCCTTAGGGATCTTATATTCTTCCTCTAGTATTCCTATTATATAGAGGGTCTTTTCGTTATAGTCGATAAGGACGTAATCTCGTAATTTATCGTCTATTATATCCGATCGCTATTCCGAAGTAGCGATAACGCTAATATCGACTATATCTCTTCTATTAGGCCTACCTCCTGGCCGAAAACTCCTCTTAAGTTCGCCTTCGTAAGGGTTTCTATAAGTACCTACTTCCCCTAGGCTAGGTCTCTTTAGTATATTAGGCTCGCTTTTTCCGGTCTACCTCTCGCTTATCTATCGATATAAGTATCTATCGAAGACTATATTTCCTACTTACTAGTCGATACTTACGTTATACTTATATAGCTATAGTACTCCTAGTACTACGTTATACTCCCTAAGATTCGTAATATCGAAGTTAATTATCTCGAAGTAGTCTCCGATAACTATTAGTAAGGGTCCGCTCTCGTATATAATTCCTAGTCCGAGTCTCTCTTCGTTAAGACTAATAATTAGTTATAGTCATAGCTTCTCTACGCCTATAATCGAGTAGCGTATCCGATAACGTAGGCTTATAAAGTTTCCTACTACTCCTAAGTCGATTATTACTAAGGTTAGTCGAAGTATAATATTAGTAGTGATCTTTAGATATTATCCCTACGCTATTACTACGAGATATTACTTTTCCGTATTTATCCTCTAGTTTCCGTACTAGAGTCCTATATATTCTAGTTTCTAGTTAAGTTTCTTTTCCTAACGTAGCGGCTTTAGCTCTAGGCTATAGTTAAGTTTTCCTTAGTAGTAGATTATATAATCGTTATTATAGTATCCGACTATAGCTCTAAGGCTATAATCGGGGTATCGTGTATATCCCTAATATAAGTATCGTATATTCTTATATAGATACTACTTATCGTCCTATTATTATTATAGTCTTATCCCTTTATAGTGAACGTCGTGAAGTTACTTAAGGAGATATTACTCTTCTTTATCTAGTAGTACTTCTTCGTCGAGTAGTAACCGTTAAAGTTACCGTTAGGTTTACTAAATTTCCTTAGGAACGTTCCCTTTGATAGTAGGGTTCCCTATATATAGCTCGAACAGTTAGTCAATAACGTCGTAGGCTCGTACGATCTTTTCGCGCGTCGCTTAAGTCCCGTTCATAATTTCCTAGAGTTTATCACTAAGGCGTCGACTCTCGACCGCCTTAGGGTCTTTATAAGGCTATTTAGGTTTATCCGTCCCTAGGAGCGTAGGCAGGGTTTCTAAGATCTCTCTAGTATCTAGGAACGCGGTAGGCATTCCTAGGACTATTTCGCCCGCGTCCTAGGAATCGTATAACAATTCCTAGGAGTCGATAGTATTCTAGGGACTATACTAGGTCTATCCTTAACTCTTAATATTTTCCTAATCTATCTCTAGGAAGTCTTCCCGCTCATCCTAAGTAGCTCGAAGCTACTAGGGCCGGACCTCGTCACTTTAGGTCGCCTATAGTTATTATAATTTTGGCTTATCTACCTATCTTACTCATTTCGCGTTATTACGTAGCTTCTTATATATACGCGCCTAGTATCCTAGTTCTCTACAATTAAAATATAGGTTATTATCTTTTCTTCTTTTCTATTCTTCGATAGGGAGCCTCGCTACGTCGAGCTCTATTAGTCTTAGTCCGTAGGGATCACTATACTCCCTTAGTTATTATTACTATTATCCTCGCCTACCCTCGTAGCGGCGGTATCGGTAGATTACTAATCCTTAGCCATTCCCCTATCGCTACTCTCGTCGTTAGAGCTTACGTTCGTAAAGTCGATTATCAAGCTTAACCGCGAGCTCGATCATCTTATAAAGCTCCTATAGTCTATCGAACCTTATAAGTTCATCCTTTATATCTTCCTTAAGTCCTTACTTAAAGATCTAGATATAGGTATCGTCGTTAAAATTAAGGTACGAGATAATTTACTAGAACTCGGTAGCGTATACGCTAGCCGATCCGGTTTATCGTAGTCGATTAAGGCGTCGCTCCGCGGTTCTAGCGGCGTCGATATCGCTAAAGGTTTATTTAAGTTTCTTCTTAAAGGTCGCGTAGGACGCGAATATAGCCTTAGTAATATCTCCCTAGTCATCGCGCGGTTTCTCGTTAAATTCTCTAATATATAGTTCAAACTATTCGAATACTTATCCGCGTAGGTAGGTAGAAGCGTAGATAACCTTATTAGCTTCTCTATCATATCTAATAATACGGAGTTATATATCTATCTAAGTTAGGAAGGCGCGAAGCTTAGTTCGTTCGCTATAGTAGAACTTAGGCTTAGGTAGTTTAACGGTAGTAGCTCACTAGCTCTAGGCCTATATAAGTTATTCCTATAACTAGGAGATTATCTCTATAAGTTACGCGTTAGTAGGTAGAGCAGGATTCGATCTACTCGAAACGTTACTTACGGTGCTATCGTTACCTACTATAATAACTTTACTTCACGGTTCAAAGACAGGGCGATTAATATATTACGCACGGCCTCTGCGTCACTATAAGTAGAGCTCGAATAGGTTATACTTACCTAGTTCTACTTCGAATCCTAAGAGTATCTCGCAACCGTACCGTTACTATGCTAAGCCTTATACAGGCTCGGGTCCTTTTAAGTATCTTATAGGATATACCAGAGTGCGCGCCAAGTAAGTCAGTCACCAAGTGTTACCACGAAGTGAGCTCCCCTACTTATAGGTTAGGTTATCTTAAAGGTTAACCGTAGAGTGCAAAGTCCAAAGGTAGTAACCAAGTAACAATATATAATTAATCGCGAAGAACTAAATACATAATAGTAAAAGAGTGTCCTTATATATCCAGTCCTTCCTATCAGGCGATAAGTCGGGACTCATCGCTCGATACTATCCGGGCTCATCGCTAGGTAAGTCGTCACGTGGCTGCCTGATCGGGTAGTTCGTTATACCAGACAACATCCGAGATATATATAGCTATATACACAGGATATTATCCGCCCCAAGGACACGGTGTCCTTAATCACCCTGATTGATCACTGATCGTGGGTGTGTAAAATGCCCTTTTACACGGACCCACTTTGCTCCTGGGAGCACCTTTTCTATGTGATCTTGTTCCTGGGAAGCATATGTGTAATGCTCCTCATTGGTCGCACGTGACTCCTGCAGGTGTTGTCTTTCTTGCGGGTTTGGTTGGCTGTCGTCATCCCCCGCGGGTTTCTGACGGTTTGCCTCGTAACAACTAGAGGCTACGCTACTTATAGCCGCTAAGGACACCGGCTTAAGAAGAGGAGGGATAATATTACGAGGTAGACCGACAGAAACCCGCGGGGGATAACGATAGCTAACTAAACCCGCAAGAAAGATAATACCTATAGGAGTCACGTGCGACCAATAAGGAGTATTACATATATACTTCCTAGGAGCAAGATTACATAGAAAAGGTGCTCCCAGGAGTAAAGTAGGTCCGTATAAAAGGGCATTTTACATACCCACGATCAGTAATCGATTAGGGTAATCAAGGACACCGTGTCCTTAGGGCGGACAATATCCTATATATATAGCTACATATATCTCGGATATTGTCTAGCACAACGAACTACCCGATCGGGCAGCCACGTGACTAGATCCTATCACCGATAGGATTACCAGCGCAGGAACTTATCAGCGATGAGTCCTAGCGCATTAGCGATAAGTCTCGACTCATCACCGATAGGAAGGACTAGATATATAAGGACACTTATTTAGCCATCATGTATTTAGTTCTTCGCGATCAATCACATATTGTTACTTGGTTACTACCTTTGGACTTTGCACTCTACGGTTCACCTTCAAGACAACCCAACCTACAAGTAGGGGAGCTCACTTCGTGGCAACACTTAGTGACTGACTTACTTGGCGCGCACTCTGGCACATCCTGCAAGATACTCAAAAGGACCCGAGCCCGTGTAAGGCTTAGCACAGCAACGGTACGGTTGCGAGATACTCTTGGGATTGAAGTCTGTGCCGACAGGGCCGGAATCAGCCGTCTCAGCACCTATCGTTGTTGTACCTCATAACAACAACGACTAAGGTAACTATCACCCCTTTCGGTACAAACTCACAGTGACGCAGAGGCCGTGCGTAACACTAAAGCTACCTAAGTTAAGTTAATTTATAGAGAATATAAAAAGCGAGGCCTTATAGAGCCTCTACTATTCTTAGGCTAATACTAAGAATTAATCTCTAAACGAAGAGCTAATAAGATAAAAATCTTCTAGGGTTAAGCTAGTTAACCTAAAAAAGTATTCTTACTTAGAAGAGTTACCTTAATAAACCCTATTCTATATAAAATTAGTATCTATAAATATTAAACCTACTCTTAACTAACTTCCCTTATTATCGTAACTTCTCTTCTAGAGGAAGAACTCTACTCTAATCTATAGACCTATACCTAAAGATCGAGATAAATATAAGTAATAGCGGTAGTATAAACTACTAGATTAACTATATAGACTTCCTAATACCCTACTTCGAAGTATTTTTAAGGATAAGTTTACTTATAATCTTAGTACTTATTAGCGTAACTAGTATACCCGCGCTAGGATATATATTTATATCTATAAAGTAAAGACCCTAAATATTAGGATACTTAATCTTAGGCTAGAAACTTAATATATTAAAGAAGGAATATAAAAGACCTAAGATAGCCCTATAGTTAAGATTAAATTTCGCCTTCTAACTCGTTAGGGTCTTAATTAATTCGCGAAGAATATATTTATAGAGCCCTAATACCCCTATATAAGATTTAATAGTCTTAAGGATAGTCTTATAGGTATAGTCTATAAGTATACCTTAGTCCTATAGATTAGATAGGTTATCTATAATATAGCTAATAAGTACTAAGACTATTACTATATCTTTACTATTTAGCGTAGTAGTAGGATCGATATAGCTAGGGATATTAATATAGAATAAAGGTTCGCGGGGTAGTTAGTAGTAATAGAAGATAGAGTTAAAGCTCTCCTTATACTCTTCTACTAAGAATATATTATATACTAAGAGTTCCTTAATAACTCGATCGAAGGACTAGAAGAAAGAGATATTACTATAGGATATTAGCTATTTAGTTAAGCTATTAGCGTAGCTAATTAGTAATAAAAGGTTATTAAAGGCGTAGACTAGATCGGCGTTAATAATAATAGTATCTATAAGAAGCTCTTCGCTAGATAATAATTATATACTATAAGTAGTATTATTAGGAGACTAAAGAATTAAAGCTACTACTATATTTACATAAAATATTATACTAAAGCGTTCTCTAATATATACTAATACTTCTAGGACCTATATCTATTAGCTTAAGTATAGTAGTAAAATTATCTAGCCTAGATAAGATAGACCTTTATAAATCCTCTCTTAGGGTATTAAATTCTATATATAAGTTTAGTATACTATAAAAGCGAATATATCTCTAGAGCTTTAAACGGGTTTATACTAAGGTATATACTTATAAAGGTAAAAGCCTATCTAAGCTTATCGGACTTAAAGTAGCGCTTAATATAACTATATATACTTTTAAACGGATATAATAATAATAACGATAGAAGAAGACCTAGTCGAGCTATTACCTAGATATTAGGGAAATCTTTATAGAAAGAATGTGTGAACGAGTGAACGAGTGACTGTCAGAAAGAACGATTGCTAGAAAAGAGGTACCTAGGTAGGCTGTGGGCGTCAACGTACAGATATAACTTATGTAGTTATAGTCATTCGCTTATGCTTAGGCTCATTTCCAGAATTCTCCTTTCGATCCGTCGGGAGATATAGCATGTTTACTTTTGTCCTTGTCCAGTGGCGTTTAAATAGTTCGTCGGCCGTGTTCGAGTGGATGGCAGAACGGGCCAATCGCCACGCGGAATAAACGCGTGGCGGGATTCCCCCCACATGCCTGGATCAGGAACCAGTGAACCACTTGAACAAGGCTTCAATCCAGGTGATTCCCGCCGAGTAGGCCAGAATCAGTCAGTCAAAGAGCTGAGCTTGGAAGTTTCCTTGAGGCTGGGGCACGCACAAACGCTGGACGCCATTGCCATTTCCAGACCCGAGAGCTTTGATCATTATTCTGAACCTTTGGGCCCTCTGAGCATTCCCGAGGGGTACGGCCACAGACCTGCGATGATCGGTGGCTTGTGTATGACCTGATAACCCTCGCGCTCGTTGATGAAGTAGGCAATTCAATGGTACTACGAGTACGGGACCTGTACTGGGCTGGGTATATTCACTTCAGGACCCAGAATTGAACGATGTGTTCGCCGACATTGACATTTCCAGAGCTTTCTTGTATAGTTGCGTATATCAGATGCAAGAAGAGACCAGGTTTTGATTTTCATTCCACCTTATCACACCATGTTACTTACTGCTTTGCTTACGGGACGTGGACATTCACCATTTAGTATAGTTTACCGAGCAATCCGTCCTTAGCGAACAATAACTGTTCCGTGGCATTGTGAACATACTTAACAAGCAGCTTCTGGGGCAAATAAGCGAGGGTGAATCCAAAAAGGGCAGCGTTGTCTCGAGGAAAATAGAAATAACAATAAAATGCGATTTTGATTCATTACTCGAGCTGAAGCTCTTGTTGAAGTGCCTTCCAAGCTGCAATCCCCCGAGCCGCATGTTCCTCAGGGACACGTTCACCCGGCTCGGCCATGGTCCTGGAAAACAGCTCCATCGAAACATAACCCTTGTACCCAAGCCCATGTATGATTGTCCTCGCAATATCATCCACCGGTAGATATGCGCCACGGTCTTTCTCGTACATGAACGTTCTTGCGTTTCGCGACCAGCTCATCCGGGCCGGTTGGCCGTCGACATGGAACGGGTGACCTGGCACCAACGGGGCCTCCATGCGCTCAGCATCCACGACTTGGATGTAGAATACCTTGGCCACGTCAACTTCCGCCACCATTCGCTCCAGGGATCTCTTCAGATCTGCGTCTGCATTTGGCGTCTTGCCCGTCGGATCGGCTGGGTCGGCCCACACGCGCCCAGCGATATTGAAGGTGTCGAGGCACATGCCAAAGTTGGGCCTGCCAACGCGCTTCACAACCTCCCAAAGCTTTTCCCAGGTGTCTATGTAAGTGCTCCAGCACAGGTTCTCATAGGCAAAGCGCACAACGGGATTTTCTGCAGCACCCATATCGGCTATCTGGCGCAGGTCGGCAGCGATAGCATCCAAATCGTCCGTCAATTGCTCCGCGGGCAGGAAGTTGGCGGGAATTTGAATGGTAGTGGTGCCAAGTCGCTTGGCAATCTGGAGCCAAAGCTTCATTTTCTCAATCAGTCTGGCTTGTTGATCTCGGTCTTTGAGACCTTCGTAGAACAGAAAGGGCTGAAGGCCAATCACTTCGAGGCCCTGTGCTTGGCAGGCCTCGTGAACACGATCCGCAGCGCTAAGGATCTGTTCTGTCGATGGAGCATCATTTCCAGAGATCTCTCGCGCGGCGTATTCAAGGTCTTCATAGAATATTTCGATCCCCTTGAAACCGGCGCTGGCGGCTTGCTCGATCTTGTAGAATAGATTGTGCAACCATGCTCGTCCAAAGGACGCGCTCAAGATAGCGGGCTGATACTTTATATTTTCCATGGTCCCGACTCCCGAAGTCCTTTTTGCTGGTACTGGATGAAGTGACTGATTAAATATGAGGAGCTGAGGGTTTTTTTCCTATGTCTTCCAGGGAGAAGGGGAGTTGGAAGTCAAATGTCATTTCGATGGGCACAGGGTAAAGTCTTAGCCTAGCTCCGGTGAACATGAAAGTCATATCCGAAACTAGAGTACCTATGAGATGCTTCGAAACTAAACCGTAGCTGGTTGTCCACCTGCATCCCAAGCGGCTACTAGGTATGTGCGAAGCCGGCAGAGACAGAGTAATGGTTACATAGGGGAAGCTAAGAACCACGAGGCTACAACAAGGGGCAGCAAAGACGGTGGCCGATATATAAAATGGAACTCAATAGCCATCTATAAGACTCGATGATTTCTTTTCTTATTTTGAGCTCTAATGAGCGACAGCTTGCTGGAATTAAACATTGCGAAAGGGTTACCAGCCTTGGACAACGACATGCTAGAGGATGCAAATTGGTCTAGACTCCCATCTCAGGTTTCAACGAATGGGTATAACCTACCTAGTAACAAGATCAATGTCAATGAACAAACCCATGCTTAATAGACTGTTCACGAATAGCACGTCGCATAACATGAACTGGCGCTGGGCGCTTAGTGAAAATCTCGTATTGAGCAATGCCTTGCTCGACTAGTACCATCAAGCCGTCTACTACTACCCAGCCCCTGGATGCACGGGGAACGAATTGTTCCATTAATCGAGTTCTCGACGGGCCGTATCCAACCTGATCATTTGGTCAGCATTAGCCTGAAAGCGTACTCGCAGAGTCAGAGTCTCTCGCTTACCTCAAGATACACGCCACCCGTCCGGCTTCCAAGCCACTGTTCTGAGAGCAACATGTTGATTGGGCGTTCACTTCCCAGTTCATACGGTGGAATACAGGAGGTGACTATCGTCGGTAGGCGACAATCTGAAGGCCAAGGGTGCTCCGGTGAACAGAGTACGTCGATTTGCAGATTAACTCCGGGCTTTGCCTGTGCCCACTGATGGTAGTAGTCTGCAAGTTTCTTTGCGTTCTCGACGGATCTGTTGTAGATGCACATTCTTCGAACACCGAGCTCATAGCAGGCATATATCGCGGCGTGGGCCATTCCCCCCGCGCCGATGATCAAAGCCGTCGTCCCATCGCGAACTGCATTTGCAGGAGAGAGATGCTTGTGGATACAATCTCTGATGCCAATGTAATCAGTGTTGTACCCTCGTCGAACGGTGACCGTTTCACCATTGGGAAGCCGACTGTGTTCCACCACAACGGTGTTGACGGCGTTGATGTCCTTTGCATCAGGGCTGACTTCGTCAAGGAAGGGTAGGATTGCCGATTTGTACGGGAGAGAGATTGTCACACCACCGTGATTCTCATCCCGCAAAAGTGAATGAATATCTGACAAATTCTCACTTTGGAGCGTGTCGTAGACATATGGCAGCCCACATGCTTCATAGGCTGTGTTATGCATCGCGGCCGACAGACTGTACTTGATACTCTGCCCGAAGATAGTGAAGACTTTCCTCGATTGTAAAAAACAGGTGGTCAATGCACCTTGTGCCTCCTTCAGTGTAAGACCTGGCTCTTTTGAGGACGGTGGCACAACTGGCGACATCGTCTGACTCAGGCAGATTGAGGCCCGCCCCATGGGTCCAGTATTGTATGCGATGATCGGAATCTTGAAGAAGTTTCTCATGTCATGCACGAAGGACAGACATGGGTAATTCTGATCTGGCGATCTTACTTCTCCGGTCACACGTAAAAGGTCACATTCTGCAGCTCCAGTCAATCCAGTGAGGGTTGAAGGCGTGAAGGCTCGATGCTCGGATCCAACAGGTTCGGCCTCATGAATTGTGCCGATGATCTTAGTGTGGCCCTTCGCAGACTTGAGTTTGCAAGCAAGATCCTTGTCGCATTCAAGGCAGCATGTGAGTGCGTCCGGTGCCAATCGAAGGATGGTCGCTAGAGTTCTGTGGTACTCAAACGCCAAGTGTTTTGAATGCGGCGCCGACATATCAACAATGATCGGAACGCGGGAATTTTGCCTTAGGAGGGCGATATGGCGTCCAAGCTTCTCTGTCGACTCAGTGGAAGGAATATCATCGGGATGGATCAGAAGTGTTATCGCATCGGCGCCAGACTCAAGCGACTCCAAATCAAATTCTGGCTTGTCCAGATACGCCACAGGAACTTGTAAAGCGTATGTATGTGATTTCGAAAATGGATCGACTGAGAACACTTGCCGATGTTCTCTACCAAAGATTCTTTGCAAGAATGCCACAAACACCCGCTCTGTCTCCTTGAGCTTGAGGTATGCGGGCTGTGTCGGGCCACTCTCAGATCCATTTTGGGTGTGATTGAAGAAGTCAAAGTTGGTGCAAGATTCGAAGAACGCATTCACAACCTCGAATATGCGATTGAACTTGTCTGGGCTGGTACCGGAGAGTCGTTGCAAATCATTCTTATCGCGTCGCACGTAGATAACAGGATGTCGCTGACCACATTCAGTCAAAAGTGTACGCTGTGAAGGACTCGCCGTGCCTCCAAGGCCAACAATGACACAGCCTTTCGCATAATTGTTGAGGAGATCTTTTGAGATTTGAAGTTCCAGCTCGCGATATCGCGACAGGCCGTGGCGAGCTATGAACTCTTGAGGCGATGATTGGACTTCTTGGTTGAAAATAGCATCAAAGTCAACGAATCGTCTTCGCAAAGCGACTGATGCGATGATTCCTAGCGTTTTCTTTCCGGCTCCAAAAAGTCCGACCAGTAATATCGTTGCATCCGAACAATATCGTCGAGAAACGCCAAGAGGCGGATCGGCGGATTCTGGCGGCGTGCGGCTGTGGTTCAAACGACCAGGAAAGTTGTTGGGATCACTCATTTCAGGGTGTTTTTCTCTATATGTAGAATGATTCTCTGCGCACCCAAAACGCCTTCATCTCGATTGCAAAGCTGGCTTCAGCGAAGCTGGTCGTCGACTGTTCCACAGAATCGCCATCGGCTAAATGCATGGCCGATCACCTGACTGGTCGCCGCCCGCAGTGGACTGACCACATTCAACTCACAAGGCGACGCGACTAGAAGGATCAAGTCTGGATTTTGTGGAGCTGAAATGCACGGCTTCAATGTCCAGTCCACGTCCCTCGAAAAGGCAGCGAATTTATCGTGCTTGTGATCAATGCCGACGCCGCAAGTCCAAATGTGACGGAGCACAACCCGTTTGCAAGATCTGTCATGCTGCCAATCGGACCTGCACTTATCAGACCGGCGGGGGCCGACGAGGTTTACCTTCCGGATACGTGCGAAGCCTGGAGATTACCCTTGGTCTTGTTCTTCAGCAGCTACCCGGTAGCGAGAGCACGATTTGTGCCGTCTTGCGAGACGCGCGAGGCAAAGGCAATTTCCTCAAAAGTGGACAGGCGGATCATCTTGTGTCCGTTTGGCGAAAGTCGAGAACATCCCGGGATGTGAATCAACTGTTGAATCCAGATCATGAAGAGGCTGGCAATGATGGCTCTGACTGGGACTTGGTGGAGACACGCGATCAAGACGAGAACATGGATGACTTTGTCCCCGTGCCAACGGACTCGAGTCCTAATGAGGCTACTATCGCTCGGCGTCTCCAAGAGCCACTTGTGTCAGCACCCAAAACAACTGTCTGGGTGATACCAGACCATACTCCCGACCTACTCGACTTCTACTTTACCTACACGCACTGCTGGTTTCCAATTCTGGAACGTCGAGACCTCCTTCGGACCATGCATACAAGTCGAAACCGGCCAATAGCAATCCATACATCATGCCACATGGTACTATGGGCTGTGATTTCTTACGCTTCCATCCTAAGGGGAAACTATGATTCAAGCTTGCCTTCACCTTCCGCAATTCAGCTCTCAGTTCAAGAGCAGCTTTTAGCGGAACCCGGAAACCTGGACCTGGGCCACGTCCATGCGATATTGATTTTTGTGTTGACCCAAATTTCACTGGGAAACACCCATTCCGCCTGGACATTCGTTGGCCAGGCTACCAGGCTGTTGGCTGGCGTGCAGCTTTCCGCAAGGAAGTCGCGATACCGCCACACCTTCAACGGCTGCGCCTTTTTGGACAATATTCTATCCGCCTTATTAGGGCGCACACCATGCTTATCCTCAGATGAGCAACTGGAAGAGGGCCCGGTAGATGAAGACGACGTCGACGAATGGGATGTCTGGTCTGCGGCTCGCTCAAACATTACTCATGGCGGACGCATGTCAACTGCCCCTCTGCGTGCCTTGAGCTCCTTCAATATCACCCAGCAGCTTATGCAAGAATTATCGCGGATTCAATGCTTGCCAAAGTCAAGTCTTCAAATCGAAGACCTCTTAGATAACCTGCGTCAAAAACAGGGCGTCCTTTTGCAAGATCGCCCCTATAATAGGCACTGCGCCAGCACCCCGCCGTTACTGGTGCTGCACCTCACCTCCGCGTTTACGACGCTGTCGCTGATCCGTAAATTCGAAGCGGCTTCACCTGCAGTCACAGATCTTTGCATCAGAATCATTCATCACATGCTTGAAATAATTGAACATTACGTTGCAATTGCTGGAGAGGCTGGGATCTCTCCGTTGATTTACTGCTTCGCACTCCAATGTCAACACAGCCTCAGTATCACGATTGGCACAATGAATCTGGCGGAAAAGCAGGAGCTGCGGAATCGCATTGACAGATTTTTGAATCTGACAAGGTCGACTGATCTTCTTGTGCTGAAGAGCCAGTCTAATCGCTCATTCGCAGCTCCCTTGTTGAGCCAAGGAGGACCACCCGTGACCATGACAATACCAGAACATGGGATCCCAATGGCCAGCATCGATGATTCATCGCTGGTGGACTTGCCAGATATCACTCACGCCAGTGGATGTACCACCTCGGTAGCCCTTTCCGGTGCTGACGGATATGACGCCTTGTTCGAAGAAATGGTCACCTCATTCCCATCCAGCAGGTGCGTAAAACTTGTGCTCGCAATATTCCTTCCACCACGTTAAGGTTATGGCCTAACGATATCTCTAGGCAGGAACCTGCTTTTGCACATAACCTTGGGTTTTATGATGGGGACCTCGACACGGACTTCCTAGCCCAGCTCCAACAACCTTCTGGTTGACCCTTGACGTGTTACGATTGCTTATGATACAAATGCATACCCAAAATATGGCTTTTGAGCAGGAAGATGAATCTCGATTCCCAATAGCCATCGCAAAAGCCGCCCTGATACTCTCTAATAACCAAACGTTCTACCTGGGAGATAGGCCAGAAAGATGAAAACCAAGCCAATGATGGTGTGCTCTGAAATAGCAAGGCCACCAGGGGCAAAGGAGGGCTGAGCAATACTTGGAGAATCTTGAGACACGCCTATATAGGGTCGAACCATAACTTTGTAACCGGGGAGAAAGATCAAGATAAGATAGTGACGGGTCCATAGAGCAAGTTTTCAAGCCCCATGCCTTGACTGCTAAACTGAAAGTTGATTCAGAGTAGGCCTGGAAAACTCAAGGAAATGGATAAAGCTCGCCGAAGAATCCAATTTCCAGGCTGGAGTTATTCTCCAGTCTCAGCTAGGTTTGCAATCCAATCCGTCGGCAATGAGTATAACCGACTGTTGACTCCATAACCGGAGGTCCCAACGATATAATACAAGATATACGATGCACCAAGTACAGTATAAGTCAATATCCCACACAATCAAGCTCACTACGTCTCAACAAGGCCTCCCCAAAATGCCCGGAATCCTCCTCATCAACGGTCCCAACCTCAACCTCCTGGGCACCCGCGAGCCCCATCTCTACGGCACGACAACCCTCACAGAGGTCGAAGCAACCACCAAAGCCCTCGCATCCTCCAAAGGAGTCCATTTGGAGACCTTTCAATCCAACCACGAAGGCGCGATAATCGATCGTATTCACGCCGCACGAGGCCAATTCGATGCCGTCCTGATCAACGCGGGTGCGTTGACGCACACGAGCATTGCGATTCGCGATGCTCTTGTCGGCGTATCGGTTCCCTTTATCGAGATCCATGTAACGAATGTGCATGGTAGAGAGAAGTTTCGGCACGTGAGCTATTTGTCGGATAAGGCTGCTGCGTGTATTGCTGGGTTGGGGGTTTATGGGTATGAAGCTGCGGTTGAGTATGCGATAAGGTTCTTGATCAAGGCTGAGTGATACGTGCATGCTTGTATGTCAATCTTTGAACATGACCAAGACAGAAGCAGTCGGGAGGATCTTGGGCTCGCTGAAATAGAGATTTGCATGCGCTCGGCGGGAAGAAGATATGCATCTTGGGAAGAACTTGTTAAAGATGCACTTCTAGGCAATGCCGTCAATAAGTCCGCAGAATTTAGTGCAATGTGTTATTCCAATCGTCCGTAGAGGAACTGGTGTTGAGGGCTTTTCTGCGCTCTCTCTTATGTTGCGATTCCCATATGCCTTGAAACGATTTATGAAGCAATAGAATGAGTGGATGAGCAAGATATGCGAATATCGATTTCTTATGAAATTGTCTCCGAGGCTCAGAGATTCCAGTTCAATGTGGGAATCGCATGAACTGCTTATAGTATACATCCAGCTGGGCCGGGAGCAGTAGATGGGGCATAACGATTGAACCGTTTTCCATGCAAACGTAGACTCCGTAGACTTCAGTTGCGTCTCCCATATCCAAGGCCAACTTTAACCGCGCTAATGGAGGGGTCGGCGAAGAGGATTGAAGAGTCGGATCTACATCCGAGTTCGGATGAGGGCTTGAGCCGGAAGATCGTTCCAGAACCTTAAGACACCAACAAAAGTTAAATTTAGGTTTGGTATGCTCCAGAATTTCTGTATGAGAACTCGAACCTAAGGGAGAGTCATTCAATATCCACTGCTGGCCCATGGAAGGCTGCAAGTGGATTTTGTATTGCATTCATGTCAATCCTGAAATCCTAATCAAACACTCAAAGAATATTTAAAATACATGACTGTCAAGAAATGCCTCATCCTTTCGCGTCATCAGCGCTGTCAGTGTTAAAATCGCTGACGCTGCCACGCCGCAAAGCAAGGACATTCTTGTTGGCTAAATCGTCCGCGGTACGTTCCGCAGTCCGTTCAGCTTGACGCCAGTGGGTCACAGCCTGCTCGACATCTTCAAACATCTCAATCGAGTCTTGGATGATCCCGCCTTCGTCACCATCACCGGACTGGGTGCTCTCGCGGGAGCCGCGCTCGTTCATCATCGGGAAGGCCGGCCCAAACCCTCGTGCTGGGACAGGGTTATACATAATTGCATTTGCAAACATGCGAATGAGCTCCTTCTCCAACTGAGCAGAGTTCACGATACCCTTGGGAGGAATGAGCTCCTCAGTCTTTTGGAGCATGAGCACGTTATTCTTCGACGGTGTCCCTACAGCTGGCACTGGAGATTCACCGTCGCCCGCTGGAGTGCTGACAGCCTCGGTAGCAGCAGCGACAGCTTTGCTGCCTTGATGGATCGCAGATTTGATGGACTTTAGATCCTGAGGACGGTAGATGAGATCGTGATAGCCAGGTGCATCACGTTCACCTAGTGGCTTGGCAAAGATTGATGCAAGCTTGTGGGTCGTAACGTCGTTCATTATGGGTGCTGCTGTTCGGTGGAAGCCACGATTGCAAAGAACGTACTTGGTGGTGTCGATCTTTGGTTGCTCCGGAAGAACGGGCTCTTGGTCAAAGGACTCACTGACGCCACGCTTGCGTTTTGATCGTGCTTTCGGAGTCTGATCATCTGCAATTGCGGCAGGTGGCTTTCGGCGCGTGGTAGATCTGGAGGGTTCGGGCGATTCCTCCCTTGAGGCCACTGAGCGCCCTCGACTCTGGGTAGAGGCAGAACTGATAGCACGTTTCCTCCGAGTAGAGGTGCCTTTCTCAATCTTGATACTCGGCGTCGTCTTGCTTTCCACGGCCGTTGCCTGAGTACGACGAGTGATTTTCTTCTCCTGTGGGGGTGAAATATCCATAGCATCAGGAGAAGGTGCTCTTTCACTGATTGGGCTTACATCTTCTGGCCGAGGACGTGGAGGCGATGCCGGTGACTCGGGAATGCTCAAGCGAGGAGTCCTTTTCCATGGCGTAGAGGATCCTGGGGTGTCGATAGACAATCGCGGGCGTGATCCACGAGACTCGGAGTAGGCTGGAATGACAACACTCGGTGTCTGGGACATGCGCGGATGCCCAACGGACACCGGGGTTTGGGCTGCCGGACTTGGTGCACCGGGGGTGCTGGGTACGGCCGAGGAAAGTGAAGCCTTGGATTGCGTCCTTGAAGGGGGTTGTGAGGAGGGCACTGGGGGTTTAGTGACTGCCGTGGCGGTGTTGGGGATCGCGGTAGCGGGAGAAATTGCGGAGTAAGGCGAATGTGGGGGCGCTTCGAGCTGCCATTGCTGGAAGCTTGACTGAGTAGGAGTAGGTTGTTGAGAGGCGGATAAAGAGATGGCAGCTTTGCCTGGACCTGTGGGCGTAGCCACCGGCACATTGGGTCGGGGTGCAACTTGCGAGGGATGGGATGGCGCCACTCGGGTTGCTGTAGGCGTCGAAGGTCCTGGGTGCTGGGCTCGCGGGGCAAGTGAGGGCTGAAGTGCAGGGTGTGGCATGTCTTGGCGAGTGGTCGTCTGTGGGAGTAGTGGCTGACCAGCCTTAACTGGGATGGGTTGAGCTTCAGGCTGCGGTGGTTGAGCAGGCAATCCCACCGGCACACCGGACGGAAGCGGGCCTTCTTTGGGCTTAGCTGGCTCTGGCCGGACTCCCTGTGGAAGCGGCTGGAGTGGTTGAGTTTGATGTGCGATAGGAGTCGTTTGGTCAGCACGCTCCAGCTGAGAGGTTTCCTGCTTGACGTTGACTCCCAGTGATTCGCGGCGCTCAAGCTTGGGAGCTTGAGGCACGCCGACCGCCTTGGCTGTAGGTAACGCTGACTTGACATCCTCCAGCTGTAGACGCTCGATCTCAGTTTTGATTTCGTTGAAGCGCTTCTCGTCGTCCCTAATTTCCTTTGTCACGAGCTCCTTATACCGCGCGTAGAGGTGCGACACGAGCTCTGGCACCAAAACTGCATGGGAAATCCCATCGTTCAGCCTATCGGGTTGCGGGCTTGAGATCTTGCGCTTCTTCGGGTTACTGGAACCAGCAGTCTCCGAGGAATGTCCATTCGGGCCAATATTTGCTGTGTCGCGATCGAAGCCATCGCGTAATAAGGTCACATAAAGATCCTCCAAGGCCTCCGGACTGAGACGATCGGCACTGAAGGCCACATTTTGGCGCACGAGCGGATTGTTGCTCAGCAGTGTCGAAATGGACGCGAAACTGGCTGGGCGCACATCGGAGGTTGCAAGGGATTGGAAGAAGAGTAAAGACTCAAACGGGGTGTATGCGGACAGAGGAGGCATCCCCCATTGCCCGCCCGGTCGGCCACTGGAGGTGAGCACTTTCGGGATGGGGGCCACGATGGTGGTGGTGGCGGTGGTGGGGGGAGGGAACGGTGGTTTGGTCGCGGAGCAAGCGCGGAGCGTGTTCTCAGGGATCGCGAAGATTTCGAGGCACGGGCGGTCGGCGAGGAGTTGAGAGCGTGAACAGGTCCGGAAGGGAGAGAGGAGCGTGCCGGTTGATCCCTTTAGTCCATCTGAGGCGGAAATGAAGCGACAGTGTGGATGGAGATGAAAGAGCGAGACGGCGAGGGTGAAAGTGATGGAATGGTGGAGGTCCGCTCCTTGACAGACTGGAGCATTGGAGATTGGAAGGACTGAAAGAAGGGCTGGACTGAAGGTTCAAGGCAGAGAGAGTTTCCCTCCTCAGGCCATCAACGGGCCACTTTGCAGACCGGACCCGTATTGAAAATTACCAGATCACGTGGATTTGGCTCCTTGGTTGCCGGGCGAAGTGCGGATTGCTGGGTGTGGTGTTCCGGCAATGTGCAAAACTATAAACGGGGCAGGTATGTCTGTCTATGTAGTTCAAACATACAGGTATGCATGGTATCGCCAAATGCCAGGCATGTCCTCGATATCATATACACTGTAAGTATTACAGTTGATTTCACCGACTTGACGTATCCACCAATACCGAGTCATCCAGTCCTTTTCCAGCCCTGCAGTACTACAGCAGTACTGTACTGCAGTAGTAGTGTGCGGAGTAGAAATAAGGTATGCCATTCCTAAGCATGGACACTCCGCACGGTGCTGGAAACTCTGTGTACCTCATGCTTCGCGCTACTAGCTAGAAGCCGTACTTCATAGGCATGTATCATTTCTCATAGGTAAACGAATCAGTTATCTACTGCCTGTCTAGTCCATCACTCCATCACCCTTGTCCGGGCAGTCCCATGATGCCATCTAATGAACGAAACTATTGATCAGAAATAAATTTCCGGCAAACTGGGGCCTCTCCACGTCAGGGGGTTAAATGCGTTCACCCCCTTTTTTGGCTCTTTCAAGTGGAGTGCCTTGTTGATAGCGCGGGTCTCTGCGAGCCCCTGAGCACTGAACACTGAACAGCCTGTCTTCCCCCTAAGTTCGCCTCCGAGGCCCTTCGAAGAAGCCGTCAAAGCGAATCTACGAAATCACATAGATCCACTCCAACAAATGATGTTGCCCATCTTCCCCCTAATCGTGCTAGCTTACTGGCATACTCTTGTTGTACTCTAACAAACATCCCTTGTAATACCGTGACCCTCCCTTGCGACAACCGCTCTCCAGTCTGTAATTCTTACTACTAGAGGAACACTGGACAACTGTAGCCACGAGCAGCAACTTGGTGGGCAGGAGTCGAATGCATTATTGCCTGCTGGCAAGAACTGTATTACCAGAGATCCAGGGACTTTGGGACTCACAACAGTATTACCGTGTCTGGAGCACTATGTCACTACTACGAAATAAACATTGTTGTATCTGAGCTCCGGTAAGGAAAGTAAAGCTCCGTAAACAAAGTCAGTTGGTGGGCTGCGAGTAACTCTTCTGTCTCTTCTTTTTTTCTCTTTTCCCCCCTCCTCTCTTCTTGCCTTCCCAGCTGTTTTGCAGCGATATACCATCTGATCAGGATTCCTCGATCCGTCCTTGCCTTCCCTTTGGTATGGCTCTAACCCCCTGACTTTCTACGCCTTCCCCCTCCCGTTCGGTGACAACCCGCTTATCGGGGCTGTTTGTTGGGGACGAAGTATAACCGCTCTGTGACTCGACTGACTCGACCTCCTTGGACAGCGCACTCGATCTGGGATCTATTGGACCGTCCCAGTGTTATTTTCGCGCCATTCTCGCGAACCCTTCTCAACGACCTTCGATCCCCTCTCATCGCCTATATTGATTGCGGCCGTGCGGTGCTGTCGTGCCCCGCCCGAGAAGTCGCACCCTTCACCCCTCCACCAAGTTGACCCCTTGACCTAGCCAAGCTTTCCTCGCAACGAGGACCCTGAGCTTATCACAATGACCATGACCGACATGGAGATGGATCAGGAGTGGAAGCCCTCGGGCAAGATCCGACCACAGTCGTGCGTTTGTTGCCCCAACCAAGGCCATAGCACGCGCGTAATAACTTACCTCTTCTAGGACTATGGCACAGGCCTTCTCCACAGCGTTGGACAGCGCCTTCATGCTTGACAGTGATGTCAACCATCTCTCCCAAACCATTGACCAGAAGTGAGTGCCGGAGGCATCGCGTGGGGGAATTGACCTCCTGCCTCGGTCGCATTGTGACTGACGAGCTCCGACCGATAGGAAGCAGCAGATGATGATTCAGGCTCGCGAACTGGAAGCTCTGCAGAGGCGCATCCGCGAGGCCGAGGAACGCCTTGCGGCACAACAGTCCTGCAACTCCACATCCACATCACAGACAGAACAGAGTGAACAGGATGGAGCAACCGGTAAGGATGACTCCGCGTGATCATCTCCTACCTGACAGTATCTTCAGGATGCTGTTGCTTGGATTTATGCATTTCCACTGTGACAGGTTGACGGGAAGACTGATTCGAGGTGACAGCTTCCCAAGAAGGATCCACCGCCCACGAGCAGCAACCAGCAGATGAGCCGAAGGCGAATGAGTCGTGAGGGACCTATATATTGCCTCCCTCTCGAAGAGACTTTTCCATTGCTTTTGACCTTTTTATACCTCTTCCGGATGGACCAGACTTGGGCAGACGGAAACCGACCCCGGGATGGCGATTGGAAGCAAGGCCACCCAACAGATGATATCCCGGTCGGCGCGCTGTGATTCTTTTTTTGTGCGGGTTGACATGTTACCTTGTTGAATTCTGAGAAACACCCCATTTTTGTATGTATCTGGGCCGCCTTTGCTCGCTGGTGCGCTCGGAGCCCGTCCATTTTTAGCACTGCTATGGCGTAATTGAGTTTCGATTTTTTTTTTCTCACCATTGCTCTCTCGCGCGCTGGGACTTGAAGATGCATGGACTCGGCACCGACATGTGCAAGATCCGCTCATGGGACTAGATCACTAGAGCCATGCGCGCAGCACCACCGATCAAAATGCCGCTGCAAGTGTTGTTCTTCTGTGTGTGTTGTTCCTGCAAGTCGAGGTTCCAGACTGGCCAGACTTGGACCACAGGGGGCCAATCACCGAGGCACCGCCAGAAACACTAACACGCCCCGATCTCCACCGGTGCCGTCATTGTCCCTGCTTTGCTGCTGATAGCAGTCATAGCACCCGCCGGTGGAGCTATCAGTCGGACTGGGTTCCTCCGTCTAGGCCAGGCCTTGGTTCAGAAACACACTTTGCAGTGCTGATAGAAATTGGGTTCCTTGGTTATTTGGTCATTGGCTTTAGTAGTAACGACCGATAGAGACATCGACCCTGCGGAGTAAAAAAGCGACACCATCTGCCCCTCTCTCTTCTTCGCCTCTTCCTCTTCGAATTTTTCTTTTTCGTTCTCCGTCCCAACCTTCCATTGCTGCGTCTGTAGCACGTACTCCATTCTTGCAGTGATATATCTTATTCCTTGTGTCATCACTTAGGATTGATCTGGGTTTCTGTCGCCGCATCGTCCCCTCAATCGTCGTCCGCGCCGGCTCCGCATCCCGGTTCCACCGCAGTCATGGTCCTGATCGACAAGCAGGAGTACATTACACAGGAAGAGAAGCGTCTCCAGGAGGATCGCGAACGCACTCGTTACTGGAAGAAATGGGGTCCCTACGTGGCTGAGCGACAATGGGCAACCGGTTGGTTCTAATCTGGTGCAAATTGGTGGATCGGTTGGATCGCGGGCTAATGACTTCACCACCGATGCGGTACAGTGCGCGAGGATTACTCGTAAGTCCAGGCTCTACTCGACGAGAGACTACAAATTTCAAAACTAACAGTATGCAGTGAGGACGGTGACGCCTGGAGCTGTAAGCTGCGATTCGAGATCTGAGGATAAAATTCGGGGAAAATAGCTAACCAGGTGGCAAGATTTCACTCACGACCATGCGCGGTCGCGAGTCTTTCGCTGGGGCGAAGATGGTATCGCCGGTGTGTCTGATACCCACGGTATCCAGAACATTGCATTTTCATTCTGGAACGGGGAAGAGTAAGTGCATGTCAATAGAAAATTTGCGGCGGCGACAGCCGGGCTGACTGTCATGGGTTAGTGATTTTCTGAAGGAGCGTCTCTTCGGACTGTCAAACCCTCAAGGTAACCATGGCGAGAGCATCAAGGAGTGTCATTTCCACGTGGACAATACCCCGACGGTAAGTCAAAATGTCACTTTGCTGGGTACTGGCTTGAAGTCTAACATGAGCGCTCTGCAGCATTCCTATATGAAATTCCTATACAAGTACCCCCAGAAGAAATTCCCTTACCAGGACCTGATCGACGAGAACGCCAAGCGAACCCGACTGGAGCGCGAATACC
Source organism: Penicillium simplicissimum (assembly GCA_024706585.1). Classification (NCBI taxonomy): domain Eukaryota; kingdom Fungi; phylum Ascomycota; class Eurotiomycetes; order Eurotiales; family Aspergillaceae; genus Penicillium; species Penicillium simplicissimum. The sequence goes on from JAMZTW010000061.1 coordinate 263,761, forward strand.
AAATCCTGGACACTGGTGTCTTTGAGGAAAACCGATACTGGGACATTTTCATCGAGACCGCCAAAGAAGCCGATGACGAGGAAGAGCTCATCTTCCGAGTAATTGCATACAACCGAGGTCCTGAACCAGCCCCTCTGCACATCATCCCCCAAGTTTGGTTCCGAAACACCTGGTCCTGGGGCTATGAGAAGGAGAAGGAGAAGCCAATCTTGAAGCAAGACGGAGAACGCATTGCGAAATCTAACCATCGCAAGCTCGGTGAGCGATATGCTTGCTTCGCGCCTTCGCCTCCCATCGGATCCAGCGAGGAGGATATCCAACCCCGAATGCTCTTCTCTGAAAACGAAACGAATAACAAGAAACTCTGGGGCACCGAGAACGAGCAGCCCTACGTCAAGGATGCTTTCCATCGCCATATCGTGGACGAAGAGAAGGATGCAGTGAACCCTGCGAATGAAGGAACAAAGTTTGCCGCGTGGTACGCATTCGACGAGGGCGAGGGCGTCCCTCCTGGAGAGTGCGCCGTTGTCCGATTCCGTTTCTCCCGAAACAAGGTGGAGTTCGTGGATGAGGAGGTTCTGGACGACGTGATTGAGCAACGTCGTGCCGAGGCGGATGACTTCTACTACCGCATCAGCCCCCTTCCCATGAGCGATGACCTGCGAAACATCCAACGCCAGGCCTTTTCTGGCATGATGTGGTGCAAGCAGTATTACAACTTCGTCTGGGATCAATGGAGTAACGGTGACCCAGGCGAGATCCCTCCCCCTCCTGGTCGAAAGGGGATTCGCAACGAACAATGGCGGCATCTCTATATCGACGACATCCTGTCAATGCCCGACTCTTGGGAGTATCCTTTCTTCGCTGCATGGGATACCGCTTTCCACTGCATTCCGTTGGCCATGATTGACCCGGACTTTGCAAAGAAGCAGCTGGATCTCCTCACTCGTGAATGGTACATGCACCCTAATGGCCAGCTTCCTGCCTACGAGTGGAACTTTGGAGATGTCAACCCGCCAGTGCATGCCTGGGCGGTTTTCCGCACGTTCAAGATTGAGCGCAAGATGTATGGCCGGCAAGATCTGGACTTCCTCGAGCGTGTCTTCCAAAAGCTCCTGCTGAACTTTACCTGGTGGGTCAATCGGAAGGATTCTGATGGTAAGAATGTTTTCGAGGGAGGTTTCTTGGGTCTGGACAATATTGGATTGTTCAACCGGTCTGAGCCTCTGCCCACCGGTGGTGTTCTCGAGCAAGCCGACAGTACAGGCTGGATGGCTTTCTACTGTCTGACCATGATGAACATTGCCTTGGAGCTTGCCAAGCACCGTCGCACTTATGAAGATAGTGAGTCATGGAAAACGCCGCGGAGGTATGCGAGTGTCTTGCTGACTTCCATCCAGTTGCTTCCAAATTCTTCGAACACTTCATTCTTATCAGCGATGCCATGACTTACCGGTCTGGTGAGGACAGCATCAAGTCCCTCTGGAATGAGGAAGACAAGTACGTTTGCAGTTCCTCCACGAAAATTCTCGCACATTTGCTTACCCAATCAAGCTTCTACTACGATGCCATTTCGTATGGCGGTCCCTGGACGCAGCAGCTGCCTATCCGATCGCTGGTCGGTCTTATCCCACTGTACGCTGTTCTGACCCTCGAGCCAGAGATCATCAATAAATTCCCCTCCTTCAAGCGACGAGTTGACTGGTTCATCGAGAACAAGTCGGATGTTGCCGAGCGCAACATTGCCAGCATGAAGGCTCGCGGCAAGGACAACCGCCTCCTGCTCTCCCTGGTCAGCAAGGACAGACTCGAGAAGATTTTGAAGCGCATGCTGGACGAGACCGAGTTCTTGGCCGAGCATGGCATCCGTTCCATGTCAAAGTACCACGAGAAGAACCCATACTCCATGGATGTCAACGGGCAGACATTCAAGGTGGGCTATGTCCCCGGCGACTCGGACAGTGCCCTCTTCGGCGGCAACAGCAACTGGCGAGGACCTATCTGGCTCTGCGTCAACTTCTTGCTTGTCGAGTCCCTGCTGCGCTTCTACATGTTCTATGGCGACTCGTTCCAGGTCGAGTGCCCCACTGGCTCTGGCGATTACATGCACCTTGGTCACGTTGCCGAGGAGCTGCAACACCGTATGCAGCATCTGTTCGCACGCAACGACGAGGGCCGTCGCGCCATCAACGGCCAATCCGACCTGCTCGACTTCGACGAGCACTGGAAGGACTACCTCTGGTTCAACGAGTTCTTCGACGGCGATACCGGCCGTGGCCTGGGAACTTCCCACCAATGCGGTTGGACCGGCCTGATCGCCAAGATCATCCACGACACGGGGTAAGTTTCCAACCTCCCCCCGAATCTACTCCCCCTTCGTAGATTCCCCTACTAACAAAATCAAATCCCAGTCTCAACTGCCGCCTCCCACAAACACCACGATCCCCCTTCGCCGCCGCATCCCACTACTTCGACGACATGTTCTCTCGGACCGGCCGCCGCCGCAGCCAAGGCCGCCCCGTCATCCGCCGCTCCTCGACGAACCGCTCCATCGGTAACAGGAGTGACTTCAACTCCACGATCGCAGGCGACGCGACACCCGCTGCGTCGACGGTGCTAGACGAGGACGATAGCAGCAGGCCGCTCAGTCGGCAGGATAGTAGCCTGACGCTGCCGCAGAACGGGGATAGCGATGAGCATTTGCATAATTATGTTGAGAGTCAGTTGCAGCGGGTGCGGAGCTCGGTGTCTATTGTGGAAGGGTATGAGGATGAGCTTGAGACACATGCGGATGAGCAGAATGGGGATTACTAGAGTATCTAAGGTTGTCTCGGGGGGAGAGAAGGAAGGGGGGACTGACTATTAATAGACATGATATCATGTAGGAGGTGGAGGTGCAGGTAACAGGGCTATGTTCACACAGGTTATACATCCAGAACGGCATTGCATGCGTTGAAGAGTACTTTATCAATTCATTTTCGTCTAAGCATCAATGATTCGTCCCTTAAACATTATGGAAGTAGAGAGCCCTCGCAGATATCCGCTCAGCCGAGAATACCCAAACCCAAACCGAGTACTCTACTGCTGCTACTGCAATTGTATCTACAACCGTGGAGCTATCGACATAGAAAATGAAAAATGTGTATTGTGCAATTCACAGATAATGAAAACAAATGGAAAATGAAAGCATCGAAAGAGCCAGAGGGAATCCCCACAAAGTACCCAACTCAAGTACTACACGGTTCAACTCCCCCGGCCTTCCTTTCATCTTTCATCAACGCTACCGTTCATGCGGGACGATAATGCTGAGTATAAAATTCTAAACTCACATCCACTCCACACCGGGCGGAAGACTCGATTCAGGGGGGGCAATTGGGCTATTTTACATTTACAGGGCATCAGTCAGAGCCTTGTTCATCTTGGCGATCTTGGAAGAAACGCTCAGGTCGATAGTACGGTCACCGATCTCGACAACGAGGCCACCGACAATGTCGGGGTTAACCTTGGTGACGACCTTGAGCTTCTTGCCCTGGCTGAACTCGGACTTGGCAACGGCCTTCTCGAGGCGGGAGATGGTCTTGGCGTCGAGCTCCTGCAAGCGTGGCGGTTAGCATACCATTTTAAATGAAGGTAGAAAAAGTTGGAACCCCAGTCCGGGTTGTATCGACGCACCTGAGCAGAGGTGATGTTCAGCTCAACCTCACCACGGTGGGCGCTCATCAGAGTACCGAACTTCTCGCAGACACCCTCGAGGGAAGCCAGGCGGTTGTTCTCGGCCAAAGTCTGGAGGAAGTTCTTGAGGATGTCGGCCTTGTCGGCACCGGCAACCTTCTGCAGCTCCTTGATGATCTCCTGCTTGTCGGCCATGGAGAGGGTAGGAGCGCTGAGGATGGTGGACAGCTTGGGGTCGGCCTTCAGAGTCTGGCCGAGGGTAGCGATGGCCTTGGCGGTCTGGTCGAGGGCAGCGGACTTGGAGGAGGCGGTGTACTATTTACAGGGTAATGTTAGAAATGACCGGTTCAAGAGCAATTGCCTTCCCATCCTGCGGGTTTCAACTCCGACATGGCATTGAAATGCTTGAGGGGGTTCCAGCCAGCGGGAGGGGTCGGGGCAACACGGGGTTGCGAAAAAACTTCGACATCGCGGATGAAGTGGCCCGCAAAGAATCGGTTGCATACCAGAGCAGTAGCGTAGGTGCCGTCAACACCGAACAGGGCGACTGGAGGGCGGACATCCTGGGCCGGGGTGGCATAGGTGCGCAGGCTGTTGAAGGCTGGGCGGGCGACGGAGAACTGCTGGGCGGCGCGCAGGCCGTTGCGGGCGACACGAGCGGACATCATCGTGGAATTGAATGTGAGGAGGAGCCTCGGGAGGAGGAGGGAGACCAGAAGGGGTGGGATGAAGAGATGCGAGCGACGGTCGGAGTGCTGGCGTCGTGAGTGCAGGTTGAGAGTTGCAGGCCCGACTTCTTCCCGAGTCACGTGATAGAAAGCTGCTGAGGTAAGCCGTTTGGTTTTCGCAGGTGGAGCTCTCACCAGCCGTTAGGTACACAAATGCTTTGACTTCTCATGAAAGGTGACTGCTAGATGATCAAGTGCGACTCAATCCTATTCGATCAATATCGTGAACACATGAAAGGGACAATCTCTTCCTGTACTCCTGACTACACTTCGTCTTCCTCCATCGTCGATTCGTACCGCATGACCACTTCAATCCTACATCAACAAATCGTCTTCAGAATACCAGATCATGTCTCAATTCTTCATCCCGAATAATGACAACAGACAACGCCCGAACCCATAACACTATCGAATCTACGAATGCATGCACCACGCCCGGAACGCCATCGAGAAACAAGTCGATCCCACCTCCACCAGTAACTCCATACAGCTCCAGTGATCGACCAGGAACAGTTTCTCATGCACAATGCTACCCAAAACGCCCCAGATCCTAATCGCTGCGCAACATACTGTCGACTAGATCACCTAGAGGCCCCCAGTAATCCTTTCCGCTCGCCAATTTGTGCTCGTCGATAAATAGGACGTAATGCTTGAAGCTGGTATTCAAGTGTGGCTCGAGACCGAGATGCACCACAACCGGGTAGTGGTGGCAGTAGATGTGTGCGTAGACTCGGTACAGACGTTTGAAGATCTGTCGAAGAAGACTAGGGAACGTCTTGGGGAAAGGCACGCCTGGCAATGGGGCAAGTTAGCATCCACCACTGAACCACTGAACCACGAGCGACTTGGGACACCTACCGATGCGACTGGGAAACATCTGCTCGTTATCGACGTTGCCTTGCACCCAGCTCATGAGGTGCTCAATGTACTCGGGAGCAGACATCTTGGTTGGCCGCTTAAAGTTCTCCGAGTCTTGCCAGAGGTACTCGAACCTGTATCGCCGGTCAGCTTGAATCGGGGACCGTGGAATCTGCGTTTGATGGGTCAACCATACTCATCTGTGGCCTTCATCTCGGGACAGGATTGCGGGGAGCAGAACTCGGTTATGGAGCCGTAGAGGAGGTTAATTTGGTTGTAGAAGTCGACAACTAGAGTGAAGCGCAAGGTATGAGCATATCGTCTCGTAAGTGAGGACAACGCGAGACTTGCCGTTCACCGCAAGCCATTCGTTCAAATCCTCGCCCTCGGGCAACTTGACAGCTTTTCGCAGACTGCCGCTGCCCAGAGTGGCCTCGGCGAACTGCCTCAGCTGGTAGCTGCTGGTGCCCTTGGCGGCCGAGCGGGGCTTGAAGGGAGCTCGCGTCCGGGCATTGCTGGGAGGTGTCAGTCCAAAAACGCCTTGCTTGAGTGCGCGCACCGTGGGCGACAGGTAAGATGGAGGTTCGAGGGAGGGAATATAGGAAATGCGGGTGGTCTGGTAGATTCCCGACGGGCTGAGACTCAAAGAAGGAGCTCGCGCCGGCTGGGAGGGAGACGCGGGCTTGAGAGTTGAGAAGTGAACAGGGGCAGGGGCAGTGGGGACCGACATGGTGGTGATGAAGGAAGACATTTCTTCACTTCGCGCACAGAATGAGATATTCCGGATATCCCTTGAAAGATCTTTGCGGCGGGGGAGGGCGCTGATCGCGACGTGCCTGCATTCTCGAGTTAGAAGGGTCGGTCGGGGCGGGTTTGTTGTACTGTGACGCGGGGAATGGGATGCCGCATGACGGTGCAACGTACCCAAGACGAGATTTGAGGTGATGCGATTGCGAGTCACCAGGATGGCAGGAAGAAGAGAAAAAAAAAACAAGTTAGGATCGACGATGCGCACGCAGCACCAGGTACGGCAGGATCAAGTAGTAGTAGTCCACCACTAACTACAGTAGTAACTACTAACCAGGTACAGTCCCCCAGCTCAGCTGCTCCACCAGCCAACGTGATCCCGCAATCGGATCCGTGGCTCATCCAGCGAGTGTGGCCCGCCGTTGCTGGGGTGACTTCCCTACGTCAGATGGCTCGACCCTTCAATCATGATGGAACGAGATTGATAACCAAGGCAGTCGATCATTGAATCGTGGGTTGGCATGTTCAATTTATTTTCAAGTAGTTTAAACTTTCACATTTTGGAATAAGCTGAAAGCTCTTCCTGGTGCTGGCAAAAGAAACAGTGAAATGGTCCAGCTAACTGACTGAGCTACGAAAGAGAATGAACTGCGATGAGCGCTATCTGGCAGTCACTCTCTCCTTGGGCTCGGTGTCACAAATCACCACTCTCGGGATATTGCTCGAAGAACACATCTGCAAAGCAAAAGACAGGCAAGTCCGATCCACCTAGCTAATGCTCACACAGAGAGAAACTTCCCATCTCAAATGCCCTGTTATGAACCTCACCCTTCACGCTCCTCTCCTGCATCAGTTCCAACCGGATCGCCTTCGCCTCATCCATGGTGATAAATGCGGGGGGCAAGTCCTTCTCAACCATAGCCTGCAGTTCCGGCGGCAAGTTCTGCGACAACAGGTTATCCACCAGCTTCCGTCGTTCTTTCCCCCACTCTTCCTGTTGCGGGGGCACATTGGCCGTCGATATAATCCGCCGGTGAGGATCAATCAGGAAAAGAGCCAGGATCTTCCTGTGGCCGGGCTTGGTTCGATCTTCCAAGGAAAATGGGGCGACCCAGTGCTGGAGAACATTGGGGAAAGTCACCAGACGACCCTCGCGGCATACGACGCTTCCAAGAGTCTGCGTGATATCGCCATGGCTCCAGCCGCTGATGTCGTCGCTTAACCCGTAGACTGATTGGAGGAATTCGTGGTGACCCTGTTCATAACCGACGTCGTCAAAGTCCTCCGAGCTGCGCTGCCGGAAGGCCAATCTACTCTCGGTAATATTGTCACTGTCGTAGTAGTAGATAGCCGTTGCACAGATGCGCTCATTCTAGACCTCGTTAGTGGATATTCCAGACAGTCTGAACTGAAATTCACTCGAAGAACTCACCAGCTGTCCCTCAATGTGCCAGCTGCCCCCGGCATACTCGGGCTTCTCTGGCGTGAGTTCGATATTGGCCAGTTTCACAATAACCTGAAGGCCTTCCTTGGCAAAGAGTTCCCGGAGGTCAACCAAGCTTCCGTCGTCGGAGACTGGAGGTTTGAAGTCCTCTGGTTCGGGTTGAATGATAGGGCGGGATTTCCACCATTCGTCCAACCGGTCCCAGTACTGTCGGTCTTCCTCGTCAGACTCTTGTTCAGGCTCATCGTCGTACTCGTCATCATACGCGACAAATTCGAACTCAATCCGCTTAGGACAGTAATGTCTTAAGGCCAAGCTCTCGTTCCAAAGGGGAATGGCTTGGGTGATGATCTCCTCGACAACCTTATACAACGCGCTATGCTCAACTGGATGAGCATTGTTGATGTAAGAAACGATCCGACATCCTCCTTCCTTCGTGAAGTCCACGTCACAAGGAAGCCATTGAAACTTTCGACTGTACGTGCACGGGGTCTCGCCATTGCCCCAAGGGTTCGAAGGAAGCGATATTTGGTCCTCTGGTGGCACTTGGAGTAGCTCACCTTGCCCCAGGCTGCGAAGACAAGTGACCAAATCGATCGTTCGATCAGGCAGAATGCGGGTTCGACCATAGACAAGCGGAAACAGAGACGGGTGTACCAAATCAACAACCTGTTGATTTGAACCCGGGTGGTAATCTTTCTGATCTTCGGGAACATCTTCGAACGGCGCAGCTGCTTCCTTCAGGGCTTGCTGCAGGTCCTTCGATATGGCGGTATCGGATTTGACGACACCATTATCAAACACGGTAACGCGGCCGGTCTTCTTGAAGGATTCCACCTTCCATTGAAGTTCTTTGATGATATAGTCGATCATCTTGGAAGAGATATCCGCGCCGCTTCCAGCGATTTCTTCGCGCCATTTGGCGATGATTTCTTCATCAAACGCCTGCAGGCTGCGTTAGAGATCAAGCGATCCATTTGAAGCAGGTCCGGGTCATTCCCAAATTACCTTTTTGTCCCAATCAGGTTTGTCAGTGATGGTATTCATCACTTGCATCATCACAATCTCTCTTTTCACGTCGATGCGACTGCCCGTGATTTGGGTGTTAGTCTCGACTTTGTCCACGGTCCAGAGTCAAACCCTACCTTGCGTGGCCATTGAGAACATCGAGAGCGTTTGGAAATCCTGCACCGTATGTTCGGTCAAGTCGATGGCTCTAAATTTCATGAGCAAATGCAGTATAGGCAGTAAATACGCATGGAGAAAGAGTGCCATACTTCTGGCCGAGTATTAAGCGGAGCATTGAACCCGGGCAACTGGGGTATGGATGGAGCAGTCGAAGACATCTTGGCGATTGCAGATTGAGGGCTGTTGAATAGAGATAGCTCGAAGAAGGCGTACTTCCCACCCCTTTATAGTCGCTCGAGTTATCCCCGAGCCGGCTACCCAAGCCGTGGATGAGACCATCCAGGCAGAAACCAGGCAGAAGCTTGGCGTTCTAGGCGGGAGCGGCTGCGTTCTCGTATTTGGCATGGTCGCGATGGGGCTAAAAAAGGAAATTGACTACGGAGTAGACAAGGTAGGGAGGTGAGGTTTGCCGATTGGCGTTCCTTGACTTGTATCCTCGTGGCTGCGAACCGAGTAACTGATTCGTAGGACCGTCATCACGAGCTGCTACCGTAAATTGAGGCTAGGGCGGCGGTAATTATATACACACAATTCTGTCCGTCCTGCTTCATTTGATATGATTAGAGGGAAAACAGAGGAGGAAAAGAGGAGAAGAAAATCAAGGTTGGACAGAAGGTACCTAGAGATAGAAAGAGAGTGCTTGAGAAATAGAAGCAAAGAATAGTAAGGTTGAATGGAAGAAATACGCATAACCTTAGACACGTGGGATACACGCTCGACCTAATTTAAGCTGACAATAACCTATATTGACTCCTATGATCCAAGCAGGATTAAAAGGTAAAATAATTTGCACTCCTGTCCGAGGCTAAAGGTAACTAGGCGGTGCTAGTGAGCACTTAGCTAAGTGCGGTACTGTAACTAGTTAACTAGACCACAGTAGGTACATACGGGAGGTGAGCTTAGGTACAGAGTCAAATTTCCGGGCTCATAAGGCCAAAACTGAGTAAACAAGCAGAGTGTCTAGACCCGGCAACTGCAGGGCTGGTATCTGGAGAGAGTTACAGACACAAGGTTGTTTGGAGCACTTCATCAACATGAAAAGGCTAAATGGCAAACAAAGATTTGGCAAGTAGGGTTTGGCGAAAGTAGCCTTACAAACGTGGTCATGGATATCCAGTCCACTTCAAAAAAGGGCTCGCACCGCAGGTGTCAATCACACCAAATGGAATATATCACTATGTATTCTCTAGATAGTATATCCCATATTCTCTTCTGGCGATTGCTCGCGCACAGTCTCACCATAGACTGTCAGGGGAATAGAAATCTCAAACGATTCGCAACCCAGATGCTCCAGTGCAGACAAAACTTTGCCGCGATCATCAGACGACATAGTGTCGAGTAATCGGATACCAGAAGGCCCGTGACCGTGCTCGCCGTTTGATTTGGGCGTCACAAACTCGAATCGCAAATCCCAGTCTAATGTCACGCCGCTGGTCAGGATCGTGGGAGTAGCGGAGATAGGAATTGCGGGACTAAAGACAACGCGCGTCGCGTATAGAGTGTTCTCAAATAGAGATGCGTGGATCCGCCGGGTAGTCCGATGAATGCTTGCACTCGATCGGACTGCGATCGTGGGCATTACCTTCTCGGAGGTCTCGAGTGATGCTCGCACGGCGTAGCATGGGATCGCAGCTTCGCCAAAGTCGACTGTGGCGATGACTGTCTCTCCCAGCCTATGAACAGGGCGATTCAGCACGACAACGGCGATTCGTTGCCCGTCGCGAGCAATCTCAAACCGGTTGGGACTGCGTCGTGATTGCGCAGCTTGGTTGCTCCGCAGAATTGCAAAATCAATTATGTCTTTACACGACAGCGCATGTGGTGGAGGGCCATCATAACTGGGCCGTCTCTCAGAGAGCGCCCCGGGCGGAAAGAGGGAATTGGAGCGCGCACGCTGTTCAAGGATCTCATCCACGTAAGAGAGGAAATCCCCAGCGGAGTTCCATGGTCCACTGATACTTTGGTTCTTCAAGGTCACGGGCGAAGTAGGCCCAAGTTTTTGCACCTTAGCTTCGTCCCGCAAGATCACATATGGTGACATTAAGTCGTGACCAAGGACATCTCCTTTGTCTGCTCATATGTTAGATATTCAAGCCTGGCTAATCAGAGGGCATGTTGACTTACCATTGACGCCGCTGTAAACACGGAACGGGATATTAATGCGATTCACTCGCTGAGCCTCATTGGGCCCACTTGGCCGCTGAGTACCAATGACCAAATTATACGCTATCTTGATCGCCTTGCCCTTATGACTCGCCGGGAGTCCCTTGGGAAGTGCAAAGGAGAATGAGTACGACTGTTCTTCGCCTGGAGCTAGTCGTAGGTCAACGAAGAGGAGAGACTGTGGGGTGGACAGCAACGGAATGGATCGTGACGAAGCAACTCCGCGCATTTCTCGCAGACCATCGAGCTCATTGTTCGACAGGAGTCCGTTGATGGACTCTTCGATTGCATTCCACTTGAGAGCTCCCCAAAAACCACCACTCTTGCGAGAGCGGTCACCACTCGCAGAGGTTGGCCGTCCCGGCACCCCGCCTGTGCCTGCTTGGCCGCCAACAACACCTTTTCGTTTGACTTCGTCAAAGACTGACTGGTTCACCAAAGAACCATCCACCGTAAATGATGCGCTGATCTGTGCATAGCCCATGAGTAGCGCCTGGCCATCGGATGGCTTCATCGGTGCTGCCACGCTCGAGAAGTGCCGTGCATGCCGCGTAGGAGGCGGCGTTGGCCTTGCGGCTTGTGTTGAGTAATTTGTGTACTCTGACGCCAGCGTCTCGCTTGAATGATCACTGATCGAGTAGAACTCTCCACTGCTTCGGCTGCTTCCATTCACGCTCGTGGCTGATATTATTCGTGTGACCTGCTGATGTGATGGTGCGGTCAACGTTGTCGAGTCTTTTGAACCCAGTTTTCCAGCTGAGGGGATTCTTTCGGGTGACTTTGGGGACGGGGAGAGAGGAGGCCGGGTGGTATTCGGATCAGTCGATGTCGGAGAGGCGGGAAATTTGAAGTCAAACGCCGGTAGCTGCGTTCTTCGTGGCGGGGCACGTAGTTGCTCCGTTGGAAGAACGGGGCTGGTCGCAAGAGAGCCAGCTCGACTTGCTCGTCGGTGCGAAGTGTCCACTTTCAAATTGCCTGGCGCGGACTCATTTGGGGACTCTGCGAGTGGAGGACCACGTATAGGGCCTCTCCCGACTATTGAATGATTAGGCCTTGCAATTTGTCACCACGAGGTCTGGCTGGAGGATACCTTTCCGATGGGAATCATCGTAGCTATCATTCTTCCTGGGGGCAACTTGGAGACTTGCTGAGCGCCCATGACCCCTGGCCGGTCGAGTTCGGCCATACCCCTGGGTTGGATGTGGCTTTTCGGGAATGCCTTCGCTCTCGATAGAGAGAATTGATACCGATCGTTTGTGGCTATGGCCGGGCTGCCAACTTCGAGGGGTAGAGGGGCCGCTTGTCGGCGGGAAGCTGTGGGAGGAGACGAGCGGGGAGCTCAACGACGACGCGGTCCGATGGGAAGGCTTCCTCTGGGAGCTGATAGAGTATGATCGTCTCCCTGAGAAGAGACCCTGCGGCGACTTCAACGAGAAGAACGAGTCGGAGCCGGAGTTGCTTGTGTGGTTCGCGACACGAGACAGCTTCCGTTGATGTTGACCACCTTCACCCCCATGCCCTGGTTCAGAAACACTCTCGGCGACATTCTTGAAGGTGATTGTGCATTCCACGTTCTCTCCTGCAAATATTGTCTGATCCTTCCATTTCACAAAAACCTGGATGTTCGACGGCATGGCGACGCGGTGTCAGCATGTGGTCCGAAGGCCGGGTTCCAGACTCAATCTCTGGAGACAGGTCGCGCGCAACAATCAATGCTTAGAACCAAGCTTTAGACGGTACGCTGACATCTGCATTCTGTCAGACTGGAAAGATCATAATGAGGGAAAGTTGCGGTTGGCGCAGTTGACGAGGAGAGACCATGCGATTGCTGCCGAGGCGGGTTTGAGGGAGAGTTGGTGTGCACTGGTGGCGCTTCTCCGCTAGGAGCTCCGACCCCAACCCCGACTGCTTTGTTGCTGGAGAGCGACTCCTTTTTTTTTGCCCCGCCATGACACGACCACGACTCAGGAGGTGACACCTAAGTTACGTATGTAGGATGGCACTGCGGTTGTATTGCAGTCAATTCCTCGAGGGAGTTAAAAGGATCCATTTCTGGGGTTTTACAGTCGCAGAATTACAGAACCGGTTGTAAAGTGGAGGAACGAATTATAAGACATTGATCGCTATGCAGGAACATGATAGTATACAGATTGCGGTCTGCTGGGACCGAAGTAGAAGTCGCAAAGTCTATCACACCTGGCTCAACCCCGTGGCTATTCGGACTAAAACTCCCTCTCACCAGGCTTATAAAGTGTATTGGCATCGGAGTACGGCCGGGAGGCCTTGGTCGAGGGCCGAAGACCCAGCTCAGCCATTCGACTCCAAATACGCTCGTGTCGCTTCTCCCAACGCTTGCGACGACTCTCAGCTTCGGCTTCCGAGGGCCTCCATCGACTCTTCAAGATGCGGCGGATAGCCTCTGGAGAGACCTTGAACTCTTCTGCAAGAACTGCGGTCGTGAAACGTTCCGGGGCGGTCGCATGCAAGTGACGAATACCCTCCAGTGCGTCAGGAGACAGTCTCTTTGGTGGATTCCATCCACTCGGAAACTTTTTATCCAAGGCATCCTTTTGAATCCGCCAGGGGTCGGGCTTCTCCTTCTTCATCGGGGCATTCTTCGCCTTGTCGAGCTTCTTGTCCTTCCTCGGTCTTTTTCGCTCGCTGCTCTGTGTTTCTGAGCTATCTCGGTTGGTCTCTGCCTTCTTCAATTTCTTCTTCGGATTGGCGGATGCATGCTTATGCGGCGACTCCGGGCTTGTAGTTTGTTCGCTTGAGGATGAGGTTGAGGGAGATGCAGGGGCGATGGAACTCCGGGGAGCCGGGGGTTTTGAAGTAGTGATTATTTCTGGCGACTGATTGATCTGCATCTGGCAGGCTCTGAGAGTTGAACTGAATGGTCGGCGTTGCGACGGTAGCGAATAACGAGAAAGGGCAGTCGGGCGCAGATCGCGGCTGAACTCTGAGCGGAAGACACTGCGAAGAACGCAAGGTAGTGCCAATTTGGCGGAGGCAGCACAAGGAGTGACCATGGTGTATATGGGCCGCCTCAGGTTTGAAGTCTGTTGAATAGCTGACGGAGTGAAGGTGAGAGTGACAAGTGAGAGGAAATTCCGTCGTGGCGATAAGATAGGGCTTTGCTCCTGAAAGATAAGGCATCAGGATAAAATGCCAAGCTTTTCCTGATCCTTCAATCTAGTACCTTACATCGCAGATTTGCTGTGAAAAATTTGCTAAGAGGGCAAGTACTGAGAACACAGTTTTTGTGCTTGATTATATCCTCATAGAGAAGTGAAATCAAAACATGGTCACCAGGTGTACAAGTTTCGAAGCCTGAGGCGCAAGTAACGTGTCACGGAAATAGAAGAAGCCAAGCTAATTGAATCAGCACTGTATAGACTTGCTCTCCAAATTGTGACCTTCCTTGGCTTTATGCTGTAAGTTCCCGTAGATCTTGTCTGATGGCCCATGATTACAGAGATCCTTCTTCTGAGGCATGAGCCAATCTGTCCCACCCCCAGATCCATCCCTGTTCGGGAGCAAATCCACTCCCAGAACCAAGGAGATCTGGAAAGGGTGGCTCGAGAGGGAGGTTCGTGTCGTTGCCAGAGAGTACTATATAGTCATCTTAAGTAATCCGGCTCAGTGGTGTGAAGCAGGACAACGTACCTTGGTCAAAATCGACGAGAGCTTGTGACATGACTGGATCCTCTACGTAGTTCAACATAGCCTCGTCCATGATCAACCCGTTATCTACAAGCGTTTGATCACTTTCATTCGGATTCTGTGCAGCCAGCTCGTCCATAGAACTGATGGGTTGAGGTAAAGACACTGGCTCATCTTCGGAAGCATTCAACAGCTCTTTTAGCTCTTTGTCCACGACCAGTCTAGTCAGTCTCTGTAAGATCTCCAAACCTTGTGCCGCAAGAGTAGAATGAGACCGTGACTTGAGAAGCGACTGCATACGCAGCAGCCGGTGTAAGCCCATTTTGGATTCATAAGACTGCTGCCCCAAGGGTTCAATGCTGATCAAGATGCAAAGCATGACTCCGGCCGTGAAAGTATGAATACCGATGAAGGCCGCTGCATAGGTACCAGCGGCGAGAGAAAATATGGAATTTCTCTCAATATCAGAAGTAGCTAAAGCGGCATAGCGACATGATTGCAACGACAGTTTCACGGTGTCTTGGGTTAAGGTACTGGGATCTTCAATGGCGGTCCCCGCGGGAGGAATCGACTTGTATGCCAACAAAGGGCGATGAACAAGGATTCTGGTATTCTCATACGCAAGTTTCAAGGCAAGAGCCTGAAGTCGAAAGATATGAGCCTCGAACCTAGGACCAGAAGCACCAACGTCCCGGTCCATCTCATCCATGCAGCTATACGTCAGAGTGTCGGACCCGCTGAGCTGTAATACATCAGGTATCTCAGTACTCCATTTCCGCAGTCGAGCATCAAGGGTTGAGACCTTGCGAAAAAGGCTCTGAAGACCAGAAGAGCCTCCTGACATGCCCTGAGGATTTTGGCCCTTCAAGGATCCAAGTCCATACAGATCCGTAAGAGTGTCATGTATGAGGACCGAGAGCTTGGACATCAAGTACTTGTATGAGAGAAGAGTCGCTGGGCCTTGATTGGTATCATTGAGTGCAGGCGATTGGCCGGTGACAGACTTGGCCGAGGGGTCTAGTAACTCCACGTCGCAGTCCAAATCTCTGATACTATGCGGATAGCCATATGACATGGAGCAAAAGGTCTCAATCTCGTAAATGGCCCACCAGCATCGTTTTCGCGTCTCATTCTGTCGGTAAATCTCCGACGACATGGTCCCAGTATGTGGGAGTTTCCGATGCAAATTCAAGGCTTGGGCAATGCGAAGCCCCCAGCCACAAACTGGCCATGCCAGCTCCGGTTTGCCATGGTACAGGTAATATGTTCCCAGCAGAATACACGTTTGGACTGCCTCAAGAGATCCCAGCGAAACAATGTCGAGGATCTTGGCCTGTGTTGTTGACAGTATTCTTTCTTTGAGATCCATAGGGTATATGCTGTGAACCTTCAGTAAGTTTTGTCTATGGCTGCCAGCGTATTGTAATGCGATGGCAATCACAACCAGAAAAATACTGATAAATCCTGGGTTGGGGAATTTTTCAACCAGTTGCTCTCTGGGCAAGTCATACAGCTGCTGCCAGGTTTGCCGGAAATCATCTTGATGGAAAATGAGCATGAACCAGTGAATCCGATCAAAGTAAGTGTCCACCAGCAGGGTCGCAACCTCGCGCGAAGGTAATAGCGAGGCGAGTTCGGATATTCCCGATCGTGGCCCTTGCAGCAAGGAATTTGAGGAGGGATGTCTGGGGCGCCTCCTCTCAGTGTGATGATTGATGCTTGGCCTCGGGCTTACCGAGCGATGCAGTCTCTGGCCACCCGGTAGAGCGGTGATCAACGATGTATCCGGGGTGGTAGAGCTGTGTAAATAAAATGCCTCAATCACAGTCAGTACATTGCCTGTGACATACTGACACATTACCTACCCCTTCTACTAGAGACATGGTAGAACTGGACCAAGGCTGCTTTGCCACAGTAGCATCCTCAGGGTGCTCGATTGCAGATTTGTGCTTGCCTTTGGAATTGGTCTTTCTCTCTTGAGCACCCTGTGGCATGTGGACCGCTCGCCACTGGTCTGCTGTTTGGCACTCGATCCCGGTACGGACGCATAATGTGCATGGGCGTTTGATGTCGCACTATCAAGATTGATTAGATGAGACAGCACACCGAAGGTTAGGTAGGGTAGGCTCACCTTGAGCTTTTGCCGACGACATCTTTGACATGCACCGCCCACCTTTGATCGTTTGGCCGGGGGCGTCATCGTGGACGAAATGTGGTAGATGAATTGTTAAGAGAGCCTGGGATCAAGGCCTAAAACAGTAATCTTTCCGGTGGAGGCGGATGACAAAGCTTGTGTACGTCGAACCTCACAGCACTTTTCGCAGTTCAACAACTTTGGGCATGCGCCTGAGTGTTCATGTTGGTAGACTGAGATACCGAGTATTTCCGATCCCTAGAATTTAGGAAAAAGAATCAAAGGATCAATGCCTTGTGGTGAAGACTCAGTCTGTCCTGGAAATGGATGAATTGGGAAACTGGGCGGAGGTCAACGAAAGAGGAAGTGATTCCACCGGATGAGTTGAAGCCCAGTACAGGAACAAATATAAAAGGGAACATACGCGATCACATCCAGACCGAGATACTGATGGGGATTCCTACTTGACTCAAGTTTCAATTCATCTTCTCTGACACCATGTCTTCCAATAACACCATTTCGGTGACGCTTTCGCAGCTCGCCAAGATGATCGACCACTCGCTGCTCCACCCAACAATGACCGATGCCGATGTCCTGGCTGGACTCAAGATCGCCAGAGAAAACAATGTAGCCACGGCTTGTGTGAAGCCATATCATATCCCGCTGGCTCGTAAGGAGCTGGCCGGCACCGATGTTTTGGTATGCCCCGTGATCGGGTTTCCCCACGGCAACAGCACAACCGAGATCAAAGTCCAAGAAGCCACGGCCGCCGTCGAGGCCGGTGGGCGCGAAATCGACATGGTCATCAACGTTGGCAAAGCCCTCGGCGGAGATTGGGAGTATGTCGCCCAAGAGATCGACCAGATCAACCGCGCGGTACTGGATCGCGGTGCTATTCTCAAGGTCATCTTTGAAAACGACTATCTCCAACCCAAGCACATCATCCGACTATGCGAGATCTGCACCGATCTTGGAGTTGCCTTTGTCAAGACTTCTACCGGGTATGGATTCGTCAAGCAAGCCGATGGGTCCTATAATTACCTTGGTGCGACGGTGTCGGATCTCAAGCTGATGCGTCAGCATTCGGGGCCCAAGGTTCAGATCAAAGCGGCCGGTGGCGTTCGTTCACTTGATGATCTATTGCACGTCTTGAGTCTGGGGGTGACTCGAATTGGGGCCACAGCGACGGTAGCCATCCTTGAGGAAGCGAAGAAGCGCGGGATCAACAACGAGCCGAAGACAGTCAACTTCAAGCCTATGCAGGAGAAGGCGGGAGGATATTGAAGAAAGGCTCATGTGAGGTGGAAGATGGAATGATGAGGTGTGGATACTGAAGATTGGATACCACGCCATTCATACATCTCTGGAATGTGTATATTCAACCTTATAACAGGCTTAGCAGGTCAAGAGGAGGGGATTCATGGCTCTTTGCTCTTGGTGGTCGCTCAGATATACCTCTCATCAGTACTGCAATAGTAAGTGTACATCAAGCTTAACTGTGTACGGAGTATGTTTGGCACAACCCTAAGTAGTGATTTCGGCCTTGCCTCGAGAATTAGACGGGACATCCATGTCCTTGTCTTGGCAGGTAGGCACCAGTCAATCAGGATATATGTAATGTCGCCCGGCGTGTCTTTCAAAACAAGTCGACACACGCCTGGGCTAATCCAGCATGGATATCTACATGAGTCGCGCTGGTGACTGGACTCATCGTTCAGGGGCCCTGTTAACTAACCCATTAGCCTACAAGATCTGAGATGAAAAGAAAAGCTAGGTACTACCTAACCTTAAGGTAGTCTGCTAAGTGAGATTGCTCTAAATTGCCTGCAGCCTAACCTTAATGCTACTCTTACTTAGCAGCGTCGGTACAGTACTAGCGATGGATCTAGTAGCACCTGGGTCCAGGGTACCTGGTTGTAGGGTTCGGGCTGGACCCACCAGTTCTTGAGCGGCTTCAGAGCTCTTCAGTGGAGATTGAGATTCCCTGGTAAAGAGATCAGGAAATAGACTGATGGTAATATCTAGAACTTAACTTAAAGAGATGGTCCAGATCATCGCAACACGGCTTCAGATTAGGTTCTGCAGTGGTTTAAGGGCCAGACTCCGCCCCTCGAGGCCATGCAGCCGACTCCACTCGGCCCGTGCCATCCACTCAAACGAAGTTGACGAACTCAAGTGACCAGTCCAAAAGGAGAATCGTGAGATTCTCAAGGCTGGCGGCCCTTGGATCGCCTGGAATGATCAGCGCGGTTAGCGTGGAATGAAGCTCCATGTTTGTATTTCTTTCCCCCTCCGTGTTCAGTGTTGGGATTTTCTCACGGAAGCTCCAACTTTAGCCTCACCTCAGTCTCTCCATTCTTCTTCAGCTTTTCATTCCTTTACATCTCCATCACGTTCAGCTTGGGACCCTAGGGATCACCACACACTGTCGCTCCTTCACCATCAACCCCCCACCCCCCCAATTCGTCATTCTCTTTCATCGTGCACCCTCCCCACTCCGTCTCTTCTTCTCCCCTCGCTCTCTCGCTCAGATCACCAGCGATCTCCATCTGCTGGCCCCTCCGCTACGAATGCGCCGGACCTGACTGAAATGCCAATACCCCGCCCGCTCAGGGGACTCTGATTCTTCGCCCGTTCAGTCCCCCCGAGGCGATGGCCACCACCGCGCCCCTCAGCGCGAAACCAAAGCTCGGCGGGCCTGGTGCCTCCTTGAAGATCACTCCGTCCAATTCTCCAATCCTCAGACCCGGAGCTCGCTCTCCGAGTAAATCCTCACATCAGTCGACCTTGTCCCTCCAAGCCGTGCTGGGTACCACTACCACAACCCCCAATGGCTTCTCTAGTCACGACCAGAGCAAGAGCTTCGCGCTGTGCGCCGGCTCTGCTGCTGTTCTCGCCGAACTCGACGATGATGCCAAGCTCTGCCAGCGCTTCTTTCGAGCTCGCCCGTCAGCAACGAGCGTAAATCCCACGACCTCCTTCTACAATCAATCTACCCCTCCGGCGACTCCCGACCCCCGATCACGATCCCTCTCACACATTCGCTCGAATCCGCACCTCAACGTTCCCAATGGCTCACCATCGAACGAAGCCGCTGACAATGGGAGCCCGCGCGCATGGTCGTCCAGGGAGAGGATCAAAGCAGTGACTAGCGTCTCCATCAGTCCTAACGGCCGGTTTCTGGCCGTGGGAGAGACTGGATATAACCCGCGCGTCCTGATATTTTCGACCGCCCGTGACGCCTTACCCGATGTTCCCTTGTCCATCCTCAGCGAGCACACCTTCGGGGTGTGCAGCTTGGCTTTCAGCCCGGACTCCCAATACTTAGCCACGCTCGGCAACCCCAGCGATGGGTTTCTATTTATCTGGTCTATCAACCTCAAAAATGGATCTGCCAAGCTACATTCGACGAATAAATGCACGTCTTTCGTGCGCGACATGTGCTGGATGGGTCAGTCGTTGGTCACGACTGGTGTGCGCCATGTCAAAGTTTGGAGGCTTCCGGCCGCAAGACCTGTATCTCCTACAAAATCTAGGCTGAATGTCGATGGAGCCCCATCGCCGAACCCAGCCCCGAAAGCATTGTCTGGCAGGAATTGCATTTTAGGACACCTGAACGACCATACCTTTAGTTGCATTGGCAGCATTTCTGACCAGGAGGCCGTGGTGGGGACTGAATCAGGCGCTGTCTGCCTCCTGGATGATCGCGAGGGGTCCCAAAGGTTATCCGTGGTCACGCGGGTCGGATTTCCTATCACATCCCTGACTGTAGATTTCGACCGAGAGTCGGTCTGGCTGGGTGGACGCGGCCGGAGGATGCAGCGGTTGTCTTTTGACGATCTGCAAAGGTCCTCTACATCCTCTCCTATGTCTCCTGCCAGACTAGAGAAGGTCGTGGTGGACAAGAAAACAAAAGCACCTGCCATTACCTGCATGGGCTCTTTGGGGTCACATCTGGTTACGGTAGAAGCAACCAGAGAAATCCACATCTATCCAATCGAGACTTTGCCTGATGAGGGCGAGCAAGAGCCGGGGGAGACTTCGATGCCAGCACATCGAGATCCAGTCTTGGGCATTCGTCCGCTCAAACGACCAAACAGGTTCTCTGCAGAGTTCTTCTCGTGGTCTCGCAATGGCTCGGTCAATTTTTGGGATGCAAGCGGCAAATGCCTTGATTCGAAGCTGGTGGTCGTCGAGCAAAACATAGCAGGGGATGAGGATGTAGCCAATGAGTTGAAAGTAATGAGAGCCGTGGACAAAGCAGACTGGTTTGTTACGGGTGACAAATTCGGGGTTCTCAGGTTTGTCCCTCCTGCTTCCATTCTAGCGCGTTCAAGCTTACCAACTAACACGCTCTTCCAGGGTTCTCTCGGGCGAAGATTGGACTTGCATCGACGAGGCTCGCGCTCATGGAGGCGAGATCACCGATATTGCTCTTCAAAAAACCAATGATTCATGGTTGGTTGCTAGTTCTGGCCGAGATCGCATGGTGCAGCTCTTCCAGAAAACAGGCTCATCCCTGCAGCTGGTTCAAACGATGGATGACCACGTTGGCGCTGTGGGACAGATCATGTTTCTCAGTGATGGCGAGAAACTATTATCTAGCTCCGGTGATCGCACTATTCTGATCCGAGACCGTGCGACGAGAGAGGAAGATGGCGCGACCTCGCTCGCGTACCTTATCACCAAAGTCATTACTTTGAAGTCGTCCCCTGTGTCCATGGCGCTCTGTCCGGATGACTCCAATACGCTGTTCGTCTCAACCATGGATCGCTGTATTTTCAAGTTCGATATTCCTTCAGGGCGACAACTGCACTGTTTCAAGGCATCGGACTCTGAAGCGAACGATGCAGTGATCATGAGCTCTTTGACAATCACTTCTGAAATTCCTGGACAATGCCCAAAGCTTCTCATTGGAGTTTCCAGCACTGACAAGTCTATCCGAGTATATGACTTGGAAAAAGATCAGTTGCTCACCGGAGAGTTTGGCCATACTGAGGGAGTCAGTGATGCGCTTTTGATTGAAGAAAGTGAAGACTCTGGCGAGGGCCCAACAACCAAGCGGAGTCTGATCTCCTCCGGCATGGATGGAATACTAATGATCTGGAACCTCTGTGTACAACCGCATCTTCCTCCAGAGCTGGCCCAGAATGGGCGGGACGACGAAGGTCCAATCAAGGAATCGACTGCGGCCAAACCGCCGCTTCGAAAAGTCCTCTCGCGGAGTGAACTTGCTGGCTTCCAGCGACCCGATAACCCAAGCCCTTACGGAACGCCGACTCCTGTCCGCGACCTCTCTCCCACACTGACGAGGAAGATGTCCAAACTGGCTTTAACCCCGTCCACATTGAAAAACAACTCTCTCGCCGAAACGCCTTCTCCTCCGAACCGCCGCTCCCCAATTTCCTTCACCCCAACTGACCACAGCCGGAGATCCCCGTCTCCTGTCAGCCCCAAGACAAAGTCGTACTCGTCCGCATCCAAAAAGCCCGCCAGTTCAAAAAGCACCAATCGTCGCACCTCAATGGACTTCCGAACCCGCACCAAAGCATCCAGCCGCAGTGAATTCGGCACCCTGGACATGTCCACCGAACAACTCTGTCGAACCCTCCGAGCCTATCGGAAAAAGCTGAATGGCTCGACGAAGCACCTTCATGCGCAAAAGGAGCTCGAGCGAGAGCTGAACCTCACCCTGCGGGCTGTGAGCTCCCGTTCTCAGACTAGCGACGAGAGCGGCGAGACAGAAACGGACAGCAGTGGCAAGGATATGAATCGAAAGCCGAGTTATTCGTCTGTTCCCTCGCGGTCTTCGCATCTTCCTCGTCACATGCCTTCGACTCCTTTACTGCGTCATAAAGGCATTCGACAAGTTTCCAGGAGCCGATCTTACGATGCCAATGGCGATGAATGAACACTTTCCATATACACCACACCACCTCTCCTCGGCTGCTCCGATAATTTTTCAATACTCTCGAGACATCGTTATCATGAGTCTCGGCATCGCTGTGGTCAGGTTACGCACGCATCGATTGGCGAATTTACCCACCCTCTTTCCATTTTCTGTTTCCCTGTCCACATTATTGGCATATGGCGATCTGGCATCTACTTCTATCGTCCTTTCTCTTTTCTGCCGCTATATTCTTGCATCCCTATCCTCGACCCCTCGGAGCAAGGCACCCTTCTCTCGTTCTTGTTGTTTTCCTTCTGGTGACCATTTTTCGAATTCTTTTCTGATGATACCCACATTATTATTTCGTCGCTTTGGCCATGTCTCCACAGCTTATATTACAATTTAGACACTTTGCCTCTTTTTTGGATCATTCGGCCTGAGAAATTGATATTCCCGATACGCCCTAGAATAGGTCTGTAGAGATATTCGTGCAGTCCATTAGGTAGGTATTGATATTAGCCCCACCGATCCAACACATCCGCCTGCGTTCATCTCGTTGCGCTTTTGTAAATATACCACGCTAGCTAGCCAATACTCTGGAACCTAGAATAATCCCTCCAACCTCTTCTCAAACACACACACCAGATTCTTCCCCTCAGGAGTACGCATCGCTTCCGCGAGCAGAATCGCCTTCTGAGCCCACCGCAAACACGCCCCGTCATTCTCCGCCGAGTAGAAGTCCATAGCTTGATTGAACGAGCACGTAGCGAGGTATCCGAGTTCTTCGACTGGGTAGCATACCTGCGCGGATTCTCCCGGGGTCATGTCGCCGTCAATGTCTGACTTGCGAGGTTGGGTTTCTGTGTCGAGCAGCTCACTGGCGCGGGCGGTTTTGAGGACCGAGTCGACTACCGACTCCGCCATGTTGTGATAAGCTTCTGGCCAATCTTGAGCTGGGTCAGGGAGTTGAGCGGAGCTTTGGGATTTCGCTGCGGCCAGGGCAGATGTGAAAAGGTGATGCGAATACACGGGGACGTGGTTCAGAAGGCTAGGCGTGGCTGCTGCGCATCGGTGGATGATCTCCTGGATTGTCTGTTCCAAGTGATTAGCGTTAACTACGCGGTGCGGGTATTCGGCGAGAACTCACGTTGATTAGTATAGCCCTATACGCATCGGGCATTTCAAAGGTAAGAATGCAATTCATGAAGTGATCAGAAAGAGTGGAATCAAAGAATCTCTCGGCCTTGCGGACAATGTTGGCGATAGTATCCCAATGTCCCAAAGCCACGGCAGCTTCAAGCTCGTTCGCTGAGAGGTTGCGCAGAGTATCGTCATCCAGCGGGTGACGCTCAGAGTAGCATAATGCCTGGTCTCGGATTGACTTGATTGCTTTGTTGATTTCGGTGTACTGTTCGAGCTATGAGATGTCAGTTTTGCGGTGGAGGAGAGGTCGAATGTTCGAACATACCTTTGTCTTGGAGTCGAGCTGGGATTGGACGCAGGAAGCACGTATACTGACTTCGAGATATAGGAGCAGATAGGCGATATAAGGAATCAGTGAGGACTCCTCAATATCATTTTCCTGTCCTTGGCTGTTTGAGGACACGTCTTGGTGGCGTTCGGTCTGGAAGGACTCATATCTTTGCGTTGAAAGATCGAGTATCTATGGTACTATGTTAGCAGCATCTAAACTACTCTTTATGAAATATCTTGAGCCCACCTCCTTCGTGAACTCGATGGCTCTCTCGGCACTGCTTGGTGTGAAATTGTTGTAAACATGCAAGGTCAGGTTATAAGAATCCAAACAAAGGGATTCCAGCTCACGAACTGAGAACCCAGGATCTGCTCCGCTGAGCTCCCATTTGACCCATTTCAGAACTGTGATGATTAGCTGGAGTTCTAGAATTAGACGGAAACCCACAGGCGTTACCTGAATACGCCGAGTAAGGTACATTGTTCACAGAAACGTATTTTCCTTTTTCCATCGCAGCTGAGAGGGTAGCCAGTGCATCACCTATGGCTGTTGTGCATTTTGACTCGAGAGTGTGATCACCTGCCGTTGAGTCGACCGTTGGTGGAATCCGAAGGACGCATTTCTCTATCCACTCCGGCTTCTCACACGGTAGTGACCTCAGCAGCAGTTGGTGCATCTCGAACGCCAGGCTGATGCTGATTCAAAGTCAGTCGTTTAAGATCAAAGAAACCAGAGGGTGTATTCTGACTTACCTCAAGCGCATCGAGTGTTCGACGTACTCAAGAACTCTGAAACTGTTCAGCGATCGCGACTGACATACTGACGATGGATCTGAAGATGCTTACAGATTCAAATACTCTTCCTTGTAATCGAACCTCTCAATAACAGCTCTCAAGACTGGTTTTCATTGTCAGCGAAGAGAATTCTATGAAAAAAGAGCCGCCTTACCCGGAAAGAATTCGTCATTGTTGGGTTTTTTCTCTTGCCGGATGATTTCGAGCTCTAGAAATCGCACAGCAGAAACTCCGGCATAGTTCTGAGATACCTGTGAGCAAGGGGCCATTCATGTCACTTCAGATTGATGAAACGTACTGCCTTCAGAACGGCCAGCTGCCTCGCGAGCTTGTCGGCTGCCTCGGGGAAATTGATGACCAAATAAGCGCAAGCTGCGCCTTGTCAGCCTATTAGATTACTTCCATACTCTGAACCCAGCACCTACCGAGGTTATGCCGAACGTGCAAGTCAAAATCTGCCGTCTTCGAGTGTTTCTCATCCAGCTCTTGGAGCTGGTCAAGAGCGACTTCGAGCCAATTAATTGAATCGTCATACTGGCGGGCTTGCAGTGCGGCTCGACCAATGCAAAGACATCCCTCAATGACAGCAGGGCGAGTCTTGATCACGGCCTTCAAAGGAACCTTGGTGAAGAGGTGGTCAGCGATGTCAGGTCGGCCTTGTTGCCAAGCCTAAGCACGTCGATTAGCAGAAGTATTGAGTGGATGATGATGTGGAGTTTCAACCAAGTTTGCACGAAGCATGTAGTATTCAGCAGAGATGGAGTCTAGCTGAACCTGATTGATAGCTGGAACGTGTGCTTCGAGTGAGTCGAGTCGCTTTGCTGCCACTTTCAGGATTGCGAGTGCACAATCGAGTTGAGCAGAGTCTGCCACTTGCGTTAGTTTTGGTTGGCGTAAACGGGACGAGACTCAGTTACCCATGCAGACATGGGTTGCTTGGAGAGCAACGTCTAGAACCCTGCTATGACCTATGTACAAGAATCAGTTGCCTGTTCCATATCTCCCTACTTGTCTTACTATCGATTACCTGGGGCCTTGAGCGGCGACGCAAGATCGAGCAGCGCAACGGCGACGGCCAATACTGTTGAGAACACCAGTCAGATGCTTATTCTGCGGTTTCTGGATGAACAGAGTGTACCTCTGTTCCTCAATTCCCTTGCCTCTTTGTCATCAGAGACTGCTCCCATAACTTGAGTTCGGCACGCATTCCACAGTTCCGTCCCCGCCGAATCCAGCTTGAATCGGGTCGAGGTCGACAGGCCCGTCATATCGGTGACTTGCTCGATTTGTTTCTCAATGGCTCGAATATCGTCTTCCGGGGGGTTCTTGGAGGTCTTGGTGGAGCTCTCGCTCTGCCATTGGCTTACTTTGACAGCCAAGGCGGTCGCTTGGTCTGTCAGGACAACAGCCATGGAAGGTGCCATTCTGGTAGGCTTGTGTGAAATCGAAAGAGAAACACCGAGAATGGAGAGTATGGAGATGGGATTGGGTTGTATTGGATGTCGAGAAGGGAGTGAAGTGTCTGGGTGGTCGAGGATGGTGAGAGTTGAATGTGACAGTCATCTGGTCACCTCACCAAACCACACATGCTCGAAGTACGACTAGGGCTCTGGAAGACATGCCAGCAGATGAAGTATACTCTTGGTTTTTGAATAGCGTCGAATTACCATGCACACCGCCGGCATTGTACATTTTCAGACTAAAGGACACAAGCCTCCAGACTCGGGGAATCAAAATTCACAAGAAAGAGACAGGGGAATCGATGACAAACGGATGCCCCAAATTTTACCGACTCATCCAAACATAAAAATGAAGCCTGAAACAATAGAAGCATCGCAAAATGACGGCTACTTGTGTGTCCGCTGCGTGGGGAGAAAGTTTCCAACGATAAGAGACGGGCTAGAAAGTACATCAGTTTCCAAATCTCAACGGGCATCAAATCCAAGGACACTTACATATTGTGATTATCACGTCGAATGGTGAATGAGAAGCAGCATGGAATACCCTCGCACGCCGGGTTGTTCGGCTTCTTCAGAGTGCAGCTGGTGAGCATGGCTTTCTGGGTGTTGTCAAACGCAATGGCGCCAAACTTTTCCCAGTAGCTCACCAACTGATCCTCAACGAAAAACTCATGAATCGCGAGTTTTCCCTGGAAAGACGTCAGCACAGGCCAAAGGTGACTAGAATTGAAGAGCCACTCACGTCGCGCAAACTCTCTATAGGTACGTCAATCAGCTGTGCCATCTCATTGTTCCCACGGAAGATCTCGCCCGTACGACGCCAGCAGCAGGCCGGGATGGCCATACTTGCGAAGACGCGGTCATACTCCATCAGACTCCGCTCGAACCACATCTCCACAAGGATAAGCTCAACATCGGTCAAGCTCTGCATGCGCTCTCGAAACTTGGGTCGGAATTTGTCCAGTTGCCTGAGGATCTTCTGCCGAGACGCTTGGTGCATGTTCTTTTCCATGTACTGATTGAGTCGGGCGTAGCCTTTTACGTAGTTGAAAGGCTTCAGGAGTCCTGCATCATACTTCGCCTTGAGGAGCTTGTTCATGCGTTCCTCTGGCGGGTCGGATCCGGACGGGTCTGCTGCGGTCATGTAATATGTCTCGCGAGCCTTATCATTGCCGACCGTCGATGTTGGGCGCAGGATGGAATCTCCCTGAGGTTCCTGGTTCTGTGCAGCTGGTGGAAGCTGCGCTGGCGGGGGCAGACCGTTTCCTATGCCAACTGTATTCATAGAATTCATGAGCGTCGGATCGGAGTAGATGCCCTGCATGCTCTGATCTTGAAACAGCGCTCCGTCGTCCAACAAACTATTGCTGAGGAAATCGCCGAGCAGGTTGTACTCATTGGTGACCTCGGGCGCATTGAACATGTATGAAGGATGGAGTGAATGCATGTCTTGAAACTGATTTTGCCCACCGAGCCAGTCGTTGTACGCCATCACTAATATCCTGTGTCAGCTGCTTCCCGAAGGATCTCCAAAATCATAACCCCGTTCCACACTCACGCTGCCGGGGGTTGTTGTCAATACCTGGACCAGAGGAGGCAATGCTCGGTGGCTGTACGGATGAAGGCGCAATTCCAATCGTACCATCTGAGAGGATTTGCTGGCTGGCAGGATCCGGAAGATCGACACTTGCACGCATGCCTTGGACGTTGGTCAGCTCGTTGTTAGATGAGCCCTCCTCATCCGCGGCCGAATGCTCTTGATCCCTGCGTTTTGTGGGTTCCCGGGGCTCATCATGGCACAGATGGCCAATATTGCGTTTTATACAACGAGTGCAAGGTCGCTCCTACTCGCATTGAAGCTGGTCAGCAGGTTCATTTCTCTGGACTGTGACCAGCGTTGGCAGCCGGTTCGGGGGGCGATATGAAGGGTGGAATGGCTCCGATGGGGAGGGGGTATGTCGTACCGAATCGCAAGTCATATGCTGTCCCACGCAACCAAGAAGACCTTTGTTAGCAAGATAAATTCCTCAAACACATCTTCCAAGATCTCTAGGCGTGAGAGTCCTAAGAGACTTGTCGCAAAGCGCACCGAAATGCGCGCCAGGATTGATGAAATGGAGGGCTTACCGAGCGACGACAATAGACACAGGCTGCAAATATAAATCACTCGTCAGCAATATGAACGAGTCAATCGCCATGCGGACCGGGTTCCGAAGACATTACGCCCGCAGATCCCTGTCGCATACTGCGCGAAAGGCACCTTACCGTGATTCACCTTGCGGCGCTTCTTAGGACTGGAGTGACTTCCTGTGCCAGAGGTTTCGGACTTGACTGCAGATGCTGCTGGTGAGTCCTTTGCCCTCGCATCCTTGCCCGCGTCCCCAGCGCTGCCCTTGGACTTGGCGGCCGCCGCACTCTTGTCGGAGATTGCGCCCGACCCGGACGCGGATCTCTCGGTCATTGCGAAGATTAGAAATCACCAAGACTGGACAAAATGACTGCCTGCAGACATTGACCGCAGCTTGGAGAATCAAAGAGAGTGATTAACGTCGTGGTGATGTTGGTGATAACTGTCAAAGTTCTTGCGAAAGCGGAGTCAGGCCAGCCAAGTGAGAGCGACCCCTCCGAACTTCTCCGCATGTGCATGTCCGCCCTCGCAAACTTTGGGGCTTCCCCGATCTTTTTCGGCGGTGCCGAGTTCGCGGGGGTCAGCGCGGGCACCTCGGTATGGCTCCAGGCCCTAACCTGGTACAGAACATACTGCCATCTAAATTTAGTGCCCTTGTGATTTACAGTTGTTACAAGTTGACTACTTTTAGGAGCGATTTTTGAAACCGACGCTCTCATTGTAGAATTCGCGAGCTCGTGCCGTCCCGTATACAGATGGCATGACACGCCTCGCTATAAAGATGCACTTCGGGCTTGTGACGGATCGCGGACAATAACATCACAATAAAATCCATCGAGTTGGACATGAATCGCATATTGGACCCGGCAATTACCTTGGAGCCCTAACCAGGTGCGTCAGGCCCCGAACTTTCCCTGCAGGCCGCATTATGCACTCGTACTTCACGTGTGACTGAGGCGGGTCTCGGTGTGATATAAGCACGAGGCTCCCGTCACTGTTAAGAGAATTGGGGGGTTGAGCATGCGACAGGAATCTGTTGGGCAGCATCGGGTCGCAGATCCCAGTGTTGCGCAACCAAGGGGATGTGAACTTTATCAATCCTCCAGAGTGTGCATCTTTGTACTCCTGCCACGGCAGGGGCTTGGAGTATGTGTATCGATTCGTCTGTCGAATGCTCCTTCAGTCGTTCGGGTTGGTATACAAGTCCAATGCGGCTTGCGACCGGGTGATAGCTTCTCGAAGTCCGGCCAGGGGGGCGGTGTTACTCTGCATCGATTGAAGATGGCCATGCAGCTGTTTCATCAGCCCCCGGATCTCGGGGTCGCCGTCCAACTAGTTTATTGATCACGGTCAGCCCATCGTATTGCAGCAGCAAGCCCAAAGCCGATGGATCATACCTCATCAAGGGTTACTTGGCTCTTTCTGGTGTCCACAAGTGTGAATTCACCACCTCCTTGGCGATGGGTTTGCGGGAGCTCGTCAAGCTGGCGTAAGACGGGGTGTTCCTAACGAGGGCAATGTCAGAGACAAATCGGAATAGTTGTAGAGGTCCATCCCTCGAGTGAAATCGTTGCACATACATTCTTCATCTGCCTCTTCCTCTCAGCCTCCGCTCGCTTGGCGTTCTTTTCCATCTCTTGTAAAGACATTTTCTCCTGGGCGAGAAGTGTCTCTTCTTTAGCAATTTCAGCTCTCAAAAGATCCGCGCTGTCCTTCACCGTGGCTAAGTTGGCCTCTAGTGCACGCTGCGTTTGGTCAATTCCATTCGTCGGGTCATCGTCGATGAGGGACGTACATGTTCGTCAAGCGCAGACTCGTAGTCAAAGTTAGAGTCCTTCGTTATCGGCGGAAATGGCATTCGAGGAAGACGTCGTCCAAGACTGTCATTTCAATGTGGGTTAACAAGTGAGCACTTGGGACGCTGCGACTGCATTGATTTGCTCGCCAGCGCAAGGGGATCAGAAGCGATGTGACATACTTGTGCACCACAGCCCGAAGCGCGCTCTGTGCCTCGATGCGCTTTCGCTCATTCTGCTGGCGAACGATCACCGGGCGCTCGAGCGAGTGGAACAAGTCCCGGACCTTATCCTGGACAGGCTCCGGCAGAGTGGTCCATTTCGTTTTGATGGTTTTCTCGGAAATGCGGCGCACACTCGGCTTCAGGTAAGCGTAGCGCTTGTGAGAGTCATTTTCTGGGTCGGCCGTCTCCTCGTCTCCGGAGCGCTTTCGTTTGGGAGGCATGATGGCGCAGAGCGATGTTGTGGTGTTGACCATGGGAAGTTGCGGCGGGCCAGAACGCGTCGCCCAAAACAGACCAGTGGGTCCGACAAGATCGGCAGCTAATGGTACATATGCCCCTCCGGGACACAACCTAGAAGTATATACAGGAAGGCGCATTATTACACGTGTAAGATGAGGTTTCGAAATGTGATGGTCGTCATTGCAGTCAGTACCTAATAATGGGATTTAAGGAGATCTCTCCTCACGATGAGGGTCGAACAACATGCACTCCGAGACATATATGTCACCTTCCGAGCCCTTCAGACTTAGCTCACTTCCCTTACATCGATATCGAGCACGACGTACTTGGCAGACATGGACGGATCTAAGTTTACGAACTGCCCACGGAACCGATACTGATGAATGAGCTAGAGGCTAATAATATCCAGGCGCGATGACCAACTTCATGGTAGTAATGGATTCGATATGGTGTATTCATGATCATAGACAGAGCAGAGGTGCCTTGGCTTCCACCAGATGCGAAGGATATTTGGTGACAACACAGAATTGAGAAGAGATAAACGACAGAGAGGCTCCAGGAAATGTGCACCAACACGAAAGCCTCCCTCATGGACAAAAAGAAATGGTATCATATTGGAAAAACGCCCACTCGCCGATTTGGAGACTGAAGCCACCGAACCGCTGATCCACCTGGAGTGCCAGGGAAATGACAAATGCGCCAGAATTACCCGGGGATCAAAGAGCGATAAAAAAAAGGAACAGATCGTGGTCACATCACAAGGGCATATTATCTCATCGAGGCATTACCAGGCCGTTGATGGCTTTCATGTCGGTCAACTGGCTGCGCAAGATCTCATTGCCACGAAGAAGATCCTCAAGCCAGTCCGCAGCCTGGGTGAGCATGGCACTTTTACTGAAACCCCCACCTCGGAGACCGGGAACCAATGAGCAGAGATCATCGAAGCCTTGGCGGATGAGGTTGCGCCGTTTCTGTTCTGAGAGAATATGATTCGTCCTCTTCTGCTCTTCCGAGAGGTTTTCTCGCGGAGCTTTGCCCGTCGGAGTGACTCTCGTCTTTCGAGATGTATCGGTCGATGCACGTCGGCCCTTGGCGATGCTGGGCGTTCGAGAGTTTCGGGACAGCGACCTCGAATCGTCTTCATCTGAAAGCTGCTCAACTTTTGGTTTGGACATCCGCTGTCGTTTACGGGGTTGGGAGGCGTCGTCCTCGTCGGCCTGGCGGAAGGCGGCGCGTTGACCTTGGGTACCAGCCATGCGTTCAGGACTGGGAGCTCGAGTGTTGGCGGCACTACTCTGCGGCTCGAAGCAGTCGAGGTGATCCAATAGTTCCCTCGTACGAGTCTCCATATCCGGCTGATCGGGTGGTGCCACGTAGCCTTGGTCCATGAAGCTATTGTCCGAGCCCCAATGCAGACCGCGAGTTTTACGAGAGGGATGTTGGTCTTCAGGAATAGGATCGCGCACGTCAAAGAGCATCTCGGAGGTGTGGAATCCAGTGGGGATCTTTGGCCGTTGGGGTGAGGAACCAGAGGCTTGTGCGGGAGACATATGATGAGAGTTGCGCTGACCATGGACGCCGTTGATATTGAGCGGTTGGCCCACGAACGCCTGCTGCGCCAGCGCAGACCCGAGATCGTTTCCGTGCACGTTATTTTGGTAGAGCATCGAGGCAGCTGCATATATGTCGGAACCAGCAGCACCGTTGTCCATCATATTCATTTTCAGATTGTGGGTTGGAAATGATGGTTGCGACAGTGAAGTCGTGGAGCCCTCGAAGGTGGGTGGGAGTTCGTCCGTCCAGTCGAAGTTGAGACCGGAAGGTTTGTGCGGAGCGCGAGTCCAGAAATCATTCGCAAAATTATTGGCGTTCATCGTGTTAAAGAAGGTGTCGAGCATATTGGATTCATTATCATCAAGCAAAGGGAGCCCCGGCGGCAAGGCCGGAGCCTGTTCGAAAGGAGTGTCCATCGGGGAGAGAAACGCGTCTGGCAGGCCGTTAGAGAAGAAGTTCGAGTAACGCGAGGTCGACAAGTGGAATAGGACAATGGACAAAGATGGGAAATATTGCACTCACAGCCAAATGGTCCAGCTGGTGCTGGGGAGGTACGTCCGGTAAGTACTTCAGGGCCCGATGCATCCATATTCAATGCGACAAATTGGGGGACTTTCAGGAGGCCGAGCGAGACGTTCAGAGTCCAGAGTTGCTGCTCTGAGGTTTCGAGAGCAGCGGATGCCAGGACGAGAAGACCATGCCTTGGCTGATAAGTTCGGTGTCCGACTATCGCCCGTGCTGTACAAAATTCGAGTTCACCGACTTGATAACGAGAGGACGGCCGAGCGCACGCTTCGACTGGGAGGAGGAGAGAGGTTTAAAGAGGGCTGATGCGTAGGCGAGTTGATATAAGTGACGGTCCGAGGAAGAGGGTGAAAGAGGAGGTGGGATGAGAATAGATGCTCAAAGCTGGGGAAGGACTGTCCAAGTGGAGTGCTCTGTCGAGGCCGTCTACCATCGTCGCATCGCCGGACAGCCCTCGATCACATGTAAATTTTTCTTGCAGGTCGCGTGACGTAACGGCTATACCAAAATTACACAAAATTACAGCCGCGCTGGCTGCAGGCCAGGGTACGCCTTCAGTACTTTGCTCGGTTGGTAGCGGTACAACGGACCAGGCCCTGTACAGGTACTACGGTCGGGTTACTCCCAGTAGATACTAGAAAGTTACCAGGCCGTACCACTACCGCCTGCCGCATCCTCACCAAACTCCGGGGGAGCCGCCCCCGAGGCCTTCAAAGTTCGGCATCGCGGAGCACTGGACCAGTCCGACCGGATCATAGCGTGGAGTCCCCCATTTCTACAGTTCAGGGTACAGTACCTCGCAGGTAACTTTTATTTGATCACGATCCCAAGATCTGCTCCTTTTGCTTGGCTTGCGCCTGTTCATACCACCCTCTGACCCATAGTCCACACAGTGGCATACACCGTTCCTGGTGATTCCTCCGAGGTCTGTGGTGTGGAGACAACTCTGCCTGGGCGTCCCAGCCTTGTTTCTTGCAGTCTGGAGAATTTCATGGCGTCCGCCAGCATTCGATCCTTCCCCTATCTGGCCTTTGGTTAAATCATCCCCGGCTCTTGCACAGCCAAAGCCCCGCATCAACCAACGTCTGCAAATTGCTTCGACGGATGATCGGCCGCGACATCTTGTGCCCCTGAATACAAACACTTACAGTCTTTATACAAGTTTTACAGTTGGTCGCGGCGGGGACTTACTACCCTTTCAGGAACCGAGGTCCAACCCCATTCGACCCTTTTCCATATTCCCTACATAAGCTTCCCTCCGTTACACAGATCCACGGTTAATCAGAGGAGGGGAAGGAAAACCGATCGTGCAGTTGTCAGCGTGTCAGTCCCTAGGGTTACTGCCCGTCAATCCCGAAATCAGAATACTACCCCAGTTTTTCGGACTGCTGCAATCTGTTGGTCACCCTCTCGGACAATTGACAGGGGCGGCCTGCCACTCTGGGCGGCCATTACAGTAGAGCTCGAGTCAGTGGCATTGTGATTGGACACGTTTGCGCTGTCCCACCCCCGGTTGTCCCCAGACACTGTCTTGGGAACGCCGATTAGTCGCGCGACTCCAGTGTGATGCTGCTTATCCGACCTCCCAGTGGATCAGCTTAGGGAGGTTACCGGCGCGATGGAACCTGCAGTCCGGTTAAGTCTCCGTGACAGGCACTTTCGAACCCGGATCTTGAAGCCGTAAGTTCTTCCGACCTTCTGCCGGCACCAACGGCGGCGCTATCTCCAAATAGGCAGAGGGAATCTGGAGCTGATCATCTTGCAGCATCTTGCGTGCCTACGCATTGGGATATTTGTCATCACTCACACCTAAACTGGTGACTTACGTCCGACGAGTGAGAAGTCAGGACTGGTCTATCCGACAAAAGCTTCAGGAGGTGAGTTGCAGAGCCACAGTGAATGATGTCACTCCACCCGCTTGGCCTATGCTTGATGGTCCGAACCAGCACAGGCTGACCATAAGCCTTCCAGCTTGCTCGTGTTCTCGCTGGGCCTTTACGGGGCAACAGCTTCGCAACGTTCTGTGCGGCTCTCGTGGGTGGCTCGACTCTGTTTCCGGTCTTGCTCTATAGAATATATGCATTGATCGTATTTGGCCAATCTCAAGGTAACGTCCAGGTCTCTCAAGGAGTGAACCGACTGGTCCGATTCGTCACCGCGTTCCTATCAGCATGGCTCAGCTTCGGGCTGTTGAACAAAGGCCGCACCCTCTCACGACAGGATGCCAGAGCGAGAGGACTCTCGCTTGGCAAAGGAAGCCATGAGAAGGAGCTTCTTCATCCCCTTGAACGGCCTCCGCACCCTGATTTGGTCGGACGGACGATGGATCTCACCATATTCACTGCCACGAGAGCTGTGGACGCGTTGGCCTGCATGGCGTGGAGCCGTTGGGTTCGCCGCCGCAAGGCTCAGAACCGCTGGACCGTCGCAGAGGCCTACGCTCCCGGTCTGGCCGACGCTGGAGTCTTCGCGATGAGTGCAGCGGTTGTCATGTGGGCGTGGTTCTATCTCCCTGAGAGGTTACCCCGGACATACGAGAAGTGGATTGGAGAAGTTGCTCAAGTGGACAGCCGGTTGATCGAGGCCCTCCGTCGTGCTCGTCGCGGAATTTTCGTGTACGGCAAGGACACTGGCCAAGCGCCCCTTCTTGAATCGATGTGCAGGGACTTTGGTTGGCCCGAAGAATGGGGCGATCCTGCGAAGACAGCTCCGATTCCATGCGAAATGGTACACATGGGCTGTGGGCCTAACTGTGAGGTCCACGCGGTGTCCCGCTTCGCCAGAACTTTCAAGATTGCCTGTGCAACATACATCCCGCTCCAGATCGTTCTGCGCCTACGAAAAATGAAGGATCCGGCCGTATTACGCCGCGCAGTTTCCGAGGGTGCTCAGTCGTCCGCCTTCCTTGCGACTTTTGTCAGTCTATTTTACTACGCTGTTTGCTTGGCGCGCACACGGATCGGTCCGAAGGTATTTGATCAAAAGACCGTCACGCCGCTGATGTGGGACTCTGGTCTTTGCGTGGGAGCGGGATGTCTCATGTGTGGATGGAGTGTATTGGTCGAACAAGCACGGAAGAGACAGGAGTTGGCGCTATTTGTGGCACCCCGGGCTGCAGCCACGGTGTTGCCACGCTTGTACGAAGAAAAGGTATGTTCGAGCCTCTTCTTACCTGGCTAGTGTTTGTTACACCCTCGTGGTCCATTATCGGCTTCCAGTTCGGAGGAAAAGCAAGTGTGTGCTCAGTCCCAGTTGTCACAAGTGCTAATGCGTTTTTTTGTCTGGGTTGTAGTATCAATATCGCGAGCGCATTGCATTCGCGGTCAGCGCTGCGATGCTTCTCACCACACTTCGTGAGAAGCCTAGCTTGGTTCGGGGTGTCTTTGGCCGCATTACTACAAGTGTGCTGAACTAGAATTTGAAGCGGTGGCGACACTTTATTGAGTGGTTTTGTATTACTAGTGATGATTTTTGTCTGCGCTTTTTGAACAGCGCCTTTCTTCGGGAGACTCCTTCGACTAATGCCTATTTTAATTTGCATTTGGTAGGTGAATTGATCTACTAGCACACGCAAACGACATTTGGAGATTTTTAATATCATTTGTGAAAGAATTCTAATCTAGTGAATTTATGTCCTCGTTCATAGTAAGGATCAGATAGTCTACTGCATGCAGATCTCGGCCTTATCGATAAGCCATTTTGGTCACGTGCAGATTCTGCGGATACCTTCAATCGCCGGGATCTGAAGTGGTCCGATTCCTCTGCAAATCCCTGAACAATGATTTCCAAGTTGCTCCCCTCATGGGGGCGCTGTACTGTAACGGGAAGCATACCTCAGCGCTCCGTCTATCTTCGAAGGGGGATTCTTGAGGCAGAGAAGAGATACTTCTCAAGGAATTCATTCCTACACCAGAAGCAGCATGCCTCCGCGGCACCCTTCAACACGCCGCAGTCGCAGAAACGCAATACTTCTACCATGTGAGCGTTCACCATGTCTCAGAAAAAATAGTTAAGCTTTCTCAACACTGACATTTCCCAACCAGGTACTATACTATCAGTGTGATCCTCGGAACCACCGCACTTGCTTATGGCTCCGTTCCTCTCTACAAAATGGTGCGCCTGGACCTTCTTATCGGCAAGAAAATGCGATTGAGAGCTTCAATTGACTCAC
The DNA here is from genome assembly GCA_024706585.1 of Penicillium simplicissimum. Classification (NCBI taxonomy): domain Eukaryota; kingdom Fungi; phylum Ascomycota; class Eurotiomycetes; order Eurotiales; family Aspergillaceae; genus Penicillium; species Penicillium simplicissimum. The sequence goes on from JAMZTW010000061.1 coordinate 300,614, forward strand.
GGCTATAGATCTGTCAACAAACCGGCTGGGGAGGCCAGCCCATTCTCACCCACCGAGTCGGCGACGGTGATACGGCTTCGCGCGTGACCCCGGTGACAGACTCCCGACGTCTCCGTATTACCTTCAACGGATCCGTTTCCGATGTACTTCCGTGGAAGTTCACGCCGCAACAACGAGAAGTTCGGGTTCTGCCCGGCGAGACCGCTCTGGCTTTCTACACTGCAACCAACAAGGGCCCTCAGGATATCATTGGAGTCGCAACGTATAGCGTCACCCCGGGCCAGGTGGCACCATATTTCAGCAAGATTCAGTGCTTCTGTTTTGAGGAACAGAAGCTGAATGCGGGCGAGTCAGTGGACATGCCCGTCTTCTTCTACATCGATCCTGATTTCGCAACGGATCCAAATATGAAGGGCATCGATACGATCACGTTATCTTATACATTTTTCAGTGAGCGGACTCCGTCTTTGATCTTTCAGGGCTGTACTGACTTGAAATAGAAGCGAAATATGACGACAATGGAGTTCTGAAGCCCATTCAGTCCTGATGCAATCTTCGTGAAGAGGCGATCAATAGCCTCAGATACGCTTGATCGGACTATAATACATGGTCCAATGAAGATCTCCAATCCTGTCGCAGGGCTCATAGTGCCTACCGACTAAGGGTTCATCTCATCAATCTCTCGTCTCCTCACACAACTTGTGACTGTACTATATCTCTTGGATCAAACGGAAGGCATACAAATCTGGCCGATACATCAAGCTGTACATAGATAGAATAAAACATGTCTCATTTACCGCCGCATAAGTCCTCGGCCCTCGTGGCAATCGTGTGTTTCTAAAACCTAAGTTGAAGGTTCGTAGAGGAGCGTGCACGGACCACTAATTAATTAGGCGCGTGCTCCCGACGCGTCCCCCCAACTTCGCATTTTCCAAAGCTCTCATCCAAGAATCACATCCCCCAATCCACAGTACAATATGGCCCTTCTCGTTGACAAACTGCGTCCTCGGACGCTTGATGCGCTCACATACCACCCTGAGCTGTCAGACCGTCTACGGTCCTTGGTAAGGCCAAAATCCGCTTCCATTAAAACCTGCACCTTTTCACTCATCTGTCCTTCAATTACAGGCTCAGAGCGGAGACTTCCCTCATCTGCTCGTGTACGGACCATCTGGCGCTGGCAAAAAGACTCGTATCATTGCGACGCTAAAAGAGCTATACGGCACCGGTGTTGAAAAGATCAAGATCGACGCGCGAGTGTTCCAAACGACCAGCAATCGCAAGCTCGAATTCAACATCGTCTCCTCCGTCTACCACCTCGAGATCACCCCTGCCGACGTCGGAAACTACGACCGCGTCGTGGTTCAAGAATTGCTGAAAGAAGTGGCCCAAACACAACAGGTGGATCTGTCCGCGAAGCAACGGTTCAAGGTTGTCGTGATCAATGAAGCCGATCACCTCACTCGGGACGCGCAAGCCGCGCTGAGACGCACAATGGAGAAATACAGCCCGAATTTGCGGTTGATTCTTCTGGCCAATAGCACTTCCAACATCATTGCGCCGATTCGCTCACGTACCCTGCTGGTCAGGGTGGCTGCACCTACTGAGGACGATATCTGTTCCGCACTTCGAATTGCTGCCAAGAAGGAGGGGTGGACCGAGGCTGATGGCCTGAATAAGAGAATTGCAAAGGAGAGCGGTCGGAACCTGCGCCGGGCATTGCTCATGTTCGAGTCGATTTATGCGCAAAAGTAAGTGACTCATTGACCATGGGTAGGCTTGGGAATCAAGGCCTGACAGATGTACAACAATAGTGAAAAAGTGACGGACAGCACTCCCATCCCGCCTCCAGATTGGGAGGCACTTATCTCGGTCACAGCAGATGATATCGTAAGGGAACGAACGCCCGCTCAGCTGTTGCAAGTGCGCGCACGACTCTACGACCTTTTGACGCACTGTATCCCCCCGACTACTATTCTCAAGGTAGGAAGCCGCACGTAAAATGAGAGATTAATACGACGCTGACCGTGTTCCAAATAAGACGTTGACGTTTATCCTTGTGTCAAAAGTTGACGACGTGCTCAAGCCAGACGTGATCAAATGGTCTGCCTTTTACGAGCATCGGATCAAGCTTGGCAGTGTAAGTTACGACCGCTCTTACGATGGGGTTGAAAGTGGAGGTGCTCATATACCCGATACAGAAAGTGATCTTTCACCTTGAAGCCTTTGTGGCCAAGTTCATGCGCATCTACGAGAGGTCAGTTCGTTCCAAGTCATCAATCACACACACGTCCACTAACTTTAGTGTAGCTGGACTATGGGCATGGACTTCGAGTAACTTGCAAATCGAACTCCGACGAATGATGATTGCGCACTACGTGCTCGAGGCTCAGCTCGTGGTCCAGCTTGCCTTGTGGCGTATGGCAGTCTCGCGGGATTTGGCGCCTTCTGGAGCATGTGGCACATGTATCAATTTAATCTTATTTATTACCAAAACTCCACGGGCGCAAGGTGGTATTTTGAAACGGATTCTGGCGTTCGTACTAGTCATTAGAGATGTGCATTTAATATCCAAGGATTGAACGTCAAATCTGCTATGCTTGACATATGTGTAGAAAACCAGCAACATGAAATTGGCCCCAACCTGTATTGATCATTGAGAGGGAGCTATCAACGGCTGAAATCATCTGCTCGTGGCATTGGGGGATGGAGATTAATTAGATCAACCTGAGCTGGTTGGTTGTTGGAGCTACGTCATCAGAATCGTCACTGGTCCAGCTTCCAGGATTACCTTTGACGTATTTCAAGGTAGACCTGTCTTCTTTTTACTTGTGATCGAGCATAATTCTTGCAAATAACAACATCGAGTTTGAATCACTATCAGATCTGCTCAAAATGACCGACCCCCGGCTGATCGATATGGAACCCGGTGGGGAGAGCACACAGTATTCCACCCCGAACAGAAAGCATCGCCACATCGGCTATAGATACTAACGCCTGTTGACCAGATACGAATCCATTCGCGAATATACTCAGCCCCCTGAAAAGCAGACCGGGCAGCTAGGTGGTAAGTCAGGCTTTTGATACTTCATGAAGTGATATTTGGGGTGGCTAATACTGTGCCTGTAGGAAGCCTGCCGCACACAAAGAGCGAGATGAAGACCACCCTTGACAACGGCAAGAATGGTGCTCCAAATGAAAATGGAGATGAAAATGGTATGGTGCAGAGACTGGGAATGGGACAAGGTGCTGAAGGCTGGAACAACAAAGGTAATTGACAGTCATGTATCCTTTGGTCTAAAACTCCCAATATAACGACAAAGGCATCTAACCCGTTGAAGATATGCTGCATAATAATTCATGTGAGATGCACATAGAGCTGACAAGTAATGTACAGAAAAGCCGAATCCCAAGAACCTAGTCGATGCGGAAGCGGCGAAGACCAGGAGAGAGCAGGGGTATGGGCCGGGCTCCGGCGTCGGAGCTTAGGTTGGCATGATGAAATCGGCAAGGAGGGGAGGCATGACGCTCATGCCGGGGAAGAAGGCGTGGCGGTTTATTGAGAGGAGGTGGGGCTGGAGGTAGTAGTCGCTGGCGGGTTCTCGAGGTTGTTGGTTCCGAGGGGAGGGTTCCTGCGTGCGCGCTTAAGGGATTCAAGGGTTACACCATTGCCCAGCTTGGTGATGCCGACAACGGGCGGGTCGTCCTTCTTGACGAATTCCCAAAGACCTAGCGAGAGATTAGACAATGCCAGGACAAATTATAATGCCAATCAAAACATACCCGGCAACTTGTGCCCAGCCAATCTGAATGCCTCCCGGGCAACCTTTTCGTGCAAATCTCCCTTCAACTCGAAGACAACTCGGCTAACGGGCAACCGGACAGTCCAGTAGTCGAATTTACCCTTACCCTTACCCATACGCTGCTCGTTACCCTTGGTGTAGACACCAATGTTGGCACTAACACGCTTGTACAACTTGTAATTCATGCCACGTAGCCGTCTCTTGATGGTTTCCTCTGCGATCTTGAGAGCCGAAGCCGGCATCCGACGGTCGTGGTCCTTCATGCGAAGACCAAAGTCTCCCCAAACAACTGTTGTTCCGCGAGTCGATCCTCCGGTGGCGACATGTGGGCGACCTTTGGGAGACTTGGACTTCTCAGCAAACTTGGGAGTGAGCCAGTCCAAGGCCGGTGATGTGGTAGAGAAACATCGTGCCAGAGAGAAGGTAGCTAGTGATCGCGACAGGCCTGTTTCGAAAATGTCAGTTCGAGGCCGCGCCAGCGATTTGGCCTGATCGAGAAGGTTTCATACATGTTGGCCGGGTGCATGCCGACAGAGGACCCGCAAACATCTTCATCTGAGGGCCCATCGTGACCGAGGATGGCGACGGAGGATGCAATGAGCGACAATGGTTCCTTTGCGCAGGGACGGCACTTTTCGATGTCCAAGTTCCGCAAGTCCACTAGACCCAATTGGGTCTAAGTACTGCGCACGTGCCCAGCGTGTTCCTTAGTCAGCGGTCACGTCTCCCGCTCGTGTCCAGTCGCGTCACGGATGGTTGCCTCACTAGGCGGCAGGAGCTTTCTTCATCCTCAATTGTTCTCGTGGTTTGTGTCTGTACTTGATCGCTCACCTCAATAACCGAGCTCAAGATGCCTTCTGACATTCGGAGCTTCTTTGGAGGCAAGCCTGCCCAGCCGCCAAGCAGCACTCCCAAGCCGGCAAATGTGGTAAGCTCATACATGCTGAGTAGGATCTAAATGATCTTCTTAAGTTGCATTCTGGCCCAAGGTGTCATCCAGCTCGCTAACTCGAACTTAAACCGTGAAGGACCCCTCCACTGCACGGAAACGACGTAAGAGTCGCTATCTCATCCATTAGTGTCTTTAGTACTAATGATTCGACAGGAAGCAGAAAGGTAGTGGATGACAGCGATGACGATGAGAACGTCGCTCCAGCGAAAGCGCCAACACCGAAAGCGAAAGCGAAGACTCAACCGTAAGTTGATCGTTTCTCTTTTTGGGCGATTTGAGCATCCTTAACCTGACAATCAATGCGTTGGAACAGAAAACGCGAAGAACCGAAGGGTGAACCTACAACTAGCTCCGACTACTTCGCTTCCAGCAAGAAGCGCGGCCGGCCATCCAAGGCTTCAGCTGAATCAAAAACCGATGAATCCCCCGTCAAGACCTCAAGAACCACCGCACGGGAAGCCTCAAAGAAGGCCAAGAAGATCGTTGACGATGATGAGGGACTCGGTGGAGACGATATTTTCGCCGGCGAATACAGCAAGAAGAAAGACGATGACTACGTCGCTGCAGACAGTGATGACGATGATGATTTCGAGGTTCTAGAGGTCAAGCCAGCAACAGCAGCCTCAAAGAGATCTCGAAACAAGCCCTCAATTCTTGATGAAGATGACGATGTGGTCATGAATGATCTCCCTCAGACCGCTCCCAAAACTGCGAAAACGGGCCTAAAGCGCAAGTCAGAGGCACTCATCGACGAAGACGAGGATGGCGATTACCAGGAAACGAAGAAGAAACCAGCGGCCCGGGCCAAAACCGCTGCCTCCCCTGCTGCCAAAAAATCAAAGGCCGCGCCCAAGAAGAAGGAACCAGAACCAGAGAACCCCGAGATTCAAAAGATCTTCGATAGCATCCCCACGGTCAGGCCACCATCTCCGCCTGCTGATACTGGAGAGACCAAGAAGTGGCAGTTTGGCGCGCAGCGTTCTCGCACTCCTCCCACTGCGGGCACCAAGGATATCCCCACTGGCGCTGATAACTGCCTTGCAGGGCTAGTGTTTGTATTTACTGGAATCCTTGATACCCTGGGCCGTGAAGAAGGCCAGGAACTCGTGAAAAAGTATGGTGGTAAGGTCACTGGCGCCCCAAGCTCCAAGACCAGTTATGTTGTCCTCGGCAGTGATGCAGGCCCAAAGAAACTTGAGACTATCAAAAAGTTCAAGCTCAAAACTATCAACGAGGATGGTCTTTTTGAGTTGATCCGGCGCCTGCCCGCGAATGGCGGCTCTGGACAAGCCGCGGAAAAGTTTGCCGCAAAGCAGAAAGCTGAAGAAGACAAGGTCAAACAGATGGCCGCCGAGATCGAAGCGGAGGAGAAGAAAAAAGAAGCGGCCGAGGCCAAGGCCAGGGCTCAACAGATTGGCCCAACTCCGGTTCCATCTCAAGGCCCGCCGGTTGATGATCAGCTTTGGACGACCAAGTATGCGCCCACCTCGATCAACATGATCTGCGGTAACAAGGGTGCCGTCGAGAAGATTCAGACTTGGTTAAGGAATTGGCATCAGAATGCCAAAGCCAATTTCAAGAAAGCCGGTAAAGACGGCTCAGGCCTGTATCGTGCTGTCATGATTCATGGCCCACCAGGTATCGGCAAGACAACAGCCGCGCATCTAGTAGCAAAGCTGGAGGGATATGATATTGTCGAAACCAACGCCAGCGATACCAGAAGCAAAAAGCTTGTCGAGAGTAGCACTTTGGGTGTTCTGGACACAACATCTTTGCAAGGCTACTTTGCTGGAGAAGGCAAGAAGGTTGAAAGTGAGAAGCGAAAGCTAGTCCTCATCATGGATGAAGTCGATGGTATGTCGGCTGGTGATCGGGGAGGCGTTGGCGCAGTTGCAGCCATCGTCAAAAAGACCAATATTCCAATCATTCTCATTTGCAATGAGCGGCGGTTACCCAAGATGAAGCCGTTCGACCATATCACCTTTGATGTTCCATTCAGACGCCCGACAATAGATCAGGTTCGCGCGAGACTTTCTACGATCTGCTTCCGCGAGAAAATGAAGATCCCTCCACCTGTGTTGGAGGCTCTCATCGAAGGCAGCCACGCTGATATCCGTCAGATCATCAACATGCTGTCTGCCGTCAAGATGGACCAGTCTGTCATGGATGATCCGTCAGCCATCGATTTTGACAAAGGAAAGCAGATGGCCAAGGCATGGGAGAAACATATCATTTTGAAGCCCTGGGATATCACGAGCAAAATCCTGAATGCCCAGATGTTTGCACCAAGCTCCACCTCAACGCTAAATGATAAGACTGAGCTTTACTTCAACGACCACGAGTTCAGCTATCTGATGCTCCAGGAGAACTATATGCGCACTACTCCTACTCTCGCAACGAGCTATACTGTGAAGAAGGAGAGAAACCTGAAGGAACTCGAGCTGATGGACAACGCAGCGTCGAGCATCAGTGACGGAGATCTTGTGGACCGCATGATTCATGGAACCCAACAGCAATGGAGTCTGATGCCAGTCCACGCGATCTTCAGCTTTGTCAGACCGGCCAGTTTCGCGTTTGGCAACATGCGAGAGAGGCCACAGTTTACCACCTGGCTTGGTCAGAACAGCAAGCAAGGTGAAATCTCCCTCAGCGTGACGTTAGTATACCACTTGACTGACATTCATCTCTTCTAGGCAAGCTGTCACGTTTCGTAAAGGAGATTCAAGGGCACATGCGCCTCCGGACATCAGGTAATCGCGACGAGATTCGCCAACAATACATGCCATTGATCTGGGACAAGTCTGTCAAGCGCCTCATGGATGAGGGCAAGGAGAGTGTGGATGAAGTCATCGATTTCATGGATGCATACTACTTGACCCGTGATGACTTTGACGCGATGGTTGAGCTTGGACTTGGGCCCATGGATCAATCCAACGTCAAGCTAGACACCCAGACCAAGGCCACATTCACTCGTCTTTACAATCAACGCTCACACCCACTTCCGTTCATAAAGGCGAGCAATGTCGTTGCGCCGAAGAAAGAGACCAAGGAGAAGCCCGACGTGGAAGACGTGGTTGAAGAGTCGGACGAAGAAGAAGTCATCGATGAGGTCAAGGATGAAGATGACGAGGAACTGGATCTGAAGAAGGACAAGTATGTCAGCGTGCCCAAGAAGAAGGCTACTGCGGCCAAGGGGAAGAAGGCAAAGAAGGCTCCTGCTGCGGATGATGATGATTTTATCGACGATAGCGAGGAGAAGCCGAAGAAGGGTCGTAAAAGCAAGGCCAAGGCGAAAGCCTAGGATGCATGTTGTATTATAGTTCATGTACCTTATGTGTTGCATCATTCTCTCGATATTTGCAATCCAGCATCTATGATTTACGTTGGGGTTTCCCGAGCTGATTAGACCGAAAATGCAGATTAATCCCATCGGAAGAAGAGATAGGGTTTTTTTGAAGACATCTGTTTGTGTCAGCCCTTCAGTGAAAGGCCCATGAGTACTGAATTGTGAACCATCATCCGGGTAGGAAGACTATGGCACGGAGTATACATTGACAAAAAGACATAATACACCGAACAACAACTCAAGCCCGAACTAAATCACTCTCCGACCTCGCGATCATCGTCCCATCGCACCCAGCTCATGACCCGCCAGCTAAGAGTCTTCTCACGGATCTTCTTTCCCCAGACGAAAAAGGGAATCCAACAGATGAGAACGCCGCCGCAAATCGCTGCCATCTCGCCATAGGCCACATTGTATCCATCCGCGTCCACCCACGGGTTAGTGTAGAAACCGAGCAAGAACCCGAACGCAGACTTGAAGGCGAGCTGAGTTACCACAATTTCGCCTGCGATCGGTCGATAGCTGTCAATGGTGTATACGAGAGAGACGTTTGTCGCCTGAGTGATGGTGAAGTTGACTGGAACAACGTTAGTCAAAATGTTTTCCGTTTTGACATTTCTAGGGCCAGGCCTTGGCCAGACTTACTCAATCCAATGCCTATGGTTGGAACAATCCAGTGCATCTGCCACTTGATGCCACAGCCGTACAAAGCCAGAGCAAGGGGTCCAGTGATCGCACCGATCATAATAGCTGGCAGACGCATCTCCGGCTCTCGGATACCACCATTGCGACGCGTGAAGTAATCCGCCACCCAATCGGAGAAATTACCACCCAGGAAGATACCGAAGAAGCACCCGATAACAGCGGAGAAGAAGCAAAGACCCGACTGCCATGCCTCGAATCCATAGGCAGTGCTGAAAGCCGGTGCAACGTTCGAGGTAACAGCGACGATAAAGCCGATGGTCACTGACATGACTAGCGTCGCCCAGAGAACGGGAGGGAGAATCAACAGGCCCACGGGACGAATAGTCATGTGCCAGAGAGATTCATGGGTGTATTTGCCGTGGTATAATTTGAGGCCCTGTACGAAGCCGGTACCGCGAGAGGTCGGCTCTGGGGGGACGACTTCGTGGATTGTGGAGGTGCCCGCTTCTTCGCCCTTGGTGCTGCGGCAAACACGCTGGCCAGAGGAGGTCAGGGTGGTCACTGTGCCGTCCGATGCGATATTTCTGATGTAGGCTGTCTCGGGGAAAGTGGCATACACGATGAGGGTGACGCAGCCGATCAAGGCGATGGCTACGTAGTAGATATACCGCCAGGGGTGCAACTTGACGATGAAGCCGTCAATGATGGCGCCGCTGGCGACGCCTAGGTTTAGCGAAGCATTGTATAACCTATAGAGATTGGTTAGGAAGCATTCAGCTTGGGAGTGGAATGTAGAGCACATACGCAGTAATCGCGCCACGCTCGTGCAAGAAGAACACATCAGCGATAGTGACAGGTGCCAGACACTCTCCCGCACCGGCAGCAACACCCATCAAGATTCTGGCAACAAGGAAGTTGGCATAGCCTTTCCCAACCGCGCACCAGATTGCGGTGACGGTGTATAGAGTAAATGCAATCACATACACCGGACGACGGCCATACTTGTTGATGAGCGGCATCCAGAACAAATTACCCAGACCCTGGAAGAGTGCGGTACAACTGAAAAAGTACGCCGTTTTGGAGATGGGACCCGCCATTCCGGTTTCTTTCCAGTTGGGGAAGAAATCTTGTGCCGTTTGAAGGATAGCTAGAGTCGGACCGGCGGCGAGGAAGTTGCACAGAATCATGGCGAAGCAGACGGCTACTGCTGTGTATAGTTTGAACCATCGTGGCCTGGGCAATGTGTAAGCTACAAGGGCACGCCAAGGGCGGCATTGATCAAGAGGGGGGTTGCAGTTTACCAGTTCAGAGGATCTTTTGGATCCGAGGATGGGGTTGGAACGAGAATCACCTCGTTCGTTTCGGCATCACGCAGGCGCAGATGGCCCAGTGTCTTCATATGGGCATCACCAGTTTTCTCGTTTGCGAGACCGGCTGACCGGCGTTCTCGGATTTGGGTGTCCGTCATGGTGGAAAGACAGTCGTGGAGGAGGCTGGCGGATGATCATTATCCATGGACGGTGCAGTTTTTGCGTTATATAGATGCGTGATGCCGGCAGGAGCCTCTCGAGCTTGTCAGTCGTCTGCCCGGCAGACTCAGTCATGGATGCGGGGCCCCACGGAATCTGGATTCTGGGGTAGCTAAAGTGAGGCCCACATCCCGGAGAGTCGAGTCACACTCACCGCGATGAGCTTGAAATGGATAAAACTGTGCGGCGAGATTCAGCCAGTCACTCTATCGCACTCATCACGGGGGATCTCGCGACCTGTTGGGAGCAAGAGGCCCGGTGATTACTGCGATCTCTGAACTCAGAACTGCCATAGCAAGAACCTTCTTCCTACTGCTTGGCCACCAGTTCCATCGTCTCCCCGAGTTCTCTGTCCTGGTGCTCCTTCAAGCAAGTGGAGGACCGGTGCCGACCGCGCGGACAGGACAAGCCATGGCGAAAAGCACCCAATCAACCAAATCAATTGAGGCGGCCATCCAACCTGAGTGATGCATGCTACTCTAATTCTCATTGATCGATCATCGCAGTACGAGCGGTGGACATGTCCACTGGTGCGGGCTGGGACGAGAGCAGCAACTGATTTTCCACACTACCCGACGCCTCGTCAATGCCCTCCTGGATCTACCAATGGGTTCGGACCAAATTCAGCCTTCGACCCGCCCTTCATGCTGTCGCCAAACTTTACAGAGGTTCTTCGGGCAAAACCTTTCCGATGAGTAAGCTGGCATTTACCTCCAGGGAGTTAGGTGTTGATCTCTGTTATAGCTAATCCGTTGTCGTTTCCGTCTGAGCAAGCTTCAGCCTCATGGCTGGAGCAGTAGATGATGATACTGCTTATCAAAGAATGCATACAGCCTTTTGAGACTCATTTGCGTAGAAAATCGGCCTTAGACATGTAACATCAAGTCTCAGAGCAGCCATACCCAACCGACACATGGAAGCTCCCCCAGAAGCATCAGGTCCACAGATTCTCAACCTCTACCGTCGATCCAGGGCGCGCCGGCATTTCCCGAGGATATCAAAAGTGGGCGGACGATTTGATCCATGCATACGGACGATAGTCATCACAAGGCTCAAGTTTCGGGTCCACACTCTTTGCGGGCATCAGCAATTCCACTTTGTGCACCTGCATTTGCTCCATTGCATGCGACTGTCAAGGTATAAGCACTGTGTGATCTCCGACCTGCCACTCTCACGAGTCCAAAACTCGAGGAGATCTCCAGGGGATGTCGAGGAAAGCATGTCCCTCTCTTCCTGCTGTTCCTAGGTAGAACATCAACCTCAGCCTTGAAGTCGATCACGGGATGAAAGATTCTGTGTTTACCTTGCCAGTCTTGCCATTCCAAAAATTAGCACGATCCATACTAAGTGTCCTGGTGACAGCAAATGGGTCACGCACTATAATAAAAAGCCTTGATGCATGGCTTTGCTGTATATGTCGCACCGCGAGCCTTTTCTTATGCTCTTACTGAAGACAGAAATCTACTTTTGGCCAGGCCCACGAATTGCCGGACATACATGGATCTCTTCTCCAACAATTGACTAAGTGTTGTACATCTTGTTCGGAGAAAGGAGTTCTCGCTCCAATGAAAATTGTCTTTTGGCTTGAAAAGGAGAGTTGTGGGAATTTTCTGGAAGGATGAGAGACTCTCTTTTCGGAATAGGTGCTTCTAAGGGGATCTCGGCTTCCTTTACTCCGACGGAGACATTATCTAGTATCTACAGGTAGGTGCGATAAATTATATTGGCATCATCCCTTAGGGTAGGTGGATTTGACATCCATATGAATGTCTCGGATCTTCCGGAAGCCCCACAGCAACAGCAAAGTCATGAATCCCGTCGTGATAGTGGTAGCGGTGAGGATCCAGGGAAATAGAAGCTACCTGTGATATTAGTCAGTATTGGTGCCATACACACAACACTGGCCAAGAGTTGGGGGTGGCCGTGGGAGAGGAGGATGGTTCCAGCGCATTGGAATACGAAATGAGCGCACAAACACACCTCCGTGGGGTTTCCCTAGTACAATTTCACGCTCGATACCAGTGAGTCCAAAAATATCAGGAAAGACACAGTTCCTTCTCCTTCGAATGAAATGGGATATTTGAATGCTGCACTGGGAATGGTCCCCATGGGAAGGCCACTCTAGATTCGGCCTTGAAACTAAAGCTGGTCTTCCCATGGCCGAATGGGTGATCAATTCGCGAGAAACCACCTCGACATTCAGTTCCACCAGTCGAGAGCTCGTCAATCCATGAATAAGGAAGGGTTCTCGGGTTGGTCGGACCGACGTCGGATTCGGGAATCTCTACTATATTCTTCATGCCTGCCGAATGTTCGGTTCAGGTTGACGCGACGCCGATGCGTCAGTGACAAGATGAAGATGGTAAGCTCTATGCCACTGATTGGCTCGTCGCCAATGATGCCCCCCTATAAGATGATGCTTAACAATTCCCGAAGAAGCGCCGGCGGAAACACCGTTTCAGCATCCATTCCGCGCCGGGGCCATACCCGAAACGGCTCTCTGCCCCTAGTGATCATGCTAAGCTGCCCTAAGCTTAGAAGCTAAGTCTTTTTGATATTTTTGATGGAATACAATAATACTGTACGTCTGTTGATTATCACCAAACCAGGAAGATGAACCCCCACTTTAGTATCCCCGAGTGTCTTGCTTCGAAACAGCCACTTCCTGGGATGACCATAGAACGCACGTTTCATGGCTGTCCACAGCCCCGTGTTGGAACGGTTCTTGATGGCGCACAATTAATTGTGCTGTCTCGCTAGGAACTCATCGTATAAAAATTTCCACCAATTAGCACGTTCATTTCGCAGCCTCTGATAATCTATGGGGGTCGCCATCCTCTGTAGGGCTCCTGCCCAGCTCAGACTTGAAACAGGGCCTGGAGCGTTCTTCACGCCTAAGAGACCAAGCAATCAAAACAATCAGAACTAAGCGGTTCTCTAACTCTGTATGGACGGGATGGAGTGAACATATCCACCGAGGTCTTGCACAGCAGTTACTTGGCAGTTCGAGGAGTCCCTAATCTATTCCCAATCTGCTTCCAGTCTCTGGAAGGTGGATTCGAAGTATAAAACGACACACTCACCTCTTCTCCATCTGCGAAATCGATCTCCAGCCCATTACATTCTTTACCCCAATTTTTCACATTCTTTACTTTATTTCATTCATTCCATTCTTTCAATCATGGTTCCCAGTCTCAAAGTTTGCCTTGCCGGCTTGCTCGGTGCTGCCGCCGTTCAGGCAATCCCCAACGCTCATCCTGAGATTCATCCAATTGCCGCATCGGCGCTTGAGGAGCGGGCCTCCTCTTGCACCTTCTCCGGCTCTACCGGTGCCGCAGCAGTGGCAAAGTCCAAGACCTCCTGCTCGACCATTGTCCTGTCTTCCGTGGCCGTGCCTGCTGGTACTACCCTCGATCTAACCGGACTGAAGCAGGGAACTACCGTGAGAGACCTAACCCTATCTTTATTTTCCTTAACTGACCAGTTTTGAGGTCATCTTCGAGGGAATCACCACCTTCGGCTACAAGGAATGGTCGGGCCCCCTGGTCTCCGTCTCTGGAACCGATATCACAGTCCAGGGAGCCTCCGGGTCCGTCCTCAACGGCGATGGAGCCCGCTGGTGGGATGGCAAGGGAAGCAACGGCGGCAAGACCAAGCCCAAGTTCTTCTATGCCCACAACTTGATCAACTCCAAGATCGAGAGCATCTCGATCAAGAACTCCCCCGTTCAGGTCTTCAGCATCAACGGCGCCAATGGCCTTACTCTGGATGGCATCCACATCGACAACTCCGATGGAGACAGCCAGGGAGGCCACAACACTGATGCTTTCGACGTCGGCAGCAGCACTGGTGTCTACATCACCAACCCGGTTGTCTACAACCAGGATGACTGCCTGGCTGTTAACTCGGGCACGGTACGCATTACATAGAGCGGGCATTTTGAGAGATCTGTACTGATTCATCTAGGATATCTCTTTCACCGGTGCCACTTGCTCTGGAGGACACGGTATCTCCATCGGCTCCGTCGGTGGCCGCTCCGACAACGCCGTGAACAAGGTCAACATTGAGAACTGCACCATCAAGAACTCGCAGAACGGTACGTGGAAAGGCTATCCGACGCCGATCGATCATGCAGACTGACCTTTTCAAATCGCAGGTGTCCGCGTTAAGACCGTCTACGGCGCGACTGGCTCCGTCAAGGGCGTCACCTACAAGGACATCACTCTGTCTGGAATCACCAAGTACGGTATCGTCATTGAGCAGGACTACCAGAACGGCAGCCCCACTGGCACTCCCACCGGCGGCGTCCCCATCACCGGCCTGACCCTGAGCAACGTCAAGGGAACTGTTACCAGCAGTGCGACCGACGTTTACATCCTGTGTGCCTCGGGCGCCTGCTCAGGCTGGACCTGGAACGGCGTCAGCGTCACTGGTGGCAAGTCTAGCACCAAGTGCAAGGGCGTTCCCAGCCCTGCCAAGTGCTAGATGGCATAAGAATTGAGTAGAAGCTTGCGGGCGTATGTCACTCAGTGGCGCGTGGTCTCTAATCGTGTGCAGTGGCAGGTTTGTGGGGGTTGTACTATAGTCCAGATCGAGTTCATTTAGTAACCAAATTGGGTACTTTTATCCCTTTCATACCTACTGACGCGTCTTGATGTTTTGAGATTTCCAGTCGAGTAGTTTCCACGTTATTAGGCATTCAACACCTGCCTATTTGAAGTTCGGCGACAAATCAACTTGAGATAGCTCAATTAATGGATACTGAGGATAGGTATGATTCAAGCCTGTGGCACCATCTATGAACAGCGGCACCTTTACAACCTCTAGGTACCTTACAGTGTTTCCAAAGTCGAATATTCTGAGTAAACCTACCTGTGAGGTAGGACAGAATGAAGCAACCATTGAACATTGGCTGCATGTCTCTTGGCCTACATAGTCATCGCATATGATTCAGAGCAATAGACCTGGATTCTTGGAACAGGATTTATTTTCATTGGAAGTAGTCCTGCTGAGAGCCCTCCAATACACTACTGGATAACTCCAGGCATGACCTTATAATATGATCTTTCTGTAGATACCTAGGTTATTCAGAATCATAGAATTGGAGGTCCTTGTGTGCCAGTCGAGCACTTCGCTTGCTGTAGAAAGGGCTGGAGGTGTACTCCTGCGTTCACGTCTCGCTAGCTAGCGGAGGTATATTTCGACATGGTGAAGTCGAAGAAAATCGTCCTTCGACTCGATGGCGATGACTGTTGGTACATCTGCGGAAAAACACTCACATATTTCTGGCATAGAAATGATTTACTGATGCAGACTTAAGAATCCAGGTATGGTAACTTTAGGGGGCTGTTAAGCCCGGGCAGTGGGCACAGCACTCTCTGGAGGGAGGGCAACTTAAGCGGTGCGGGAGGGGAAGGAGATCTGCGGAGACTGGAGAGACAACCGCCACCGATTAGACCTCCGACACCACACCCTCATGCCTGGCCCTGCGCCGCTCTGCTGACGACTGCTTGGCTTGCGCGACACTTTCCTTTCGATCCAGGCTGGTCCTGCTTAAGCCACACTCTTTCTGCTGTTCCTCTGAAGACCCACTGTTCTGTTCACGGCCTACAGCTCCGGGCGTATGCGCTGGCAGAGCTGACGGGTTCCCCCTCGTTGACCGGGAACAACCACAACCACAAGATCTCCACCCGCCGTGCAGCGTGCCCTGTTGGCACCGAGGGAGAGTTGAGCTACATCGGAGACTGCGAACATGTCTCTTCTCCACAATGAAGAGTAAGTGTCGCCGGGCATGCAACGCTTGTCTGTCCTTGCCTCCCCGGTCATTGTAAACTAACCGAGGCCTAGCTTCGCCATCTGGCAACTACGCTCCACTTACCTCTCCACGATCAAAGATGGGATCGGAGATCGCTTGATCAACGTCAACAACTCCGTCCTGAACACTCCTGGATTCCGCGCTGCGGGCTGGTCCTCTGCATCAACAAACAATGCCGACGTCAAACGCACCCACTCACCCCCGATTCCCACCACCGCAGCTGTCTCCTCGGAATACTACCGGCTAGCCGTGCGAGATGCGAATGCAGCAAGAAATGAACTTCAAGGCCTCGGCCTCGAAGACGGCGAGGACGACGAGGGAGGCATGGTGACTGGCAAAAGTCATGTGGACCTTACAGGGCGCCGTCATCCTGGGCGAACTGGGAAGAAGAAGAGCAGGCGGGATCGTCAGCAGGAGGCTCAGCGCCAAGCGGAAGAGGATGACGAGGATAGCAGCGATCTGAGTGATGACAGTGACGAAGAGGTGGACAACATGCAAAGGTGGGCATCATGATCCATACGGTGTGTGGCCTGACTTCCTGACAAAATGTAGTGTTGTCGATCAAATCAAGTTTTCCAAGATGCCCGTGCGACGGGATCGAGCTGGATCCTCGCCCATCCGCTCGGTTGAACAACGTGAGCGACCCGAAGTTATGATAACATCTCCTTCGACTCAGAGCGTGGCAGGCCATTACCGGACAGGGTCGCTGGGCACGACAATGCCGAACAAAGAACAACGGCCCCGTCGAGATACCACAACGAGCAGTGATTTGTCTACCGACAACGAAATCGAGACGCATGGGTTCAAGCCGGGACAGGTCCAATTCTCTACCACGGAGCAAGTAGTCGACCGTCCTCGAAGACGACGTGAGAGGACAGGCAGTCGGGGAGCTGATAGTATCATGCTCGAAGACTTGCATGAGCAAGACGAAGACGAAGACTCAGGCGCCGAGTCTGTTGGCTCTGCACTGTCTTCTGATTTTGATGCCACAGCTGGTTCTGGCTCGCTACTGTTGACGGGGGTAGGCATGACCGGCCCCTTGGATTCATCCTCACCAATGGCCCTGATAAAACTGCCCAGCGGAACTGGACCCGGTGCGAATGCATCACCGCGCAAATCAAAAACTCCAGGCCCAGTGTTGCAAGATCTGCCACCTCCACGACCTATCAGCACACTTCAGCCAGTCAGCCTGCTGACGAAGCAGCTCAAGTCTCGTAGTCGTGCGCCGAGCAACCCAGTGGAGAAGTTCCAGGTTCTTTCGGGACGGGGTCTGGATGACCCGTTATACCTGAAGATTTACCTTCCCTTTTCATCAGATCCTGAGGAGCCAATGGACTTGCCGGTCATACGAGAGTCGAAGCTCAGATCCCATCCTTCTCCAATCACCGTCGCGGAGACTATTGGTCTTGCACTTTGGAAATACTCGGAAGACGGGCGCGAGCCAGCTATCGAGCGTCGAAAATTGACTGTGAATCGATGGGCTCTTCGCATGGTTGACGACGGAGAGGTCGAGTACGATTTCCCAGCGCTTGGACGAAACCTTCCCATGACGGACTTTACTTCGAACAACAACCAAGCCGCCAAGTCACGAGGACGCTCACGAGGCAAACCGTACGATGAATTTGCCTTGGTAGAAGCATCCAAGGCTGAGTTTGAAGAGAACGACCGACTTTACCCTCATTATAGGGAGGATATCAAGGAAGAAGACGATCAACCGGCAAACGTCGCTGTTCCCGGAACTGCACCTGCGCAGCCCGCACCGTCTGGCCCCAAGGCGGTTATGGGCCGTCTGAACCCCATATTAGGCCAACCATTCTCATCTGCCCTAAATGATAACACATTGACCCCGGCAGATCGACCCGCGGTCCCAGTCTCCCATGCCACTCCTCGACTCGGTGTCTCCAAGACACTCAAGATCCGCTACATCAATCTGGAAGCTTCTGCTCATGTCATGACCATGAACACATCTTCGGACAGTTACATAGCAGAGATTTTGGATTCTGTCTGCAAGCGCTGGGGCCTGGACAAGGGAAATTATATCCTCAAGGTGATGGGGTCAAATACGATTGCACCTCTGGACCGCACTGTTGAGGCACTGGGAAATATCACAGAGCTTGACCTTGTCCGCCGCCGATTTGGTGTGGGCCCTCTTGCCATGGGAGGCTCACCTGGCAGCTCTTCACCGAATGCCCCCTTGATGGTGGACAACAGCAATCCAACCACAGTCAAAAAGGGGAAGAAGAATAACCTGCCCTCGTCTTCGCAAAAACAAGACCTCATCGGCGGCTACTACCGCCGCTACCATGTGTATCGCAAGCAACCCATGTCATTCACAGCCTCGAACCATCGCATTCTGATGTTTGACAACGATTACATGCACATCATGCCCGGTGACACCGGGAAAACAGTCTCCAATGCTAAGACGCGCTCGATCAATTTCAATGAAGTGGTTGGCTCCAAGGTCAGCCGGAGACACCCCAAGAGTTTCCGTGTGGTCGTTTTGCGTGGCAACGATGCCACGGAACAGAAGCGCTACGATTTTGAAGCGCGGAATTCATTGGAGG
Source organism: Penicillium simplicissimum (assembly GCA_024706585.1). NCBI lineage: Eukaryota > Fungi > Ascomycota > Eurotiomycetes > Eurotiales > Aspergillaceae > Penicillium > Penicillium simplicissimum. Next base: position 319,265 of record JAMZTW010000061.1, read on the forward strand.
CTATTGAGATTGTTGATGAGATAAAGAAGAATATGGTGCAATACCGCACATGATCTCCGAGTGGGCGCGTTTGTCTATGATTCACCGCGGGTTCAGTGGAGTTGGTGCCTTGGGGGACCACCATATGGGATGGTGGTGGTGTTTGGCTGGGAGTTGTATCTACTCGCGTTGCAGACGACAGGCGCATCGTACTTGAATGCATACGGACTTGAACTTCTAATTTGGTGTCCTTCTCGCAGAAAGCCCGAGATTTCAATCGAAAACGCGGGATCATTGGCTGCCAATACGCTCTGCTGCCGAGCACCCTTGTTGTAAAGTTGCAGGCAAGTATAAAATGAGGGCGAAAAAGTGTTGCGCCCATTCTCTCCGTTTCAAAACCCGACAAATCTTCAAACCCACGAAGTTTAGTTAGATGGCAGTGTTTACTTCACCCTCACACGGCCTCTGATAAGATGAGCGATAAGATAAGCCTTGATAAGCACGATAAGCAACCAGACGACGGATTTGACTGACCTCATTTTCCATTTCACTCAAAACACTGTGTCGACCTGTGCTCGCCATGACGCTACTCCTACATATCCCACACTATTGAGGATGACCACACCACACCCTGACGGCGACGCCTCAACGGCACAACCCTCAGACGAGTACACACATCCCACCCAACGCAAAGGCCGCTTCCGCTTCAAGAGCAGCTCCTCCCGACGCAGCAAACACCACGACCACCATGACAACCGCCGACACGATACCCCAAGCGAGCCTAAAAAGCGTCGCACCAGCCCACACAACCACACCCACCACCACAAAGACTCATCCCGCCCGTCAAAGCGCCGACACAGACACCGCCATCGCTCACGGGGGGAACCCCCCTCCAACGATGACCCAACCCAACCACCCCCCCTCTCACCGAGCGCTGCATTCCGCGAATCCCTCTTCGACGCGCTAGGCGACGACGAAGGCGCCGCATACTGGGAATCCGTCTACGGCCAGCCTATCCACAACTACGCCGTTCCGGAGGTCCCCAAGGGCCCGGACGGGGAGCTGGAGCAAATGTCCGACGAGGAGTATGCGGCATACGTGCGGTCGCGGATGTGGGAGCGTACGCGGGAGGGGATGCTGGAGGAGCAGGAGCGACTGCGGGCGGAGAGGAGGCAGGCCCGAATGAGGGAGGGCGAGGCTGGTGCGAGGGAGAGGGAGCGGTGGGCATTTGAGCGGGCGATGGAGGAGAGTTTGCGGCGAGGCGCTGAGAGGAAGAGGAGGAGGAAGGGTTGGGAGGGGGTTTGGAGGGAGTATCTGGCGCGGTGGGAGGAGATTGGCCGGGTTGTTGAGAGGGCTGCTGCGTCGACGGAGGAAGCGCCGGCTGAGAAGGATTGTCCGCGCCTTCGCAATTTGCTCTTTTGGCCGGTTGAGAGTGGGAAACGGCGCGATGTGAGTCCGGACGCGGTGGAGGAGTTTATGCGGCATGCGCCGACGGCGGATTTGCTGGCTACCTTGAAGACGGAGCGGGTGCGTTGGCATCCGGACAAGATTCAGCAGCGATATAGTGCGTTGGGGATAGAGGATGATGTGATGCGCGGCGTCACGGAGGTGTTCCAGATCGTGGATCGGATGTGGAGCGAGGAGAGAGAGCGAGCTTGACCTACACCGGGGAATACCTGGAAGGCGGGTTTCTGCTGAGACTTGTTATGATCTTTACATTTGACCAGCGTTTGCATTACACAGATATAAGATACCCGCCTTGTTGCACCTGCGTCAAGGCAAGAAATGACTCAAGGACTTTGTATGCCAAATTCTTACCCCAGATCCCTCCGGGACCTCGTCATCGACAGATCTAATATTAAAGGGAGATTCCGTTGGACCTGGAAACCACGAATATACAAATAACAAATTAATCATGACTGAATTCATCATTTCAAAATAGACCAAAAAAAAGCTGCCTCGACAACGCAAATAACCACGAAAGTAAAACGTCAAAGGCTATGCAAGACCAAATCGTTCGACAGCCAAGAAAACAAGACAGAGAGAAAAAGAGGGGGGTTAACCAAGTAGCAGGCACAAGTCTTATTCTGTTTCTTTTTCCTGTTGCCAATTTGTTTTTGTTTTTTTTTTGATATGCGTCCCAAACCTCCTTAGAACCGCGAGGCCCGCGCCTTCGTCCGGTAAATCGTCCAGCCAAAGTAGCCACCCACACAGGCACCCATGAACATCACAACCTTGAAGAGGAACCAGGACCAGCTGCCAGACTCCTTCTGGCCGGCGCGGCTGCTGCCGCCACGACCACCGCCTTTCTTGGGGCTGTCGGAGCCCTTGCTGCCAGCGTTGCGGTTCAGCGCGTACAGGTTCTCCGCCTTCAGCGAGATGATGTCGTGGTTATCGCTCAGCTCGCCGGTCTCGGCAGAGAGACCCAGGTACGCGACGGAGGGAATGGCAATGTTGGTATCCTCGGCATTGAGGGTGAAGCAGTTGGTCCAGGTATCCTCCGTCTTGTACTGCAGGTCCAACGTCAAGGACTTGTCCTGGAAGTAAGTGAGGCGGAGCTTGGTAGGAACGGGGGCGTTGCGCAGGCCACGAGCCGAGCAGCCAGCCAGCTCGTTGGCCTTGCCGTCATGGGCCTGGTCGTAGCTAGTCGAGCCGTCACCCATCATGGCCATGACGTAGGGGAAGGAGACGCCGGGGCGGTTGTTCTTGTATGTGTCGACGAAGATACCGAGACCCTCGAAGCGGTCGGTGGAGCCGAATACAGGGCCTTGGGTGGCGCGCTGCTTGGTGAGCCAGAGGGCGAAACCATCGCCGTGGAGATTGCCTTGGCCATGAATCTCGAATTCAAGTTCGATCTGGAATGGAAATGAGCTTTGTGAATTGCATTGGGAGCGGTAAGCAGGTGTTCATCGTGGTCTCACCTCCCAATTCGTTGCGGTTAGAGGAACGCGAGAGAAGACCCATCCTTGCTGCGACGGGCGGTCCGCGGTCAAGCGAATATACCTGCGGATGGCATGTCCATTAGTATCATAGAGCAAGAAAGTGATCCCAAGGCATAGAGCAGAGCTCACTTATCGGCGCGAATCACCGTATCTCCTCCGAAGTCGAACCAGCGGCTTTGGAAATCCGAATCAAGATATGGCTATCCAGCTTGTCAACAAAGGTCGAATTCCCCACAATATCACTCGGAGCTTGGTGAATCCAGCATATCCAAGCTTTAGAAAGGCTGGTAGAATCTCATACCGGCGAAAGACTGTGGGTTCGGAGCTGTTACCCATCGACAGGTCAGTACCTCGGTAGCGCATACGCATTGGACCACACCGCACTTACCGGGATGCTTTTAATATTGGGGTCGTCGCCCGCATAACCATTGACGGGGACAGACGCCAAGCCAGCCAGACAGAGCAGAGAAGATAGACTCGGGAGACGCATTGTATGGAGTTAGGGGCCCAATCGGTGGGCAGTTCAAGGAGCGAACGAAAGTGGGAGGGGGGGACTCGATTGGAAGCAAGTATGGTGACGGTGTCGCCAGGACCCCGAGAACCCGCGGAGAGGAGGGAGAAGTAAACAAGCAGAGTAGAAAAGTGACGAGAAAAAGAGAGAGTGGCAGTCAGAGGTCCAACAAATGGGGGAAAAGAGGCAGGGTTGAGGCTGGGGAATTGAAGAGCGAGTATTAAGTTTCAAGGAGAGTAGGGTGTCCTCTCCCTCTCTCGCTGGTCTGTCTTGTGATGCTGTACTTTAACTGTAAGGTGTCCAGTTCCCCATTGCCTGTGGCGCAGGCCCGCCACCAGCCACACTCCCGAAGCTCCGCGCCTTGCTCAGATTTCCCACCTCGCAACCAACGTCTTCCCCCCCCATCGAATCCCCCTCCACACATCTCCAATCTTCCATCCACCATGTCTTTCCTTGGCTCCAGCTCTTCCAAGTCCAACGAGGACATCAAGTCTGCCCTCCTGCAGCAGGTCCAGCAGGAGCAGGCCATGGTCAACGCCCGCGCTCTTATCGGAGTACGTCATCCATCCTGACGCGCACACTTTGCTCTGCGCATACACTAACGCAATGGCAATTCAGAAAATCAACGAGCACTGCTTCGATGCCTGTGTCACTGCCCCTGGCTCTTCGATCTCCTCCAAGGAGAACTCCTGCATGTCCAGCTGCATGGAGAAGTACATCAACATGTGGAACGTCGTCAGCCGCACTTACATGCACCGCATGAACGAGGAGAGGAAGAAGATGGGCGGAGACGCCACTGGCTTGTCTCTGTAAGAGAGATTCAGTTCACCCACTTGACGATTTTGAAGGATCGGGACATATCGTCTACTACGGCCGGGGACGGAAAATGACGATCCACTGAAGAGATCCGTGTACGAATAGAGACGGCCAGAGAGCCCTTGTACATTATGGGCAAAGTTCTTGGGTTCGGGATTTAGAGGAATACAGGAAAATCCCCCTTGTATATCGAAACAATCAAAGAAAACAATAGCCAAAAGAAAAGCCAAATCCAAAATCACTAAAGAAAACCTCCTCCGAGACCCAAGCGAAAAAGAACAAAACTTCGGGTCCAATTGCTATAAATGAGATCGGTGAGATTTTCCATAGATATAAGATCACTCCCAGGGTTTTTCAATGGCGTCTCCTGCGGGGTGCCTCAGTGCGAAATCCAAATCCCGCGCCGGTGCGCGAGCCTTTCGTCTCGTCATAAATCATACAAGCACTCTTAGAAGTCTGGGAACCAATGCCCGTGTCTGAGAGAGAGAGAGAATTAGCAAGAGTCCTTGACAAACGAGGCTGAAGCACAAAACGTACTCATCTTCACCCTGAATGCCATAGTGTTCCGTCTCCTCGGGATATTTGTCGTATTGGCTGGCATCACCTTGGCCGCCCCGGATGGGCGGGATATAGGGTGCATCAATGTCCTTCCGAGCCAATCGATCCCAAGTGACCTCGGCAAACCAGGGGTGGTTCTTGACATCTTCGGGCCCCCCGTGAAGGTTGCCCAGACGCTTGGTCAGATCGGCGGTGATCAATTGCGACAGCAGATCGACGGCGTCGTCGTGCAGGTACGGTGGGTACTTGACCTTGCCACGCAGAATATTCTCGTAGATCTTCACAGGGGACCCGCTGTCCCAGAAGGGAGTAAATCCGCACAGCATCTCAAAGATGAGGATTCCCAATGACCACCTGATGACCGGGAGGGGATAAAATTAGGCACGAGGTAGCCAATTTGAAGTGGACGGGCCGAGAGGAGACATACCAATCTACAGATTTGTTATAGCCTTTGGAAGAGACTACCTCGGGAGCCAGGTAGTCAGGGGTACCGCACAGCGTCCAGGTAATATCTGGCACCTCTTTCGCGAAGCCAAAGTCGGTAATCTTCAAGTGACCATGACGGTCTAGCAAAAGATTCTCCGGCTTCAAGTCACGATAGATAATTTGATGGGAGTGAAGATACTCCAACGCCAGTGTGACTTCTGCTGCATAGAACTTGGCAACTGGGTTGGGGAAACGCTACAGGGAGGGAGAGTGAGGATATTAGCGATTGTGTTTGCGCGCGTGGGGAGGGGATGCACGAGAGGGGGCGGCAATGGCAAAGAAAGCGGGGGTGCAATCGAGAACAAAGACGTACTTGGGATTTCCGCAGCAAACTGAATAGCTCACCACCTTCCACGAAATCCATCACCATGTAGAGGTTTCGCGAGTCCTGCCAGGTCCCCCACAGGGTGACCAGGAACGGATGCCGGACGCGGTTCAACATGCGGCGCTCGTCGTTGGTGTGCTCGATCTGTTTCATCTTGACAACCTGGGCCTTTTTCAGCACCTTCATCGCGTAGAAGCGATGATTGTGTTTCGATTGAACAAGATGAACCCGACCGAAGCTACCAGTGCCAAGGGTCCGCTGTAGCAGAAAGTCTTCTTGTGAATACTTGCCCTTGGTGGAGCGCTCTTGTTTCTGCTGCTGCTCAGCCTGCTGCTGAGACTGGGGCTGGCCCTGTGCATGGTGGGCATTGTGACTCTGGGCAGAGCTGCGGGCCTGTGAGGCATTGGCCGGGTTATTTATGAGGTTGTTAATGCTGGCGGCATTGTTGGGCTGCTGCGGAGAAGCTTGCGAGCTCCCGGCGGGTTGCATGGAGGCGCCTTCGGAGGAATCGTGGGAAGCGTGGGAATCGGGGACGGTGGAAGATTGGTTGTTCTCGGCAGGTGCAGGCAGCTCGGACGCGAGGGTTTGAGAATCCTTCGTTCGCCGCTTCTTCAAGAGACCTCCTAAGCTCGGCATGGAGGACAGCGCAGGAGAGAAAGGGCGAGGGCCATAGAAAGGAGGACAGACGGGCTGTTTTTCGAAGTGGTGGAAAGAAGGTGGGGAGGGGCGGCCAGAATGACGCATTGATCTCTCTCAGAGCGTCGTCTCTCCCTCTCTCAGTGGCAGTCCGTCGACCAAAGGAGATTAATAGTAGTTACTGCCAATTCGAATTATTCCAGGACATGAACACTATGCAATGATCCAGTTATTGTCATTCTTCGAGTCTTGATCTCTTTCTACAGAATTGATTCTTGGAGGAAAACACACGCATTCCTCGGGGGGCCCCCGACTTTGAGTTACGTGTGGCTGTGGCTTTCTTTGACCTTCATCCCATCCTTTGTCTTGCAGGGAATTTGGGTTTCGTTTTTTACGAATCAATCTCAGCTTGAATCGACCATGCCTTCCATCTGGCCTCACTATCAACCGTAGAATGACCGATCGCGAGCTCGAATCCACCCCATAATTACCCCGACTTTGATCGGAGAAACCGGATGACGCCGATGACGTTACGAAAGTAGCATCGACCGGATGATCCCAGTCTGCTGCGAATCTGCGAGGTGCCATTCCCTTCCGAGCCTCAATGGCCTCGCATTCGGCGGGGTTGGGAGAGTTTGGGGAAAGGCTAGGGAACTCGAGGGAAATTAGGGGGAAATTTAGGGTTTCAGAGACACGCAAAAGTCGACTCGCTCATGACTTTCTTCCCATTTAGGGGATCTCACTTTAATCGTCCCAATTCGGCGGGCGTCGCTGGCCTTGAGATTCAGGCACGCAATACAGCCCGTCTTATGTAAGCCATTGCTCGAGATCGGCATGCCTGATGGCTCAGGTGTCCAAGAATCTCTTATCGCCGCTCCAAGTTGGTCAATCCGACAACTTCACAAGTTCAGGCGACTAGAATCTCTCCGCCGTACAACACCCTCAAAATGGCGCTGGTAGCCTACTCCGACTCCGAAGGCTCTGACGCTGAACCCGATACTACCCCCGCAGCCCCCGTCGAAAAGTCCAAGAAACCCGATGCAGGCGCTGGCTTCCAAGTCGATCGCGGCAACCCGCGCAAGATTCGTGTTGCTCTTCCGGACCTGAAGCCCGAACATCCTGCCGGCGAGGACGACGAAAATGGCCCCGCGCGCAAGAAGGCCAGGCTAGGAGGAGGTGCTGGCGGCGCATTCTCAGGGTTCAACTCCTTCTTGCCCGCGCCGAAACGGACGGCCGAGAAGAAAGCGCCGATAGCATCCACGCGCAAAGTGTTCAGTCTCAAGACTGGTGCTGAGCCTGGATTTGATCGCGCGGCGGATGCGGAGATGAGAAATAGTCGGGCGCTTGACACCAACGCCGACGCGGGTGACAGCTTCACTGCGGGGGCAGGGAGCTCAGAACAATCCCCGCCTCAATTGACCTTACCTGTGACGAAGACAGAGGCTGGAGAAGTCACGCTTAAAGGAAACCCCATGATGTTCCGGCCGCTTTCTGTCGCGCGCAATCAGAAGAAGAAGACGACAAGAGGTATCCCTCAGCCTACACCTTCAGCACCAGCCCCAGCCCCAGCATCTGCAGCAGCAAAGCCGCTCGATGCTGCTGCAGAACAAACCACAGCACCAGCTCCTGCTCCTGCTCCCGCGGCACCCAAACCAAAGGTCAGCCTCTTCTCGCTATCATCCAAAGACACGGCCGCAACGGACACGGTCTCGGCAACAGCGGGGACTTACGAACCCTTGGTCTATACTACCGGGGCGGAGACAACGTCAACGGACCCAGCGCTAGTACCAGAGTCTATACCTACCGATGCAGCCTACTACCCCACCAATGCCTCCGTATCATCCTCGCTCGACACAATAGCCAACGACCTCAATCTCTCCAAGTCAGAACGCCGGCAACTCTTCGGCCGGAATGCCCCCTCTGCCGACTCCCGCATTCTTACATTCAACACCGATAAAGAGTATGCTTCGAACCAAGCTATCAGTGAGGCCGAGATGGCTGCGACTCAGCACAATCCTGTTCGTGCCATTGCTCCCGGCAAGCACACCTTGCAGCAATTGGTCAATGCAGCGAGTAGTCAGAAGGACGCCCTGGAGGAGAGTTTTGCTACTGGAAGAAGGAACAAGAAGGAAGCGGGGTCGAAGTATGGATGGTAGTTGTAGCATAGCCTGGCCTGAATTTGCATTCTATCGCATTTTTGCGAAATGCTGCATGGCGTTCTTGTTGAGATACCAAAGTTGTGCTACATCCTATTCACTTATCAAGAACACCGACGAGGTTTTAAGAAGCCACGACTTTATGAAACATGTAATACAATATTCATGTACAAAGTGATTGTAAAAATTCTATCATACATCAAATGCCCGAACGCCCGTTTTCTAAATACAAAATTAACGCCCATTTTTGCAAACCCATTTTTTCAATGTAGATCAGGAAGACACATCCACCACCTCTGCAAACCACTGCTTTAGAGCCGTAGCCAGAACAGAAGGCAATTCACGTACATCCCGGACAACCAAGTAATAAGGGAAGGGGAAGCCCTCGAGGTAGCGCTTCATGCGCAGCTTCATTTCGCCGCCAGAGTCGGGGTCAGCCTCGAAGCTAGCCTGCGACAGGTCGAGAATAGAGCTGCCCTTGACAGCATCGACGATGATGAAGACAATCATAATCCGCTCCTCGAGAGCCTGGCGCACGAGGCGGCGGATCGTATCGTGGTCTTCACAGATACCGTCGGAGATGATGAGTTGGAGCTGCCATAGATCGGCCGAGCCAGAGCCCGGCGAGCGCTTCCAGCGAGCTTCGCGGAAGAGCGCGATCGAGTCGGCAATCAGCTTGCGCACATTGGTACCGGTTTGCTGGTAGCTGAAATGCTGGAAGACCTGCATACCGGCCTCGGAGGAGAACGGCTTGCCGAATTCGTGCGCGACGCGGACGTGGTCTTCATTGCCGAAGCCGAGCACGCACAGATCGCCGGCCTCCAGCATGCTCAGACTCTTTGCGACGAGGGCTAGGGTCTCAAAGGCAAGCTGGCCAGAGCCACTCTCCAGCATGGACTTGCTGTCGTCGACGGCAAGCATGATTTGGTAGTTGCGCTTGGAGGGGATGGAGCGGCGCATCCAGATCTTGTCGCGCTTGTACTGGGAGGCGATGTAGGGGATGATGCGCTTGATGTTGAGGCGCTTGCCGGTGCGGAAGTCGCCGCGAAGCTTGGTGGCCATTGTGGGGGCCAGGATGAGACGGAGCTGCTCGGTGAGAGAGAGGGAGAGGTCATTCGTGGCATTCTCGTAGTGTAACCAGAGACGGCGGGCTTCGGACTCGGGGGTCAGAGGCGGGAGGGTGGAGGAGAGGTGGATGGCCGCGAGTTGCGAGTCGACTTCATCCAGTTCCTCATTCACGTCTTCGGCACCAGGGTCTCCATCCGCGTGATCTCGCGAGGTGCGATCACCCGGGATGAAGGCGCCAGCGGACTGGCTCTCGGTGGGAGCAGCTTCGCGGTCGATCTGCATCTCATCCTGAAGCTGGTTGTCCAGGGCGTCTTGGAGCTCTTCCGAGACATCAGGAAGGGCTTCGTTCTCTCCAGGCTGATTCTCGGACTCGACGCCCTTGTTCTGGTCAAGACCCCTAGCTTGGTCTTCATTCGCCTGACCCAGTGCCTGCGTGTCGGCGATATCATCGTCGTCCTTGAGATGCTCGAAGTCAGCATCCGCCATGTCGGTGTCTTGAGGCAGAGGCTGAGAGTCCTCTTCCTCCTGTGATGGGTTCAACACCTCCTTCTGACGACGATGCCACTGCTCAAGAATGTCTCCGAGCTTCTTGAAGGCTTGCATCTGAGGCTCATTAGGAGCCGAGTCCTCAGCACCGCCGGCATCTCGGCTACGCTTGCTCTCCTCACTGTCCTTTGCCGCACCAGTTTGTTGCTCGGCATTGGCATTGGGGTCACTGGAGCCGCTCTCCTGCTGCGCATCACCCGAGGCGCCCTTGTCCTCGTTCTGATCTTGATCGGCAGCAAGCCCACCATTCACGGCATCACTAGGCGCGACCTCATCACCAGCCGCTTCATTGTCATCCCGCTGCGCAAGGAACTTGTCCTGCTCTGGCTCTTCCGGCTCCTCGCCGCCGGCTTCATTCTCCTCTTCCTGTCCTTCCCCTTCGTTGGTCTCTTCTCCCTTTTCTCCCATCTCTTCATCCTCGCCTGGTGCCTGATCGTCGGCGGCCATGTCGACATCCTCATCACTAGCCTGGTCTTCCTGCTCCTCACCCTTTTGTTCTTCTTCGGGGAGAGGGCCCATGTCGGAGAGATCATCCATGCCATCATCATCCTCGCCTTCATCGCCCTCCCCTTGGTCGTCACCGTCCAACTGCATCTCCTCTGGAAGCTCTAATGTCTCTTCCTCCTTTGTCTGAGGATCAGTGACATCCATGTCTTCGCGGCCAATGGCCTCGCCCTCGTCATCAGGGGCTTCTTCTTCTTCATCATCATTGTCTTCATCTCCCTCCTCTTCCTCGCCCTTGGGACCTTCATCTCCGTCTTTCTTCTGCTCCTGAGCAGCGGCCTGTTGTTCATCTTCGGCCTGGCCCTTTCCTTCTTCGTTTTCAGTCTCCTTCTGCTGCTCATCGTTGGCTCCATCCCAGAGCTTCTCGTCAACCGCACCGGAGTCGAGGTCGTCAACACTACCGACTTCCTCATCGATGTCATCCTCTTCGTCTTCGCCATTCTCGTCCTTGTCCTCCTCGTCGCCTTCTTCCTCCTTGTGATCACCGGTTTCGCCTTCTAGCTCTTCCTGGTCCATGTTGACCGCATCGGCAGAGTCTTCCATCTCATCCTTCTCCGCATCCTCTTTCTGTGCTTGTTGCGCGAGCTCTGAAAGATCCTCGTCATCGCCAACGTCCTTGCTGATGTCTTCTGCACCCTCGCCATCGCCAAGACCCGTTCCACTCTCCATCTTGCCCTCCTTGCCTTCATCTTGGGAGGCTTCAGCAGGGCTGCAAAAACCTTCTGATGCCAGCTGAGTGAAGGTCTTCGTTAAGATGTAAGAGGTCTTGCAAATCTCTCGGTGAACGGAGATGAAACGATCGGTCAGATCCTGGCAGATTTGGTAGTATTTTGTGGCAATGGGCAGGATGCTGGCAACCAGAGCGGCTGCCATTGGAAGGTCACTGGAAGACTTGTCCTGCAGATGATGCAGTTTGTCAAGAACATCAGCCAGCGACGATGAGATTTCGCGGACATGAACAGCACGCGATGCCCGAGAGAAGAACTCGTCACTTCGCGACATGAGGCCATCGAACGTAATCGCAGTAGGGACATCCTTCAGTTGTTGCAAGCCAACAAGCATCTTATCAACAGCAGACAGCAGACTGCCATCAAAGCTCTGAATTGACACGGTCCCCTTTCCGAGCAGACCGGCGGGAGGAATGCTGCCAGTCTGAAGCCATGGAATGATTTGTTCCAAGGCAAAGGACAGATCTGGCCGATCCTGGACCCATTTCTTCAGATCAGCCTGAAGCTGGGTGAGCGATGACCACGTGCGCTGAATGAGCTCTTTCTGAGTGGTAGAGGCAATTCCAGATGGCAGAGAAGGATGTGACTGTAGTGATCGGCGGAGATTGTCAAAAGCAGCCCTTCTTGACCTTAATTCTTCAGAAATAGAGGACACTGGCAGGCCAGAGAACCTGGAGTGCACTTCAACGATCGTCGATGCAAGCCCGAGGATCGGGCAAAGCCAGGCCACGACTCGGGTCAGACCCAACACTTCCTCGCTAGCAGAGGCGCCAGCCTTGATTAACGACTCTGAGCCAACAGTCCACAAGCGCCGTGCCTTGTCGAGAGTAGACCTGAAAGCTCCCAGGTCAGAGAGTGCTGGAGAAAGGACACCTCTCTGGCGTCGAATGATGAATAACAGGTATTCAATAGAGCCCATGCTGCGAGAAACTTCGACGTTGCTGAGCTCATCAGAGTAATTGCGCGAGGCAAGACGAGCACGCGGCACAAGGTCAAGAAGCCTGTGGAAGTAGGAATCGGCGCTCTGAACTGAGCCTTGGGCGGCGGTGTTGGGTTCAAAGGCCGCGCTGGTGGAGAGCACCTGAGCAATGGAAACTTGAGCTTCAATCAGACTTGTGCCAGCATTACGCTTGACACCCATTTCGAAAAGGCGCTTCAGGGTATCGGCATAGAGACGTCGCTTCTGGACCTTGAGATGCTGGACATCATCCTTGTTGTCCTCAGTCAGAGTCTTCGGAGTCAAGGACTTGAACTCGTTGATGCCCTCAATGATGGAAACAGTGAAACCTTCAAGGTCCTTGGCAATGTCAAACTCAGATGGAAGGGATGAGTAGAGATTCGTCATGTTGCGAATTGTACCATCGGGGTTCTGGAATCGGAGAGCTCTGGATGACCACAGCTTCTTGTTTGACTGGCAAATGGCCAAGACTTCCGGGAACAGTGCGGTTGGGAGATCCTTCTCCTCGATGCGTGACTCGCTAACGGAATCTCCAGATTCGGCAAGGCCTTGATCAAGAATCGGCTGGATGGGCTGGGCGAGAGCCTCGCGGTACTTGCGGACGAGCTTGAACAACTTGACATGAGACCTCCTGGCACTCTCCTTCAGCGCAAGAATATTGGTATCTTTCCAACTTGCCAATTGAATCTGCTCCTTGATGTCTTTCTCCAGGGCCGATCTCTTTTCCTGTAAGACCTTGTCAACAGACGGCTCAAAAGGCCGGAAGTGGGACAGGAAGTTGCTGAGTGCAGACACAAGCGGCGCCAGACAGGCATGGTCCTTGACAAATGCCACGAGCAAGGCCTGGAAATCTGAAACAAGCTGGAGGCGACGACTGAATTGACCCATGTTGGTGGACTTGAAAAATTGCTCCAGGGTAGAGATGACACCCTGGATGTGCTCGCCCATCTCCTGCTCGCCAGCCTCGGCCATCTGTAGCGGCACAGCAAGAAGAGCTTCGTATGCAACGAACCACCACGAGCTAACATTTTCATCGCAGCGCTCCTTCTCAAGATCCAAGAGCTTCGCCCATGTAGAGAGCTCAAGGCGACGCCAGCCGATGGTCATGGCTGTGATCTCGTCATACAGAGGAGCCGCGGAGTACTCCCTGCTGGCGACCAGCTGCCATTCATGCACAAAGGTATGGAGCTTCTCGAGCTTGGTCAGGAATTTGGCAACAGGCTCGGTATGCTTGAAATGGAGGATCTCTGAACAGCAGGTGATAACATCTTGGAGGACCGCATGCTCCGGCCAGGCAGTTTGGATCTGCGCAAAGCGAGATTGAACCGAAAGCGTCAAGTCAACAAGCTTTCTTGCTTCACCAAGGTTCGAATCGGTGTAGAAGTTGTAATTCTTCTGTTGAGACTGGGATCCTTCACTCATGGCATCTTCGAGGAGAAGGAGAACAGCGGGAAGGTGGTGTTGAGGTGCCACGGGTGCGAAAGAACTCTGATTTGAAGCCCACATTGATCCCAGGAGGCGGCCAGATTCCTTGACAAAAGTACGGAGAGCATCGCCAGTGCGGTGAGAACCAACTATCTTGGCATGTAGGGATGAGAGTCGTACAGCAATCATTCGAGGATCAATTCGGCCAACTTCTTGGGGTTCGGAAGCCCCTTCGTCGTACGTTGGGAAGAGCTGGTGCAGCTCAGCTTCATTGATCTCCTCTTCATCTTCCCACGAGCCTCGGTAGCGATAGAGCTCGGACTTTTCCGCTTCCTTCTCCTGGTCCTCTCTGAGCTGTGTTTTCCACAAAAAGTGGAAATCAGAGAAAATGCGCCGAATGTTTTCACGACAAGACTTGACACCAAGCATCGTAGAATCCGCATCCATGGCTGTCCAAAGCGCTGATAGTTCGTGAAGTCGCATCTCGACAGCGTTACTTTGGCTGGATGGCGAAATTGCATTTTTGTCAAACAAGGCAGGATGGAGCGTTCCTCCCAAGAAGGGCGTGCGCTTGCTCAAAGACTGGATGTCTTGGGTACTGCCGGATTGATCGATTTCACCGGAAGCCAGGAACAGGCCGGCATCGAGAAGCTGGAGGAAGCGAACAACTGGCACCGTGATGTCGTCGTAGGATCGATAATGTGTACTGAGGCGATTGCTGAGCTGAGCAATGTTGTCACGTAGGAGCTGTATCATCTCCCGAGACTCTGATACGCTCCAGCGTGAATCGACTATTGCCTCTGGGTTTCTGTTGAGGACGGTATTGATCAAGTTCAGGAACTCCCCATGCAACAGGCTCAACTCGGATTGCTCGGGGCGAGTCACAGAAGAAGGAGGCGGGGCGGATCCCAATTTACGAATCTCCTCCTGTAAGAGAAGGGATCGCAAGTTAGATGGCTGGCCAGAGAAAGAGCTCTCAAAGGCAAGAATGGCATTCGACTTCGCACTGATCTCATCAAGGCGTTGATAATGGAGTTTGCGTTGAACAGCAAGACCAAGCGAAGGATCGAAAGCTTTGTCTGGGACAAAGAGGCGGAGGAGGATGACTGCTAGCTGTACTGTTGCAAGTCCAGTGAAGCGCACACTGTCCTGGCCGTTGGAGACCGAAACCAGCGATGAAATGAGGGCTGGCAGTGCCTTTTGAGCTACTGTCTTGAAGTAGTGATCATCTCCGAGGTTTGGATCAAGGGCCATTGCGCCAAGTGCCTCATGGCCGACTGCCTTTCCTGACTCGATAGATCGTAGAACCGAGATCAAGCGCCCTGCAGACTCTGCATCGAAGAACTCACCGTGGCAGGAGACCAGCTCGGCTGTCAGGGCTGCAAGCGCACGGCTGAGAATGCTGGACTGCTCTGTCGCGACTTGTCTGCTGCTCAAGGAGAGAGCCTTTGAGAGAGCCTGCTTCTCCGCTTGAAGCAAGTCCATTTGACCCAGTGTTGTGCCACCGACAGATGTCAAGCGATCCAGTAGTGATAGTGAGATGACCCCACCAATAGCCAACGGAGAGCTGGGGTTCTTTCCTGCGCCCGAAAAGAGGGCTAGTCTGTGAAGCAAGTCTGGAACCCGACTTTGTGTAGATGAGGAGTCAAGGGAGCGTGCATGGCGACCTGCGAGCAAAGGTACCACCGTCTGAATCGCCTTTTCGGTGCCAGACGAGGAAATATCATGATACTGGCATATGGCTTCAAATTCCTGCGCGAAATAGGGATGCTGGACAGAATCAGAGCGACGGACAGCCTGACTAAGCTCAGATACCGTCTGCTTGATGCCATCGAGAAGCACATCTGCGTCCGCACCATCTAGCAGAATGAATCTCTGCGCATCGATCAACGAATTCCACACATTGGCCAGCTGGGAAACCTCGACGCGTGTCTGCAACGCCAAGTTGGTGAAAGTCGACACGGTGGCCTCCAATTCGATCAGAGACTTTAACTGCTCTTGTGATGAGGGTGTAACGTGTCTCCAGGCATCCCAGATTCGTTGCATGCTGAGGCCTGTAGTCAACGCCCACCCAGCTTGGAAGCGAGCAAGAGCAGTAGAGAGTGCTCTTTCCAAAGGCTTCAATGATAGGGACGATTCAAGAAGAGACGCGCAGACTTTTCTTCCGATCTGCAGGTAGACTTGGAATTCACCTTCATTGACCTGCAACACATCTGTCGCTCTGTAGATGTCCCAACACAGGCAGATGATCACTCTTAGAGCAGCCACAATTTCTGGTGAGCGGAGGCTGGCCTCATCCTGCCCTTGGATGTAATCGTACAGTGCTTGGCCGCAATCAGACAGGAAGCTACCGACAGGCTGAGTTGTGTCCTTCATAAGCGATTGTATCCGGCTTGAAGCCATGGAACGCTCCAGTCGCGTCATTTGACTTGGTTTGAGTTGATTTGCAGAGTCATTAGACTGGATCAAACGTTGCTTGAGATGATGAAGCTCGAGCCGGAATTCTTGGAGGTAGGCCAGGACAACCATACTGGAACGGTACTCGCTTCCCTCGGTGACTGACAGAAGGGGTTCGTTGACGAGAGGGTGAATTGGCTGGAGTCCGCCCTTAATGCTCAGAGAGGCGCCTGCCATGACAATTTCGCCAGCGACAAAGCCGAGAGGTCCCCAATGATCATTTTCCTGAACGATGGAAATGTAGCGTTGCAAGGTGTTGGACGCGGCAAGCCTCTTGAGATCGGCATCGGCATGATTGGACAAAATTGTGCTGGGAGACTTCTGGAGATACACGAGGTCAGCAGGGGAGAGATGGTCCAGGCAAACTTCTAACGAATTTTCCGTAGATGCAGGCGATGATGCAGATTGCAATGCTGCCTCGGAACTCCAGACATGGCGAAGTCGATAGAGTGCTGATTCGCAAGTATAGGATGGCCCTGTCGAAATGGAGAATTCCTGACCCTCGCTTGGCATGAAACAGATCTCAATGCATCGGTTTCGCATGGCGCGAGATAATTCTCCATGGCGAGGGTCCATAGTCATGAAGAGGCGGAAGTTGGGATGGGGAGTGATGACACGGGCAGATCCATCTTCCGTTCGCTGCTCATTGAGAATCAGGGTACCATTGGGCTCCGTCAGTGAGTTCAATCGATCCAGGACAGACGGGTTGCAGAGGTTTGCGTTGTCAAGAATGACCCACGACCCATTTTGAACAGCGCGTGTCAGAACACCCTCGGTCCATTCAAAGCCAACCTTCATCTTGTGAGAATTCCGGATGGTAGCCAACAGATTCCGGGCTCTCTCAAGGAACTGTTGAAGAGTTGAATCAGAGAATGACTGGCAAAGACCCGACAATGCTGAGACCACGGTTTCCAGCGAAGTTTCTGGGCTTTGGAAATGTTGACAAATCTGGAGAGTCAGGGCCACAGACTCGGAGACGTCCCCAGTTGCAAAAGAATGGATGACCTGGTTTCGCAAGAAAATCTCGACATCGTGGATGAAAGAGGAGACATCTCTCCTGTGGTCAATCTGCTCAAATCCACCAATCAGGTCCATGGTATCAGTATCAGCGCTCAGAGCTAGCTCTTCCAACTTTGCACCGTTGATTGCTGCGAGCTTCTTGATCAAGGTCGTCTTGCCGCAGCCAGCAGGTCCAACGAGAATACTGGGCCAAGAATTGTCAATGCACAGGATTAGAGACTCAAGAATATGAAGGTCATTCGGGAGAATCTTCATGTGTGGTGCAAGCGAGCGTTGCAAAAGAGGGTCTCTCCTCAGAATACCCAGACCAACTTGTAGATAATCTGGCGTCAGGTTATGGAAATAGCTCTTCTGTCCGATGTCGCAGTCTTTAAAGATGCGATCGTAGATCTGAGCGACCAGCGCACGATCATCCAGACTCCTAAACCTTTGGCTGATAACAATATCTAGGAAATGCTTGGTTGGGATTTGCAGATCTCCCCGATCGGCTAACTGAAGCCATCGCTGAATGTCTCGCAAATTGACTTCCCATGGGCCACCAACCGCTCCAAGTCTGCGTTCGGTCACGATTGCTGTATTGAGGGTGGAGATGAAATCGACCAGCCTTTCGGTCTGAGAAAGAGGACTTCCAGGGAAGAGCTTTGTACAGATCTTCTTCAAATCTGCATCAGTGAAGCTGTCTGCATAGACAACAGTGAAGCGGTTCACAAAAGATGCAGGCAGACCCTTTCTTCCACCACCCTGGTGATGGGGGTTTTGGGCGGCGAAAAGAACGAAATCTGGGTGACGTTTGAAAGTTTGGTCAAGTTCCGCAATGTAAACCTGCTGACGATGATCCAGACAAGAATTGAGACCCTCAAGGACAGATTGCGAGGCCAGGTTCATTTCATCAAGAAGGACCCAATCACCGCGCTGCATGGCTCGCAGGAATGGGGCATCACGCCAAGTGAATTGTCCAACATCACCTCCTTCGACAGGAACATCGGACCCGAACAAGTCCGTGAGATCTGTTTGCTCTGAAAGGTTGATTCGGGTAAGGGGCTTGCCGAGAGCTTTAGCAAGGGCTGTTACAAGTGTGGTTTTGCCAACACCCGGACTACCTTCCATGAGGATGGGCTTGGAAGATTGCAGGCCGCGAGCGATTCTAACCGAATTGGCAATTGTGGTCGGTGCATCCATGGTGAATTGCGGGTCGGGATCTGTCTCCCCAACAGTGGGCAGCGAAAACGGGCCGACCTGCAGGAAGCCGGGCTCAAGAGAAACGGTTGAGGATTGCCAATAGATCTTGGAGGCATCAACACTGAAAAGCTCGCTGAGTTTGTCCAGACACTTTTGGCGGTTGCCATCAAGGTTGTTCAAAGAAATTGCGAGCACTGCGGCTGGATTGGCACCGAGGGTATCAACGAAAACCATGGCTGCACCTTGAACAATAGCGAACAATGTGTCCTCATTTTGGCAGGTATTCACAAAGTCAACCCAGGCGAGCAGATCGCGAAGGGAAAGGGAGGCGGTCGAGGTATTCTGGAAAGTAGCCTTAAACCATTTCGCAAATCGAAGCATCGACCTCGCGACATTCTCGTCTCTAAGAGTCAAACGCATTTGAAGGATAGGGAGGATATCCTCATCTTCCGACAATTGAGGAGCCCAAATTTCCGTCATACGGTTTCGGAGAGCAGCCGAGAGCTCTCGTTTACCGTAGTCACCTCCAGGATTCATAGTCGACAAGAATTGGAATCCTCCGTCGGCCACGACCATAGAGTCAATTGGGCCTTTCTCGGCCAAGAGGATTGATCGATGAGGCTCCAGCACACTGTTCAGTCGCTCCAGAACAGAATCATCAGCGAGAGAGATTTCATCAAGCAGGAAGAACTGGCCGGTCTTCATGGCAGTAATCAAACTGCCGTCAGACCACTCAAAGAGGGCGTTGCATCGAATCATGTTCTTCTCAATTCTGTGCAAGAAGTCTTGATCCTTGTCTTGTCTTTGTTGGACATCGAGAGCTGAGAAGTCCTGCTTCAACTGTTCCAGTGACACGGTTGCTGATGGCTGTCCATGGATAAACAGTTGAAGATCCTCGAAAAGTTGCTTCTCAATTGCCGCACGGTTTCGGATGGGCCTTTGAGCACCAATAAGATCTCCGGTCTCTAGGTTGACATGGGCGTTCACGATGAACAACTCCCGCTTGAAAGCTTCAGCTACAGCCTGACAGAGCTGCGTCTTACCGCAACCAGTTTCACCAACAAGAAGAACCGGCTCATTGTTCTTGAGAGCTTTGGAGACCAGGATGAAGAGACGTCTCATAGCCTTGGTCCAGACGATACCAGAGGGCAGACCAGCCATTTGAGGCACGCTAGTCTCAAGCTGTGACTCGCTGTAAAGCACGTCTTCATCCAAGCGAACCTTCATGACCTCTTCAATCACGCTTTTGACGGCAGCCTTTTCTTGAGGATTGCGAACGCGCTCACCAAGGAGCATGTAGCCATTGACTGCTAGTTGTTCGCGATCATCGGCATCGCGAAGAGCCCAGCGGAAGAGATCTCGGAGCGTGGCAAAACTGTTTTTCTGTTCGAAAAGTCGGGTGGATTGACGGAGCAGGGAAAGCTTGCGGTAGACTGCGACAATGCGGGTGCAGAATGAGGGAGCAATCTGGGAACGCTCTTTGAGGATGTACTCAAGTTCACTCTCGGGGATGTCGTCAAAATGGAGCTCCAGGAAACGATTGCGGAACGCACGAGAAAGCACCTTCCGGCCACCATACAGACCAGCAGGGTTTTGAGTTGCGAACAGCATGAAGTTGGGGTGAGGATGAACGACTTCCTGAGTCTCCGGGATGAAGAGCTCCCGATTGTCATCCAGCAGACGATTCAGCGCCTCAAGTACGTCGGAGGGAGCCAAATTCAGCTCATCGAGGACAATCCAATACCCATTGCGTAGAGCCTCCACCAAAACACCTTCTTGGTACCGCAGGCTTCCATCATCAGTGGAGACATAGGATCCAAGGTACTCTTGTAGATCTGTATGTTCATGGTTGTTGATACGAACAAACTTGTTGCCAGAGACCTTTGCCAAGTATTCGATCATACTTGTCTTTCCTGCGGATGTGGGACCCTGCAGCAAGACGGGGAAGCGACGGGTGGAGCTGGCTCTGACCAGATTTTTGAGGTTCTTCTCAATGAAGGGCGTGATAATGTAGTGAGGCTGCTCCTCGGGTACCAAAGGCCCACGTCGCATCCAGTAATGCTTGAATTGAACGTAGTCATGGCCATCCTCTGGAGGTCGGGGAGTTCGTCCAAGAAGGGATTTGGCGTTCTTTGCATTTTCGAAGATGTGTTTTTCCAGCAGGGGGACAAGAGATCGTTCAGACTCCAGGCTCAGCACGGTCAAGAAACTCATGCTGAACCCCTCATAGATGGCTCGTCGCAAGCCATAGACATGTGCGTGATCAATGACATATATCAAGGCTCGCACAAGTGTACGAATGCTGAAATGCGGTCGCTGTCCAGCTCCATCTGTGAGTTTATTGTCGTTGCTAAGCTTCTTGGTCTCCATATATAACTGTGCAAGATCGGGCGCGGCTCGTGGGTCGCCCATGGTCAAGGTACCAAGGTACTTTTCAATCAAGGCCAGGAGATCATCCAAATCAGTGTCTGGTGAGTGAACGTAGAACTCGGTAAATCGGGAACGCAGACCAGGAGGCAAATCGCGTTTCCCGGCGTCTGTTGCAGGGTTCATGGCTCCAAAGATACGGAAGTCAGGATGGCCGAACACTCGCTCCACATCACCGGCCTCAGAAAGCAGGACGGAGGGGGAGCCCTCGCTGCCGTGATGCAAAAGACTGGCAATGTTCTCGAGAGTGTCGGGGGAGGCCAGGTTCACTTCATCCAACAAGACCCATTCACCGTTCCTCAGCGCTCGGACAATTTTTCCTTGCACGAAAGCGAACGCGAATTTCGCGTCGCCCTGAGAGACTTGGGCTTCAAAATCTGCAAGCTGGGCTTCGAAACTCTCCCACCGTTGTCGCAAATGTTGATACTTTGGAGAGTCAAGCTTTCTCTTCTTAGCCGGTTGCTGTTGATCGCCATCCTCGTTCCCCTTGGAGCTTTTGCGCGCGGGATTGAACACTCCGTTGGCCAGCCGAACAGCCTCATGCCAAAGATTGACCAAACGGACCCAATTTCCAGAAGCGACACTCTTTGTTACCGAGGCAAGGAACTTCTGGTTCTTTTTTGCGGAAAATGTCAATTCGAACAGTTGAGTGAACTCGTCAAGCATCGGCACAGCCATTGTGCGAATGCTGACAGGCTTAAACCCTCCAAGAAGATCAGTGCTTTCAGATTGCTGTGACAAGTTGACAACAGTGAGCTTTTGGCGCATCAATGTAGCGAGTTGCTGGATCACGGTGGTTTTGCCAATACCAGTCTCTCCGACAAGCAGGACAGGCTCTGCCATCTGCACTGCAGCAGCGACTTGCTCCATGATAGTAAGGGCCGATCTGGTCGAAGCAAACCGGGAGGCGGCGGCAGCAAGCTTTTGTGCCGCACCACTTGGGACTTTGATCTTCTGCAACACCTCCCGGCCAAGTACCAAGGAGCTGCTCTTGTCGTTGTATGTAGGTGTACGCTCCTCAAGGCAGAATTGTGCACGCTGGGGCGAGATTTGCAGAGCTTCCGCAACCACAGAAGCGAGAGAGCTCTGCATAGATTTCTCGGGGAGATATTTGAGGAAAATGTCCACAACATCCAAGAGGATCTCATCCTCGACGCCTTCTGGTGTAGCTTCAAACCCTGTCTTTGCGCCAATGAGCTGCAGTCGCCGATGCAAGCGACTGCACAGCTTGATCAGATCACGAAAGCCCGGTGTCCGGCCCTGCGAGCCCTTGATCGCCAAGCTTCCATGGAAGGCAGAGCAAACCCTCCTGTAGACCTCCATGATGATTGGGACACGAGACTCCAGCAAGGGAAACTTTTGCAAAATGACATCTCGCATCTCATCAACGGAGAGAGAGGCCACGGGCACTCGCTGCCACAGACGACTGCCAAGCATCGAGGAATTTGGCGCAATTTCCTCTCCTGCAATATTGTATGAGGATTTCATAGTGGCGATGATCTTAAACCCTTCGGCACACTTGATTCGCTCCCTCCGACTCGGAATTGTCAGTTCTCCTCGTTCAATGATCGGGAGAATGAGACCGAGGACTTCTGATGGGGCACGGTCAAGGTCTTCAATCAGAACCCAACGACCTTCTCTCGCAGCCTTCGTAAGCACACCAGGCTGCCAGGAGAAAGATCCTGTTGCAGATGATGTCGCGTACATTCCGAGCAGACTTTTAGCGTCTGTCTGCTCATTAAGATGTAGCGTAACCATTGACTCGGCCTGGCCCATAACACCAGCGATGTCGTTGATCAGAGAGGTCTTGCCAGAGTTAGGCAATCCAACCAACAAAATAGGCTTGAAGCCGAGAAGGGCCCGCGCAATCGTGCGAATATTTGCTGTCGTGGTTGGGGTCTTCACAATTGAAGAGGAGTACGGGTCTGCATCCTTCAATCGAGGAATCAAGACGCCTGAAACATCGGCAGAGCGCGCTGTGAAAGCACCCCTAGTCCGTTCAACTAGCGCCATTGCTTCGCTCTCTGACCTTGACATATTCTCTTCTCGGATATGCCTCTCAAGGATTTCCCATCGCCTCTCCTCCCACAAACCCAAAAGTCGGTAATCGATTGTGATTCCTTCCCAGATCCCTTCGATAGGATCAACACCAGTATTGACGCGCAGCATGTTCCCCGTAGCTGCATCGGCGGCATGCATATACAGGGCAAAGCATCGGACCGCAAGATATCGAATTACTCGGTCTTCGTGGGGGAACAGAGATTGAAGTTGAATCGGCGACACGGCTTTGGCGAAGGTGTCTAAATCAAACGATAGCAGTCGGAAGAGTGCAAGGAGCAATGTACGGGTATCATTCGTATTCAACTGTCTTAGCGTCAATTCTTTCGACCCTACTAGAGCAGAGAGCCTCCCAGCCTGTGACGAAGCATGTTGGCTGGCGAAAGGTCGAAGGTATGCCGCGAAAGGTAGGATACGGGCAAATGCCGCCAGGGCTTGAATAGGGTCGGCGTTGAGATCTGGTCGAAGCCATCGAGCTGCGAGATCAACAATGACCGGTTCATAGAGTCGGAAGACAGTTTCTGTGAATTCGCTGTCTAATGCGCCAAGCGCAAGCGCGTGGAGCTGCTGAGTCCCTGAGGCAGACCGAACGAGACTAGCGATCTCGTCCGGGAGCTGTTCGAGCAGCTCAGACTCTGAGAGATTCCTCTCGTAGACGGGCCTTCCATCCATGCTGAGCCCGGCCGCGTAGAGGATCTCCTCGCAATTAAGTTAATTGCAGGTTGAGAGAGAAAGTCGCCCATTACTTTTTTTTTCTGCCGCGACAAAAGTGGCACCTAGCCCCACTCACATCGGGATGACTAAGCCTCCGGAGCTTGTGCCAGCTCCGATAATCAATGTCTGTCTGCAAGCAACGTGGTCCTCGCTATCTCATGACCGTTCAGGAGATGCTGGATTTGTGGGGCTTTGATGGTTCAAGATGTCCATGACCGGCCAGAGCTCGGGCAGCGATGGCTCACCGTACGCGACACATCCCGCTCTACCGGAACAGCAAACTGGCAATCCTCAGCTACAAGACCCCAGTCGAGGCGCAGAGGGGTTTGAGCCGTACGTGTGTTTCGCTTTTGGGGGGCTACTTTAAATGCTAATATGAGTCCCAATGCAGGATTTCATTCAAACGAAAACAAAAACACAAGTCCCGTTTCAGCTTGTCCAGCCTCTTCTCGAACACCGCCGGCGGTTCGAACACTGGGCTTGGCTTCTCACGACCATACGATGGACAAAATGGAGATGCATCGCCATTAGAGCCTCATGGATCCTTTGGATTGAATGGGGATCCAAATACCAAAGACGGGGCCCCCCTAGACTGGTATGTGGAGGGCCCCGGTCGCCGAGTTGGCTACGATGACTTTACCGCTATCGATTGGATTTACGAGTACACAAAAGAACGTCAGCGAAAACGGTTATTGTACTCCAGTGGCCAGGGCATTTTGGGCTATCTGCGGAGAGTCATAGAAGCCAGCAATGTCTGGTTTGTTCTCATTGCGACTGGTATTGCCGTGGGAATTATTGCCGCGGCCATTGACATCGCGACGGATTGGTTGGGGGATCTGAAAACAGGGTACTGTAAGAGTGGCAGTGGAGGCGGCAGGTTCTATCTGAATCGAAGCTTTTGCTGCTGGGGTCTAGATGGTAGGCATGCCCTTGGGGTTTTATTGGCGGCACTCACGCTGTTCTGCTAGCTAACAAAGTGCCATGGTAATCAGATTATTCGAAATGCATGGATTGGACACCATGGGGCAAAGCACTTGGGGCCTCTTCAACCGGAGGCCGGTACGCCATTGAGTACATACTCTACATCATTTTCTCGGTATGCCAAATCTTTTCTACTCCCTCGAGAGAGATCTAACGCAACAAGGTTTTATTCGCTTTATGCGCTTGCCTCTTGGTGCGGAGATTTGCCATTTATGCAAGGCACAGTGGAATTCCTGAGATCAAAACAGTACTTGGAGGCACTGTCATCCGTCACTTTATGGGACCGTGGACGCTGACTATCAAGTCGCTTGGACTGGTATGTGTCCGCTCCTGATAAGACTAATGCTAGATGGCTTACATCTATCCCCAGTGCCTCGCCGTTTCATCCGGTCTATGGCTCGGAAAAGAAGGACCTTTAGTGCATGTCGCATGCTGCTGCGCCAACATAATCATGAAACCCTTCGACAGCCTGACTGGCAACGAGGCGAGAAAACGTGAAGTCCTCTCTGCGGCGGCGGCGGCAGGTATCTCAGTCGCCTTCGGTGCTCCCATCGGAGGCGTCCTCTTCAGTCTGGAGGTATGCATAGAACAGTCCTTGGCTGATTAATATCGTTGGCATGTTCTCACTAATTCTTTACAGCAATTATCTTATTATTTTCCTGACAAAACAATGTGGCAGAGCTTTGTCTGCGCCATGGTTGCTGCCGTCACTCTACAAGCGTTGAATCCATTCCGCACCGGGAAGATTGTGCTGTACCAAGTCACGTATACGCGAGGGTGGCATCGCTTTGAAATTATCCCATTCATCATCCTTGGTATTGTCGGTGGTCTATTCGGGGCATTCCTCATCCGTCTCAACATCAAGGTCGCTCGATGGCGTCGATCTCGATCTTGGTCCCGGCCTATTGTTGAGGTCGCCATAATCGCTCTTTTGACGGCCTTGATCAACTTCCCGAATCATTTCATGAGGGCTCAGAATTCAGAACTTGTCCAGGCCCTTTTTGCCGAATGCAGCAGCGAAACATACGATCGATTTGGTCTCTGCGTCACTGGGCCCAAGGCTTTCGGTGTAGTTGCTGTTCTCTTACTCGCTGCCGCACTCGCCTTCTTTCTTGCTTCAATAACCTTTGGCCTCGACATACCGGCCGGTATCATCCTGCCCTCGGTAGCCATTGGTGCCCTCTATGGTCGCGCGCTAGGAATACTTGTGCGGATTTGGCAGGAAGCATACCCAAAGGCATTTCTTTTTGCCAAATGTGAACCTGACATTCCATGTGTAACACCTGGCTTGTACGCGATCATTGGTGCAGCTTCCGCCCTGGGGGGTGCGACTCGGATGACGCTTTCTATTGTTGTCATTATGTTCGAGTTGACTGGCGCCTTGACCTACGTCATTCCGATCATGATCGCCGTTATGTTGTCGAAATGGTGCGGTGACATCTTTGGAAAGCGAGGGATTTACGAATCATGGATTCAACTGAACGAATACCCTTTCCTTGATCACCGCGACGACACTACTCCGCCAGACGTGTATGCTCGACGAGTCATGACAGTTGTCGACGACCTTTCTGTCATCACTGCCACCGGCCACACCATTGGGTCGCTACGGAGTCTCGTTGCAAATACTACATATCGTGGTTTTCCAGTCATTTCTGAAACGTCGGCCCCGATTCTGCTCGGATATATCACCCGCAATGAGCTTTCCTTTGCTTTGAAACATTCCACCTCTCCCACCAACCGCAACCTTTCGGAAGAAACTCAAGTCTTCTTTGTCCATCAGCCCTTCGCAGACCCAGTGGAGACACTGGATCTTCGACCCTGGATGGACCAAACCCCGATTACGCTCAATAGCAACATCAGTTTTCTGGTCGTTTTGCGAATGTTCCAGCGGCTGGGTTTACGCTATGTGCTTTTCGCAAACAAAGGCATATTACAAGGCTTGCTGACCAAAAAGGACGTTTGGTCCGTGCTCAATGGTGTTGAGTTTCGCCGGCAGGAAGCCCTCCGAGGCGATGAATTTCAGGATAGCCACGAAGCCGAAGAGGTTGGACTGCTCCAGGGCGGTGAGCGAAGTAGTCTCGGTGATTCGCTCAGGCGAGACTCGTTATGATGATCTTTTCTCCTGTATGAATCTTGCGTGTATAATCTTTTTCCGTTCTTGGAGGATACTTTTGGTGATTTCTAGACCCAGCATCTTGCTGTAGAGCTTCCCCAGAATAATATGTCTCTTCACTTGCTTCCTGTGTATTGTACCAAACTGACCCTGAAGAAATTCCATGGAGGGTACATTTTGCTGGATGATGTGACGGGCAACACTGGCATACTACGGCAAGTACCCAGTCCCACTGTGAAGGGGTGGCTCTTTCCTCATATGCAGCCCAGCCAACTTTCATAGTTTGCGCCAAAAAGGGTTAGGCTGGGACTCCACCAAACTCATCTTCCATCCTGATCACGTGCCTTTCTTCCGTCACCGCCCTGACTACCGCCCTGACCATCGCCTTGAGCATCAAGAAAGATGGAGAATACCCACGATGGCAGTCTTGAACGGTTTTCCTCACCTTTGACCGATGACCCGAGCCCTCTATCTCCTCGTTCTACCGAGTACGACGAGAACATGATGGTCGACCCATTTGAAGTGCGCATGCGCTTTACCCAGCAACTGCAGCACCTCAGCGCTTCGGTCACCTCCTCCCAGAAAGCTGCCCAATATGCACTCAAATTCCGCGACTTGGATGAGGACCTCCACTCATGCATTCTGGAGCAGCTGGAGCGGGTGCGTGCAGTGTACGAGAATCCTATTAAGTGAAGTGGCTGCTGACTTGTTTTACTCCACAGAACAACATGAACATCCGGGCCAACATTATGTCCTTCATTGAGCAGTTCTGCGAGATGGCCACCAAAGAGGACCACCTTCCCTACGTCCGCATGATGCAGCGTGATATCCTCCGCGTTGTCGATGCCGTCGTGCCTCCCGATGGATCCGGTGCCGCCAATGTTAAACACGTCCGACACGTACTGGCCAACCTGAAGGACAAGGGTATCCTCTCGGCTGAAAGCGTGGCTGAGATCGATGCAGCGCTGAAAGATCGGGACACCCACCCTGAGCTCTTCGACGCCGACAAAGAGGGGGTCGTGGATGATATTGTCCAGCCCCACGGTATGCGCCTTGACAAGCGCCAGATCGAGCAGAGAATCGAAGAGGACCGTGAGCGGAACAAGCGCCTCCGAGAAAGCATGTGGACCGTGACCGGAGATCAGTGGGAGCAGGCCTGGGACGAGACCAGTGAGTTCAACTCGGATGACGAGCGCGGCCATGAAGAAGAGATTATGGAGAAGGAGCAATCGGCCGCTGCTCTGCGTGGACATCTCTAAGTTCATCGCTCATCACTCCATGCATAACATTCGTGAACAACACTGGCGTTTCGAGTTTGCTGGGCATTTTCAGAAGGGGAGTACCAGGTTGCATTGGATGGCGCTAGTGCAAACTCATCTTTTTTTTTCTCTTGTTTTTTTGATACCAATCTGAACTTACAGGGCACTTCGCTCACGTTGCCCTATTTTCACAATCCATCGAAATCTCATCATTAATTGACTGGACCCTCGCCCCGCAAAGCGTGAAAAATTGAGCTTTGCCTGGCACTGCGGGCTCAATCCCACCTCGACAAGTAGAGCTCAAGTCCTTCAGGATTTACATTCTAGATCATTTCAGTAGAAGGCTTAGAGGATGAATAAACTGGCATTTAGTATGTATAGATCGAGTATTGTAGATCCAATGGTGCCAAGACTTTGTGGAGATCGGGAAATTTTAAGACCGAGCGATTTTTTTTGGACTGGCGCATCAATCCGCAGCTTCAACCTCAATACTGTACTCAAGTTCCTTTCCTTGAGGCTCGCACTGTGTTTCTCGTTTTTTGTTTTTGTCTCTATGTTCTCCAACATTGTGACTGCCGCTAAAGGTTTATTTGTGCGACACGAGTCTCAAGATACCCTCGCAGATTCTGCTGGTGCCTCCGCCGCACTTACATCCGATATGGTGACCGCTACCAGAGGGACCATGACCTCGAACTCGACCGAAGAGCCGACGACCAATGGCACTTCGAAGCAGGGAAAGCGCAAGGCTCAGCCGGTGACCACTGAGTCGACAAATGCGAAGCAAATCAAGCGGAGGAAGAGAAACATCCTCGAAGCCGAGAAGGCGACCATTGAAGATACCGCTTCCGATGCCCTCAACGAGTCTGGTGCGGATGAGGAAGATTCAGCGCCCAAGAAGCACTTCCGCTTTGGCAGCGAGGACCCAGAACCTTCAGTTCCAGAGACACAGCTGGCACCAGTTTCAGCGCAGCGCGAGCAGGAGGAGGAGGACAGCGATAGCGACGATGACGCGCCCGAGGCTATCGATAACTCTGCCCAGCTCTTGAAGATTAAGGAGCAGGCCAGGAAGCAGGAGATGGTAAAGCAACAGTATGTTTCGTCTTTTCTTCACGCCTTACCTTTTGTTCCACTGGGCTTACATTTCATAACAGAGAGGAGCAGGTGAAGAAGGAAAAACGGCGGAAGATCGACGAAACTCGCAAATTGCAAGCCAAATCTAAGCCCAAGGAAATCAAAGCGCCCAGCGAGGACCTCTTGTCTGAAAGCACGACCACATTACTGGGGGATAATACAGAAGATGCGCGACGACGCACCCTGCCCGCATTGCTCCCCGACGATATCCTGAACGCCGAGCCAGTTGCTCGCCCGCCGACACCACCCGCTGAAGATAACTTTGGGTTTGCCATTCCCAAGAAATCGAACAAGCTGAGGTTTTTGGAGAAGACTGAGAAAGCCCCGAAGGATGTTCAGGTGGGCGATGTCACTATTCGAGTGCTCGATGCCCCGTCTACGAAACAAAGTTCCCAGCCCGCGTTGCCTCCCAAGGCATCCAAGAGCGGGCGGGGTCTTAAGGAGGGTTGGCTGAAGCAGCAAAAGAGTACAGCCAGCGTCAACGGCCTACGGAGGACAGCAGGAGGCACTTCTGGGTTTAAGCGCCGTTGATATCCGGCGTGTTCAATTGGAACAATTTCACAGGCGCATCATAGCATGGTCCATGGGTAATGTCTTGCATTCTTGATTCATGGAGTTTTTACTGTACATAAATCACTATTTCTCGTCCAAGGGGATCAAAATTTCAACTATAAACTCTCGACAAATATTTGCTAGGCCTTCCAACACATGCCAAAGCATGTTTGATTCTGGCATGTCCTACCCTGATCTTGCTGTTCTCAGTCTCAGTGGCTCTGTAGCGGATCGCCTCCAGATTATTAAGAGTGGGGACTGTCGCAATTCACGTGGGGAGCTCTCCAACCTTGGAAGCTCTGACTTTTCCAAGCTCCCTCGCTCCTCAATTCCCTCCGGTGCCTCGGTCGTCTGCTCACAGCAATGATGTCTTCAGCCGCAGAAGAAGCCCCGTTATTACCACAAGCGAACCCCGCGTCACCGCGAGCGACCAGGCCATCCCGGTCGGTGACGTTCAACCCGCTGACGACAATCAGTACCTACGGCGGTACCACCACCTCCGATCCCACCTTTCGCCCTCTTCAAACTGGCTCTCCTCCAGTTCAGAACATCAATGCTACTGGAGGCACTCCTCGAGCGGGCAGCCAGCCCATGCTCTCGGCATTGAACAGCAAACTTCGTCGTCGCAATAGCCATGGCGCTCCCTTGACTGCGCCGCCCCCGGTTGCACCAAAGATCGGGCCCCAGCGAACAACCAAGAACGCGCAGAAGCTCAAGCTCCTCCCAGATCCGGTGACGGCTGGAGAAGATGAAATCTTTGATGGTGACTTCCCTCGAGACGTTTATTCGCAAATCACCCGCATCAAAGAGCCTGCAGCTCGCAGCCACGCCGCTCGACTGGGTAAAGCCGACCGTGACCGCATTCCACGAGTCACCGCATATTGTACGGCCAACTCCTATCGACTGGAAGGCGTAGTCAAATTCTTGAAATCCCGCGCCAAAACCCGTGGAGCGAATCCTAAACTGTTTGACGAGTGCGTCTACTCTCCGTTCGATTACCAGTACGAAGAAAAGCAGAAGGGAAGCCGGTTCTTCCCCGCTGCAGGAGGCAATGGACATCATGAGCGAAGGACAAGCGAGAGGAGATACTCGGACAGTGCAGTTGAAGTGGAGGATAATACAAAATCCCGACGGGAAGATCTCATCGACTTCCACGAGGAATCTGGCCGACCTGGTGATGTCAGCTCCGAACACGCAGTATCCACTCCACAATCAGAGGAGGCCTTTGAGATCGACACCACCATTCATACTCCTGAAATCTTCCTGTTTGATTACGGCACTGTGGTGATATGGGGCATGACACCGGCGCACGAGTCCCGCTTCCTATCCGACATATCGAAATTTGCGTCCTCAATATTGAGTCCGGACGATACCCAGATTGAGAATTTCAATTTTTACTACGCGCGCGAGTACCAGGCGAGGATATACAATGACTTTATCTCACTGAGAGAGCCCCGGAACCACATGATCAAGCTGGCCATCTCGCATGCGTTAGCTCAATCGGTCAAGACCTCTCTCTTTGAAGACCTGTTGTCAGAAACCATTTCCGATACCGCACCACTCCCGGCTCAGATTGCACAGACTGGTAGTGTGAACCTCACCCGTCGGCAGATCAACATGCAGATTGGCGAGTTGTTTATCCTGCGAATCAACATCCACTTGCAGGGATCTGTTCTTGATAGCCCTGAGCTTTTCTGGGCTGAGCCGCAGCTCGAGCCCGTCTACCAGGCAGTTCGGAGTTACTTGGAAATGGATCAGCGGGTCAGTCTGCTCACCGAGCGGCTGGATGTCATTGCAGATCTTTTAGCGGTGCTCAAAGATCAATTGACGCATCGTCACGGTGAATATCTTGAATGGATTGGTGAGTTTAGAGGTGCTGGACCTTTGCCAAAAAAAAAAGCCGCTAACATCGTTGCCTAGTGATTGTTTTGATCGCGGCAGAGATTCTGGTTGCGGCTATCAATATTGTCGTCGACCTGTATGCAGGCGTTGATTAAGCTGAAGCGCTAGACAATCGAGATTGAGAATCCTCGACGGAACTTGGAGCGATACGAGTCTGCATGCACCTTCGCCTCATCTCCTTGACAATCCATGTACCACCATTTCATCCACCAGCCATCTTCTCTGGATATGAAGAGGCAACACCTTCATTACTACCATAATTCTGTCCGTCTGTTCATCCGTTCACCAGTGTTGGAGTTAATGTGATTCTTTATATTGATCGAGCAACGGAGTCAAGGCGCTGAGCTTGCACTGTACTGTACATGGGAATTTGATGTTCATACCATCACCAATGCATACCTTTCAGACCCTGGATGATCTTACCGACAGGCCCTTCTAGCCTTTAGTTTCAAGTCGATTGCTCCTGTGCGACTATACGGGAGTTCGAGGTGAATGGTGAGACTCGAGTAAAGATTTTAGGATTGTTTCATCACATCCAGAGAGAAAATCAAAGCAAACTACCAGATAAACGCATTGAAACCCATAACCAGCGCTGTATGAAGTATTCCCAAACAAAAAAATAAAAAATAAAAACGGGTCGATAGCCCGTATCCCATAAAAAAAAGGATACAGGTCACAGCCTTATCAGATATAAAGCTGAGCCTCATCCAAGAAGAAACAGGGATCAGAGGACAAAGAAAACCACCCCTCCAACCTCATCACCATACGATGCCGGCAAGGTGCATGCCCCTACCCCTCCACCTTGGGCTCCTTGCTATCCACATCCATAGGTGTGGCCCCGTCATCCGCGCCGGTCTCGCCAGCCTGTGTCTCTGACTGGCCATCCTGGTTATCCCCGTCGGTTGGGGTCTCCCCGTTGCTGCCTTTGCGCACGCGGAACGACGAGGTAAGCTCCTGTTGGCTCGGGGCCGGAGCAAGGCGTGGCAGGGAGGTAGAATCGGCGTCCCCGTCGCCCTCACCCGCGTTGTCTTGGGCCGGGGTATCCTCGTCGGCGGTGTCGAGAGGAAGGTTTGATTTGCGGGAGCGCTTCACACGGAGGGGTCGTTCTTCGGGCTAGGCGGTTGAGGTTAGCAAACAATTCGTCAAATCAAATCTTCATAAACAGCCACTCTATCTAAGCCACTCTATCTAAACGCAGAGCGAAGCGAAAGTGAACGTACCGTCGGGGGTTGCTCATCCGAACTCCCCTCAGTCTCATCCTCAAGGAAACCCGCGTTCCCACCCTGCGCAGCCTCAGCACCACCAAGCCCATTCAGCGCCGCGGCATTAGACATCATAGCCGCAGCGCGGGCGCGGAGTTCCGGGTCCGCCGTGCCAGCAGCAGCCTCCTCAGCCATGCCGGTGACTTTGGCCAGGCGCTCCAGCAGCATGCAGGATTCGAGGCGCATTTTCTGGATGTACTGGTAGCCACGAAGATTGCGGGTGCGCATGAGCTCGTTTTCGGCCTCGACTTCGGCGAGGCGTTTCTTGAGGGCGGCGCATTTGCGCTTGTAGGCGATTTCGACGCTGGGTGGGTTGGCGGTGGTTGTGGGGCGGGTTTCCATTGTGAGTGAGTGGTGTGAGGGTGATCAGGGTTAATTGAGAAGAGTGAGACTGTAGAGGATGGTGTCGTAGAACCAGGTCGCTGTCCTTGTTCTTGCAATTGAGGGTCGGTGGATGGATGAATGGGAGAGTTGAGGTGTAGGTTTCGGAGAGGATGCGGTTGGGATGGACTGAACGAAAGAAGGTGGGATAGCGGAGGTGAAGAGGAGAAGCGGCAGAGGAAAAGGGTTATATCGAAGCTTAAGGCGGAGTATATAGGCAGCAATATAGCTGGACGCTAGGCTGGTGTGCAGGGGAGACGAAGGAGTTCGCCGTCTCAATGCTACCGCGATTTGTTTCTGCCGCGATATCAAAGGCGGTGAGCCTTCTGTATTTGGATTTCCATTTGCATCATTTGCATTTCATAACTACAGTAAAAGACACCAGAAACACCAAAGCTAGTATACGCTTACACGATCAACTATGTGCTTCTATCTAATGTCCACCGGTGGTGGGAAGGCCCAGGAAGACCTTGAAGGAGTCATAACTGTTGCTGGTCAGCTACCGAGGCTTGCTCGTTCATAGAGCAGGGCAACTTACATCAACCACTGGAAGCCCGTCAAAGTACCCAGCATGACGATACGCACTGGCAGGCCATTCCACAGTCCCAAGAAGCCAACGTTGCCATAGATCCGGGAAACCGCCTTCATGGCACCCTCACCAGCTATTCATATCGATCTATCAGCATAAAACTCACCCGGAGGCACTCAAGGACGTCAGGGCAGAACACTCACGCTTTCGATCCGCATTCAATTTGCTCACCATCACATCGGCCGGATGACTGACAACAGCACAGAAGATACCAGCGATATACCCACCCAAGAAACTCACCCCGGTCTGCGTCAACTGACCATAGCTCTCCTTGGGCTTCCCCAAATACCGATAAATCTGATTCACCGTCTCCTCAAAGGTCGCAAACTTGGTCATGGTGTAGGGGATCTGGCGCGCCCACAGCGGATACAATCCCCGATAGAGCCCGGCCATGCCCTCCTTGGCGACAACGCGGCTCCAGCCCTCGCGCAGGTTATTCGCATACGGCGGCAGGCTGGTTTGCATGCGGACCTTGATCGCCTCCAGCGGGCAGAGGGCCATGTCGGCGAAGAATTCGGCCGATGCGGATGCGCCGAGGAAGACCAGGGTGCGGTTCGATTGTGGGAAGAGCGTGTCGCCGTACAGGTGCTTGAAGTACTCGTAGAGACCGTATTTGCCGGCGCCTTGAAAGGAGTAGCCTAGGAAGGTGGGCGACCAGCCGAAGAAGACGCCGCGGAGGCCTTCCTTGGCGAAGATGGAGCGCCATGCGGAGATGTTGGATGTGTAGATCTTTGGGTCGACTTGACGACGGCACTTGACGAGGTCGAGGGGTGTTACGGCTGTGTGAGTAGGTCCTGTTGGAGACGAGATTTTTTGGTCAATTGGACTGCGGGGAAGTGGTGGAGGGAGAGAGCGATAGAGAAGGAGCTGCTAGAGACATACCACAAGCTATATGCCGTCGTAAAAGCTTTGATTAGCCGCTGTCGCATTGATCATCGAACTTCATTCACCAAGAGAGAGGAGACATTACCGATGATACCGCCGAGGGCACAGCTGGCGAAGTACTTGGCCGAGTTGGGCTCGATCTTCCCAAAGGGAAGCATACGTTCTTGCTGGGCCATGTTTCCAGATATTGATGTGTACGCGGCTAGGAAGAACACAAGCAGAAAGGAAGTCGAGGAAGAGCGAGAGAAAAATATTAAGGCACAAGGAACTGGATAAGACTCAAAAGAGAGCGAGCCGAGTACCGGTTCATGACACAAAAGGCCGTATGGCGTCAGTGCACCTCGCAGTCATGCATTATTGCTTATCCCCCTCTTCCCACTACTGAAAGGGCACTACACTACAGCAGTATTACAGCCCAAGCTAGACTAAACTG
Organism: Penicillium simplicissimum; assembly: GCA_024706585.1. Lineage (NCBI taxonomy): Eukaryota > Fungi > Ascomycota > Eurotiomycetes > Eurotiales > Aspergillaceae > Penicillium > Penicillium simplicissimum. The sequence goes on from JAMZTW010000061.1 coordinate 354,246, forward strand.
GTCCACCATGAGCAAACGAGGCTACGACGCGAACGGTTACGCCGGCACCAACTGGGGCTGGGCCTGGCTTTGGGACTCGAGCTTATCGGTCTGCAGTGCAACTCTGCATTGGTCGATCGTCCCAGTAACGTAACTTGCTCCGAACTCTCCAGAGAATGCCGAACGAGCCATGATCCGGTTCCTGAGTCTGTTTGTATGCATTCACTAACTTATATTCTGCTACAAAGATACATAGGCTTCGTTATGAGAGAGTCTGATGCCATGCGTTTCACGGTCCCGCGGCTAACATACTGTAGTCGCAACTGGCAACTTGCAACGACCTGGTTATGACGTCATGAGATCCGAGCGGTGCCGCCGACTCCACCGAGAAACAGCTACTGTACAGTGCAGTACAGTGCACAAATAGTTAGTCCAATGCGGTTGTGCTGTATACAAAAGCAGTCAGTATTATGTATCATTATGTACATTCTCCATCATGGCCCGTTATCTGATATCACATCTGAGATAGGACAAGGCGACTTTGCTTGCCCATAATGGAATAGACCATCTACAGTCTACTGTGTAGTGTGTACCCGTACGCCCACATGGTGGCCCTACAAGTCTGGTCTAGGAGCCAGCCACAGGCATCCCAGAGGAGGGGGGATTCCCACGCATCCCCTCCGCTTCGCGCGCAAGAATCAGCGCTAATTTAATACCGAGCGAGGACCCGACCCGCGAGAGCACGGTGCGAATCTGCTCGACCTGAGTCGGGGTCGGCATGCCGCAGGACAAGATATACCACAGCGGCCAGAGCAGACCGTATGCCTGCGCGGCACGGATGGGCCGTGCGTTGTCGTTGGGGTTCGTCGGTCGTCCCAGGGTGTCGACATCTGATAAAGAAAAGGGAATGCTGCGACAGGTGTCGGTGGTCATTTCCTGAATGACGGCGCGCAGACTGTTCTCGTCGACTTTGCCCTTGATTGGGCTGGGGTCTCCGGGTTGTTGGTTCTTCTGGTGGATGGAGGAGAGAGTGCGGTTGAGGTTGAGGAGGAGTTGTTGTAGCATCACGCGGACAGCGCGGTAGTAGCCCCAGATCACGGCATTGGAGATGCGGTTGTAGGTGAGCAGGGATTCGCCCTGGGCGGAGTAGACGACTAGGGGAAGACAGCGTTCGGGCAAGTGAAGGGTCCATTGGGAGAGGGCAAAGTCACACTGTTGACCAGCGGCGATCCAGGATTCGACGGTGGCTTGATCGGGAGGACTGGGGGCGGATTGCATGCATAGAAACAGTTGACTGAGTTTGGTCGCCGCCAGCATGAGACTCTCGATTGGGTCGTTTTCATTCAGAATGCCCATCACCCAGTCAAAGTCGCAGCGGGGCTTGTCCCCTAATGCGAGGATCTCAACGTACTATGAGACAGAGCCGTTAGCAACTAGTAGTTGATGTCAAGCGCCTAGAGTTCGCAAACCGTCGAACATACCGTATGCGTATAGGCAAAGTTGAACATATCCCGCCCCCGCTGATTGCCCAATTGATCCTCGCCTCGCAATTTCATCAGGAACTCAAATCCCGCCGTATGAGAACTAAACAAGCCATTCCGCTCGCCAGTGATATCTTCAAACAGCGAGAGCAACACCACAGAAGCAAACGTCTCATCCTTAACCGCCTGCTCGGGCGAAGCCAGCGCCGCCCGAAGGCTGCGAATCGCCTTCCCATAACCCTGCCGCGCCTTGATCATGAGCGGCGGCGCATGCGCCACATTAGCGAGCGTCATCAGCGCCGTGGCGTCCACCGCCCACCGGAGACAGGTGGACGGGGATGATATCTCGCTCTGGGAATTGACCTCGCCGCAGCGCGCATACAGCGGGGGCAAGTACTCGAGGTGGCCCATGCCATCTTCGCTGTCGCCGGGGATGGTGTATTGATCAAAAAAATAACATAGCGCGCGCTGCTCCCAGGTTGAATCAGCGACGCGGTGGAGCGTCAAGGCCGATTCTTCAAGTGCACGCGCTTGCTTCTCCGAGATGGCGGAGCACTCGGTCGTTGGTGTGCTTGCTTGACTCGTGTGAGCCGACGAAGTAGCGCTGGAACTTGCGTCTTTCTTTGCTAGCCGTTCAACTTTCCTGGTTTCGTTACGGAAGACCGCGTCTGGCCGGTAGCCGGGACATGGGCGGCCATAGACGGAACAGTTTCGACAACTGGGGCGGGCTTCATCACACTAGAGTGTCTATTTAGTATGTATTGACAGAATACACAATAGCCTTGGGTTGGATGGCTTTTGAATAATCATCCACATAGCGCCGACAATGAATATGCAACCGATAGTGGAAGTTCTCTTACCTTGATCTTCCGCTTTCGACACAGGTAACATCCAGTACTCGGCTTCCCCCCATAGACCATTGTTCAGCCCCAGCCAAACCAGCACCGGCGCACGAGACTCCAGAAAAGGGCCAAAGATCAAAGCGAAAATACTCCGTACCCCGTGTCGCTGGGTGCGCAAAAAGGCTCCCGGCCCCTCTGGATCTGGGGAAAAAGGGTTCCACAAACGGGGGGAAACGCGCTTATCATCCGCTGCAAATCAACTCGGCTGCCTGGTCCGAGAGGGACTCAGGTGCATCGTAATCGACGAGATGCACGGCGAGAGCTAGGTTGAATAGGTGCTCAGCTCAAATTGATGGCTTCCAGTGTTCACGGAGCCCAGATCAAGGGGAAGAAGAGAGAGATTTCAATACGGTTTGCGACGATCTTCTTTTGTCCCCGTTTCAAATGCCCGCGGATGCCCACGGGCCAACGGGCAGCGCCATTAGTCAGCTCTGTCTTAGGTGCAATGCCCTGGACTGATCACCTCCTATGTATTGAGGTGGATATATGTCTTCGAATTATAGTTTGCAAAAAGCAAAAGTGAAACATTAGGTTGCTGGGCAAACATAATTATGGGTCATCTGATCCTGGTACAGGACTTACAACTTGGAAGCAAACAATTTCAGGCCCGCCTGATGGCCTATTGGCGTTGCGTCTGCCGAAAACACCTTCGATCCAGTCAAGCATAAGGTTGACCTTGTCGAGGAAAAACCAACATCCATGGATTAAGCAGCAAAACATCAGACCCCGGGTGAAAGCGCATACCAAAAAAGGTAAACAGTCCAACTACAAGAATCTTCCATCTACATGACCATCGAGAGTCAAATGAGAATGCATTTTATTCAAGTGCGTAGATTGAACTGATGAGTGAAAAAAATCCCAAGTCTGGAGAGGTATCATCAGTCTCCAAAACCAAAACCAACAAAAGTGGACTCCAGAATGACGCAGACCAGCCTAATGCTGGCATCTTGAAAGAGACAAGTCTCAATGGGGCTGAAAATGACCACATTCGGGATGACGACAACTGCGCGACAAACTACTCCACAACATGAACTCGAAACTCCACAGATGAGAAGCCCTTCTTCCAGGACGAACAAGATCAAACAGAGAAGCTTGCAACACCAGTTTATGCATCGAATCCGTGCTGTCAAACGCACGGGAAAATGGCGAAGGGAATGAGGCGGGCTTGGAAAACGCCAGCAGATCAATGAGAGGCCAAAATGAATCAAACATGCCCGATAAAAACAAAAGGAATCGAAAGACGCGAACCGCCAGCGCTGGTACACAAATGATGGATATCCGTAGTCGTTAGGAAGATAGATGGCAGGCTAGATTGTGAAAGAGAATTGCAATGTGCCGGGTTGGTAGTAGGTCAAGATGGCGCGTCCGGCATGGGTTGGTCACCATCGCCGACGGAAGGGATTGTCGGTGGAGGATCGGAGAACAAAGTGCGGTGGCGGGCATTCATAGTGAGTTCGCTGTCGTCTGCTGAGCCAACGCCTGGTGTGCTAGAGGTACTCTCGATAGCGACGGCATCGTCGGCATCGTCTGGCGGCGGGGAGAAAGACCACACCTGCGTAGCAGATTAGCAAATGTTGAGATTGTGCGCGAGTCTGATGGAGACATCGACATACCTCCATAACCGTTCGGCCAGATCGACTCGCCATAATGACAGCTTTCTCCTCCTCAAAAGCAACCCTCCAAACTGCCTCGGCTGGACTGGACAATTCCCGCAGCAGCTGGCCAGTTTGCAAGTTCCACACCTTGACTCGACCATCGCTGCCGCCACTTACGATCCTCGTATTATCAAACTGAAGACTAGTCACGCTATTATCGTGAGCCGCCAACCGATGGATAGGGGTCATCTTGGTCAACGACCAGACGCGCACGGAGCCATCCGAGCCACCGGTAACCAAGGTATCGCCGCGCATCTGCAACTGTCCAACCAAGGACGTATGCCCTTGCAGAATAGCGTGGCACTGTCCGGAATGTGGGTCCCAGATCCGGACGCTCGTGTCCAAGCTTCCCGTTGCGATACGCCGCCCATCAAACGCTATCGCATAGATCTGGCTGAAATGTCCGGATAGCGTCCGTACACAGCGACCTTGGGAGATACTCCATATCCGGGCCGTCGTATCGTAACTGCCGGATACCACGAGATCGCCATGAATGGCGAGGCAGCGCACACTGGCCTGATGCCCGACCAGGACATTGCGACATGTTCCTGTAGCAAGATCCCATATGCGCAGGGTGGTGTCTCTAGAGCCCGAGATAGCTGTGTTCCGGTCGGACATTTTGAGACATCGTACTGTTGACGTATGACCACGCAATAAGTGTATTCCCGCGCTGAAACAGAGACGGATCATCAGCGCTGTGAGGTTTGTTGCAGTAGAGCGGAACCCAAAACTTACCCAGTCGCCATGTTCCACACTCGTACTTCTCGATCACATCCTCCGCTGACCAAAATGTCGTCCCAAGGAACCATGGCCCAGACCCCCATCACGTGCCCCTGGAGGGTTTTTTGGTTATCCCCATTAGTGTCGTAGACATGAATCTTGGCGTTGTCCAAGGCGACGACAATGTATTTCGAGGTGAGATGCAGACTTGTTACCACGCCTTGATCAGGCGTGATATGACGTTGCGTACACCTGCCACCTTTATTCCAAGCAGATTCAACCATGTACTTTTGCTTGAACTGGGATCGATATGAAACTGGCCGCGTTCGGCGTCGCCGTGATGGGAAGCTCGTCGGAGGCAGCCACTCGCCTGATAGCGTGCGGGGAAGTCCAGGGGCACTCTCGACGGTGGAGTGGTCGGTCGATGCCGTTAACCGTCGGAGGCTGGCCATAGCGCGCGAGTCCGAAGACGATTCCACGGAACGAGCGGTGAAGGAGTCCAAATCATCCTCTTCCGAGATGCGGCGCACCGAGTATGCATGTTTCTCACACAAATTCTTCCAGGTAATATCATCGTTGAGCAGTTCGCGCCAGCGTCGGGATACTTGCGATGATCGGGCGAGGGTCTTGGGATCGTCGATAAATGATAGGACCTGAAAGTTAGGGTGGAATCTTGGTCAGCGTTGCTCATCCTTCCAGCACATGGTGGGCTCGGCGAATATCTTACTCTCAAGCATAACTCATTTGGAAACACCTGAAAAGGATCCTTTCGTAACCTGGGACCGACGTAGCTCGAGACGAAGCTCAGCTGCTGGCTGTCACATACATCCAAGATGCCCTCCAGGAGTTTCTGCTTGCGGGCGTTGGACAAGGTGCTGAAGTGGATACGGAGATTCAACAGAAATGTATTCTCCTCGTCATCGCTAGATTGCCAGCTTGGTGGACGCTGGTGTGGAGTCGGACTGGGCGCGGGCGTTGGGGGAGAAGCGGGAGCTGATGGTAGTAGGTTTGCGGGAATCGGGGTGAGGGTTTTTTTGGAGGCGCTGAGAGAGCGAGCAGGGGTGCTGGTAAAGGAGGAGAGGGAGTCGCGGGTCGAGGGTGTTGAATGAGAGTCCAGGTGGTCGGATATGGGCTGCGAGCTGATCGGCTCATCTGCCATATCGCTAAACGCTGGATCGGGCTCCATCGCGAGAGCTGGCTATATGGGGGTCAAGGCCCAGACTCGATGATCTGTTTCCGTCGCTCTTTCACGGGTCTATGAAAAGAGAGTGCCGAGCGCCAGGCAAGCGTTTGCCAGCCGGCATGTAGAGGATATTCGGAAAGGGGTGGGGGTGCAGACGATAGGAGAAATTTGGAGAGCGGTATGAGGGGTGTCGGTGTCGTCGGATCGGGGAGGCTGGCCACGGGGGGGGTGGGTGACCGAGGGTTATGACAAGGAGTCGGCGACGAAAAGTGGAGATAAGCGCAAAGCGTCGGATCTCGAGCGATCGTTCCTGACTGGTCCAGACTCCAAACCGCAAACTTTTTGTATGTCGAGTTTGTTTTCTTTTCTGATTTTCCTATTCTCGCCTCCCCGAGATATTAGCCCAGCTCGCAAAGGGCGGAAGATTGGCGGCGAAGATCAATCCGAAGAAAAGGGACATTCCGAGCGGAGTCGATGTCGTGACCAGCGGGCCTTCATTCGCCTGACAAAGCCAAGCTCCCCCCGAAGAGGCTCCACTCCGCATGCGATGAAACACTCTGTACGGAGTATTCCGCCTACATTTTAACCCCCGAGTTCCATGGGGAAATCAAGCAGTATGGACAAGGCAGGAGAGTAGGGGGGGTAAGGACCCTTGTATCCTCAGACCTGGCAATCCCGATGGCAATCGTTGTTTGTCAGAGGCAACGAGGCAACGGAGCTACCGATACTGCACCCCAGCGGACGAGCAGATGTTCCCAGATCGACTTCCGAATTGGGCCCAAAGGCAGCCAATCTACGCCTCCCGTCAGGCGCCGACAGGTCAGACAGTCAGACTTTGCAAGCGCGCGCGACCCGGCCCGATGTCCGCAAGGCCGTAATGTTTAGTTCTCCTTTCAGCTGCCTCGTGGCTACAATCGGCGCCCCAAAGTACAGTAGATCGAGGCTCGAGATAAGATCACAGATATCATCCATCTAGTTCGCCCCGAGTCCGTGGACGGCCGAGCGGCTCCTAGGATGTCGACCATGGATCAACCCGTCGGGCGAGGATGATTCAGACTGACGAGACTGACGAATACTTTCATCACCCATGGAGGCATGGTGATTGAAAAATGAGCGGGGGTTCCCGTTTGGAGGACGCGAGAATTCGAGCAATCCGGGCAATTTATACCAAAATGACAGGTTCAGACGTTGACTTGAATCCAACGTCACGCTACGTCGATGTGATCGTGAGCGAGACAGAAAAAAAAAAGGCAATTATGACCACCGCCACACGCCCGCGTTATAGAGTGAAAGGTAAATAGATCTAGTAGCACATCTGGGATCTGCCTCGTCCCAATCTCAAAGCAAAGATGATGGAATAAACGAAAAGAGGCAGTGGTGGCAAGAAAGGTGAGAAGAATGAATAAAATCAGAGGCTGTCCGAAGATGAGCGGTTTTCTAGCAACAAGTGTCAAACAGAGAGGGTATATGGTCCCGAGTCAATCTCGCCGCAAAGTCAAGAAAGCGAGGAAAGTCATGCATGGCTCATGGGGATGATGAGTTGTATGCAATGGACAGGGGTTGGGCGAAATGAGAAAGAAAGATTTCAATGAGCATGTCCAATCTGCAAGAACAGTGGCAGAATCATGCCCAGCACGGACGCAATCAGGTCGCGCATCGACTTGTCCGAGCCCTTTGGTGAATCACGAGAGTCTCCGTACCCATTTGCGGATACCTCGCGCGAGCTCGAGCCCGGTCCGTTCTCTTGCATCGTGTGCATAGCAACATACCTAAGCCGTAGTCAGTATCTGCGAACACACCTACCCAGAACCAAAAGACTTACAAGAACGTGCCACCGGAGAAGAGCAATAGCATTCCGGTGCGCCACAGAGATGCAGCCTGATCGCCGCTAGATGACCCAACCATATGCGCGAAAAGGAAAGTGGCCAATGCACCGACGGGGGCAGCCAGACTAAACACCAGCAAATGCGCTCTCGCGGTGCGGCTCGACAGTCCCTGCTTTAACAGAATGGATGTCAAGCCAAACGATGCAGGCGCCTTGTGGACCATAATGGCCAGAAAGATGATGAAACTGAGCCCTGTATCGGTGCTGGATGCTCCCAACGCGATACCATCTGCCGCGGCATGAATCACCAACCCCGTCGTGGTTGCAAAGCTATGGCTGCGCCGAGAGCTTGAGTGACCGGCATCAAGAAGGCCGCCATTGCGCATCGGAGAGGAGCTTCTCCGGAGACCGGACCCGAGGTTATCAAGGGAGATGTGGTAGGGCTGTCGATCAGGTTTGGTCGGAGCAGCGAACTCGGGGAGTTTGTCAATGAGGTACATCAAAATGAATCCACTGATCAAGGCAACTCCGATCCATGCATGCGGTGAACTCTGCTCTTCTTCCTTGTCTTTTTCCTCCTTTTGCTTTTCAGTCGAGGAATCCTCCTTGCGTGCATTTAGCACAACTGTTTCTTCCAGAGCTGCATCCCTGGTGACGAGCGGCAGCAGACGTTCCCCATCGACCTCGAGGAAGGACACCGGTGTGCTTGATGATGATCTCGAGCCATCACCATCTTCATTCAATATTTGGCTAGGAACGAGCCCTTGTGAAGACCAATCGACATTGGCAGCGCGGGTGCCGATACTTTTGCGGCTGACAGAACTAGCGCTATAGAGGGTCTCAATGCCCTCGGGTATAATGACAATCAAAGATGTACCGACCAGCACTCCCATGCCAATCGAGGAGATTAATCGTAGCTGAGAGGGGGAGAGCGTAAAGGCAAGAGGTAATGAGCCAACAACAAAGGACCTGCGTGAGTACCAGCAATGGCAGACGTTAGCTTCTCTCAACTTCGATGATTGCTCCTCGTCCTCGGCCGGTAATGAAAACTCACGTCACTGCCATCACAATGCTCAGAGCGAGCAGAGTGAAGAGTCCCTCCATGGTGTCCTTTTGGCCTCTTGTCCTGAGCTTTCGCACTTGTGCCACCAGCTCTACAACAAGTCAATCATGATGCCCAATCCGGTGAATGAGATATAAGAGCCGCGATATGTCGCTCGATCGAGCCGTGCAGAAGGCCGAGAATCGAAATACAATGGAGATGGTACGGAAGTCGTCGTTCAAGGGCGATCGGGGAGGAGGGAGGATTGCGAGACTTCGGGAGACCCACGCGGTCTGAGTTCTCCGACTCTCTTCTCAGGTACCGCCCGCTAAATTTGGATCCAAACATGCTGCATGCTGGGGTAGTGTGAGCCACACTCTGCATGAAAAGAATGACGGTATTTTACTTGTTGTCTATCTTGCCTTTATCTCCCTAGAAAGTTGTCTTTTGTAAATGATTGCAGTCTTCGTGCCTTGAACTATTTTACAATCTGCTGTCCAGCACGAGAGAAGAGTCGTTGGTCCAGACGATCTGGCCTCTCAAGTAAGATTAGTACTTTGCTTCATTTTTCCATGCCATCCTATCCTACAGAAAAACCGTAAGTACTAGCATGGACGGAATGCCTTTATTGCAGTAAATCGCGTTATAAGCTAACTTTCAAGAAAAACGAACAGCGTATAATCCTGTCACTTCTTTGCGGCCACGACAAGTCGGACCGATACGTCGCCATGGTAGATGGAACCGTTCAGCGCCCGAGTAGGAAATGGCTCGCGTTCTCGATACGCTCATATGATTCTTCATCGCAAACGGATTCGCCCTTCTCAAAATCACAACACTGCACAGAGCCTCAGCCTCAGCCTCGTGTCTGAGCCTCGTGTCTGGCAGGGTAACGACGCCATAGACCAATCAAGTTCTATATGGCTCATTGATCGGTCTATCATACATGCTAGGCCAATATTCAGCAAATCTGCTCTGTCAATCATTAATGAGTACAATCCATGGAAAATATGGCTCGGCTAAGACTAAGCTACTACCTACGTTGAAGCCACCAACGCCTGAACCCGGTCCCACGACAAGCCCAGAGCGAGTAAATAACAGCCCCAGAGCATTATACACCGTGCTTCACGTCAACATCTACCAACTCCACCGCACTGTGATTCTCCGACCGCGAGGCGTAGTTCACAGAATAGCTGACAGACTTGTTGATGTTACTGTTGCCCCCGGTATGTCTGTTGTACCCTTCCATCGTGTGCGAAGCGTACGTTCGGCGAGCAGAGCCCACCAAGCTGGGGAAGTAGCGACCAACGAGGGCTCTGAACGCGGGTAGGCAGGCACACATAACGGAGATTTGAACCTCAATCACCGACCAGTGAATCAGAGGGAACAGCCCCGAAGTTTGATTGATACCCCAGCGATTGTTCCAGAACACGACGACTCGAATGATTGCGATGATTGTCAACCTAATTTGATAATTAGTACTGATGATCAAGCTCAGAAGGACGAAAGATGGAGAGAGACATACACCGATCCCACGAGGAACATCAGTGCCACGGCAATTTTCTTCTTCAGCGGCAACTGTAATTTGATTACCTCCCAAACAGGCAACACAATCAGAACTGCGTCGACGAAGATGTTGACGAGACAGTTGATCAGAATCGAGACGATGAAGTTGATGCACTTTCCGGATTCTTCCCCCGTCCAGCCAGTCCACGTTAAATGGGTAGGCAAGCAACGGAACGAGTCAACCATAGCCCAGGTGAAACCAATGGCGGCATTAACGGCAATCAGGCCGTATGCGACATATCGGAATGAGCGGGTATGGAAGATGCGAAGGAGGAAAAGGCACACAGAGATCTTTGCGAGAGAAATCTGGATCTTGTACATCACGGCGATGGCTTGGAAGCACTGCGCGTCGTTAGATTCGGGGTTTCCAGATCCAGCAGAGGAGAGCCAACCTGGTAGAACTTGTTGATGTCGTCGAAGGGCACATCCCAGATATTACGACCAAAGCCATAACGGATCACTAGTTGTTATTAGTATTACTCGGTTGGTACAAATTTGTTATTAAGAATAGATCACCTACTTAAGCAGTTGATGGCATACATCCCAACACCTATGATCTGCAAATCGGTTAGAACCGTCCCCTTGGGGAAAATCGATAGACGAGTAGCTCACGAAAGCAACTATGATTGTATAATCATCCCAGCCCCACCCTCCTGCAAGACCGCTGAACTTGGCAATAATTCTTGCGAAGAAGAAGAAAGTGGCCAAGATAAAGGGGATCAGCGTTGACGCCGTGATCATCGGAGGGCTCTGGACTGGGGTGATGTTGCACTCCTTCTCATATAATCTATATGTGGCTGGGATAGTCAGTCTAGGGTTTTGTCGATCAGACAGAGATGGAATGTACTAAAGTATTCCTTGACGGTGCAGTTGCTAGAAACACAGTCCCAGAGTGAAGTGGAACGCGAGCTGCTAGAACAGAAGCAAGAAGTGTTGTTGAGCGAACAATCAGAAGACAGTTGCGCATCGCAAGTCCTCTAGCCATGGAATGTCAGCAATAGATAGAGAAGAAAATTTCCGAATCTGCTTACTGCACAAGAAGGGAATTTATTATTTCCTTCCAAATCCGCTGCGTGTAGGCCAACCACGAGCAGGGCCAAGAGACCAAATAAACACCAACGAAACCTCATCACGACGGCTGGCAAATGCAAGTTCGCCGTGCAAAGAATAAAAAGAGAAACATCCTCCCCTGGGGTGTTGGCAGTTTTTGTTTCGGCTTCCAAGATTCGGTATTAATCTCCTGAAGAAGCAGCGTGGAGCATTGTCTCGCGTGTGCACTGGACTAGTAGACATCAAGTTATGTACAGTAGCTCCGGCAGCTTTCGTTGGCTACGCAGTGGATCCTCGTCGATAAGTCTGAACTCTGGAGACTTGAATCATGAATGTACTGTAAGGTCCAGTGAATCGAGCCCTAAGATGCGTCCCACAGTGAAAGCTCAATCAGGAAGTTGGTCCGGACCAAGTTTTGCCCATCAACACGGCTTCCCACTGCATTATTGGAGGCAAAATTTCGCTAGTATCCACATGCATGTTTGAAAATGCCCAATTGTCTCCGCTGAGATTCAAGGATACTGTAAGTTCAGCCTCATAAGGACTACTTCTGAGTCCTGACTAGGGGAAGAATCTTACAATATCGCCGCGATTTGTCTAGGACTGGCCTGTATGGCACGTGGCATAGTCCATGAAAACCGAACTTTGGGAACCTTAATCGCCGCGTGGCGTAAAAAGAGTCAAAGTCCAATTTTCAGTCTCATTATTCATCTCCTGTAGTTCTTGAACTCGTGCTAGTGTTGCGGTTTGAATGCCCCGGTTGTTTCGGAAAGCGGGAAAAATACTAGTACGCTTGGCAACACTGTCACGAAGTAATTTTGGAACATCGGAATACTGTAGCCCTCGTGCAACGAGGCCTTATCCGAATTTTTTTCCACCAAAAGCTCTCTGTGCCTGAACCATGTACCTATTAATTACCCTCTGTCATACCAATCAAAAGTGGGGAGGCTGATCAAATCATCAAAATCATGAACAGAATTGGCCGAGGGCCAAACTAACAACTAATCGAAGAAGATCCTTCTTGCCCACGCCAAGAAAAGCCCGGCTTTCGAATTCTGCAAGAAAAGCCGGTGACGCCCATGGAATAATGATTCGCAGGTCTGTGCTTTCTTTGTTCGGCAGAGTACTCGTGATCCCTTCCCAACTTTAGCCACCTGATGTTGTTTGTTCCAGTCGTGGATTCTCTAGCCGTTCGTGAGCATAGAGCGCCCAACCTAGCAGTCAAGGACTGAAGTGAACAAGAGTGATGTCAATTCTCGAGAATAGAGAGGGTTTACTAGTTCCGCCATAAGACGGGTATAAAAGTCCAAAATTGCACGTAAAGCTAGATCCCATGTTTATTTGAGCGCACGTTCGTGCAAAATCCGTCCTCGACCATCTTTCGTACCTAGAGATGCACGGGCACCGAACCCAGCTAATTTTGGACTCCACAAAATCCATGGCGCGGACTCAAACAGAAGACAAGAAAAATAAAATTAATTCTTCATAGACACCGGCGAGATATAGCCTATATCGAGTCAGACTCTTTCTGTAGCGAGGTGCGACAAGAGGATAGAGGCGGGGGTCGATGGACACCTACTATATGGACCTCCAGGGCTACCTAAGACATGCCTGAGATCTCTCAAATTTTTGTTAAGGTTGGCATGCATTCTCCTGGGTTTTTCCCTATGTTATGTCATACCTAGCAATGTACCGAGTCCTGGCTCGGTTAAACATCGCTCTTATTCCACCCGGTGTTTCCGAGTGGTCCGGAAGATATATACAGCCGGCAGGGCACCTATAGATGCAATCATTCCATGGAGGCCTTCCCTGAGGGTAGGTAGAGCCAAGTCCACCCCTGTCTTCAGAAACAAGCCTAGTGTTCATTGAGCACTCTACGAGCATCAATTTGCTCGTTAACTTTCTTTGGAAGCTCCACAAGGAGGTAAATACCTAGGGTGCTAAGTTTCTAGATGTTCTCTCTGAATGGATCCAGGACATTGACCCTCAAGGCTACACGCACGGTAGGTAGGTGCCCGGGCAAGCGAGGAATTGCCGGAAAGTTGCAGCCAGCTAGAATTTATGGGTATCTATGAGCCTTTATGCTTGTGAGACTAATGATATAAAGGGCCTTCTTAAAAAGGAATACCGGGGCTGCGGTAGGTTTAGAATAATACTACGATGACTAGGTCTGGAACACGCTCCTCCAGCTCTCTAGATGGAGTTTGCTATACATTTCTTGCTCCACTTGCTTGGGTATACAGAAGATCAAGATCAACGGGTACAAAAATAATTGAAATCAGCCCACAGCATGAGATACACTACAATGTCTTCTGGTATGGCTAGGAATTTCCCTCAATGCTTGCGATAATCAACCTTAAGTAGGTTTTCGCACTGTCCACCGAAGCAATCGGCAACAGGAAGGCGTCACCCACCTACTACTAATTCCCCTAGACTGTGGGCGACCCAAAGGTTAGAAGTATACCAACAGACCTAGTCAATTTTTGAAGATCTGACCACTCTCAAGAGTATTAGGTACCCACCCTATCTGCAGATTTCTGAGTCTCATAGGTCTCGGCTGGGGAACACGACCTGTAATTCGGATACTTCGAGTCAAATGAAGCTCTCGGATGAGGTCCAAGAGATATGTGGTATGGATGAACGGGGAAAGGGGAGATATGTAGGGTCGCCTTTATCCTCCTTTTATGAGGCACGGAAATTATCTGCCCAAATGGTAGCTACCTCACGCGAAAAAAAACTGCACAAGAAATTACCGCTAGATAAAGGATGTCCCTCTTGGCCCCAAGCGTAGCCTTTTTCTTGACATCCGCCTGGTATCTACCTAATGGAGCAAAGGCAACCAAAAAGGTTAAGAACGGGCACTTTAAATATCCCTGCAAAGTTAACTATCGTTCGATTTCCTATTTGAGTCATACTGGGACGGAGCCTTAGCTTGGCTACCCGTTCCTCGTGTTCCGCACTAGCGTCGTCCCCAGATTCAGGCCTTGCCATCACTTCCGTGGCCCGTCTAGACTCTACACCACGGATCCCCCGCAAACCCTACGAGGAAGGGGAATAAATATGGGGCAGATATCCACAATTGAGTTAACAGGTATGGATTGCTTTGTAGATCAATTTGATGAGCTCTGGCACCATGACCAGTCGGGCCAAATCCGAGACCCACGCTCATTCTGTGCACAGTGAAAGTCCTCTGGATGAAAAGGATTTCTCTGCTCAGCCAAGGTCACTTGAGGCGACATTCGATGCCTTTGGAGGCGCACCATCTCCATGGGGTCGGGGTCATTTGCAGCTCTATGGAGCATGCTTTCTGATATACCTATGTTCCACTATGAACGGCAAGTGCTGATCATTCGGTAGGAAGAGGTGGATTATTTGCGTTCATGCTGACATCAAATACCAGGTTTCGATGGATCCCTGATGGGTTCAATCAACGTCCTTCCCGAATACCAGTCATACTATAATCTCGGGGCAAGCGGCGCGTCTTCGACGGGGCTTGTCTTCTCAATCTTCAACATTGGACAAATGGCAGGCGCTTTGTTCATCTGGGTCAACGACCTTTTCGGTCGTAAGATAACTCTAGTAGTGGCGGCTTTCGGTGTCTGTTGCTCCGCAGTATTCATTGCTCTTGCTCCAACTCTGCCTTTGTTCATTGCAGCACGATTTTTGCTGAGCTTCTGCTCAACCATTTGCTGCGTCGCGGCGCCGATGCTGCTGGTTGAAATTGCCCCTCCTCTTCATCGCGCTACCGTGGCTGGTATTTACAACACCCTTTACTACATGGGTAGCATCATTGCCACATTCAGTGAGATACTCAATTAGCCCGTTGGAAACCCTCCTAAACCCATCACTAACGCCCGCACAGCAATGTATGGTGCCAATCTTCACTTGAACGGGAATCTTAAGTGGCGACTTCCTCTATGGCTTCAGATCCTTTGCCCGGGATTGGTATGTCTGGGAAGCGTCTTATTACCCGAAAGTCCTCGGTGGCAGATTGCGCAGGGAAAGTATGGTGAGGCGCGCCAATTTATCATCCAACATCATGCCAACGGAGATGCCAATCATCCCATTGTCGCCATTGAGATGCAGGAAATCGAGGAGTCGCTGTTTGCGGTCCAGTCACGACCGGCCTTTGCTTACTTTGATGTTCGAAGCTTATTCAAGTCTCGATCCCGTCTCTATAGACTCATGCTTGTGGTGGCCATGGGCTGGTTCGGGCAGTTTTCTGGAAATAACGTGACCAGCTATTATCTCCCGATAATGGTCAAAAATGTGGGAATTACATCCACCAGTATGGTTCTGCTATTGAACGCGATCTATGCAGTCACAGGATGGATTGCAGCAACTCTTGGAGGTACTTACTTCAGCTCTTTTATTATTTAACAAGAATGCTGGCTAATGCCCAACTACTATAGCTCGTCTACACGATATTGTGGGTCGACGTAAAATGCTCATGGGATCGTGTCTGGGCATGTCCGTCACACTAGCTATTGTCGCTGGCACAGCCGCTTCCTACGAGCTCACTGGAAGTGTCCCGTCAAGCTCTGCCAGTATCGCCTTTATTTTTATCTTCGGCGTAGTCTTTGCTGTGGCGTTTACCCCTATGCAACCCATTTACCCAGCCGAGGTCCTGGCTAGTGAGTTAACATTTTCCAATCGCACCCACCACATGCCTACAGAACTGATCTTTGTAGACGATATGCGAGCCAATGGCATGATGGTATTCCAGATAACAGCAGCGTGTGCCAGCTTTGTCAACACATTCGCAGCTCCGATTGCCATGGAGAAAATCAAATATTGGTTGTAAGTAATGCATTTGCTTGATATGACCCTGCATCCCTCTGACAGTCACACAGCTACGTTTTCTTTGTCTTTTGGGATATTTTCGAGTTTGGCTTTATTTACCTGTTCTTCGTGGAGACCAAGGGCCGTACCCTCGAAGAATTGGACGAGGTCTTCGAAGCTCGTGACCCTCGAAAAGCCAGCACCCGGAAGCGATACTGAGGATCGAGACAAGCCAGAAGCTTACCGGGTAACATTGTGCTCAACGACCGACTGTCCCTGTGAAGAACACTGTAAGGGGGTAAGCGAGAGAGCAAGAAAAAGAAAACCGAGAAGGGAGCGAGTTGGCGAGTGGGCACAGTCAAGTTCACCACAGCTCCATGTTGTTGCACCGTATGGGGATTGCGCTCAATATAACGTTCTCTCTCGTAATAATAGCCTCATTAGACGATAACACCTAATCTATGCCAAAAATGATCAAATTATACGCATCATTGCCCACTTGTCTCTCCGCATCCGCCAGGTACTCCCCCCAAGTCCCGAGACATGGAGGGCACCTGCGCCAGCGGGCGGGAGTTCCGAAAGCAATGCCTCATGCGACGTTGACGAGTTGTCATTGATTAATGCGTACATTTTGCATGTCCACCCTGTGACGGCAATACATCGGAAGCAATGGTCTGATAAAACTCAACAGGGGGTGGCATTGGTCGCCAAGTGCCTTGAGATTGCTCGATGTGGTGTCGACACGATAGCCTCAGACTGGTTTCCAAACCACATGCTATGCTGGAATCATGCGTGGCATCTGTTCCAAAATACACTGGCCCTGATTCTTGCAGCTGCTTTGGATACAACCGGGGCAGAAAGTGTGAGCGCTGCAATGAGTATATCACCAAATCTCTGGATCTGCTCGCGGAAATGGAACCGTATGATGCTAGGGCTTCACGAGGCCGACGGGAGATTCAAATTCTTTACGACAATATCCGGAGTCGAGAGGATTACACTCCTACTGTTGAATTTGATATGTCAAGCTCTTTGGCCCTCGATCTTTTGGATGAGGAGATGATGTGGTACGACGCCGAGTGGGTAAACTTCCTCTGCGGCTATAGTTGAGACTTCCCACGCAAGAAATCTAAGATACCAAATGAGCCTTCTATTAGTAACCACACGTTCATTCAGTATTCAAATTGGCTATGGTATAGATTGCCAGGCCCCGGCACTAAGTCTCCAAATACCTGCTGCATAACTAATCACGACTCCCATCTCACAGCAAATAAGCAGAGAAATCAAAAGCAGCATTTGCATTCCCGGCAGCCAGACCAGCAGCCTTCAAAGCTGCCCAGTTAACATCATCGATGCCAACCTCATAATCCCAGCCCTGGTGCGGATCCGCATTCGGCAGGATCTGCCAGTAAAACCAAGGAATACCAGCAGCCGTAATCGACGAAGCCCAGTTCTTAATATTGGCATCTCGAGTGCTTGCACTCAGCGCACTTCCACCATTGCAGTCGTTGTTCGAAGCGGTGGTGTAGCATGAACCCCACTCTTGCATTATGAGCTTCTTTCCAGCGTCCTGCGCTTTGGTAACGTATGGCTGCAAGGCACTGGTCGCAAAGTCTCCGGTGCCATAGGCGTGGATTGCGAGTATGTCAAGAGAGTCGCAGGTGAAATACGCATCTAGGAGGGAGTTGGCCAGCCAGGCACCGCCACCGGTCGTGACCAGGATACCAGTTTTGCCAGCGAGGTTGTCCTTGAGTGCTTGTGCCATGGTGCACTGCCATGCTGTCAAAGCACTTGGGTTTTCCTGGATTGTTCGTTAGAAGAATAATCATGATTATGAAAACGGTTATCATACCTGATCATGCATGGCCTCATTCTGGGCCTCAAAGGCAAAGATGTACTCGGAGCTCTGGCTCCAGGTCTTCCCATTCGCCGGGTTGACGTGAGCAAGAACACGCGCAATACGCTCCTTGAAGTATTCAATTGCACTGCTATCGGTGTAAAAGTCACCGGTGCCATACCACTGCCCGTAGAAGTCGCTCGCAGCCTCCAGGGCATTGTAGCTGTGGATGGAGATGAGCAGCTTGATACCATAGCTGTGTGCCTTCACCATGAAGGTGTCGAGACGGTTCAGCACGGTATCATCCCAGTCGCTGGGGCTACTGCCTTGGAGGCTGTTGAAGGAGTCGATTGGGGTTCCCTTGACAGTTCCCGACTGGCCTATTTGAACAGTTAGTATTGCATCAGGTCGTGATCTATGAGGAAGAGAAACTATACCGTCAAGCCACACTCGGAGGACCTTGACACCGGCACTCCGAAGGCTTGAAAGAAGGGTGGTCGAGTGGCTGTCGGTCAAGCCGGCAGCATAGTAGAGATTGGACCCAGAAAAGGATTTTGCGGCCCGGGTAACGGACAGGGAGGACAAGCCGTACAGAATTGTCGTGAACGAGAACAACTTCGTCATGGCAATTGAAGATTGTTTTTCTGATTTTGAAGTTTCTCACTCCATTCTCCGCCGTTCATATAACTACTCGCAGTACCCTGGCTATCATGTAAGTGCAACCCAGGTTGTAATGGCAATCCAAGATGCGATGATACCTGCATGATGGGGTATTCCAGTATACTTCCCCATGTTTCGAAACAAGCCATACCAGAAACGGTTTGGTTAGATCCACGAATGTCAAGGATTGGCACTTTTGGGTTTCACCTTCGGGGGCGAAAACGGCACGAGGTTCGAAAGCCCGTCTGAGGTGGCCACCTCAGAAACACACAGATTATCGATCGCCTTTCTCCAAGCCTCACAAATAAGGTAAATACTTGCCTTGGGGCATATAGCTCCTTCCTAATCAAATCAGGCAATCTAGGCCTATTTCGTCTTTTGGCCTCCCCCGAGTAACCTCCTTCCCTCATCCCTCATCGTCCACCCCGCATCACTATCTCGCATTGTCTACCGCCATGGCCGTTAATTCGGAGGCTACGCGGATTAGTAGTAATAATTAACAGAAGGGTTCGAGCTTTTAGCTTAGCGAGTAGTAGTCCTAGAAACACTAGAGATATACCAAACATTATTAAAAGCGTTTGAATTCATTCAAGAAGATAGCGAGCCGATTAAAGCCATGGTTTCGAGGCAGCTGGGTTTAAAAAGTCTGACCAAGGCGAGTTTTTTAGGTACCACCTAAATTCTAACAATACTATTTTTTCCTGATAGGCCACTTCCCGTTTTGGGTGATGTGACCGACATCTCCCGGTGACACGAGATCCTACTCCTCACACTGTGGCTGAAACAAGTCAGACTACATCAGCTCTGTTAACCTTTTCTTCAGCAGGATCTGGAGATTGGGGATAGATATGCGGGGATGCGGAGAAGCAAAATCCGGGGCTAGTTTTGCATCCGATAGAATCTCGCACTAGCCCATAAAGATCGCGGCTTACAACGGATGTTGTTGCGGGTGCCAGCACCTATGTGGTCAAGGTAAGATCTATTCGAATGTAACGTACAACACGAAAGCGAGCAAGGCATCTTCCAAATGGGGTAGATGGTTCATCACTCAAGCATCTCCATATTCCCGGCACAAGCCCCTGGCCTAGCGAGCGTGCTTCGGCAAACGGAAGCCCAGATACGGCAGATACTTTCCCGGATGCCAGTAGACGAAGAGTGCAACACAAGGATAGATGACCAAGGCGTCAAAGACGTACAAGGTCCACTCGTGCGTATTAAGATATCCCGTCACACCCTCGGTAAACTCAACTAGACGGTATATGGAACGGACCTGGCAGGATTGGTAGAAATGTCAGCGGCGAAAAGGTCTCTAGTTCGGTTTCATGAACACTCACCAAGATCAACAAAGTAGTGAGATTCACAACGCGCAACAATGCTGGCCAGTGTTTCTTCTTGGCAACGCCGTCGATAATGTAGTCCTCTTCACCAAACATCTCATACCTCTCATTCATGGTTTTGGTGAATCTTTTCGAGGTGACATTGAAGCGGACAGCAGCCACAGAGAAGAGACCGAACGCGGCCAATTGTACAATAACACCAGCCTGCGCAATATGTTTCCCTCGATTGAGCTTGTTGGTTGCATTCGAGTCACTAGGACCGACCGACGAAATCATGATCGCTCCAATTAGTTGAAGCAAAAGAGCAACAACATCGAAGCCCACGAAGAGTGGGGTGATGAATCTCGGGGGCACCCAGCACAAACGGATGGTTCGTTCCTCGCGGGGCACGACCAAGAAGAGGATGCGACTGAATAGGACGTAACAGCAAGCGGCCATGAGGACTGGCGCGAGAACGATGAGCGAGAACTGAAGGATGTAAATTGGCTTGTCCGTTACATTTTGTGTCGAGATACTCCGGCCAATGTAGCCGACTGCCTCCACTGTGAGTGATGTTAGCGTGAACACCCGGGATCGGCCTGATCAAGAGGATCTTTATCCTGCTTACTTGCTGCCGCAATAACCATGACCACCCAGACCCATGACTTATATCGAATCCATTGAACGAATGTCAAGATGAATGCAATTCCATACAGCACTGCCGCCACAATGGCGACCGCAAACGACGGATTATAGCGGTAAAACGAGAAATTGCCATCTTGTTGAGTGGAGCGGCTCTCGGGGGCCATGGTTTTTTTTTTCTGCAGAGGATACAAAGGGAAGTTCTGTAGAAAAGACGAATTGATGAATGTTGGGTGTTGGGTCACAATGAAGCACAACGAAGGAAGAAGGGCCCGCTTATATCCTACGATAAGACTTGCAGAGTAGCCTGTGAGGCAGATTCCACCATAAGCATGGCCGTGAATCCCAAATTGCGAGTCAAGCCACACTACCAAAGTGGTAAGCAGCTCGTCAGTCCAACTAGGGGAGCAGGATGCCGTTGATGTTCTCGATCAATTGGCAACGGTTGTTTGGGATAAATGCCTGGCTTTTGGCATCGCTCCAGGCCAGCATATCGACCACATACCAGCAACTCAGCCACGGCACTGACGGAGCGTTTCCGAATTTCCCAAGAGTTAAAAGTTCAAGCTGTCACTACTTTTCTTGTCCAGAATCCAGATCCGTTCGTGTTCTTGACAACCACGAAACAGCTACCTGATTAGGAAAGGCGGCCCCATATCAGTATCGAGGCCGGTCACCAATCAGCTTCCTGTGAGCTCCACCTCGGAGATGGCTGAGCCTCCCAAATCCCGCCATGGAACTGTACTTCTTGACATCTCTGGGACCTCTCACGAATGTTTTTACCCCTTTTGTACCCCGGACGGGCGTCAGAAGAAATGAGAATGAACTGTGCATTGGATACATGAGCAAGAATGCCTTTTTACGGTCGCCCAAGCAAAAATTGCCAGAGTTGCCGAGAGAGGCGGATAAAGGCAAGTCTGCGTGATGGATCACTACCAGGATTGAATCCCAATAATCTGATACGTGGAACAGTGTGACCGTCTCGACCCGGTCTGTTCGCAATGCAAGCGAGCGGGGAAGCCATGTGGTGGCTATCGCGATGTCCCGTCGTTGCTATTCCGCGACGAGAATGACAAGACGGCTCGCCGGTCTGCGGCGGCAAAGGCCAAATCAGAGGCCCGCCGCAAGCCGATGGACAGCTCTGACAGCTCCGATGAGGGCTCCGGAAGCTCTCCGAATGGATCGAGCTCGTCTAGATTGGTTCATGTTCCCCAGCCTGAGACGACCCGGATGGCATTGGTCCCCACAATGCCAGCCGTAGTTCCCACTACCATCGAAGATCAAGGACTGAGATTCTTCTTCACTCGGTTTGTAAGTGCCATATCTGGTATGACGGGAGATGTTCCCTCTGGGCTGGATAGCTCGCCCTTCCTCAAGGCCATTCTCATGCAGCTGCCCCTGCGCGATGCAACCATCTCGGTTGGACTGGCGGCCATGTCCAATGTCAGTCAGGACCGAGCGTTGTCATTAGCGGCTCGGGAGAAATATGTGGCGGCAATCAACGTGGTTCGAACGGCGGTCCAGAATCCAGAACGGGCAAATGCCAACCAAACGTTCCAGATCATCATCATGCTAACACTATACGAGGTATGAGCCCTGGTCCCCCTGCTGGTCTGCGATGCGGGAGCCCTGTCCCTTTTCGCTTGCATATCTGATTGAATATTGATAGATGGTCTGCTGCACGCGCAATGAGCTTGACTCTTGGACAGTCCACCTGGATGGAATCGTGGCACTAGTCAACCAGGCTAGCTTTAGCGATGCTCTGAGAACCGTCAACTCACGCCCACATCTGCAGTATCACTTCATTACAATTATCAGATATTTTCTCGCCCAAGGGGCCATACCCCCGCATCTGATGGACTGGTCCCCTGATCGTATTCCCAATGCCAAGCCAGATGAGATTCCTGCAGTCCGCTTGGTCGACATCCTCATTCGCTTCATGAAGCTACACGCTTCAATTCGGATTGATCCGGATCCTGATCCGAGAACAGCTGCAAGCTCGGCCCTGATTTTCGACGTGGAATTAGAAGATTGGGAAAACCAGCTCCCAAACAGTTGGCAGTTTTCTTTGGAGAAATCAGATGACTTCCAACGCACATTCAATGGAAAGTACATCGCCTATAACGATGTGTGGGCGCCAAGAGACCTCAATCATTACTTCTGGGCGCGTCTGATGGTGAATGAGATGATTGTACGCCATCTCTCGAGGATTGAAATGCCAACACCGGACGATGTTGAGCAGCGAAGAAAAGCGCTGGACACTACTTCGCGGATGGCGACATATATCTGTGCTGGCGCAGCGAGTCAAATGGGAGCCTTTGGTTGTAGGCTTCCAGCTCCTGGACTCGCGCAACTTCCACCATTAAATGGTGTCTTCATGTTGTTGTTCCCTCTCGCAGTTGCAGGGGGAGCCGCTGGAGCTGACGACGAAGTACATAAGTGGGTGGAAGACACACTTCAGAAGATTGGGCGAAAGATGGGCATCCGACGAGCCCTGGAGATGATCCCAACGCTGCAGCGAGTCCGTGAGCGAAAACTGAAAGAATTTTGTATATTGCATTAAGGGAAGCTTTGAGGACGAAGAATATTACAAGCTGAGGCGGAAAGTACCTTACTCATTGTCTCGATCACCGGGGCACTAGTCCCGATTAGGTAATACTGAAGCTGTTTCTCGACGCGATCAGACGCGTCTCCTTCTCATCTTTTTGCATTTTCCGCACCTCACTCTCCGAACTCGCCATCGCATATTCAACATGGCGCTTGAAGACGAATGTAAGGCGGTGCCAAGGCGACCCTCTCTCCACGCTTTCTGGCGCATTAGCTGACACGGAAGGGTTCCAGGGACGTGCGATGCGAACGATGCGCTTCAGATCACGGTTGTGCAGCCGGGCGAGACGAAGCCAAAAACTCTCTCGGCCTTTCACCCTCAATTCACCTACCCCATTTTTGGAGATGAAGAGCGAATTTTCGGATACAAGGGCTTGATTATCCGCTTGCGCTTTGCCGCTCATGACCTCCGGCCTCACGTTCACATTTCCTACGACGATCGATTCAAGGCGGTTGGTGAGGTAGCTGCGACAGATCTCCTTGGCGCTTTGAAGCCATTTGTGCAAGAAGGTGGGTTTCAATATTTTGTCATTGGTCGAGGCACTCACTGACACTGCGACCGTCCTGAACAGAGGCATTGATCAATCTCTCCGACTACGAGAAAGCTGTGCAGGATGATTCTGACGCAAAGGACTTTACACCTCCGGGCAAGCTTGTCTACAGTTACGAGGCAAATGAGAGGACCTATGAGATCTGGGCAGGATCTCTCGCGGACCCAGCTGTGCGACGTATTCTCGACCGCGCGCAGGTCCTGGTGTCATTGTTCATCGAGGCCGGCACACCGTTGGCGACGGACGACCCAGAATGGACACTGGAACGGTGGACGATTTACTTTGTGTGAGTGCTCTAGTCATAGTCTAGCATCCGCCTATTGCAACTCTGACAGAGACAGCTACGAGAAGGTGACACCCCCGACGCCAACGGCTTCATCCTACTCAATTGTCGGATACGCCACCACCTACCGGTACTGGCTTTACCAGCGAGATCGTTCAATCTCACCAACTGTCAAAGATGACGCCTTCCCACCTCCTGAAATCAAGCTTTCCGAACTCCCATCCCGGCTCCGCATCGCCCAATTCCTCATCCTCCCCTCACACCACCGCGCGGGACACGGCACACATCTCTACACCACTATTCATGCCTCATGCATTGCCGATCCCACGATCATCGAGCTGACAGTTGAGGATCCAAATGAGAGCTTCGACGCTCTGCGAGATACGGCTGATTTTTGCCTCCTGCAACCCGAACTCGTGAAGCGGAAAGTCAGCCTCAATATCGATCCCAGCGGGGCTTACTCTCGCAAGAAACGCCTCAGCTCTGTGCCAACCGCGGAGCTCATCCCACTGGATGTTGTACGCGATATTCAAAAGTCCTTCAAGATCGAGGCAACTCAATTTGCCCATATTCTGGAGATGTACCTCCTGAGCCAGATTCCCCCTAGCCACCGCCTGGCCGGCGGCGTCAATCTGGCACGCTTGCTGATCAAGAAAGGGACGGCCGACGATCCCAATGATCGGCGATATTACTGGTGGCGTATGCTTACGAAGCAGCGGCTTTACAAGAAACACAAGGAGCTGCTGCAAGAATTGGAGCTGACCGACCGATTGGAGAAGCTTGATGAGACTGTTCGGAACGTGGAGGAGGGATACGAGATCAGGCTCAAAGCTGTTGAGGGTCGCCTGCCAGGCGCTGCAGATGAGGCTGTCCCCGTCGCCATGACCTCTCGAAAGAAGCGCAAGCTGACCGTAGAGGATGACGAAGATGAGGACGAAAATGGAAGCGAGGCGGCTAAGCGTCCAAAGGTTTAGACTGAGGGTTTCCAGGACGGAGAACAGCTTGGATGGAGACCCAGGATCAAAAGCACAAGGGTCTATGCTGTGACCACCTGATTGCTAAAAAGTAATTTAATGTCTCGAACACTTTGCAATCAACACCAGGCATTGACATCCCATTCTATTTGAAGACCGTAGGATTTCGGGTAAAACTTTTTATATTGCATGAGATTGCTGCGAGAAATAGAATGGATTTTGTACTTGAGAGTTTGTTTGGAGAGGAACCTCACTGCAAGCCTGCAAGGAGCCTCGCTGGGCGGGTGCTCGGCAGATCATTTTTTCCGGCATCAGCCTCCGTCACAGCTGTAGCGGAGCTCGAGGGCAAGTGTCGCTACGTCAAACAACTCGAGATATCTTCTACGGGCCCCTCCATTGGGCTTATTCGCCGGTTCTTATCTGACCGACTCGCCCATAAATTGCGAGTTTGTGTGTTGCCCGCACTAATTACCGATTGCACACAACCCATCATCCCTCCCACCTCGGCGCATCCCACGCCAGATCACACTTCACAATGGTATCGCCCGGATCTCTGATATATACTAAAGCCCATGCACTAACTCACCTGCCTACTAGCTTCCCCTCGGCCTCCTGACGGCCGCACAAGGCCACCCGATGCTGGTGGAGCTGAAGAACGGCGAGACTCTGAACGGCCACCTGGTCACCTGCGACAACTGGATGAACCTGATCCTGCGCGAGGTCGTGCAGACCAGCCCCGAAGGCGACAAGTTTTTCCGACTGCCCGAGGTCTACATCCGCGGCAACAACGTACGTCCCCGCCCGCGCGAGGGCGAGTCCTTGCGCAAAAGCGATATCCCGTGCGATAACTAACCCCTCGCCAGATCAAATACCTCCGTGTCCCTGATGAAATCATCGAAATCGTGAAAGATCAGCAACAGAATCAACCACAGAATCGCCGCGGTGGCCACGGACGAGATGGAGATCGTGGACGAGGCCGTGGTGGTCGTGGTGGGCGGGGCCGGGGACGGGGTGGACGTGGCGGTGGTGATCGCGGTCAATGAGAGACGGTTGAGGTTGACTTGCATGGCTGAGGAACAGAATACAATGAAATGAGATACCCTGCAGCAGAGAGTGGGTAAGGTCGCTCGCTGGGAGGTCCCCATAGGATTGGATTGGACGAGCATGGCCATGGCGTATCTGGCTCTGTATTTTCAGTGGGAATGGGCTTTGGATCGGTTGCGATCTACGAATACTACATATTGAAAAGCCCAAATACTCGAGCTGTTCCTTGATTGACTAGGTTGAATGAATGTAGAGAATAATGCTTGCTAAAGTGCCCCACGAGAGATCGATATTGATCACGTGACTGCGGTCAAGTCTAGTCAGATCGTCGCCGCAACTTGAACCATTCGGAGTACTCCAGCATCTCGTCATGTCACGGCGAGTGCTGGTTCTTGATGGACTGTGGTACTCGCTATGTCCGTCGTTCAGCCCATTGGCGCTGACTCGTCCCAATCCGCTATTGAAGCAGCGGAAACTAAGCTCCCGACCGAGTCCACCCCCAGCTCGTCACATTTCGGCGCCGCCGAGGAATCGGTGCTACAGCAGCAATGCCAGCAAGAACGACACGCGCGTTATAAATGAAGACACCTCATCGCGCGAGCTCATCAATGCCACCTCTCCACCCGTCGCCGAATCAATCTCATTGCCGGATGGGCTGTGGGAGAACGACCACGGTGGCTTCGATCACGAGGACTCATTCAAGAACCACGACGAGGAAGAATTGTCGGCGAAGCGAAAGAAAGCAGTCAACAAATGGCCTGGTGTTTCCAAGTATGCCGCGGAGAAAAGCAATGACAGCCTAGAGACGCTGTTACAGACGGAAATGGCCAAGAAACCAAACATTACATCTGCGACAAACATATTACGGCTGTTAATACGGGATCGCGGTGTCAAACCGTCGGCGCGGCATTATAAGGCTCTTATACTGGCGAATTCGGATGCGTTGCATGGATCGCCGATGTTCGTCAGAAGTCTTTTGGAGGAGATGGAGAAACAAGGCATTGCGGCGGACTCGGGGACGCTGCATGCTGCATTGCAGGTATGTCATACCCTGATTGAAACGAACTTCCCAGCAAGTTCTGGCTTTCTAATATTTCGTTCCTCCGTGATAGGCACTTGCTGTACATCCAGATTTTTGCCTCCGTCAGGAAGTCCTCCAGAAACTACGAGATCGATGGCTCACCCTCAGCCCGGCTGGTTGGCATTTCGTGGTCGCGGGTCTCCTGCGTGAGCATAAGTTCGAAATGGCGCTTGAGCAAGTTTCGCTCATGCAGCGAAAGGACATTCATGTTCAGAACTGGCTGCATAGCTCAATGATCTACCATCTTTGTGACTTGGGCGAACTGGATGAGGTGCTCCGCCTGATGCAGGTCCGTGTCAGCCAGGGCCACGACATGACGTCTGAACTATGGATGCATGTGCTACGAACTGCAATTGAAGCGCAACACTATATGGCAACACGCTTTGTCTGGCGACGCATGGTCGAACTCGGCTACCTCCACCCATCGACGACCGTGTGTAGCGATGTGCTAAGACTCGCGGCCAGCTTCAGTGACATCGAGATCGCCAAGTCCGTGTTCAGCCACCTCGCCAGGCGTGCGCTCTCTCCGACTGTGGAAGACTACCAACAGCTCGTTGTGGCCAACGTCGGTGTAGGCGACCTTCCCGCAGCATTTGGCGATCTTTGTACAATGCACGAAGCCGGCCTCGCTATTGATCAGATGACGACCCAACCCATCCTCGCTTATATGATCCAAAGCAAGACTGACCGCCGGGATGCGTGGCAAATCCTCAAGAAACTCCATAATGAGAAACACGACATTCCTCTGGCGAGTGTCCGTGTCATTGCCGAACTCTGCGAACACGACGCCGAAAATGACCCGACAGTGGTGGATGATGCAGTGGGCTTCTACAATGAGATCCACACGCTCTGTCCGCAAGGCGCCGATCTCCAGGTTTACAATGCATTGATCCGGATGTGTCGCACGGCGGGCAAACGGGAAGCTGGCATCTTCCTGGTCAAAGAAATGGCCACCCTCAACGTCATTCCGGATGGCGGCACCTTTGAAACCATCATCCTCATGTGCCTGGACGCGGGAAATTACAAGTCCGCGCTCATGTACTTGTTGGATCTGTCCAAGCGGGAGGCGACGGTCAGTCCTAAAGCGAAGGAGGAAATCCGTAGCCTTTGCGCGCAGTCGGTCAACGAGTATGCACTGCGGCTGCAGTATCACCCTTTGATCCAGAACGAGGATATACCAGCCTCGGACGATGACGCAGCGAAGGCTTTGGTGTCCAAACCGCCTCGCAACCCCCGTCACAAGCTTGGCCGCGAAGAGAGAATTGCATACAACAAGGAGCGACGATCGAGGAAACGTCGCCGACTGGCATTAGAGAGATTAGCGGCAGAAGGCAAGGCGGGTTCGGAAGCTGTGAGCGATCTGGATCTGGAGGATTTCGACAGTGAGGTCGATTTCGATGAAGTGGACGAGGTGGTGGAAGGAAATAGCAATCAGCGCCCTACCTCGTCCAAGACAGGCGAATAGCAATCTCGGCCTTCCGCTGGGAAATGTGCTCGCTGCAGTCTCGGCTGCAAGAAGCTGCAGGTCCATGCAGATCGCCAATTTTTGTGTCCCATGGAAGTCGGATAGATGAAGGAGGCGTTTGCGGTGGGACAAACATAACGGCTTCGTACGACGAGTACCCTACCGGATATCACCATTCTTTGACTGTACTATATGCCCAACAAATCTATCCTGTAAATTCGAACATTGAAGGACGTGAATATTACTCCTTTTCTTCATCATTCAAAACCCTGCCGAGCATGGCGATAACCATGTTGAGTACTACTGTTCAAGATTCGTGGCGCCGACCGTTTCATTCATCGGCAAGACCCAGTTAACCCGCGATCAGACGCCACGAACCACAGGGCTGCCCTCTCCGTCTCTCCGAGAGTCTCCATTACTCCATCAAGACCCACCGGCCCCAAAAATAGCGCGAATCGCCCCGAAACGCCTGGGGGACGATCGGCAGTTCGAACTTGTTGGAACTTGGATGGTGAGACTCGGTAGGAACATCACACAACCCGGTGCTTTCAGGGGTCGACTGGCGGGTGGCTTTTGTCGAGAGATTACCCGATTGGCATCATGTGCGAACTCGTTTCACCACTTGGCTCTTGCTGGTTGAGTTTGATTATTCCCCTGAGGATGACGATCTTCGGCGGACCGAGAAGAGAGACCAAGGATTGGACCGAGTGGTTGGAGACTTGATATGGTTGGAGGAGTGGAGTCGGCAAGAGTTACAACTTACAAGGGAGAACAGCACGCAGCATGCCAGCAGCAGCCCCTCGACTCTGCTTCCAACTCCTGTAGCTTTCCACCTTCGACCTCGCTTCTCTCTCAGTTGTCTGATTTATCTCTCCACATTATTATCTCTCCGCTCTATAACTCCGTTTCTCTGCCTACTTCCCACTTCAACTTGTATAATACCATCCACCCTCTCCCAGTGTCTATAATATCCCTTCTCCCTGGATAATTCCCACCATCGCCATCATGCAATTCACCAATCTCCTCCCCATCATCCTCTCCACCTTGAGCCTGACCAGCGCTCTCCCCAACGGCCAAGCCGCCACCTGGAAGGCGACCAACTTCCAGCTCGAATGCTCCCCTGGCGGTTGTGCCTACCGTTTCAATATCACCGCACCCGCGTCCGAGAACGCGCCTGGTTTTGATACCTACTGCGAGGGCCTGACTCCCAACGCGACCTCCTGCGCCGACGATACAATCACGGCCGCGGTCAGCCCCTTGACCAACCCAACATGGAATGTCAAGGTCCAGCACGAATGGCATGTTATCGAGGAGGAGTACAACTCCGAGGCTACCTACTGGCAAGCCGGCAGTGCCAATGTCACCGAGACCACCACTACCTTTCTCATTAAGCCTGATGTCTTTTACGGCGTCGCTTGAGCGGCCCCTTGTTTTGGCGGCTCTTTCCACTTGAATTTCCTTTTTTTGCGTGACTTGTCT
This sequence comes from Penicillium simplicissimum, assembly GCA_024706585.1. Classification (NCBI taxonomy): domain Eukaryota; kingdom Fungi; phylum Ascomycota; class Eurotiomycetes; order Eurotiales; family Aspergillaceae; genus Penicillium; species Penicillium simplicissimum. Next base: position 384,364 of record JAMZTW010000061.1, read on the forward strand.
TCTTTAATAAGTTTGGAACTGAAGACTCCAAGTCTATGGGCATTTTGTCCATTCAATGACCTCTTCGTTTGGGCAGAACAGTCCCCCTATCTCTCCTTCATGACCGGCGTTATTGGGATGGTGAAACCCTTTGGGTATTTGGAGTTGCGTCCACTCCACTCCTTGCGGGTGGAAAACAGAGCCGGCCTTGTGATGGAGTTTTCTTGCACATAATGTATATCAAGGCTGTATATTATCAAACAAAGATCAACTTTTGATTACAATCAAAAACCTTCGATCATAGTTACGCGCTAAAATTAAGCCTCCAGCCATAACCGCACCCGAAGTGACATCATCGGCTGCGCCCCAGAAATGACCAACAACCAAGTTCCTCCCATCTTGCAAGCTGCAACACGACATCATTCAGTGCTCATGGCAAGCTCAGCAATGCTCTTATCTGGTCAGTAATTTGATACCCACGAGTTCAATTTGTTTGCACGGTGAATACCATTAGCGAGCATACTTCTCAACTCGCGCAATATGGTATGACCCCCAGATTCCCCCAGAAAGCGCTAAACTAACTCCGCGCCGCAGTCTTCAATCCTCCGCCAAATCGTCGCAGGCCCACGCCTACAACATCCAGAAGCTGGTCTAGATCTGTGCTATGTGACCGATACCAGTAATACAATCCCCTCCTCTGCATGGCCAGACCCCCTTTCCAAGACCTACCTCGTCCTCCGCGACTAATACTCCCACCCCAACTTCCCCAGTCATCGCAACGTCCGGTCCCTCCGCAACGTACCCGCAACGAGCATACCGCAATCCCCTCGACGAGCTGGTCAAGTTTCTTGACTCGAAACATGGCGAGAACTGGTGTATTTGGGAGTTTCGCGCCGAGGGCACGGGGTATCCTGATTCCGAGGTGTATCATCGGATTCATCACTTTCCGTGGCCTGATCACCACCCACCGCCCTTTGCGTTGATCCCGAATATTATGGGTAGTATGCGGAATTGGTTGCATCGTTTGGACGCGAAGAGTGGAGGTGGAGACAAAGGCGCGGGCGCGGGCGAAAAGGATGCACAGAAGAGAGTTGCTGTGGTACACTGCAAGGCTGGCAAAGGCCGCAGTGGGACCATCGCAACATCATATCTCATTAGCCAAGAAGGGTGGAAGAAGGAAGACGCCCTTCAACGGTTTACCGACCGACGCATGCGGGTTGGTTTCGGGAACGGGGTGAGCATCCCCAGTCAGCTGCGGTATGTTGGGTATGTCGACCGGTGGACGAACCAGCTGGGAAAGCAATACATCGAGCGGCCCGTGGAGATTCTCGAAGTCCACCTCTGGGGATTACGGGATGGCGTCAAGGTCGCGGTGGAGGGATACGTGGACGAGGGCAAGAAGATCAAATGCTTCCATCTGTTCCACCGCAAAGAGCGCACCATCGTCGAAGTCGGCGATGACACTCCCACACGCACGTCCACGACCACGCCCTCAGACGTTTCCATCGGCAAAGAAACCTCCCCTGCTCAACCGATCAATACATCCGCAACCTGGTCCCCGCTCGCCTCGCAATCCGACTCATCCAGCTCTGCCTCTGAACTCTCCCGCCGCACAATCAGCTCATCCAACCTCTCAGCGGTCATCTTCCGCCCCAACAAGCGCATCATCGTCCCCAACTCAGATGTAAACATCGACTTCGAACGCCGCAGCAAAGCTTCCTACACCGGTTTCGCCATGGTCACGTCCGTCGCGCACGTCTGGTTCAACGCGTTCTTCGAAGGCGGCGCCGAGCACGACTCAGGCGTCTTCGAGACGGAATGGGACGCGATGGATGGAATCAAGGGCAGTGTGCGAAAGGGGATTCGCGCATTCGAGCGGTTGAAGGTTGTGTGGCGGTATCCGGTCGAGTCCGGTGCGCGACGGGATTCTGCAATAGGACGGCCCATTAGTGAGCCGAAGCCGGGTGAGCCTGTTCATGAAAGTGCGCCGGCAGATTGGCGGGGGAAGGAGGGCGAGACTGGCGAGGAATTGGAGGAGCCGGCAAAGCAGGAGAATAACCCGCCGTCTACCGATGAGCAACCCGGCAAGTCGGAGGGTCCTGGGGCTGGCTCGAGTACGACAGGGTTGTTGCTAGCCGTGGGTGCTGGCTCGCTCCATGCATTAGAGCGGCAACTCGGCCTGCGCAAGCAGACCGATGAAAGCAAGGATGTTAGCCTGGCGGGGAGTGAGGATGAGGCGCGCGAGACGGATGAAGAAGGGCGGGCGAGGAAGGCCGAGGCCGAGGAGAATGGGGATTTGGAAGGCGTACAGTCCTATCTGGGGAATGGAGGCGAGCAGAAGAAGGGTCCGGGAGAGCAGAGCAAAGTATCTACCGCGTTTCAAGCGTCATGAGCGCTGGTAGCAAAGCTTTTCGAATACAGGCATATACTCAATTTGGCCAGATCAGATAGCATGCCAACATGTGTAATGCGAATAAGATTTGAAGTAGTAACCACTTGACTGAGGAATCTTCCTCTCTCGGGGAAATATCCCACATTCATATATCACGTAGGTTTCATGGCTTCAGCCACTCCAAATTCGAAAATTGCGCAGAACAAGCTTTAGTGTCCTAAGAAGTAACAAGAAATGAAAATGGTACATAGATAGCCTCTCGTAGATCTGAATAGATCCACACAACAAAAATCACACCAAAATGCAGGGCAACAAGCGAAGATCACCCAATCCACTGTCCCCATTGGCATCAACGTAGGGCTCCACTGGAGGTGCGTCCCTGCAACTCGGTTGTTCTCGTTGAAAACGTAAGTCTTCCTCATAATTTCCCAGTGCTCTAACTCGTTGTGCCTCTAACTTATTTCACTCTGATGTAGATCCTATACACGGTTACCCGCCACGAGGTGGCCCAGTTTTTCGGACGGAATGCCCGCCTCGTACAGCGCACTACACACGCTCCGGTATTATCCCAGAAGATTAGACACCTGTCAGAGGAGGGTGTTTCTTCTTCTACGCGGGTCCCCCTACTTGCTACGGTACTGCAATCGTCCCAGTAGCGGGTGCCGCCAGGACTATGGGAGCGAATATTGAATGAATATCAAGGCAGTAAACCCGGGTATCAATTGGCTCGGCAAGAGAGCAACAGCAAACATAGGTACATCTCCCCTCTCCTCGCAGATAATAGCAATACGTACAAGTACGCAGTCGGTGCAAGCAGCGGTCCCGACCAGATGCCGTGAGACACGACGCATCAAGTCAAAGACAAGATACCACACATTCCTCAAAGACCAAAGATCAGAAATGCACAAGCAAAAGATCTTCCGGGAGAGGAGATATCTTCTGCGAGTCCGAGGGGAGATAAAAAACAGCAAGGGGATATATGCGCCCGCTTCCAACACCATGGACATGATAAGATAAGAAACAGTGGAAGAAAAGATAAGGCCTGTCCAGCACTCCATGCATCCCGGTTAGGGTAAAGATGCAAAAAGTGTATAATCAGTAGCCCCTTCCCCACAACGCAAATGGGAGGTAATATGAGCAGAGGAAGGTAAGGTATTCGATGTGGGGAGGGTGGGGGGGGGGGGGGGGTCATTTCGCGTGAGTCACCCTTTTTGTCATTCATGTCAGATTAGTTCATGCAGCAAGGAGACTTTCATGTTTGAGAATCCGGCATGAGACGGAGAGTTGCTTATGATGGCGAGCCGGGCCTGAGTGTAGGGCTTTTCGTCATGACGCTTTCCGCGCCTTGCCCAGCCATGTCTGCCACCATTTGCAGACACCGAGGACCGCGGCGCGCCCGTCATCTTTGCGCTCTGTCCCGTCCGGATTGCCCATGACCATGGTAAAGACCCAGAAGAATGCGGCCGTCCATGCAAACAGCAGAATGGCGATGCTGAAGAACGGCGAGAGTATCAGGACAAGGATCGACATGCCGACGGCGTAGTCTCGACTGGTGTCGGCCAGCGTCGCGGGCTGATCCTCCGAGTCGAGCTCAGCGTGGATCCACTGGGTGGAGGAGGAGCGGTGGGATGATGGTGGTTGCATGTGTACAAGGCGCTCATGGACGTGAAGGGCCGGCGAGAGGAGGTCGCACAGCTGCGATTGGAAGGAGGTATTGCGGAGGTATGGTGTGGGAGGGCAGAGGCGGAGGGGAGAGATGAGGAGGGCGAATATCAGCGCGCAGCAGGTGTAGAGGCAAGCGCCGAGGGAGTATACTGGGACTGGTGCGGAGAGTCGGAACTATACGAAGTTGTGTTAGGGCTAAACATGTTCTTTGTGAAGTACGGCCTGCAGGAATCCACTTACGAGCATGAGTAGTGCATCTTGACTGTCCACCGCAGGTATATCCACGGGACTGCGTCGCTTTTGCGAGCGAGGTGTGCCCAAGTGATCAGCCGACATCAGCGAGGGCTGGTCGGCCCAGCTGCCACGAGAGCGCTCTTCCTTGTGTACCACTCCGCCCGAAACCACTACACGAGTGACGAAGGTCTCGTTGTCGACCCGAGAAGAGCGCCGCGAAGCTTCGCGGGACTGGAGCGATCTCCGGGGACCGGACGATCGAGGACTCCCCTCGTGGGGTGTGCCATCGATGGAGGGACGCCACGGGCTTGGATGACTTGGATCGGGGAATTCCAGTGGCCGATCAGGCAGCGGGGCGAGGATTGAATTGCGAGCCGCAGCGCCGAGGGTGTCCTGGCCTTGGTGATAGGCGGGACTATATGACATCTCCGGTGACCGCATGGCAAGCCGGAGGAGAGGAGAACGGACGAGACGAGACAGAGGTGGTGCCGATGGTCGTACAAAGGCGCACAGAAGGCGACTAAGACTTCGTAGGGCTCACTCCATGGTCTCCCCGGCTTGTAGTAAAGTCGACTCTTCTCATCAGGGGGCCAAGGGCAGAGACGATGCGTCCGTCTTGAAGGGGCGGAGGAGAGCAGCAGACCAGAGAGACTTCCCACCGGGGGAAAAGGGGATCAGGGCGGAAAGACAGGCTTATAAGACAGAGGACCGCACGGCGGAAGAGCCAGGAAAAGTGCCATGGCAGCGGAGGAGTGTTTCCTGCTGGTTGCAGGCTGTTGCGCCAAGACGCCCAGGTGCCGAGCCCTTGGCATTTTGAAGGTCGAGCCTGGTGGTGGTGGTACTGAAGGTAATTTATCTGAGAGTCGCGCTCAGAGTGACGATTGGAGGGGACCTAGGTGATGGACAGAGCTATCTGGTTCATGGAGGGCGATCATGGGTCTCTCTGACATTCAATTTGCGAAACATTCAGCATCGTCATTGGTCTTGGTCTGTCGTGGTTGTAGTGCAGGTCGACCGGGGGATGATTTGAAGTGATGTTTCTGGTTAGGAGATGTACCCTGGACTGTGCAAAGAGCCTGTCCCATAACGGTAATTTACCACATGCCAAGCTGCCAAGCCGCACTTTGGGCTCGCGAGCAGTCAGTCGTGTTGCTGATTGGCGGGTTGGCTTGTGATCCGCACTCTGGGGCGTCTTGGCGTTTCGCCGTGGTATTTTGGATTCCCGTGTAACACACGTGACCTGTCTCGGCGAAATCTAACAGGATATCGTGTAGAATTAAGGGAGGAGCTCTGTTGAATGAGCCACATTGCTTACTTTACTTATGCATTCTATACGAGCTACACATTACCTAGCTTGAACTATACATGATACCTACATACACATTATGTCTTTGTGTCCTCTATCTGCTCTCATAAGTCTCCGGGAATCTTTGCCGCGCTGCCGAGCCCTGCCGAGACGCCGAGAGATTGGCATCCATTGATTAGACTGGGTGGGAAAGAAAAAAGAAAGGAAGCGAAAGGCTCAAAGTTGCAATCAGAGGGCTTTTTGTACAGGGCTTTCGCAATATTCCTTAGGTAACACACTTTGATCTTGCGACGGGAATGTCTGGGCGCACATGAAACCTGATCTGGCTGTAACTAACGAATCATCCGCAATGACCTTGCATAAGTTACTAGTACACACTGTTGAAGTGTACGGACTACGGAAGAAAACTATCAACATTCAGTCTAACGAACATGCTATACTCACAGACCTATTCAATCTCCTGCATAAGATATTCTTTGTTGGAGCTTTCGTCATACTAGCCATGTTAGCTATCTTACATTATTCCTTGGTATATCGTCATTCCATGTACCACCAGCAAACCCCCTCTTGAGGCCCTCCATGGTCTCAGTCTTGGCTGGTAATCTCCTTCGGTTTCCCGTTCCGCCACGCAGCTGCCCAGACCCGATGAGTCAATAATCGCGAGTCCCTCCGTAGCATTTGGTCGACTTGCGATTGCTCTTGATCTGGGCCCAGCCTTGGTTTTGCTCTCCAAGAGCTTACCTTTAGGCTACTAGTCACCTTCCAAAGGAGCAACGTCTCGGCACCTCTCAGGCCGCTGCAGCAATTATCCTACAGCGCGCTTGGCTGAGACGGTCAGATCCGCAGGTTGCGTGGCCCAGCCTGGGCTTTTCCTGGCATGCCGCGCTGCTTGACCTCTGAAACGTCGGACATGCGGCCTGATCATTATGCGGAGTGTTCCTGCTTGCGAAAGCCTGGTCAGGCTAGGGCGTTGTGTATGATCGTGTAAGCACCTTTTTTTCATGTGCCTGACCTCGGTGATGGCCAATCTGTGGATCATCAGCCACCCACACATGTTTGATGGAGTTGTGGTTGCGTGGGGAAGATCTGTCGCATCTTCTTATGCCCGCATTCTGTATCCAATGCCATGCACTGACCCGAGGCCTGAGCAGTATCTCGCTTCTACTGTACAGGAGGGGTGCGCGGTGCGCACAACCCTGCGCTACGGCAGCTGGACATGCTGATAAATCCCGACCACTACTGAGCTAAGTGCTCTGCCAATCGGCTCGTCACCATATCAACCCTTTCTAAGGGCTCGGGTTGGTTCGCTTGGGACTGAAGTCCTAGTCGATCGGCAATCTCACATCGATACCAACACTACATCATAGCAATTCTTACTCAAAAAAAAACGAACTCCCTCTGCTCTATCGAAACGGCCAAGAAAATCATTTAATTGAGGCATCTACCAGATACAACCAGTCTTACCATCCCAGCTATCGGCTTATGGCTTATTTTAATTCCCATATTGTGACCAGTTTCTCCGATCCTGCCCGGGCAGCATCACCGTTTGGAAGCTTCCTCAAAGCAATATCATAGAATCCTTGCTTTATGTTGTCCCTATCTCGCCCTTTCGGCGGTCTCAATGGCATCCGGCAATTATTCCGAGGTGGGCAGTCACTGGCGCAGTGTAAGTATAGTCATCATATCCAGACTGTCACTTAGTTATAGAGCGCTGGCTTACACCCCAGGAACTGGACGTTCATTAGCGTTAGCTGGTATCTGCTTGGGTAGGCTGCCAATTTCATCCTCGACGATGGCTGATGTCGTCTTTGCCAACGCGCCACAGTTCATGTTTACCATCAGCTGCTATTTCTACAACAACGTCCTAGCCAGTATGCTCACCGCAGCGGAGCATAGTTCCTACGGATCTTGCGCAAACCTCTCTACACCTCACAGCCAAGTCCTGGTTCGTTTTAGCGCTCGACGTGTTTGGCCAGCTGCCCCGGCTGGTATAGTGCACCGTTGCTCACGGTCCAGGTTACTCCCCATAGGACCGACCTGGAGCGAGACCATTCTTTAACAGGATAGATTGTTGTGGGATCTGAGGATGCCTACTTTACTCACTACAGTCTCACCCCCTCCTGAAAGATTCGAAGGCATCACTTCATAAACTGTATGCCGAGGAACATTGTTCTTCATACATGGATCATCGGTGTAGGATACGGTTAATACGTGCCCCCTGGGCTCTTGATGATACCGGGGGCTCGGGCCTAGTATTGACGAGTCCCAGAAAGTGGTGGATCGTCTGCTCACTGGGGACGACACTCGATCCATGCCACCGTTCTAACGTCAGAAGGTGGGAGTTCAGTATGAATTTATGGCGGATTCGGTACAATGATAGAAGCCTGAATTAGGCTAGCCATGTCCACGGTCCAGTATACGAGCCATCAAAAATAAAATATGATCCAGAAAGACGTGACAGATCAAGATTCAAGCCAGCTGCATGCCGCAAGGGGTCGATCCGCGGCATCATTCCCGAGCACGCAACGCAGACAAGGTTCAAGCCGACAGAAGATCGCCCGTGCCCCCTGCTTCCGGGCTGTCTGGCATGCGGGGCCCTTGTCACTTACTCTACCTACTAAGTAGTAAGTACTCGCAAGACAGGCTGCGTAGATTTTACCGGGTGGTTGATGACCTCCAGCGCAGGATAAGCAGCAGAGGGTGCAGGGTGGATGCGACTCCTTAGGTCGTATCTATCTGCAGGTGATTGTGGTACATCGCTCATCTCAACCCTGTCCTCAGGGCTGCAGCAGTCTGATACGATCTCAAGGCGGATGCAGGGTACCTGGTTGCTCGGAAAAAAGCAATATTATCCGCGAGACGGCAAGTTGCATGCACTTGGAGGATTTGTTTTGGATGATTTACGAAGGGTTGCCATGCAATGATGCAATCTTAGAATGATATGAAACTGGGACACATCTTCTGATAGTCCTAGTAAGATCCAGGGAGCATGTCAGCATATTGTTCCAGTTCCTTGATGTGTGTGCTTCTATCCGGAGATTCGTTGATGTCCATCATGCATGACCAGTCGGGTCAAGTCCATGTCATGACATGATTCAATTCTCAGATTCGATACGTTTCACCAACGTCGCAAAAAATGGTTAATTAAGCTACTTCACGTATCTAGTCGCTTGGGGAAAAAACCTCGTCGAGTCTAAACTAGTGCTATGAAAGTTGATCATCAATAGTCGATCTCAGCCGCACGGGAAGTCAAAGCTCGTCCTTTGGTCGCAAATTAGAGGCCACGGCTTATCACTAAATCGCTGGGGGAAAAAAAAGCAAAATACAAAACGCGAACCAGCTAGCCTGGAAGGCGTCGCCCTCCTTCATGAGTACGACAGTAGGTTGCTTTTCGCACAATGCCCCGTGCGATGGTCAAAGTGTTACAGGCTCGATACTATTCAATCATCGATAGCTGCTCTAGCTAATTACATGACTCGTTTCTTTATCGTCAGGCGCCAGTCAGACAGCATCCGATACGCTACCAAGCCGAGCCTGCGACTCGGAAAAATCTCAGATCCTAAGTTCCCTCTTTGGAGAGTTTCGATCCTATACCCGGTGTCATAGCACATGATCCCCAATTCAAGGAGGGCTCCATCTCAAAGACTTGAAAGCTCCACATAAATCTCCCAGCAGATTGGAAGGCCTCCGTTTGTGGCTGCAGCAGGCGTACTATACTTGTATTACTTGATGGTGGTGGTTGTAAAGCTGCCTGGCTTGTCTGTAGTCCCTGCTGTGGGCCCACTCATGCATAGGGAAAAAGTTAAGTCTGCGTACTTTGTTCCTAAGCCTGCTCTATCTGATCCTAGCGCACTGTGTGGACGCATCGAATCAAGGTGTCGGGGAATCATGAACACGGGATTGACAACTTGACTCACACAGGCAATGGGGTAGACACCTCCGTACTGGTTCTGTGCTCTTATGATGCAACTGTCACAGGGTCCGGTCCATCGCCTGGTGTGAAATTATCTTCGTGCACTCAATCTCCGCGCCATCGTCAAGTAGGAACTCAATCATTGCTGAATAACCGTGCAGTGCCAATAGGTGGCAATGCCGTAGGCTCATAGCATGGCTCTCTACGAAAATTTCCCCCGTTGCTCTCTATGTTACCCAGGGGCGATGCGCATGCTAGAAACATGTACTTAGTCACGATCGCGTGTCCTAACTAGTTACTTGCGGCGCACAAGACCGATTACTCCAGAAGACATGCATAACCCAGTCTCCTTCGAATCCAGAGATCTGCGTGCAAGGTTTTGAATTCGCCTATAGTCTCTTGTCTCGATGGATTGATGTATCGCATAAAGGGATTTATTCTCCGCTCATTCGAAGAGCGCGATGGCTACTATGGTGTTGAAGATATTGATATTGACAGAGGTGCTTGACTGGACCGGGCAATGACTCAATGATTGACTTCCAAGCATCGAGGCGCAGAGATCCTTTTGCAACTCCAATACCTAGGTGACTTGGAGTCTCCATCTTTGACAAGCTCGAGTCAGACATGTCAAATAGCCTGTCGAACTCGATGTGAGCTTGCTGTCTACCGACTCGCCGCCAGCTTAACTTGCCGCCAATGACACGTGCACAAGGGGAGTTATGATTTGTTCATATTCTAGGTCCCACCTCGACGTAAGCAGGTACTATTTCTTTCTATTTATGCGGTAGGTGATCCCACGGTTCTCTCTATCGAAGCAGGTACAGTAGTCCCAGGTAAGATCGGAGCATCCCAGATCTCTCGGAACTTCGAAGCGGAGGAGCGAGCTAGGGCAAGCGCCTGCAGGGATCCACCACAGAACGGCGGGAACACCAGATCCACCCCCTGGCGGTCCAGTCGCTAAATTTGTACAATAATGTACAGTGTCATGGACTCCTGGGATGTTAGACTGTCAGCTGTGAGACACTGGGTTGAATATCTATGAATAAACCCTCGAAACCTGTTCTAGGCAGCTAAGGTTGTCGACGGTTGTGCACAGCACGCTGGGTAACTTGTTTCTCCTCGAGCTGTGTAACCCTGGCCGTGGTCGGGAGCTGGGATGGGGCCGATGGCGGTTAAGCGGTTAAGTGTGCGTGCGACGGTACGGATGCGGTGATACGGTGGTACCTAGCTTTGCCAAGGGATCCAGTCGGGAGAACTAGTGAAAAGAGGCATCAGTGGTCAAATCAGGCGACGAGGAATACATGGCAGAGTCAGATGGTTGAAGTTTCTTTAGGCGCAACGTATTTCTTGGCTAGAGCAGGCTGAGCAGCAACTGTCAAGTGAATATCCGTAGTCACTGTAGGCTGATAGCATTTGATAGGTTTCAGTGGCTAAGTCAGGTTAATTGGGATAAGCCCAGTCACTAGCCATTGGTGCACGTAACTATTCCAGTCGGACTAATTGACTCATCAATGAATGCAGAGCGCTTCCAGGGCTTTGAAAGCTGTTTCACTAGTTGTTTAACTTCCATTGTGTGGACTGACTACGGAGTACTGTCAGCACTGCGACGCAAGACCTAGCAGTGGCGGCTCGGCTAATCCGCCTCCCGCACGACGGAAGATATTGGAAGTAGCAGAAACAACGAGGTACAACGGGAAACAAAAATAATGTAATCACGAGAGTACAATAATAATGGAGACTCGAAAGAGGGGCCCAGGGTTGCGTACCTACTACCCAGTGCCACGCGGGGCGTGGAGCGCGTCCACTGGAGTCACTGTCCTAGACTACTGGAGATTCCTCCTGGCTGACGACAGATTGGGGGCCGATCGAGGCTGCAGCAAGGATGAGTGGATGCGACATGGAGAAGTGATGAAGAGGGGGCTGAGGGGTTGATGGTCTGGCAGGGCTCATGGTGTTGTAGTTTATTACAAAAGGGAATCAAAGCTAGTTCAATTACGAGTATGTTAAACGGCCGGATTATTCATCGAGAAGCGTGCGTGGCAGACGGAGATGGCTGATAATAGTCGGTGTGGATGATGGTAGGTGTTCGGCAGAGTCAACGGTCAAGGCTGGGGATCAGTCATCAATGACTTATGTTACGTAGAGCTCGGGGAGCTGTGCATTGACAATTTGACACGAGCGCCATAGGGCCAGAGCACGATATGGCGATGTATCATCAAGATCGTCATCTGGCATGCACAGGAATGCGGCAAAGGGGGTGTGGCTGAGGTGGCTGTTGATGAGAGAAATGTAAGAGCAAGTAGTGCAGAACGAAAACAAAAATGAAGTACGATAAGGTCTCGAACAGATGCATATGTCCAGTAGACTACCGTCCAGCCTAGAATCCAAATTGCAACCGAGGATCTCAGGATACGAAGAAAAGGTAGTTGCGGGAATAATAAAGCAGACTCAACTGGAGACCAGAACCCGGAAAATATAACTCCATGGTAAAAAACAAAATCCAAAGAATTCATGGAATAATAATATTAATCGGATTATGGATGGAACCTTGTCCCCCCAAAATGCCAATTCCAATGTGGAGGAAGCGAGACTGTAACGCTAAGCCGGTTGGAGTAAGTTGACTGGGAGCGGGAACGAGTGGAAGCACTGGAAGGTCATGACGGAAGGGGCGAAATGCACTAGCGGCTGGAGGCTTGTCCAGGCTGGAGGGGGCCATGGCTTTTTTGACTTTTGACTTCGGGTTGGAACTTTGTTTGGGGGGGACGCGGTGGAGAGCGCTTGGCGAGTTTGGCTCTGGCTTGGTCTGGCTTAAACAGGTTGAGATGCTCCCCCAGTATGCAAGTCAAGGAACCCTGCAGGAGGGTATGGGCCTATAGGAGGATGGAGCATTGGAAGGGAGGTGAGTATGTCAGTATGGAGCGATGTACTTGATAGTCAGTACATTGGGTACTCAATGTGTAGCGTACGAGAGGGCAGTACGATAGATGAGTACAGACTACACTGTCAAAAGTGTGTTCTGGTCTGGGGTATATGTAACCCTCTCTGGGTGTAGTACCCTGCACCCCGGAGAAATATAAGACATTCCATCATCGACCAGATCATGCATCCTCCATACAGGAGCGCAGATCAGATAGATGCATCCATGATTTATTTTTCAAAAACTCGGCCAGATGCAAATATGCCAGTTCTTATGGTCACTCGACAGCCCTGCACGCTGCGTGCTTCCGGGTTTGGAAGATGAGCTGGTCGTGCAGCGGGAGACACGCGGGGTACCTCAGGTAGAGCGCACAGAGAGCTGCATGCTCTGTACCCCCTTTGTACCGTGTTCTGCGTACAGGATGCACTATGCAGAGGGGCGGAAGTTGAAGCAGGAGCAGGAGCAGGAGCAGGAGCAGGAGGAGCCTGAGCCCTGAGGAGGTAGTGTTGGAGCCGACCACGACCAGGGGCAGGGATTGAGGGTGGGTGCCGCACGGTCCAAGTCTGAGGGCCAGCAGGCTCAGCCAGTCACCAGTTGCCAGGTGCCGGAGTAGGCTAAAAATCGGAGTGGCACGGAGAACAGGTGCACTAGTCCCCATCAGGCACTAGTCTCCCGTTCCGGTGGTTGAGGAAGGTAGCGACTCTAGCGAGCCTAAGAAACCAAAAAGAAAAAAGGCCCGCCTTGGTCAGTTTAGTTCCGCCCCCCACTGCCCCAGTGACCACGGGGGGGTTCCACCCCGAGGATCCACTAGGGCGCCACTCGGCCCAACCGGGGTCAGTTCGTGTGAGTGAAGAATGATGTGTTTCATCACGGGTCCGTCCAGTATTAGGGGAGCCCCGGGAGATGGGTAAAGGGCAGGATGAAGACAGGGGCTGGACGAGGAGGTGTATTTGCAATGATACTTCTCGACTCTGCTGAGATGGTCATTTCCATTCCTTTTGAAGAGCTCTGTACTCTCCATATATAGCTACGTCTGGCATCTGCTGGGAATTCCCAGGATCTGTACCTCGCCCTGCCCGCTTTCCAGTGTCCACCGTTCAGGATAAGCATGCTTCGACAGTCCCACACCGTTGCTGGGAGAAATTGAAAAGAAAAATTGCCAAAAACCCGAACTCAACCACCACACTCCACAGTGACCACTGACCAGACAGAAAAAAAATAATAATAATAATAATAAACCCTAATTTTTCGGGAATTAAAATAGCCATAGGGGGGCCAGTTTAGCAATCCCCTAAGAATAATCCGAGAAAAAAAGCCCAGAAAATAATAATACATAACCGCCTCCAGATCGGCCCCACAGGGCTAAGCCCGGGAGGGTACCAGGCTCTCTTCTTTTTTGGCGTACATACTGTAGTGATGCTGGCGTTGCGCAGGACCCACTGACCCAGTGGCACCCACTGACTCCGTCGTTAGCGTGTGCCCTTCCACTTCCAGTAGGAGCCAGTCGTTTCTCTCCTCTGCTGAATCTCCCGGGCCCATCTGCCAGACTGCCAGTGCGGCACCAGAGCAAAAAAAGCTCTAGCACGGTAGCATCCTCGCCCCCAGTGCCGCCCCCCAATTTCATAAAACCCAAATTAGTGGATAGTTTTCGGTGTCACGACGTTGTCGCTTGCGACTGACAGATAGCGAGTAGAGGGAGGCAGAGATACAGACGAGGGGACTTGGAAGAGCTACGAGTTGGCGCTAGCGAGGTCGACTTTGGGTGGGGAAGCCGACTGGTGGAAGAGAGCCGGCGGCTAGACAGGCACGTATCCCTCCTTCGCAAGACTGATCCGAGCGTGATAGCGTAAGCGGCTAATTTCCAGAGGAAAACTCTCGTTCGGATCGCGAGGAGACTGGACAGGGTACAGGTCGCAACGTCGAATGTCAAGTGGCTGAGGCGGGTCACCAGCAGGCATAGGGAAAATAATTTCAGTCTGCGTGCGTCTGGGGATCCCTTGGCGGTCATTTCTGTAAAGTTCGAGGACTCCGCTGACTTGAGTTATTTGCATGCTTCGTCCACGTAACAAGAATGACGATTTTGATCGTCCCGTTACCACCAATGAGTAACCGATTCATGTCATCAAGTAGATCATTATATGACTCGCTCCATCCAACCTCGGCGACAAGAGTTGGAAAGGGCTGCGATGGGGTGTGGAGAAGAGCATCTGGTTCCTTTCGGAGACCGCTATATAGTCCACCATTTGTGAATGACAGTGCTATAGATGTATTTTTTTTTTTTAGTAAAGGTATGATCAAGGTCGTCAGCTAACCTCACTTGTGCCTTGCTGTAGAAGAAGAAGGTCTAGCTCTGCTAGATTTAGGAAACCTATCGCGCAGGCTCTGGAAATTGAGGCTGAAATCCATTCGGCAATGCAATTGTGGGCATAAGTTGGCATGATTTTGAGTCGCAAATAACGGGTGTCTGGGTTATAGGTTTTTCGAATAGAAGGGAGATCCTCCTCGACTTCCCAGAGGAAATCCTCCCACCCTGGCGGCACGTTGGTAATCACGAGCTCATGAAAGCCCTTGGCCTCGCGAAGGGTATTGCGAATAGCCTCCTCAAACTGTGGCCGTATTTCGAACCGATCTGCGGAGACCACAGTCCTCGATGAGGCGCTCGAGGGAGTTAAGGCAAGAGTAGGCATGGCGATGGCAGGGGGACGGAAGTGAGGGATAAGGGAAGAAAAGAGAAGAGGAGGGAATACGGTGGTAAAGACCTTGTGTGTAGGGAGCGTGTTAAGGTTACCACATACTTACAACTTACACGGAGCAGCTGAGCAGCTCCCGCCGCCCGCCGCCCGGCCTTTTCTGGTGACGGCCGCAGCAGCTGCACAACCACTAGCGCCTCTTGGCAAATTTCACACTTCCTGCCAGCCCCTCGACTCTCTTCCCTTCTCTCTTCTCGGGCTTCATCCTTTTCCCCTTCCGTGACTCTTTGGTCTTCCTTCCCCTTCCCCTGCATCCTCCCCCACCCTTACTGTCATCCCACGATTCCTCTATAACCCTCCTTATTCACTCCTTTGCGGTGTTCTTCCTCTCTCTGGCTCCATCGCCTGCCCAGAGCTGGGCGCCCATCCCGTGTGCTCCCTAATCACCTCCACACGCGCCCATCTTGGCCTCTCTGGAGCGCGCAACCCAATCCAATTCGCGCCGATCGCTGGACCTTCCATCACCGCCGGTCGGACATCGCGTGTGATATCCTCTCTCCCTCCTCTGCGCGACATTGAATCTGGATTCCTCCGCCGGGCGTTCGCTCTCCACGTTTCAGCTTCCCGCCGTCTCTTCATCTCGGGTAGATTGCATCATCGTGTCGCAAAGATCGCGGGATTCGTGGATCGCATCACGGTGAACTATAATCAACTCCCAGTCCATCTCAGTCCATCATGTCGCATACGCAGCCCTCCCCTACCGCGGGGGTGGCCCAGCACCACGCTGCCGCCATGGCCGCCCACGCCCAAGTCAATGGCCATATGCCTCCCACCGCGATTCCTCCACAAGGCCAAAAGGGTGTCTCTCTCACCACGGCTCAAAAGATTGCTGCTCTCAATGAGCAAGTGTGGCTCCAGATTGGTAAGGATGAGCTTGATCCACGAGCTTGACAAAAGACCATCGCCATCGTGTACTGACTCTGTGGCTCGTGTAGGCAGCTTGACTGAACTCATGGGCGACCTTGACGGTGCCATGAATGCGTATGAACAGGCGCTGCGCCACAATCAATGGTCCATCCCTGCCATGAACGCCATCTCGTGCATCCTGCGCACCAAGGAGCAATTCCCCAAGGCCATCGAGTACCTTCAGAATATCCTGAAACTGGACCCGACCAGCGGCGAGACCTGGGGTAGCTTGGGCCACTGTCACTTGATGATGGATAACTTGCAAGAGGCCTATACTTCCTACCAGCAGGCTCTGTATCACCTGCGCGACCCCAAGGTGAGTGATCACGGTAGATGTGATTGTTCCGCGAAAAGCGCAAGGCTAATACCACTTTACTCTAGGAACCCAAGCTCTGGTACGGTATTGGTATCCTGTACGACCGCTATGGATCCTTGGACCACGCCGAAGAGGCCTTTTCCCAAGTCATGCGCATGGCGCCTGAGTTTGAAAAGGCCAACGAGATTTACTTCCGCCTGGGTATAATATACAAGCAGCAACAGAAGTTCAGCCAGAGTCTCGACGTATGTCTACCGTTGATTTCCGTATTGTGAGTCTTTTGACCACTGACTTTCTTTTGATGTACAGTGCTTTAAGTATATTGTCAATGACCCCCCTCGTCCCCTCACTGAGGAGGACATCTGGTTCCAGGTCGGCCACGTTCACGAGCAACAGAAGGACGTAAGTCTACGAAACCAGTCCTGTCTTCACCCGATGATACTAATCCTCCAACCCAGTTTGAATCAGCTCAGGTTGCTTACCGGCGCGTTTTGGATCGCGACCCAAACCATGCCAAGGTCCTTCAGCAACTCGGATGGCTCTACCACCAGCAGAGCAACAGCTACGCCAGCCAGGAGAAGGCCATTGAGTATCTGGAGAAGTCTGTCAGTGCTGGTAAGCGAACACCTCTTCCTCTTCTTAATCTCCACGGTACTAATGCACCGGGCTCATCAGACAACAACGATGCTCAAAGCTGGTACCTGCTCGGTCGCTGCTATATGTCTCAGGCTAAGTACCCGAAGGCATATGAAGCCTACCAGCAGGCCGTCTACCGCGACGGTCGCAATCCCACCTTCTGGTGCTCGATCGGTGTTCTCTATTACCAGATTAACCAGTACCGCGATGCGCTTGATGCGTACTCTCGTGCCATCCGCCTAAACCCCTACATCTCCGAGGTCTGGTATGATCTGGGCACCTTGTATGAGTCGTGCAACAACCAGATTGCGGACGCGCTCGATGCGTACGGCAGGGCTGCTGATCTCGACCCGTCCAACGTTCACATCAAGGCCCGTCTGCAGCTTCTCCAGAGCCAACTGTCTGGCTCTGCTCAGCAGAACAACGCTCCCGCACCTCAGCCGCAGGATGTCCACCCTCAGGCTTACCAGGCACCCGGCGTCGGGGCTCCCCCTGCTCCCCAGTGGGGTGGTCCTGCCCCAGCTGCTGCTCCCGCCCCTGTCGGTCCTCCCCCTCAGGCTCCCGCTCCTCCCCGTCAGATTGACTGGAATCGTGGTGCCAATGAGCTGCACCAGCAGCAGGCTCCTACTCTGCCACCTGCCAACGGTGTTGACCAGCGGGATGCCCTGCGTGGTCCTGGTGCTCCCCAGGCCAGCCCTCGCCAGGAGCCTGGTCGGGCCTTCCCGGATCCTGCTCGTGCTGGCGGTCCTCCTCGCTCGCCCAAGATGGCTGGCCCCGGTGCCTATCCTCCGCCTCACACCCTGCCTCAGCTGGCAAACGCACCGGCACCTACGCATGAGCGTGCCCCCAGTGGCGGCAATGGACCCTTCGGTTCTGCTGCCCGTGGACCTCTTCCTCCTGCACCTGCTGGTGCTCCGGCTCCCGGGGCTCCTAATGGTGGTGCGGCTCCTAGTGGCCCTGCTCCTCCCTATGGACACCGTCCCTTCACTCCTCCCACCGAGATCCGCCCCATCCGTGATGAGCGTCCCTCGTCTCCTGGCTCAGGCTACCCTCACCAGCAGTACCACCACGGTCCGCTCGCTCCCACTCCAGGCGCTAGTGCCACTGGTATCGCCTCTGGTGCTCCTGCTCCTGCTTCTGCTGCGACTGCTGCTGAGGCTGCTGCTCGTGAGCGTGGTGAGGAGCGTCCCCCTTCGGCTATGAAGCGCGTCCGAGAATGGGAGGGTGACGCTGGCCCGGTTAAGAAGCAGGCCAGCGATGAGACCCGTGCCCGTTTGGACGACCAGAACAGCCGTCGGCCCAGCCCCCCTGCTCGTCTGCCTTCCCCTGGCGCGATGCAGCGACGTAGTTCTTCCGAGGCTCGTCGCGAAGATGCTCGCCGAGCCAATGAGAACTACCACCCCTCCGAGGCGGCTCACCACCCTCCCACCCTGCCTTCCATTCAAAACATGCCACCTCACGCCGCAGGTGGACCTAGCCTCCCTCCAATGGCCGAAGGCGCAGCTCCCCCTCCGGCGGCCAATGGGCCTCCTTCGGGTCCTCCTTCGGCCCACACCCCGGTCAAGGAGGAGGGCCCCCGTTCGGAAGCGCCAACTTCGCACGAGCCCGCCGCTCGAAAGATGGACGTTGACGAGGATTACGATGACGATGGTGATGATGAGAAGAAAGCCGGTGCCGCTGTTAAGGGTAGCCCTAACGGCAGCGCCGCGGGCACTGCCACCAACGGCAATGGAGTCAGCAACGGTCGCCAGGGTACTCCCTCAAAGACCGAGAGTGCGTAAAAAGAACCTGTTCATGTGTTTCGTTGGAGTAAATCACGAATGATTTCATGTCTCGTGTCCGCCTGCCTTTGTTGTGTCGAGTTCCCCTTTCAACCAACTTCCTCTTTTCTTTCTCCCCCGTGTCCTTTCTATTCACCTACCCTGGCCCTCCGCTTCCCCCTCTTCCCGCGTCATGTACGGTATGAATTGTCCTTTAACCCCCTAACGTTGGAGTCAAGACCCTGTCGTTTCGGCTATCCCCAGACCACTTGATGTCGGCTGGGTGAGTCAACACTGGATGCAGTTGTGTGTCTTGTATTCGTTCTTTCTGCCTATGATGAATTTTTTTTTATCTTTTATTTGAAACTGATATTTCCCCATACTCTTCTCTGTGGATTCTTTTCATGAGAGGGCATCTGTGATAGCAAATCCAGCCATTTGAAATTGAAACTGCTCATTCTCAAAGGTGTAGTCAAATATGGTTCTTCTAGGTATCGTTGATACACGGCCCAGCTTATAGAATGTTGTATTATCTGCCGCGTACCTACCTTAGTGGGAGAGGATGGTCATTCCATTTCAATGAAATGGATCTATTGAGTTTTATGAGATGGAGGTAACAGGCAGAGCCACCTCGCAAGAAGTAAGTGCACATAGATCCATTTCGCAGCGGGTCGGACATATCTAAGTTGGTGCCCTAGAGGATCTCAGTCGAGGCCTGTCCGTCGAATAAAAGCTATCATGTCTTCCAATTGGGGCCACGTAGCCACTTGTCTGAGTATCTTGGGTTTAAATGTATTTTCGTCTCCTGATACTGCCTTCAAAGGGAATAAAGCTTTTCACTAAATACAGTCAGGCGACCGTCGTTGTCAATCCATTTGTCTTCCAAGGGAGACATGGGTAACCATGGTTATTAACAGCCAACTAGGTATCCTGGGCTTGATCGTGGTGTGGCTGGGTTAGAGTGACCTATTCCTTGGAGTGCTTCTACATTGGAAGCTAGGGAATTTCTACTCTCGAATAATCAATCTGCGGTGTTGAGACAAGCCCTCCAGTAGTGGACTCTAGATTGTATACGCTGCGGGGAACAGGGGAATATATTCCCGACGGCATCGATCTGATCAAGCTCGATGGTTCACCACCTAGAATCCACCTGTTCATTTTGCGGTGGAGCCAACCTAGGTTTGGAACTAGCTCATCCATCCCTCCAGATGATGTACTTTGGACAAATCCTACGCTGCAGATATCTGCCCTGACGATTGAACATGGATCAAGAACCTCGATCGCAACGGATGGCACCCCCTTGGAGCTATGGAAGGCCATTAATGACACATCGAACGAATCATCATAGGTTTGGTCCTGCAAACTCATGGCGATAGGCCTTTCCAAGCTTTACTCATAATGCACTCTGGAAACTTCAAGCACTCCACAGTGACTCAGGTTGCAACAATAGAAACATCATACCAGACTGCCAGTCTCCAGATCGCTTAGTGCTCAAATGAATATGCTTTCCACCTCCAGAAAAGCTGGGCCAACTGGCCAATCAGGTCGGGCCCTCTCCACCTAAACTGAAAACCCAAAGAACGAGCGCCTGGCACGTGATGGGCTACATCATGTGACTCAACGGTGGGGTCGCTTACCTGCTGACTCAGCCCACACTCGGCAAGCGCAAAATGCTTTCCACACTTTCGGATCGTCACTTTCTCGACGTCCTCACCACGCTAACGACAACAGGGTCAAGATGTGAGTCGCACCTTGCCATGGACATTCGATCGCCTTGTCGAATGCAATTGCTAATATTCTGTCTCAATCCAGGAGTCACCGGAAGTTCGAAGCCCCTCGCCACGGTTCGTGATCCTCGAAAGAACGATTTTCTCCTGCGACGAGTCGATATTTCGACACGCAAAAAAAGTCCTCGTGTGCGATGATACTGATATTTCTCTCCAGGCTCCCTGGCCTACCTCCCGCGCAAGCGCGCTGCCCGCCACCGCGGAAAGGTCAAGAGGTGCGTTTTGTTCTGAGATGCGAAAATTTCGGTTGAATTGTATGGAAATCGGTAAACTGAGACTTCATGTTGCGAATAGCTTCCCCAAGGATGACCCCAAGAAGCCCGTCCACCTGACTGCCTCCATGGGCTACAAGGCCGGTATGACCACCGTCGTCCGTGACCTTGACCGTCCCGGTGCCAAGATGCACAAGAAGGAGATTGTCGAGGCCGTCACCGTCATCGAGACCCCTCCTGTATGTGGATATACCAGCCTTGCATCCTACGATCGACCCTCTAACATCTTCCTTTCTAGCTCGTTGCCGTTGGTGTTGTCGGCTACATCGAGACTCCCCGCGGTCTCCGCTCGCTCACCACCGTCTGGGCTGAGCACCTGAGCGACGAGGTCAAGCGTCGCTTCTACAAGAACTGGTACAAGTCCAAGAAGAAGGCCTTCACCAAGTACGCCAAGCAGCACGCCGAGTCTTCCGGTGCCTCCATCACCCGTGAGCTCGAGCGCATCAAGAAGTACTGCACTGTCGTCCGTGTCCTCGCCCACACCCAGATCCGCAAGACCCCCATCAAGCAGAAGAAGGCCCACCTTATGGAGATCCAGGTCAACGGTGGCTCCGTCGCCGACAAGGTTGACTTTGCCCGCAACCTCTTCGAGAAGACCATCGAGATCGACTCCATCTTCGAGCAGGACGAGATGATCGATGTTATTGCCGTCACCAAGGGTCACGGTTTCCAGGGTGTTACCTCCCGTTGGGGTACCACCAAGCTGCCCCGCAAGACTCACAAGGGTCTCCGCAAGGTCGCTTGTATTGGTGCCTGGCACCCTAGCCACGTCCAGTGGACTGTTGCCCGTGCTGGTCAGATGGGTTACCACCACCGTACCTCTTGCAACCACAAGGTTTTCCGCATTGGCAAGGGTACCGACGCTGGCAACGCCTCCACTGAGTTCGATATCTCCAAGAAGCAGATTACTCCGTATGTTCTCCGATGTTGTCTCGTTTGGAAACGGTTCACTAACATTTTCGCAGCCTTGGTGGCTTCGTTCACTATGGTGAGGTCAAGAACGACTTCGTCATGCTCAAGGGCTCTGTTCCCGGTGTCAAGAAGCGTGTCATGACTCTCCGCAAGACCCTGTACCCCCAGACCTCGCGCCGTGCCACCGAGAAGGTCAACCTCAAGTGGATCGATACCTCCTCCAAGTTCGGTCACGGTGCTTTCCAGACCGCCGAGGAGAAGAAGGCCTTCATGGGCACCCTCAAGAAGGATCTCATCCAGACTGTTTAAGGTGTTTCGGGCCATGGTTGGTGTCTGTGACGTATTTCCCGTTCAATAAAAAAGCGAACAATACCTTTATGAATCTTTTGGTCCATCATAGTAGAAATTCTTTGTAAAACATCAGGTGTCCCAAGTTCATTCTTCACACCAAAATCGAAAACTACATCTCTGAGATTGATTTGACATGATTTTTGATGACACGGACGGTTAGGTTTACGATGCACTCCCGGAGTCGGGGAACATTAAATTCTCAATTTCCTCCTGTTCTTGACCTCAAAGCCTTGACCACCTCAGCTAGGGAGTAGGTACACCTCCTCATCGACCGTTGTCCTTAATTTGCCCTCACTGGACTCGCCGCCACAAACTGGGTTGTGCAGCCATGCGGCCGCTGTCCAGGACCCATTGCGTCATCCCACTTTATTCCTCAACGACACCCACTGCATCAACCACGACGTTCGATGCTCGCTTTCTCCACTCGATCTCCTCAGCCCAGACTTCGCCGCTGCAACAGCAACAGCACATCCTAACCGGAAAAATCCATCGTCTAGCCGTTCACTCTCGAGCCAGCCTCCCTCCCCAAACGATCCTCCCACCCTCAACACGCAAAAGCCGCGTCTCCCCCGCAGCCCGAAGCTCCCAGTCACCCACCCCAGCTCTCTCCCAAAGAACCCCCTTCTCCACAACCCGATTCACCATGTCCTCAGACGACGCCTACATATCCTTCCTGGATAAAGCCAACGCAGACCTAAACGCAGGCCGCGCTCAGCAGCAAGGGGCCAGCGAAACCGCCCGGACCGAGACCGTTGATGCGAATACCAAGATTCCCGCGCCGCTGCAGTCGGTGGACGCGTATTACGTCTCGGATGCGGATGAGCCGTTTGAACCTGTCGCCCTGCGGTGGGAGGGCGCGTCCAAGGGTGTTTGGCCTAACGCAGGTACGTTCTTCCTACATACTGTATCCTGGATCGAAGGCCCTGCCGTGCCTTGCGCGGTCGAAGGAGACGTGCATGGCTGGGCTAGTGGGATAGGCCTGAATAATCCCTACAAACCCCTACCCACCTACCGATCTACCTATCTACCTGTTTACCCTCGATACGGTGCTTAGCCTGGATAATGGAGCATGACTGACCCGCCGCCCTTACCACCAGAACAATTCTCCCGCCTCATCTCCCCCTCCACCGATCTCTCCCAGTCCATTTCAACCCTGAGCCCATCCGCCTTCGACCCGAAGAACCAGTATACCTCTGTCCTACGGGCCGTGCGCTCTGCAGCCGTGGAGAAGGCTTCCGATGCGAATCAGTCCGGCGTCGAGGTCAAGATCTACCAGGTCGAGTTGACCAGTACGAAATTGGAGTATTGGGTGTTGGCGCTAGATGTCCCGGAGGGGAGGGTTGTGGGTCTGCGGGCGAAGGCTTATGAATCGTAAAGGGAACTGAGTGTTTCTTCTGCTGGAAATGTTTCATATTTTGCCTCTTTCGCTACGAACGATGTACGATGTGGGATCCATTATGTATATGTTTTGAGCTATGGCAGGTTTATCATTGACAGCAATTCTCCTCGGAAAGGAAGAAGAGGCATTGCTTTCAAGTATCTCAAACGTTGCTACTTATGGAAAAGCCGTGTGCCCTCGTGGGCGAGAGGTACTCTATTCTCAATCTGCACGACGAGAAATGTGTAACCCCAAGAAAACAAGGAAACGATCTTATGCCTGGGATTTAAGGATGTCTTGATATTCTTGTATTCCTGTTTCATGCTCAAAGTAGTCCTGACAGCTGCTCATTCAGGAATCGCGGCATTCCGTTGTAGCGGGAGGCCGGAGAAGAGGGACGCGTGTTCGGAATGGCCGCTGCCTTGGATCTGTGAGCCCGTAAATATCGCAAATCTACTCATAGTCGTGACATGGAGATCCATATACGTACACCTATGGATGTACCCAGTTGATCAGACTTGATGATTGGGACATTGGTGGACCATGGCGATGGAGTCCCGAAACCCTAGATGGGGGCCTCCGCTCCGCCCTGGACAACTTCATCCCGTCACTTCTTTTATGCCACCAGCTGAACCCGTATACTGAGATACTCTACGACAGCCTGTCGCCGTTGAACAGATCTGGGCCTGCAGAAAGCGTTTGTGGATCGCCAGATTCCTGGCCAGCATTCATGATCGTCTCATTCCTCGCTGCCCGGGGAGCGTATCCTGGAATGTGCCTCATCCAGGGAGCGGGCTCTTCACCCTCAACAGGAGCAGATACGAGTAACCAGCACCGATTCGCCTCAAAATCAATCAATTGAAGCACAGATGGAGCAATGAACTGAGCTTGCAGTTACTGAATGATTGCCGCAGTTTGATTGAGACATCTCAAGCCTCATTTGCGCGGTTCGCTTGATTGCCAGGGCCTGTATGCATACCACGGGCTGATCCCTTGGCCAAACGACGGGCATTCCACTCCCCTCGTACCCAAACAAGAATCCCTCCGGCAGCGCAATCTAGGCTCGTCTTTTTCTCTGGGAGTTGCGAACCTCAAAATTCCTTCTCTTCTCTTCTCCATCGCATCCACGCTGTCTGTTGCTACGATACACTACGTCTTCGCCTGGGACATTGGATGCAGTCCAAGTGGTCCTGTCCACTCATTCGCCTGCATTGAACCTGACGGCTGTACTCATACAAGCGCTTTTCGGTCCTTACCTCACCCGCTTGGAGATTGTGGGGGAAGAAGGGGAGAAGGGACAGCATCGGACACCGCAAGAGAGAACCGGCCTACAATTGCAATTGAGCTTATCACGAACAAAAACTATCCGTCCAGACTGAATACGGATAGTCTTGTTTGTCAAGACTCAGGACTGACGAACGACATCCGGATCGGGCCCGGCTTCAACACCGACACACTCGCCAGGAGACCCTCGAGATGTCGGACCACGGCTCTGAAACCTCGAGCCCAAAGCAAGAGATGCCCCATATCCGCCTAAACTCGGGCCAACACGACCCATTACTCGAAACAGACGAGGGCTATGCGCCATTAAATGGACGGAGAACCTCTCGACCATTGACACCCCAAGGCCCCGAGCCGCAGCTGCCCGTCGGCGCTCAGGGTATGTCGCCGTACGGCGTCGCCCATGCTCCCGAGTCCTCAGAATTCCTACTCCCGCCTAAACTGCGGCACACGCTGCGTGATGATTCGGAGCGATCAAGATCACCGGACCGCTGGTCTGCTCGGTCTGCGGCGCGGTCGAGTGTGAGCTCGATGAGTCGGGAAAGTCGGTTTCATTTCAATCCGTTTGAGGATTATTCGCGGGCGCCGAGTCGGACGGAAAGCGACGAGTATGATGTTAACACGCAGACTGTCTCGGAAAAATTCAATATCATGCCTACGGATGGGTTGTTGCTGTTTCCTGAGGATGTGGAGAAGGATGATTATTTGCATAATCCTGATCCGTCAGATCAGGACCGTGACTGTGATGCGTGCAATCGGCGGGGAGCGTTGAATGTCGGTGGGTTGGCGCTTTTGACGGTGGGCATTTTGGTGCTCTTTGTTGGGTACCCAATCATGTAAGAATTTCAGGTCGACTGTTCAATTGGGAGACTCTGTGACTAACATGGACGAATGCAGAACTTGGGTGGAAGGTATTTTGAAACCTACTCATCCTTGCAGAGACGGGGACTACTTCTGCTTGGATGTCGGGGAGAGGCCCCTGCTGAACAATATTCGGAGAGGGTTGATTGACCCGGATACGCCCGAGTCAGCAATGACCAAGAAGAATGCGGACGGCAAGGAGTGGAAGCTAGTGGTGAGTGCGATATCACTGCCTTGATCACGGAGGTGATAACTGAGATCAAGCAGTTTTCAGACGAGTTCAATATGCCGGGCCGTACATTTTACGATGAAGACGACCCATTCTTCCAGGCGGTGGATCTCTGGTACGGCGTGACGATGGATAAAGAGGTGTGTTGGTGCTCGATCGAAGCTCTGAATGAGGAACGCTCAAGACTAACGGGATATAGTGGTACGATCCCGATGCTGTCACCACCAATGAAGGTGTTATGGAGATTCGGTTCGACCATTTTAAGAATCACGACCTACAATACCGATCTGGCATGATCCAAAGCTGGAACAAGCTTTGCTTCAAGGGTGGTCGTCTGGAAGCCAGTCTCTCCCTTCCAGGCGACGGACATATCCAGGGTTTCTGGCCTGGATTCTGGGCCATGGGTAACCTGGGTCGACCGGGTCATGCTGCGACGACCGATGGAATGTGGCCGTACAGTTACCACGATGGTTGCGACGCCGGAATCACCCCGAATCAAAGTTCACCGGATGGCATCAACTTTCTCCCTGGCATGCGGCTCCCGGGCTGCGCTTGTCCTGGGTCCGATCACCCCAGCCCCGGCCACGCTCGTAGTGCTCCGGAAATCGACGTGATTGAAGGGAGTACCGCTCCATTAAACGGTGACGGCCCGTACATAGGCAGTGCCTCGCAATCCCTACAAGCAGCGCCTTTCGACATCTGGTACATGCCAGACTATGGTTCGCGGTCCCACCGAACATCCCTCTCATGCGTCCACTCCTAACCAGCTATTCATTAGATTACACCGCCGTCTACGACCCACGCATCACCCAAATCAACGCCTACCGCGGCGGCGTCTACCAACAAGCCATGTCGGGCCTCTCAAACCTCAACAGCCGCTGGTACAACGGCACCGAATACCAAATATTCGCCTTCGAATACACCCCCGGCGCCACAGGAAACGTCACCTGGTTCATCGGCGCTGACAAAACCTGGACCCTAGACGCCCGCGCAATCGGCCCCAATGGCAACATCGGTCAACGCATGATCCCGCTTGAACCGATGAGCATGGTCATGAACTTGGGCATGGCGGATAACTTTGCGCCGCAGAATAAGAGTATCCATGACTATATGCCTGCGTACTTGCGGTTTGATTATGTCCGGATTTATCAGGATCCGGATGAGGTTAGTGTGACTTGTGATCCGCCTGGGTATGAGACGACGGGGTATATTGAGGCGCATCGAAAAGCGTATGATAATCATAATCTGACCACTTGGTGAGCTTACACACGTCCCTGTAGTGTTTTTTGTCTCCGTTTTTGATTGCTGACTGTCTGCCTAGGGAGGACGCTGGTTACCCATGGCCGAAGAATAGTTATATGCATGGCTGTTGATCTCCTCTTTTACGAGGGCTGGTGGGCTTCCCTCGTTGTCGTCTTTGTTTTTTTTTTGCGTCGTTTAGCGGCATTGGTTTTTTGGCGTTGGGGGTTGGGCATTATAACTCTCATTATACTCCCATTTCGGGAATGTCCTCGATACCTGGTATTATACTTGTTTATAATATCATTTCTTTCCGTTCCAATATGCATCTGTAGCTGCCCCGTTCTTCGAGATACTCAAATCAAAATCAGTCTCTCCAATCAGTCTTCCAATTGAGACTGGAGGTCGACGCATACTGTAGTTATAACTAGTTAGACTTGACGTACCTGCTGACTCAGCGGCCCCGCTGCCATCGCCTGAGGCATTCAGAAATCCAACCACCGCATCAGGTCCCCTTGGAGTTCAATATCCAAACGTACGACTGTCAGCCTCTGATAGTTCCTGTCTCGGCCATGTAAGGAAGACTACAACAAAATAAGAAGTCAGGGTTGTCTAACATTCACTCCAGATCCTGGTATATGAACTGTGTTCACAGCAGGCCATCAATCCCACCAGCTCGGCGTTGAAAAGGAACACTGCTTGCTATCTGATGATTGAATGATCGGACCGAGACGGTTTACTTGGATGTCAAGTGTCATTTGACAACGGATTTCAATTCGAATATCCTATCACCTCCAAAGCGTATATTCTGCATACGTCCCCACGCTTGTGTCAATCAACCATCAGACCTCCCCGCCAGGTCTGATTGTTCTACACTCGTTGGCGAACACATCCGTCCCTTTCAACTTTCCGTCATATTCTACATCTTCTATAAAGCCTCCTTCAATACCACCATGTCCACCAACCCCAACCCAACCTCTCCACAACCCATCGACATGGACACCGACACCGACACAGCCTCCGACTCCTCATCACCGCAGCAAAATACAACCCCGCACGCCCACACCTACATCCTCGACACTGACTCCGAAGACGGCGGGATGCAGCTCGAGCCGGCGGACGGCGAGCTCCTTCATTTCGCGGAAGATGACAGCGACATTGAGTTTGATGATAGGATTATGGGTGTTGCTATGGAAGAAGAGCGGGATGGTGAGTCTAACCCGCCCCCTCGAGAAATAACCTACTATCACCGCCTCAACATTTCGTATCTCGGCAAAGATGCAAACAAAAGTGACTTCACTATGCGAAATGGCATACTGATCCCCCCCTCCATAGAGAACGACTTCACCACCCGCCCAATCAACCCACACTCCGCCACCCCAAACGCACACAACACCCCCTCACAACCCGGCAACAGAGATGAATACGGATTCCCGCCCCGCCTGCGCGATCGTCCACGCCCACGACCCCGGCGGCTCCGGACGAGTGGCCAACTCACGGAGGAACAGCATGCCGCGCTGTGCGTGCTGGGGAATTGGGAGCTACTCGTTTCGCATGCGTTGAATTCGCATCGTGTAAGTTGTACGCACATCACACAAAACACACGTTGGACTTGATCATTCAGCAAGCACCACACACCACCACACATAACCTACCCGTTACGCAATGCTCTGTTCTTGCAAGCAAGAAAGTCCCCCCCCCACTAATCCCTGGTACCTACCAGACAATCCCCCAAACCCGCCGCCGCTTCCAAGCCAAACTCCTCTCCCCCAACAACCCCGTGCTCGAAAACGAGCTCTACGCCTCGCGTTTCATCATCCCCGCCTCGCAATCTGAATTTCTCCCCCCGGCTAGCCCGGGACCCGGCTCGGGGACGGGTGCGGGCCGCGCGTACGAAACGGCCTCGGGCGCGGAGAATACGACTGCTTTCTTGGTGCCGGGGGCGTATCGGGAGGTTGTGGATGGGGATTCGAGTTCTTGGTGGCCGCTGGGGAGGCCGAGGGTTAAGAGGAGGAGTGAGAGGGGATCTGGGGTTGGGGGTGGAGTTGGGGGTGGCGGTGGGAGTGGGAGTGGGGAGAGTTCGAGGGTTGTGAGTCGTGGGGGGAGTCGGGCTGCGTCGAGGGGACCTGCGTAGTGATGCACACATGGTGATGCACTTGCATGAATCGACGAGAGATTGAGACTCATCTGTCTACAAATGGCTCGGCTCATTGGGTGTACTAATTGTTCCATTGAACTGCAGTCAACACGACTTAGCAGTCTCCAACACACGATATGTGCTCGCTAAACCAAACGTAACAGTACTATACAAAACCAGACCCAACCTGACAAGAACACCCGACCAGAACAAGAATAGGAGGAATAAAGAGGTAGTAGAAGATCGAAAGATGGAGAGGTCAATGGTGAATGGGTGAGGAATGGGTATCTCAGAAGGAACGAATCCAAAGCCAACAAGAACTTCAACGACGACAGTTTCTCGGGCCTTTTTGCTGGCTGCGTAGGGGAATTTGATCGGGGGTGTTTTCTTTTTTCTTTTTCGCTTTCCTGCTTTTCGTACTTCACTCAGGTCGGGTTCCATCCCCAAGTGGTGTTGAACTCGGCCGCCGTGTTGCGTTCGTAGGATTTGCCGTTGTCCATGTGAACCACGACCAGCGAGATGAAAAGAAGCAGAAAAGGCGAGGCCCGCGCGAATTGCCCACTAAGGAAGAAAAAGCAACGCCGGTCAGAAACCACTCACGTCAGGCAGACAGAAAAGAAAAACAAATCAAAACAAAACAAAACAATGAACAGTCTCTCGTCAGAGGGCTAGGACTAGGGCTCTCACATATCCTCGTCATCGTCTTTCCGTCGTTGCTCCGAGTGGAAAAGACTTTCTGCGTCACCGACTTGTTTGCGCTCCGAGACTTCGCGGCTGCGCATGCGGGACCGATGTGCCTGAACATTCATGGGCGTCAGTCCTCGAGATGGCTTGGACTTGGGCTCCGGTTCGATGTAAATGGGGTGCAGGCGGTGCGAGGTGTTGAACCGGGTCCGGCCGTCTCTCATGACGGGTAGTTGTCATTGTAGGGGCTCCGAACTGGAGGATAACCGGTTGAGGTGGAGGTAGACATCGGTGCCGTATCTGAGGGAAATGGAGAGTTAGTCAAGAACACCAAGAGAAAAAAAAAAGAAAAAAAAAAGACACAGGGGGTGCTCTTACCCCTCCATACTGATCAACTTGAGGTCACCTCCAAAGTAGCGCGCATACAATCGACTGATGGGCAATCCATACCCAAAGCCAGCCATGGGTGCTTTAAAATCGCTCTTGTCAAAGTCCGGGTCGAGGCTGGGCGTTTGCTCGACAGTCGTGTACATATACGTCCACACCAGGGGGATCGCCGACCGGGGGATACCACCGCCCTCGTCGGTAATTTTGATGGTGATGTCTTCCTTGCCCTCGGCCACAATGACCTTGGTGACGGGGAATTGGTCCCGGTCGGCACCGTGTTGCTCCACCACCGCACGCAGCGAGTTCTTCAGGGTCTCGAAGAGCATGTGCGACAAATGGCCCGGCACGTACATGAAGTTCAAATCTTCCTTGCAGACCAGCTGCACCTTGGGCGCTTCAAATAGGCCGTAGTAATCCTCGCAAACGAACCGCGCATTCTCAATGGCCTCCAGGGCAATATCGCGCACGTTGGTTTTGGTACAGATGATGCCGACGTAGTTGGGATGTTTGACGTGCGTTTGTTCCGTGAGTGCAATATGTTGTCCAATGAGCATGCGAATGCCTATACGTGACATGTAGAACCGGTCAAGGAAAGATTGTATCGTCGAGTCAATTTGCATGCGTTGCCGCTCCCGTTTCCACTCCAAGATACCCTGGGCCACGGTCGTCACAACACTGTCGTGTCGTCGCTTAATCTGCTGGAGCGTCCGGGAGAATCGCTGATTGTAATCATTCAACTCGGGGGGCCATTCTACGTTGCCATCCGCGGGCACGAAATACCGCCGGCCTGTGGCGGCCGCGGCCGGTTTTCCATTTCCGTTGATAGTGCCATTGGCGGTGGTGGAGGAGCGATACTGGCCCTCGCGAATACTGGGATTTTGCGTGGCCTCGGAGAGAATTTTAGAAGGAGTGCCGCCATTCATGCGGCCCGGACGCAACAGACGGTTTCTGACCTCTTGGGTCAGGGAGGGTCGGGGAAGGGTGATGATTTCCTGGAGGACCCGCCGTTAGTGAGTCACGCTACGGAGCAACGGAAGCCGCAGGAGCAGAGCAACGCGAGGAAATTGAAGAAAATTGAATTGGAAATTCATGAGCGGACACATACCTCGAATGATTGCGCATACCAATCCTGCACCTTTTTGATGGAGGGCATCTCACTGAGGCCATCGGGGAGCTCACCCAGGTCTTGGACCCGGTGAGCGAGGCGAATGGGGAGCTCCTCGGACAGGAATTGCGAGGCCCGGAACAAGGTGCCTACCGAGATGATCAGTCTTTTCCGCGGTCCTCGACTGAGAATCCCATTGATTGCAATCGGAAGCGCAGGATCTAGAATCTCCAGAGATTGTGAATCATACCGGTAGAGGGCCGGTCGCCAAACTGGACCATTTGCCTCAGCGAGACCCCGGTTGCGGGGAAGCTGGCATAGTGCCTGATGGTTTCCATCAGGCGCTCTGACGGCTTCCACATCGTGCGACGATTCAAGCCGAATGGCCGCCGCGAGGGGGGGGAGGGGAGAGGGGGGAGAACTGGGTTATAGCAAGGACTCTCTCAAGAGCGAATGGAAGATTCTGTGTCTAGGGGGAAAAGAAGAGAGTGTCGCGTGCGAAAGAGAGGCCGGTCGGTGGACTGAGGGACGGGGATGACTCGCACTTCTGCCGAGGTTGGGGGCGTTTCCGGTGGCCGCACGTTCCGGCGTCGGAGGAAAATCAACCTGCGCAGGTCTTTAGCCTACGAGAAGGGAGGAAAGTGCCGATATGCAAGTGCCTTGTCATATGATCGTGAAATTCATACTCCTGGTTTCAGCCATGATGGGCATTGAATTTAATAAGTTGCTGTTTTTGGGCAGACCTTCCTACCTTCCTACTACTACTACACTACTCCAGTAGGACCTTAATCGAACGTGTGCACTGCTTTTGCTTAGACATTCTCCACCATGACCACGGTTAATGTTATTCTATATTCTATGATGATACTTGTACTCCGAAACCCTAGGAATGAGGACTTAATCGATTGGTCCTCCCCAGGAAAATACCCTTGCCGAGCGGGAAATGCAATATTCCGGGGTCACGATCACACGAACTGGTCAGTCTCTGGGAATCGTGGAAGCTTCGGGCTATAGAATGATCCAAATGGGAAATAGGGGGACTATTTCTAACATTCCTATTATACTGGAGATAACATCATTCTCAAGAAGCCACAATCCATATTCCTTGCCTGATGCTCAGAATTAATCGCATCTCGCATGTGTCACACAGTGCGTCCCCGGATCTCCCCTTTCGCCCGAAGGTGGGGCGATCCCCCCCCATCATGAAAGACTGGCCTCGATGAGAGACGATGACCATTGACTACTGCCAAGTTCCCACGGGGCTTAATTCTGTCTAGGTTTCTGGTAAGTTTGGGTTTATAATATCACAAGATCCAAGGGTCGCTGCTCAAACACTGTCAAGATTAACTTTCATGCTGCTATGAATGTTTCAAGGGTGGCACCACTCTATCTACCAGTTCCAGATCTCCTTCAATGTGCAGGTGAGGACCGCACTGAGTCTGATGTAGGGTTGCGTGAACGAGACTTCTACACTAAGGACCTGGAGAACTCGATACTAACCGAGTTGGTACCTATCGAATTAGCATCAGCTACTGTAGTCCAGGTCATTCTGAGTCTAGCACGAGCAGGGATGCCAGGGCTACCGAGTTCACCCTGCGTAGCCTGTTAGGGCCATGTCCCGTTGGTACTTTTGTCGCACGACACTCCCCGCAGAGAATGAGCGTTTTTCGCCTTGGTGATGATTATTATTCAACAGTGAAGGGTTCTGAGCTTGGGGAATCGGTGAATCAGTGATTTGGGGATGATGGCTGGATGAATTCATTTCCCCCAAACCCTGCCCTTGACAATATTTCCCCCGATAGTCCTTTTTTCGTGTTCTGAACCTCTGAGTCCATGATGATTCCATGTTCCCACTTTTCTGGCTCCTCCAGGGCTGTCATATCCATGTCCATGCCCTGTTTCCAAGTCCAACTCTTATGTATTGCAGATCTATCTAGCGATCGAAACTTGACAAATGGACCACTCGTTTTGCGTTATCTCCTCGTTCCGAGGTCTGATAATCGCATCACAACTGACCAATTTGATTAGATTACCTCCATCCAAGGACAGCCTCTACTGTACTTCTCGGCAGCCTGTCTCTACGCCGATCGGAGTAGCAACAGCCCAGGGCGGATCCGTGGAGACTCAAGATTCCCTTTTTGAGCTCTTGCTGCTTCCTGGCGGTGGGACCCCTTGTTTTCGCTGTCTCGTCCCTTCTGGTCATGCCTTTGTGGTTTCCTCTCGCTTAGAGGCACATTGTCCTGTCGAGTGTGGGGGCTGAGTCTCTCTACTTTTCTTTTCTCTTTTTCTCCTCCTCTCATCAGCATACGACAAAGTATACTGCCCTCATCTGACTACTACCGTCGCCTAAGCCTAACCCCCTCCCAGACACGCCCTAAGCGCAGGCGACTCGGAAGACGACCATTTGCCCCCTCCATGCGACTTGCTACTTGGCGGCGCTTTACTCTTATTTTTTTTTTTTCTTTTCTTCTATTTTCAGATCTGACGAAGGTCGCTTGACCTCGGTGGTGGTGCATTTAGCTTCATCTATATCCTGATTCTGAAAGTCGCCATCTCCTCTCCAATCTGCTCTATACTTCCTCCACCGTACGGACTACACTCTCAGCGATTAAACAACCCCACTCCACTTCCCCCCCCCCCCAAAAAAAGTCGCAATCCATTTCCATTCCATTCCCATTCTACTCTGTTCTTTTCCACACGACCTCCTAAGCGCTCTCTCGTTTCTTCCTCTCCTTTCTCACCCCCCACCCAGTCATTACCATGTCTCGCCGGCGAACCTCTCACAGCGAGCCCATGAACGAGGCCGTGGCATACCCATTCTCCTCAACACCCAACGCCAACGGCCACCAAATGCCACCCGCTTCACCACCGCGCCGCGGGCCCATCGAAGGCCCCAATGGCCGCCGTCTCATCCGGCGCGTCACCTGGCGCTCGTCCACGTACAAACTCATGGCCTCGCTGTGGGTGCTCGGCGTGCTGTACATTCTTTGGCTGATTCGCGATTTGTTTTATTTGCCGTTTACCCCGTCCGAGTCGAGCCCGCCCGGCGCTGCTGATGCTTGAGTTTGTGCGGGGGTGGGGGGATGTTGTCGCGTGTCGGCTGGGTGGAGGGTGGGATGGTTGGGATTGGGGGGTGGATGCGGGAATGGGCAATGGGTGATCGATCAAGGGGTCTCCGTGATTCTCTGTCCCGTTTGGGTCGGTGGGTTCTGCTTTCTCCTGTTGGGAACGGTTTGTGGTACTACGAACTATGTCGAGTCTGGTCTTCGGGGCTCTCGAGAGTTTCGCGCTGCTCCAGCGCTGTGGCTTGTTTTTGGAAAGGTCGGCGCTACGTGCAATGTGGCATGATAACGATTTACCGCCAGTCTTTAACCTGTCACTTTGCATTACGGAGGGGGTTGTCTCGCTTCGTGTCAAATTCAGCGCCAACCCGTGATTCTTTGGCGTTTGTCGTTGCAAGGGGACTCAAAGCCGAAGAGTTGAGCCGGCGTATCCTGGATCCCATGGCAATTGGACGAGGCTGCGAAGCCCGAGCTTCGTATGCCGAAGTGAGCCGAAAACCACGCTCTTTTCGGTGTGCAACATTCATTCGAGACCCCCCGATGAATACGGACTTTCCTCGCGCAGCTATACCGGTGATCGTTCCCCACGGCTGGTTCTTGGACGGCAATGCACAGTGCCCGCCAGACGGCCAAGATAGCAGCGCCTGGGCCTGGGGAAAAATGACACACGACCTCTTTGAATTTCCGAAGTGCATGGAGCATCGCGCACCGAATCCAGGTGTCATTTTGACCGGTTTGTGCGTGGTGATGCAACCATGCAGGCTGACGGCGATCTGACAATCTGGACCGTTTCTCCCTGCAGCCCGACGATCGGGACAACTCCCACGACCAACGCAACCGTCCCCACTACGATTCCCCTATCTATCTGGCCTGACGCTTCCCTGTTTTTGACTCTTTCTCTTTCTATTTTCTTCTTCTCTTCAGCTTGGACATATTACTCGGCTTTTACCGCTTGCGTTCCCATTGCATGCCCATAGCGTTGGCATTTACCGTTCTTCTTCTTGAGCTTCTTCCTGCTTGTCATTTCTGGCCGATGACCCTGTTCTATGCATAGCCTTTCTCAATTTTCTTTTCTTCTCTTGGTTATTTACTTGCATAAAAGTGCATTTTCTTCCCGAAGCGATGGTGCGTTTATGCTGTGGTGCTGTCTGTTCGCTTCCTTTCATCTTCGCGTGCATCCCTCGTCCTTTTTCGTCTCCTTCTTCTCATTATAGCTAGAATGGGGTGGTCCTTTTGATTTGATTCATGGTCTCTGCATGTGGTATACAGTACCTTAATCAATAATTGCCCATGTCCAGCAACCTTCTCATAGGTTAAGAAAGGGGAAACAAGTACAGTCGAAATCGATTCATAGCACGTATCATTGGTCAATATACAACTCCTACCCCCTCTCTATAGTTCATCCCTCATCTTTTTATATGTAAATCGACTTTTCTCTTCCCGTCTTCCCTTCTTTCACTCAAGGCAATACCCGGGACCCCGTTAAGCACTTTAAACATACAGTGCGGAGGTCTCACCCTTGGCAATGTGCTCGGCATACGGCTTGATAGCGGCCGCAACTTCGGTAGCGGTGAACTTCTCAACCTGCTGGGGCGCACGGCCAACGAAGGTCGAGGCGTCGAGGAGGGCGTCCAGTTCGGGGAGGATGGGGTTGAAGAAGGCGGTGCGGCGGATGCGGTCGAGCAGGTCGTTGTCCTTGCCGTGCTTCTTGACGTTGTCGGCGGCTTGGTGGGAGAGGACGCCTGAGATGGGAAGAGTGGGTATTAGGGCACAGTGTGGAAGGAAGGTTTTTTTTGGGGGGGTTGGGATGTTGTTGACTTACGAATCTCTTCGTGGGCGTCCTGGCGGGAGAGACCCTTCTTCACGCAGGCCATGATAATCTGGGTGGGTTAGCTTTTGGCTATCAGCGTGGATTTCTCAGGCGCTTACGTTCTCGCTAGAAGGATGTTAGTACTGAGTGCACTTTGAGGGGTGGAGATTGAGACTCACGTCGCCATGAAGGGGAGCTCATCGTTGACACGACGCTTGATAACCTCGGGGTAGACGACGAAACCGGAGCTGACGTTGTCTGGACGATGATACGTTAGAACGGAGCGTAGTTCCTCAAGCCCGATATAAATCACGTACTCAGCAGGATAAGACAAGCATCGGCA
Source organism: Penicillium simplicissimum (assembly GCA_024706585.1). Taxonomy (NCBI): domain Eukaryota; kingdom Fungi; phylum Ascomycota; class Eurotiomycetes; order Eurotiales; family Aspergillaceae; genus Penicillium; species Penicillium simplicissimum. The sequence continues at coordinate 420,976 of JAMZTW010000061.1, forward strand.
GTCAGGTAGAGCTCGGGAATGCTGATGCGGCGGATGGCGCTATCGTCCTAGTAACAGTTAGTCATTTGCTCTACGCAAGCTTCTCGCTTGCATGTGCTCACCAGCGAGCGCTCAAACCACTGAGCAGAGTAGGTGTCCAGAGCATCCTTGGGCAGGTTCTGGAGGTGGCGACCCAGCGAGCACAGACGCTCCGAGCGCATGGGGTTACGCTTGTAAGCCTGGGAGCAGTCAGTCAGCAGCCACATCCAACATCCAATTGACCAATCACGCTTACCATGGCGCTGCTGCCAATCTGGTCCTTCTCAAAGGGCTCCTCGACCTCCTTCAGCATGGCCAGGTGACGGATATCAATACCGATGCGCTCGCAAGTAGATCCGAAGGAGCCAAGAGCATTGCCCACATCCACGTCGATCTTACGGGAGTAGGTCTGGGAAGAGATGATAAAGGCGGAGCTGAAACCGGCCTTCTCGGTGACCAGCTCATCCAGCTTCTCAACCTTGGCGTGATCACCCTCGAAGATCTGCAGGAAAGAAGCCTGAGTACCGGTGGTGCCCTTGACACCACGGAAGCGCAGGTCATCCCGAGCGCGCTCGAGGTTGCGCAGGTCCATCAGCAGGTCCTGAATCCACAGGCAGGCACGCTTTCCAACGGTAACCAGCTGGGCAGGCTGGCCGTGGGTAAAGCCCAAGCAGGGCAGGTCCTTGTACTGCTGGGCGAACTGGGACAGCTTGTCGATAACCACGGCGAGCTTGGGAATGAGGATGTCGAGACCGTCGCGGAGAAGGATCAGGTCCGCGTTGTCAGTGCAGTAGCACGAGGTGGCACCCCAGTGAATGATACCAGCAGCGGCCGGAGCAACCTGGCCGAAGGCGTGGACGTGGGCCATGACATCGTGTCGGCGGCGCTTCTCCTCCTCGGCGGCAACCTTGAACTCGTCATCCTGGATGGTGGCATGAGCCTTCATCTGCTCGATAGCCTCGTCCGTGATGGGCAGTCCGAGCTCTATAACATGACAGACGAGTCAATTGAAGGGTTTGCTTATTTCCATTTCCATCAAGATTCCATCCGATGTCGGTGAACCGTCCTTCTATCCACTCATGCTCCCCATCTTCTGAATTCTCGTACCTTTCTGAGACTCGGCGAGCCAGATCCAAAGCTGGCGCCAGGTCGAGAATCGCATGCGAGGGGAGAACAGATACTTCATCTCAGTGCCTAACGGATTGGAAGCTGGTGTTAGCTATCGAATTCAATCCCCTCCGATTGTAGGTACCCTCAATGGGCCCAAGTTGGCGGGAGAATTGACTTACTCGCATAGCGCGAGTTGAGGGGGGTCTGGTAGACATCGTTACTGGCGGACATGATGCCGAGTCTGGTAGAAATGCACCAGAAAGCTAATTGAACAACAGGATCGACTGGAAAGGCGAGGCCGAAGTAATGTGCGAACTAGGAAATTTTGCTGCGGTCATCGGGGTGTAGCGGGGCTTATCACGTTATCGTAAGGTTGGCGCGTGGGGCAAGTCACGTGCATACTACAGGATGAGGATGAAGAAAGTTGGAGAGACGGAGAAGACGCAGCCGGCGCTTGATCATGGTATTATTGAGTCGTCGCTAGAAAGCATGCAAATTGGAGAAAAAGATCTATGGATGAAAAACACCACTGGCAAAGCTTAAGAGAACAGCTGCGCCAACTGTACGGCGAGGCTGGCTTTATCGTACTTGATGTACTTGCCACGACCCTTGTCGATCTCGACATAGCGATCATAGAAGCGAGCATACAGTGGCTCCAGAATAGCCTGCACCTCTCGTCCCAAGACGGAGCGCACCTCTCGCTCCATATGAAGATTCTTGTGCCGAGACACCATCTCGTCGAAACTTGCGTTGAAACACTTGAATTTCTCCTTGATGGCATCCCGATCACGAGACGATAAATTCTTGACGATGGCGCTGGAATCCACCGCACCGCCGGAATTGGGGCGTGCACCTGTTCGAGAAGTGTACTGCACGTCCAACAAACATTGCGACGTATCCTTCCATGCATCAAGATATGTCGACGTCGCGCGTTTGCGGAAGCTATCAATGCGAGCGATGCTATCTGGAGCACCGAGATATCGCGCCAGCTCGGGACTTGATCGGATGGAACGATCAACAACACAAAATACGTTGGACATGAACACACCAAGCGCGGCCTTGGATTTGTGGAATACCCGGCCACGAGCCTCCAACGAAGTCATGAGGGCTTCGATCATATCCAAAATGAAGTGAGAAAACAAGGTGCCGCTATCAGGGCCAACATCCAGAGGGGCCGTGCCCGCGGTGTTTGAGTTGGAGCGCCAATTACCATCTCCCAGCGATGTCAAAATAGATGCGAGAGGCCCCGAGTAGCCGGTCAGAGTAGCCAAAGAGCTCATGACTTCGTCGACAAGAGGAGTAGAGCCAGCGTCTGGGGGCAGCGAGACATTGGCAGCCTTGCGCTTAGTTTCTTCCAGAAGCTCCGAAAGCGAGGACTTTGCAGTTTCACGCACCGGCCGTAGAGCCTCAATCAATAGACTCTTCAGCTCTGCCGTTTTGGAATCGATGCGGTAAGACATTGCCGTCACAATCTCGATAATCTCAAATGCCAAAAAGCAGTCTGTCATCAAGTTTGCCTTGATGTACTGATTCAGCTCCCGAAGGGTCTTGGAGTATTCTCCCATTGCCGGGAGGAAGGTGGCTTGAAGAACAAGGCCTTGTTGGTCCCCTGCGAAAATCCGCACGATAATCCCATGCTCCGTGTTAATGAAACCTTCCAAGGCGTTCGAGTAGATACCGATCCCGTTTGTTCCTTGTTTATAGGGTCCATCTGTCGGCCGTCGCTTGACGGTGTTGAGTGATGCGATGGAGAGGTTCTGGAGGCTAGCGGTGATATACGGCCCGCGTACGTCGGAATAAATCTTCATTGCAGGACTGTCGCCTTTTCCTCGTTGAGGCCCATGAATCGCCGCCGACCCAATTGCCGAACAGAGCAGTGCCAATTGTGAAATCGTGTCCTCGGGAAGGGAAGGGAAAGGGAGATCTAGAGTCGCTGGATCAGTATGACCCGTTCGCAAAGCGTCGAGCATTCAGTGTGGCGCCCACCTTTTGTAAGATAGTGTAGGGGCTCGATGGGTGTAGCATGCTGCGTCAGTTCAGCTTTGAAAGTATCTTGCAACATGTTGCTTCCAGTACTGAGGAGGGCGTTGAAGTCGGAAATCGCTTTTTGGTTTGACCGGAGATTCGTCGCGTTGAGGTCGGCCAGCGCTTTCTCAACGCGTTTCATTGCTGACAGGTACTGCGACAGGCCGGAGCTCTGTGGTCTGAACGAGCAGTCAAATTAGTACGTCCGAGCGCGCTTATGTCGAGGCGAGTAAAGGACAAGACATACCCGGCGCGGATGATGCCTTCCTCCCGGTTTTTCGCATCGAGAGGCTGGCGGAGACGGTCAATGGCATCGTTGACCTTGTCGATATTGCTGTTGGTGATCTGAAGTGATTGTGTATTGCTGTAAATGGGGCCAATGGCGTCCTTGACGACCCTTCCGCCGGTTTCCAGGCGCACCAAAGAACCCTGAATCTTCTTGGTAAGGCGGTTGAGCTTTTCGAGGTTGGCGTACAGCACCTCCACCTCGGCACTCTCCTCCGCATATGCGGTGTTCCTAGGGGCCACCATGATCTCAATCACAGAAGAGGTACCAGGCCGAGTCACCGGCAGCCGTCATGTCTCCCAAGTGTGGGGGTCCACGAGGGATGTTTGGCCGCAGCTGCCAGCAACTCGATAAGCTCCGCCCCGGACAGCAGTCGCGCTAGACCGAAATGGGATCAGCTCGGTCCGTCTGTGCTTCCGTTGTACAGTCTTCACATGACATGTCGTCATTCTTTCTTGCAGGGTTACAGTCCAAGAAAACAAGTACCATTGGTGGCCGGAGTTGCTGAAGGTTGCTGCATGCACCTTGCAGCTTCTTTGTCGCGCCAGGCCCTCGCAAAAATGGGCGCCGCGAGGATTACACGTCTTCGATGGACAGTCCCCCCTGCTGCCCTCGCCGCATACACTGTGGGGGAGTGGAATCGACGTCTACCGCAAAGCGCTCCCTTTACTACATCTACTTGGTACGAGATCAATTCCGAGACACGCAATGGATCAGCCCGTGAGAAGAGTCACCCCGAACACAATGACCAGGACTCTGTGTGGTTCAAGGTCACGCAGAAGCTCGATGATGTGAAACATACCGTTGGAGCTGGAGTGTTGGGAGACTTGGGCGGCAACATTACCGAGTTTATCGTGCCCGATTGGGCGCGATTGCTCCCGGCTACAGCCCAGAAACTCCAGCGGGAGCTGTCAATGGCACCAGGGTCACTCGCAGATGAAATTTGGAGGGAATCGCATGATCCGGATATCAACCCAGAGATCTTGCGAGATGCCGAGGTGCGGGTGAGCGGCGATCTTTGCAAGGAAGAGCTCGAATTCAGGAAGAAGCGCCAACAACACGCGAGGAAAGCATTGGCTGCATACTTGGATATTGCTGAGGAGGATATTCATCCCGACGATGTCCCAGTCATTGCCATGTGCGGCTCCGGTGGCGGGCTACGCGCCCTGGTTGCAGGAACTGGGTCTTATCTGGCTGCCCAGGAAGCCGGGCTATGGGACTGTGTTACCTATACCGCCGGCGTTAGCGGCAGCTGCTGGCTGCAGACTCTCTATCATTCTTCACTCGCCGAGGGGAACTTCAACAGACTTGTCGATCATTTGAAACACCGGTTGGGCGTGCACATTGCTTTCCCACCAGCAGCGCTTAATCTGCTGACCACGATGCCAACCAACAAGTTTCTTCTCAGCGGCCTCGTTGAGAAGTTGAAAGCTGACCCGGGCGCAGACTTTGGATTGGTGGATATCTACGGCTTGCTGCTTGCCGCACGACTGTTGGTCCCTCGTGGAGAGCTGGGCGTCTGTGATCGGGATCTGAAGATCTCTAACCAGCAAACCAATTTGTTGGATGGCGCACATCCCATGCCTATTTACACGGCTGTGCGTCACGAAATCCCCATGTTGGCCGAAGCCGCTCGAGGGGACGAACATCAGTCACCCGAGGACCTCATGAAAAAAGCCAAGCAAGAGTCCTGGTTCCAGTGGTTTGAGTTTACTCCATACGAATTTTTTTGCGAGGAACTTAATGCTGGAATTCCTACATGGGCCCTGGGACGACACTTCAACGAAGGCCGTAACGAGTCGCCCTCCCATACCTACCCAATTCCCGAGCTGCGGGTTCCGGGGTTGATGGGTATTTGGGGCAGTGCCTTCTGTGCAACCCTCTCTCATTATTACAAAGAGATTCGACCGTTGGTCAAAGGCCTGGCTGGCTTTGCTGGGATTGACGCTCTGATCCAGGGCAAAAATGAGGACCTCATTCGAGTGCACCCTATCGATCCCGCGGCCATACCTAATTATGTTATGGGCATGAAAGATCGACTTCCCGCTTCCTGTCCCGAATCTATTTTCCAAGACAAGCACTTGCGTCTCATGGATGCTGGCATGAGCAACAACCTGCCCATTTACCCCCTGATTCGACCTGGCCGAGATGTGGATGTCATTGTCGCCTTTGATGCCTCTGCCGATATCAAGCAGGAGAATTGGCTCTCCGTCGTGGACGGATACGCACGACAGCGTGGTATCAAGGGGTGGCCCGTCGGTGCTGGTTGGCCTCGAGCGACCGAGACCCTGGCCGAGACGGAGAAGGCTCTACGTGAGCCAGAGAACATCACAGGCGAGCAAGCCAACCAGAAGGTTGCCGAAGCTCGGAACCACCAGAGCGATGCATCGAACAAGAAGAACCCCGCCAGTGCTGACACGGACCTTGGATATTGTAACGTCTGGGTCGGCACTCAGGAGGAGCGCATCTCGGAGGATGAACCCCCACCTTCAAAGCGACTCTTCAATCCCGACAACGCCGAAGACCACTCCGAGTCCGACTTCCACCTAATGCGACCCGAAGCCGGTATCGCCGTGGTCTACTTCCCTCTCTTGCCCAACCCTTCCGCACCTACGCTCCCTCCGACTCGCAAGACTCGACCCCTCGCAGCTATCCACTCCATTCAAAAATCTCAAATCGAGGCTAAAGATGCAGCGGATCCAGTCGCCCCTCAGCCGAACTCAATCGATCCCGATGTGGACGATTTCTTGTCCACGTGGAACTTCATCTACACGCCCGAGCAGATCGATTCGGTCGTGGGGCTGGCGAAAGCAAACTTCTCCCAGGGCAAGGACCAGGTGCGTCGCGTAGTGCGTGCGGTGTATGAGCGCAAGAAGTCTGATCGACTCCGTCGGGAGGAAGCGGAGTCGCGGAAACGCATGGAGGGATTCGTTCCTTTGTAGAAGGAGTCCATTTAGAATTGGCAGGATAGACCTCAAAAATCCGGCGTTACATTACTTGCATTGCATCATGTTTCTTATAACTAAGGTTGTTGGGGGGGTCATTGTTGGAATATTTGGACTCAATCATGGAGTATGTACTAATACCTCACGTTTCTTCTGTCTACGCAACCAACACAACACCTGTGCTTTCATCCTTCTTCGCCGCCACGTGGCAGCTCTTCAAAACGAGATTAGACCGCAAGCTAACTTGGCGCATAAGGTTCAGACCCTCACTGGGTGTGCGATCTTGTTAACGCGGTTTTCGAACCATGGCAAGCGACCTGGCTACCGTCGCCAAACACAACCTTATCCCCGGCTGAAGAACTACCTATGTTTATATTCACGATTGACTGTGGATGCTATCTTCTGCACTCAACATTTCTGTCAATAATGATCAAGATCTAGCTGTCATTCGCGAGGACTGCTTCGACGCAGCCATACACTGTTGCGAAATTGCCGTGCGGGACCTCGCAAATATTGTAGAACCAAATTGATGTACTGCACATACTTTCTCCAACGCGGGCCATGATTTCCTACGCGGCGGTACTAGCTCTCAAGCTCTTTCCCTTCGCGCCCAGGATACGAGATCGAGCTACTCGCGTTACTGGCACAAGTTGCCATGCAGTTAAAATGCGCAGGAACCACACCCCTTCCATTCCATCGCTTTGGAATCGCTGCGCTGCTTGGGCAACATTTACTGGTTATACTGCGAGCTAGAGCATCTGCACTCAAGGATGCTGTCTCGATTCCCGAGCATCTCGGAAGAGACTTAACCAACAGCACCAGCTCTTTGGAGGCTTTGTCGGATACGAGCGTGGAAAATCCTCAGGTGTCAAACTACGAGACTATCAGGAAAAGTGCAGTCGTTTAGATCCGAGGAATGTCGGACAGACAGCCGTTTAGGTATGAATATCAGCATGATATAGTAAAACAGCACATTGATATCCATAGGCTGTCCAATTAGAAGAGTTGGGAAGAGAATATGCCCTCGTCGCCCGGAGTAGAAATTATCACCTGCAGTCAACCAGTTTGCTGGAGCTCTCTTCGACGTGAAAGATTTCCGGGATGGAATGGTTTAATTACTCGGACTTCTGGGACGTTGCCGTGGCCGGTCATGTTCCTGTGGTAAATACTGTAGATCTGAGAGTGTCTTGTCCCCGGGCTTCCGGGGTGTTGTCACGCATATGGTACTATGGAGGGATAATTAAGAAGAATAAATAATTGATACGCTTGAGAGTGTGGCAAGCATGGATGCTTCAAAAAGCGAATGGCATGCACTGACAAATAAGGTCAGTCGGATCAAAAGAGGGAACTGACTGCTTCCGAATCAGAGAACAGTTATGATAGAGAAGCTAAAAATAGCACATCAAAATACGGAGGATGGAATGTCGCTTCTGCATTCTAGAATCTCCTCTTAAGAATACCACCACAGAACTAGCTATACATCGTGGGAGGCACCTAGCAAAACTTTGTACACAAAACGCCTCCACTGCACACCCAGCACAGCACACCGAAGAAGTAAAAACCAAGACCCAATCCCAGAACGCCAATGGGTATCATAATAAGATGTCACAGCAACGCAGAACCAGCGCGGATGCCACCCAAACAGGCCTCAAGCAGCAAGCCAAGAGAACGCAGCGAAACGACTCAACCCCGCTCCGCTAGGGCTGGAACCGCAGTCTGAACTGACGGCCCCGTCGCTCCTCGCGAACGGTGTATAGGAATCGTGCAATGGTCTCTTGTTCAGACAAGCCAGCGCTGTTGAAGTGTTTGCGGACTACGAGCGCAAACTGGTCTTTGCTCACGCGGTCTTGGCCGGCGATGTGGTGCAGCGAGGAGTATTTCTCAACATCTTGTGTAGTGGCGCCGTTGCGCTCGCGGGTGGACGAGCGCGCAGACTGGGCGCGGCGAGCGGCGAGGGCTGTTGGGGAGCGTAGGCCGACGCCTTGGGAGAGGAGGAGACGGGAGTAGTCGGTTGAGAAGGCGGAGGGGGTGGGGAGTTTGTGGACGTGGCGGTAGGCGTGGAGGATATCGAGGGGGAGGTCGGACCAGGGGACCTGTGAAAAATGATGGGGTGATATGTTAGCGAGGTGTGTTTTGAGGCATTGGGTGCTGTTTCGCTTCTGACGTTGTCGGTTTGCCGCTCTCGCTAAATTTCTCGCTCCTCTTCCCCTCTCTGAGGGTTTTTTTTTTTTCGGCTTACGTACCCTGGGCTGTTCTTCGATGGGCTGTTCGGTGGCTACTGGTGCACTGGTCACGGAGGCCTTGTCCTTGACCGCAGTGTTGGTCTTTCGACTCTTTGGCGCGCTGGTCTTGAACTCTCGCGTGCCGCTGGAGGCTTCGGATCTCGAGTCGTCGACAATGGCGGCGGTGCGCTGGCGCGGGGGTGCCATGGTGTGATGTGCCCACTGAAAAGCGTAGGGATGACACTGGAGAGTTCAAGGCAAGCTTGGGAGGGAGTGGACAGGAGCAATGCCGTGGTCGATGGCTACAGTGAGCTGGAAAGCTCATCGCGGCGCACTGGACTCTGGCAGATTCTCCGCTTCCCGGGGCGGAGATATGCGGCAGAATGACCTGTCCGCTTTTGGTGCGGCCGGACATTGCTCCGAAGTCGTGATAGATAATCAGGTGAGTCAGTGAAGAGAGAGGTAGAGATAAAGCTGTCCATGGTGGACGAATAGTGCATTGGGAAGCTCGATAGGTAAGTGTATAGTCTATAGATTAGTAGTGGGCGGAAGTCTTGCATCCTTTCCAAGCAGTGCAGAGGGCACCACAGCTTTGTCAGGATAGATTTGCCATAGTCCCATCTCCAGTCGTACAGCAAGTATATTCTCCGGAAAACTGGGCAGATCACTCCGTCGACCTCTTTAGAAAGAGACTTTCCACAAATCCTCACAAACGGCGGCACCACCAAGTCCCGCAGAGAAAAACCACACCGCTTGGGCTTGATGCGGAGAAGAGGACAAAGAAACCTCCGCATATCGGCTAAAGATAGAAGAAGAGATAGTGGGGGACCATCGGGCCACCGCAACCGCAACCTGAACCGCCTATATCCGAGTGGGGGAAGGCCCTTTCGGCTGGAGGGAACTGGACGGTGGCAGTTGGAATTGGATAGTGTACTTCCTCAATCTCGAAATTGAGGCAGGTAAGACGAATGTGTCCGCTCCCGCAAACGAGTTGCCGAATGTATGCCCATTGCCCATGGATGCCATGCGCAGAGTAAAACGAAACGGGATTGGATGGCCGCTGCTCTATTGTGTCACAGTCTCAGGGACATCATCAGCTCGGGTGGCCACCGAGCCTCGGAAGAATCTCGGGAAAGGGTCAACATGTCCCAGACTTGGAGACCGGGAGAGCTGAGTCCGAGTCGTGCACGAGTCACGAGTGGTTGGCCAAAGTTGATGCAACCGAGTCCCAAGTTCCCAACTTCCCAAGTCCACTAGTGAGTAACTTAGTGGTAACTATGTGGTCTCAATGTGTGGAGATGAACGCTGCCAGGAAAAGAAAAGAACGAGCCACACAGGGCCGAGCTCACGAGCACGCCAGCCCGAGAAGTCGGCATTGCCGTGCCGACTCTCTCTCGCCGAGTGCTACCGGGCCCGCGGCTCGGATTATCTCCAGGCTTCACTCTTCAGTGGGGGGAGAAAAATTTTCGGAGTCTGAAAATTTTTTACGCTGCGGAAGAACCCCGTGGGTGTTAGCCTGTTAGGTAAACCTGCTGGGCTTCACCGGTCGGCCCCCTTTTGGGCTTCGCCATCAGTACTCCGTAGTCCGTACAGCACAGTACTTGCTCCGCTCATCGTGAAGAAATTTCAGAGGCACGTATTGAATAATCATGAAAATTCGAAGATTGGAGTCCCATCGCGCCTTTGCAAGATCTGCAACAGCCGGATCCACGATCCGTGGATGGCATACTCCTGGGCATTGGGCAATGGGCATAGTCATAGTCACCACGATTTACCCCAAGAAAGACCGTGGTAACCATCCTTCTCTTACTCCAGACCTCCAAGCCTCTGCCATCATCGTGGACGTGGAGACGACTGAAAAAAAAAAGCCACTCTAGGCCCCGCATCAACCATGCCAGAATGGCACAATTGCCCCTCGATTGTCGCCTTCCGACTTTTCCCGACAATTGACCGTCCTGCTGCATTGAGGTCTTTCCCAGCCCTATGGGAAGCCAGAGTATGGCGACAAGGGCACAGAGTCGAGCAGTAGACTAGCAGTAGCTTGTCAGAGGACTGTATGCATGGGCTGATGAAACCGAGTCTGGACCGTATGAGACTGAGCGTACCTGCAGTAGCGACGGTTCTAGCTGGTCTGCAACAGTGCAGCAGCTCCCCTCTGTCGTCATTCCGTCATGCTGGAGCGGTGCGGTATAGAGTACCACCTACGGAGTACGCAGGACGGAGTACAGACACATGTGTTCTCTTCTTATCGTTGTACTCACTACTTGCTACTCGAGATTCACATGTGAAAGCCTCTCCATCCAGAACGTGAACCAGAAGCTCTGCGACTAGCTCGTGGGGATCCTGGGGATCTGGTCCGGGGCGGCTATCTATCTCACCTCGTTAATTAATTATTGACCCAACCTGCCTAACTTGGCGAGTGTCTCCGTACCCCCCGGATAACTCGCAAAGCTCGCGAATTCGCAATACTGCCCTCGCAAGCATATGCATAACACGTGAAAGCGAGAGTGGCCAGCATGCATTCTTGCAACATTTCCCTTTTTTGCTTCTTTCCATTTGGTTACCGTGTGTGAGTTTCGGAATTCATTCAGGATCGTGTTCAATCCCGGACCCCTAGATCTGGAATCCTGGAGCTCGATGCGGGTCGTTGAACCCGGTTTCTAGTACAGTGGCTTGTCAGCTTGATCCCTTTTTCCCCGTGGACAAAAGTGGTGGTGGACATGGGGGTGTTCATTGGTAGATAAGCGGTTGCATTGATATCTCGTGGCGACCTGTCATGTCGTGAATTTGGACTGCGCGCTGTTTGAACCACTCCGTGTCTGTTCTGTCCAGGACCTTGCGATCCAGCGGAAGCAGTCACACAGTGGATAGAATCCCTATTTGGATTTGATAAGACATACTCCGTCCTCTTACACACGATCGGAGGCTTTGATAGGAAACCACACGCTCGCATGCCGCATGGGCGTGCTGAGGACCCAATTGAGTGGCTGAGCGGACTCTTGTCGATCGCCGCGCGACCACCAGGGGCCATTTCCTCTTTCTCCCCCGCCGCGCGGAGGCTAAGACGGGATTACAGTCGCAGGAGGGGGCTAGATTTTCCACATCGGGGCGGTAAGTGGAAAATACTTGCCCGACGCCCAGTACCGTACTAGCCTACAGTACTAGGTAGTAGAGTATGGGGTAAGCCAAAATGGATCTCGGAGAGCAATGAAAAATGATTCCAAGGTTGCCTTTGCTGGTTTTTTTTTTCTCTCAATACTAATAGTCAGGCAGTTACATACATAACTAGCTGGTTACATACTGTAGAGTACTCCGTACTTGAGCCCTGTTAATTTGTTTAAAAACAATTGCCTCAAAGCGGGACTCACAAGTGGAGCGCACAAAAGCATAGAGACTTTTCAGTTCGGCCCTCACCGAGAACTGGATACAAAAGAATTGTACGGAAGCAGTTGTTTAGTACCGTCCCCAAAGCGGGCCTAAGCATCCACTCCTCCGTTACTCTGCCGGCGCCAAGTTTTTTTTTTTAAACATGCATGTCCATTGCCCCTCCTCGCACCCCTTTTTTCACATCTGGCATGATCATTTCCTCACTGTCCGCCCTCAATGCATACAACTATATACCCCCTCCGCATATCAATTTCCATGACCGCTGGAATTTTGTCACCTCCCCGAGTGACCAATCTGATCTCGGACTCCGGCACGCCCCGCATCCTGGGGACGGTGATATCAGCATGATGCGCCTCGACACGCTGATTGGGCTGGGCGGTTCTGTTCCAGAAGCTGTGGATCGCGGATCGCTCGCCTTGGCGTTGGGGTTCGGGGTGCGTGGGCATAATGTCGGAGTAATGAGTGGCGATAGCATGACTGTCCTCCGTATGGGCGGGGAAACTGGAAACTCCAGTCTGTACTTACCAGAGGCTAAGTTACCTGTTTCGAACTGATGCCATTGCCGTCTATCCCGTCTACCCGGATATCCGGATACAGTGAGGGGGGCACCGCAACTTTGCAAGTCATTCTCTTAGGTAAAGCGCCCGGGTGGTTACACCAGCCCCATCCACTGTCCAGTGCCTTTCCCCCACGCCCGTACAAAGTAACTGGACCCGACCGCTATCGTCGACCCTTCTTGTGTATCAGCAGCATTTTCCATATGATACTCGAGGCGCACTGTGGTAGGCTGTAGCAGGCTACCACATATCCTTAGCGACCATAGTTTCACTTAGCAACTTACTTTATTGTACTTACATTTCCACAGTTCCCGCGGATAAGTCTCATCAAGAATTAGAGGCAATTTAGCTAAGGAGTTTCCCATCTGTGCCTTTCTCCACGAACCTAAACCTACCCCGGATTTGAGGGAACCTCATAAAATCCCCCGCATTCAGAACCTGCCAAGCACGACAGAATGTCACCCTCGTCTTAAGGAGGAAGACACGTTACCACAGCATTGCACCCCAAATCAAAAGCGTGAAACTGTTACAAAATCAAATCCAAACGGCCTTGTGGATGCCACCTACTGTAGGCTCTAGTGGCTCCTGGGCAAATGCATCCTTGAAGATTATACCTGTTGGTCCGGCCCGGGTTGCACTTCGTACTTCCAGGTCACCAAGTCCTATTGATAGATTATTTGACGTACATTAGGGCACAGGGCTTAGGGTGATACCCTACCGAGTACCGACCTTACAGATAGAAATTAGGTAAACGATATCTATCATCCACCTGTAACTTAGCACCCGCCTGTCACACAGTTGCAGGCGTGGCTGATCCCTCACCAGTAACTACCAAGTTCTAACCAGTCAGTCCGCGTGCCTCGACGTCGTGTGTTCCCCGTGAGCGCGGGCGCGGGCGCGGGTGCGCGGTCTGCGAGTTTGTTTCAGCGCCCACAGCCGCATAGCCAGCGGGGAGTGTCGGGGCCGATTCGAAACGAGACGGAGGGCGATGAATCCCCGATCCTGGTCTGGTTGACGTCCCTGGCCACGTCGGCGTGGTGTGTCTGCGTTCACCGCCCCCCTCTGAGCCAGCACGTCGTGACTCACCCCGTCATCGACTGGAGGGCTAAGGCTGGCTGGGTATTTACTACTGGGTAGGGGTTGCGCATCTGTGCCCTGGACTGTGGGTGATACGCGCCTAGATGAGGCATACGATGGTGTCGGTAGTGGCCTATGAAGGTCGAGAAGGGCGGGTTGATTGTGCTGACCTGACCTGAGCTGAGATGACCTTGCTCCAGCCTCCCAGTTAGTCCCCAGAGACCTAGACCAGAGGCGACCGTGCAAGGGTTGCTTATCGGTTGGTTCGCGCTGCAGGGTCATCTGGGGGATCGGACTACTGTGGACATGACAAGTTTTGATAACGTAGGGACATTGCCTGGCTTCGGATTGTGCTTGGCTATGACTAAAACTATCATGTCCGCCTCACTTGCGAAAGGCGCTTTGTCGAGAAATACGGTGTACTTTGCATGCGTGATCGTTCTTCGCATTCGTTTCTCCCGTGTGAGATCTGCGAGGAACGGCGGGTAGAGCAGGAGGAGCCAGGAGATCCTCGGAAAACTCGGGCTGTGATAGATCTGGCAATCATGCGATCAGGATTTTGGGACATTTCTCATGATCGCTCACCTCCTCTTTCCGTGATAGTCCAACCGAATCTTGCAGTCCCGAGGGGAGAGAGCTGGAGGCTTGCCACCTGATACGATGCGATATGCTGAGCACTTGCGCAGGAAAGTATCCGCCATACGCGGGGGAATAATCAATAATCAAAAATGGACAAGATAACGCGAAATGAGGTGGTCTCGAGTCAAACTTTGCACCATTCCCCAGAATGGCGTCATAGCCAATGCGGGGGAGAGAAAGACCAATTTTTACCCCGTCTTTTTCGTCGCTTGTCTTTTGTCGTCCGACTTCCATATGCGTTGAACTTGCGCAATCTCTGACGCCGCTAGGCCCTTCCTAACAAGAATGTGTATCAGCGATGTCGGACGAGAACCAGTCATTTCCAGCCCCTCGCCTCAGCCCGGCGATCGCGGAATGCACCATGCATGGCATGTCCTGCTTATCATGCTGAGAGACCAGGTTCATCCCTGCCTGGAATGACATCGATAGCCATGGTACGTATGTGCTGTACTGTGTGGGCGAGTACATTTGATACACCGTTAGTTATCGGGATGAAATGATCCTGAAGTCGTCACAAAGAACGACCATCATTCACAGTCCCAAACTTTGAAGAGTGCAGATTTGCGGGGTCGACTTGCCCTTGTCGGGCGTAAAGGATATGAAGATCATATTGGGGTCACCTCTAAACTTTGGTCGGGGCGATCACCCCCGACCGAAACCGGACTGGCGGGGAGAGAGTTTTGATGTGGTTGACTCAACTTGACTGGTGACTGACTGATGGGGAAATCGAAAGAAAGACCGAGGATTATATGTCCAGCCTGCGAGATTTGGGTTTTGAATTCCGTAACCTTATATTCACCCAGTCATAATTCACAAATAGCGACTGCTATGGAAACGAACACGACGCTTTCGGCGAGTCTTCCAGCCCAGTACCCGCCAAGGTTCGGTCGGCAATTGACACGGAATTGTGTAGCCTATCTTTTCCCCCACGCTCTACTGACTATTGCGGGTGGGTAATTGTGGCGATCGATGCGATCGCGGGGGCGTCATCTCCACGACTCGAGAAAATCTCTGCGCGATTCGAGGAGGACCTAAAATTAAGACGGGATAAAAGTATGGCAATTGGGTCATCAGATATATAGTTAGATTGATATTTTTGTTAGTCACGGAGGCTGAATTCCGGGATGAAGGCGACACGCTGCGTCGCTGACGGGCCAAATGGGAGATATATTTATTTTGGTGACTGCGGTGGAGACACGTAGGTCGACCTGCAAGGATGGCGATAGCGATAGCCATTCGCCCGCTAGCTGAAACATCTGTCATGGTGAACAACGGCCCCGGGGATACAGTAGGCTGACAGATTGCAGTAGCAAGTTAGCAACATGTCAGAACAAGCGAGACGGTTTCAACAGAGTCCAATTGAACAACTGGTGTACTACATCGTTCTACGCTTCTCCAGTACTGACCGAGTCTCGGCAAAATACGGGTAATTGGATGGTGGTTGTACCTGCTTAGGCTGAGCCAAAGGAACCCTCTTGGCACTTGCAGATCGACCACACCGAATCCGGAGCCTCTCCAGGACGATTGCGCCATTCCCCGTGGAGAAAAGCGGAGGGTTTGAACCTACTTTAGGTCACACTCTAGTATCTACACAAAGAGGGCGTTTTTCATTTTGGCAATTTTAACTGGCGAGGACGCATGACATTGGCAGTGGCAGTGTCCTGTGGGGGTTGCCCAAAGGGGCGTTTTTGTGGACGGACAATCGAAAGAGCAGGTGGGCAAAAGGAGTCCGCCAACCAGCTCCAGCCTGAGCGTGGACGTCCTTATCCCTGTCGGTCGAATACCGACCCGGCAGCACACACAGTAACATGCCCACGACGAAAAAATTGTGGATATCTGGCCGTGTATCCCCTATCTTTGGATTAGACGCTCATAGAGTCATAGCTAGCTGAACTATAGCACCACCACTAGTTCATCCCACACAATTAACCAACGCGGTTCGGACTAGATACGACCGAGTCAGAAAGTACAGTAGTCTTTTAGGTCATGCCAATCTGGGGTCCCCGACCGAAAAGAGAATCTCTCCTCAATTATCCCGCCACGGAGAAACCTCCATGGATGCGGAGATCCAAGGGGGGAACGGAGATCTGAAGCTGCAAAAAATGGTCGCCACTATCTTTGTTTCGCGTTCGACCTATAGGATGCTCGTCCGGGGGACATTAATATTGACCAGGAGAGCTATACCCTAGTTCACGCATACATGGTGCTACTGTACCTAGGAGCTACAGTGGCCAGACGCGGCTGCTTAAGATCTGCGACTAAGGGCTCCATCCCTGCTGGTTGTATGCAGGTCGCGCCCACCGCGGTGGACCTCGAACTGCTTCAAGGGAAGAAGGTTACGAAAGGGGTATTCAGAAGACGGATAGATAACAGGGGGGCGACAGGGTGCATCTTGACCCAGGGCTCGGGGTAAATTGTTACGTATGTGTAGGTTGGACAACCGGGGGAAGTTTGCACGAGACGAGGAAGAAATTGACCCATAACGCATGCGAATTGTGAAGTTTAGGCGAGCAATGGATAATATCGCATTTGATTTATTTCTTTTTTCCTTTCATACCTCGAAGAGTCAAGGAACTGTCCAGTATCAAAGTCGGACAGCTAACCTCCGATCAATAATGGCCTTATCCTCTCTTTCCCCATGATCCAACCATATTCGCAATCGTCGGCACATGGGGGCGCCATTCTTCGCCTCCTCGAAATTGGGCCAGCGGGCGCGGCTGTGGGGAGGATCTTGCCGAGTTAGTTGTAACTTGGTGGGCGTGTCTTTCTTTATCCCCGGCGCCATGGACATTGGACGATGGGGCGGTTATTATCCTCTGGGACTGGAGGTGTACAGGAGAACCGAATTCAGGTGTTCTTAACTTCCCCACAACGCAGGTCGGTCGGACACCCGGCTTTGTCGCTTAATGATGGTTACTTCGGGCCACACGCACGGAGACTACGGAGTTTCACTGCGACGATTGGCGGAGGCGGTAATGGTATCTAGTATCTACTGTCTGAGAGATAGGAATTCGTCCCGACCGGTAAATCTCCGGTCCTTTGTCCGCCGGACTCCAGGCTCCTGCTACCTGTACTCCAGACTCCAGTCAATCGGGGATGCCTCCGGTGAGCATGAACCTGTGCCACCACAGGAGAATTCTGATTCGATGACAGATAGGATAATCCCTTAACGTAATCCACGGCCATCTCGGCCACACGGCCAACTCGGCCACCCCACCAGAAATCACGCGTCTCCACCAACCCACCTAATTCAACTATCCACTATGCCACCCAACCGCTCTGAATCTCGTCAGAAAGCTACCGAGCAGGAGGGCAGGATCCTACTAGCCCTCCAGGCCTATGAAAAGGGCCAAGTCAAATCGCTACGCGCCGCAGCGCAGCTATACGATGTACCGAAGACTACTCTACAGGACCGCGCCACCGGGATGGCTTCACGCGTCGAGAAGCGCTGGCATAGCCATAAATTGACACAGTTAGAAGAAGATTCACTTTCTAAGTGGATACTCTCTATGGATTCGCGTGGTGCAGCACCTAGGGCTTCTGCTATTCGAGAGATGGCTGATATACTACTCGCTACACGCGGTGAATCGCCAGCGCCTACAGTAGGCGTGAATTGGGTATCATCCTTCGTGAAACGCCGCGACGAGCTCCAATCGCGCTATTCGAGACGCTACGATTACCAACGTGCCTAAAACGAAGACCCTCGGTCGATTCGCGCCTGGTTTGATAGCGTTAAGCGTGTGGTAGAGGAGAATGGTATCCTAGCGGAGGATATCTATAACTTCGATGAGACTGGATTCGCGATGGGCCTTATCTCTGCGCAAAAGGTAGTTACTCGAGCTGAATACTACGGTCGCCGCTCTATCCTACAGCCAGGAAACCGCGAATGGGTTACTGCTATCGAAGCTGTCTGTGCTGATGGCTACTCGCTACCGCTATGCGTGATATTCGCAGGGAAGGTCTATATCTCTGGCTGGTTTGAATCAAACCTACCTAGCGATTAGCGAATCGAGGTCTCGAATAATGGCTGGACTACCGATGAGATAGGCCTTCGCTGGCTACAAAAGCACTTTATCCCATATACAAATTCGCGCGTACGAGGTCGATATCGGCTACTGATTCTTAATGGCCACGGTAGCTATCTTACACTATAGTTCGATAAGATCTGCGCGGATAATAATATTATATCGCTTTGTATGCCAGCGCATTCTTCGCATCTACTCTAACCGCTAGATGTTAGCTGCTTCGCGCCGCTAAAGCGTGCTTACGGTCGCTTCGTTAGCGATCTAGCCCGCAATAGCTACAACCACATCGATAAGCTCGACTTCCTCGCAGAATATCCTCGGGCGCGTATCGAGGCCTTTAAGCCGCAGACTATCCAGACTAGCTTCGCTACTACTGGTATCACACCGTTTGATCCAGAGCGTGTGCTAGCTAAGCTGAATATATCGCTCAACACGCCAACGCCACCAGGTAGCCGGCCAAGCAGCAGATCTAGCCAATTCACACCAAAGACGCCTAAGACAGTGATTCAGCTACAAAGGCAGGCTAAAAGACTCAAAGATCTATTGAAACAGCGGTCAAATAGCCCCCCGTCGCCCTCAAAAACTGCTGTGGATCAAATTATCAAGAGTGCCTATCTCGCGATGCATAGCGCTGCATTACTATCCCAGGAGAACGCTAGCCTTCGCCGCGCGAATGAGAAGAAACGCCAGAAACGTACACGCTCGAATCGGCAGATAGCTCACGAAGGAGGCCTAACTATCGCAGAGGGCCTACAGCTAGCTCAGCAGCCAGAGCAGCCAGTCGAAGATAGCCAGGTGGTATCGCATGAGGCAGGCGAATCAGCGAATCAGGCAGATTTACCACGCAAAAGGGCTCCGCCAACATGTAGCGGGTGTGGGCAGATAGGTCATAAGATTAACCGATGTAATAAGCGCTAATTTGAGACGAATTAATATTGTTTTGGTTGAATTATCTTGATTTGAAAATTCTTAATGGGGGGAGGTGGCCGAGTTGGCCGTGTGGCCGAGATGGCCGTGGATTACGTTACGGCTTACGGGGGGAAAAGCTGGCGGCACTGGGGGCGTTGGAGGCGTCGAGACGAGCTTTTGCCAAATTTCCGATTCAGCCGTCGCCATGATGCAACCTGGGCTGGAGCGTGTCTGGTGCAAGGGCGAAGGAGACAAGAGTAAAATCGACAGAGCGGAACGCGATCGAGGCTTTCCATTATTTCTTTTTTTCTGTCAAGCTGAGCTGACAGCCCGCATGCGATTTGCAGTAAATTCGCATTTGGCCGGCGCAAGATGCGGCTTTGCGGCTGCAGGGTGCGTCGCCAATCGTCAATTATTGGACGATCCGCGCCTATCAGTTGCGATTGATGCGAGCGTATCGCTCGACCAACACGGTGCACGTACGCTTGGTACTTTCGCTCCTGTTCATGCTTGGTCTGGGATGAGAGTGGTGGTGACTATTCTGCAAAGCTTGATAGGTTGCTTTAAAAGGAGCATGTCTCTCCGTATAGGCGTATAGGCGTATACTCCGTCTTGGAGATGGAGGTGGGCGCTCCCGCCTCCCGGTCCTCCACCAAAATCCGGGGTATGCCATCCTACGACGGACGGAGCAACTGGAGCTTTGTCGGTCGTTTATCGGCGAACCTTGATTCGCGCCATTATTCGATCCGTGAAGGGGTGTCTGAAACGGTAGAGTTACAGTCAACTGGGATCAATTCTCCATGTGCGAAAGAAGGTCCTAGATTAGTGTCAACTGTCAAGAATAAACTAGGCCCTGACGTGCTAATCAGATCTACTGAAGCCAAGACAATTGCGAATGTGACCCGGCTGGTTTTCGTGCGAGCCATCCTATCCGGGAGAATTGTTGGATGACCTCGAGTTCCTCCCATGACTAAATCATGCCCAAATGATGTATCATGTGTCGACATCATCGATGATCCGCCCCTTTCGTCACTGGCGGAGTGGAAGAGTTGGGGCCGATCGGCCGGGGGAACGACACATGCTCTCTGTTCTTATCTCTTGAGTAGATTCTGGTATGGAAGTTGTACCTCCTACTAGGCTACTACTGTGTAACTCATTTCTTGATAGGGAGAAAGGGGACGTTTTCCGAAAGGGTACATGTTTTGTTGTTAAGGTTTTCTTCGCTGCCCCGGAATTCCAGGGTGCCCTGCCCGTGTGCAGCACTGCAGATGTGTTGGGTCTGGACTGTTCGCGAGCTTCTGGTCCATGATCTTCGACCCTGTTCCCCCGATGAGATGAGACTTGACAAGGCCGTCGTCATTGCCACCGATGATGCCATCATCGTTTATCATCCATTTATCCATCCATTCTTCCGGGCTGTACAAAGTTTAGAAGATGAGGAAAGCCTATTCGCTGCGAGTCAAGAATCGTAACTAGGGAGAGGGGGAAAAAGGAGGGGGGAACAAAGCAAAATGATAAGTTGATAGATTCATCATGGTCATGCCCCCCTCTCCTCCCCAGATAAGGGGAAAGGCCCAGCTTTCTCCAGACGCGCGATAGCCGGAAGTAGACGATGGCGTGGTCGTACGGACTCCGGAGCACGGGATGGAGTCTGGAGTCTGGAGTACGGAGTACGGAGAATACGGAGGAGGAGGAGGGACAAAGGGCCACGCACCAGTCGATCAGGCCACGGTTCTTCTGTCTTAGGGTAGGTAACGTTAAAGGACAGGAGATGAGATAAGCAGAGGGACCTTGGGGCGTTGTAGCGTCCGGAAAGTTGCCCTGGTCCCCACATCTGCGGTATGGAGTAACGTACGTCGTCCAGGCCTTTTTGGGTTCTTTTTTTGGCTCTTTTTTTTTTTTACCAGTCCCATTTCCTTTTGTCATGTCTTGCACCTTTCTGCTTTGCTCTTTTGGATGCTTGCCCGCTCCCTTTTCCGACACGCCATCGCGTCCTAGCCGGCCATCAGATTGTGCCGAACTGTCTTCCCTACAGTAGTTCGTTTTCAATGTCAATGGCAGGACACTTCTATAGTGCTATCGTTATATGATCTCTGTATACTAGGATCAAGGATATCTTGGAGTATCGCCTCCTCGTACCTCCTGAGGTGGTGTACTACTGGCATATTCCTTTCATCTTAGAGACAGAATATTCTCTTCGCCGGAAAAGTCCCAGACGATCTTCCCGGTGCACGTTGCCTACCTTTTTTTTTTCTTGGTTTCTTTTTTTTTCCCGTTGTCCTCCCTATTCGGGTGTTTCTCCCAAATTTTTCACCGATTTTTTCCCTTTTTGCCCCCCTAGTCCCCTGTTCCCCCACACCGTCCTTAACCTTGTTACGATCCGATAAGTTCTGCTCCCTTTAAGACTCTGGGTTTTTTTTTTTTTTTTTTCTTTTTTTCCTTTTTCCCCCCCATCTCGTCCTTTTTCTCCATTTTGATTTTCTGAGTTTTTCTTTTTTTTTTTTTCTTCCCTCCACCCACCACCCCAAAAAACCAACTCGCGCCGATTCCGAGCCCTCCCCGATTTCTCCCTTCCTCATTTTCCCCTCCATTCCTCATTCCTACTCAAGACTCCCCTCCTTCCCCCTTCCTTTATTATCTCCTGCTCCCCAGATCGTCTTCTCCAGATTCTTCCTCTCCTCCCTTTTCCTGCATCTCCATATTTCCCCTTGCGCACTACTTCCCGCAATACTACAACTGCCCTCCGTTTCGGTCCGAGGCTTCAACAATCTATACGATCATCCGCGGATCTCATCGACTGGGGCGATTATAGCTCTGGACCACCACCACCCCTGCAAGAATTTTTTGTCCGCCTCGGCACAACCCGTTTCGCCCTTCACTTGGAAAGAGATACCGTGGAATCGTCTTCCGGCCTATATATACGGTCTTCAGTCCTCTATTCACCCCCTCCAGGAGATATTCACATGTCTCCCCCGGCCTCAGTGGGTTTCTCCAATCTACTGAACCCTCAAGAAGCAGCGGATTCGGGCTCGCCTACCACTGCCCAACCGACCACGTCACCCTCCGCGGATTCTTCCATGGCCTCTTCCGTCAGCTTGCTGCCGCCTCTCATGAAGGGTGCTCGCCCCGCCAACGAGGAGGTCCGCCAGGATCTTCCCCGGCCGTACAAGTGTCCTCTTTGCGATCGGGCTTTCCACCGCCTGGAGCACCAGACTCGTCACATCCGGACGCACACCGGTGAAAAGCCCCATGCTTGCCAGTTCCCCGGTTGTACCAAGCGCTTCAGCCGCTCTGACGAGCTGACTCGTCATTCGCGCATTCACAACAATCCCAACTCCCGTCGCAGCAACAAGGCCCAGCACTTGGCTGCTGCGGCCGCGGCGGCCGCCGGCCAGGATGCCAGCATGGTCAACCCGGCCAACATGATGCCTCCCCCCAGCAAGCCCATTACTCGCTCTGCGCCCGTTTCTCAGATTGGTTCTCCGGATGTCTCTCCGCCTCACTCTTTCTCCAACTATGCCAACCACATGCGCTCCAACCTAGGCCCCTACTCGCGCACCTCTGAGCGCGCTTCCTCGGGTATGGATATCAATCTGTTGGCCACTGCGGCCTCGCAGGTCGAGCGAGATGACCACTTGGGCTTCCACGGATCGCGACACCCCATGTACGGATCGCGCCATCACGGCCGTGGCCTGCCTTCGCTCTCAGCCTACGCCATCTCGCAGAACATGACTCGATCGCACTCCCACGAGGACGACGATGGCTACGGGCATCGCGTGAAGCGCTCGCGCCCCAATTCCCCCAACTCGACCGCTCCTTCGTCTCCTACCTTCTCGCACGACTCGCTCTCTCCTACTCCTGACCACACTCCTCTGGCTACTCCCGCACACTCTCCTCGCCTGCGCCCCTTGGGAGCCAGCGAGCTGCACCTGCCTTCCATCCGCCACCTGTCTCTTCAGCACACCCCCGCTCTTGCGCCCATGGAGCCTCAAGCGGAGGGCCCCAACTACTACAGCCCCGGCCAGGGTCACATGGGTCCCAGCATCACAGACATCATGTCAAAACCGGACGGTACGCAGCGCAAGCTGCCTGTGCCACAGGTGCCCAAGGTCGCGGTACAGGACATGCTCAATCCCCCAACGGGCTTCTCGTCGATGTCTTCATCTGCCAACAATTCCGTTGCGGGGAATGATCTGGCCGACCGCTTTTGATCGTCATCCTCGTGGGACTTGGTCGGTCTAATGTCTTCTGAATTTTGCTGTTATGCGCGCTACGAAACGATATAGACTTGTGCATTTTACCTGGTTCGCAGGTATCAACGGTGTCGGGTTGGATGGATCGGTGTATCTGTTCCTCTCTCTGCTTCTCACTTTTTCCTTTTATCGGTTGCTTGATTAAGGCGTTTCTTACTCAATAGATGGGCTGGGAACTTTTCCGTGGCTATTTTTCCTTTTTCTACCTCTTTTCACCCTTGTCTCCCTTCCTCCGCATCCAAAATTCTTCTCTTCTGTCATTCTCCTCTCCGAGGCCTGTGGTCTCTTTTATACATCGATATGATGTTCCTCTCTTACCTCAACTCTCCTAATGGCTATCCTAGCTTCGGCCTGGAAATATGAAAATTTCTCACACGATAATACTTCCTCAATCTAGTAGAATGTAATCTTGTCATCAGAATCAGTATTCGTTCAGAGCATTATCAGATCAGATTCGGCCCCCACAAGATGGCATCATGCCACCTGGCTACAATAATACAAAGACTGCAACGGAAGAATCACCGCAAGAGTATACCTCCGCCAAATTGTCTTGCTAAGGTTTTACCATCGGGTTTGTAGGGTGAGCAATATGCGTTCTCTTCCTCCAAACATCATCAACCAGACACCAATATCTATCTTACCTCTACATATAGTTAGTGCTAGCGTCCCTCTCAAACATCAATAGCCCCTCCCCCCGCTCTCCTCTCCATTTTAGCGCGAAAAAAAAGGAACAATCAACGAACAATTCCGCCGCAGCAAGCCCTGTGCACCCAATCCTCGCAGTCGACAACCACAGTTCTACCCCACTACTCTTCATCATCTTCTTCCGTGACAATGCACCTGCATCCTTGAGTCTTCTGCGGCGTTAGTGACAGTGCTGCGTGTTGACTGGGGGCTCCACTTCGTTGCGGTACGTGCCCGCGATCTTGCGGTGATCAGGGCGACTCGACCCGCGCCAGTCTGTGATTTGGGATGTCGTGCATGCTGACAGATTTGACCAAGGTGGGTACCTCTGCGCAGCAGGTACATCGACTGCGACTGAGTTTGGTCGATCGCCCGTTGGGATTGCGATTTGATCGTGGCTGGTGAGGCGAGTGTCTATCGAGGCACAGGGCTTGCTGGGTTCGTGATGTAAGTAGATCAGTTCAAGTCCGGCCAGTCCTTCTTTCCCCATCGTGTACATTCGGGTACTGCCCAAGTCGCCAATACCACTGTATCCGTGCTATCTGCGGGCCTTGTGACGACAGTCCTTCCAGTGTCAGACCGGCGCAAGGCCCGTTAAATCCCCGCGCATCGCACGGAGCATGTCGGAGCACTCGAATGGCCATCCACCAGCCATGATAGCGATACTACCTCCTCGGATCATCTCCTACCTCAGTTTCAGCCATCTCCGATTCCAGACAGAAGTACCATTTTCGATCCCGCGCCTCTAACTTTCCCTCCAGATCCAGGGTCTGCACATCGGCTCGTCCTGCCCCATTGCCCCGCCCCCGATGCCTGGTAGCAACCCTATCCGCAAAATGCAAAGTGAGGTGATCATCCGTGCCACCCGGATGCTCTCGTCTTCGCCGCCGACCCTCCCGGGCCTGACAAGCGGGTCGGAGTCGCCGTCGATCTCGTCGGTGGAGACTAGGTCGAATGGCGGCTCTGTAGCTGGTCTGAGCCTTGGACCTGTCTTTACCAGGAGAGTGGAGCGTCACACCAGGCTCGAGGAAAATGCGCTGGCGCCCATTATCACGGGGGTAACAGGCGAGTCGCGTGTGCGCTCACAGGCATCGTCTTCATCGTGGAGTACGGCCGCACCGTCGGCGAGTTCTGCGGTGCCGTCACTGGCGGATTCGGATTTGAATCTGGACCTGAATCTCGGTGTGGGTGTGGCCGTGGACGTGGACGTGGATCCCGCCGAATCTGGGATTTATGCCTGCCTTTTCCACATGCTGGACTGCCATGATGCTTTCGACGATGCCACGCAGTGGAGGACTCATGTCCTGAGTCACTTTCGTACACACCCGCCACCTCGAACCGCGCGATGTCCGCTCTGTCCAGATACAGAGTTCATCGACCACGACGCAGACCAGTCGTCTATATCGAGTCACGGAGCACCAGCTGATATCAACACTACCAACCTCCCCAGACCCACCGCGGCCACGGCCATGTCCTCGCAAGACCCCCCCTCCGCCTGGGACCGCCTCCTCAACCACGTCGCCACAGACCACTACCAACATGGCCAGACTCTGGCCGGGAGTAGACCCGACTTTGAGCTGATGCGCTACCTATACGGGCGGCGGATCATTTCAGACGCCCAGTTCAAGGCGATGCAGCTTGCGCCAGCGCCGTCGAGTCCGGCATATCACCGCTCACAGGACGGTGTGCGTGCTAGCATCGGGTCTGCGGACGAGCCGTACTGTGCGCCGTATAGTCGGCGGCGGGAGGAGAGGATGCGTGGGCAGCAGAGGGGGGTTAGTGTGGTGTTGTGAGGGGATGTGATGAGGTGAGGGTTTGAGATAGAAAAGTGCCTTTGGTGGTGGATTGAATCCACTCTGAGCGTTTTGCAACTGAACTTTAGCTTTGTTTTCTTGCTGCTTTGGTCTATTCCCCCTTGGTCTGTGCTGGTTATTTTTGTTTTTGAGTTTTCGTTTCTTGTATAGTTGCAATGTGTGTGATGATCTGCACTTTGATATTGTGCTCAGAGCCTCGCAATGTATCGATATGGTATCGTAAGTCGAGTCAGCTTATTCGTCAACCCCCAGGACATTCCGACTGAGACTTTGAGTGCCAGAATGGGCGGTTGTTTGGCTCCCTATAAGATCCATTGCAGGTCTAGACGGGTCACCTGATATTTTTTGATGGGTCACATGACAAGGCCGTTTTGATAGATCAGATTGTCGATGGATCAGATTAGGGTTAGTTTAAGGACTTCTTTCCTTTTTCCAGTGAATGACTGGAAGCGATTGCATCTCTTCGAAGAATGTGAGGGTTAAAGAGTGTATCCAGACAACATACCAGTTGATTGGGGTGGGGTCAGGTGTATATCTATCCTCCTACCTGCTTCACCGCTATACCTGATGTAACCACAGGTATCTTTCATCATTGTTTGAAGAGACTTGTATTTATGTCATTCAGTCCGGTGATTTCTGGAGAGTGAACCAGTCCAGATTGGAGCTGGACAATGTTCTGGTTCTTCATACTCGGGTCACGAAGTCGCGACATTTGGAACCAATTTGATTGTAAGGATACTTATGGTTCATGAAGACATCTGGAATCGAAGGATTGAATCATTCTGGAGACTTGAAAAGAGGTGGAAAAAGAAGAACACAATCCATTCCAGCAATTACCTATCTTCCATCAATGCTGGTCGAGACACAACTAAACCCGGTAGGGCCCATACTGTAGATCCTGAAGCAAACAAGGCAAACTCACCGCCCTTGATGTCCATCTCCGGCTCCGCGAACTCGCTCTGGCAGTGGCAGATTCAGCTGTTTCCTCAGATTCGACGTACACAGCTTCAACCAGAATGAGAACGGGACCTACATTGAATCAACGCTAAAATACAACTTCACCCGGACTCTCGGTCGCATCTTCGCTCGCTTCGCCCGTTTTCCCCCACCCCCACCTTCCACACATCACCGGCATGGAGCGACTATCTTTAAACGAAACCGCGGGCAACGCGCAGCAGCAGCCACAGTCGCAACAGCAGCAAAGACAACCACAGCAGAATGCGCTTGGCTCCTCAGCCCCTCAGCCTCAACCCGGTCCCCCACAGCTCCCCCCTCAGATGTTCACGACCGCCGCGCAACTGTTGGATTTGACAGATAGTAGGTTGATCTCGACGGAGTCTCTCTAAGCGTCTCAAATTGACCTGGGAATTCCTTTCTCCTCTATAGAGAAGCTTGTTTTGGTCCTCCGCGACGGAAGGAAATTGATTGGCGTTTTGCGAAGCTGGGATCAATTCGGTAGGAAAACCAACGTCGCAAGGGCCTGACCAAGAAGCATTGGCTTACCGCAAGGCCTCATTGGTGGCGCAAACTTGTAGCGAACCTTGTTCTCCAGGATACCATCGAACGAATTTATGCCGGAAAGCTGTACGCCGACGTCCCACGTGGAATCTTCCTCGTGCGCGGCGAGAACGTGCTCCTGCTGGGCGAAGTGGTATGTGGAAAAGGAAATGCGAAACCTGCATTCAGTTGAGGAATTTGATACTGACGCATGATCATGTAGGACCTCGACCGCGAGGACGATATCCCTGCTTCCGTGACCAAGGCCCCATTCGAGGAGGTGTTCGAGCTGAAGAAAAAGGAAGACAACCAGCGCAAGATTGGAGACAAGAAGCGTCACGCAGAGCTTCAGGCCCTTGGATTCGAGCCTGAGCATAGTGGTGAGATTCTGTTCTAAGGGAGGGCTCTGCTACGTGTTTGCTTGTGCGGTCCTCCTGCCATTCGTCCTGAAGGCCTGGAACCCAGTACCGGAACGACTGGGTATTATTTACAAGGCACTTTTTGTTCTGAGGTTGAATAAAACCTTGTATGATTGATCTGATTATTTGCTGTCAGATGTGGAGGAGGATCAGATGGATTGTCTCGGCCCTGACAAGCAAATTCCTTATCAGCTTTGAAGAGTTTTCAAAGAATCATGAGTTTTGTGCATGCCGGCTTGTACACGGCTTGAAGGAATGGAGAGTTGATCGAGAATAAGGTGCCATTGCCCGAACTCGAAGGGCATTCTGTCCAGTGAAATTGTTCTGTTGCGCATCCCTACAATTGGCTACTTGGAAGGTGGTGGGACACTGGTGAACAAGGGTGTGACGACTGTCAATATGTCCGATCAGGGGCGGACTTTTTTTTCGTTTTTCTTTTTATGAGTTCAATAGTAACAACTCATGACTTGATGGTTCATCATGAATACTTTTCTATGTAAAATCACCTTCTAAGTAGATCGTCTCAAGGACTATGTAGCTCGCGGTGGTTCATCGGTCCTTATCGATAACTCCGCCAAGATCCCGCCCGTACCTTTTTTTTTCTCACGAGTTTTCTCCATCACCGCCAGAACAGCCTCCCCGCACGCTTTTCTGTCCTTCTCCTCCTCGTCGTCCACAATCACCATGGCGACTCTGGCGGAGAAGCTCGAGAAGATCAAGTCTCCCAAGCTGCAGAACCAGCACCATGTATGTGTTTCCCCCGCTCGTTTGATCCCTCCGAAGCCATCGGGCACACCACTAACCAGTGCAAATGCAGACTGCTGTGGTGCTTTCTGCAGTGGAGGATACTCTTCGCGATCAAAAGGCCGACTTTTCTGCGACCGCATACTTTGCCGCGCTTCTTGCGCTCCTCTCCCAATCGCTGTCCGCTGAGCATGGGATTGTCAACAAGGATCTCGCGACCTCCGTCGTCTACCTGCTGGATATCACCACCAGCTACGTGCCCGCTCCGATTCTTCGCTCGAAATTCTCCCAGATCCTCACCAGCCTTGCACCGGCTCTCTCCCTCCCCGAAGTTGAAGCCCCCCTCCTGCGACCATCGATTGGCTGCCTCGAGTCGCTCCTCATCGCCCAAGATACTCCCGCGTGGAATCTGCCTCACACTCAGATTGGCCCCCGCCGTGCGACGGCAGGCTTGCTGAGCCTTTCGGTCGACCACCGGCCCAAGGTTCGGAAGCGCGCCCAGGAAGCGCTCATCAAGGTTCTCAAGACGCCTCCCCCGAGTCCCTCGCTCGACCACCCGGCTTCAGACATGTGCGCCGAGTCCGCAATGAAGACTCTGGGGGAGAGCATCCAGGCCGCTGCTAAGCAAAAGAAGGGCCGACACGATGCAAACCGCGAGAGCCACGAGCCCCTCATCATTCATTCCCTGCAACTTGTCAAGACCATTGCCATCGCATCGGGTGGCTGGCCCAGCAAGAAGATCGAGGCATTGTGCGAACTGCTGATGAATGCCTCCCGCTCCACCAATGAATACATTACCATGGGTGCGTTCGAGGTCTTTGAAGTGATTTTTGAGGGCATGGCCGACGAGTTCTCCTCATCCAAGCTTCCCCGTCTGTTGGACGCTATCTCCGAGCTCAAGCCCGCCCAGAACGACTCGCAGCTTCTTCCCCCCTGGATCGCGGTTCTGTCTCGTGGGTATGATGTCTCTGCTCAGATCAGCCCCGAGGATACGTTTGAGAAGCTGCCCGAGCTTTTCCAGCTTATTTCCGGATTCTTGGCCTCTCCTTCGCACAACATTCGCGTCTCGGCTTCCGAGTGTTTGATCTCATTCCTTCACAACTGTATTCCCAGCAGCGTTATCTTGGACGCTTCCATCTATGATGAGAAGACACTGGAGAAGCTTGCCCGATCGGCTGCTGATCTGCTCTCTGTCAAGTACCAGGCTGCTTGGCAGGAGGTGTTCAACGTCTGCTCTGCCATGTTTGATTGCTTCAAGTGGCGCTCAAGCCCCTTCCTTGTAGACATTGTCACCACTATTGGCGAGCTGCGCAGCAACGAGGCTTTCCATGGCAAGAAGGAGGCCGATAGTGTTCTCGGCAGTGCCATTGAGGCTATGGGCCCTGCGGCTGTTCTCGAGCTTTTGCCACTGAACATTATCCAACAGAAGAATGGCCAGCCCGGTCGTGTCTGGATGCTGCCTATTCTCCGCGACAATGTTACGAATACCAACCTGGCTCACTTCCGCTCGGAAATGGTGCCTCTGAGTGAAGCTCTGTACCAGAAGATGATGGATTACAAGTCCGCCGAGAAGCCGGTTGAGACGAAGATCTTCGAGACCTTGGTCCAGCAGACCTGGGGCATTCTTCCTGGCTACTGTGAGCTGCCACTTGATCTTACCGAGGCGTTTGATCAGACCTTTGCCGAGCTTTTGTCCAACGTTCTTTACAAGCAGACCGAGCTTCGTGTCGAGATCTGCCGGGCTCTTCAGAACCTTGTTGAGTCAAACCAGGCGATTCTGTCTGTTGAGAAAGATGAGGACGACCTGATCCTGCAACGGCGCATCACGAAGGCGGCTGCCACGACGAACATTGCCCATCTGGCTGGATTTGCTAGCAACTTGCTGGCGGTTTTGTTCAACGTTTACAGCCAGACCCTCCCTCACCACCGTGGCTATATCTTGCAGTGCATTAACGCCTACCTGAGCATCACTCCCGAGAAGGTCAGTCAAATAATTTTCGTAGATGATATAGTTGCCGTTGTTCTAATGCTGATTCCTTGAACTACAGGAACTCAATGAAACCTTTACTCGTGTCACCACGATGCTAGAGTCATCCCTGGTTGAGGAGCAGAATGCGCCCGCCAAGCAGGCCTCATCTGATAAGATGCCGCCTACTTCTCACACCCTGATTGATCTGGTCATTGCCATGTCCATCTACCTGCCTCGCTCCAGCTTCAGCGGATTGTTCGCCATGGCTGCGGCGATTCTTAACGGCTCCTCGCCCAACCCCGATCAGCAGCTGATTAAGAAGGCCTACAAGCTGATCCCCCGCCTTGCCTCCACCGAGACCGGCCGCGCCGCCTTACAGGAGCGCAGTGGTGAGCTGCAGGCTCTTATGCTCGCTACTTCCGACAAGACTCCCGCATCTGGTCGCCGGGACCGCTTGCTTGCTATCGACGAGCTGGTCACGAACCTGCCCACATCCGACCTGCACTTCATTCCATCAATCCTGTCAGAGGTCGTCCTTGGCTGCAAGGAGAGCAATGAAAAGGCTCGTACTGCCGCGTTTGACCTGCTGATTCATCTCGCTCGCCGTACTATCGACCCTGAGCTCAACCCAGCGGGCACTGTGATCCGCAACTCCCTGGTGCCTCACATGCCTGACGACTCGCCCGATGCTCCAGCCACAATTGAAGAATTCTTCACTATGGTCTCTGCTGGTCTGGCTGGCTCATCGCCTCACATGGTCGCTGCGTCAGTCACTGCTCTGTCGCGTCTTTTCTTTGAGTTCTACAAGGAACTGAGCTCTGAGATTCTCTCAGATCTTGTCCAGACCGTTGAGCTCTTCCTGACTAGCAACAACCGCGAGATCGTCCGGTCTGTCCTTGGATTCGTCAAGGTCGCCGTTGTCATTCTCCCCGACGACGCTCTGCGCCCGCGCTTGTCTGCCCTTGTCCCCAACCTCATGGCTTGGAATAAGGAACACAAGGGTCGTCTACGCAGCAAGGTGAAGGGTATTATCGATCGCCTGGTTCGCCGCTTCGGTGCTCCTCTCATGGAGAATCTCGTCGGCGAGGAGGATCGAAAGCTTGTTGTAAACATCCGGAAGCAGCGTGAGCGTAACAAGCGCAAGAAGAAGGAGGGTGCTGCCGATGACGAGGAAGAGGAGGAAGACGACAAGGGCCAGCAGCAGTCGGGCAACGCCTTTGACAAGGCCGTGTACGGTTCTGACTTCTCCGACTCGGACGACGACGATGATGACGCTAGCGTGATCGACGTCGACGACGAGGGTCAGGCTCGCATCAAGGGTCGCGGTGCCGGTGGCAAAAAGAAGTCTGCTCAGGGTAACCAGTACATCCGCGAGATGTCCCCCGAGGATAACCCGCTGGATCTGCTCGCTCCTGACGCGTTGGCCAACATCTCCACTACAAAGCCCAGTCTGCGCTTCCTAAACACCGGGCCCGGCTCCAAGAAGAAGCATGCTGCCAAATTCGATGCCGATGGCCGTCTTCTCCTTGGCGACGACAATACCGCTGACGCTGAAATGAGCGGCGCTGCTCAGAGCGGCAGCGGCATCAACGCCTACCTCGCTGCTGTCAGCGGCCCCGATGCTGTCCGCCGCGGCCAGAAGGGCAAGGTCAAGATGGGCCAGGCCAAGAAGCGCGGCGGTGATGAGATGGACCTGGACGACGAGGACGATGCGGCTATCGGTCAAGATCTCCGATCCAAGGGCCAGGCTCAGGGGCGTCGCGGTCTCGGTGCCCCCAAGACACCCGGTGCCTCGGGTGCTGGCCGTATCGAGAAGCGCCGCAACCCCGGTGGTAAGACCGGCCGAGGCGGACCCCGTCCAGGTCGTGGCGGCGGTCCCGGTCGTGGTGGTTTCTCTGCGCGCGGTCCTGGCCGTGGTCGTGGTCGTGGTGGAGGTGGCCGATTCTAATCACCATCCTTTTTCCCTCCAATTTGTTAACGGGAGAAACGGCTGTGAAAGAATCGGTGTCGGTAGTATCCTTGACCTCAATTTCCTTTGTTCTTCGACTCTTCTGCCGTCGGACCCGTCTCTAGGCGCCTTCGCACTCATGTTTGGTTGTTGACGATGTTCCTCATAATACCCCCCTCGTTGGCGAATCCGTTTGGGGGTTGACTCGGATTTATCTGCGGGTCTGGCCGATTGGGACCTGTTTCTCTTGTCATGATTCGATTACGAGTAAAAGTTTGTTAGGGCAATGCACATAGAAATGGAGTCATGTTATTTGTTCACTCATGGGGTTCGTTTGTATTCTTCGTCGTGGGTCTAGGCATTGTACTTGTTTCGATCCTATTGGGAATACACGACTGCCTATCAAATCAACCCCCGAAATACTTTCTGAATTAACGAGAGTGATAAGTTTCTGCAACCGTTGCCCTCAGTTGCTTATGGAACAGACTCGGCAATATCGATTCTGAGATTCCGCTATCGCTCATGCGATGATTTCCCGCTTCTTTCTCAAGTCATACGTTGGGGGTTTCCTCGAGTGAACAGTGCCTTGTCCATCAAAACGGTGCTCGTCCTTCTTCTGTTGGCAGTAGCGCATCGCCTCGTCTCGCACCTGATCCCACTCAAGGACGCTCGTGCCCAAGGTCTTCTTATCAGCCTCGAGCCTCTCAAGAACCCCCTGGACCCACGAGACGCAGTTCCACCCTGGGATGGACTGTCGAATAGGCGTATCGCGCAGAATCTCGACTAGGCGCGGCCCATATCCCACCTTCCCAATCATGATGCGGACGAGCAGCTTGTCGGTGGTGATAAGAGGACATTCTTGCTCGTCATAATAGAATTCCGAGCCGCCCGACGGCTTCAGCCTCTCCTTCGCGTGGTAGTGGGTGCCCGTGCCATCTCTAGTTTCGTTTTTGGGCCCTATAATTAAGGCCCAGTGATACCTGTTTTAGATGTTAGTGACTTGGAATTGCTTGGAATTCAAGATCTAAGCTCTCGCGTGTCTTCTTTGCCTGGCATCTTCGATTTCCCTCCCCGCGCGTGAAGAGCAACGTACAGCCGATCTTTGTTCCCCCCGAGCATGGTCCTTTGACCTTTTTAAGGCCGGCTTTAAATGCTAACTTGACCAGCCAGTGCCTCCAGTGAGAGGTTTTCTAGGGATTGAAGACGTAGGTTGAGTCGGGTCGGCTGATGCGCAAACAGGTCAAACGAGGGAGCACTTATAGATTATGAGAACTTTGAGGGTGTCGGGCAGCCTACTTTAGTAGCTTACGAATCTTAGAGATACGCTCCTTGATAGCACGAGGGGTAGAAGGCTACTCGCTATGGGTATATAGAATTTCAGGCTACACTTCAGCGACTGTGACCGTATCGATATTAAAGTTACCGGTTTCAAGGATCTTCACCAGGAGGATATGACGGGCAGCGGAAGAATGTAAACATAAACCATGAAACACGCCCGAACATGAATAGTATGTATGGTTGATCATCTAATCGAGGGTTTCACACGAAGGGAATGGGTGCCAGTTTATCATTTGAGAAACGAGTACCTAATTGCTTTGACATCCTGAGGTAGCTACCGTATACAACAAATTTGCCGCGTGTACGTGGCATGACTTAATGTAGACTTTACCCAAATAAAAAGTAGTATCTTCCACTCAAATAGTGGTTCAACCTAACACTCTTTCACAGCCCACGAGCATAATCTTGCAAAACAGTCTCCTCCGGCTTCATCCCACACCATCTCCAGCATGCTGCCCAGAGTCTTTCCTGCATGTTGACATCCTTGCTGATCGCCGCCGGGGCATCCTCCTTCTGACCGACAAAATAGCCCCTTCGCCCATGGAACGTGGGATCAACGCTGACCGCGGCAAGATCTCGGCCAGCATCCTCAGTGGTCCGGAACGCAGTGGTCACATGTTTGAGTACTGGCATCAAGAAGTTGATGGTTGACATGATTCGCTTCGTGGATTTCTTCTGCTCGGCTTGGGCCCGCGAAGCGGGGAGGCCGCCTGGATCCATGGCTGTTATGGTCAAATTCGAAAGCTTGGGGTCCTTAAGAGAGTCAGCGTGATCGTGCTCAAAATTGGTGAGAAAATCAGTACATGCCCTCTTCAATCTCTCGTTCAGATCAAGAGCAAATGTCACGTTCGCCAGCTTCGCGGCTCCGTAGCGTTGGAAACCCCGATCATGGACGAGCGATTGCGGATCAGGCGTTGGCTTGACCAGTTCTTCCAGATTCTCAGGAAAACACGGACCCAGCGATGAGAGCGGATTTGGTTTCTCGGGATAATGGGTGATCGATCCCAGCATGATGATACGTCCGGATGCAGGGTCCATGCTCTCCAGCAGCTTCAAGATCAACAGATAGTGCGATAAGTGGCACACTTGAAAGGTAGCCTCGAAGCCATCTGACGTAAACTTCTGCCCTGCTTCCAGCGACAATGTGGCAGCGTTACAAATGATTGCTGCGATGCGTGGGATTTTCTTGGAGAGAACTTGGCTGGATAGCTTCTCGGCGAAGGCGCGTACGCTGGCAAGCTGACCGAGGTCGAGAACCTCGACGTTGACCTTGGAGTTTGGGTACTTGGCTATGATTTTCATGAGCGCTGCGGTGTTGGGGTCTTTTTCGGGGGATGCATTTCGAACGGTGGCGAGAAGCGTGTGCTGAGGATACTTGGAGAGAAGAGCCTCGACGAAGCCGAGTGCTAGCGAGCCGTTGGCTCCCGTGATGATAACTGTCCCAGCCGTCATTGGCAAAACAGTCAATGAATCTTAAATAATATGGGTATTACTGAGGCTCCATATTCAAGGGAGAGCTGTGGCACTGTCGACTTTATAAGTGGGAGAACCTAAGGCTCGTCCGATGTCTTTCCTAACTCCGACCATTCACTTTGCACTGAGAAGAAATCAACTTCGGATTGATACTCTAGATCGAAAGCTGTTCTCAAAAGGGGTAGGAGCAGGTCTTGGCGATGTGTATGGGACGGACCAGTTCCTTATGTAGTACAGACGCCATATACGGCATGGCCTGATTCAACGCAGCTGGGTGCTGAGCAGGAACTACCTGCGGCATGACTCGTGAAAAGTCGCAGACCTCTGATTACCTACCAATGGATTTTGGCCAGTATGGTTGTATATTATGATTCATTATGAAAGTCTGCTGTAGATCGAATGAAGAGTGAATAGTCGGGCTTTGAAAGGGCCCTAAGTGCGGCCGGACTTAAGGGCCTAAATGCCGTGTTGGTTAGATAGTCCAGCTTCGCCGCATTGGAAATGCCTCTCTAATTGCTTTGTAACGCATATGGTCGAGCCTAGAAATCGGCTCTGGAACACTGTTCTTAACCTTGAGTGAAGTATATGGATTATGGAGAGCCCAACCTTCCACAAGCCACTGCAGTCTTCCGGTAGATGTGAGGCTTGACCATTTTGGGAAGGCGCAAGTCTTGGCATCATGGGGCCTTAATCAGGCGCTGTGGTAACTAACTTATGGCATTCATCATCCACACTCATCGGGGCGAGGAGAGCTCTTGTCATCGCTAAGACAAGCAAGCCTTAGCTCTTCTATAACATCCTCAGCTCGACATCACCTTGTCCCGCTCAGCCCCCTACGGGTCCTACCACCATCAAGCATCTGTGTTAGTCACAACCTTGAGTCCTTCACGTAACCAAGTCATACCAAAAATCGACCTTACAACACCATGGCTCCGCCAAGAGTCCAATTCATCATCGTATCATCCAATCGCCCCGAAGAAGATGCCCAATCAGCCACCAAGCAACGAAAAATTGCCCATTCACACGCAGCTCGCACGGCGCACGCCAAGGCAAGACGTCTCCGAACGATACAGTACCAAGCCCAAAAAGCGTCCAGGAAGCAAAGTCAAAGTGGCTCACCCGAAGACCGTGTCGAGCAAGACCCTCTAAAGGAGCTTCCCAAGGCTCAACTAGTGAGCCTTTTGTCCGCTGACCGAAGAGACCCCTTCAGGAGCTTTGCCACACCCTTGAAGCCAATGGAGGAAATGTTATTCGACCACTGTCCGTCTACCTTTGTGTGTCTGTGCCTATTAATACGAAATAGCTAACTACTGTAATATCCCCCCCAGATGTGACTGTCATCATTCCTCTTATGTGTTGTGAAGAGCCACCTGCAAGCCACGACTTTTGTGATCGCATGACGAGGACTTGGATCCCCCTCGCGCGCGCCGATGCCAGTCTTCTGGATATAATCTTCCTCTTATCAAGCCGCCACCTATCCGCAGTCTACACACAATCACATCAACAGCAGACCTTTATCCAAAGGACATTCTTTTATAAGGGGACATGCTTGAAAATATTGAGAGACGCAATCTCAACCGAGGCGCCCTGTTTTACTGACTCCACCGTTGCAAAAGCAATCATGCTGGCTTATGATGAGGTAAAGTATTCCCCGAAGCCCGGGAATAGTGGTTGTCTGCTGACGAGATTAGTTATTCGTACGTGATGCGAGGATGTTCAAACACCATACGGAAGGGGCTCTGAAGATGGTTGCTTTGAAGGGGGGGCCGTCGGCTCTGGGTCTGGATGGCTTGCTCGAGAATTTATTAAACAAATTGGTTTCCAAGGGGATAGATGAGGTATAAATCAAGGATGAGGTTTCTTGGGATATTGACTCAGACATCGGGTGAATACTAGATAGCCCCAAAATAGACCTAGCCAGGGTGAACTCGTGGCATCGGTCGAAAAGAATCAAGGGGGGACTCTATCTAGAAGGCCTTCAGCTTTCGAGCGGGCAATTGATACTATATTCGCATTCATCATGTACATAGCAGCATAGTGTCTCTATGAAGAATTAACCCAATCCAAAGCATCCGCTTTCCGCGGCTTGTCGGGCTCGAAGTAGTGGATGGCAAACCAGATTCTCGAATAGCTAAGACGCACTAAACATGGAGTCAAAAGACATCTCAAACTCACTTCACAAAAGGTAGAAGAAACTGAACGCCCAAAAACATGCCCCGACCACCCGTTTTATCCCGCCAATCTCTCCACCACTGACCAACCCATGGTTCTCATGTCGATGCACATGATTTATGCTCATTTCCATGCGTTGAGACCTGCCCAAGGGTCGCCAGCGTTGGGCGGCTGTTGCGGCTGAGACTGAGATGGGGCTTTTTGGTGTCCGTAAGGCCTGGCTTGGGCATATCCACCGGGCCCAGATGGATAGGCCCCTCCACTCGAGGGTGGGTAGTTGGTTTGCTGCGGACGCGGTGGTGGTGGGGGAGGGATGTATCCCTGAGGTGTCATGTAGTTCGGAGTCACGGCCGCAGCGGTGGGTGCTGGGCTAGCACTGGAGTAGCCGGGGTACGGAGCAGGGGTCTGAGAGAAGAATTGCTGATTCGGAGGCGGGGAAACGGGAGTCTGGTATGGGTACGCCATGGGGTTGTACCCCTCGGAAAGCGGAGCAGCAGCACCTTGCTGGAAGGGTTGGCCAGGGACGTACCCCGGCTGACCACCCATGTATTGTCCGTAAGGCGCGGGCGAGTGTGAGAGAGGAACACCCTGTTGCGGTGCGCCTGGCATGCTAGGTGGGTAGCGGGGTGACATCTGCGGCGATGGTCCCGTCATTGAATAAGATGGGGTTTGGACAGGAGGTGGCGGCGACTTGACCTTGGAGGGAGGGGCCACAGCCGAGACGGTGGATGGTGAGGTTGATGCTGCCTTTGGTTCCGTAGAGAGACGCTCCATCAACAGGCGGAGCTTTTCCCGCTCACGATCCTCCTGCTCAGAGACGCCGCTAGCCTTGTCACGCTCAATCTGACTCAAAAGCTGTGCACCCTCGGACCGGCGATTGCTAATGAAAGTCTCCACGTTCTTCCGCAGGCTTTCTACATTCTCGGCCATGTCCGCGTAGAATGTGCGAGCTTGCAGGATACCGGATGAGAGGCCGTTGAACGCTTCGTACACCTTTTTGTATCGAGCCATGACAGAATTTCTTTGTTTCGAGATGGATTCGTATTTGGATTGTTCAGACTGGACTCGCTTATCTTGAAGCAAGGCTGCGTATGTTTTCGTGAGCTCCTTCATCAAGGAGGACTGTTTGTGGTTTGCCTGCAGGAGGCGGGTTTGATGTGGCCGGAACTTTTCGAGTTCCGTTTCGAAGAGTTGACTCTCTTGACCGGCGATAGATTTCTTGTTCAAGATCAGAACATTTGATATGTCATCGTTGCGGATCTGACCCGTGGTTAGCGTAAATTCATAAAGAGCATGTTTTTTTCTTCCTACCTTCTCCTTCAGGTCTTTCAAGGTTGTGGCTCGGTCTTGCTTGACAAGATTGAGCTTGTTCAAAATTCCCTCTACCTTTGCAATCTGTTCTGCGACAGAGGAGCTGCCCTCATCATAGACATCATCCAATAGACTGCCCTCCGCCGGACTGGAAACACCGTTCTTGCCTTTGTTATATTTAGACCCAGCTTTGATCATTGCTTTCTGGTAAAGGACATCAGCCTCATCTGTTTCTCCGGCGGACCGCATCTGGTCAAAGTCCGCTTCATATTGTCGGAAGGTGGCGGACAGTTGAGTATCACTAGCGCTGGCTTCGCTGATGGTATCTCGGTATGCCCGAACATCTCCACGGAGCGTTGTGTTTAAGCGACTGGAAGGCTGCTGGCTCCAATCTGCGCCATACTTGGAGCGCATTTTCTCGCACACGCTTTCCTCCAAATCCAGTTGTTTAGAACAGTGATCCAGTTGCGCCTGCACATCTGCCTTTCGATCCTGAAGCTCATCAAAGGCCTTGTTAAATGGCTTGTGGCCTGCAAGTTCGGAGCACCAACGGCGGAACTCCTCGTCCACGGTCATCTCTTGATCCATGCCACCTTTCAGAATGTTGAGACTGCCTGGGAGCTTCAGGTAGTCCAGGCTAGCCGCCATCTCGCCGTCGGCCGTGTCGACCTTTTCGGTTTCAGCGCGAATCAACTTGGCTTTTTCCTCGTCGTAAAGACTGGCGGTCTCCGTCACAGAAATAGGAACGAGTTTCTGGAAAATGTCTGGACCAATGATACGTTGAATATCTTGTCCCTGATAAAGCTCGCTGACTGGAATTGCTTTGGCTGCAGCCAATTTGGGCACTGCAGACAAGCCTGCCT
Organism: Penicillium simplicissimum; assembly: GCA_024706585.1. Classification (NCBI taxonomy): domain Eukaryota; kingdom Fungi; phylum Ascomycota; class Eurotiomycetes; order Eurotiales; family Aspergillaceae; genus Penicillium; species Penicillium simplicissimum. Next base: position 460,661 of record JAMZTW010000061.1, read on the forward strand.
CATTGGGAACGGGTTGGTGATAAATGAAGTCATTGTCCTTGGTGATTGTAGCTAGCATAGCTTGCACATTTGCGAGGTTGTGCTTCACGAGGTCCACCAAGTTGGCTCCAGCCTCTACCGGCAAATTCGAGGTCGCCGAAGCCGATGAGGGGAAGGATTTGGCCCAGGTGAGTGCGGTAGTAGCCTGCTTTTCAGCCATCTGCAGCCGAGCAACAGCTACACCATGTGAGTTGCCCTCGCTATCCGCAATCGCCTGGAAGTAAGATGCGGTGGATCCCATATGCGCGCTCTTGGCCTGTACCATTATCGACCATACCTTGTCGAAGACGTTCTTGGTCACAAAGTCTTGCATTGTCTCCGCGGCCTGGGAATAGAGATAGGCAGCCTGACCCGCCAGTTTTGCGAGGAAACCGGGCTTCTTCTTATCTTGTATTTGCTTCTCCAAGAACACTTCCTGGGCCTGGGCGAGGGTAACATGAATCAAGGTCTTGACGGTGTCCCGGTTCAAATCGGTCGAAGGCGCATGCAGGAAGTTCTCATTTATGTAAGTGAACATCCCTGCGGATGCCTGGAAGGAGTGGTAGGCCGTCTTGACACCGAGATCTTCCGCCCGATTCTGGTTTGCGGCATGGCAGGACAGGACGGCAGAGATATTGAAGATGATGGAGGCTTTCTCGTAGGCTAAGGAGTATTGAGAGGTCGGCTTATGGGTAAACGCATCATACCTAGGTTCAAGAGGTCAGTCGAGGGTAGAGGGTACTCATTCGAAGCGGACAGGGGCACACCATGTAAAGGAGATCTTGATATGGTTCTCATCGACGGGGAAGCGGAGGTCCAACAGCTCCAGCTGACCATAATATCGATATAGCAGGTCACGACCAGTCGCACTATCCTTGCCGGCGCCTCTCATATCCTGTCGAAGCCGGTTGAGGGTAGCACATTCTTGGTTGTAGCGCTCGGGGTCCTCGCCATAGGTCTGTCGGATGTAATCCTTGAGGGGTTGGATCCAATCGATCTCGTTTGTCTGCTTCAGCGGGCAGGAGAGCATAGGGGACTGAACCATGGTCGGATGGTTGTGAGGAGCTAATGGGCTCCCATCCACTAGCGATAATGGCCGAGGGAGAAGAATGCGAGGAGGCGCAGGAGGGCGCGGGCTCGATGGTGCTCCTGAGGGGATCGGGGAGGGCTGTGTGGGGTAATGGGAGGACGGCAGGTCGGGGAGCCTAACGGTGGACTAGTCGGTCAATGACGTCGGTCCGAAGAGATCACCTTCAAATGCGAGGCAAACTGGGATGGAATTGAACGGTCACGGAGATGACAGTAGAATGGTCAAGTGGGGGAGGAGGTGCTTACGGAAGATGCAGGAGTTGGTGGGAGGTGACAGGTGGGATGTGATCTTCAGCAGCGATCGACTTGGTCACCTTTGCCGCGTTGTGATGGCCTGTGTGGGCGCCAACCAACCACGCGCCAGTTTTAGGCTTGCATATTCTACGGGGTCCCAGGGGGTTGGGTACTTGCTAAGACACTATAAATTCAGGTACTATATGCGGGAAGAATTAACTTCTATCATGGTTTGATTGGAAATCCCTGAAATCCAGAGGAGTAGTAGAGAGCTTCATGGCTACCTGAACAAACACATACTGCAGTAGTAATAATACAAGTGGACTGCCCCCCAAGAAAAGGCAGAACCAGGCTTTCCAATCTCGCCGGCGCTATGACATGATGAACAAATACAGCAGATGGAAAAAAAGGTAAATACAAGCCCAAATGGTATACAATACACGGAGACTTTCAAGTCTCTCTCATTTTTACCTCGACTTCTTCGAGTCGTCCTTGCTGGCATCAGTCTTGCCAGCGTCCTTGCTGTCCTTGGAGTCCTTAGCATCCGGCTTCGAAGAATCGCAGTTCTTGTCCGTCAGCTTGTGCCAGACGGATTTGAGGAATCCTTCGTTTTTATTGCCGTTGCCAGTAGACTCGGAAGATGAGGGAGGACTGGAGAAAAGGACTGTTAGGATTGCTTCTTCACGGAAGAGAATAGATGCAAGAGACTTTGCAGCGAAAGGAAACTTACTTTTCTTTGCTGAAATTCATGGGCCGCCGAGCCGTCTTGTCTCCCATCTCATCTGCAAGAACCTCCAAAATAGTCCGCTGGTTGCCGGTGAGGTACTTCGGCATGGCAACCTTGAACTCGACCTTCAAATCACCCGAGGGACTGAAGCGGCCCCCACGGCCTCCAAGTTTCTTCATCCCCATGCCGGATAAAGTGATCCGATCACCGGTGCCAGTACCAGTAGCCACCTTGACCTTCACCTCGTTGTCGAGGGTAGGGATCGTGACCTCACCACCAAGCAGAGCGGTGGTTAGCGGGAGGGTGGCGGTGTAAAGGATGTCGGATCCATTGCGGCTGAACCGAGGATCGGGAGCAACTCGAATAGTGACATAGAGATCGCCCCGTTGAGTACGCGCACCGGCGGCAGCAGATGTTCCGGTAGGTGGCGCATCACCCTCGCCGGTCACTCTCATTCGCATGCCATCCTCAACACCCGCTGGAATATCCACCTTGATGGTCTTGCGCTCACGAACCACTCCGTTTCCATGGCATCCACCACACTCCGACCCGCGGGGAACGATCATACCAATACCCCCACAGGCATCGCACGTTGCAGCAACCTGGAACCCACCCTGCATAAAGTGAACACGGGTTCCGGAGCCATTGCATTGCTTGCATTGAGTTCGCTTGGCGCCGGGCTTCAGACCATCGCCCTTGCAAGTTCCACACTGCACCAGGGGTGTGATGGTGATCTCTTTGGACGTTCCCTTGGCAGACTCCATGAATGAAATGTTGTTCTGTACTTCGATGTCCTCACCGACGAGAATCTGCTCTTGGAAGGGATTGCGCCGCCCACGGGGACCTCGGCGAGCGCCTCCGGCAAAGGCCCCGAAGAGGTCCTCAAAGTTGATATCCTGCGCAAAGCCTCCACCGAAGGGGCCGCCCCCGAATCCACCACCGCCAAATCCACCGAAACCGCCAGCGCCAGCGAAGGGGTTACCGCCGGCATTGGGGTCGAATCCACCATTCTGGTCGAAAGCGGCGGAGCCAAATCGATCGTAGTTTTCGCGCTTCTTCGCATCGGACAATAACTCATATGCGGATTGAGCTTCGGCGAACTTTTCCTTCGCATTGGCGTCCTTGTTGGTGTCCGGGTGGTATTTCTTGGCCATGCCATAGTATGCCTTCTTGATGTCACTCGCGGAGGCACCTTTGTCCACGCCAAGGACTTTGTAGGGATCGGGAATCGCGGAGAGGGGGGAAGTGGTATGGAAAATCTGCGAGCATGGTCAACAAATTGCACAACAACGATGCGAGGCAGTCAATGGATGCCCAAAACGATCACCTACTCTAACCGAAGGCGCGATGAAGGATTTCTTCTTATAAACACCCTCCCGCAACCGTCTAGCGGGAGAATTGGAGGCCGTCGCATGATACCCTCGTTTATGATTCGCAGAGCACACATGTTGGCCAGCTGCTTGTGTCGAGCATGTCGACGGTGCCCGCAGCAAGCGCGCGGGGAGACCCGCGGCCTTCGGGAATGCTGCGGATGGGTTCATGAGTTGTGATTCCCGCGCAGTAGTTGGCTAGTTGTCGGCGAAACGGGGGACGACTGGAAGTGGGATGGAAAGAGCGAAAGATGAGCCCAAAACCGGGTAAAATCTAAGAAAATTGGAATCCCGAGAGCCTCTAAACCAGTCGGCTTCTCCTGTTCGCTTGAAGAAGCTTCCAGGCGGCTCGGTAGAAGGGTCCCTACGGAAGAATAGTCGGCCCGGACGGAGATGATGAAAGATGGAGCTGCTTACAGAGCGGTGTTCCGAGGCCGGAACTTGCATTTGCCTACACTCCTCCCTCTTCCCTCCTCTGTCACGGTTTTCACGACTGCATCTCTCCCGAAGCTGTGATACGGGCGATTGAGGGATTTGATTCATACCCGACTCCCTACTGGACTCGATTATAACCCCGACTTGCCTCTGAATCACGCGACTTGATCAATAGCATGCTCCGCGGGCAGACCCTCCCCTGGAGAGCTGCGCTCCACCAAACACCTCGTCCTCTACTTCGCCGGCCGTTCTTGGCTTCGCCGAGGAATAATGCAACATTTCGATCAGCATTGACAACGGTCCACCTCGCTCGCTCCCTTCCCTCAGCCCCCCGCACGTTCTCCTCCAGCTCCATCCGGCGGAAAGAGAAACCCCCACCAGAGGGCCAGAAGGACGAGCAAGAACAAGAGGAAGAAGCGTCACAGCGAAATGAGAAGGAGGCAGACCGAGCTCCTGAGTCTCGAAGGAAGTCATATGACTCGGGGAAGATTGCGGATCAAGCAAGCTCCACGCGGAGAAAGGACCGGTCTTCTGGTGATAAAGAGCAGCGCAGCTTAGAGGAGGAATCCAAGAAAGACGCCAACGCATCTGATGGAAAGGGTGATTCAAATCAAACTCCGTCCCCCATCCCGCCAAGCGGCGGCTCCGCGGACTCAAAGCCAAGCTCGGCAAACAGTGGCGGGAGCGGTGGCAATGATGATGGCAGCAAGAAAGGGAAGAAGTCCTCTGGAGACAAGGCCTTGCAGAAGCCCGCGGTCCCGGATGTATACCCACAGGTGATGGCCATCCCCATTGCGAAGCGTCCCCTCTTCCCCGGATTCTATAAAGCTATCACAATCCGCGACCCGAATGTTGCCGCTGCGATCCAGGACATGATGAAGCGGGGTCAGCCCTATATCGGCGCATTCTTGTTCAAGGATGATAACGCCGATGGCGATATCATTGAGAACCTAGAAGATGTCTACGAGACGGGTGTCTTTGCCCAGATCACCGCAGCCTACCCTCTTCGCGGCGAAGCCAGCGGTGTGACCGCTGTTCTATATCCTCATCGACGCATCAAGATCTCCTCCCTCTTGCCGCCCACCGAAACGAAGAAGGACGTTTCCGCAACAGAGGACAAGACGACTGAGAAGCGGGGTGACGTCGTTGCCAGCTTCGAAGAAGGGGCCCCCGAAAACACTCCTAAGGATCATTACGAACCCACCTCTTTCCTCAGGAAATATCCAGTAAGCTTGGTCAACGTGGAAAATCTGGCAGAGGAACCATATGATAAGAAGAACGGAATCATCCGTGCTGTGACGAGTGAGATTGTGAACGTGTGCAAGGAGATCGCCACACTGAACCCCTTGTTCCGCGACCAGATTTCGGCTTTCTACACTGATCAGTTCCCTGGCAACCTTAGTGATGAACCCGCTAAGCTTGCCGATTTTGCGGCCGCGGTCTCGGCCGGTGAGCTGCATGAGATGCAGGAAGTGCTTGAGACTATGAGCATTGAAGAGCGTCTTCCCAAAGCGCTTGTTGTGCTGAAGAAAGAGTTGATGAATGCACAGCTTCAATCCAAGATCACCAAGGATGTGGAGGCCAAGATCCAGAAGCGCCAGCGTGAATACTGGCTTATGGAGCAGATGAAGGGCATCAAGCGAGAACTGGGTATCGAGTCTGACGGCAAGGATAAGCTTGTGGAGAAGTTCAAGGAGAAGGCAGAGAAGTTAGCCATGCCTGAGGCTGTCAAGAAAGTCTTTGATGAGGAGATCAACAAGCTTGCTCACTTGGAGCCTGCCGCATCGGAATTCAATGTCACCCGAAACTATCTGGACTGGTTGACTCAAATTCCTTGGGGCCAGAAGAGTGTTGAGAACTTCGGCATCAAGCATGCGGTCAGCGTCTTGGATGAGGATCACTACGGCCTCAAGGACGTCAAGGATCGTATTCTTGAATTCATTGCTGTCGGCAAGCTCCGCGGTACGGTAGAGGGTAAGATTATCTGCCTCGTTGGCCCTCCTGGTGTGGGTAAGACCAGTATTGGTAAGTCGGTGGCTCGTGCTCTGAACAGACAATACTACCGCTTCTCCGTGGGTGGTTTGACCGATGTTGCGGAGATCAAGGGTCATCGACGAACCTATGTTGGGGCCCTTCCCGGACGCATCATCCAGGCTCTGAAGAAGTGCCAGACGGAGAACCCCTTGATCCTGATTGATGAGATCGATAAGATTGGTCGTGGCCACCAGGGTGACCCTTCGTCCGCTCTGTTGGAGCTGCTTGATCCCGAGCAGAACTCCTCATTCCTCGACCACTACATGGATGTTCCTGTCGACTTGTCCAAGGTCCTCTTCGTCTGCACTGCCAACGTCACTGACACGATTCCTCGTCCTCTGCTCGATCGTATGGAGCTGATTGAACTCTCCGGTTACGTAGCGGACGAGAAGATGGCCATTGCTCAGCGATACCTCGCCCCAGCTGCTCGGGAGTTGACAGGTCTGAAGGATGTGGACGTTACTCTAGAGACCGATGCGATCGAAGAGCTGATCAAGTCTTACTGCCGCGAGAGCGGTGTCCGCAACCTGAAAAAGCAGATTGAGAAGGTGTACCGGAAGGCAGCCTTCAAGATTGTCCAGGACCTTGGCGAGGAGGCTCTGCCGGAAGCGGCTGCTTTGACCGACGAGGGCAAGGCTGCTCAAGAGGAGGCGAAGGAGCATGAGCCTGCGGATCCTGCAGAGACCCCTCTCGAGCCCGAGAAGTCGACCACAGAGATCCCTCGTCTTGCCCTCAAGGTTCCCGAGAGCGTCCACCTCAGCATCGGCAAGGAGACCTTGAAGGATTACGTCGGACCCCCCGTTTTCACCGCCGACCGGCTGTACGAGAAGTTCCCGCCTGGTGTCACCATGGGTCTGGCTTGGACCAGCATGGGTGGAGCCGCGCTGTATGTCGAGTGTATCTTGGAGAATGCTCTGAAGCACCAGTCGCGGCCTGGTCTGGAGATCACCGGCAATCTGCAGAATGTTATGAAAGAGTCTTCGCACATTGCTTACTCCTTCGCTAAGTCTGTCATGGCTCGGGACTTTTCTGAGAATCTTTTCTTTGAGAAGGCCAAGATCCATCTCCACTGCCCCGAGGGCGCTGTTCCGAAGGACGGTATGTCTCAATATCTTTTCTCATTACCCATACCTCAATTGTTTAATCAAACTAACTTCATCTGTATAGGCCCCTCTGCTGGTATCACCATGGCCAGCTCGCTACTTTCATTGGCACTGAATCACCCTCTCGACCCCACCATCGCCATGACCGGTGAACTGACTGTCACCGGCAAGGTCCTCCGCATTGGCGGTCTACGAGAGAAGACTGTTGCTGCTCGTCGGGCCGGTGCAAACAAGGTTATTTTCCCAGCTGACAACACGTCTGACTGGCTTGAGCTACCCGAGGTATGTTGTTTTCCCACCTGTCAACTATCATTCTCTTTTCCCGCGAACTAGCACTGACATTGCTCAATAGAACATCAAGGAGGGCATCGAGGGCCACCCAGTCAGCTGGTACTCTGAGGTCTTCGACATTCTCTTCGCTGACCTCAACCACGACGCCGCCCGCACCGTCTGGCAGAAGGCACTTGCCAAGCCTGCCAACCAGAAGGCCGAGCGGGACGGCGAGGATGACGAGTAGTTGCGACTCCAATTGATTGTAATATCCGGGCTTGGAACCTGTGGTAAATATTTGCCTTTTTTGCGCTGCGACTTGTGATTGTACCCTGTATAGTTTCGTGGTCTTCTGGGATGTACATTACGTTGTACATGGCGTCTTCAGTGTCGTTCCTGACACGGAATGCATGGATTGGAGTTGTTGGTGGCTAGACGTTTTGCATTCCTTTCCTTGTATAGGTACGAACCTCAACTACCTAAAAGAAAAGGAAACAGCACTCCACTCTCCGAATCGATTTAGGAATGATGATTGATAGGTTCAACAGTATCTTTTGCTTTCTATTCTTATATACTCCCACCTCTCGCCGTAGCAACGAGTCTCGGCGCAATCCGCTTCATGGGAGTTTATCCTTGCCTGGGCTCCAGGTGGGGCTACTCTCGCTCTGAGGTTGGCATGGCTTATGAGGCTACGTGAATAAAATAGCAAGTTAGAGTGTGAATATCTTGAAGAAGACCGGTACATACCCCACTGGTTTCAACATTAGATCAATTGCTCGTGATGTTGATAAAGATGGACGTCAATCCCTGTAAAATATGCAGGTACCAGCCTATCGGTCCCAGAGCATAGGTGTGAGAAAATAGTTATCTCCAGCCCTGCTTGAGCTTAAATTCGTAGAGTATGATTCCTACATAACCTTACTGGAAATGTTGCCTTGTAGACCCCTAATAAAAGAAGGGGATTACTAAATTGACCCCCCTTCTGCATATTTCGACCCCCCTCCTGCGTAGGAGTGCCTAAAGATACCTTTTAATGCCTGGATTTCAGGACATCGGGCATCAAGATAGAAATAATCGATAATATAAGATAGTAAATCTGATTGCTAACAGCCCTAGCCACCCTTCACCGCGTTTACTCGTCTACTTATTCAGTGTTATCTATATCATTCAAGGCGGGGGTATATAGCCTTTATACATAAAGAAGAATATTAAACTATAAGAACTAAAGTAGCAGATTATTCGAAAGAATATTCGAGAGAGCCCTGTATTCGAAAGAGTATTCGAAAGAGTATTCGAAAGAGTATTCGAAAGAGTATTCGAAAGAGTATTCGAAAGAGTAGTTGGAAGAGTAGTTGGAAGAGTAGTTGGAAGAGTAGTTGGAAGAGTAGTTGGAAGAGTAGTTGGAAGAGTAGTTGGAAGAGTAGTTGGAAGAGTAGTTGGAAGAGTAGTTGGAAGAGTAGTTGGAAGAGTAGTTGGAAGAGTAGTTGGAAGAGTAGTTGGAAGAGTAGTTGGAAGAGTAGTTGGAAGAGTAGTTGGAAGAGTAGTTGGAAGAGTAGTAGGAAGAGGATACTAGGGGATTCCAGGCAGGAGGGGGGTCGAAATATGCAGAGGGGGGGGGTCAATTTAGCCATCCCCTAAAAGAAATGCCCTATCAACAAGGTAGTGTGTGGGCACTCGTCGGTGACGACATAATCGCCCCTTCCCCTTGCATCTAATGTATGTAATTCAAATGTCTCCAGTAACCCGGATACAAAGAGGAATCTCAGTGACAAAGATAAAGATCTATTAAAAGCCCCGAATATCAATTTCTACACGACTCAGCGCTTTGCACTGAAGTCAGCAAGCACCGGCAACCTAGCGATTCCGTGAGTGTTCCTCTATTCCCTTCTTTGTCCCTCCTGCAATCCAAACTCGGTGTGTAAATCCTCCCTGAGCACCAGCTGCCTGATAGGTATGCAAAGAAGAAGTCCGATACCACCGAATGGAATAGCCATCAACCACACCCATTGCAAGCTATCTTGATAAACACTCAGTACTTCCGCCATTGACTGGGGAGTGTCTTTTAAAGTACGTATAAGCCCATCGCTAGCCATTGCATACGCGCCTCCATTAGCAAGCTTTTCGCGCAAAGGAACATCGCTGACGCGGTAGAGCAGCTCCTGAACCCGCGCGTTGAAGACAGTGCTCGGAATCGCGATGCCCCAAATACAACCGAAGCTGCGCATGAACGCCCACATTGCGGTAGCAGTGGCCATGTCGGATTCGGGGAGGGATGCCTGGATAGGAGGCAAGGTGCTGGAAAAGATCATTCCCGAGCCCGCGCCGAAAAGAACCTGGAACCCGGCCCAATCGCGAGCGGGCGAGTGATCGTTCAGCAGTGAGAATAATCCGGTGGCAGTGGTGAGGCATATGTAGCCCAGGAAGTGGTAGGCACGGTATTTCCCGGTGGAAGCGATCAAGACACCGGTAATGATGCCGAGGGGCGCGATAGCCGCCGTGATAGGGAGTACAAACAGTCCAGATTCGGTGGCAGTCGAGCTGCGAATTGCTTGGAAATAGATGGGAAGAAAATATCCAACCCAATAGAGCAATACTGACTGAATAAAAGCAATCCACAGTGCACAAACTGCCGTTCCACTTGAGAATAACTTGGTCGGAATAGAGGGCTCCTGACAGAACCGTGACCGTTGATGAGTGTAGAAGAGAACTAACCCCGCTAGCCCTAGAACCAGGGGCACAAGGACCCGCCATGACGACCAAGGATAATCCACTCCTGCCCAACTGAGTGCGAGCAAAACTGAGATAACCGTGGCGGTGAGAATGGCGTTGCCAATGTAGTCGACACGTTGCAGCTGTTGCCATATAGTACCGCCAGCACGTGGATGCGAAACTCGAAGGAACAGACCAAGCAATATCAATGACACGGCACTCAGGGGCAGGTTGATGTAGAAAACCCAGCGCCACGAGGCATACTCAGCAAAGGCACCGCCCAACACGGGACCAACCACCGTCCCTACCGCCCATACGGCTGCCATGAGAGCTACATATTTCCCTCGCTGGCGAAGCGGGACGAGATCACAGATGACAGTATCAACGAGTGTGTTAATACCGCCACCGCCGATGCCCTGAATGGTTCGTCCGGCAATGATCTGAACCGTATTGTCTGCTCCCCCAGCAAGGCCGCTTCCAACTGCAAAGATGACGACCGAGAGGATCAGGAGCGATCGACGGCCGAAGATGTTTGCCGTCTGGCCGAATAGGGGGAGGACCACTGTCGACGACAGAATGTAGGAGTTGGTGATCCACATGTATGATTCGCCAGCGTTAATGTCGAGAGCCATCGTCGGAAGGGCAGTCGATAGAATGGACGTGTCGAGAGCCGAGAGAAAAGTGGTCATGCATAGCGCTGGGAACACAGCCCAGAATCGCCATGGTTTCTTCGTGGGGGGAACAAGACCCTCACTGTGTGGTGTCAAAGTTGGCGCTTCGCCGTGCTGATGTCCTTGCCCTGGTTCGTCCACTGGTGTTGATTGTTGTGTGTCGTCTTGTCTCTGAGATTTCTCCCGTGTTGACGCTGGAAGAGCCTCCATTGGAATCGACTCATCCTGTACAACAAGGCTCTCCACCCTTGTCAAGACCACGGTCTCCATGGGAGATGTTTTCTTTCAAAGCCACGGAGTTATGGGAGTTATAGTGGGTGCCCTGGGCCAGAGGCAGTCGACATAAGTTCAGCGAGCCTCGCTGTTACAGTACGTAAAGGATACAAAGAGATCCATTACGAGTCAAAATTACGGACCTGAATTATACAGTATATGTCTCACTAAGGAAGGCGCCAAGGAAGATCTGGGCGCCTGGGACTCGGAGACGGGTGCCGGGCCAGGGCTAAATTGCAGCTAAAATGGCGTCCGCTGCCACCAGAAGACTTTCACAGTGCGGGGTTATATGATCTTCTGATCGACATGTCACCTCCACGTTCCGATATCCGGGATTCCGGGCTTGGCTGTCAGCATGCAGGAGGCCCTGCATGCTGACAGCCCCTTGACACCTTCGGAAACTGCCCGTGACTATTAAGTACTCTAGTCATTAGGTGGGAATGCGCGCATGAGAAGTTCTTTCGATCATCGGAACTTGATATGTTATCAGCGCCAGCGCCACTTCCGAAGGTTTAATGCCCTCTAAAGTGGGGCTGCATATACTAGTGCGAGGCTTTGGAAGGACTGTGAGGTTAAAACTTGAACTCACCAAACATTGAACGCATAGCGCAAAGCGCATATCACTATGGTGGGTAGTCCTAATATAGTACACCACCGCGCTCCTTTTCTTGGGTAAGTGTTTGGCTGCATTGATTCGTGCTAACTGGCGACTATAATAGGCATAATGTCGGTATATTGTCCGGGTTGTTCCTGACGCCTTCTAGACCGTCGCCTATGCATCTCCCGATCAATCCCATCTCTACTCAGATGCCACTTAGCATTTTGTTCAAACAATTGATGACTGGATTTTGAGCTCGTGCACTTACTTCCCCCATGTTGGAACAACTATTTACCTAGATGCCACCATCGGACCTTCTAACGCTGTGCTGTCAAGGGTTTCCGCATCAAAACTACCAGCCATCCATGCACTCCATCGCGAGCTCGGGCGTCAACAAGGGTAGATTCTCTGTCTTAGTGCAGAGCCAGCATGATGCGTACATATTGACTCGATCGATGCATGTGTCATCCGTTCTGGAGCCCATGCACTCAGAGGAAAAGCCATGGGCTTCAAAAATACCTATGTACCAGGGGTGTAGCGCCAAAGAGCAAAGGAAGACACGGCCACCCATCTTAAGCGTGCGGTTGAGTTTGGTAATCCGGGTAGTGGCGGCGACACTGTTGGGGTCAAACCAGTCCACGCTGTCCATAATGACAGCCACGGTGCGTGTGTTAGTGTCCATATGGCTTAGGACTTGGTCGATCTCATCTGTATGAATTTGTATGCCATCCAGCGCGCCTGGGTGTGAGAGCTTGGCATGTGCCTCATGTGAGAGATACTCCGGATGGCACTGGCGGGTGAAGGTACCAGCCATGCATATGTAATAATGCGGATTATTGAATCTGATGTGGGTCTTCTCGGCGACTGGATTGAGGGTGTTAACCATGTAGCGCCAGATGACGCAGGAACGAGTTGTACGGTCAGCTTGGGGGGGGGGGGGGGGGGGGGGCCTCCGACGGCTTGATTCTCGACATGGTCATTTTCAATCATGGTGAGTTGATTTTTAGGGACACCGAGAGCGGACCAAAGAAAGCTCTCCTGGCTCACAATTAACTTGCAGACCAGACTGGAGAGCAGAGCTGGCCTGATCCTTTGGTGCCAGATTTGGCGCTGCTCGTTGAGTGTCTTGGTTCTGAGGCAATTTCGAACCGCACCATGGAAGACAAAGAGACGAGAGATCCAACGGAAGGCTCGCATGCCATGGCGAGAACCTCCATTATCGTAGAGACCATATCCCTTGGAACTGGAGAATATGTGACAGCGGTCGAGCCAGTATTGGAATGCTCGGCTTGACAAGTGTGGCGAGAGTTTCGTGAGAAGCAGAGTCCGAAAATTGGGGTGCTTGCCTTCACCGAAGAGCATTCAAAATCTTCATATGGCAAAGCGGTATAGGAGGCCATCTTCAGCTCCAGGAGATGGTCCTGCGCGGGGTTCAGGTCGACGGAGTGGATCTTGGCCGCGCTCCGCAATGCGTATGAGAGAACGTTGTCTCCAGCGCTAGTAATGGCCAGAACGACGTCGTCGGTACTGAGCTTGAGAAGCTGATCGTTTGCTTGGGAGTCTTCCCAGGTAAAAGCGTAGATATAATGCTAAGCTGATGCTCATTCCAATCGAATAAATCGACATCAGTCGCCCCTTCTCACACTTTGGTATCGAAAGTATGTCCGGGAGTGAACTGATCCACTGGTTAAGTCAGAAGTTTGGTGTTGGAATGTCGTCCATTCAATTGCTGGCTCCATATTGCACGCCAAAAAGTTTTTCTGGGACTACCTTTGACCCTCTCACGAAAACAAAGGCTGCCGTAGACGCAGGACAGTCTCAACCTGTTGTGAATGGTACATCCGAGGCGAAATCCAACAGAGCTAATGGAACCAACATTGAATGGAACTTATGTAACCAATGGAGATCATGAGAGAAGCCGTTTGAATGGTTCCGATGGCGTGGTTAATATTTCAACTTCACCCGAGATGGAAAAGTTCTCCAAGGCAGTCAAGAGGGCAATTGTCGATCCGAAGCCCGTCATGCACTCTTATGTGTGTTCTGTTGTCAACGGCAACGGTATGTATCCAACCCGAAGGATCTCGGCCAGTTGAGCTTGTTAGATGGATATATAATGGATGCTAACGAGTACCGCAGGAGACCAGCCGTACTCGCTATGCGAGGGCACTTTGTCCCAGGAGTCCAACATCAAAGTCGACTTCGACTCAGTCTACGGAATGGCTTCCCTCTCTAAGCTAATGACTACTGTCGCCATCATGATTTGTGTCGAGCGGGGGCAAACCTCCCTTGATGATGATGTGGCCCAGATTCTACCCGATCTATGCTCTCTCCCCGTTCTCGATGATGTCGATTCCGAGGGTCGATGCCTGACAAAACCTCGAATCAAGACCATCACGCTTCGATTGCTCATGAGTCACCAGAGTGGATGTGGCTACTACTCAACTCCTCCGCTGGCAAGATGGGCGAGACAGCACGGCAAGACGAATAGTGTATTTGATAGTGACTTTGTAAGCCCCTTCATCTTATAACATTCCTCGAATATCTGGAGCTACAACTAACATAATCTCCCCACACAGGAAGTCATGAAAACATTCCCCTTTCTCTTCGAACCCGGAGAAGGATGGATGTACGGCTCCGGCACCGATTGGGCAGGCGAGGCCATCGCACAGGTTAACAACACCACCCTTGGAAGAATTCATGCGCGTGAACCTCTGGGAGCCACTCGGTATGACCTCAACAAGCTTCTATCCTGAGAACCATCCCGGCATGATGGACAGACTCGTAGCCCTATACGAGCGCACCGAGGACCACGGCCTTGAACGTGGCGACTGGCTCTCGCGCATTTCGGCGAGTCACGATTGCGGCGGCCACGGCCTATGGTCGACACCCCACGACTGGTCCAAGTTCCTTAGCATGATCCTCGCCGATAGCGGTTCAATTCTATCCAAGGCCAGTATCGACGAGATCTTCAAGTCGCAGACTGACGGCTCGAGTGATTTGCAGGATCTGTTGACAGGGCCGCTTCGCGCAACCCTTCGCTCTACAGTCGATATGGATGCTGGACGTATTGAGATCGCGCTAGGTGGTCCGTTGTATATGGATGCTATCCCTGGGAAGTGCTCTGCTGGCACGCTTCAATGGGCTGGCCGGCCGAATTTGTTCTGGTGGATTGACCGGACGAAGGGTGTGGCCGCGACGACTTTTACGCAGGTTATCTCGCAGGCTGACCCCAGGTTCCAGGAGTTGACAAGCGTGTTTGAAAAGGCGGTTTACGCTGATTTTACCTGATTGCGAGGGTTGCTCACTTCCATACTCTGACGGTCTTCGATTTAGCTTGCGGATTCCGAGACAAGTTAGAAGAGTCATCTAGTGTCTGTTCATAGAGACGATACCAATAAAGACGTTCGGAGACATAATTCTTGGTCTTACATACTAGCCGTATTGGCGCGGCTAAGGTTGTTATGTGTATCCAATTCCAAGATACGGTAGCCTGTCCTAAGTATTACAGACAAATCGGTTTGGAGTTGCTCCGGAATTGAGACTATTGATGCCCTTGTTAAAGAGAGGACCTCACGCTGCCTGACGTGTATCTTCCTATATCCACGGTTGAGCAGAAGGGCGAAAATAATAGCGAGAAGTTGAAGCGGCGATGAAGGCGACTTTATAGAAACACGCCGATAGTAACGCGTATGAAGCTGCTAAACTCGAACGGGCACGCTAAACTCCTTTGCGTAGTTCACCGTCAAGACTACGAAGTAGTCAACTTGAGCCCAACCTAACGGATAACCGCCATGAAGGCCACGGTTCAGTAGGTATATACCACCGAGACCCAATCTTGAGTTGGGCGAGTTCTCGAACGGACCAGCAGACGCAGTATGGATTTTATAGATCGTTCGTCAATTTAGCGACACGCCCGTTGAGTCTTCCAATCAGGCATAAGCTGTCAGGCCGCAACGCATCCTTCCCAATTTTTATCTGTGCGCGATGAATCATATCCTGGCGCTTTTTTTTTCTTTTCGCTTGCCCTCCCTTGATCCCTTTTTCGTTTTCCTTTTCTTACGAACAGGATTCGATTGATCGATCTCCTGCAGCGTGCTTTTGCTGCGGCGTCATTCGCCATAATCGATTCTCTCTTCTCTGTGAGACATTGACGCCTTGCAGTGGATCAGCGCATCACGCCCGCCAGCAACGGCTCTTTTTTTCTCGGTACTTTTTCTCCTTGGGATGACCTGACCCTGGAGACTTGGGATGAACGAGATCAAAACTGTCTGATGTCAAGTCGATTTCACCGACACGATACTATCATTTTTTTTCTTATTTTAGAGTCCTCTTGTGCACCGCCTTTTTCCCATGCTGGTCTTGTCACGGACCAGCCCCCCAGCCTCCGCGCCCATTGCAACCCGACGTTGTGTGACACGCCTGATTGAATCTTGATCCAAACTTACACAAAAAGCCCTCGTCTCCTGGAAATTTCTTGTGGAAGGAGATCTTGAGAGAGAGAGAGACCAGCGAAAACGGTGAACATTCAGTTGAGAGGACGACCAGGGATCAGCAACTCCAGAACAAGCGAGACCAAAAGAAAATCCACGCCAACAACATCAATTCCCGTGCGTTGGGGCCAGTGCAGGTACAACGAGCAATTTGTTTTTCTGTCTCTTCTTTCTAGCTTTTCTCTCCTTAACCCCGCAACTAGGAGCCGGATTCGAGTCGGCTCGATTCTTATGGCCATCGGCGTTCCGGCCGGCAGGGTGTTCGAGTCGTTTTTTGCACGACTGAGCGACTGCGTGCCGAATGGCCATCTCGCTTGCCAACAGCTCCTATAGCCCGACGCGGCTGGGCCTCCCTCTGGACGAAAAGGGGCCTCAACAGAAGCAGAGTATGTGGCATCGTTTGGGCCTGCGACGATGGCTGGGCCGCGACGATCGAGACCCTTCGCCCGACAGGGCCGAGAGGAGACAATCTTCTCCCCTATTCCCCCACAATCACCACCACTCCCACCATAACCACCATAACCACCGCGCCTCCTCTGCCGACAATTTCCCGCGCGCCAAGCAGGATAACTTGACCCGCCGCATATCTCGCAAAGTCGGCGTAGGCCTCCCCCGATCAACCAACAAACGCCAGGATTCCGAGCATCGAGACCGCCTCGCTCCCGCAGAGCCTGATCATCGCCGTGCCCAGTCCGCCGACCGCCACCCGTTGAGCGTCCAAAGAACCAGAACCCATTCTCCACCACCAGCCGTGGGCCCGCGACTCTCCGCACCAGAGGTTCAGTGGCTCGGCCCGACACTCGCAACCACGGTCGACGACGACGCCGGCGAGACGAATAATGAGAGCGATCTCCACGCCGGCTGGGAGAATCCTTCGTACCCGGACGTGACAATCGCTCCCTCGGAGATCGAGACCGACCTAGGACCGGAGATTGAAAGGGAGACACGGGCGCCGGTGCCGGCATCGGGCCCCCTGCAAGACGATCTCGAGATGGAGTTGGAACAGCGATGGATTTTGAACCTGAGCATGCACTTTCGGGACAACTCAGGTCGGGAGAAGTTCTTCGTCACCTACGCCGAAACCCCCACAAAATGGCGGCGGGTCACGATATCGATGGATTACCGCGGCGCCCCGCCCGACTCTTTGGAGCGAGATTTGGAGGAATTGCGATACCAACGCGACAAGTGCGCCCGAATATACGAGTCGATTCGGGAATCTCTCGCCGAAATCCAGTTTTACGATACCGTCACAAATCTCAAGGTGGAGACCCTTGAGGGTCGCCTCCACGTCCATGTTACAGAGGATGTCAACGAGATAATACCCTACCCGCCAATCGCCAGTATTCGTCATCTAAGAGGCGCCAGATGCGTACCTGAGCACCTCCTCCACTTTGACTCCCATCTGTCTGGATTTGTCTACAAGGTCCAACTGGGTGGACGCCCCTACATCAAGAAAGAAATACCGGGTCCGGACACGGTGGACGAGTTTCTATATGAAATCAATGCCCTTCATGCCCTCAATGGTGCACCGAACGTGATTCGTGTGGAGGGCATTGTGGTTGACGATCAGCAAGAGGTGGTCAAGGGCCTGCTGATCAGCTACGCGGAGCAAGGCGCACTCGTTGATATGCTCTACGAGCAGCGTGGACAGATCTCATTTGCCAGGCGAGAACGGTGGGCCAAACAGATCGTTCAGGGTCTTTGCGAAATTCATGAATCAGGCTACGTCCAAGGTGACTTTACCTTGTCCAATATCGTGGTCGATGCAGATGACGACGCACATATCATCGACATCAACCGCAGGGGCTGCCCGGTTGGCTGGGAGCCGCCAGAAATTGCCGCCAAGATCGAGAGCAACCAGCGAATATCCATGTACATTGGAGTGAAGACGGATCTTTACCAGTTAGGCATGACGCTATGGGCATTGGCCACGGGGGAAGATGAACCCGAACGACAACCTCGTCCGTTGGTGCTGGGATATGACGTGGATGTGCCTGACTACTATCGACGTCTCGTCGACATTTGCCTAAGCCCGATGCCCCGACACCGACTAGGGGCAAAAGAGCTTCTCCATTTCTTCCCACCGGATCTTTTGTTACGACGAGCTCGCCCTCTTAGCCGGGTTGCCCCTCAGGAGTACACCTCTGCGCCTTTCATCCCCACGAGAAACGGTTTCCTTCCTCTGGCTCCTGTAGAATCACCGCACCAATATCGCCGCAAGGATTCTTATGAGCAGCAGCCACCCAAACCGCAGGGCGAGAGTCGGCCACAGTCTTTGCTTGCAGAAAATCGTGACGAAGGAAAACGATCAACCATCACCCTCGCTGATTCAACCGCAGACACCGACTTTGCCCCTCGCCACTCCTCTGCTTCTACCTTGAACCATGACGAACCTCAAAGTACTGCCCAGTGTTGGGATCGTAGCCGATACTCTTTTGACGAACCAAGACCAGAACCAACCCCTGATCAGAAGGTACAAAATGCAGTGCCTGTCTTCTGGGCCAACAACATGGACAATGGAACTCGCGCCAATGTAGGGGAACAATCATCGCTACTGGATCCAACTACGAGCGAGGACAATTCGGCTTCCGCTCAGGACCAACCCCTAAGTATACCTCAGGAACCAAGCGTTCCGGTTCAGTCGACCTCCAAACCAATACCCGACGATGATAATGTCTCTCCACCCACTCGGAAACAAGTCAGCTTCAAATCCCCTACAGGCCAGGATTCCCATTCGACGGCCTCGCTCCTGCTTTCGGCACTCCCGATCAACCCTGCCCACAACATTTCGAAGCACAAATCCTTGCCATCAATTCGAAAGAAGGCACAGACATATGACAAGAAAAGGGACCTTGGATCTGTATCTTCCCTGGCCGAGTCCCGGCTACCCATCAATCCTGCACTTGGACTTTCTCAGCGCAGGTCACTCCCAGCTATTCCACGCAGCCCTCAACCACAAACACCCGCCACCGCTGCGGCCGAGTCTGAGTTGATCCGTCAGACTCTCATCACCTTCCTCTCTGAATCCCAACTCCCCATCAACCCCGCATTCAGCGAGAAAATTGCCAATCTCCCTTGACCAATGCCTACCTTTCGATTCAGCAATGCTATCCTTCTAGCGACCTGCTCTCCAACAACGTGATCCAGAATCTTTTCAGCTCCTATCCTTCTACAACGGGGCTCAGTGCTCGATACCCACTTCGTTTCCTTTCTCGCTTGTATAGTTGGCCCCTTGTCATTGTCCCGATGTCTTTTCAGCGCTTTATCAAGGTGTACGCACCGTTTGCGCATGCCGGCGAACCCTTGGCGTTTATAAAAGTCTTTTTTTTCCCTCTTGCATTCTTCTCATGACTCTGATTTAATACACCTTTTGCAATTTCGTTTCTTGTCGTTTTCGATGCAATTTACATTTGCGTTTCCGGCTTCTACACGGAGGATTTCTCGTTCTTTTCTGGCGTTGAAGCGGATACTCTTGATATACTTTGGCCATTTTTTCCTGTCTATTGGCTGATATGGATGTATTATTTATCTGTCGATTGTCTACAATGCATAGTTCTGAACGTGATTTGATTCCTACCTATTTTGTTCACCTCCCATGAACGAAAGACTCGAAGCTATCCCTCCAGGGATCTACAGTCGGTCCTAACCCTCGACCGATCAGTACAATCTTGCACTGGACTGGAGATGGCTTTCCGTCCTCGCTCTGAGTAGGCTCGGAATCTCGAATCTCGAAGACATCCCGGACAGCTTGGATGATCTTGCTCGAGCCATCCTCAAGTCGTAGAATACCTTTAAGGCGATGAATTTCGAAACTGCCGGGGTGGGATTCAGGTGATGAATCGGCTGGCGCGGGTAATATTGATTCCCACAGAACAGACTGTAGCCATGAGTCGACTTGTGGTACCTCGTCGGCGGAGATTGGGGGTGTCACAACTGCAATGGTTGAAATGGACTATCGCGACGAGTCAACACATTAACGCCCTGAGAAAACGCAATGAATCAAATAACCATACCGGGTCAAGATGACTATGTCCCTTCTTGCTGAAATCCAAATCGTCGAGGTGATCATACGCATGCAAATCCAGCACCACGCCTTCAATCTGCGGCGTCCGACTGTGATCCGTTACATGGATCTTGGCCACGCTATTGATAGCCGAAATCCGGTCCTGAACGACTTCCAGCTCCTCGGGCGTAACCAGATCGGCCTTATTGAGGATAATAACATCCGCATGCGAGACCTGCATATGCGCCATAGATAGCACAGGGCCAGAACCATGGTCGTGGTTTTCGTTATGAGAGCTTGCTTGCTCTTCCGGCGTGGGCTCGTCCAGCAGATGGAGGATGTTCTTTGCGTCGACGAGCGTGACAATGCCGTCCAGGTAGATGGAGCTGCCTAGTCCTTCGTCCATCCAGAAGACTGGGGCAATGTTTCCTGGGTCTGCGAGGCCGGTCGTCTCTAGTAGGATATAGTCGAATGTGCCTCTGCGCTCCATGAGGGACTCTAGGGCCATTACGCCGGTGTCTCTGGTTCGGTTGTCAGTTCAGCAATCCAGCTTGGACGGGACTCCAAGAGACGTACTTCACTGAGCAGCAAATGCAGCCATTCCCGACTTCCATCCACTCGGTAACCTCCTGGCCGCCTTGGTTGACTGTCAACGGCTTCTCAATGTCCGAAGCTGGGGATGAAGCATGTCAGATTGAGCTAGGCGTCTTTGGCCATAACTTTAGCATTCTTACAGTCACCAAATTCTAACTCCAGGTTAGTATAGATCTTTTTCCAGCTGGGGGGGTCTATTACGAACCGTTCATAATCACAGCAATCTTCTTTCCATGCTTTTCTGTCAAAATATAATTCAACAAGGTTGTTTTTCCAGCTCCAAGATATCCTGCCGAGCCATATTTAGTGTTTTGGTCTCTTGTCTTCGAGCAATTTCTTACCAGTAACTAGGGTGATGGGAACTCGTGGTGTCGGCTCCTCTTCTATGGCGCCGTGTTGGTCAGACGGCATTGCGGACACGTCCACCAGCTCTGGAGGCGCATCGTCATCCTCTATATTGGTGGACATGACTGCAGACAGAGCTGTTGTAGATCAGAACGGTTCTCTATCAGGCCGATGGAAGCCGCATGGAACCTACGCCGCATGACGTTGTCGCCCAAGGCGGAGATTAGGGCTTAGGGCACTGATAGTCATTTGTTTTGTTGCCCAGGGTGCTTATCTACGAATACTTCGTACATCTTCAGGACAACGGGGCAACCGAGTATGCTTGCCCATCCATCGCCTCTCTGATCGACTCACCTAGTCGCGGAGCTCCCTTCCACTCTTTTTCATAGTCGCCAATCACATTCCTTTCTTCTCGCCTTTTCTCTTCAGCTCTTTCCGCCTTTCCGTTACGCGCCATGACTGCCCCCGGAGTCTCCCCGTCTAGCTCCCCCCGACTTCCCAGTCCGCCCCCGTTCACGGAGGTCCAGATCGGGCCTCAGTCGCCTTCGGTTGGCGAGAACTTTGGGAAAGATGCGGAGCTGCTCCTCGGGGGTGCAGCCGGGGAGGATGAGGGCCCAACGCGCCGTATCCGCCCCGGTACCAAGGCCGCCGACATGGCATTCGGCCCGCCGCTGGTTCCTCTATCGCAGGTTCGTATGCCCGATACTGAAGCTAAATATTGGGATTCTTGCTAACAGTACCAGCTTGATTCACCCTTCCAGCTCCAGGAACACCTCAAAGCGCTCTACCATCATTTCACCAAGCCCGAAGGATCAGACACGGTGGTCCCAATCACTCGTCAAGTCGCAATCCAGCTCGCAACGCCCCCAGATGGAGTTGACCGATCACTCTGGCTGTACGAATTATGCCGCTTCTTGACCATGAAAGTGAACAATCTCATCATCGCCTTCTTCGCCGAGAACCCGCCCTGCTCGTCCCAGACCTGCCCGGAGATGCGAGCTTCGGAATGGCAATACCTCTGCGCCGTGCACGACCCGCCCAAGTCATGCTGCGCCATTGACTATTGCTGTCATACCCTCGACTGGGCCCACAACACCCTCACCTCCCCAAAGTATTTCCCCAGCCGCCTCACGCTAGGCGCCGAGGGCTCCAGTGGGCCTCAGGCTAGCATGCGACACTTGACCAACATCTTCCGCCGGCTCTACCGTATCTTTGCGCACGCTTGGTTCCAACACCGCGATGTCTTTTGGACAGTGGAAGGGCATGATGGACTTTATGTTTTCTTCAAGACCGTCTGCGACATGTTCGCTCTTATTCCAGAGGACAACTACACGATTCCCCAGGAAGCGGAGGGCCCGGATGCTATTCAACCCCACGTGGAGGAGGCCGTGGATAACAAGCGGTTGACGATCCTACGCAAGGAGAATGAAGGGCCCCTTGGTTCTGGTGTGGAGGGCATGGATCCAGCAATCAGCACTGGTGCCACCACCCGTCGCCACAAGCACAGCCCATCAACCGGATCAAGGGTGAGCACAATCACGGAAAGTGCTGAAGACGAATCACCCCAGGTCTCTGCACCCCTACGAGAAGTCCTGCTGGAGGAGGCCCAATCCAAATCACGGGAAGAGACACTTTTGGAAGAGACAAAGGATATACCTGTTGAAACTGCAGAGCCAACCGCTGCTACTGAGACGGCCGAAGAAGCTGTGCCAGCTGCAGAGGCTTCCCATGAGCCTGAACACTCTACAGAGGAGGTTCCGACCCCAGAAGAAACGCCAAAGGAAGAGGAAAGTAACGCCCAGGAAAGTCAGAATGAAGCTGAATCTCAAAACACCAAGGATCAATCTCCTGCGAGCGATGTGACTGCCTCCTCTGCTGAACAAAAGACAGAACCACAGCAGGAGCCCAAGTCTGAGCCTGAGACCGAGCAAAAGGCAGAGTCATAAAGGCTTGCAAGCTCTCAGCATGTCTTTTCCTTCTTGTCACCACTAATGTCTTACTACACAACGCCCATGATCTCCTGGGCGTTATGCATGTCATTATTATTTTGTAATATAGCTCAGGATACTATTTATGGTCAATGCCAATGATACCCATTTTCCTGGAATTGCTACCTCCGTTTCAGCGGGAGAGCGTTAGGAACTGTAGGCATCGGTGCCAGCAAGTCAACGATGACATCTCATAGATCGGCCAAGCGCTCGGGAGATAAATCAGGTTGTACGCGCCTTCCACACCGTTGATCATCACCGATAAGAAGCTTATCTCGGCGGCTGATCTTCCGCCATTTCTCCTCTCTCTCCGCCTTTCCCGCCACCGCCTTTCTAGGAACGGACATTTGCTTGCCAAACCTTCAAGAATGTCCTCGGTCAAGGGCGCTTCGGCGCCAATCTACTTTGGCACGTTCCTGGTGACCCCGCAGGTAATTCTCCCCATCTAGCATCTGGATTGCTAGCCAAAGACTCAAGAAACTAACCCAATGTCACCTACACAACACAGGTCTTCCACCAGACGCCCCTCTCCTTTGCGCTCGTGAACCTGAAACCCATCCTGCCAGGCCATGTCCTCGTCTCACCCCGCCGCGTCGTCCCCCGCGTCGCCGACCTCACCCCCGCCGAGACAAGCGACCTCTTCCTGACCGTCCGGCGTGTCGGCCGCATGATCGAGCGGCTCTACGGCGCCACAAGCCTCAACATTGCCGTCCAGGACGGCGTCCATGCGGGCCAGAGCGTGCCCCATGTCCACGCGCATATCATCCCCCGCAAGCCTGCGGATCTCGACCCTATCGATGCTGTCTACGACATGCTGGACGGAGAGGAGGGGGACGTGGGCAAGGCGCAGCGCGAGGCGCAGACGGGTCGTCTTGCGGAGTCGGAGCGAGCCAAGAATCGCCCGCGATTCCCTGTTGTGGACAATGAGGAGCGGAAGCCTCGTACCGCGGAGGAGATGAAGGCGGAGGCGGAGATGCTGCAGCGCGAGATGGAGAAGGAGGCTCTGGACTAGGAGGCTGGGGTGCTCGTTTGATCTGTCTGTGCCTGTGCCGGGGCTGCGCCGGGGCGCAAATCATGTAACTACCTACGACGAAATGACCATACAGGATACATAGGGTAATGCAATAAGTGTATTTGCTCGTTCGAACCCGAAATCGCCATGCAGTCGTACATCGTCAAACGTCTGTCTTCGTAAGGAAAACGCCCCAACTCGTTTCAACTCTCTATGGTATTTTAGGGTACCCACAAACAATGATAGACCAGAACAAGAAAATGCCCGGTTCTGGAATCCGACGACTGCCAGAAGTCACTCTCGCCCAGTCAGATAGGTCAGATAGGTTCACCCACGCTTCGGGCGCTCTGCAAGAACCTGCTGAGCCCAGACCTTGATCTCCGGTAGTTGCACGCGGCTGGCGACCCGCGAAAACTCAGACAAGTCGACCTCGTGAACGCGCTCGTACTCCACCATCTGGAGGAGCAGCTCCATCTTATCAATATCGTGCACAAACTGCGCCTCGAGCGTCACATTGTCCTCATATTCCTGGAAAACGCGCTTGATCTCCTGCGCCGACAACGCGCCGCCGGGGATCTTGCCCAACAGCGTCTCGGTGATATAGTCCATAACTTCGGCTTCACGGCGCGCCTTCTCGGGCTTGGTCACATTGTCGACCGGGGTGATATCGCCGACGAGGGCTTCGGCCATGTCGTGCACCAGAGCCATCTTGGTGCAGTGCGGGATGTTGAGTTTGGAGGCCAGCTCGGGAGGGGCAAACATCGTCATGATCGACATGCGATACATGTGGTCGGAGATGGATTCGCCATTGATGCCGAAGCGGCGCCAGCCTTCGCGCTTTGTGGTCTTCAGGCGCTCAAGGAGGTGGAAGAAGGGAATGGGCGTGGTGGTGTTCTCCTCTGGAGGGTGGGGGAGGGTAGACAGCACTAGGGAAGATAAGAGATTAGTCCCAGCACGATCCGCGATAAGACACAGGGACTGCTCACCTGTCTGTGGGGTCCATTGAGGAGTGTTGGATCCCATTGTGGAGGAGAGGAGGGGAGAGGGGCGATTGGATTTTGAATGAGAAGGAGGTCAAGAGGAAGAGCCAAAAGCGAAACATAACCCAACGCCGACGCGGGCGGAACTGATAAGGCGCAGCAGCAAACAGTGCAAACTCCCCTTATCAACTCCCAACTGTTGACATTCCGCGATCGCCTCCGGAGTAAATACTGACAGTTGGGAAACTAGAACTACGCTCTCCTCATTCGCTCGCAAGCAACATGGCTGCCCCGAGGCCCACTCGGCCAAAACCCCTGGACTGGTCGGGCCCCTCGCATCTGGCCATCTTTATCCGCAACTTGAAGCTTCTTCATCTGGATCAGCGGAAAGACTGGCCGTGTATCACCATTCGCGCCTTGTCTTCGTCGTCGCAGAACCAGCGCCAGCGCATTCGCCGGATAGAATGGTCTCTATATTACCTCTTTACGATTTGGGACCCCGAGGCTGCTCAAAATGTACTTCATCTTATCCTTCAATAGAATGCCAGAATACTAATCCAGCGCAGAAACTCCGTCCCTTTTTCCCACCGCTAGAACCCCTACAATCGGTCAACCTCCGCGCAGCTCTCTTCCGAGCCCTGACGGAATTGAAGAAAAATGGCGACCTCGGACGAGAAACGATCCTTCGCAAGACGATGCTGGACGACTGCAAAGGCGAAAAGTTCGACGAACTCCTCGCGGTCTTCTCCACGGCTGTCCTCCGGAAGCTTGTGGCCGCGTCGGCATCGGAAATGCTCTGGAATCCCGTCATGACATTATCTACTGCCTCGTCCATTTCGCCGACGGACTACCAGAACATGATACCATTGATCCTTGCACACCAAGCATCCCTCAATGCGACGGGAGCTCGCCGCTCGCGAATCCAGGAGACATATGAGCAGTTCTCGCGGCTGCTTGATGAGAAGAAAGTTGAGCTCGCAGATCGGGCCAACAACGTCTACAAACAAACCCAAGAGCTGCAAGGCATTGATTCGGAAGCATTGGCGCGCGAGCTGCAAACGAATTGGTTGGGCAGTGAGGAATGGGCAACCGCTCTTCTAGATGGCGGGTGCCAAAGCAGCACCGACGCTTTTCTAGAGCTTCCTTTTTCCAAGGCATGGAAGCAAGCTACGGACTCGACAGTGGGTGATCTCGGCAGTGGAGTCAAATCGGACCTTGTAGTAGATCTAGAAGCTCGATTGCTGCGACTACGAGGTCGGCTGCGCACGTGGCATGAGTACAGTGACTCTCTTCGCAAAGAGCGCGATGAGAGTGACCTTCCGACCAGCTCCACCTCCCAAGGGTCCCGTCTGGTGTTCCGAGATCATCAGTCATTGACGGTAGCAAGTCTATCCAAAGCGGTCCGAGAATCAGCAGACCGAGGCAGAGTCCTGAACGAGGTCGATCGGTCGTTTATGTCGAGTGTCAACGAGGCCATCACACGCGTGAACGGCAAGTCTCATGTCGAAAAAGTTCAGCCACCTTCAGTGAGCTTTTCAGACGCTGGGCTTCCCCCAGCCTCGGCGGGGATTAACCCTCCCCAACCGACGAGTCCATTGGCAACGGAGGGGAAACATCCCCCCTTGCCTTCAACACGCACTTCTCCAGAAATACCCACCGAGCCACCAGCAGAGCCTGGCCATTCCTCACCTCCGACTGTCCGCCTGCCTCCTGAGAATCATTCAGAGTCCGAGGAAGAACCAGACCCAGGGCCCGCTAAACCCTCAACCTACACTCTTGTCGAACGCACCCGCAAGTCCATGTCCCTCATTCCACCACTCCCAACCCACGAAGCCCAATCCCCCAAACGCCGTGGTCCACGCCCATCGTTCCCAGTGAACCAATTCGAAACCCCACGCAAACCCTCCCGTCCAAACATCACCCGCTCTTCCACGCCACAGGATAAACTCTTCGAAGAAGATGCCGATTATGCTAGCGTCTTCAAGTCACGGCCCCGTGTCGCTCACAGTCCTGTCACGTCACCGGCTGTGCATTTTAGCCCCTCGGTGGACGAGGATGATGGATTTGATTTGGAGTATGATGAGGCGGACGCGAGGGATATGGATTCGCCGTTGGTCAACTCACGGTTCCGGGGGTGAGGGAGCTCAAGGTTCATCTTTGAACTTGTTTGATCTGATCCATAAAGTGGAAGGCTGTACATAGGACACTTCTACCGTGATTGCTTTCCCTTCTATGTCTGCGCAGTACTCTATCCAGGTTCAAGGCTAGTACTCGTACTTTTCGGGAACAGATTGGCCTGTGGCAACGTCTAGTATCAGACCTAGAAGATTGAAAGAGTCGCTAATTGAAAACCGAAATGGGCAGAGCTCCGTTAGCTCCAAATATTTGTTTCGTGTATTCTCTTGCCGATCTATACATAACTCATGACTTTGTAAGAAATAATGCTAAAGGTACAATTCGAGGTAGCCGTTCACTCGTAGCAACGGCACGGCATCATATCCAAATCAACCGGGGCCATACTCGGACCCCGAGTCAGGATCATACGGGTCCTCATCCATATCTTCTGCACTTGAAAGGCCATCATCTTCCTCATCAGAAAGACGGGTAGGAACCGTGCGCCGCCGCACATCGTGATGTTGCTCAACAATCAAGCCATCATCCGCGTCCGCATCGGCTTCACCAGGCAGCAGAAAGCCACCACCGTGGTCAAGAGCGTTATGAGAAGACTCTTCTTCCTCAAAGGGGTGCTGGTCTTCTTCGAACACGGTTCCGAGATCAATTTCAGGCTCGGGCTCCTCAGGAAGCCGCTTATCCTCCATCTTCTTCTTCCGCGCCGCAAAGGGATTATACGAGTCCCGCTCGCGATCCTCGGCATTATCAAACCCGCCATACTCCTCCTGAACGCGCTCAGTAATACGCAATCCGAATAAGAATTTCCGCCACGTCTGTAAAATACGTTTCTCAGCCTTGAGTTCTTCACGCTTCCGCTTCTCTTCGGCGTCAATACGCCACGCATCACGGAGTAGATCTTCGTTCTCGGCTGCAATCACAACACCCTGGATAACGGGGACGGCCATCTTCGAGCCAAACTCAAAGCCGGTGACTGCCTCTGCGTAATCAATGCCGAGTTTCTTGCACAGGCGCACAGTACCCGGGAGTGGGACGTGGGCGGCACCTTGGGGGACCATGCTCGGTACGAAGCAGTCGATGTTCCCGTAGTCGTTTTTGGGGATGATGCCGTCGACGATGGGAGGTGGGATGATGAATTCTGTCTGGTTGCGGGCGTACAAGCCTTGCATGGGCTTTTCACCTGTCTCCCGCTGTAGCTCGTCTACCTCGCGCTTGCGCCGGAGGGTCACGGATCGAATGGGAACTCGTTTTAGGGGTACTGCACCCGGCAGGATCTGTCGCCCTTCTTTGTGCCAACTCTCTGCTGACATGCATTTTACGACGTCTGCTCTGCGATATACTGGCTCCTTCTTGGCTTTGTCGCCTTTTCCAGAAGTGAAGATGCGTACGGACTCCGCGCCGGGAACGAGCGCCTCCTCGCGGCGGAGAAACCGTTCCAGCACGAACTCGGCGGATTGGCGGAGACTCTGCAGGGTATCTGTGGTCTGGTCTGTCTTCTTCTTTTCAGGTTGCTTTCGTTGGAGATCTTTTGCGTCTTCAAGCTCGTCGACTTTGGTTCGCCAGTGCGGAGGTTTCCCATATGGACGCATGATGACCCTAAACCAGTCAAACTCGTGATACTGGCCGCGGCGACCTGGTATAGGGTATTTTTTCACGGGCATGCGGAAGCCCTTGGTTTTCCCAGGCCAGGTTCGCCTCTTGAGGTACCGGGTTGTCACGTCTTTAGCAGTGCCATCGGCTGAGTATGCGACCACGTAGCATATCACCTGCTTGGCGTGATCGGCTTTGGCACCGCGCGGTTCAAAAGCTGCTTGGAGCTCAGGTGTTGGGGCCACTGGGTTTGAGAGAACGAGAGGGTCGACCGAGATGATTTCGTGGGTGACTGGAGATGCCACCTCAGTCCAGTATATGGGGAATGGCAGATCCTTATCGTACTGGGGTCTGCTCTTTTTAGACACGGGTTGTTCCTCCTCGGGGCTTGAATTATCTTCGGACTCCTCGGACTCGTTCTCTGGGCCAGGCTTCGCCTCCGCCTTGGACAGTGTACAAGTCTCTGCTTTGGTCCAGCCAAATCCCAGTGGCTGTAGACTAGCCACAAGCCTGGCCTCGACTTCCAAAGCTCGCATAAGAGCCGTGAAGAGCTGGGCACCCACGTCTCGAGAGCCTTCCATACGCTCAGCCACGGATCGAAACGCATCCCTATCCGCGATATGCTCGCCGTGACGACTCGGGTCATGCTCCGCCTTCTTGAAGTCCTTGATGACCGCCTCAAGCGAGGCAATAGGGCGATAGCCGTATTTTCGCAGACCGGGGGCGGTAATGCGAAACTGCTTCCTCCAGTATGCCACCAAGATCTTAAGAAGTCCAATCAAAGGATCCCCACGGCTCATATCTGGCTGACCCGGCTCCAAACGCTGGGAATCAGCACTCCAATCCTTATTCTTCCGCGCCTGTTTGCCATTCTTTTTGCCCTTTGGCGGCTGCGGCTTTGGTTCGGGTAGTTCCAACCCCGATGCGACTCGCCATTTCTTGACTTCTTTCTGAATACCCTCCGGAAGTTTGTCACGTAATATCTCATGGACCTTGGTGTCATTCACCCAGGCGTTGCGAATGGCATTGTGGAAGAGCAAGCACTGAACGTGGATGGAATGGGACTGGGTGCGGATCTGGCGTTCGATCTTGCTGGGCGCTTTCTTGTCGTCCAGAAGCTCCGGTATATGTGTTTCATGCCTTTCCAGGGTCAGCTCTAGATCTCGGAGCTCAGGCAGGGGCGCGGCGACGACAGGTGTCGTTGCGCTGGTAGTGTTGGTGTCGAGAGCATCCTCCCAGTCGATATCCTCGTCATCCTCGTCGTCGTCATCAGAGTCAGCTTCACGAAGTCCTTGCGGAGTCTCAATCTCCGTTTCGGGAGCATCGCTTAGAGATGACGCGGAGTCGGAGTCGGAATCATTTATGATGGGGGCAGGCGCGGCTGGTTTGGGCTGGGCCTGGCGCTTGGCTGGGGGCGGGTCCGCAGAAGAGACGCGCTTGCGGGGGACGAACGGCGGCATGCGCGGGGTGCAAACTGGTTGCCGAGGGGGGGTGCTTGAGAGAGATACTGTACAGTGAAGGCTCAGGTGGGGGTGTGGTTCAATTTTGGAAAGGCGTTGTTGAAAGTAAGCGTCGTTGAAAGTAAGCGTCGTTGAAAGTAAGCGTCGTTGAAAGTAAGCGTCGTTGAAAGTAAGCGTCGTTGAAAGTAAGCGTCGTTGAAAGTAAGCGTCGTTGAAAGTAAGCGTCGCCGATCGCCGGGGGAAGGAGATGCGCGATGAGCCAAAGAAGGGCGAGGATGACGCTGTCGGCGGATGCCGAGGTCTCGCTCACTTTCTGCAAACGAGAAAAAGCCTGGACTTGTTTGACGACGTTGACGGAGTTTACCACCTATAAAGTGACACCATAATTGCTACTTTCATCTACGACGTTTTTACTTGCCTCCCTTTCTTGCTCTGGAAGATTTCCGCCAAATGGAGGCCGTCAAGCGATTCTTCTCTTCCCCGCGCTTTGCCGTGGCGGGCGCCAGCAACGACCCGGCTAAGTTTGGCTTCAAGAGTCCGTCACCCCCCAGGATTGTCTACGTTGCAATTCGGTACATGGATTAACTCATATTCTCCAGTCCTCGCATGGTATCACCAGCACTCGCTGCCGGTGACCCCATTGAACCCGCGAGCACCGCAGATCAACCTCCCCTCGCGTGCGTACGACACTGTCCCCTCACCGAGCAAGCTGCCCTCCCCCACCCAGACCTCGCTGTCTGTCGTCACTCCTCCCCCCGTGACCCTCCAGGTGCTGCAAGAAGCGCATTCCGTTGGAATCCCTGCCGTCTGGCTGCAACCGGGGACCTTTGACGATGCCGTCCTGGACTATGCCCACGGACACTTTGAGGCAGTGATTGCGGGCGATGGTGGAGCCGGCGGGGAGGGTTGGTGTGTGCTGGTCGATGGTGACGAGGGACTCGAGGCTGCTGGAGTTCAGTGGACCGTTCAGCGACTGTGATAGAATGGGATGGAGGGAACAGGAAGCGAGAAAAACAAGACGGTGAATAAAGGGTCCTAATCTGATCTGTGGATGTTGGATGCTGTGAGGGGGGCACAGCAGCTAGTGAGGGTGTCTCAGATTGCGCTCGAGTATACTTGTTGTTAATTACTTGCTAACTTAGAAAGTGACTCTGATGATTCAGTCCTTCAAACACTGTATCTTTTCAATCCGTATCCTTCCCTCGTTGCTCCGTCGAGTAGTACAAACTACAAAGTCGTCTCCATCGAGTAAGCTTCGCCCAATGACGCTTGGTTGTTGGAGCAAAAACAACACTAAACTAACCCCATCCGAGTTCCCAACCTCGTTACTTTCTCTCTTTTCTTCTTCAGCCTGTCCTAGTGTCTTCCATCCGATCTTGTGTTTTTTTTCCCTTCTTCTTGAACCTCCTACCATATTACTACCCTATATACTGCTTTTCCCTAAACCCTCTTTCACCTCCTCCCACCTCCCCCCAAACATGCCGGACATGCCGGCGCTCTTCCACCAGTCGGCCTCCCCACCCAAAGTCGACCTCGCCAGTGCCAACTCGCAGTTCTTCCAAGTCCCCTCGTCTGCATCCGCCTCTTCCTCCCTCTACTCGTTATCCGTCAGTCGCAAGCGACAACGTCGTGACACTGAAAAACTATCCACCAAATTCGAGGCCTCGTCCGAAGTGGTCTCCGCGTCGCCGCTGCTCCAAGCTGACTACCGCAAAACAAGCGGTCACGATGGGTTTCTCCACGCTGCAGACCTCGACTACCGTCCCAACCGATACCGCGAGTCATTTTTACCACCCTCGCTCGACAACAGCGTCGCTTCGATAGATCCGGACGTCTACGGAACGAGCCGCAAGCGCAGTCGACGCGACTCGATTCTCACAACAACGCCCTGTGCTGAGGATACCAGCCCTAATTCAGAGCGCATCGGCTGGGGACGAACTGTGATCAACGTAGTAGGAAAGGTTCTCGATCTATGCTGGTCGGGTGCGTTCCGAGGCTTTTACGCAGGCGGAGGACAAGGCTACGACATGCAGGCTGGCTCACCAGCACCGTTCAATCCCAGTTGGGAGGCGGGACCGAGTGCAGCGGAAAAAGACCATATCTTCCGAACTCCAATCCCCGGCCAGTTTCCCGACGAAGATCTCGATCGTAACTGGGTCGTTATACCCTCCGACCCGGCCGATCCCTTCGTGGGCGATGCCGCCAGCAGTCCATCCGCGCGTGCTCGTCGCATTCACCAAGCATCCAGCCCCCGCCGACGGCCAGTAATGCCAAAACTACACAAGCGAACTAATTCTGCAGTGCGGCCCTCGACGCCCACCAGGCATCAGGGCCTGCCTTCACCTCGGTTGAGAGATGGGCCTGGTTCAGCTGAGATGCAACGATACGCGGCGCAGATCCGCCGGAGGGAACGCGAAGAAGATGCCAGCATCAAGCGCTTGAATCGGCAACTCCAGGCAATGATTCGGGAAGGTAAACAGGCATTAGATGCGACGGTGGAGGTGGACGACTTGGACATGGACTTTGACTGAGGGGAATTCGGACTGTGGCATTAGCGTCATTGTTCCACCCTCTCTCTTTCTTGTTTCTTCTCACTCTGTCTGGTCTGACACGGCTTTCTTTCTTTGTACTTCTGACGATTCGATACCCCAAACGCGCTGGTTGACTGGCTTTCGAGGCCAAGTCTAACTGGTTGGACGCTCGTGACGACTTTATGATCTCGGTGTTTTTGCTTTTCTTGCTTTCCTTCAAAGCGCTTGACAAGTTGGACAAGTTTGGTTACTTGAACGGGCGTTGATGTTACAATTCAAGGGCATGACATGCTTACAGAATGCATTACCAATTCAGATGTCCTCTTTAATTCGAAACAATTGACATTGTAGCCGAAAAATCAATAAATACAGCATTGACTCTGAACGACATCCTTCATTTCACACTGACACCTTCCAATTAACCTGAGAATTCGAGCTAATCTCATGGACAGCAACGCCATTACGTCGCGACGGGACCGGTCCTAGTTACCGGCAGGAGCAGCACCTTTAAGGCCACCAGGCGCGAGCGCCTTAGCGATCTTTCCCAAAATACCACCCTTAAGCAGAACGTCCGGCAGGGTAGCGCCCTCGATAGGCTGCTGATCACGGGCCTCGACAGACACATCACGGCGGCCGTTTATCTAAAGGCCAGTCAGCTTCCTGGTCATGTTCGTAAGGAGATATGTCAACTTAACAGGCATGATACCAACACCGTGGTGCGCGTTACCAACAAGACCACCTAGACCGCTCTGGCTGAAAAGTTCCTTCAGCGGGTTCTCGGTTGTCTTCTTGTTGTCCTGGGCGGACTTCTGCTCATCCTTGCCCTTGTCACCTTCCTTGCCCTTGTCACCTTCCTTGGCCTTTTGCGCCTTCTCGGCCTGCTGCTCCTCTGCCAGTTCCTGCGGGGTCTTCAGTAGGTCGAAGAAGCCACGGCGAGCCTGTCGAAATGTTAGCATCATCTCTCAGCTTGCTTTCCAGACGGCTTTCCAGACGTCGAGCAAAGGGAACGAGGTGATGACATACAATGGTCCCCGGAGCCTCCGCTTCGTCCAGGGTGTCGCCCAAGCCCATGGGGAGATTCGATGCGGCACCCTCGATTTCGCTCAGAATCTAGATGACGGTTATTACGATCACCTCCTCGATACTGCATGACAGATGCGGACTTACATCGGTGTTGCGAGGGAAATTTCCATAATCATTATCCTCGGGCTCAAGGTTATCCCGGCGGCGACGGTGGCCGATAGTCTCGGACTGTCGTGATATTGTGAGCAGTGTGCATCTGCGTTGATTTGCGGGCTACTTACGCCTCCGGAGGTGAGATCCTTGACAAGAGACAGTAAGTCGAGGCTCTCGGGCTTGGCCTGGTTGTCACGCTTGGCCGCATGGTTCTTCTGGCCCTGCGAGTATGGTGAGCATGTGGTGTGGCATCAATCTTTTATTGCGGACGTACTCCGAGAAGGCTGCCAATCAGGGGCAGACTGCCGAGCTCGCTGGTCAGATCGCGGCGGTGGTTCTGGGCATAGTTCTGCAGCCAGTTTTGGCCTTCGTTTTGGTCTTCATTTTGGCCATAGTTCTGCATCCAGTTCTGGCCTTCGTTTTGCCCTTTATTCTGGCCAGCGTTTTGACCGGCATTCTGTCCAGCATTCTGGCCGTGGTTCTGGCCGTGGTTCTGGCCAGCATGCTCGTACGAGCGAGCGGACATCCCCGGCATAGCATCTCCGTTGCCGAGAGGCTTGTTGGTATTCTGGTTCTTGTCCTGTTCCTATTGCGATTGTCAGAATCTAGACCTTTGGTGAGGGATATTTCTAATCACGTACACCGCCGAACAGTTCACCCAGAATGGGGAAGTTGCTCAAGTCGCCAGTGAGCGAACGAGCATGCAAGTCGGCCTCTTCGATGCTGCGCTTCTATGCATCCAACTCTGTCAGTCTCCGTCTCCCACGTCGCCGTAACAGCAATTCAAACTTACTCCCCCCTTGAGGAGTTCACCGAGCAAGGGCAAGCTTTGGAGAATACTAGGCTTCTTCCTCTTCGCAGCTTCAGCAACTTCCGCCTTCTGCTTGGGGGTCTTTTGCCGAGCTAGATCAGCATTCTGTTTCTTCAGGTTGGAATTGAGTTGGCCGACCAGCGAATTCAGAGCTCCGTCCGCACCAGCGCCGAGAAGATTGCCAGTACCATCGCGGCGCATGGGCTCAACGCCCGTATATTCATTGCTGGTCGGCGCCATAGGAGCCGCCATGCTCAGGGCTGCAAAGAGCGTGACCGCATAAGTGGACTTGACCATATTGGCGGCTGTTCCAGTGAAATCCTGCGTGAAACGAGAGTCAACGCCGGCGAGCGACGAGGGAATTGAGCAAGAAGCAGGAGAATTGGGACAAAGGAGAGACGAGTGCACGGAATGCCAAATGTCCTAGGGATGGACGGTGGCTTGGCTTCGCTTTATACGGATCGCCTTGGTCGCATTCTAGGATAACTTGGGAGTACAGGGGTGGAGGCACTCGCGTCTCCCTCGCGGTGGAGTCGAGCCATCCAGCAGTGTCGAGGACCCTTCCGAGGAATGCTGTGGGCTTTTACGCCCTACAACAGTGAGAGCCTTGGTTACTTGACCCTACGGGCGGAATGTTTCAAGGCTTGTTTTGTTTAATCTCTCCGTCGATCGAGGTTGCGCCGTTGCAGGACGCAGGTGCAAGGGGGATCGACATGATATCGTTTGTTCCTGGCTCTGTACATCCTGTGGTCAAAACTTCAGTAGGCCGACAGACTCTTAGACAAGCTTTTCGCTCTTGTATTCTGCGGGAGAGTGTCGAATTTGGCTTTTGATGGCAGAGTGTGGTGCGTAGTGATTTTCCTGGTAGAGGAGGATTTACACAGCGCGGCACTAATGCACTGCGGGTCGATGTATCGGCTTTGGATACCCAACAGCCCATGATCTCACTGGAGCTCAGAGCCGCTTTGATCATTTGGATGAATGCTCGTGGAGCGCAGAGGTGGTATAATATCCATCGTAGATTTCAGGACATTATGGGATAAGATTCATCGACATAATGCGCGTGGTCCTCCGGTTTTTCCTGCGGGTGGAAATCTGCCAAAAATGAAAGGGAGAGGCTAGTCATCCCTCTCTCCCACCCTATGTCGCCCTTCTTCGGCGGTGTTCATCATTCTTAGGTAGTCACCGTACTAGTATGAGGCCAAATATCAAGCGCAAATGCCTCCCCATGGTACCTTTAGGTGACGATCAACCAGCTTGGACGTGGAACAACATGAGCTCTGAGCTGATGTCAAACAAGCAGCACATGATGGTTGGGCTTGTTCTTCAATCACGCAGAAGTGATAGAACCCAATGAACGATTTATTCTAGTTATTGTAGATATATGCGCGACGAGTGCTGGAACCAAAAGTGTATTCAATTATCCTAACTCCTCATCAAGGTAATCCCTGTTCCTCCTGCAAACTTTATCTATCTCAACATAGCACAAGGAACCGCTGCTTTATTGCCAACACCATGGGGCTCCCGGATTTCAGCAACCAGGCAATTTAGCAAATGCCTGATAACTCCATTGAGTTACTCGTAGATCAAATGCGGACATACTCTCATTTATGGGGTCTCTCCCACATGTTAATGTTGATGGAAAACCTTACCCAATAGGCTCTCACTGTATCCCCGGATCGTTCTTCTGTTAATATTCTTTCTACGGAGAAACTAACTATATGATATGACGGTGATATAACCCCCTATCTTCGATTACGTGGATGAAGGTTTGATTCTAGGGTGTCGATGCAGTTGCGAGGACGCCTAAGGTTGTGAATTTGATCAGGATCCATTGGGAAGGCTCTCTCTGCCAGCCGCTGAATCTCTCTGACTGATGGCACCTAATGCCTCCAGCGCCCAGTGCTATTGCACAAAAGGACTCACACCTTGGGTACGGAAGGTCTTCGACACGTGAAAATTGCATTTGGGTCGTTGCCTCCCGGACATGCAGTCATTAGTGCCCGGTATTTACACCACCTCCAGTGGATAACCTGCTCGAATGTATTTCGGTGAAATGGATCCATATATATCGGTCCGTACCGTATCCGCGACCATCAATAGCTGGGACAAGGTCCCGAGCATGAAAACGTATCGACCTACCGGTGTCAAGTAATATGTCTTTCGTGTAAAGTAGAGGTTCTGCCTCTGATTCCTCAACCAGGCTTCAGTCAAGGTTCGGCAACACGATAGGCCATTCATCCCGCCATCCAGGTCGAGATAGACATGAAGCCTCATAATGTCAAACTCAGACAACATCCTTTATCAACCGGCCAACTGGCCTAGTGGTAAGGCATCCGTTTCCGGTGCGGGAGATCGTAGGTTCGAATCCTGCGTTGGTCGATTTTTGTGTCTGATGGACTCTATTTTAGTCTAAAAAAAGAAGTCAGAATCTTTTTTGCATCTCCACTTCACTGTCGGAATCAAAAGTAAAAAAGAACGACCAACGCAGGATTCGAACCTACGATCTCCCGCACCGGAAACGGATGCCTTACCACTAGGCCAGTTGGCCGGTTTGTTGGGAAAGTATATAAACCTTGGCATTACGACGCACAGGTTGATTCGTCCCATTTATCCTGCTTTCATCCGATGGTATCTTAGCACTAGAGACGCTTATCCTTTGCTTGTTAGAAGTTATTATTCAGCATTACAATATACTAAATAACACAGATACATCCAGTATGCGGCTTAAAATTGTGACATCATTTCTTAGAGGTCGGAAGAAGATTATTAGATGGGCCTTTACAATTCGCCATGGATGGAGAGGAGCAAACATGTTCCGGATCGAAACATATTCTAAACCATAGGGGTAGGACTTTAAATATCAACGGCTGATAGGGCTCTACCTACCTCGGCTGTCAAAGGTTTTTTTTACATAGGCATGGAATTCACTGAAAACTTGGTTTCCTTTTATTGAAACCTATGTCGTAAGAAAATCTACATACACTTTTAATCACCCTCGACGTATGGAATCACGTTCCAGCCGCGCCGAATTCCGCGCCGAGTGAATCTCCCAGTCGGACGTGATTTTGATCTGCCCATGAGCCAGCTCACTGAGCTTTTTAGCCATCGGAGGCATCGCGACAGTGACCAGAGGTATCTCAGGCTCGTCCATTCGAGCACCCGACAAGACTGTCGTCTTCCAGTATCCTGGTGATACAGGAGAAGTAGAGATACCATCCGCTGTTGATGCAAACATGGAAGTTCCGAAGAGTCTCTGGATCGACGGAGAAAGTATTGGTAAACATGCCGCAATGATACCTAACAGTGGCACAATGCTCGAGAGGAGGGATATCGGTGTGGACCCGTAGGTTGGGTCGCCTGGGTCAAGGTCATACTCGATTTTGATTCGGACTGCGGAGATGGCGATGATGCTTTGTGGTCAAAGTTCGTTAGCATCTGCATTGGCCCTACATGACAGAAGAATGGTAGAAACTCACCCAATTCCAAGGATGTATATGCAGCCCAGGGCAATTTTTCTGGCTCTGGAGAGTATCATGTCCCTAATGGCGGGAACTGGAATCAGGAGAATGAGGCAGTAGAGGATGATCTCGGCGATGGAAGAGCCCATACGTAGCATTTTACGGTTGCCACAATGACCGTCCACATCGGCCAGCCATATCTTTTTCGGTGGTGTGCAGGAGAAACCAGTTGCAAATGAGCTTGCAATCCACAATGCGGTACACAGGCCCATAGTGACATAACTTGGCCGCATGATACTCCGACGTGGGTACCTCCGAAGGTAATAGTGAAGAATCGACAGTTGAGTCAATGCAACTATTGTGATCCAAAGGAGATCACCGGCATATGTGAGCTGGGATGTGTTAGACAGATCGACTGTGTCAATCCGAAGTATACGCACTCGACACCCACCTCGTCGAATTGAACAAAAACCTCGGGGCCCCCGACCTGCGCAACTTCTGCTGCGTGCAAGCCCATCCCACAAAGCAGAACCAAGACAACCTCCACACTATAGCGACCGACCATGAAGATCTGTGACACTGTTAGCAAATCTTGACAAGCTAAAACTGGTAGGTGCACTATTGCCGGTAAGCACATAGTCTAAACGAGGGCTCTCACCGTCGCCGCGATGATCAACCAGTCATTCCATTGCAACGAAACTTGGTGCAATCGCCGAGATGTCAACCGCAGACCAACTACAACAAAGCAGATAGCCAGCAGCACCGTCTGAACAGCAATATCAACCTTGCCCAGCCAGTTATGGCCTAGCTCATAAACGAGGGTCCCGGTAGGAGGTGGCATCGAGCTCTCCGACAGTCGCAGAATTCGCACTGAGCATCGGGCACCAGCTCACCCATATAACCAGCCTGATCATTCATCCAGGCCCCGGGCCCACGAGGCCTGAAGAGGGGGGGGGGGAATGCGGGGCCTTGCATTAAAGTAAGCAAGCTAACCAG
The DNA here is from genome assembly GCA_024706585.1 of Penicillium simplicissimum. NCBI lineage: Eukaryota > Fungi > Ascomycota > Eurotiomycetes > Eurotiales > Aspergillaceae > Penicillium > Penicillium simplicissimum. The sequence continues at coordinate 499,759 of JAMZTW010000061.1, forward strand.
GGCAGCCCTGCAGCTGGCTGCGGACTTCCGACTAGAAGGCGCTTGTTGTCATGAAATTGTCGTGGTTTGGGAACAGCGAGAGATTTAATCTGCGCCTGGCGGAAGGCTGGATGCTTATTGGATAAGAAGGATGTTTTCTGGAAGAATACTCGGGCAGGCGTTTTGCAGGGCGGGGGCGCCGTTGCGGCGTTGCCAACACATCCACATTCTGATTCCACAGATTTCCAGACTGAGGCGGGTCCACTTCATTCTATCTCAAACATGCGCATGTCACACCGCTGCAAAGCCTGTTTAGATTGCCAATGCACTGATCACGTTATTGTCTTGGCTTACATTGATAAAGTCTCGATCTAACCCGATACTATAGCTAATTCAGATCGAAATTCATATGAAGATCTAGAGGCCAGATAGAGGCCAGACTATTATCAGCTACATAACGCGTGGTTGACTCCAGAAGCTACATAAAAAAAGCTGGATTTCGGTCTCAAGTGGAGCCAGAGAAGAAGAGGGGAGCCACCGACGGGACCTTGCATGTCGAATGGTCGCGAAATTCGCTCATAAACGTTTGTGAAACTTCCACTTGGTCCATTATACAGTCGCCTGCTGTAATACCACCAGTCCCACTTCGAATATCCCTTCAGGTAGATTTTTGAGTGGTACAATCTGATCAAAAGGAATATGAAGATGCCAATACTGTACAGTCATTCTTCATGAGCTTGCCCTGCGACAAAGTTCGAGTATGCCGACGTAACATGCGTGCTCGGACCTTCGATTCGAGGCCCAGACCAAGCGGTCTTTGAATCGAGAGATCCATGGAACTGTGTGCAGCACAGATTTTCTAGCGATGAATTCGGCGGCCAGACATGGGCTTGGACTAACCTGCCAAAGTAGGATTACAATTTTCGAGTTAGGTACTTGCCGAAAGAACGAAGATGCCTCCTATTCTATTGCACTCATTATAGAAGTCGAGGTTCCTTGAGGGTGATGGTTCAAGGGTCACCAGAATTCTTGATCATTAATATTATGGATGTCTTCTCTTCACAAGCGAGGTGACCAAGTACCGAGGTAATGAATCGTAAATTACTATAACCAGCTCTTGTTCATGCCAATCATCGAGCTCATAAGCTATATCTTCGTAGTCCTACATCCCGTTCTTCCTCCAAAAAAGCAGGTTTAACCCATCTTGACGACGACATGATATTTCGTCGCCCACTTGCAGCACATTAGCAAGTCTTCGAACAATCTTCGAGCAATTCTAAGTGCTCTTCTTTTGAGCCTCCCGCTCCGCCTTGCGGAGGGCACGCTTGCGGATAGACACGTGCATAGCGCCGTTCTGAGACACGACGAACTTGCTGAAAGGCGAAGTCACAGAGGTCAGGAACCAGGCCATGATACCATGGCTCCAGTAAGGAGACGAGCTGTAAGCGTAGGAAGAGGAACCACCGCTGCGACCAATCTTGGAGAGCACGGCGCGAACAAAAGTGCGCGGGGTGGGAATGGTAGCGGAAGCACGGCGGATCTTGGACATAGCGGAGGTAATCAGGTAAGCCTGAACGAGCTCCACCTCGATGTTGTAGGGAGCGAGCTCGTAGCCGAGAGCGGTAGACCATTGTTGCAGGAAGGCCTTGCTACCGGAGTAGGTGGCCAGCAGGGGGGTAGGGAGGAGACCACCGAACGAACCCATGGTCAGGATAAGACCGCGGCGGCGCTGGATCATACCCGGGGCAACGAGCTGAGTGACGCGCAGAGTACCGTTGCAGTTGATGGTGATGATGTTGCTCATCTCCTCGGCGGAGGTCTGCACGAAAGGAACGGGAATAGAGTGGCTCTGGCCGACATTGTTGACAAGAATGGAGACATCTAGATCAGACACGAGAGAACCCAACGCCTTGTAGTCTTCGTCCGCGTTGCGCGAGAAATCCATCGCCAGAATCTTGGTCTCGACCTTGGGGAATTGCTTTGTAATCTCCTCCGCCAGCGCAACTAGCTTAGACTCCGTTCGAGACACCAGCACTATGTTGAACTTGGCTCGTGCCAGCTGCAGCGCGAACTCCTTTCCGAGACCGTCCGAGGCACCGGTCACAACGGCCCAGCTACCGGGGGGACCGAACGAGCGAAGCTATACAGACACAGCTGGTCAGTCTCCATAGCTCAATGGCAATCTAATCCGCGATGGGACGACACTTACCGGCTTGCCAGGAAGCACAAACAGGCTGAGAAGCACCCGCAAGAAGGACCAGACCTTGCATGCAATGACCAAACCACCAATTCCAAGCAACAGCAGGGCACCGATGGTGGGCAGGCCTGGAGCCAGATGCTCAGGCCATTGCGAAAGGCATTGAGTGTACTTTGACAAATCCATGGTGTGCAAGATGGTTGTGGAAGGAATGGAGGGGGAAGGGTGGGAAAAAAAGATGGACCCTACAGGCGACAGCTTGTTGGGGACGGCTGATCGACGCCAAGAGCCCCCAAACATCCTCGGCTTGCCTCTTCACAAGGAAACCACTCCCACTCAACCCCTTCGAGACAAGCTGAACTCAACCCAGTTGACCGTGCAGAATGGATCAACTGCTATCTTATCTTCCCCCCTTTGAGGGTCTGCTGCCCAAGTGGCTCGTTTTCGTACGGTCCGCCCTCCTGAACGCGTCATGATAGCTCTATTGACATCCCACCAGGTCTCCGTGGTCTCCGCCGTCAACAGTCTGCAGGCCTACTGCTCTGCCGATTATACCTCCAAGCTGTATACCAATGGTGCTGTGGCCGTCCAGCCTCTTTCCGGGCGTGTCTTTGGCACTTGGACCTTCCTCTCTGCCGTCGTTCGCATGACAGCCGCCTACAACATCAATTCTCCTGTCGCGTACGATCTCGCCCTGTGGACCTACGGCATTGCGCTGACACACTTTGTGGGAGAGCTCATATTTGGAAATGCCTCCCTGCGCGGTCGCTTCTTGAGCCCGTTGATTGTGGCTTCATCGTCGATGGTCTGGATGTTGACTCAACGCGAGGCCTATCTGAGTTCTTGAGCTGGCAGAACAAAAAGGTGGCTGAAAGTAATGTGGTTGGCTTGGTCTTGCATATAATGGGGTTGATTGAGCTTGGAGTCGCTCATGGAACCTGTGGTTACTTGATAATGATTCCAATATCATAAATTTCGGAGTTTATGCTTACTGCCAGAGGGCCATCGACATGGGCGCCTCTCCCACTGGCGTCTCGCTCTACAACTTCTCCAGATCATACTCTTTACCTAATACCAAGGGACTTACTGTCAAATAGACGGGAGACCAGTGATATCCATTTGCCCATATCAGGGAACAGATACCTCCAAAACGCTTTGGCCTACGACAGATTGCCGCCGGCTGCGCAGAAGACCCCGGCGGAAAGATCCCCTGCGGCAGGGATATGAATTACCCCTCAATAGCACTCCAAGGCAGTGATGAGTTGGTGGCCTTAAAAGCATCGATATTGTATCTGCTCTTGCCGTTCGCCCCTGGAGACAAGAAATCCATTGACACTCATTATACGCCTAGTTTAAGATGGCTCACTTGATCTTTGATACCAAGCCCCAGGGTGTTGCTCAGCCGCTACCACTCGAACACAAAGAAGATGGATTTCGATACACCCAGACTCCGAAGTTGAAGAATGCCCTTGAAAAGGCTGGCCGCGACTTTCGATCCGATGTGGTCACTGTTCCAACCGAAGGAATGATGCAGGTGTGACTCAACCTATTTCATCCGTCGCTTGCCAGTGGGAGCTCATAATACAAATACAATCAACAGGCCATCATAGAAGCATCCTTTGGAGATGACATCTACGACCCAGAAGGCGACGTCTCTGTCAACTCCCTGCAGAACAAGCTTATCAAGCTGAGCGGTAAAGAAGCTGCTTTATGGACACTCTCCGGGACGATGGGAAACCAGATTTGCCTGCGCACCCATCTCACTCAGCCTCCGCATACCGTGCTCCTCGATCATCGAGCTCATGTTCAATGCTGGGAGTCTGGTGCACTACCTGTCTTCTCGCAGGCGGCGGTCACTCAGGTCCATCCCAAAAATGGCTTGCACCTCACCGTTGAGGATGTCAAAGAACACATGATCGCAGATGGGAATAGTAAGTCTCGAAAAGGAATCGATGAGCTAATAGATATTGACAACGGTTTGGCAGTTCACTTCCCGCCGACCCGTGTGGTATCTCTGGAGAATACCCTCAGCGGCACTATCCTCCCCTTGAAAGATGCAAAGGAGATATCAGAATTTGTGCGTAGCTTCCCTGTTCCAGCTGATCAGAAGCCGATCGCAATCCACCTGGACGGGGCGCGACTCTTTGACGCCGTAGTCGGAGAAGGGATGAATCTCAAAGAATATTGTGCCTGCTTCGATTCAATCAGCTTCTGCCTAGCCAAAGGTGTCGGTGCTCCGATGGGCAGCGTGATTGTCGGAAATAAACGCTTCATTGAGAGGGCGAAATGGTTTCGCAAGATGTTTGGTGGTGGTACTCGCCAGGTAAAGTGGCTCCATTTCGAGGCTCTGGCCGCTGGAAAACGAATCTGACTTTTATAGCCCGGTATGATGGCCGCGGCGGCTTCTGCTGCTTTGGATCATACGCTTCCCCGGCTCTCTGCCGTGCATGCAATGACACGACATGCAGCACAAGTGCTGGAGGTAGAGGGATACAAGTTTGCGCTTCCGGTCCAAACGAACATGATTGTTCTCGATCTCGAGGTCGTGGGAATTCCTCCCGCTGCATTTGTGGAATACTGCAAGGAAGATGAAGTTGCGGTCTTTCCCAATGGAAGATTGGTATTTCACCATCAGACGTCGGAGGATGGGGTCTCGAGACTGCTCAAAGCCTTGAAGCGATTGATGAGCGATAAGCCACGCTGGGTTCTTTTTGTGGATCAAAAAGTGGCTGGGGGATATATGTGAAGACTAAATCATTTGAATTTCATTCCTAGGAGCACACGCACAGAGTTCTCATAGGCATTCGAGAAATTGATGGAATCACTGAATCTCTGAGCAACGCCAGAGACACCAGGCTTCTATAAGACTATTGAGCGATTCCCTCACCCCCATCCGCGATGGGTGTAGCGTAGCCTTGCAGTTGCCAAGATGACATCTGTATCAATTTCTTCTGTACTATTCCGAGAAGCCTTTCGCACTGGCAACCTATTTACAGCCTTGCGCGATCTTTCTGCTGGAGAAGCTCGTTAACCAAGCTGACAGCCTTTTCAGCACAGCTGAAAGAAACCTGGTACCCGAACCCGCCATGACCGTAGTTATGCACGACTTTGACGCCGTCCACTTGATCTTTCTCAATGCGAGGGCCATCATTTCGCGCCGGACGTAAGCCAACACCATGTCTCACGATGTCAAGACCTTCAACTCCTTGACCCTCCTTGACGAGTCGCGGGTCAAGCTTCAACGCGCGCTGCATGATCCTGTTTGCGAAATTCGGATCAGGCAATGGATCCCAGTTGTTCTTCTGATAAGTTCCGCCAATGATAGTGCCACCGCCTACATAATTTTTTTTTTTTTTTTTAGCTTTGAACGAAAGGCGGTCCGAAAAGTTGGATGAAGGCACAAACCTGCTGCGCGAGGAAAGATATAAGAGACCTCTTCTCCTCCGTCATCAGAGCCGGAAATAGAAGTCATTGATCCAGGATCATTCCGCACAATCATGATTTGCCCACGGACCGGGTAAACCGTGTCGTCGGCCACTCCACCGAGAGTGCGGGAGGCCAAGCCAGTGCAGTTGACCACAACATTGGCCTTTTGACCAGAATGATGTGTCTCGGCTGCGTCAGCGATATGCTTCAACACGGCTCTTTTGAATACACAGCCGTTCATCATGCACTGACTGACCAGCCATGGGAGGTAGATCGCGGTGTTGATACAGACGGAGGTGAACTTTTGAGCGTTGTCAATACCTGGCGGTAGCTGGTCGCGAGGTAAATTTTGGAACTATGGCCTGATCAGTAAAGGCTTTACCTCTTCAACAAAGTTGACACGATCGCATACATTGGGGACAAAGTCTTTGAACCATGGGTTGGCTGATGTTAGCTCCGCAGACCATTGACCGGTAGCAGTGTTTTGATCCTTGAGACGATTGTGAATCGTGATGTCTAGAAACAGACATCAGTGGACACTCACGGATTAGTTTCTTGCGTATTACAGGATACCTTGGAAGTGAATGCCCGATTCTGGGTGATTCTGCGCCAAATCCCGCAGTGGTGGCCAGGTAGCCCGCTCATACTCGGCATGGTCGCTTCCCTTCTTCCCGAATCTATTTCGGCCAGTCAGAATGCATCTGGAGGGTAGATGAGCCCTGGCACTTACGGCATGTAGCTGGCGCCGGCCCACGGAGAGGCATATTCGATGTCATAATCTCCAGGCATGTGTTTCGCAATCACGGTGACCTTGTTGGCTGGGTTCTTGGAGAGGAGCCAGGCTGTCGTGAGGCCTGTGACTCCCGCACTGTTGTTTGTTCGTTAGCCAGGGCGTCAATGGACAATGGAGCTTAGGCTCTCACCCCACGACTACGATGTTGTTCGTTGACATGCTGGGAACCAAGGCTTCTGGCGCGTGGAAGTGTTGGCCGAGATAATTATTTGAGCCAGAGGTTCCAAGTCGCGGAATATAAAGGACGGAGGAATCGTGTGGTACGAGATCCCGAGTTGACTCAGTTGAGGTTGGGGCCAGATTCCGGCGGGTAGAAGTTCTCCGCCGGAATCTCAAGGCTGGCAGGCTGCCGAGATAAGACCGAAGCGATATCCCTGACAAACACAGACAATTATATCACTATCTCATTGAGATTATTCATTGGAAGTAATAATGCTTACACTTTGACTAAAGAATCCTGCTCTGGCCTGATGTTCAAATTACAGATACACCTGTCCCGTATCAACCTCTTCATACGGTGGAGCAAAGTCCAACCCACTCCAGAAAGTATCCGCTGAATTTTCAAACAATAGATCCAGATTAGAGAATGGCAATGCATCTGGACCCAGTTCTCCGAGGCTTGAGTTGTTGCCGGTGGTAACGGCGTTCTGTCGATCTGTTTCTTCGTGACCAGGGCCAGCCCCATCCTCGACCCTACCGTCCATCACCCCTTGTTCATTTCCCTGGGTGTTCAAATAGCTCATCACTTTGGACATGGATTCACCACAGCGAGCGATACACATTGCAGCAAGATCCCAACCATCATTTTCTGCAGCATCTTGAAGCTTAGCCCAGAATTGGACCAGGCTCGTTTTGCATGACTCGGTAACAGCTGCGTCAGATGCCTCAATGGTGCAACGCAGCAGGATGATAAAAGTGAACGTAAGATGATGTGCGGTATCTAAAGAAGGAGAGTCGGTTATTAATCTGCAGGATGCAAGGCTTGATGGAAAGTCTACTCACACACGAGCCAGAACTCCTGTAAATGCACCCTTTCTAAAGAGCAGACATATTCAACGATATCTTGTGCCGCGCATCGGAGTCTCCCGAGATGATAACGCAAGTTAGTGGTCCGGTCCATATCTTGAGGACTGGATTTGTTCGCAGCCTGGCCTTGTCAGCTTGCGTCCTCAGACATCGGACTGGGATACTCACGCGAAAGGCGATACGACATAAGAGTAACCGCACGGATAAGTAACTCAAACACAGACTGCTCAACCCGGAGATAGGGTAAGGATATTGCTCGTTCGGGCCGGTGATTGGCAAAGAGGCATTCTGCTCCCAAATGTCAAGTTCCGTTTCACGGCGACGAATGTCCCTCCATATCTCTCTCTGTTCAAGGTCATAAACCAGCGGTAGTACTTCTCCTAGAATGACAGAGAGCGTGCAGAGGTGAATAAAACATTCGGATGCCTTGATTCCTTCTTCTGATTGTCCGTCATGGGTGAGGTCTCTGAGCGTGGGTACTGGGACATCATATTGCCGATTGGTGATATTCGGAGAAACCCCGTGAGCAAAGCTGGACCTAACCGAGTATATCAACAACTCGTGCTTCAATGGTCGGAGTAAAAGATGGTGAGCATTACCAGTAGTCATGAATCAAGACTGCCCACCAAAGCCGAACGCGAAGAAATTTCTCACTGTCCGGACGCTTCCAATTCGTCGGATCACGATTGAGCCCTAAGCTTCGGGCAAGCGCGACCGCTCGTCCGTTGTTGATAGTATTTCCTAGAATAGAAAAGATCGGTCGTCCTGTCATATCAAAAAGAACAGAATAAATGGTTGAAAGGCCCGGAGCGAGAAAATCTTGTTGCAAAGACTCCACGGCCAAATTCCAAATGAAATGGGGATCTGGCTTTGGATATTGTCTGAGAACCTCCGAATGGTCCCATAATGTCAGAGACAAGGCGAAGAACTCGCATAGAAGAGGTGGGGATATTTTGTGTCCGCGCTCGTATATCTCAAGGAAAGTTTTTTCATCCAGTATCGGGAACGCGGGATGAAATTTCTCAAAGTATCTGCACCTTTTGTTAATGAAATATTGGCCGTGAGAGGATGGATGTCGTTGCATGGCTGACTTACAATCGGACAAGCTCTTTGGCGAAAGGTCTGAGTATTTGCCAGAGAACTTCCTGTTGGAATTTCCCCGGATTCTTCGCCATGGCAAGACCTTCACGTCTTCGAGGGACTCTCATGTACACCAAAGACTTTTCTAAGCCATCCGCTGCAGCTGACGAATCCGCTGCAGGAGCCCCAGAAGAGAAATACCGTTCCAGTGCTTGGATATCCTCCGTGATGGCCGGGCTCACCACAATGGATGACTCGGCACGGGCATCGCCCAGATGAATGGGATTGTGGTCATTCGATTCCGACTCACCAAGCTGGTTTCTCACATCTGGGCCAATGGGCGATGCATGGACGGAATGGACAGTGTCGCGCTTATCTTGGACCTGGTTCCGCCGCGGAAGCGTGTAGCCTGCCCTTATAGTTCGACGGAGTGTATGTCCTCTTGTGGTACCAGATGGCAGGCAGGGAACGTCTTGCAATTGACAGAGCACACAAGGGTCCCCAGGTGCGCCACCAGTGCATCGTCTTTTGAACCGGCGGCAGCGCTCACAGGCTGGAGTCTTGTGTGATCGATAAGGTCTTCGGGCGGCGGGTGGAAGGGTTGGAGCGGGTGGCATAACTGATGTTTCTAATGTTCTCTTGGTAGAGAGATGATGTCGCTCAGTTGTTTTGTTGTTTAGATAGCTGGTCCTGGTAGAAGATCACGCATCCGGCGGGAAACTAGTTACCCCGCTCAGAGTAAGCTGGGTCTGAGGGCACGTTTGTGTATCAGCATTTGAGAATTGCCCGTCAACGAGTTCGGAAATCTCGTGATTGATGTGTTCTGCCTGCTTTGTTACATCCATGAAACCATAAACTCTTCCATCGGCTGTAACTCAAATTCCAATGCCCTATCGTCGAGCGAGTACGCCTCACAATAAGGTCCGGCGGAGGTCTCCGACTCCGGCGGAAAACTCATCTAAGGACTACACCGACGGGATGAACACCGACGAAACGATTCATGTGTAAATGAAAATCATGAATCAAGTCAAGAGACGGATCCGCAGAACAGAAATCAAGACTCAATTTGAGATAGCTTTTCAATCATGACCACCGATGTTCTTGGGTACATACGGCCCGGCCCCTCCAGGTAAGCTTCTTCCTCAAGCGTCAAGGTCCTATCTCCACATCCCAGAGCTTCATCAATCCTTTCCACGGAGCCAAAGCCCACAATCGGGCTTGAGACACGGCGACTCACCCAGGCCAGCGCTACCTGGCTCATCGTCCAGTCCTTCTTCTTAGCTACCTCTTCGACTCGATTGATAATCTCTGCATCTGCACTGGGAACATCACTTGGAACGGTCGATCCTAGACGATCAGTCGCGCCGACCTGCTGCAGAGGCCGTGCGAGTCGACCACCATCAAGCGGACTCCACTATCAAAATATCACTATCAGAGCTGGCGCCAAATCAGCGATGTAGACTACTAGACGTACCGGGATTAGACCAACGCCCGTCTCATTACAAAAGCGGTTCATCTCCCGCTCCTCCTCTCGATATGTCAGACTGTACTGATTCTGCATGGAGATGAACTTAGTCCAGCCGTGTTTCTCAGCACAGAACTGCATCATCGCGAATTGGTACGTTCTCATCGAACTGGCTCCGATGTAGCGGAGTTTGCCCGCCCGCACGAGATCATGCAGTGCCTCCATTGTTTCTTCAATGGGGGTATGTGGGTCGAATCGGTGGATTTGGAAGAGGTCGATGTAATCCACACCAAGCCGTTGGAGTGACGCGTCGACTGAATTGAAAATTGCCTGACGAGAAAGTCCTAGATAACTTAGCAAGGGCCTGAAGGGCAGTTACGGGTGTAAGTGCATTGAGGGGGTACCAAATTGGTTGACGTATTCCTTGTCTTGCCGCATTTCTCCTGCATAGGGGACCACGAATACATTTTCATGCTCGCTTACGGGCGCCCAGCATTTTGTGAGGATCACAAGTTTATGTCGAGGGAGGTTGTAGTGTTTGATGGCCTTGCCGATGATCTCCTCTGATCTGCCGTTCGAGTAGTTGTTCGAGGTATCCCACTGATTAATGTTAGCAACACGTTTACAAGCACAAAAAGGTTATCTTACAGTAGTAAGCCCACGATCAAATGCAGCCTTTAGTAAGGGAAGTGCCTTATCTTCCTCGAGAATCCATGACCCAAACTCCGAGGACCCTATACTCATGCCACCGAGGATAGGGACGGAGACCCAGAGTCCGCTATTTCCTAGACGCCTGTAGGAAACTTTGGTTTTATCTCTGGATTCTCGTAATAGGGGAGGGAGTTCGGGAGCCATTTTTGTAGAAATCAAGAAATCGGAATTAACAAGGATTTGACGCTGGCAGCTAGAGGATCGAATGCTTCCCCTGGATGAGCTCTTCGAAGATGATCATTGTCTCGGGGAGAACCAAGTTTATATAGACGTGCGTCTGTAGCGCCAGGATCAAGAACCACAGACTTCCTATAGCTTCAGGTCTTGATTTCAAATCATGTTAGAGATCCCGCTTCGATTTATCCCCAAATGGCCTCGAAGAGGGTCGAATGGGGTCCATTGCGATTCAAGATCAGTATCTGATCCTTGGCGCCAAGGAGGATGCGCATCACCTGGTAGGCCGATGCTTTCAGAGTAAATACGAGGTGTGAGTAATCCTCGGAGTCCCGGGCCGACGAGGCGAAGGAATGTCGAAGAAAACTTGAATCCTCGCGCAGTATCAGATGACTCGTTCATGTTATTTCGTATATTTTCACAAATTAGGTATATAACGTGGACACCATATTCACAACCCTTCCTTGTTTTCGCCTGTCACTCAAAACTCAAAACGACCGATATTTACTCCAGCTTCTTGCGGTAGAGCTCACCACCACAGCCACGAAGACGAGCTGCAGCCTGCTCGGGAGTGATATCACGCTGAGGCTCGGCCATCAACTCATAACCGACCAAGAACTTCCGAACAGTCGCGCTCCGCAGCAAAGGCGGGTAGAAGTGCAGGTGCAGATACGAGGCCTCCACCTCCTCCTCGGTACCGTCGAGAGGAGCCTGGTGAATACCCATGGAGTAGGGGAAGTGCGTCTCAAAGAGGTTATCATAGCGGCGAGTGATCTCAGCAATAGCCTCAGCCAGAAGAGTCTTATCGGCATCGGAGAGATCGACCAGAGCGCGCTTGTGAGTGCGGGGAACAATCATGGTCTCGAAGGGCCAAGTTGCCCACCAGGGGCAGACGACGATGAAAGCCTCATTTTCGAAAACGATCCGTTCCTGTTTCAGGCTCTCGAGCTTCGCGTAGTCCTCCAGCATGTGGCTACCGCTGTGCTTCTGGCGGTACCGGCGGAGCTGCTCCAGCTCTGCCGCGGGCTCCTCCGGCAGTGTGCTGGTGGTCCAGACCTGCCCGTGAGGGTGGGGGTTGGAGCAGCCCATAGCGGCACCCTTGTTCTCAAAGATTTGCATGTACCGGTATTGCTCCTTGGGCTTGGTGATGCTCGTGTGTGGTGTAGAGGGCTGGATGTGGGTTGGGCCCGCATTCTGAGCCAGAGGGGACTTGGGCGACAGATGCGCAGTATAGATCTCGGTCCAGGCGTTGATCACGGGTGCGATCTCAGTCGGTGACATGTCGGCGAGGGTGAGATTGTGCGCCGGGGAGAAGGTCAGGACGTAGCACTTGCCAGTAACAGGCTCGGCCTTGAGGAAACGGGATTCGAGGTCTAGAAGCAATTAGTGCACTGCGCGGAGCAAAAAGCTACTTTGGTGGTGTCGCACCATCGCCTTTTGCACTCTCATAGGGAGCCTGCTCCTCCTTGACGGCGCTATAGTCGTTGACAAAGACAAAGGTGCTTTCGTAGTTGGGGTTGACGTCACCCTGGGCGCGCTTGTTACCAGGGCACAGGTAGCACTCGGGATCGTGGGTGGGCAAAGTGGTCTTTGACGGGCTCTCCTGCTGTCCTCTATACAACAATTGAATAGTTAGTAGCCGGTTCTTCTGCTCAGTGTAACACAGGAAGATCGAAAAACTCACTGCCAAGGGCGCTTGGTTCGATGGGGAGACACCAGAATATGCGAACCCCGCAGGGGGTTGTAACGGCGGTGGGAAATGTCGTCAAGGACGTTCTCCATTGTAGACTGCAAGGCTAGTAATCAATTGACAGTTGACAAGGAGTACCTTGAGGAAGAACAGGAGAGAAAATGGCACTCAAGCGAGGACTCGGAACAGAAAAATGACCCCGCCAACTTCCAAGTCGGATGGCGGGTAATTTGTACGGAGTAACGGGGTAAGAGACTCCGGCGGGGGGTCTCTGGTGGTACTGTATGCTATTTCTACCGAATTAAGCCTCAAAAGGCTAATACTTCATCAATGTCCTTCTTCACGGAGAAAAGATACTAGATTAGGAGAAAAACTGGTTAGCGCCAGCTCCAGCCCTCCAGGTTTCGGCGGAGATACCATTTTTTCGGTGAGCCGTCAAAGGCCAATGCCTCGGGATCCCGCCAGGCCAACCGGAATGGAGGGTCTCCGGAGTCCGCAGCCACAACAAACGTGGGGACGATGACTCGAAAAGTTTATTAGTTTCCTGGCGTCTAATTGTCTACTGTCGGCTTTGCAACTATGCCATTGGTCAGAAACTACTGTACTGTCCAGTCTGGTCGGCAGTTTCCGTCGAGACACCGCTGGCCTCAATATTCATGAATGGCAATGCGACCATTGATGACGTCGGATCCTGGCTTGTGCTTATCGACTGTCACGATAAGACCCACGGCGAATGAATAATATACAACTTCAAGAAGGCTGTTTCATTGAGAGTTCGCTCTCTCCTCAAATTATCAAGGCAGAGTTAGAACTCATGCCTACACTGGAAAGAGAGTTCCAGGCTAAATTAATTGCGCTCCTTCCCCTACCTTTCGACACCACCCATACCGTCTCCTCCAAGCTTCTCCAGGTATTCCAACATCTGCTGTCACAGCGCAAGGTTCCCGAGGTCGTGTGGCATCCTATCCTCCATCGATACACATTCCACTGCCAAGGTAACCTTATCCTGGCTCAATCTTTTCCATTAGCTGTCTCCACGGTAACATAGGTACTACCGCAGCATGGCGGAAGAGATTACGATCACCTGTTCAAGATCGAGCCTTAGGTTTCCTGTTCAAGCCGCTCCAGATCGTATCTGTATCCAGCAAAGTTCAGGCTGCTGGTGCATCTCTTGGAATTCCTGCCTTGAACATTGCCCAAATTGCTAGTCTTGGCACCGTTGGCTCTGCCCATGTTGACCCTCCTCGTGCTGACCCTTTCCCTACTCGCTCTACACGTGCTGGTACTACTCGTACCGACCGTGCTAAAATCCATCACAGCCCATAGCATAGTCGAAACAAGTCCCGTCCTGCGTACTTGGCTGTTCCTGTGTGGTCCCTTTGATGACGTCAGCTGTAACTTGGGTGACCTGCCGCGTGCTTATCAATAACAGGCGCGATAAGACTTCACCTTTCGAAACGTTCGCCCGCCTGGAGTCTCAGCAATTTTGAATGTTCCTCGAGAGCTGGCCTGCTCCTCTCAGATTATACCCAGTCCGGAGCAATTATCTCATGTCTTGTAGTACTAGATCCCAAATGGAGTTCATCGTCCCGACTTCCCGTCACCACTCTCCACCTTCATTCCCTTCAGACACCTCCGGGAGCGCTTTTTCCACTTCTTCTTCCATTGATCAGAGCAGACCCACTTCCCAAATGTATACAGAGATTCATATTGAAAGCAAGAGGAGGTCAGTCCAGCCTAGTGGCACAGGCGGACTTACGTCGTCCACATGTCAGCATCGACAACCGCCTGAGTCTGTCTCGCTAACGACACTTCAGCGACTCCCGGTGGAGGTAGGTCTCCCGTCGTGATGAGATATGAAAGCTTAGTTACTGAAGTCTGTCAAGTTGCTGTCAAAGATCCTCAGTTCTCTTCCATCTTCGGACCTGGTATCTATCATGACCATCAACAAGAAATTCCAGGCAGTTGTCTGTTATATTCTCCGACTACGCCTGACTCACACTCCTCAGCAGCTCGAGGAGCACAAGCTGTTGATGGAATGTGGTCCTCCAAGCGATGTTTCATGGATTGTGCCTTGCCATTACCAGGAAATACGGGGAGGAGGTGAAGATGACGGACTATCACACCGGCTTGGAGACATGTATTTTGTCTTCCAAGTCGCGGCTCTATTTGATCGAAATGGATCAATTGATGACATTCCAGGTGAGAGAACGATTCCTATTCCTACAGTACATTCGACGTGATATTTGAGTGAGGGTTGTTTTGGGCTAAAAACACAAAGAAGAAAATCAGACATTCAAGCGGTCGGCCACCTTGAGCAGTTTCGAAACATTTGGGCAATTTACTATAAGTTTGAGGCTGCGTGCGGCTCCGAGCCAATTCTTTGTTACTCGAAACATGCGGGACAAACCTCTTCGCCTACAACGGGAGTGGTTGGAGAAAGGCGAGTCCAGAATCTTCTGGCTCGACGACGAGGAGCATATCGGAATTCGCATGCGTGCCCAACAGGCAAAGGACTCCTCGCAAGACCAGGCTGTGGACGCGGAGGAGAATATCTGGGATGTGTATGTCGAAGGTATGAGTGGTAGTCCTCTTTGCTCAATATACGACCATATACTTATAGTGTTCCAGAACTCCTATACCGTGCTGTCCCATTCTTGGTGGAGGTTGAATGGGCCCGGGATTTCAAAAACAGTCAGACTGTTCTTCGTCTCCAGCGTTGATGGACAAGGAGCTTTGCAGTGGCACCTCAGCGAAGGTTGCATGGCACACAGACCAGTCAATTCTCGATAAATGGAATAATTGATGAGATGTTTTGGCGAATGATGGTCATCTATCACCCAACGACATGCCTGGTACGCTGAAAAACATAGTTGCCACGAATCGAATGAGGCCTTTTTAGAGCACTCCTCAAATGTTTCCCCCATGAAGGACATAGCACATAGAGCTCTCAAGCTCTACCCTCCACAACGCCTTTCAAAGTGAACACTAACTCTCTTGGGTACTTTAGCTAGCGACTACCGTGGCATCATTGTCCATGATCCAGTGTAGAATACGTACCAGTGGTGCCAAGGACCTGAAATATCATGTTTAGAGCTGGGAAGTGGGGCTCAGAATGGGGGATTTCTCGGGCCACCTGAGGCACCTCCACGAACACCCGATTAGGAAGGAGGAGGGTTGGTGATGTTTGCCCACCAGTCAAACCCCAAGGGAGCCTCCTATTCTAGGAAAGCACGTCGTCGTCGCCCCAATCAGGAAAAGCTTTAGGGCTGATTTACCAAGCCCTGAACAGGTATAAATACTTCTTGCTCCCCCGGATCTTCGAATTTTTTTCTTCCTTCGTAAACTCCCCAACAGCTTCTCCAGCTTCCCCAGACGCCACAACCGTCCATCTCCACTGGTGTCCAACTTTATTTCATCCTTTTCCTCCTTCATGGTCTGCCTCTCCTCCCTCCTTGGCCTTGACCTGCTCCTTTCCTCTCGCCAGGGCTGCCATGACTTCTCCTGTTCATCACGGCGTCTCTCATCCTCTACATGTCTTGATCACAAAACCAATGACGCTCTCATCTGTTATGGCCCGTCTTGATCATGACGCGTCTCGGCCACAACACGTCCTAACCACAACACGTCCTGACCACAACACCTCTTGACCACAACACGTCTTGACCACAACACGTCTCGACCACAACACGTCTCGACCACAACACGTCTTGACCACAACACGTCCTGACCACAACACTCTCATTCTTCGGAGCATTTGTCTTCCACATATCTCTTGACCTCCCTCATCATGGTCCTCCACTTCAAGGCCTTTAGGGATTTTACTTGTTGACCACAACATGTCTCATCTATCATAACATTTATGGGCCTTACCACTCGGCCTTCCACCACTTGGCCCTCCACATCATGGCCTCCACCATTTGGCCTTTTACCACTTGGCCTTTCACCACTTGGCCCTCCACCACTTGACCTCCACCTCATGGCTTCCTCCACTTGGCCTCCACATCATGGCCTCCACCATTTGGCCTTTTACCACTTGGCCTTTCACCACTTGACCTCCACCTCATGGCCTTCCACCATTTGGCCTTTTACCACTTGACCTCCACATCATGGCCCTCCATTTTATGGTATGTCACTACGCACTACTGATTTGAATTTTGATTAACTTCTCTATCTCTCAGGGCCTCCTCTTACCCCCTCTATCAAAATCCTCACTCAAAAAATGGAAATGAAAAAGAAAACATGAAGGAAAAAGAAAAAGAAAAACAAAAAAAACAAAAAAAAAACAAAGCAAAGCAGGAAAAAAAACAAAGAACAGCAAAAAGAAAAAGCAAAACAAAAAAAAGCAAAAAAAAACATCACTTGACGTCGACAGAACCTCCAGTTTGCGTGCTAGGAACACTTCAAAGGGAAGCCCAGTCGATGCCCCGTCCATCGGTCCCGGGTGCTTTCTTTCAACGGACATCATGTCCCCGTGGCAGAGGTACCCCCACCGTCTGCACAAGCAGGCGGGAGGGGGGTGAATGCATGGGTAAAGAAGGCCCAGTCGACATCACAGATCTGATCTTCGGATCTCACGGGCTCTCTTTTGGACTGCGCACCCGTGGTGAGGACCCAGTCCGCCGTCTCCTCCCGTCCCGTTTTCACGGTATGGAGTGGGAGGAGACGGAGTGGGAGGAGGGTCCCTGCCACGGGTAGCTGACAAGCTGCAGCTTGCTCCTCTCAAGTCCAAAAGAGAGCCTAGTCGACTTCACGGGACCGACCTTTGGACCTCACGGGCTTTCTTTGGACTGCGCACCCGTGGTGAGGACCCAGTCCGCCGTCTCCTCCCGTCCCGTTTTCACGGTATGGAGTGGGAGGAGACGGAGTGGGAAGAGGGTCCCTGCCATGGGGAGCTGGCAAGCTGAAGCTTGCCAGCTCAAGTCCAAACGAAAGCCCAGTCGATATCTCAGAACCAACATTCAAATTCTACGGGCTTCCTTTAGGAAAGGCGGTACAAAGCTATGCAAGGATTACCTCGGAAGAAAATTGGTCCATTCAATCAGCCTCCAAGATCATGTCCCTATCTACCTGTCTTCCAATGAAATAGGCAAAAATGCTCACACTCAGATATCGTCTCTTTGTAGTTGTAACTTGCGCAAATCCTGTTCAGATATCTTCCAGCCTAATGTTAAGTGCTTGTGCGCGAACACTGTGCGTGGTGTATACAATGGAGTGCTCTGGCGCCTTTAGTCGTGGGCCGTCACTGTGGCCGGCACAGACTTTTCCAGTGGAGCAGCATCGGCTTGTTTTTATCAAGCCCAAGGACTCGGCCCGATCCCTTTATCCCGTTCATTTTTAAAGGTAGTTTTAGGCCTAAGTTCGGGAAAAAACGGGGGCCCCTACTTTTCACCGTCCTCCCTTCTTCCTCTTCTTCCTCCCCTCCTAGCAGTACACACTCCTCTCGACTCATTATCGCCTACGACATTCTTGACTCAATCGAAACTCTCAAGCCAATAAAACCGGTTGGATGGGTCGGTGCCTGAGAAGCATTAACCAGATTGGGAGCGAGCCGAGGCTGCCGGGTATTACAGTGGGTCACTTGGATTTTTGGAGATTCTTCTAGGCTCATATTGTTCACACTATGATTTTTTCATTTTCGATCATCAACTATCGTTCCATGCATTTAGCGATCCTCAACGGTCTTGCCAATATACCCATGGGCAAGTGTCCATCCGGCAATATCGGTTGAAGTCGTCGAAATATTATACGCATGCAAAGCACCGCGGGGCCCAGCTCATGGTCATGACGTCCCCTCCCGTCGAGGGCGAGACCCAGCATCCCTCCAAAATCCCCTTCTGGCGTCTTGTGTTCGACCAAAAAGTCATCACGGAAGAAGTTGTTTCATTTCCATATCCAGGGTCTGGCACCCAGGATGATCCGTTCGTTGTAACCTGGATACCGCGCGATCCTCGCAACCCTATGAACTTCAGAGCCGCCCAGAAATGGTCAATCACGATTTTGGTGTCATTTGTCACATTGGCGGTTGCGCTGGTCTCATCAGCGTATTCTGGAGGTCTGGGCCAAATCGTTGAGCACTTCAAGGTCGAGGAAGAAATCGCCATCCTCGGCGTCTCACTGTTCGTGCTTGGATTTGCGATTGGCCCGTTAATCTGGGCGCCACTCAGTGAGATCTTTGGTCGGCGTCATATCTTCACCATCAGCTATGCCTTCCTGACAGCATTTAACGCGGGTGCTGCTGGCGCGACGAATATACAGACTCTGATTATCTTGCGATTCCTCGCAGGATGTTTCGGCTCGTCTCCATTTGGCAATGCCGGTGGTACGATTGCTGATATGTTCACTGCCTCGGAGCGTGGCATTGCCATTAGCTTTTTCGCTGCGGCGCCTTTCCTGGGTCCTACAATCGGGCCTATTATTGGAGGTTTTCTAGCCACCGGAGCTGGATGGCGCTGGGTGGAAGGCTTCCTCGCAGCCTTTTCTGGGGCCCTTTGGCTGTGCATGATCTTTCTATTGCCAGAGACGTACGCACCAGTCCTGCTGCGTCGCCGAGCGGCCAAGCTATCTGAAATCACCGGTAAAGTCTACCGCAGCAAGCTTGATATTGAGCGTGGCCCTGTCCCGATGGGCAAGACGCTGAAGACGGCTCTCTCGCGTCCTTGGGCTTTGCTATTCAGAGAACCCATAGTGCTTCTCTTTTCTATCTACATGTCTATTATCTATGGGACTCTTTACATGCTATTCGCCGCGTACCCGATTGTCTTTCAACAAGTTCGCGGATGGAGCGAAGGCATCGGCGGTCTCGCATTCCTGGGAATTCTTGTCGGCATGGTCATTGCTGTCGCATATACTTTCCCCGAGAACATGCGATACGCAAAGAAGTGCACTGAAACTACCGACCGTCTTCCACCAGAGCTGCGATTACCGCCAAGCATGATTGGTGGTATCGCCCTTCCGATTGGGCTCTTTTGGTTCGCTTGGACAAACTATCCTAGTATTCACTGGATGGCATCCATCGCCGCCGGGGCTCCCTTCGGCTTTGGGATGGTGCTTGTTTTCCTGAGCGTGTTCAACTACCTGATTGACTCATACACCATCTATGCTGCCTCGGTCCTAGCGGCAAACTCGGCCCTTCGATCGCTGTTCGGCATGGCCTTTCCTCTTTTCACAACTTACATGTACCAGAATTTGGGCATACACTGGGCTTCGTCGATTCCAGCTTTCTTGTCGCTGGCCTGCGTGCCATTCCCATTTATCTTTTACAGGTACGGTGCGCAAATTCGTCAGCGATGCACATATGCCGCTGAGGCCGATGCGTTCATGCGCCGTCTCGCCGAGAAGAACCAGGCCGAGACTCGACGAGAAGAGACCAGGGCACAGAATGATGCGGAAAAGAGTGAGGTGGCTGCAGATGTCTCGGATGATTCTAGCGATGCCGAAAGTCTGTCTACCGTTCCCTCGCGCTTCACTCTGGGCCGATATGCATCCCGGGCATCTCGCCAGTCTGGACGGTCAATGCATCGCACCGCAACGGCAACTCAGTACGAGGAGAATCCGTATGACCTTGACTTGGTGAATACTCGACAGTCTGCCATCAGCGGTCATCGCCACAGTTGATCACACGTGGAGAACTTTTGTTTTATTCTTGCAACTTATATGCATAAGCGAATAAGCAGCACCCGATGAATACAGCGGAATTGGGTCAACTCGCGCTCGCTCTTTTGCAAGGAATTCACCGGGTATATCAGTCTCTCTTCGCTCCTCGTTCCCCTCGCCTCTTAGCCGTGGTCTTTACCTCGGGTCGAGCGCCCAGTGTTCGCCCCTTGATCTGGGGAGCCAACTTCATTAAATGTTGATCTGGCGTGGATTCGTATTCCGACCTTATATATCACCAGGTCCTGGTTTGGTGGGCTCTTAGCGTGGATAGCAAACGCAGACTGCATCTAGCCATTTTACATAGCCAAAGTCCAATCGAACCCAGCACATGATCAATTTTCCATAATACATAAACTCGAAATCATTCAAATCTCTGTATCGTCTTCAATAGTCGAGGCATATACCTCACAGCCGCATGAAAAATCGTGATCACTCATCAGCCCCACAACAGCCTCGGTCCCTCTCCACCTCGGGCCACCAGCTCCCCAGCTCTCCCCCAGCTTCTCCTCCACAGTATATACGATCACCTTCTTCCTCCCACGGTGCGCAAATGATCAGCTCATCACGACAGATAGCTGCTCAGAAGATCAAAAATACCATTTTCACCATGACTGGCAAGATAGACGCGTACGTCGACTGCGGTATGGTCTCCCAGCCCGTCCCCAGCCATCCCCCACAGAAGTGGGAGTTGGCTGCATGGGGCGTCCCGGATTTAGCCTGTTGCTCAGTTGCTGATTAATCGCCAGTGTCGCCTTACTCGTACTATGCGACGCTGTATTTGAGGCGCGATCGCAAGGCGCTCGAATCGCATGGTGTTGAGGTTGAGTAAGTGTGTGCTAATTCTGGGGGTTCTGGGCGCTTCTGGTGCGAGCGCTGACTCTGATTTCAGATTCCACCCTATCTTCTTGGGCGGTGTTAATGTCGGCTCTGGTATGTTTGAACGAGCGATGCAATAGATATCATCTTCTTGAATCAGTCGCTTATATTCATCATGCAGGGAATAAGCCCCCATGGACGCTACCAGCCAAGGCGGCGTACTCCAAATTTGACTCTGAGCGGGCTTGCAAATATTTTGGCGTTCCGCAGATCAAGACGCCCGACTTCTTCCCAATCCTGTCAATTATGGTGAATACTTTTCGAGTGGTCCTGTCTCTTCCCAGCTAACCATTGCCAGCCCCAACGATGCATGATCTACATCAAGCGCAACTACCCCCAGGAGCGCTATGAAACCACATTCCTCTCGCTCTGGGAATGGATGTACCACAAGAACATCGACATCAGCAAGCCCGAGCATCTAGCCGAGCTTCTCAAGTCGCACGGCTATTCCGACCAGGAGATCAAAGATATCCTGGAGTCTGCCAAGAGCCCCGAGTACAAAGAAGCGCTGACGGCCAACACGCAAAAGGCGCTGGATCAGGGCGCGTACGGAGCGCCTTGGTTCTGGGTGCGGAACAAGGAGGGCAAGGAAGAGCCTTTCTTTGGAAGTGATCGGTGAGTTGATTCCAGTGGTGGTTTGGTTTGTGGCTATAACTAACTGGGTTGTAGGTTCGCGTTCATGTGGCAGTACTTGGGGATTCCCTTCCACGATGTGACTATCATCGAGGGCAACGGCAAGGCCAAGTTGTAGGATTAGTTATGTACCCTTTAGCTTTGTCATAGCAAGTCCAATTAACTAACTGACTAGACGACTGTCCAAGTGATCTAGCAAAGACTGATGAGATAGGCTGGCAGAAATCAAGTCTGGATTTCATTTTGGCCACATTTGTTACCGACGACCGTACCATTCTGTCAGTAGTGCGGCATTTTAAGCTTACAGACCAGACCTATCGGGATGCATCTAAGGTTGTGGACTCTAATGGTCAAGTCAGAGTACGCTAAGGCAAGTGACAGCCTTACGGCGCATGCAGGGACCCCAAACTTAAAAGCCCACTATGGACAGCTACAGCAGGGGACTCTCACCGTATTTTGGGGTGCTGTTTCATAAGTACTATACTGCTGCCTGGAGTGGTCTGATGAGAAGCCCCAGTACAGAGCAACCAGTCCTTGGCGATTGAAACACAGTTGAAAAGGTATCGCGTATGTGCTTGTTCACCATATGTTTCTTACTCTTATTTTCACTAGCAATCTTCTAGCCAACACCATCGCCATCTCAGGATGTACCATCTACGTGAATCTCTGCTGAGCCCCGTCCCGAAAGGGACTCTCACCACGCTCGACGAGGAGGCCAAAGAGAGGCAAAATGTGCTCGAATGCGTGGCTCGAGGGGAGCTCGAGGAAATTCGAGGAGCCGCTTTCTACAATCGAACCTGGATTATCAGTGAGCGATACTGCAACATTGGCGATGGCGTCGACTCTCTCGAAGGATATCTTCATTCCCTATGGCACATGTACTACCAGCTCGGCCGATTGACCTCGCATGAATCCTCCGACCACGACCGCCTGGTCCTGGATATTCTCCGCATCCAGGGAAAAGGCCCGCTAACGAGGCCTGTCGCGGGCGTGTGCGGAATCGATATCGCTCGAACTGTCGAAGGCACGCTGTGGAATGACCTGCCCTTCCTGGTTACCGACATGACCGATTTCTGGATCAACAACTGCGCGTCAATTTCGGGAGCACACCGGCTTAATTTTGCGTCTTTCTTGGCCAAGCTGGCATCAACCCGCGTCAGCAAGGACAGAATGTGTCAGATCGCCCTTATTCTGTTCCGCAATACATTCGAAGACAGGCGAGAGCTCCATACCACGGACGAGCCCGATAACGAAGATGCCAGTCGGGGCATCCAGACCCTTGAAATAGCACACCTGCTGCCATCTGCCTGTGCTTGGATCGATGAGGCGGGATGTAACCTTATCCAACTATCGGAGGTCTGTTGGAATGACTGCCCTGGCATGATTGGGCAGGGAGGCCGGAAGTTCGTCGAATCGGAGTTTGGCAAGCGGTCGCCCACTGGATTCACCCCGTGGAGGTGGATGTACTGGCTCAAGCGGCTTCATGAGATTCAAGAGGAGGCGCGAGAGGCCAAGGAAGAGCGCCTGGAGGAGTATGCTTCTGATGCTATCTCCAGGATGGTCTCGGCGGCGGAGACGCGCAACTCTGAGATTTTGAGGGTTTACCAGGCCGGGGGAGATTTCTTGCATCAAGATAAGCATCTGGTATGCCTGAAGGGCCTTTTGAAGGGCGGAGTGCCAGTGGAGGATGAAACTGTCTATTAGATGTCTCTCCCTCACTCTCTGTTTGTTTTGCTACCTAGTTGTCGAGCTCAATGTCATTCTCTTCCGTCGAGGAAGCCATAATCCGATGGGGGCTACAATAAGAATGCCACAGGCAAATGCATGACCAATGGAGCTAATCAAAAGTTCGTTAGGTAGTTGCTACCTAAGGCGCACAAAAACACGGGCCAAGTGAATCAAGACAACTTAGGCAGCCTCATTCAAAAAGTACCGGGGCCATGTGTTAACTTTGGAGACAGCCGGTCTGAGAGACATGGAGGAGCCATATTGTCTAGCATTTCGACCAAGGGATACCAGATCCGAGAGGCAGTCAAAATTCCTCTGATGGGCACAATTATTACAGTATTTAGTTTATCGTGACAGCAGAATATATTTCAATGAAAGCAAGAGCTGAGTGATAGGTACTCGTGCGTGTGCCACACCTGTCTACCGTATATGCCAAGCATCATTTGTCCCGAGCCTTTCCCGTTGGATGTAACGTGGGCCTCTAGGGTCATAAAATATCGTGCAAATCACTAGCACGAGGATGGCTAGTAGCAGCTGCCCAATTCTAGACACGCCTAATCACACGTCACAGCTCGGGAGTAACTGTCAAACGAACAAGGGGCGCCGTCTCTGGTGCACTGAAAAGGAATTAGCACGAATATAGTCCTAAAGACAATTGCCTCTAAAGGATAAAACTGCGCATCTTACTTTTTTATTTGCGAATGTCGGGCACTTGACGAAAGTATCCCTGTTGTTTTGGCCCTTGTATTTGCATTGGTTATTGGCTCGGGTGCAAGTCTGGTGAGGGGGTTTTAAGAAGTAAGTACAAAATTCTCAAATGTAGATTATCTTAAGAGAAAGAGTATTCATGTCAACTCACTCCTGTGTATTTGAGCTGGGCGCTATTCTCAGCTCTAGCATCAAGCTCAATGGGGGTGGCTACCGCGCCCATTGCTGCAAAAAGAAAAACAGCAACTTTGGTGATTTGCATTGTGAAGGATTTGAGATGGTAATTTCGTAGAGAATGTAAAGTAAAACAAGTTTTGTTGTTAGGACTCATGGCTTGCAGAGGTCATGAACTCGCCTTTTATAGAGCATGCTGGAGCTCTCCGTGGGAAACACGGAAATTCTTGTCTTGAAATCCAATGCAGTCATCTTTTGGTCTATGCAGATTGTTACATTCAACATGTTACATTCAAAAAGGTCTCTCATGGCGGCACTAATGCCTCATAGCGGCAGGCTATTCTGCTTTCCGGATGGTGTAGCTGTATAGGACCGTATCTGGCACACTTTCGGACTTTAAGTCACGCTCTAGACCCCGTCATTTAAGAGATTAGCTGAATATCTGGTGAATGGTACGATACATGCTGAAGATATCCTGGAAAAATGTACTAGTTATGTGAAATTGTGCCGCTGCAAGTTCTCAGATGCCTACGCTATCTACCGGAATCGTGATAGAATTCGAAAAAAGGTACAAGACCGTTTATAGCAGGAAGATTACTAATTAAAAATGCTACCTAATAGCCTAAAGGTCTGGGATCAGTAAAAATGACATTAGTACATGCATATTAGTGTCGCTAAGCGGGTCTGCCCATACTCCGTTTCTCGGATCTGATGACACCATGATCAAAGAAAGCAGTAATAATATAGATGGTAATTAAACATCATTATAGTATGTTGAGTTGAGTAGTAGAAAAAAAGACAGACTTACTTGAATACGTCTATCATCAGTATGAGCCTCGAAAGGAAAGTGGTGCGATCCACGGACCCGATGTCAGTTCCATAGAAATTTACGCGCTTCTCACAATCTCTGGGTAGTCATCAACAATGACTGGACTCTTGAATAATTTAGGCACAACAAAGTCTTCTTTAAAGACTGAACCTTTATATGAGCCCACGGACAGGCCACAGCTGAGTAAGTACAGCACGTCACAATTCACAATAGGTATTGATCGAAGACTGAGTGCATGCAACAAAACGCACAATTTTGAGAGAGACATTGATTTTCTCTAGGGTATACATGTACTTAGGAAAGGGCCTCGCGATAGAGGTATATGAAATTTGGTGGAATATCAAGACATCCGGCCGAACGCTACTAGCGTACGTAGTCATCGTCCACTCTTCCCGTGGGTCGTGTGAATAGGACACTCTGTGAAAGGCATCCTACTGGTCACTATCGGCCACGTGATAGTTCTAGATGAGTAGACATCCGATGACCACGTCCACTTAGATTCGCAGCTGTGCCTGAACATACGATGGAGACCTAATGACGACAACAAAGAACTCGTCAGAGCAGTCACCAGTCACCAGCCAGACGTAGGATCGAATAGACTTCAGCAAATAGACTTGAAGGTTATCGTGTCCGGTGTAAAGCAGAACTCTACTACGCTTGGGGTCTATTTGCTCACGTATATCTACTTTTCAATCTTGATAGTCATCTTCACCCTGATATCTGTCACGGTCAAGAGCGAAATCCTAAAGAAAGCGGCACCATCCGAGGAAGGATTGAAGCGAAATTAGAAAAAGAAAAGAAACCAAATCCGGGGTTTTTGACATACATTTTCTTATAGGAAAATGACAGATATAGAAGAAAAGAAGCAGAGAAACAAGGCACTTGTCTGTCGACAAAGTCGGGCACACTTCCCTGATTCTCTTCTACAGTACAACCGAAATCCAGACCGTCTCCACCTTGTCATCTCGGCCTTTCGGCCTTAGTGACTCACTGCTGAGACACCACAGTCCTCTCGCCCCGATTGTACCCCGAAAGCACTTCTTGAAGCTGAAGCTATAAAATCTGATTAAATCTGCACCCGAAGATATAAACAAGGTACAATTCGGCAATCGAACCTGTTCGACAACTCACTTCATCCCCCCTCGGAACGGAAGCGGATAAGAACTGAGCCCGCCGCGGAAGTGATCCTCGCCGTACCCCACGCTGCCCCACGAAGCTCAACCTTGAAAGTCGAAAGACGGCGGGACCTCAACGTCTCCTTTCTCACTCTCGAAACATCTTGAAAAGGGCAATCGCATCATGTCCGGCGTTCGCGTAGCATGGATTGGCCTCGGCAACATTGGCCGGGTGAGTCCACACTATACACCGTCAACACGTACGTCACCGGCACTAACTCCGAATGTCTTCCCACTCCGCAGGGCATGAGCAGCAACATCGCCCAAAAGGGCCCGCAATCCAGCCTCATCCTATACAACCGCACGACCTCCCGCGCAACGGCGCATGCCGAAAAGCTCGGCGGCAACGTCACGGTGGCAACCTCGCTCACCGATGCCGTCCGCGCCTCCGATCTAATCTTCACCTGCGTGGGCGATGACCTGGCCATCGACGCGATCACTCAAACCATCCTCTCCGACACAGACACCGACCTCTCAACCAAGACATTCGTCGACTGCTCAACCGTGCACCCGGACACATCGCGCCGCACCGAAGCCGCCTACGCCGCCCGCGGCGCCAGCTTCGTCGCATGCCCCGTCTTCGGCGCGCCCAACATGGCCGACGCGGGCCAGATGATCGTCGTCCCCGCGGGCAAACAATCGGCCATCGCCAAGGCAAAGCCCTTCTTCGAAGGCGTCGTGGCCAAAGCCACGATTGACCTGTCCTCCGGCACGGGCGACGACATCGACGTCGGCCGCGCGTCCACGCTCAAAGTCCTAGGCAACACATTCATCCTCAACACGGTCGGCGTGTTGGCCGAGTCGCTGACCGCTGCGGATGCGACGGGTCTGGGGACGGGTCCGTTCCGGCAGTGGCTGGAGCTGTTTAATCCGGGGCCGTTTGCGAAGTATGCGGATCGGATGATTAGTGGGGATTATTATCAGCGGGAGGAGCCGTTGTTTGCGGTTGATCTGGCCAGGAAGGATTTGCGGCATGCGTCGAATATTGCGATGGAGGGGGGGCAGCGGATGCGGAATGTTGAGGTCACGGATCACTTTTTGCAAGAGGTCAAGGCTGAGAAGGGGGAGAAGGGGGATATTGCTGCTGTTTATGGGGCGGCGAGGAAGGAGGCTGGCTTGAAGTTTGAGAATCAGTGATCTTGGAGATGGTGTCTGTATATATGTGGATGGGAAGGAGCGGCGTTCGTTTACGTTCAGCATCAAGACCATGCATACCCGGAATGAGGATTGATTACTTCCAAACTTGATATTCTCACAAATGCCCCGACTCTACAATCTAGGCACACTAGGTCTGACTTGTCTTATTACTTTTAGGAATTAGAAGATTGGACTTGAGTCAAATCTATGGTTCAAAAGCCATATTCATTGGTAATTCGACTCCGATTAGGACGTCGTAACAAAGTGGTGAATCGATATACACACGGAAGAATCATAGACTAAAAAATACATAACAGGCCATAGCCAGTTGTCCGAACTTTTCCTTGGCAGAGCCGGCAATGCAGAGACAAACCACCTATATCACTCGCCGCAGATCTACTGCTGCTCCGGGATCTCGGTAGGCTCGTCGTCGTGCTGGTGCGCCTCAGCACCTTCCTTGGGCTCGGGCACAGCGGGGCCGTGCAGGTCGGCAACGATGCCCTCGGGAGGAACCCAGCTGGAAGACTTCCAGGGCTTGACGTGCAGGACGTACATGGTGTCGACTTCCTCGAGGGTGCGACCTTGAGTCTCGTTGACGAAGAAGAAGACCACCCAGATGGCAGCGAAGCAGCAGGCAGCGAAGACGTAGCCGTAGCTGAAGTCAATGGAGCTGGAGATGAAGGGAGTGAAGAAGGAGATAAGGAAGTTCCAGGTCCAGTTGGCGGCGGTAGCGACACCCATGCAGGTAGCACGGTAACGGAAGGGGTACATCTCACCACAGATGGCCCAGACGATGGGGCCCCAGGTGGTGGCGAAGCCGACGATGAAGAAGCAGGTGAAGACGATCATGGCAACACCGGCCGGGTGGGAAGAGGGGTTGACGTGGAGAACCTCGTGGCCGACAGAAGCCCAGATCATGAAGCAGACGAAGCACCAGGCAGCACCGGCCATGAGACACTTGCGGCGTCCATAATGCTCAACAATGTACAGGCCGGGCAGAGTCATGCCGAAGTTGACAGCGCCCAGGATGATCTGGGTCACGTACGAGTTGCTCAGACCAACACCCTGGAAGATGGAGGTACCGTAGTAGAAGATGAAGTTGGCACCGGTCAGCTGCTGCAGGGACTGCAGAGCAATGCCGAGCATGGTACGGTAGAACATCCGGGGACCGGTGAGAACCTCATGCCAGGGGGCCTTGCCCACAGCGAGCTCCTCATCAAGTTTGTTCTTCATATCAGCCATCTCCTGGGCAACGACGCGGTGGTTGCGGGGAACACCGTAGAGCTTGGCCATGACCTCGCGAGCCTCCTCGACACGGCCGTGACGGTAAGCAAAGCGAGGCGACTCGGGCAGGAACAGAGTGCCGACACCAAGGATGAGGGGCCAGGCGAAGCCAATGCCCATGGTGATACGCCATGAGGCAGTGGAGTTGATGCGCTCGGTACCGAAGTTGATGATATAAGAGATGAAGATACCGAAGGCAACGAAAAGCTGGAAAGCGCTGACCATGGCACCACGGACCTGGCGAGGAGCGGACTCTGACTGGTACATGGGGACAACGCTCGACAGAGCACCGACACCCAGACCCATGACCCATCGGCCGAGAGCGATCTGGTACCACTTGTCGGTGGTGGCGATCTGCACAATGATCCCCACCATGTTGACCAGGGCCCAGAAGGAGATGGAGAACTTGCGGCCGATGCGGTCCGCGATGGGGGCAGCCACCAGGGCGCCAATCATGGTTCCGATAGAGAGCTATAGGAAGTTCAATTAGTTGAATGGATCCTTAGACGGGTTGTAAACTTGGCAGGTGTGACATACCAGGCCAACGATGAGACCGTTGCGAACATTGCTGAAGGCGTATTCACCGGTGGCAGCGTTGTACTCGGCGAAGCGCCTCTTGAAGTCAACCATGGTGGTGAAACCCGAGATTTGACCTGCGGCCGAGTCAGTGAGCATGCACCGATTGGACTGGATATCCAGTGCCGTGGGATGGGGCGTGTTACGCCAGCTTACCAGTTGAGTAACCGAAGATGAAGCCACCCATTGAGACACACAGACCCAGGATGAACGACCGCCAGGTCAGGTACTTGACGGGGCTATCATCGATGATGCCCTCATCCTTCTCCACGGTCGAGTCAGCCCGAGCAGGAGTCGGGGCCTGCGAGGAGAACCGAGACTCCTGGCCGGGCTTGAACCGGGCCATGAGGTTTCCAATACCCATTGTGGATAGACCGGTCTAGATGACAAGACGCCGGGCAAATGGGGTAAAGATATGATGGAGTTGAGAGGGAGGAATGAAGAAAGAAGGGGAAAAGAAAAAAGAGGCAGGAAGGAAAGGCCGAATAAATACGACCATCACACGGAGAATCGGCTTCCCCCTTGGGGTACCATGGCAGGCACAATGGGGGCCCGGATCTTGAGTCCCACGTTACCGGAATGGGGCGGAGGAAATTTCATGCTTGACTCCATTGATCTCGTTCTCCATAGACTATGCAGGGGACTCCATGGGCAGCGCATTCTCCGTACTGTTTGGACTTGGAGGGATTCATGCGGTGGAGAAAGGGTGGAGAAGAGACATTTCGAAGCCCTCCAGCCCGCGAGGCCTAATGAACATGACCACGTGAGGTGACGACAATTTGTTTTGCGATGTGTGATTCTAAGTTTGATGAGATTTCTATGAGATGTCTACTATAGTGAAGTAAAACAACACACCGGGACGTAGCTTATGGAATTATAGTTTGGTTTCTCGTGATGCCACTGAATTGATATGGCGATCGAAGCATTATACAATCCATACTCCAAAATCCCACCTTGGGGACGGCAATTCAAACCGGCTGCCACTTGCATCTCCAAAAGAATCAATGTCTCGGGAGAAACAGGCGAGTGACCAGCCGGAAGGAAACTACAAAGAGATTCGTTGGGATGTCTCCCGCATGCTGGCATCATAGCCGAGCTTCCACGCCACCTTCTAGAAAACTGCGCGATGCGGTAAAAGCTGGGTCTGGCTCAGCGAATGAGAACGACGTGCCTGGACGAGAACGGACGGGCTCCGTGGGTACGTTGAGATCGGGTAGAGTCGATGACGGAGAACGAAATCATCATTGGGCCTGGTTAGGTAAGAAAAGATGGCACGATGGGCAACTAAACCGAGCGCCAGCGCGTCATTGATAAAGAAGAGTAAGCCATGATTTCTAGAGTATGGAGGGTGCAAACTAGATGAATTTTTAGTAGTATATCTAACTACCAGTGAATTACGCTCTGTAGATGCCTTGTATCTAGTATCTACCAACCCTTCATCCATAGCATTGAAGCTTTTCATAGAGAAAGTGAACAGGGTAAGACTTTTACTCCAATATTGAACAGTGCATTCCAGGGCCGCCGCTGAAACGCAGTGATTTTGGTACATAATCATGGTGATTCTTGCATGAGAAAAAAATCTTTTACTTTGTAGTGGGGCAACGTGGATTCTGCATTGCAAAAAGGCTGGTGCCCGAGCCGGTCTCAGACTCGACGATCGCTCAGCAACACAAGCTTGGCTCGATGAGGTAGCTTCTCCAAAGTGACACACTCTTTCGCAGCATTTTTCCAAGGCAATATACACATATGCCTAAATTCCATCATTCTCTTGGGAATGAGCCCCCTTTATATACCAGCGTTCGGAGCTGATTCAGACTGCCGTGTGCGTACACGATGCACTGATAAGAGGGTGGACTGAATAGATGCACCGGTGGGACACGTTGCTCAGCCCATAAGTGGGCTGACCCACTCCTCGGTGAGCCGTCGCGCCCTCGGGCATCTCCCGCGCAGAGATTTGCGATAAGGTCCACTCTTAAACCAAATCGGTATACCGAGTGTGCCATCGGCTCGGGATCTTTTTTGCAGGATGCCAGCTCGCCGATGAGAAACCGTTTACAAGAGGTCAGATTACGATTCATTAGGAGCCTTCGGTAGTTATCCATAAAAACTACCTAATGATAAAGCAGAATAAAAATATAAAGATAAAAATACAAAAAGAAAGGAAAAGGAAAAAATCGAGAGAGAAAACAAAACATGAAGAAGCAGAGAATGGCGGTCGATGCCAGGAAAATAGTGTGGGCGGATATTGAAGAAGGCCCTGCGCTTACTGCGACTTAGGGGCCGGGCGCTCGGGAATCCGGACGATGGGCGGATGAACTGCGTCTAAATCCTAGTCAGTTCACTTCGACAAGACGCATCAAAGAACAAAATGATATGATTCCATCTTACCTATATCCAGGTCATCATCTGGACCCGGGCCACGAGTAAGCTAGACAGCGGTAATCTCAGCGATTTCCTGCTATACTCGAGTAATAAGCTGCTCCTATTTTCTGACCAACCGCAACCGGTTAGTCTTCTCCTTCTCTAGATCGGCGTCCCCCATCTTCTCGAAGTTGGGTTTAGTTCTCATCCGTTTTACTAACTCTACTCTATTATTAGCTTATATATACTAATAATATAGGAGTGATAGGAGTGCTGGGAGTGCTGGGAGTGCTGGGAGTGCTGGGAGTGCTGGGAGTGCTGGGAGTGCTGGGAGTGCTGGGAGTGCTGGGAGTGCTGGGAGTGCTGGGAGTGCTGGGAGTGCTGGGAGTGCTGGGAGTGCTGGGAGTGCTAGGAGCGCGGATTATAATAGTGAACTTACCCGAAGGGCCAGCAGGGGAGCCCTCCTCGGAGGCGCGCTCCTTCCCCTTCATAGATAAAGGGGCCGGGGCAACGGGGGCAGGCTACGCAACGCGGGGGGCAACGCGCGGGGCGACACGCTAGGCAGCCTAGGTAGCAGCAGCAGTAGCGGCAGTGACCGCCTTAACCAGCCGACAGTTACCCTCAGCGTGCTTATGATAGCATAGTATGCATAGCTATATATACGTATTAGTGAAACAGTGTGGTCAGGCTGCCGAGGATAGGCATAATAAGGGTGGGTATGGTAAGGATAGGCATAGTAAGGATAGGCATGATAAGGATGGGTATGATAAGGATGGGCATGGTGAGGATGGGCATGATAAGGATGGGCATGATAAGGATGGGCATAATGAGGATGATGATGAGGCTACTCAGGCTACTCAGGCTACTCAGGCTACTCAGGCTACTCAGGCTACTCAGGCTACTCAGGCTGCTCAGGCTGCTCAGGCTGCTCAGGCTGCTCAGGCTGCTCAGGCTGCTCAGGCTGCTCAGGCTGCTCATGATGCCCATGATGCCTAGGCTGCTAACGATAGAGATAATAATGATAAGGAGGAGGAGGAGGAGGAGGAGGAGGAGGAGGAGGAGGAGGAGGAGGAGGAGGAGTTCTTCTTACCTCGAAATCGGGCATGATGACTATCCTTTTTTTTTCAAAAAAAAGAGGTTAGGCAATGATAGGGGAGATGATGAGAAAGGAAAACCGAGAGGGGATGAAAACAGAAACGCGTGTGGCTCATGTGAGGATATTGCCCTAAACGTGAGCCTACCTCATCGGGCAACAGCAACCTAGGCGGTATCATGCTCTTTTCTCAGTTCTCTGAGCCTGACTTGTGATCGGCTATAGCTCTTACAATCGATCACATTTTGAGGACCATAAACTGCTTATTGAACCCTAGAGACTTTGTGCTTGGGATTTATGTATAAAGCCTATATCTCGGATCTTTTCATGGCTACGTTCGACTGGCCTCCTCATCTTAACACGCTTGAACTTAAGCGCTGCAAGAATCTAGATACACCAATTCTCGAGGGGATTCTACACAATAAACAGCAAAGTCGATCTCGGATCGCTTGTCAACGTGTTGTATCTTGGCAGTCTCGTCCACCAGAGCTCCAGCAGTGACATCACGCCTTCTAAGTCGTGTTAAGGAGGGGCTGATCTACTTTTCTCGAAATGCCGAAAGCTAGAACACCTGGATCTGAGTCTAGTTCTCGGTGGCGCAATCGAGTTCCCACAGCTCAAGAAGACTGTTAGCAACCTCCCAAAACTTTGGATGCTCAAGTTACCCTCCTCTATAGGGATCACTCGCGTTAACAGCTCGGTTAGGGAGTGGCCGCAGAAGCTTACTTCAATGACTGTTGGAGGGGTCCTCGATCCTCAAATCATGGCTACGTTCGACTGGCCTCCTCATCTTAACACGCTCGAACTTAAGCGGTGCAAGAATCTGGATACACCAGTTCTCGAGGGGATCCTCCGCAACGAACAGCTTTCGGAAAAGCTTGCAACTCTTCACGTACACAAAGACAACGCGAACATGTTCTCGGCTTCCAGCGAGACTAACGTCCTCTACTCTCTTCAGAGACTTACCTACCTCAAAATCCCCGTCGAGCACTTTACCTTTTCGGAAGATCTTCAATAAGGGTTGTGCCAGAATCTCCGGAATCTCTAGGCCCTAGGCATTAGAGAAAGCTCCTTTCCCTACATCGAAGATGTCTACCAAAGATCGATGAGGGGATCTGGAAGCATGTTGACGAGAGCTCAGACGACGGACTTGACAAGCTGGCCATTGAAGACTTGGGAATCTACACCATCGATGATGATCCTATGTTTTAACACTCCGGAGCCGACTGGTTGAGTGATTTTTTTTGTGTCGGATTCTATAGCAAAATACCCCAGTCAGCGTTTGTTCGTGCTTTCTGAGGTGTATTAATCCGTTATTGGAAATGCAATACTCAGAAGCTGGAGGGCATAAGGGATTCACTTTGACAAACCTAGCAATCCGTTCCCACGCTATAGCTCGGTGTCTCTTTGCACTTGGTATATTCTGCAGTCTTGTCTTTAGCTTGAGTCAGAGTCATTCGTTTTTCTTTAGAGGGCACTGCATGTGCTGGACAGCATCAAATGACATAGTTCCGCAGGCCTGAGTCTCCAGGTGTTTGAAAAGGTCAGTCAAGCCGACAAAGGCCTTGGTGCAGTCACCAGATCTGCCAGGGCATCTGTAAACTCTGGGGTTTCGCTTCTTAGGGTGATCCATAGTATACTGCAAGTGTGCCTGGAGCTGCAGGGGGGAATTAAAGACCCGAAAGCACGTGAAGCATGTGTATCCTTCGTCGATCTCTGGACTCGCCTCCGCAAGATGACCGGTAGTGAGCCAAGCGGGCTGGGGGTTGACGAGGACTCCGGCGTCATCGCAGTTTCGAAGAAGCCAGAGGATGCTGTGGTGGTTCAGGCCCGGGGCTTGCGGGCAAATTCCGTTCTCGAGGTGCGACATCAGGATACTGGTCTTCTCGAAAGCGCAACCGCAGAACGGGCAAAGGGTCGTGAAGGTTCGATGGATACCAGAAGTGAGGTACTGTAGAAGATATGCCAATATAACATGCTGAGCTGCCCACTGCATCAACCAACAGAGTAGGGAATACTCTAGAGAATCTCTTAATGATCATTATAACCATTTCTTACGCTTTAGACTATCAAATTTCTGTGTCCAATGGCTATAAAATTGCATTTATATTATAGGGGAAACTAATTTACGCGGGGAGCGAGCGTGACCGGTGGTTAGGTGCCGAGAGCCTGGGACCTAAGTGAGGTGAAAGTGAGACTCGCGACCTCACGTCTCTTTCTTCCCTCAGACCAGTTCACGTCGGAATCCAGCAGTATAGCCACCTATACAGGCTTATATACCCGATCGTCAACTCGTCTTCAACATGTAGGTTTATCAGAAGAAGGGAGGTAAGCGCATTCGGTACTCTTCTAAGCGGATCAATGACTATCTGAAGCCTTCTTAGCAGGATGATGGCTCAGAGCAACAGGATGCCCCCGAAATTGGCTCTTCCACTGAGCAGCACGGCGGCCCTGTAACTGGCTCCTCGACGATGACTCGATCGAAGAAGAGGCGCCGCCTAGGCGATATTAACGAAGCGAGCCCTAATCTGCCCGTCGACACTGATACCCGCAGCGGTAAAGTCCAGACTAGAGTATATGCTAGTGGAGCATATACTCAGGACAATATCGACATAACTGATGGCGATCACCTTCAAGGTCACGAATCGTCGTCAGATCCCGAGAATGTCACCAATAGTCGGCGTGATCTCACGTCCGAAGGCAACACTGATCGGATCAAAGGACACGATTCGATGTCGGGTGATCCCAACAGAGCACATGCTCACGACAATATCGACACAATTGATGGCGATCGCCTTCAAGGTCACGAATCGTCGTCAGATCCCGAGAATGTCGCCAATCTGACCCACTCGTCGGTGAGCCGTCGCGCCCTCGGGCATCTCCCGCGCAGAGATTTGCGATAAGGTCCACTCTTGAACCAAATCGGCACACCGAGTGTGCCATCGGCTCGGGATCTTTTTTGCAGGATGCCGGCTCCGATGAGAAACAGTTCCTATATCCAACACAACTACCAACGATCTTATACAATATACTGCCTTATGTCTATAGCTATCATTATAGTATACAAAGGCATTTTCTAATTTTATCTTCCAATTTCATTTGCCAGTTCATTGCCCGAAGGAGCTGTACTGTACAGCTGCTGATCTACACGAGTCACGCCGAGGCCGACGGGCAACTCGGGATGGATGATCCCAGCAGAACGGCAGGCCGAGCCAATTCCCCTGGCATGTATCTCCGAGATAAGGCCGTTGTCCATCATGATTGGATTGGATGAAGGAGACCCCGTGCAGGAAGCACGCCATGATTTAGGAAGGAGCGTGAGAGCCCGGCCCACCATGTGCCCCTTTTTAGGAATTTTTTTCTTGGTTTATTTTGGGTAGAGGTCTGATAATCGGTTAGCGTCAGAGAATTCCTAGGCGAGTTCATAAGTTCAGTGCAGATCACGGAAGGGGCTTGTAGGTGGAGACTTGGCATTACCATTCCTCGAGAGGTGCAGAGTGATTGTGATCCTGGGGACCGGACCTTCATCGGCAATGCCATAGTTCTGCAAAGTTTGTTGCTTCTAGGAAGTTGCTTGGTGATTGACCGTGACTGACAGCACTTGCAGGGGACACTGCCAACTATGTTGGTCAAGTGTGTGCCATGAAGAATTGCAGCGCCTTTGCAAGGGTGCTCATCTGACACTGTAGCTGCTCACTGACGCACGTTCAGATCAACGTTGGCGACAGCCTCTATGACAGCAGTGTTGATTTCACCACTGCAGGTATTCAGCGCTTCCAGGAAACCTGGGTTAACATGTACAAAGAGGGTGTTTTTGAGTATGCCCCGTGGTACAACGCTCTGGGCAACCATGACATCGTCCCAGGCTGTTGACTTTCAAGGTTGCTCCCAACTATGATGACCGCTGGTACTTTGTAAGTCTTCCCCATCCATTTCTGAGTAATGAAGCTGAGGGCTAACGCAAGTGCAGGGAACAGACCAGCTCCCATACTACACCTATGGCCTGAAAGGTGCTGGCTGGACAGCCACTTTTGTGGTCTTGGACTCGGACTGCTTTATCACAGCATACCAAGCAAACACCTCTTTTTACCAGAATTCATACACTGCTGTGTGCTACAAGGACACACAGACTCAGATCAATTTCCTGGAGAACTCATTTGCAAACTCCAAGGCTGACTGGAAGATTTTACACATACACTATCCCTACATCTCCTCAGGATCAAATAACACTGAGCTTGCACCTGTCACTGCAATTTTGGAGAAGTACAAGGGCATCACCGTTATGGGACATGACCACTGTCTTGCTCACTACTACTACAACAACAACACCAACTACATCCTTACTGGTGCCGCAGGCTACCCATAGGGCGGTGACTGCAACAATGGTGTTGCCCTGGGGCCATTTGCAAAATACCTAGGTGCGAATAACGAGACTGCGGCGAGTGGATTTGTGACCATGGATATCAGCAAAGCAGGCATCAATGTTAAATATTACGCCCGTGACATGCAGCTCCAATATGGCGATCTCTACCCAGTGAAGAACGACCTGAAACCGTCGTATTCCTTCAAGATTACCGAGCACTCGATCTAAGCAGTTACCGATCTAGGACCTTGAAAGGTTTCAGTATAAAACTGTGTGTGTAAGTAACTAGAGGGGCAGTGTGTGTACTTTGCGGGATTTGTCGCAGGCATCCATTTTTTCATCCGGTATCCGCAACCGCGGTGCTTTAAACAAGCGCTTGTATAGAGAATGTGTGACGACCAGATCGGACTTGGATCAGTCATACTATTGTTATTTCCAGTCTCATCATAGCCACCATCTTCCATTTAACTTTCTGATTTGATGTAGTGCCGCAGGCAGATAGTCAATTAGATTTCATTCCTTTTAGGCTGTGTCATTATATAGCCTTATCTATATATATTATATTCTTCCTTTATTAATTAAACACCTAGGTAAGGGGCATGTCGAACCTATGCCAGAGATCTATCATCAGGATAATTAGCCGGTATAAGCAGTTAGTGACTACGGTTACCGAAACCTTCTCGTATTTAGTAATAAAGAAGTTACGGTAAGCTAGCTATTTAATTAAGGCTATATTAATAGGTAGAAATAGTCTACTATCTTCCGTGTTTCAGCTCGTTGATCGGGTGCTGTTCGGGATGGAGTAGATGGTTTGGTTTTGAATCCATTTGCAGCGTGACAGCGTCCCGCCCAGGTGGTGGATCAACATACGTTAAAAAGATACGTTCCTGGTTTACGGGACTGTATTCGGGTCTCTTTACATCTCTTAGGCGATTAGCCGCGAGTAACATGGTTTAAAGTTTAGATTGGTGGAGTCATCGGAGCACAGCAGACGGCACTCCCTCATAACCCGAAACAGGACAATCGGCTCGAATCAGATATCGTCGGGTATGTTAACCGAGCTCGATGAAAAGAGGACACTGGAAATCCACCCGACACCCAGACATTCACTGATATGTTCTCTTATCGTATTCCCCACAACTCAGCCCAGATAGATCCATCCCCGGATTTTCCAGAATTTGCGGGGACCAACATGACAGGCGAGGCTCACCCCGCAGCTCGTCCTCGCGCTGATTTCTGATGCTATCCTGACTTGAATTAATTTTGTTGAGACAACGATCGGATATATATATTCGGTGATCTTTTCTCGCGTTTGAGCCAGGCTCCGGAATCCTTACATGTCATTGATTCCTCATATTCTCCCGTTGGCATTGCCTTGAATTTAGAGCGCTTCAGCCAACATGCCTGCAGCCTTGATGCTTGAGCATGTCCCCCCGTTCTCTCATCTGAGAGAGAACGGCCTTACCTGGAGCATCGCGATTTGCTCTGCATTCGGTGAGATCAGTTCATTGATGCTTGTCAGAAGCGCATTTCTCGTCTGACTACTCTCTCTACCAGCTTTCACCCTCTTCGGATATGACCAGGGTGTGTTGGGTGGGTTGACAACCCAACCCTCGTTTCTGAGTGCCATGGGAGTGAGTGATTGTAGATAATCCTACCCTGGCATACGCTCCGGCCTAACCATGATACAGAATCCGACTCCTACTCAGCTGGGTCTGATCGCAGCCATCTATGACATCGGGGCTTTCGTGGGTGCGGTTCTAGCAGCCATCTTTGGCATGATGACGGGTCGTCGCTGGGCGATTGTAATCGGTTGTGTACTTGTTACCGCCGGTGCTGCAATCCAGGCGTCCGCGAACGGTATGGGCCACATGATTGCTGGTCGTATCATAGCTGTGAGACCTCTTTTGTTCCCACATTTGCGAAGGGGGTCTAACTGAGAAATTTTAAAGGGAATTGGAAACGGCATCAACACCAGTACCATACCAACTTGGGTCAGCGAAACAGCGAAACCGCATCATCGCGGGTCCCTTGTTGCAACTCAGCTGTCAATTGTAGTCCTCGGCTTATTCTTCGCTTACTGGCTGGACTACGGTTGTGTGAAGCATCTCACAGGTGGCGTCGTTTGGAGGCTTCCCATTGCCATGCAGGCCGTCTTCTCCGTATTGACGCTGTTCACGATCGTCTTCCTGCCCGAGTCTCCACGTTGGCTCTATGCCAAGGGGCTGACTGCAGAAGGCGATCTTGTAATTTCTCGCCTCAAAGGCATTGCGTTGGACGATCCTAAGGTTGCCTCTCAGCGGGAGACTATACTCGAGGTCGTCCGGCTGGAAGAGAGTAATGCATCAACCGGACTCAACTGGAAACACATTATCTTCGATCCGACGGACATCAAACCGACACGACGAATCGTTCTGGGAGTCATGCTTCAGTTTCTTCAGGTCTTCTCGGGAATCTCGCTGGCTGTATACTATCTCAATATCCTCTTTGAGAAGAGTCTGAAGTTTGATTATGAAAAGGCTGCTCTTCTGTCTGGCTTCAACACCTTCATTCTCTGGATTGGGACATTGCCGCCCATCTGGCTGGTCGAGAAGTTTGGTCGTCGCCAGGTGCTGATGTTTGGCTCGATCACCATGGCCATGTCCATGATCACGTTCACCGTGTGCGTTGCTGTTGGGAATCATACTTCGGCCTATGTCGGTGTGGTGGCTATCTATGCCTATATGTTCTTCTTTGGGCTTTCCTGGCAGCCAGTGTAAGCTTTCAATTCTTTTGTCTTCGGGAGCATGTATATTCTGCTGACACCTTTCTCCCGCAGTCCCTGGATCTATCCACCAGAAATCACACCGCTGAGACTGCGTCACGTCGGTGCTGCCGCTGCAGCAGGGTCAGAATGGATTTTTGCTTTCACTGCAGGTCAGTAACTCAATAATTTGCCATCACCCCACGCAGCGCGTTTCCATATGGTACTAAAGTCGGTAAACAGTCATGGCCGGTCCTGTCGCAATTGCCGCCGTTCCCTGGCTGATGTATTTCATCTTCTCCGTATGTACTGTCTTTGCGGTGCCGTTCGTCTACTTCTGCGTTCCCGAGACACGAGGACTGTCCCTCGAAGAGCTCGATTTTGTCTTCCAGGAGGGTCCAGCTCGCACCTCGGGAAAGAGAAATCGCGCGGAACTCCGACGCCGCCTTGCTGCTGGTGGAGGTGCCGATGCAGAGGCTTCGGGCGTGGCTGCCCGCCATATCCAGCATGCTCAGGGGCACTCGACTCCATCTGCCTCTGAAGATGAAAAGGCGGGGGAGATGCAGCATGTTGATCTGGTTCAGAAGGCTTGAATTTGAGCTCTTGCCATTGAAGAGTGCTCTTCGGTGAATCTCTCGCTGCATAAACGTTCTGGATTAGCTTATCTGTGCTACAAGAAATGTGCGCGTTTCCTGCTGCTTCCATGCAGGGGTGCAACCAGAGGAATGCGATTGTTTTGTTCTGGCTAGAATCCATCCGGGCTAATTTCCTCAGTATATCCTGTAGGTTCTTTACATATGACAAATGAAACATCCGATTTAGTACATATAGTAGGCGTCCATACTTTGTTTTCTCTCGATAATGCTATATCTAGACCTGAAAAGCCACTTTGCAATATCAAACACATCCCGCCATGCCGTGTAACCTGATTGCCAGAAAACACCACATGGGATCGGTCTCTGGAGTTGAGTCAATTTCCTGGTTCTGCTCCCTCTTCCTCGCTGCGGTCAGCCATCAACTGAGGCTTAAACAATGGTGACCAGAAAAAGCAAGACGGATCCAGAAATTCGACTGAAAATCCTGAAGGTTGCCCAAAACACGATTCCCTAAAGAACTCAGAAGAATTCTCACTGGCGTCGACGTGATCTTGTCAAGACGAGTTTGGCAAGAATAGCCTTCTGTCCAATCCATGTATCCCGTAATTGGACAATTCTGCCTGAGTAAAACCTAGTGCTTTTTTTTTCTTCCTCATAGGCTCCTTTTAGTCCCATACGGGGAGTTGAGCATATCTTGGAATCGTAGCTAACTTGACGTCTGATTGCATGAGAACCGCCTAGATCCGCGGGGGAACCCCAATCATGGGTCTATAATGCGGGGGAATAGATCGACCTAGAGTACAAGGAGAGTACGTAGTTCCAGAAAGCGTCTTCAACTGCTCGGCTGCAATTGCCGCAAATGCCGAAGCGGCATCTTGCGACGCAAGTGGAAAATGTCCCGAAGGAACCGGCGTGGGGGCAGAGCAAGTAAAACCCCAAGACCGAAGAGCCTTCCATGAGACATTTATTTATATGTTTGCCAATGCTCTTGAGCTGATGTTCCTTCCTGAATGTATGACCTCGGACCTGTCGTATTCCAAGCATCATGTCTGTCACACCCTTCAAGGTAAGCTAAACCGATGCCGAATTTCAGCTTCGCAGCGAGACACTGATGATGTCGTCTTCTTTGACAAGCTGATCAAAGTGACTGACTAACGGTTCCAACTTGCCAGATCCACATCCCGGATTCCGAGCTCGACCTCCTCCAACGCAAACTCCAGCTCGCTCGTCTTCCCACGCACATTGCCAACGAGCAGTGGGCTGAAGACAATGGCGTCACCGTGAACAAGATCAACGAACTGGTCCAGTTCTGGCGTACCGCCTACGACTGGCGAAAAGAAGAAGCTCGCTTGAACCAATATCCGCAGTTTAAAACCCCCATCACCGTAGACGGATTTGGAGAGCTGGAGGTGCATTTCGTGCATGCCAAGTCTTCCAAACCAAACGCCATCCCGTTGCTGTTTCTCCATGGGTGGCCGGGTAACTTTGCGGAGATATACAAAGCAATTCCAGCGCTCAACGAGGCCGGCTTCGATGTGATCTCGCCCTCGCTTCCCGGGTATGGGTTCACGTCTTATCCGGACAAGGCTGGGTTCAAGCACGTACAGCACGCGGAGGTCATGCACAAGCTCATGCAGCGATTGTCGTATAATCAATACGTCGTTCAAGGAGGCGACTGGGGAGCATTTATCGTTCGCTGCATCGCAATCCTGTATCCTGATCACGTCAAAGCTTTGCATACGAATATGGTCTGCTAGCATCTCTTCCCCTTCCATGCTTGAGACTACGACTAACCCGAGCTTCAACCAGGTAATGATGGGTACACCGGACTTCCCCAACGGTGAGCCCAAATACACTGAATTCGAAAAGGCGTGTCTCGCGCGCAACAAGTGGTTCTCAGAGACTCAATCCGCCTACTTGCTGCTCCAAGGCAGTAAGCCCCGCACGTTGGGCTTCGCGATGCACGACTCACCCGTCGGTATGCTGGCCTGGATGGCCGACAAGCTCTTCATCTGGTCCGATTCCTATCCCTGGACGCCAACGGAGCTGATCACCTGGTCCCTGCTGCACTACTTTCCCGGCCCAACAACCGCCATGCAAATGTACTATGAGAACAACCCCCAGGAGATGGCTAAGGGGTTGCAGGCCAACAATTATGTCAAGTGTCCGACAGCTGTGAGCGCCTTTCCCAAGGAACTTGGCATCATGCCGCGAAGTTGGGCAGAGAAGCAAGCTAATGTTGTGTTCTGGCGAGAACATGTCAGCGGCGGGCATTTTGGAGCGTATGAGAAGCCAGAGGACCTGGCGAGGGATTTGATTGACTTTTATGGCTCAGTTTGGAATGCGTAAATATGTTTTGAAGTGGAAATGCGAAGTATATAGATCACTCAGAAACCTATGATGACTACATCTATTTCAGAACCCCATTGCGGGCACAGGCACAATCTGGTTATAGCTCCATCTTCCACCTAATTGTGCTTTCGCCATTTTCTGTTACATTTTAAAAGGTAGACATCACGAGCGATGAAATGTTGTCATTGATGAATCTAAAGACGAGGAGTTGCATACAATCTTCATGGTCTCCATCCTAGAAAGAACAGAGAAACTAAGCTGACAGAAAGGAATACCAAGTGCAAGGAAACGTGCAGAACAGCGCTTTGAATATCAACGATTCATGTTCTTCTCCTTTCCACTTCTCACAAATCCTACGGGAGGCATTTGCCACGCAACCTGTCCACCCTCTACCAGAACATTCCTGAGGTCATTGAAAATCTTCGTATCCTTCTCGTCGCTGTCACCACCTTGTTTCCTCCTCTCGACGGCCTTCCACGTCTGCAGCAGCGTCTCCAACTCTTCTAAAGAGCTACAGCCAGCACACGTCGTCCCCTTCCATCCCAAACTGTACCTCAATGCCACATCCGCCAACCTCTGATGATACATCTCCTCCACATACTCCGATGCCCTCTCACAAGCAGTTTTCAATCCCACCGAGGCAGGGTGCCAATCCGGCGC
The DNA here is from genome assembly GCA_024706585.1 of Penicillium simplicissimum. NCBI lineage: Eukaryota > Fungi > Ascomycota > Eurotiomycetes > Eurotiales > Aspergillaceae > Penicillium > Penicillium simplicissimum. The sequence goes on from JAMZTW010000061.1 coordinate 543,244, forward strand.
TGGCTCTTTACGCAGCAAGCCCATCGAAAGCGGCGATCCATTGATGATATGCTTAATGCCAAATTCCCGGAACCGTGCTTCATACTCCGCCAACGTGTTATTCTGCAAGTTGTAGTGGCAATAGCTGAACAAGACTTCGGGCGTCATATCGGGCCCCAGCCGCGACCGAGCGGTCTTCACATGCGACAGAAGAACGGACAGGGTGTACCCGCTGAGTCCAAAGGCGCGAATGAGTCCTTCCGAGCGCAATTGAGCCAGAGCACAAGTGGCTTCGACGAATTCGTCGGCCGTTACGAACTCCGCATCGTGCAGGAGCGCGACGTCGAGGTAGCCTGTGCGGAGTCTTTCGAGGGAGCGAAGAATGCTGTGGCGGATCCAAGTTGGGGAATAGTCGAAGTCGTTGAACGATTTGCGGCCACATTTAGTGACCAGGATGTAAGAGTCGCGAGGGTGCTTGGTTCGGAGCTTGTGCAGGGCATGGCCCATGACGGTTTCTGAGTCGCCGTAGTATGGGGAGGTGTCGAAGCCTGATGTATATTGTCAGAACAGTATATCTATATGATGTCTTGAGAGACAGGTTGGTAACACTCACTATTTGCACCAGCCTCGATAGCTTGAGATAGGATAGCTTCTGCCGGTACCTGGTCGAGATCCTCATTGTAATGATGGGAGAAGACGGCGCCGCCAAGCATCAACGAAGGGAGCGGCAGCGGTGGTGACTGGAAGATAGACGGCGACATGACCATCGGAGTTCTATACTATGGGTAGCATTTGTCTCATTTTCCTGATTGACGGCCGGATCCATCGCGCAATAAAAGGCACGTCCAAGACATCTTCGCTGAAGCCGTGGTCAGAATATCCAGCTCTATGAACCACCTCGCGAAGGGGCTTCTAATGTCCCGTCCTAAATAGGAAAAACTTCGCGAAACCTCTATCTTATCTTAGTGCGGGGGTGCAAATGTTACCCGAGGCATATTGACTTCTCCTCTATGCAAACGAGCGCGGTTAACTTAACCGGTCTGCCACAATCCAACCCTAAAAACTATACAGATCTGTACCAGTGCAGTGATTACCGACATATTCTGGGGATGAACCCAGTGACCACAAGGCGATGGAAAGGCAAGGAGACCAGCGCTTGCCCTCGTCGCGGGGGCTTGCCAACAGTCTATCACGAGTGTCATGTTCCCCAGAGCTTCGATATAAGGTTCTCTACGTGACCAGCGTATATGATCTCCAATACATGCACTTGCTACTCCCTGGCGACGAAAGTCATACCTTCCTAGAGCGTAGAGCAACCTTAAGTGATATTCACCAAAGATGCTGGCCCTGCTATGTAAGTCCTACTCTTTTGACTTCGATAGGTGGCTATCGTTCGAGACTGACCATCATCATCCAGCTATCTATCTAAGCCTCGCAGCCGTGACCTGTTATGCCTTGGTCTGGCCTCTGTTAGTGTACTTCTGGGATCCGATGGGACTTCGTCGGTTTCCTGCTCCCTCCTTATGGGGTATTCCGTCCTGGGCAGGATGGTCGAACGCTTGGTTAGGTATCGTCATCGCCAAATACAGCCGATCCAAATATGTGCAGGCCGCTCACGACAAGCATGGGCCGGTCGTGCGGATCCAGCCAAACCATCTGTCCTTCATCGAGCCGGCGGCTGTGAAGGACATCTACAGCTTTCAGGCCAAGATGTTGAAAGGCGATGCGTATGAGGGCTTTTCCGACCCTGTTTGGGGCCACAACTGGAAGAGCATCGTCAACACGCCGGACAGAGAAGAGCACGCCAGAAAGCGCAAGTACATCTCCAATGCCTTTGCGCAGCGGACGGTCGTCGGACTCGATCCACTTGTCAAGCAGATCATTGGGAAGCTCAACAAGCAGCTCGATATGATCGCGGATCAATTCCCGACGGAGAAAGAGGCACACAGCCCCAACCTCTTCAAGGATGGCTGCACCAATCTCTACCGCTGGATCAATCTCTTTACGTTCGATCTCGTTGGCGAGATCTCCTTCGGAAAGTCTCTGGGTTTACTCGAGCAGGGTGACGACGTGATGGAGGCTCTTCCCTTCGACGGTAAATCGCCAACCTACAAGACCAATATCATCGACTCGTTCCAGGGAGGCAACATCTACGACTGCTTCTTTGGCACATGGCCCAGGATGTGTCACAAGCTAAAGGAATGGACGCAGTGGCACTGGAATGCTAAGAAGAACAAGGCCTTTGGCGAGTTCGTCAACATGCAAGCCCGGGACAGGATCAGGCGTCCCAGCCCTGAAGGCTTCCGTGACTTCATGTCATATTTCCTTGAGAATAACAAAGGGGAGAAGATCGATCTCCAATATGGCGAGATCTGGAGAGAAGCGAGTATCCTTCTCGCGGGTGGAAGCGACACCTCGACGTCCTCCATGACCAACACAATCTATCTTCTGTTGAAGAACCCTCGCTGTCTGAAGAAGTTGCGGGAGGAGATCGACCCAGTCCTCACGGGCACGGGAGCCGCCTCATACCATCAGGTCTGTGATCTTCCATACCTTCGAGCCGTGATTGAAGAGGCGCTTCGTGATCGACCTCCAGTAGGCCAAGGTCTGCCTCGCGCTGTTCCACAGGGCGGGGCCACTGTGGCGGGGCGATTTCTAAAAGGCAAGTTCTGTCCTTGAATTGACTGCGATGAGCGGGCACTTACTAATTCATTTGTTAATTTCACAGGCGGTACTCAGGTCTCCGTCCCCGTGTACAGCCTGCATCACAATGGCTCGATCTTCCCTGAGCCGCATGCGTTCATTCCAGAGCGCTGGCTCCCCCGCGATAACATGACGGCAGATGAGAAACAACAGCTGGAAAATCTGAAAAACTTCTGCATTCCGTTCTCGATTGGCCCGCGCGCCTGTATTGGGAGAAATATTGTGTATCTCGAGAGCTTGATGCTGATTGCGACGTTGGTGCATCGGTATGATTTTGAACTACCGTCGGAGGACTGGGAGATGGACACGCTGGAGAGGTTGAACATTAACCCTGCTGGGTTGTGGGTGAGGGTTAAGAAGAGAGATGGAATTGTTAGTTGACCCGGTGGTCAGTAGGTTTTCGTGACTTTGATCATACTTGATTCATTTCAAGTCTTGGCTTAGGTGTGGTCGTCATGACTTTCTCTTAGCGACTTCAGCAGTAAATATAGTCGGCTCGGTATGCCTGCGAGTCGATCTTGTTCTCTGCAAGCGACGATGGTGAGGTCTACAGATGCTTACGATATAGTTCATGAATTGCTTCTATTTTCCTCTTGCCCCCAATAACTGTACAGACCTGATCTTCTGGCGGTAGACCCTACTGAGCATGATCATAATGCCCTCTGATGCACCGGCCAAAATTGACAAGCGGAATCATAAAGGAGCTCCTCCGCAATGTTCAATGTGAATATAACTGTAACGATAAGACAAGAACTCTAATATATTACGGTACGATCAGGCTAAACTTATTATAGGAGGACCGATTGTAGCGATAGAAGTCGAAGAACTAGATTTCCGTGTATCGTCTCCTCGCCACATGGTGCTAAAGGGGACTTTCTGCCTCTAATCTTCCCCAATCAATTAGGAGGTCTGTCACCACAGTCTCTGTAGGCCATCCATTCTTCTTAGAATGCTCTTGGAGAAGCTCCAAGATAAGATCCTGCTCCACCCGTTCCTCAAACCACGAGCCACACGCGACGATGGCATGGGTCAGGGTCAGGCGAGCTGGGACGTCCTCTCGCTTGCCGAAACAGACACCAAGCATTTCTCGAGCATGATGCAGGACCTCATCTCTCAGCTGTCGATGGATTCGTATGTAGTCCCGTCCTGCTTTCAGACGAAATGGGTCATGGACAGCCATCAGAACCATAGCAGCGTGGTAGTATTGGATGCCGGTGACTATATTCGAGCGAATCATTAGAACGAGAGTCGGTGTACGAGATGGGGTCCTCGAGAACTTACTATGCCACGGTGAACTGAACCATATCTCAGGGAACCATCGGCCTTCGGCCATATTCCGCGGTTGGTAATGCAAAGGATCGAACCCATCCGGTTTTGACCGCCACCACCGATTGCACTTCGCTTTCATTACGGCCCATTCTTCCTGCAGTGTCATTCTTGCAATTGGAGAGTCGCCCGCTGCGGCTCTTTTGCCCTCGCTGAAACAGAGCGCGGCTACTTCCGCGACGATCCAAATCATCCATTTAGCCCAAGTACAATCGCTCGCATCTGCATCCCATGTTACGCGGCAAAGACTCAACTCAACCTTGGGTGGTCTCTGATTCACCAAAGCCATGTCAATATCTTGTCGCAGGAACGACCAGAAGCTCGCTTCATGAAGACTGCTGAGGAACGTCCCAGTGACTCCGCCGGCTCGCACGAGTCCTCGATGGGCTTGCGCGTTGACGAAGGCAGAAGAGCCAGAGAGGTGCTGCTGCGAGTCAATTCCAGCAACGGATGCATTCATCTGTTCGTACAGACGGAGGAAAATAGTGGCCACCAGGACCAACTCGTCTGTGCCTGCAACGCCACTTTGGAGTTCGTCGTCCAATCGGTGGATCAGCAGAGCTACGCTTTTTTCGTAGTATGCTTCTGCCGCCGCTGGGCTGTAATGGGACACCCGTGACAGGTGACAGGCAGAGAATGCTAGGAGAGAAGTGAGAATAATCGGATCTCGAATTGCGAGGTCTGGTACGAGGAATTGGAATGTTCGGGAGATGTCGCAGACATCGAGCTATGGGAGCAAAATGAGCATGGATAAGCGGCCGAGATAATTGAGAGCGGGTCCCTACGTACCCACTCCGCCAGGTTGTCCTGGTAATGACGAAGAAGGACTGATTGGTCATAATCTCGAACTTTCACCTTCACGTAACCATCATGAGCTCCGTTCGTAGCATCAAGTGCCGGGTCACTGGTCCCATCGTGGTGCCGGTGGTATGCGCCGACTAAAGAATGGGAAATACGAAATTCGTGAAGAGGCTCATTTGGCCAACTATAATGCGACGACGGAAGTAAAGCATCGTCAAAGCAAGCCGCAGACACTACAGGAGATGTCTGGGGATCCGCTAATTCTCTCTCGATGTGACATGTCGTCGCCGGTGGAACTGTGCTCGAATCAAGCGACGAACTTTCTGGATCGGGAACCTCGTTCCGAATAGCGTCAGACTCGTCGATAAACGTTACTGCGGGAGGTCAAATTCCTTATCCTTGAGCAAGTCAAAACAGGCTAATCCGATTCTTACAGCCTTTAGAAACCGACACCCACGGCTGGTTCTCTGCGAAGACCTGAAGTCCCTCACCCGGCGCATCTACTTCGGCACTCTCTCTCGCACTAAGGCCGTATCGAAATGTGAGACGGACATTGCGTCTGCAAGTGCGTTTACCGACTCGGCACCGTCTGCAGATCGGTTGCTCTTCGTCGCCTAACATCCCCGAATTAGCGAGTGTGGTTCGTCCATGTCTCTCATGCTAGGGCAGGGGAGTCCGTGTCCGCTACCGTACATTTCAGGTGTCGAACACGACATGTAAGACTGTGCCATAATTAGAGTGGGATGTAGCTAAGCAGGCATGCATTATGCCAACTCGATAGGACTGGACTCACCATCCGGTCCGACTCCTCCCCCTGCTGGAAGACATCTGGAGTCAGTCCAGCAAAGGATTTGGCCCTCTCTGGACTCTCTCGCAAATTAGTCCAAGAATTCTTAGAAAATGCTAATACTCCCCAGCTCCGCAATGGCGGAGACTACTAGATGCTTCTTCCTGGAACGAGATGCGCAACGCGATGCCTGTTTTCCTTGGGTACCCTGTCACCTTGCACGGGGAGGAGCAGCATCTACCTCGGTGGACTTGGAATAAGAAGTCGAGTCGACTTGCCTTGATGCTTAAAGAGGTCAGTCCGGCTGCTTTGGCGAGATTTCCCCAGATAATTGACCCCCGCACTCTTGGCATGCTTAACCGCTTCGGGTATACTTAACCGGCGTCGGGTGGAGACACGACTTTGGACTGCCAAATGTTTATGTGTTGACGTTGTTTGGTTCTTGATTCCTGTGCTTCTTCGGGATTTGAATTTGGTAAACTTAGCCGACCTTTATTTTTCCATTTACCCGACCCACGCCTAGCTGGACATGATACTGTTGACTTTGCTTTTAAAGTCACAGTCATGCTGTTTGAACACGATATTCCTTACTTTGTTCCCTAGCGCCTTTGCCTCGACCAGGTCCTATACAGTATCATTTCGAAGCATAATGGGTTCAATTGCGTCAGACCTCACCATCGTGTCGTTCGACACCCACGACCTCAGATGGCCCACGTCCTTAACAAAATCGGGCTCGGATGCCATGAACGTCGATGCGGACTACTCCGCAGCATATGTGATCCTGCACTCTTCCAGCCCCAAGTTGAAGGGCTACGGATTCACCTTCACGATTGGGCGGGGAAACGACATCGTCTGCTCAGCAATCAAATACGTCGCTCAGCAATTGGTTGGGAAGTCCCTCGGTGAGCTCACAAGTGACATGGGCGCCACCTGGAACCTTCTCGTCAGCGACTCCCAGCTCCGCTGGATTGGCCCCGAAAAAGGCGTGATTCATCTGGCTACGGGAGCTGTCGTCAATTCTCTTTGGGACCTTTGGGGTCGATTCGTCGGTAAGCCAGTGTGGCAGCTGGTGACGGACATGACGCCGGAGGAATACGTGCGCTGTATTGATTTCAGATACATCACCGATGTTATTACCCGGCAAGAGGCAGTCTCCATGCTGGCTGCGATGGCTAAAGGCAAGACTCAGCGGCTGGAACACGTCAAGCAGAACCAAGCGGTGCCGGCTTACACGACTAGTGTCGGCTGGCTAGGCTATTCGGATGAGAAGATGAAGGGGCTGCTTCTTGACGCTATGGACCAGGGCTTCCATCATTTCAAGTTGAAGGTGGGGGGTAATGTTGAGCGAGATCAACGGCGTCTCAGGATTGTGAGAGACATTATAGGGTATGATCGAGACAACCATTTGATGGTCGATGCGAATCAGGTCTGGGATGTCGCAGAGGCTGTTACGTATATGGAACAGCTAGCTGAGTTCAAGCCGTGGTTCATTGAGGAGCCAACATCGCCGGACGATGTATTGGGCCATGCTTCGATTCGTAGATTGCTGAAAAAGTATGGAATTGGCGTTGCAACAGGGGAGCATTGTCAGAATCGAGGTAAATATTTCTCTACCTTTCGCTTGAAAACTGATGATCCTCGCGCTAACTCCCTCAGTGATGTTCAAACAACTGCTCCAGGCCGACGCGATTGATGTTTGCCAGATCGATGCATGCAGATTAGGCGGCGTGAATGAGGTAATGGCCGTTCTGCTTATGGCCAAGAAGTTCGGTATTCCTATCGTGCCCCACAGCGGAGGAGTCGGTCTTGTGCGTTCAGCCTTCCCTACCTTTCCTAGGAGCAATGCTGACTGTTTCCAATGGAACCACAGACGGAGTACACCCAACAGCTGTCAATCATTGATTATGTGGTCGTGAGCGGCCAGCGGTCTATACTTGAATACATCGATAATGTCGAGAACAGTGTAGAAAACCCATCGAAGGTCAAAGACGGCTATTTTGAGACTCCGCTCGAACCGGGGTATGGCGTCAAATATTCGGATGAAGCACTTACTGAATATGATTATAGCAATGGACGGTATTGGAGAAGTAAAAAGAACGGAGACTCTCGTTAATATCTATCAATATACACATATACGTTACAGAACTATCATTGATGAAGATGAAATCAAAAATCTTCCATCATTACTACTCTCCATGTTCATACTCCGTAATCATAGATCATTTGAAGTACATGTCCCCACTGGATTGAAAAGTAACTTGTGCTCCAAGGCATAGAGAATTCAACATTTTGGAACGACTTCATAATGGATTGGGTGTCTTCCGTATACTTTCAGACATTAAATAGCAAAAGATCTGTGGAACTGGTAACTGAAAGCCTGAGTTTTGGATAAGGGTTCTAGATATAGCACACAAGCACTTGTTGAACTTCCCGATTGATGTAGGCCATTCTATGCATCTCGTTTGCAGACAGATGTGATTTGATCAGAGATTCATAACTGCTACAGCTTTAGCCCTATATGATCTATCTGTTACACCTCCCCACAAGAATATGTACAAAAACGGAGTCTTCTACACTTCAGCTCCTTGCCAAGGCTTCTAACGCAAGGAGACCCTTTGATTCATCATGCCGCAGTGACCATTCTAGAGTTTTGTTTTGCATGTACTCCATGTCAGTGACCTGGATCTTGCTAAGCAAATATATGACACCCTTCAACCATCTACATAGCAACAATTAGCAGGCATGGAACGATTTGCGGCCAACACAAATGATGGGACTTACACTTGCAGGGTTATTAAAACGCATACCCTTGTCCATCCCCGACAATTCCCTCATCTCCTGATCCGTCAGAGCAAAGCTCAAGCAATCCAGATTCTGTCTCAATCTGTCCGGATTCACTGTCTTCGGAATAACCGCCACTCCTCTTTGTGTTGCCCACCGAAGAAGCACCTGGGCCGGCGTTTTCCCATGTGCTTTGGCAATAGCCTCGACTCGTGGATGACCGAGCAGCGGAGGGGCCTCCTTCGCTTGTCTGCTCACTTCGTCGAATGCGCCATTGTCAAACAAAGGGTTCTTCTGGTTCTCCATCATCTGGCTTAGTTCAATGTACGACAGAGGACCAAAGGAGAAGTACGCCGTAACGGCGATCGAGTGCCTCGCACAAAGAGCCAGCAGCTCCCTCTGGACCAGGTACGGATGGTGTTCGATCTGGAGCACAGCGGGCTTGATGCGTGCGGACCGGAGGAGATCCATTAGCAGCGACCCCTGGAAGTTACACACGCCAATATTCTTGACCAACCCTTCATCGACGAGCTCCTCCATTGCCGCCCACGTCTCGGATAGCGGAACGTTAACCTGCACGCAGCTCTCGTTCTTCTGGTCCAACCACCCCGCTGGGTAGCGAATGCTCGGATCGACGTATTCCTGCGCGATGGGAAAATGGATCAAGTACAGGTTCAGATAGTCCGATTGGAGATCACTCATAGACCTCAGCGCAGCGGCCTTGACGTGCTCCTTGGCATGGAAACAGTTCCAGAGCTTGCTGGTGATGAAGAGCTCTTCGCGCTTGACGAGACCGCGCCGCATCGCTGCGGATAGGCCCTTGCCTACTCCTTTTTCATTGCCATAGTCTGCCGCAGCGTCGAAGAGACGGACTCCTGCCTGAATCGCGTTCTGGACTATCTCGGGGGCTTTCTCGTTGTCGACTTTCCACAGGCCAAAGCCGACTGTCCATCGTCCGTCAGTTGTTGTTTTAGTCTTTTCGTTCCTTATTTTGGTGAGGAGCCATACCCAAGGGCATCTTTTGCCCAGATGGGCTCAGGACTACTTCAGTTTGGTGCGCCATTTCCTGTGTTGTTGTTGATCAAGCGGTTAGTTCATTTCGCGAAAATGGTGGGGGACAAGAAGCATTTTAAACCCTTGCGTTCTATAATATGATTCTGAGTCCTTAGAATATCAAACCCCGGACTTACCCCCACGCGTGGGGCACGGGCTCAATATCTCGATTCTCATCTCGACCCACTACTTTTGGTTGCCGTGAAGTATATCATCTCCCAGCGCGGGAAGAATACCCGAAGAGCAACAATAAATCTTCCACTTGTTCGAACAGGCAAAACAAGCAGATGTCACTCTTCTCTATTATCCACATTGTGCGAGAGAACTGCAGAAATTAAAAATTAAATCTATATTTGTAGTCCATTTCGCCGTAGAATATAGGATATAAATGTAACATAAGTAACTCGACGTATCTGAGGTCTAATTTACTGGAATTCGTTATTGAACAGGAAAAATATAAATTATAGCTACTATTTCAATACTTCTTCGTATTAACCTAGAAATAAACGGGAACACCTTAGAGAGTGGAATATCGCCGTGGAGGGAATATGTTCTACGCTATACCGCTTCAGGAACGAAGTTCATGGCCTGTCGACTTCCTGGCCTCTCGTGGCGATAAAATGCCTCCTTCCCCCTTTCTGTGACCAAGTTGATCCCACTTCTTCAATTTCCGGACCTCTTTCACTCCTACCTTCGCTTCTCCTTATCTCCTCGATTCTTGCTGACGACTCGAGTCCCAATTCTTGTTCCTTTTCGCCTCCTTGTAACAAGACGGCGTGATAGATCCTATGAGTTATAAGTGTGTAGAGTGCACTCGTTATGGTCGGAATTGCGTGCGGTAGCTATACACTAAGGATAAGTGGTAGTGCGCCCTTTATAGATTAGCTAAGTTAGATACTACAAATAAGGGTAAATAATAGATGCAGTCAACGAGATCTCGTATAGTTAGTGTAATTCTAATTACTTATGATTTCATTCTAATATAATAAGGCTTCTCCTCTATCTAATAAGATTCTACGCGAGCCGTTAGGAATTACTATAAATAAGTTGTTAGAACTAAGAATCTATCTTCGAACTCTCTATACATTTTACCGGAACTCTCTCGGTCAAGATACTAGATCAATTCTCGACGGGTGCCGGGAGTTACAGAAAGAGCTACAACAGCCACCGAGCTGCACCGAGCTAGAAGGTTACGCTCGGGACCTTCGCCCTATACTTATAAAGAGTTATTCGGGAGTAATTCTGCAAACTCTTAGTTATAACACTCGTCTTAAGCTAACGCTTATCGTTTAGCATTTCGATTCCCTAGGGCTCCTCCGCAAATTCCTCCAGAGTCTGATCAATAAGACGATGTAGGAAACACTTTATACTCGGTATCTAGCTCATAGTCGTCAGCAAGTCCTATATAACGATTTCATATACTCTTTTAACTTCTTATTATCATCGTAGCAGCCCCTATCTCGACAGCCCCCATCGCGATAGACCTACAATCATTCGCCTGATTAACCGGAATCTAGGGATAGCCGAGACTAGCCTTAGCCTCCGTAAACGCTAGCGAACCGGTGGGTTCGATCCACCCTACTTCTATAGTGCAGACTGGCATGCTGGTCGATTTCGATGATACTTGGAAAACGCATGTTGTGATTGAAGTACTCCTCCTGAACAGGTGAAGCTGTAAAGAGCAGGCTACATCGGGGGCCTTTTCCATGGTTAGCTACAAACCCAAATTCATTGCGCTCCGATGGTCGGAGCAGACCACGTACGAGAGAGCTGCGAGTCGTCAAGTCGTGCAGATGCTCAAATTTCCAGTCAGGTTCGCAGAGATGAGTACCTTCTACAGCAACAGGACCGATGACTTGCATTCAGTGACTCTGCGACGAGCCCACTTGGATGGGTTTGCTACTTTTATTTTTCACATATGAGAGTAATATACAACAAATCGATCCGGATGACCCTCCTATGAATGCCCCGGCGACATAGCCGCCCACCGCGAATGCCTCCTCGTCCGATGCCCAACCCAGGCCTGATGGCCCTCGGGCGGATCACTACAATAAATCAAACTGTGATTATCAAAGCGGAACCGCTTCGACGCCAAAATATCAATAATCATGACAACCGGAAAAAGACACTCCAGGGTATACGCAAAGCGATCAAACTGGCTCGCGACGTTCGTTGCGCTCTGCGCGGTCGTCCGAAGCGAGAACGTCACCGCCCTCAGGATACCGATGCAGCACAGGCTCGCCAGCCGGATCTCGGTCGACTGCAGCAGGTGGCGGAAGAGATCGCGGGTTGGGGAGGTCCAGGGGGACATGCCGTAGGCGTCGCGGAGGAGGCGGATGAGGAAGATGGCGCTGCTGGTTTCGACGAGGGCGATGGCGGTGAAGTAGCCGACGTGGAGGTAGTCGACGCGTTGTTGGAGGGGTTGGTTGGTGGCGATTTCGACGGCGCGAGTGGAGGCGATGGCGATACGGATAGCGATGATGATGGTCATTAGGGTCCAGAAGATGGTGCGGAAGGTGAGGAGGGCGCGGTCTTTGAGGGTGTGCACGAGGATTTGGTAGCTATAGAAGGAGAGGCCGGCTTCTTGGATCTATAAGGAACGTTAGTAAGTAGCGTCGCCAATGGGGTGATTCGTATAGAGCACCAACCAGCCAGAATATGTCGGCAAAGACGCTGGCGACCACGCGCTGCCGCATTGGGTAGTCGGCGTAGAAAGCATAGTAGCAGAGGCCATTGGCGATGGCGCAGGCGATGGAGACTATAATGGGAACGAGGTGTAGAGGTGAAACTCGAGTGATGAGAATGGCCCAAAATCCAATGACGGTCAGGAACAGGCCAATAGTGCTCAGGATCGACCAGCTGAGCTCGAAATATGCGGAGACCATGTCGGTCGCGGTGGCCCGCGCATCGTGGGACGGGAACGGTTCAAGGTGAAAAGGGCGCCGATGAAGAGATTAAGTACGAAAGGATCGTGGACGCTCGAGGAAGTTAGGATGGGGCCGAGACCTTAAGACCGCGCGCGATCTCGGATCTTGGGGTTCAATTTTCAAAGGATTCATGCTAGGCCAGGGTTAACTTCGGTTAACTGGTTAAGTATTCGTCCCCGCTTCCTCCAGCCTGCGAGCCAGTCAGGCCAGTCACCGGCGATGTGCGCGGATGCAGGCGTCGTTCGAGCCAACTTTAACCGGCTTTGAGGCCGCTTAATTGGGCACCCTGTGTAACCATCTGTGACCCATCTGTGACCCATCACCATCCCCGATTCCCCAGTCGAGCGAATCCGGGGGTGATTCGCCCCCACTGGCCGCTGGGCTGAGCCAAACGGGCCAGTAGGAGAAACTACTCGAGCGGTCATCGATCCTCCGATTTGTCCGTGGGTGATTGTCTCAGTCTTTGGGTCGTTCCTTGGGAGGCGCCCAGCAAACCCTATGTGCCAATGTGATGGAAAATGGCTACTCCGTCTTCCCGTCCACGATGGTACCAATGTACGAGGGTTCTTCCTATTCCCCCCATACCCGTACAGTCGTGCAAGTCAGTCAACTCGATCTCAAATGTAGTTTCAACACTTCATCAACCATCAACCTCATTGTTCCCCCCCCCAACCAAACCTCCAAACTGTTACATAATCTACCTAGCATTGGTGCAGCAATTATCGAAAGTGGCTGCTCGCCAAAAGTTATCCCAAAGTTACACGGAGAAGGTGTGCCATTTCCGGCACTAACTTTGCACATCCTCGGGTTGGGATACTCCGAAGTCGTCCCTAAGAACTTAAGAAGACAGTCAATAGCGGTGAATTTGAAAATGCCAACTTCACCGTAGTAGCCACGGGCCAAGTGATGGACGGTCAGCTTTTGCTCTATAAAAAACCTTTCAAATGAAGTTTCAATAGAAAGACCTTGCTAAAAAGAGCAGGTTGAGGCCAAGCCAGGCTCTTGTAGCAACGCCATTCTCGGAAGCTCGGAACTCGTGCAAGTTGCGAACTGTTTCAGCCTTCAAGGCCCGAGCCACTACTTAAAAACAGACAGGGCGCTCTGAACTTTGAAGTCAACCCCAGTTTGCCCAAAGGGAGCATCCGTCAAGCGGAAGTCCGAAGGAATCCTTTTAACATTTTTAACAAAAGCAACGAGCTTTGAACTTTATTACCGAACACTTACATCCATGTTCAGTCCTTAGAAACCCTTTGACTCTTCGACACGAACAAGAGCTTTAAACCTGACTACCGAACCCCCCCTACATCCATGTTCACAAGCTGCAGTCCGAAGAAACCCCTCGAGATTAACCAAAGCGAACCTTATCACCTACACGAGCTCCTCGCTACATGACACTGAGCCCTCTGCCTACACCGTATACATTCTCTCAAAATCTACTACAACCAGGCAACCTCTAGCGAGCTCCAGCTCCAACAACAGCTCCAGCTCCAGCTCCAGCTCCATCTCCATCTCCATCTCCATCTCCATCTCCATCTCCATCTCCATCTCCATCTCCATCTCCATCTCCATCTCCATCTCCATCTCCATCTCCATCTCCATCTCCATCTCCATCTCCATCTCCATCTCCATCTCCATCTCCATCTCCATCTCCATCTCCATCTCCATCTCCATCTCCATCTCCATCTCCATCTCCATCTCCATCTCCAACCTCCTCCTCCTCCCCCGGCCCGTCGTCCCCCCAACCCTCCGTAATCCTCCCCCTCCACTTATCATAACACCCCCCCTCCACCAACCCCCGTCGCTCAAGCCTCAAAATCACATAACAAGCCCAGAACTGACAATTCTGCGGCGGAACCTTACCCGCCTCCCGCTCCACCACTGTGCCAAACCCGGCCTCAATCCTTCCCAGCAGGAACTTCTCCTCAAACCCCCAGCTGTAGAAGCGCCTGTTGGCTTGGATGGCGACTTCGTAGCCCCCGGGAAACCCGGTCTCGTTGACGCTGTGGAGCCAGATGCTGCGGCGGGAGTTGGGGTGCTGAAGGAGGAGCATCCAGTGGGTGGGGTGGGTGGGGGATTCGGGGGTGCAGGTGGCGAGCCAGATGTTGTAGTGGCTGCGGTCGACACGGGCCCGGGGCATCGTAGATTTAGGTTGTGGGGGGTGGTCTACTATACACTTGTAGTTATACACCACCTCTTACCGAGCTTCTAAGGCTATTGGCCTGCTAAGGTATTTGGTTCAGGGGAGATTGTTGGGGTTCAGATAATGCGCTGTGATTGTGAATGATGGGCTTCATGTTGAATAGGAACTTGCCTCTGTTTTTATAGGCATCTGGGCCGCGATCGAGGGCATTCATTATTTTGTTTTAAAGCGCGTACCTGATATCGATTTGATCCGGAGGTGGTCTCAATGCCATTGTGTGAGTACTCTTTGCATGACCCAGATCAAAGGACAGGTACCCCCTTTGTTCTTTTTGGATTGAATGAACAAAGTTTCTTTGGTGCTGGAACAATTCCCTGACTCCGGCGGCAGTTCACAACAATGAGCTCGGACTCTCATTCCTACACGGACCTACCCAGGCTTCACCATCCCCCTCGTTATCCTACGGTAATAGGAGCCAGAAAGCAACCTCCAATGACAACAAGAATCTCATCTGGATTGGTATATGCAACATTCATCATGTCAAGTCCAAAACTTTTGGTCCTAATGACTGGGAAGAAAGATAAATCAAACAAAATCTAATCCCCCACAAATCGCATCAGCTGGTAAAACCTTCATCTGATCCACGATGCCCGGGCAAGTGGATACCAAATAGTGTATGGAATGTAGAAAGCTCCCGCCGGGTCAAATGAACGTGACAAAGAAAACGACGAGAAGAAAAAGACAAATCAATAGACGAGGAAGACAACGCCAAACACCATTGTGCACCCGGTATGGAGAAATTGAACCTGGAACCAATTTGACGAGGATTAAGCTGTAGAGCCTTAACGGCGCTGGTTCTTGCCAATACCACGCTTTCCGGCAACCTGTATCAAAGAAATTAGCGATCTGTTTCACAAGACTTGTCCACTCAACATTCAAAACGGGTGTACATACCAAGTGCTTGGCAAGCGAGACGGTGGTGTGACGATCAGCCTCACCCTGTCGGGCCATACGGTTCATCTTCTTCTGGCCCAACTTGTGCAGGCGGTCAGCCTTCGAGCGAGCGGTCTCATCAACGACACCGTCGTTGCGACGATCGGTCGCGGCTTGGCTGCGGGCGCGGCTCTTCGCACGGGCCAGGGCCTTGTGGGGATCATCCAAGTCCATGGCATCATCGTCACCAGGCTCGCCGCGGGTAAGAGGACGACCGCGGACCTGGCTCTGGGAGCGGGCACGAGAGCCAGCAGCATCGACATCGTAGCCAGCGGCGTCGAGGCCGCGCTCCATCTCGGACAACTTCTTGGCCTTGGCGGACCGGGGAATTTGGGCGCGGTTCTTTAGTGACTTGCGCATCTTGGCCTCGTTGCGCATCAAAACACGCTTCTCGCGGATCAGATCCGCCTTCATGCGGATATCCGCATCCTCGGCATCCTCGACGCTCTCCTCCGAATCGTAGTATCCTTCAGCCTCCAGCTTCTCCTCCTCTTCTTCCAAAGCAGCCAGCTTAGACTCGATGTCCGGGTCCACAAAGTCGTAGATGTTCTTGCCGTTCCACACTTCAGGAATCTTGTCGTGGTTCCAGTCGGAGTCGGCCAGAGTGTAATCACGCTGCATATCGAAGCTGTAAACACCAGCACCACCGTTCTCCTCCTCCAAGTCGCGCTCGAGTTTCCGACGGTTGGGATCGTTCTTGTCGTACTTCTGTAGCTTCTTAACAGCCTCGGGGATAAAGGTCTCGCGCTGAACACCGCCCATGGGCTGAGCGACGTGAATACGGGCCAGGACATCGCCCAAACGGCCACCGGGGGTACCGGCAGAGTTGGAGCCAGACTTCAGCTTCTGAGACACACGCTCGGCGAGCAGCTTGTCGCAGGCGGCATTCTTGACGGCAGTCACACCCTCGGTAGTTGTGCAAGAGACCTGGAGCATCTCAACATCACCAGACTTCAGAATCTCCTGCAGCTCGGCCTGCAGCTCAGGATCCAGATCCTCCGGGCGACGAACATCAATCTTGTTGACAACAATGTAGACAATCTTGTTGGCAAAGAGGGGCTTGATGCTGTGGTACAGCTTAATCTGATCGGTCACAGAGTAACCACACTGCTCAGACAGATCCATGAAGTACAGAATAGCAGAGCGCAAGTGAGCAACTGCTGTGATGGACTGCATTTCAATAGTGTTCATCTCCTCCAGAGGGTGGTCGAGAATACCGGGGGTATCGATAGCCTGGAAACGCAGGTACTTGTAGTCGAAATGGCCGACGAACAGCGACTTGGTGGTGAAGGCGTAAGGCTGGACATCGACATCGGCGCGGGTGATGCTCTTGAGGAAGCTGGACTTGCCGACATTGGGGTAACCGCAGATCAAAAGAGTACGGGTGTTGGGATCAATCGAGGGCAGACGACCCAAGTGCTGGCGGACCTGCTCCAGGTAGACGAGGGGATCCTTCAGGCGACGGCAAATGGTGGCCATGCGACCGAGCGCAGCGCGCTTCAGCTGCTTGCACTGGAAGAGAGATTGCGCATACTTGATCAGACGGACGTAGTCGCGGGAGACGGTTTCAATGAGGTGCTTGGCGGTCGAGACCTGACCGAGGGCAATACGGAAGTGGTCGGCATCGTAGAGGGTGTTCATCAAATCCTTGTCTGGCCGGATGTTAGACCCGCTATCGCGAGGCGATCGAGTCGCAGAAAAACTTACGGAACGGATGAATGTCCTGCAGGCGAGGGAATCCATCGAGAATGGCCTGGAACTTTTCACAGAAGGTCTCCTGGGTGTACTTGACCTTACGGGTGTAGAAACCTGCCGCAGAAAAAAAAAAGATCAGCGATACCGTCTTTATCGATAACCTCGATCACATTTTTTGGTCTTCGCCCATTCCTCGCAAGAAACAATCAAATTGACCGGTCAAGTATGGACAGAGATCATACCTCGAATACGGCTGATCTTGAATCCAGCACGGATCTGGGTCGGCAGCTGTCTCTGAGTACGACTCAGGACAATGTCCAGGAATTCCTGGCTGGTAGGTACGGGCGCAATCTAGCGGTGAAACGGATCAGTATGGGATTCTTCGGTCGAAAGCCGTTCGGAGGAGTCAAGATACGCACATCCTTCCACGTCGTCTTCATGATGGGCCACAGGAGTCAAGCCGGGAAGTGTATTGACTCTGAAGTGGGAGGTTGTTGGGGGGGCCCAGTTGAGTTCCTCCACGAAAAAATTGTTTGTCGGACATTTTTCTGCCGGGCGGCCAGCGAATGCGGGGACCAGGATTGGATGCGGTAACCGAGCCACTTTTTGTTCCTGATCGTCTTCTAATCGAGGATTTGGAATATGATAATTCATCAGAATATTAAGTGGTAAATAGTTGAGGGCATGAAAGTACTTTCACCAGTTGTGTCCTTTTTTTTTTAAAAAAAAAAAAAAATTTATCTTATAGAGTAGAAATCGGAGATTAGGCGTGCTCATGTACGTCGCATTTCAACTATGGTACACAAGCGCCGGGTCCAAGTTTGGAAGAGAGCCCAAGCCTCTTTTCCGTGAGAATAATCCGTCAGACTGGCCATCCCCCGACCCCAGAAGACAAAACAAACTCCTGTTTCTTTGAAACCCAAAGACCAAAACCGATGACTGGACATAGCGTGCGTAACGAGGGCATGAGAGGGAAAGGGAGGAAAGAAAACCCCCCCCCCAAAGAATTTAGATATCAGGAAAGAGGAAAAGTCAGAAAAGAAGACCGGCAAACAGGCCACGACGGTCCACGCCGAAAGATGCAAAACAAAGGCCACCCAGACACTAGCTCATCTCTTCATTGCCAAACTCCAAAACCTGCAATGAATCGTGTCAGTCGAATCTACGTGTGTGAAAAAAGGAGATCACCAACGTACCAAATCAACCCAACCACCTCCGCCGAATTGGCACTTGCTAGGACCACGGGACTCGAAACCGAATGACTCGTAGAAGGGCACCAGATGGTCGTGCGCGATAATCGCAATCCGATCCGCAATCTGGGCTTCCCGGATACGATGGATATATGACTTGAGTAGGGTGCTGCCGACTTGCTTGCCCTGGTGCTCCGGAAGCACAGCCAGAGAGTGGATGGCGATGGTACCGCCACCCTCTTCATGGCCAACGGCCTGGTTGTCCTCGTACGTCCACCGCTTGGCTTGCCAGTCCTTGGGCAGGCGCATAGCTCGGTCAGTCACCAATGGCTCCGATGTCCGGGTGGCGATGATGTGTCCAACAAGGGTCGCGCGAGGCTTGGGCTTGTTTTCGTCGAGGACAGGCAACGTGAACAGACCCAGGCTCAGCTCCGGGCAGCGAGTGAGACGGTAGATGAACTTGTCACGCGAACAGCGCTCAGCCTCCGGGAAGGCATTCTCCACTGCGACACAATCCTCCACGTTGGAAACGGAGAGCAATTGGACGAAAGGATGCAGCTCGTCGAGCTTGGTGCGCTGGTGAACTGGCGGCCGGCGGAACCAGTAGGGGTAATCGTTGGCATCTTCCTGGTCGACTGCGACGTAATCCTCGTCCACTTCGTCCTCATCCTCGATGTCGTCGAGCGGAAACCCGCCATTCGTCATTGAGATACCGGCGCGATTCAAGATGTGGGCCAACTCGCTGTTGCTAGGGTTGGCAAGGGACTGGAGGTCATCGTTGGCATTGGAGAGCGGCTTCAGGCCAGAGGTATCTGGACCGGTCATCGACTCCGACTGCTCATTGAGATCCGACATGGTGGAGGTGGGAGAATTGGGATCTCGACCGCAACGAAGACAGGAAGATGGTAGTCGCGAGTGGGAGAGTGGTTCGCGTGTTCAGGAACCGTACTTGCAAGATCACCTTTTTTTTTCTCAAGGGGACCCAGCAAGGTGGCGTCGATGGAGACTGGAGGGGATGCAATCTAGACCAGTGGGGGTTAGTTGATATGCAAGTATACTTCGGCTGAAATCCTCGTAGCACAAGGCAAAAGGTTCGAATGAGAAAAAGTCCTCCTTGAACAGTCTGTTTCGCCTGCTGCTCCCAGTTGCTTCGCGATTGGGCTGGGGAAGTTTCTTAAAGGGAGATAAGAATTTGCAGACGCGGGCAATGTGCGGGTACGTAAGGAGGGGTAGCGGCCGGTGACCGGCGGCTGGACGGGGTTGGGGAATGAAGCAAGGAGATGAGAGATGAGCTGGACGAGTCTCAACTTACCGGTGAGAATACTTTTGACAGAGCTGTGGTATCGTCTCTCCCAGCTGTGGGAAAGAGATAAAGAGAGGAGCGAAAAACAAGGGTAGAGCGAGTGGCGGGCAGGTGAGCATGGGCGCGACTCTGGCGGTACCGCAGAGGCCCGACTTCTTCCTATCCTTTCGCCTGTCCCTCTCACCTGCGGTCGGCCAACCTGCAAGTACCGCCCAAGTATCCCCTAAGTACTCCCTCCCAAAAAAACTCGGCTGCAGATACCACCCATGTCACCGCCTGCCTGAGAGCGGAAAAGCGGGGGATTTTTTTTCGATCCGATCCAGCGAGTCGGCGTCGATCTCTTGGCCTTCTAGAATCCCAGCCCTCCCTTGTACAGAATGTGGCTAATGGCTGGTCCATGATGCGGCAGGTACTCCTGCCTTCAGGGATCTTTGTCCCACAACCTGTCACAGCCTCATAGCCGGGCCACAGCATAGATCTTGGCTCCTTGTACCTGCAGAATCTCACGACTTTGTAAGACCTTCTACATAGTTAACTTTGGGCTTGATACCTTAGGCTTGATGTGAACTTTTCATATCTGTAAAGCCTTTTATACCTAGGAGGTAGTGAGACGATTACACTGATGTACTCTTGATAAAGCCAATCTTACCCCGCCCTTCAGACCTATTTGCACTCAGTGGGCAGCGTTGCCTTCGCTGTCTTGCGAATGGTATCACCAGATTTTTACCGTGCGACCTTAGCATCATGAAGTGCTTCGTTCTACCGCTTGAAACAATGGAAATTGGCTCAGCAAAACTCGTAGCGGTAGCTTGATGCTTTCTCAATGATCGACAGACTCCCGTAGCAAGAATATTACCCTGGCATCGTTCAAAATATGTGTTGGCAGGACTCGGGAACACGATCACCGCAACATCGTGAGGAAAATGAGAGCCTCGTTGAAGCAGGTGGAATATATCCATTTCCGCCTTGGGGATATGATAACCGTCGATTTCAACGTCAGGCGATCATTCCAGGAACCTATCCTCATGCAGCTACTCAACATAACGGGCTGAAAATCGTTGATATACTTCCAACATTGACTGGATGGTTTGTTGACTCGAATAGGAGAAAGAAAGACATGTCCAGCGAGTGGGGTAATGTCGACTGCGAAATATTCAATTCCAAGGGCGTTCGTTCAAAGTAGAGCCTCCATGGATGGCCCTACTCAGCCAGTCACGTCAGGTCAGTACTCATCGATCCTATCACTACAATAATGCGGGTGATCACGCGACTAGCTTGTCTGTTGGCCCACCGAGGGGAGGGACACTCTGTGTACATCAAAGAAAGAAGAACTTGAGATTTATGCCCTGACAGACCTTGAAGTGGCCATACCTAGTTTTCCCCACCGAGATCCACGACTGTAGCTTACTAGGTTACTTCTATTCACTACTGATCATGATGCTCGGTGTGTCAGGTTTGAAGGAGTATGCCCCGAAGCCGAGCAGCCCGCGACTAGTGCCCGAAAGAACTCGGCAAGTGAATGGCTGCATGGCAGCAGGCTGCCAAGTACAAGCTCAGTCCTGTGTAACAATTTACAGGAGGCCTCGTACTTTCAAAGAAGCATAGACAGTTTGGACCAAACCTTTGAACGAGCAAATTCCACGACCAATCCCGTCTTGGCGCCTCACAATGATCAGATCAGCCCACCCTCCGGGATGGCAGCCGAGCCATGGACGGAGAATGTGAATCCCTCCGCCCGAAGGTTCAGGCGGTGAACCATTACCGCGGGTGCGTCATAAACGCCGTTATTTTCGTGGGCCTGACTCAACTTAATTTCTTCCTCCTTTTCCCTGGTGAGCAGGCTCTTCATTCCTCTCGAGGCTTGGCTGCTCTTCCCCGACCGAGCCGTGGCTGGCCGACAATGGGTTCTCGAGCACTCCACTGGCCCCGGGCTGCTCAGTCCTCACTGGCAAAGGTATACATCCTGCTATGGAGACATGTACGCACTGTGGACTGCACAAAGGATAACAATCAATTGTTCAACAGCAGCATGTGGCCCGTACCAATGATCCTGCGGTGATGCGCTCGGTGCAATTACTGCATAGGGATGCTCGTGCTCAGCAGCTTGCCGAGTTCTCGAGTTCCAGCGGGAACTATGACCGCCTGGGGCGACGTGCGAAGGAGAAGATGCTGGACAAGGTATGCCAGACGAGGACAATGGCATGATTGAACCATATGTTAATGGGGGATGTCACCTACTTCAGGAATTCTTCCTCAGTCTACTGAGCTCAGCTTCAACTAAACGAGAAGCAAAATCATACCTTTCTCGCTTCAAAGCCAATCATCCGAAGGGAAATCCAAAGCCCACCAGCGAACCTCCAAAGAAAGCTGCGCAAGAAGAATCCCTACCATCCGGTGTGAATCTCGGGTCGTTCTATGGCGCTTCTCGAGCTGTATATGAGACTCCGGTGTTCCGGCAGGACTCCACTCCAGTTCCTCGAGAGCAGGAATCATGGGAAAAAGTACATTTGGC
This sequence comes from Penicillium simplicissimum, assembly GCA_024706585.1. Taxonomy (NCBI): domain Eukaryota; kingdom Fungi; phylum Ascomycota; class Eurotiomycetes; order Eurotiales; family Aspergillaceae; genus Penicillium; species Penicillium simplicissimum. The sequence continues at coordinate 565,434 of JAMZTW010000061.1, forward strand.
CTTGATCAAGCTCACGACGCCGCAGTCCCTCGATGACGAGACTCTCACGGGCGTGGCCAAGACATTCTCACAACTTGTACGCCTGGGAATGGCGTGCTGTGTGGTAGTCGACCCAGGTAATGTGGAGGATGCCGCTGCCATGCGACAAGTTGCTGCTGAGCAGGCCACCAGAATCGCAAATGCTGTAGATGCACAACCCGACTCGAAATCATTCCGTCTTGATTCAGCTCTATCTATATCGGAAAGGGGTCTGGGCTACCCTACGGTCACGTCTCGAGAAAGGCTTCTAGGACCGCTCCGGAATGGATATGTCGTGGTTGTTACGCCAATTGCGTATATTGAAGAAAATCCTAGGGCTGTGTCGGTATCAGCAAACGATACAGTCATTGCACTCACCAAGGAATTTGCTGGATTGTCCAGTATGCCTGACCCAGACGAGGACCCAGCTGTCACGGCGGAGAGAATCAGCGAGCTGCAGAAGGAGGTCTCCTTGGACCGGGTGATTCTGCTACACCCACTTGGAGGACTTCCGGCATTCAGAGGCCCGCAGTCATCTCATGTCTTCATCAATATGGAGCAAGAATTTGACGAGATTGAGGAAGAGCTACTCGATGCACGAAAGGCCCTTGTCGGCGAAGGAAAAGCCACCAGCGGCAAAGATGAAGGGCCGGCCTCCGTCCTTTTGGAAAGCAATCCTTTCTCTAAATTTGTGGATCAAGAAATTATATCGCCTCTTCCCGGAAAATCGAACAGGCTACCAGGCTCCAAGGCCATGGGCTATGTTCTTGACGGGCATTTGGATAATCTCCGTCTCTCGCAACAAGCACTTGCCATGCTCCCCTCTGCATCTTCAGGCATCATCACCTCCCCACAAGAAGTCGCCAACTCGGCTCGCGCACCCCAAGAGGCGATCTCGGATGTATCCGCCGTCGGGACGCGTCGCCAGCGCAACCCTCTCATCCACAACCTCCTCACCGATAAACCACTCCTGTCATCCTCCCTTCCCCCAGGCCGCCGCGGGACGACCAACGGAGCCAGCGCAATCAGCGCTGTCCCGTCGCACTCCACCTTTGTCAAGCGTGGCATGCCCCTCACTATTCTACCGAACCCCCAGGTCCAGATGTGGACAGCCTCGGGCCAATCTCGCCTGCAACTCAATGACCCATCGATTGATCTGCCCCGATTAGTACACCTCATTGAGGATTCCTTTGACCGCAAACTCGACGTGCAAAACTATCTTGAGCGCGTGAATGACCGGATTGCCGGCTTGATCATCGCCGGCGAGTACGAAGGCGGAGCAATTTTGACCTGGGAAGCCCCGCCTGGTGTGGTTGACGACGGCAGTGAAGCCAGCGCGGCCCGGATGGTGCCGTACTTGGACAAATTTGCGGTGCTGAAACGCAGCCAGGGTGCAGGCGGCGTGGCGGATGTGGTCTTCAATGCGATGGTGCGTACATGTTTCCCGAATGGAGTCTGCTGGCGCAGTCGCAAGGATAATCCGGTGAACAAGTGGTACTTTGAGCGATCGAGTGGGACGTGGAAATTGTCGGATAGTAATTGGACCATGTTCTGGACAACACCTGGGCTGGTGGAGAATCCCCAGCGATTCCGAGACTACGAGGCTGTCTGTCGGAACATTCAGCCTAGCTGGGCTGATAACAAAAGCGTCGTTGATTGAGCGAAGCGACGAGATTGCATGTACTGTAGAATGAGGAGATATCCGCGTATAGTTATCCTCGGTCAGTGACCAGGGCGAGGTAAAAACTCAATCATCTTCATCAAATACAGAAAATTAACATGAATTTTCACTTTTCAGCTCTTCGCCTATCTCTTCAACGTGTCGTGCATCGTGCTAGTTTATCTTCAATGCTCGTGTCTCCAGAGTTGCTTCTCCAGAGTCCAGAGTCCGACCCACCAGGACCGATTTGGCCCCTGGCAGATCTCCGCGAACGTCAAAAGTTGACCGCCCAGAAGTTCGAACAACCACCTTTCGCCTTAAGCGCGCGCTGCCTCTTTCATACAAACTCTCCTCAATGGCGCCATGACACGATGCCCATCTGCATCGAATGCTCATACCCGGTCTCGCACCTGTACAGCGCCTACAGCCGTGCCGATGACCGCTCCCAAGGCAAAGGCGTCCGGCTGACGCAGTGTCCGCGCTGCCAGCGATTCGCCGACAAATATGTCGAATACGACTTTGTCGTGATCTTTATCGACCTTGTACTTATCAAGCCGCAGGTGAGACGAACTGTACGGAGGGTTGTGGTACTGGACTAATGAAAAAAAACTATAGGTATACCGACATCTGTTATTCAATCGGCTCGGGCGCGATGATAATCGGTTTGATGTGCGTGATCTCCCAACCACAAGCACACACAAGCACACGGCATAATGGAAGATCCAACTAAGATTTATACAATTCTAGCGATCGATCGTTCGCCTCGGAATCTTGCTCCTCCTCTTCGACGTCTATCTCACCTGGGCTCGCCTCGAGAAAGACCCCTCCCTCGCAACGACATTCATTGCGCGCGCGCCCATCGTCGTCCAATACCTCTTTTTCCTTACGCTCAACGCCGCCGCTACACTCGCCCACCACCTCACAGTCCGCCTACTAGCCTCAATGCTAGTCCCGCAATCCCACCGCTACAGCGCGCCAGAACCATCCACCACCTCCCAGCCCGGCACAGCAGCCAGCACGGGCGAGACAACCCCCTTCCCCTCCGGCCCTCCCACACCCACAATCCGCCCCTCACCACCTTCCCAAGCGAATGCCTCCGGACAACAACTCAGTTCGCTCGGCCTACCAGCGGCAAAACTCACCCCCAACCCCATCTTCCCCAGCGACACAACCTCCCCACCAGACCCCTCGCTCCCCGCGCAACCCCAATCGACAATCCCGCAACGTCCACCCCCGCCTCTCCGCCGCACATCCACGGCCCCAATCCAAAATATCCAACCCCTGCCCCCACCCACAGCAGCCAGCCCAACCGCAATCAGCACCGCCCTGCTGGTCAGCAGCTGCGCAAAGCTGTTCCCCATCCTCCTCGTAATCTGGGGCTCGGACGCCATCAGCACCGGCACGGGGATAGCCAACCCCCCCGCCTCAGAAAGCACAAGCTCAAGCATCCGCAAAGACATTGGCGCGTCGAAAGCAGCGCTCTCGTCCGCCCGCGACGCCGCTTCTTCACCCTCCCTGCTGGAATCATATCTCGCCGCGGCAGAGGTCTCGCTGCGTCCGTATCTGCCGACGCAGTATCTGACGGGGTTGTTCGATTTGCTGGCGTCTTTGCTGTCGCTGGGTGTTGTTGATGCGCATCTTGTGTTGCTGAGTAACATCGAGGCGTTGTATATCTTGCTTGGGTGTGGGTATTTGCGGTCTGTGGCTGTTGCGGTTGCGGGCCAGGTTGCGAGGTGGGCGGTGCAGAGGGTTATTCTGGGGGCTGTTGGGATTGGATGATGGGGATGGGAGATGGGATTGATGACTAGAATGGTGTGGACGGGTATAGATCTGGATTTTGTTATAGATATGTATACGAATTCATAATGGGAATTCCCGAGTTCTATGTACTCCTGGGGAAGCGTAGTAACCTTCGTTGATCCCAAGTATAACTACTCCGCCAACTCTGGTATGAGATGTATATCAACTTTTCCATACGAACTCTCACTAAACCTACTTCCGAAAAGAGAACAACCGTAGTCAAACCCAAAACGTAGGCAATTCTATCGAGAAACCTCGAAAAAGATGTACAAAAACACCCGCAACCCAAGTGCACAAAATTCGCACTATATGAAAAATAAAGAAAGAACCACAATGGATCTCCCGGCAAAGCCGGAGCCCACTCAGAGAAGAATATCAAGCACCTCTCTGAAGTATCCCAGAACTATGTCACACAAGCAGACCCGGTCCGAAAAAGGAAGAAATGAAAACCAGCCCCAAAAGAGCTTCATTTCAAGGGCGTGAAACGGGATTTACTCTGGTACCCGGTCAGGTCGGATATCAGCTCTCTTGGGCGCGATGAGGGGATGGAGTTGGGCCATGAAGACGATTGCTGCGCAGAGGAGTGGTATGTTAGTTAAGGTGTAAATAAAGATGTACACGCTAGATTTGCTATGTGGTGTACGGTGATGGAGTAATGGGATGGATTGACGTACCCCACATCAAATAACAAGATACAATAGAGAGGATGAGTGTGCTGCGCCAGACACTATGACATCCAAAATCAAAATATTAGCTTGCATTGCCGAGTTGCGAGGGGGGCGGGGCTAGGAAAGTCATACGTCTGATTTTCGCCCTTGGGGCTAAAGAACCATGCGGCAAGGCAAAGAGCCACGATGACAATCAAGCCGACGAAAAGACTCCATCTAGATCGTGACTGGTATTAGTAGACGGCTCAGTGCAACGGGATAGAATACAGCGCCAGCAAGCGACGTGGAAGGGAGACGGGCAGCGGAGCACTGCTCGTCATGTCGATTGCATCTCTGGAGCGTGCTGCTTGATTTTCCCTCAACCCTGAGCCGGGTGGAACATACCCGTTCGCCATTTTATCAATAAGTCAGGACCTGCCTGTCCGTTCTTGAGTTCGTTAAAGAGCCAGACCGTCGTCTGAGGGTCGTGGTATCGGTGCAGGTAGCGGACTTGCGGCCGGGTGGGTGTTGATTGAGGGGTTGGGTAGGCGGGTCGGCGGTACGATAGGTGTTGAAGTAGGCCGAGAGATTGATTTTGCGAGTCGGCCAGGGATATTTACGGCACAAAGCACCGAGCTCAAGACGTAGAATGGGGCTGTGACTTGGCGAGTTACGTCGGCGTTGGATGTCGGAGCTCCTGGAGCTAGCGGGATAGTTCTGCCTCAGGCACTAGGGCGGTGTCGCCTTTGCAGATGTGGAGTGTTGTAGCCTGTCTCCAAGGTGGAGAGCATAGTTGTCCTTGAAGACTTTAGTTTAGATCTAGTTTTAATTACGATCATTCTGCATGACTTTCCAATCTATTCATTGCAGCCTCATAGAAGAAGGGATCCATCGCAAACCGACTGCGACCCCCTTGTAAAGCAAAGAAGCAGAAAAGGGTGTTGGTAGAACACTGTAGATACAAAGGACCAAAAACATCGAAAAAGAAAACAGGCTAGGAACAAAGGCGGCAGAAATATGCCTAGGCGCCTTCGCGGCTCTTGCGGTAGCTAGCCTGCAGAACGGTTGTCAGTATTAGTGCTTGATTCACTCAAAACCCGCTGGAGAATAGGCTTACCTCCTGCTCGACCTGAAGCGCGTCCACAGTGGGAGCGAGCTCACTCAAGATCTCGTAGGCCTTCTTGTGGAACTCCAGCTGGGCGGCGATCAGATCGGCCAGGTTGCGCAGGGGCTCGGGGGTATCAAGGACCTAATTGAGCAAGGGGTGTTAGTTTCCATGAGTCTATGTCAAAACCGAACGCCCACGGAAACCAGAGATTCGAAACATACGTTCTTCATCACGCTCACAGCCTCCTCAGTCTGACCAACAAACTCATCCTCCGCCTGCTCAATCTCCTGGCGGGCATCCTCGCTCAGATTATCCAGATCACCGTGCGCGGCGGCCTTCTTGCTCGCCTTGATCGAGTCTAAAGTGAGACGCGCGTTCTCAACGTTCTTCCGCGCTTTCGCAGCGAACATCAAGTTGGTGTTCAGCGTGGTGTTCCAGCCAGCTAGGAAACGGGACTGGATCTGCGCATCCTGGGCAAGACGGGCCTCGCCGACCTTTTCCTCAGCCAGGGCATACTTCTCCAGCGCAGTGGCGAGCGGGTCCTCGACATGGCTGCTCTGCGCCAGGGTCTGGGAGCCGGCGAGCGACGCGCGCGCAATCGCATGGTTGAAGGTCTTGGGCTGAGGCTTGGCCGCAGGGGGCGCGGTCAGGGCGGCCTGGGCTTCGGCGGGGGAGCTGGCCTGGGAGAGGAGGTGGACCTTCTCGTTGATAGTACGGCCCAGGTCGTTGAAGGATTCGCGGATGTTGGGTGGGTAGTCGTAGGCCTCGTTGGAGTATTGCGAGCTAATCTCGGGGAGAGTCGCGTTAGTGCTGCAGCGAGTGGTGGAGGCTGAGACGGACAGGGGCGGCAGCTGTGGAAGAACTCACGTCACTTGGAGCAGCTTCTGGTGGACAAGCTTGAGCGCATCGACGCGCTTCTCGAGCTCAATGTACTCATCAGGGAGCTGGGTCTTATCTTCAACCTGACCCAGCTGTTCCTTGATCAGCTGCTGGGTACGCTGCGCAAATGGCGTGAAGCTCGCGCTATTCGGATACGCGACAGGCAACGAAGTGTCAGCAATGTTCGACAGTGGTCCAGAACGCGATCTACGGGATGTTTTCAGAGGAGGGGAAGGGGATCTGCTGCGACGGGGCCGCTCGAGTTGGCAAAAAGGGGGCTATGCTCACCTGAAGGTCTTGCCGAATGCCTGCACTCGATCCATGATTGTGAGATGTGAGAGAGTAAGAAGCCGGGAGAATGGAAGGAAGAAAGGCGAGTGGTGATAGGATGGCCAGCTACGAGGGTGCGATGGCCATCCCGCTGCACCGCCCCACCACCGCGCACCGCCACGGTTCCATCAGGCATGCACATGCGTGGCCTCTGCATTTGTAGAGGAGAGAAGAAGAGGAAATGATTGTAAGACTACGCTCTATTCTATCGAATGTACGAATAGTACGAAGAAAGGGTACTCCGATTATTGACCATCTTTACGAGAACTATCTTTACCACATTCTATCTTAGGAATTTATAGTAGCTCGCCGACTCTACCTAGGCTCCAGCCTGAGCAGCGCATTATGATTTCGAGATACCGTTTTCCTGCCCTATTTACTGCCCCGGTTTTGGTTCTGAGGTATAGTAATAGTCATCAAGGACTACTGACGGTTTTTATCATAGTACCTGTCGGTTGTGATCGTTATTCAAGGTGGTTATTCAGAACTACCATGTCCTTGTGGCATTACATGCCCGGGCTACATGCCTCCTCCTAGGGCAAGCTAATGTTATCGTAGAGCTACTATATATCATCCTACAGTAGAAAGTAGGCGAACCACAAGAGTCTTAGAATACAACCTAAAAATAGCATCGAAGGCACTCAGAAAAAGGAAATATGCAAGTTCCATCATAGCCCGTAAAATCATAACACTTGACTCTCTATCCTCCACCAAACCTGAATGAAAGGAAACCCGGGAAATGTCTCTCGGCTTCACTCAGGTGAGAGTAGCGAGCATGGCCCGCATCACCCCAGAGCTAGGTTCTGAAAAAAGAGTTAGCCACAACTTGTTCCGTGGACCCGCACAATGATATCTGGATGGATGAGTCTCACCTTTGCGCTCTGTCCGTCGCACCTCATGAATCTCCGTCTCATTCCCCTTACTGTCAATAACATCAGTTTCGCGATCGCGCGTGACCTCATATCCACCCCGTCGCTCCAATCGCAACAGTCTAGCCTCTTCTTCCAATTCGCGCACGTACTCATCGACCTCGTGGTCGCTATGCCGTGGGCGCACTAGAACCATCTGGCCAGAGTTGCGGGGTCGTGTCTCAATGCGCTCCTCGGCGTAGCCACGGGGTTCAATCAATCGTAGCGGCGAGGAATGTCGGGCGTGTGTGTTCACAGACACTGACCGTGGACGAGAGATGCTGATGCGTCGCGGTCGCTCAATGTACTCCTTGTAGTCAATTTCTTCGTACTCGTCGCGGCGGCGCGGTGATGCTTCGATTAGGTATGTATCATGGCGAGCGGGGCGGGCATCGACAACCAGATGCTCTGTGGTCACCCGTTCGCGGGGGATAGATCGTACCGGGGACCGCGGGACACGTAGATAGTCAGCTAGATGGAAGGGGTTAATTCGAAAGGGCTTTTCTCCGGGCTTCCGGTGTCTCCTTGGGGGCCCTGGTGGAAGCAACTTACTTTCCACGTATTCTGCTTCGGCGGGCCGGCGGAACTCTTTGCTCAGGCTGATGACTTCGTCGATTTGATCTTTGGAGAGTGCTTTCTGAATGACAATGACATCATCCTACAGTAAACAGACACCGGTCGTTAGCAATTCGAGCTGCTGCATGTCCTCTATCTCACCCCCAATGCAGAAAATGTGTACATACCTCCTCTTTGAAAGGATACCCCAAGTCCAGGATAGCATGAACATGCACCCACTTACGTGGGATGCGAGTCTTCCCTTTCCGCGGGTACGGCTTCTCCTCCCTCCTCGAGCGAGTCCCACTACTCGACCGACGCCGACGATGATCCATACTCGCGCGCTCACGAAACTCCCGATACTCCTCGTCACCATAGTAATCCGGCTCCGCGATACGAATATCCTCATATACCTCGCGCTCGCGGTACCGACCCGGCGAGGCCCCGGGCGGGGGAGGCGCACGAGGCATACCGCGGGGACGATCGCGATCGCGAGCCTCAAGCGACGCCATCTTACGACGGGGGATGCGATCAAAGGTATCCAGGGACGACTGGCGCCTGAGTAGACGGGGCCGAGTGAAGGAGGGACTTTCGTCGCGGCGGCGGGAGCGCCGGTCATGCGCCACCAGGGGGCCGGATGTATAGGACAGGTGCTCATCTTCGTAGTAGCGGCCTGGAGCGCGGGCTGGAGGGCCGTAGCGGTCTTCCTCGCGCAGGCGGAATTCGAAGCGTTCGTCTTCGACTTGGCGGGGTCGGTCGACTACCGGTGGGCCTCGCGAGGAGCGGCGGTCGTAGCGGTCGCGGGACTCGAGAGTTCCCGTGGATGAGCGGTAGTCGTCATAGCGCGACATTGTTTGAGATACAGTAGGGAGTTATGTAGGTTGTTTATTTGGAAGAGCCGGGGAGGGTGTGAACTGTGAACCGTGGATGACGAGGGCGGCTGACTTGCGGGCCGTTAGGAGGTGGGGGGTGTCAGTGAGAAGAACCACGGGTGGAGGAGAGAGAGAGAGAGAGAGAGAGGTGAGAAGGATGAGGCTCAGGGGGAACAAAGTTCGTAGAGAGAAAGAACAAGTGAGTGGACAGGACGAGCTGAAAGAAAGACTCGATCAGAGAGATTCAGCCGTACGACTGTAGTGCAAGTGTGTCCAAGACCAAAAAAGAGGGTCAGGCAGAAGCGCCGCCGATGACGTTTGGGGAGGGGGACTCTCGAGTCACGCTGAGGAGTACGTGGTGACCCAAGTACTGTAGTAGTAAGTACAGTACGATTTTCTAGCAGGACTTTTAGTCTTTTACAGTGATAATCAATAGACTAGTGACATACTAATCTGCCATTAACCTTGCCTAATGTAGGTACACCCTCCACCCCCATCCCCCCATCCAATCCTACGATTGCCAGCACACCGGCACTGCCCTGCCTACAACTCCAAGCCCTGCATATCCGCCTCCAAGCTCAACAGCCCCATTGCCAAATAAGCTCGATCGGGTGCCTCGACCTTCACAAATCGCCGGTCATCACTATATTGTGTATTCCGATCACGCGCGAGGACATCCAGCGGCTGTAGATATGTGTCAGCATGCCACGCACATTGGGCCCCGCCCGATTGAAAACTGGACTCGACTTCGAAACTCACATGAATGGCACGTTGGCGGTCAGACTCGAACGATTTCTCGTACGGCGGGCCGCGGCCATGCTTCGCGGCCACAATCCACGCCTTTTCACATCCACTGGCGATGGCATCCGAGGTCTTCCAGCCTGTCAGTCGGGAGACATCCCGCAGTTTGGCGATAGTCCAGCCTCGCTGTGCGGGATCTATAAACTGCACGGCAGCGAAGAACATTGGCACGGTCATTTCTGTCAGTGAAGAGCCCAGCGTAGGACTGAGGCTGCCGGCTTCGAGGTTGTATCGCTGTGGATAGTAAATGCCTCCGGTGATTCGACCGATGATCTGTGCGTATTCGGCGGTGGTGGGAGCGGCCACTCCGGCGGCCACCATCATGGCCGGGGGCATGGAGGGGTGGAGTCGATGGAGGAGGATGCGACCGGCGTAGTAGAATCCCCAGATGACCGCGATCGTGTGCGTGCGGTACTGGAGCGCCGGTCCAAATGGTGTGGAGATAGACTGCGTGACATCTGCAGGGAGTGGCTCAAAGTCGCGCCCGAGGGCTTTGGCGAAGAGGTCCATCGCCACCAGGATCCCCTCCCATTCATGCTCTGCTGCGGTATACGTGAAATCCTCACTTACCTCGTCCTCCTCAGGGGAATCTTGCTGGTTGCGACGGCCGTCGGCAAACCCAGATGGCAACCGAGTCGGGCCCTGTGGTGGTATCATTCCGTACATAGGAGGGCCATCTGGCCCGGGAGGACTATCGCGCTGGCCAGGTGATCCTCCCGATAAACTTGATGGAGGACCAGACCCCCCGGGAGGCCCCGCGGGAGGCCCCGAGCCTGCCGGAGGGGGTCCTCCCATCGGGCCGGAAGGTGAAGGCCCTCCAGGAGCACCCCCAGGAGGCCCTTTCATCTTGCTAGGGTCGCCGCGAGAGAATCTGCCCATAAACCTGAACATGCCCGGCGTGGGCTTCCAATCCGTTCCAGCGGCGCGGAGAGCCCGTAGCTTTCGCTTGCGGTCGCGATAGCCAAAGTCCGTCACGCGAGCGAGCAACAACCAGAGGTGATCGGCTGATCCATATATGGCATCGATCCGGCCGATGCCTGCTCGCGGTGGGCTCTGACACTGCATGTAGTAGGGCATACTAGAGGTGAAATCAGTATGAGCCAAGAGGAGCGGGCAGTCTAGGGGGAATGCGTCACTTACAATAGCTTATCTCCACTGACCAAGCTGTGGAAAACATCCTGTTTCGTGAACCACCAGTAGAGATCGCATTGGATGCGGAAATTCTCAATATCCTTGCGAGTAAAATGCTTCTTGGGACTGTGCCCACGGCCATCTTCCACGCGTCCAAACTCATCAAAATTGATTGCTCGTCCCAGAAGCGAGCTAATGAAATCTTGATCCACGCTACCTTCTTTCTCCGCAAAGGGGTCATCTTCGTTTGGATCAGGGCCAAAGCCATGGTGGTACATCATCGAGTTGGACCACCCCATCAGCCGGCGCTGTTCGCTGATTTGCCGTCGGTAGGCACGGAGATCCCGAGTCGTGCTGGCAAAGTCAATCTCTTTGATTAGGTGGGCGGCGCCAGCAACATGGCTGTTCCATTTTGTATGATCCGCGGAGATGACCTCGTAATACGCGAGAAGTTCAGTAGCTGCAAGAGTGCCGATCTGTTTGCGACGCTGTGGGAGGCCGACAGCCCGCCCGATGCGCTTCAGTGCGTACTGATAATGTTTTAGAGAGACAGTGGTAGGCACACCCTGCAAGTATGCAATGTGCAGACTGCTGACGGCGAGAATAGCCTGCAGCAAAGCGGGATTCTCCAACGCTTTGAGTGGCAAGGTATACGTCCAGAGTCCTTGCTGAGCTGATGGAACCGAGCCTCCCAAGACGATGGAAGAGTCTGTCGGATGGCGTTCAAAGATGGACAATGATGGACCCGTCGAATGAATAAAGTGAGCAAAGATGCGAGCGGTCTTGGGATCGTTGAGAGGACTAGATCCGAGGGTGGGACGATAGGAGGCGAGAATGTTAGGCTCGTTCAGATAAGTCGTGAAGGAACGAAGTCGGCGGTCGTCATGGTTCGCCGACGCCATGATCAGGCTCAACTGATTGAAACCCTGAATCTGAGTCTGATCCACCATCTCATCTTCCGATTCCACATCGAAGTAGTCGTCATCTTCATCGTCAACATGCACAACCTGCGGTTGATATTGCTGAAGGAATTGCCCAGGCGTATCCAACTGCGGGGGTACTTGGCTAGGCAGCTGCTGATACTGGAATACAGCTTCCGTGGAGTGTATAGGCTACGTATGGACAATATCAGCAAGAAATCTTCAACTGTGCATCCTGTCAATAAGGCATGGTATACCTGAGGAAACAATGGATTCTCGGGGCCTTGTTCCGCCTGTGGCCCACCCGTCAGCGGTGGAACAGAAGGTGGTACGAATTCCTGGCCCTGCTGCACGTTCGACCAATAGATTATGGGTTGCGGATGGTGCGGTATTGACTCTTCATGTCTTATTGAATCCTCACTAGAGCTAACGGGTTGAGGCTGCATTTGGGAACAATTGGCTGTCGCCGAGGAAGATGGCACTTGCGGATGTTGCAGGTGTTGCTGTGGAGGCTGAGCAGGCCATGGCTGAAGGGGCATCTGTGTTGGTGGCGCTGGATAGAAGAATTGAGGTGCAGTCGCTGCTGACGGTCCCTCTGTTGGCTGAACGGTCTCAAATGCTTGGACTACATGGTATCCCATTGTCGCGGGGTCGATAGGCCGCGGGGCTAACATGGGATGCTGGGCCGCCGCGGCTGCGTGCTGAGGTGGCAGCGCGCTGAACTCATTGTATAAGGGGACCCCCATATGATGCTGGTGCATCTGATCCTGTCCCGGTGGTGGGCCATAGGATCCAAAGAGTCCCAGTGGGTTCTTGAAGACTACTCGCCGAGCATAGCCCTCACAGATGCGCTTGGACTTGAGGCAGTTGCTGCATATGGGCTTCTCTTCCCCGCACTTGATTCGACGTTTGCGACATGCTATAGAGTTCAGTTAATCATTTGCATCGGTTGAGGAATTTTCATTCTCTCTCTTCTCTGCCTACTTAAGCAACCGGTCTTGGTGCGTCTCTTTGGGACTCTGCGGGGCCCCGATGGCCGGGCTGCGGGCGGCTCGGTGGACTGGCCAGAGTCGACATACGCGATCGAAGCGTCTGCCGCGGACAGTCCGGTCGCATCCGTGGAGTCGTCCCTCATGGGTGACCTTGACGATTCGGTAGCAGATCAAGACAATCGAGTATTATTGTGTATGTCCGAAGACATAGTGGGGGCTGAAAGGGGAAAAAAAAAGATAAACTGGGGAGGGGTTGCCGTAGTTTAGGTAAATTTCCAGGGCGAAAGGAGCCGGGCCTGGAATTGGATTCGTGATGGGGTAAGCTCGTCGTCTCCACAAAAACTGGGCAAAGCTGCCGAGCCTCAGCAGATCACCCGAGAGATCATCGTCGTGCGACTTGCGAAGTTGCGCCTCGTTGTTGATTTGAGATATGCTATTCCAGCCGTTGGCCGCTGTTCCCTTGTAGGATGTGCTGGCAATCTCTCCGCTTCGCTACGGAATCACAGTGTCCCTGGGGCTACAGTTTCGACCACAACGAGACTCTCCATCTGGACCAGCAACACGATCTGACATGCGGAACCCTACGGTAGCGGAGGAAATAAGGTCCATCCACCGGTGTGCTTATTAGGGTTTAACTGCTTATACGAGATCCCAAGGCTGGCCACAGGGCTCATTTTCTCAACAAAGTTTTCCGCCCTGCCGCAGCTGACGAGCCATCGGAGAGTGGCGCCTACGGGACCAGCCCAGAGCCCTGTCGGCACTCGGATGGGAGAAACGGGTTGATGCATCTGAAGTTCAGATGGGACTATCGTGCAAATGAGAGACCGACCATACATAGACCGACAATCACCTTTTTTTTCGAGTATCGCAGAAGACATGAACGACGGCGAGACCCGAGAAAACCTTCTCATGTCGTGTGCCGATGGGGTAAAACCTTGCCCTGTTGGACCGTGGCTGCAGCCGCTGAAGGTAATGGTCACATTACGGAAAGTATTACAGTGGCAGTGCCATCCAGGGGCTTGGGAATCGGGATAATCGGTATATTCGGGGAAATGGCTCAACAGAATGGTTTCGGAATTGTTGGGTATGGGTTCTTGAATTCTCAATGACTCGGTTGGCATCTATTTGTTCTTCTGCCTTCTTTTGACTCTACACAGGTGGTATCTGATAGGGATGGTGAAGGTCTGATTGATGATTTCAACTTGTCGAGCTCTAGTAGACTCAGTACCTTATGGAGTACAGGTGTACTCCAGTGTGCCGGTTCTCTTCCGCACTGGCTTTTTATGGCGGGAGATACGGTTTAGCGACTGTGCCGCCACGGTATTTTTCCTTGAATGCAGTATCCAAGAACTGTCTCTGGCGTTTAGGCCAAACCTTTTCTAAATAAAGCATGTTTTCAGACCCGATATGGATCTCGGGGTCCAAAATAGCACATTATGTAGCCACCTCGAATAGGTAGCCACCACGAATAACCACCCCGCTCGAGTAACTACCATAAGTAGTACCTACCTAACTACTTTAATTATAACGAAAACCGTAACAAACGCGGCGGAAATGCGGCATCTCGAAACTATTGGGCGCCGCTACGGCTGGAATCAAGAATGTAGCAGCAGCAACTAAGGTCCACGGTATCGATTACATGTACGGAGTAGTCATGATATACAAATCCATATTTCTCACCACTACAACCCTCATCCGGTCCTACCCTCTAGCTGTCTCCTGAATGTCAGCGTTCTTCCCGGTTCGTCGACACGATAATCGGTCCATGTAGTATCTGGCAGCAAGAGCTTCACTGTGGACGTGTGGCCATTGTCACACGCGCATCGCAATGCTGTTCTCCCACTTTTATCCACAATAAGAGCATTGGTTATCTTCGACAGACAGGCAGTCACTTCGTCAAACCCCTGTGCCGCAGCACAATGCAATGCTGTTTTGCCACGGGTATCGATTGCATTCTGGTCACTTCCATGGTCAATGAGGAATGCGACCCACTCATCCTGGTTCTGTTCAGCCGCACAATGGAGGGCGGTTTTGTTTAACGTATGCTCTCGGAGATTCACCTCAACCCCACTTTTGACGAGTAGCTTGACGGCAGGCCAGAGGCTTAAGTCGGCGAGAACGCCAAGGTATGCACCCAGGTCTGAAAGGGAAGGCAGCCCTTCAGGATACGCTTCGTTGGCGGCCATCGCAAGATAATTGATACTATGCCTTGGAAGCTTTGCTAGAGCCTCGTGAATAACTGTCTTGCCCTCATTGTTTGTCAAGGTGATGTCGGCGCCGGCGCCGATGAGATATTTCAATGGATGATATTTCAATGGATGATATTTCAATGGATCTTCCTCCCAAAATTCGGCAGCTAGATGGAGAGCGGTATTGCCATCATTGCCCTGTGAATCGACACGTGCACCAGCCGAAACGAGAAGTCGGAGCTTCTCCACCTCATTCGTCACGACAAATTTTTGAATATTTGGCGCGGCAGCCCTATGAAGAGCTGTGTACCCATCGTTGTCTGTCGAATTGACATCCGCTCCGACAGCAATGAGACACTCCATCACTTCCGGCGCTCCTTGGGCAACTTTTGCAGCCTTATGGAGAGGTGTCTCGCCCAGTAGATCTTTCAGATTGACATTGGCGCCAGCAGAGACAAGGACCCTAGTAATTTGTGGTAGTCCTTTCTCTGCGGCCATGTGAAGGGAAGTGATCTGCTCGATGTCTCCCAACTTGACATCCGCACCGGAAGCCAGGAGAGCCTCTACCACGTGCAGATGTCCTCGACTCAAGGCTTTGTGTAGAGCTGTCTCCCCAGATTTGTTGGTCATGTTCAGATCCGCACCAGTATTGATAAGCTCCTGTACCAGAGATGTTTGCCCTCGATCTGCAGCTAGATGAAGCGCTGTGTCATGGCTTTCATTGGCAAAGACATTGACATCAGCACCCGATCGTAGAATTTCTGTTGCCGCCCAGTCTTGTTCCTCTGAGAGGGACAGAATGAGTAAAGGGTTTATCTCTGCCGCAGTAAACGAAAAGAAATGGGCATCGGCCACAACATCATCCAACGGTTTGTCAACGACCCTACCTTTCGAATAGAATGCTTTGTCAACTGACAATAGAAACTCCAACCTTTTCTTGAAACGAAATGCGCGCCGCAAAGCAAAGCCAAGGGCGAATCGGGTTGCACGTGCATGGACTTCGTCCATTTTGCAAAGCAATCCGAGGAAAACGGGGAGCTTCTCCTCCTTGGGAAGTCCCTCATCTAAGGCCACGTGGAACAGAGCCACGCCCCAGGTTCGAAGGAAGGCCGGACAATCAATGAGTATTTCGAGCCATCGATAGCTGGTTCCATCGTTGAAAGGTGGAAACGACCAGATCTGCTCTAGGGGTGCCCAGCGGATTCTCAACCTTGTAAAGTAAAGCAGTAAGGCATAGTGGTTGTGTTTCAGCGCCCAAGCCAGCTCCTGTTCGTCCTGACCAAGAGCGAGATGAAGCTCTCTGGCAAATCTCTCGGTTTCTGGATACTCATTGTCACGCGCTGGACTCATTTGGACTGGTAGATCCCAAGGCCACATGGAAGGGAGCGACCCATCTTCAATGCACTTGCAGAAGAGAGTCCACATTTCATGGTTATCTGTTCCAATGTCATTCAAATGAAGCAACCAATGATACTGGGCATATACGAGAAAGGCGCCGTTTTGCATCACGTCTGTTGTATGGGGCCGATGATGCTGGGAGTCTCCAAGCGACTCTCGAACAGTTCTCTCAAGCTCGCTGACTTTTGTGCCTTTTGAACGCTCTTTCCGAAAAGAGAGCAGCGTCCGCGTCATAGTGTTGACTAGTGGACGGTCAGGACAGATGGAATTTGTGGCGAAATAAAGAGGATCAACGACTTCGACGTCTTTCTCGGCCTTCGCCACTTGAAGACTGAAGTCGGTGAAGTTCAAGTACGTCATGCACAGGCAGCCAAATTGCTCATCGATGCTTTTGGCATCAAAGATTGTAGTCACTTTATTGTTGGCCTGGAACAAGTGGTCCTTCACACTCTGATGAATATAATGGACTGTAGACTCTTCATCATCGATGAAAGTCAATCCGTAGCACCCTCGGACAATCCGATTCATGTTGTTGGGTAGTCGTTTCGTGTTAAGAGCCTTATCTCCGGGGGAGATGCTTAGGGCTTCGCGGTACTCTTCCATGGTCAGTGGGCGCTTCACGACACCGCAGTATCGAAGCAGGTCCATTGCCTGGGAAGAGTCCCGTCCCTGTTGGATGCGACTAATTTTGGAATCGAAAAGCTCGGCTAGGCCGCGTGGAAGGTGTTTCAACGCGTCGAGTATGTCTTCATCGCAGTTCTTTTCACAGAGATCTCTGACGCACAGACCGACCCAGAGAAACCTAGGTTAATTCTAATTAGAAATCGTTTTCGAGTTGAAAACGGTGGTGAGTAGAGGCCCAAAGAATCTGGTGTCTCATTCTCAAACTTACATTCCCTGAGAGCCGTCGCGTAAAGCATCCATTATCGTTGGGACAATCTTCTGATCTCGGATAACGAGCAGCTCCTCCTCCAAGCAATCATCAAGGGTCGCAGCGATGTATCGATCCATATCGAGTGCGAGCTTCCCTTTGTCAACCGTAATTCGATACTGTGGTTGGGCCTTCTTAAACAAATCTCCCTCGAGATCTGGGCGACTGGCACAGATAATCTTCAATGTCCCAACCGTTGTCTGGGAGATCGCCTCCAAAAACCGAGCCATCTCTCGAATCTGAGCAGATCCACACTCGTCTAGGCCATCGAGGACGATGTAGTATGTCCGTTCCATGACTAATCTTGCGAGGAGGAATTGGACGGTCTCATCCGTTTCCATACTCTTGGTCTCGTTCTGTAAAGACACCAGATTTTCGCGGCTGCTTTCCTCAATCAAGGAGTCAAGTAACTGCCGACAGATGCTGCCGACAATATTCCTCGCCGAAAGAGATGACTCATTCTCTGTTTGACAGAAGAAATGGGCCACGGAATCATTCTCACCGCGTGATGAGTGTAGGAACGACACCACATTAGACATCAGGACAGTCATGCCCATACCCATCGTCCCACAGACCCAAAAGATTGATGTCTCAGGGCTAGAACTCCATGCAATAAACGCGTCTTCTTGTACCAACCACTCTGCCGTTGACTGGACTCGCTGCTTGAGAATTCGCTTCCACGGTTGGATGTGGTCAATGGGGGACAAATTCTGTCGAACATTGGTCTTCAGCGACGCTTTCTCCCGCTTCGTCTGATTGATCTGCCACTGCCTCGCCTCCTCTTGTTGGCGGGCTGATCTTTTGAGAAATTTCAATGTGGATGGTCTGAAAACGGAGTTTTCCTTGCTTTCATATTCCAACAACATTTTGGCCTCCCGCGCAGCCTGTTTGGACGCAAGAGAAACCTGCCAGGTTACCTGGGTCATGGATGAGGCCAGTCGTTCCATAAATGGCTTGAACTCGGACTCAAAGGGATTCCAAATTGCGGAGACGGTTTGCAAGGCTGACCCTCGGCGGGAAACCTCGATAACCTTGCTGCATAGCTCAATTATCACGGCATAATATTCGCACAATGAACGTTGAAGACCGACATGCCCATGGTAGAGCTGGCCAAACTGTTGGATGGTGGGACAGGTAAGACCAATGTCCTTGATCATGTTGGTGACTTTGTCGAAATAAGATGCGACATTGCTGGCCACGGTTATAGCGGTTTTGATTCCACCCCAAATCGGAGCCGCTACCTGTGGATTTGAGCTGACGAATGTGTCGACAGCACCCGCAAATTGCTGCGTTGCGGTCAGGAAAGTATATAGTCGCGGAGCGATGCTTCGCCTTGTCTTGCTTGCGTTCTCAGCATCCAGCTGCGTGACGAAAAATAACACACTTCCCGCATCAGGGACTACCGTGCTGTCTTCGAACTGTTTCTTTTGCTCGACTGTCAGAACTTCTTTGAATTTAGCCAAGGCCCTCGTCAAAGACTCTGTGGGGTCCTCCGTGGAGTCCTCCGCTTCTTGGCGTTGTTTCCCTTTCCGCGATAGCTGGAGGTCCATGTGGACGAGCAGGGGCAAGCACCGGTTGATAAGACTGGCAGCCCCAGCACAAGGAGTATACTGTACAACAGGAGCAAAGGAGCAGATCCTTGCGGCCAAGGTGAGGCGAAAGCATTGAAAAAGGGTCGTCAGGTCAGATCGGGCACAGGTCGCGCGGGGCGACGCTTTTCGAGCGTCTCCTAACGACATCTGATTGGGCAACTGAATCTTTCGGAGGGCTGAACAAAGAATAAGCAAAGATGTTCATCATGCACGGTTCGAGATTTGTACATACACCTCGTTTGTCCGCCTGCGGCGAAACACTGGACTGCAGGACCATGGGCCGGTCGAGTTCAAGTCGTTCGCATGCATTGCCTCGAAGGTAGGACGACTGAAGCTTGAATCCCCAATTTATGTCAAAAGTTCAGCTCTTCGATCGTCATGGCTTCAAGTTTAACTCTAGTATAACGGTGATATAACGGTGATGCTCAAGGCTCTTGGGATTAAGCCTTAACGTAGGGTCTCAGTTTGTCTGTGTCAAATGCCTGTGCTATACCTAGCTATATAATTTGATCACATGTAGAATCATCCTTAAGGTTAAATTGCATTTTCAATGGAATATTGAGCCAACCCTACAGGTCATATAACCATAGGGCTACAACCAAGGCGGGCTGTATTGTAATTTCTAGCCTAGGATGCATCTGCCGCTCGAATGCGACAATCACTACTTGGGCGGTATGTAATGAGAATACCAAAATTACCAGCGGTAAGATTGCGGCTGGCGGGCGAAATTTTGCCGATAACTTTTTTTTTTGAAGCTCGCAACGCAACTCCACGCTCTGAACAACCTTTCCCGGCTGAGAAGTCAGCGACAAACAACAAGAGCGGAAAGAATAAGCCTTTAGGCTTTACCGACCATCAATCATGTTTGCCGTTCCAGGATGGTCGCTTGAGACCTCCGCCCTCAAGCAGCAGTCTCAGCCAACGCAAGCCCAAACCGACTCGCAGCCGAACAACGACGGCGCTACACCCAATGGCAAAAACAAGGACAAGAAGCGCAAGCGTGACCATGTCACTTCGGGCAATGTTAACGAGATGTATCGCAAGCACATCGAGGGGGAGTCCGAGAAGCCCTGGAAGAAGAAGAAGCAGGAAAAACAGACTGCCGCTGCCGCTGCCGCTACTGCTGCCGCTACTGTTTCCCCGAAGGCCGATAAGGAGGAAGTGAAGAAGGTAGCTGATTCCGCTCAAGAGGATGGTCAGGGCAAGAAGAAAAAGCAGAGGAAGAACAAGAAGAACAAGGACAATGATATCCAAGAGGCCAAAGCAGACAGCGCCGCACCGGCTCAACCGACTGCTTCTGCTGCGAGCGCACTTTTGGCCCCGCCACCGACAAACGCAACCCTCACGCCTCTCCAGCAGGCTATGCGCCAAAAGCTGATTTCCTCTCGATTCCGCCATTTGAACGAAACGCTGTATACCACCGATTCCTCCAAAGCCGTTGAGCTGTTCAACGCGAATCCCGAGCTTTTCGATGAATACCATGCTGGTTTCTCCCGACAGGTCAAGGAATCCTGGCCCTCCAATCCCGTCGATGGCTATATACAGGCCGTTCGTCGCCGTGGAGCAGTCCCGGTCCCCAAAAGAGGCAAACCTCTTCCCAACAAACCTCTCCCTCTGCCCCGGAGACCCAATGGCGTCTGCAACATTGCCGATTTGGGCTGTGGTGACGCTGCTCTTGCTCGCAACCTGACGCCGTCGGCCAAGAAGCTCAACTTGAAGCTGAACAGCTACGATCTTCAGTCTCCCGATCCTCTTATCACCAAGGCCGACATCTCTAAGCTTCCTGTAGAGGACGGCTCAATGGACGTGGCTATTTTCTGCCTGAGTCTGATGGGTACCAACTGGGTCTCTTTCGTGGAGGAAGCATGGCGCGTGCTCCGCAGCGACGGCAAGGGTGAGTGCTGGGTCAGCGAAGTCAAGAGCCGCTTCGGCAAAGTCACCCGCAAGAAGTCGATGATTGGCGCGCAAAAACCGCTCAGCAAGACTCAGCAAAAGAAGCAGAAAAAGAGCAAGAAGGACGACTCTGACATCGAGGAGGAGGATATCTTCGCTGAAGATGCCCGCCCTGCCGCAGATGACGACGAGACCGATATTTCGGCGTTTGTTGAGGTCTTCCGGACTCGCGGGTTCGTGTTGCGCCCAGAGTCTGTGGATAAGTCCAACAAAATGTTTGTCAAGATGGAATTTGTGAAGCAGGGTGGCGCACCAATCAAGGGCAAGCATGCTACTGGTTTGAGTGCACCAGCTCCCGGTGGAAAGAAGCGGTTTGTGGATCGCAAGCCTGCGGCTGATAGCGGGATGACGGCTGAGCAGGAAGCTCAAGTGCTGAAGCCATGTGTGTATAAGATTCGGTAGTCTGGGCAGCAGCTTTGATGTACTATACCGACGTCGTGATAATAATGCTATTTAACATGGTTGGAATGGGCAAGGCGCGAATGGCATGTTTTTTGGGAATGGATTATGTTGCTAGAGCTGGTAGAATCATCAAGTCTTTGATCGTCGCTTGGCTCATCAGCGGCGCCATTGTGTAAGGTCACCTGCAGTCCGAGCTGATTTAGAATTCTGGACGAGACAAGAGAGAAAAGAATATAGTCGTCTTTCGCCAAAATAAGCGGGCAAGACCGGATTCTTTGACATTGTTTGCAACAATGGTTCAAAGGATAGAAAGCATCCCTTGAAGTTATGCATTCTCTCAAGTGACACCAAATTCGCGATGCGATATCTTCTTCTACTCTTCCTAGCAGCAGACGCAATTAGGTTCCGACTCTCTTCTTGAGAGTCAAAAGTATTATTTCTATTTTCTTCGTGGCGTCGAAGACACAACAATAGAATCGTGCCTTCCTCTCGCCAGTGAGATCCGAATACTTCTTTCTCGAAAACAATGGGATTAAAACAAAGAGTTCTTTATCAGTGCGTCTATCTAGAAGGAATCCTATATTTACAAGACCGTTTCCACGTACGCGGTCGTCCACGAATTATAAGAGCATCGCCTTCCTTGCTTCTGAATCATCACCATCTTTCTCCTGTTCCAAAGCCTTAGGTACCGCTCTCCATGACGATAACAAACCAAGCTCAAAACACCAATCATAACCACACTAATAATGGCTGTTACCCAGGTTGAACATTTTTGGCAAGCCTCAGCCCAAGTCATGGCAGGCTGCCAAATGCTTGCGGAAATCCTCCGCGACGTGACAAACAAAGAGGTATTCACCAATAAACTAGGCTTCCTGCTCGAAGACCTGATAGACATGCAAGAAGTGGTATCCGACAAGGCAGCCTATATTGCAGAAACCAATACCCTGATTCGTCAGGACGTCCTCCAAGATCGAATCTGGCAGGTCGAAGATATCCTCCGCGCCATGGTTCTCGGACAAGAGCAGACCGCGGTTGATCGGTTCGTGCGCCCGCTTTTTGCGCAGCAGCTTGAGAAGGCTTGTGAGATTTTGGATGGGATTTTGGTGACTTCGTTGCAGCGGCTTGGGAAGGAGATTGGTCCGACGAAATATGTTTCTGTAGCAAGGCGAGAATGGGCTGAGAGGATTAAGGCTGGGGTGCTCGATGTATCTTGGTGAGGTCTCTTTCAGCCTTTTAGTTATTGATTACCATTGCTGACAAGAATGATTCTAGGTACTAGGTAGCGCGATGCGCTCTGTAGGGTGGTTAAGGTTGCAATTGACAATTATGTCTTTCTCGCGAAGGGATATGCTGTTTGTTGTAAACTGTAGTGAGACTCCAGAGTTCCTTGAAAGTTCGAGACGCATCCATGTCACTCCATGGAGAACCTAGTTCCCGGATTCTAATCAAGAGTAAACCTAGTCATGACAGATTTGAAGCAGAACGCGCGTATAGGCGCTCAGCGCAATGTCCAGGCCGGACTTGAAGGTCATGATAATGAAGTCGCTCGAAGATCGAATTCGTTGGAAATTGGTTGTTGTACAAATTGACTGCATAGCTTGTGCACATCTAGCTCTTCCAACTATTCTCCAAATAGCCCTAGTCCCCTTGACAGAAGCTCAATCGAAGTAAGATCCACATTGTAGTCGTCACCTTCACTCTCCACGGCATCTGCAGCATCTTCATCAAGTGGCAAGATCCGACCAGGTCGAAACCAGTTAGAAGAGGTTATCGTTGCCACATTCTCCGCCTCTCTCAAAAGCGACAGAGAAAGATCTTCTGATTGAAAGCCGAACTCCGATCCCGCATACTCGAGAGCTAAGTGACCACTCGCCATCGAAGCGTCCATCATCCCAGCGATCTTGAAGTACAGCTCAGGCTCGAGCTCAAGCAAGTATAAACAGTCCTTCCCCGGAAACACCCTTTGCCGTCGCGCAAGGTCTGCGAGCTGTGGCTTGATGGGTGATAAAGATAATTCACACAACCGGACTATCCGATTAACCCAGATGTGGACGTGTGAGACGTCGTAGCGCTGGACGTACTCTCGGTTCAGCTCCATGTAAATGTCCAAAACACTTTCTTGCCGTCGACGAGTCTTGCTGTCGCTCGAAAGTCGGAGGTTCAAGTTCAGCACCATCTGTGGGAGGGCCGTGTATGCGACGGCACTGATGGGTAGATGACCAGCTGTGCCATCCGCCACAAAACGTTTGACTGAGTCGTGAATCGCTGTGACTGCATCCATCAGGTCTGGCCAGTCGTCTGGTCGCTGATTGCGGTGTATACGGAAAGATATGTATTGATAAAGCGCCAGGCGAGCAGATCTGTATGACAAAGTTAGTATCGTGGTAAAATCAGTCACCAAAAGGCGAATTGCAGCCCTTACTCGTAGTACAAGGCAGTTAGCTGCTTGAAGAAAGCCACAGATTTATGATTGTCGGACTCTTGGGCGCAAGGCCGGAGCATTTGAGTAGCCTCCCAGTAGTGAAGTCGGGACTGGATATCGTCGATCGAGGCAATTTCTGCAGATTGAGCCCCTTTGCAGTCCGGGAACGGGTCCAGAGGATAAAGAGTTGTACTGATATTGGTTAATGGGGCAACAAGCTGACACAGGCTAGTCATGATCTTGCAAAGCATTCGTTTCGTCTCAGAGTCATAGACCCGGGATGTTTCTATCTCGTCAGATAGATCATCCACGAGTAATGGGTCTCTGGAAAAGGCGTCAAAGTGTGCTGGAAGAATTTGGATCGGGCGTCGCATGCCCAGAGAAAGAACCCTGTCACGGATAACAAGAGACCACCACAGACGCTTAAGGTCAGATCGTTTGTATCGAGCTTCAGCAGGAAATCGATGGTAAAGGTGCGCGTTGACAAGGCGAGCCTGCTGGATCGCCAGTCCGAGCCAAGCGGTATTGCTGAGGCTATCAGAGCCGGTGCTTTGATACGTCAGCAGAGTTAATGCTTGAGCGATGCGTAGATGGTCATCCTCAACGCCGAAATCGTAAAGCAACTTGCTTTCATGTTAGTTTAATTTCCAGCATACAGGACCTGTTTTTGGGATGATTCCCACATGATCGTACCTTGGCACGCCGGTAAAACGAATTGCGCATTTCCAAGATTGACCCGGCCCCCCATTTCTTCGCATCGGCCAACGAAATGTACTGATGAAAGTTCAGTTACAGTCTGTCCTCAGAAGATGGGCGCGTTCTGGGCAGTTGCGTGGTTTGAACACATACACTGCAAGCAGCGAACACCATTGCCTGAAATACTAGTAGCGAGAAGGACTTTCCCGTCGCTTCTTGGTGGAGCATTGGCCAGAATTCCGCCTCATTTATGACAGGCAAACACGGATGGACGTATAAGAAGTAGCGCGACATGACGGTTTCAAGCATGAGTCTTTCCGGGACATGGAGACTTTTCTGAGATTTGAGGAACGCTTGATCGGCTGGCTGAAGGCCCCGGAGCTTGGGCGCTTGTAGATAGGGATAATGAGAGAAAAGAACATCGCGATTGGGAGCAGGGTAATTATAGTCTATTAGGTAGGAACGTTAGATATAGCCCGATTCAGTTCATGCAACCCTTTTCTGCGTGGTGAATTCGTTGGATCCTTGGGGGAACATACATGAGTCCACGTCCAGGGCGGCTTCAATGAGTCGTGTAGCATGGCCCCCGGAACGTTTCTTTGGCGGTCCAAAGATTTCCATACCATTGAGGTCACAGACTCTTTGGACGCCTTCTTGGACCTCTGCTGTTGTGCATAGATCGTAGCATGTCGTCGCATTCTTAGGCTTTGGTGTTGATGGGGTGACATCCTCTGGCAACGAAGCATCAATCGACTCTCTCAATCCCCTGCGCAGCTTGGGACGAGTGACGCACTCCAACCCATCCAACTGACAGTTGGTACACGGAGGTCCCTTGACAGCAAGGGTGCACCTCACCTTGCGAGCTCGGCAGTGAAGGCATGCAATGCGTGCCCGAGATGGTTGTCCGTTTAGTTTTCTCGTAGCCCGTATGTCCATTGAGCGAAGCTGGTCGACTCTAATAGAGTGAAGATGGAATACAGGAAATGAAATCGTTGTTAGCTCAACAGCTGTTGTCTTCTTCAACTGAAGCTCCATTGCCCTGGATCTTCGACACGCTAATTCCAGCACATGCGCCGCTGGTCAGTACCCCGCACGCTAAGAGCATAGAGCCGATATAACCGAGTTTGAAGGTTAGCTTAGTGCAAAGATTGGTTGGATCAACCGGGATTAGCAGCTTGTGTCAACTTTGAATTCATAACATGCATAACTCGGTCAATGGGGGGAGTCTTCGACAGGTTCTGTAGGTTGTACTTCTGATCCGTCGCATATTTCCAGGTTCCTTCCAACAGCACCATCCGACGGAAAGAGAGCCCTTTCTTGGCCACGAAGTGTATGCTCCGTAATGAGTCAGTCTATCTAGAAGAAGCACATAGAATGCCTGTGACCTACCTATCAAACATCAAGAGTGGAGAGCGAAGCTATTCAGGTGGGGCGGCTGTCACATATGACTTCCAACTGGCGTGAAGCTGCCCGTCACAGCTGCGTGTCAGTCCAAACTAGCGGTAGATCAAGAGCCGTACACTCGACCTCGAGGAATGCGAAGTAATGGTTGAGGGATTCTTTCGCTCGGCTTAGAGGTAGAGATTATATTGGACAGACCTATCCCATGACGGAGCCGTGGAAATTCTTACCTACTACTTGCCTCTCTGCCTTCTCAGCGCGGATTCAGATATATAGGTGTTAGGCGTGGATGGATGTTTTCTAGACACACTTGACTGGCGCTAGTTTATCCGGGCACTACCTGGTTCGGATCTTCAAGGGTAACAAAGCATTGAAAAATTTCTTATAGTCTTGTTGCAACCTGGCCTTTCAGTCCATGGTGACCTGAGGCGGTTGCAAGCCACATATACTACGAAACATCACTCGGGTTCGGTAGCTGAAGGAATGGTTGAATAAGATCCATCGTTAAGAGTTTATTTCAGGGCACACCTTGCTTTCGACAAAAGATTAATATTCCCTATCGCAGAAAGGCTGTATCGTCTAGCTTGAGTTCAAGTCTTTCATTGATTCCCACCGAGCTGTGCCACTGCGCGGCCCATCTCCTCGTCATTGTAGATGCGGAAGCCCTTCTCCTTCGTCACGCTCGCCAGCTGCACGTTCTTCGCATCCAGCTTCTCCTCCATAACCTGCTTCAGTGTCTTCAGAACCAATGTCTCAGCTTCGGGCAGCGTCAAGGACCTGTGGTATTCGTTCTGCAGCTCGGCCTGTGCGCCTTCACTTCCCGAGCCAATTGCCTTGGCATCGTACCGGTAGAAAGTACCCGAGGGCTCGGCGTGATATCTGCATCGGAAGATGGTTGTTAGATGCATTTTACTTAGACTTGAGGAGGCTTCGTCACGTACAGCTGGGGCCCATCCTCGTCATAACCCGCAATTAGCAACGCAACACCGAACGGTCTGCTCATAACGCTTTCCTCATCATCGCCGCTCTCTCCGAATCGAAGAGCCAAATCACAGATGGCTTGGGTGGTACTTTCAACGCGCAGGGGCTCGGCGAAGTGGAAGGCATGGTTCTGGCATTCAACACGGGCGTGCTCGACCAAGTTGCGGGCGTCGGCTTGCAGGCCAGACATGGCGCAACCGATGTGCTGGTCAATCTCAACGATCTTCTCGACAGATGATGCTTCCAGAAGGCTTGATGTGACGCGCTTCTCCACGCCGAGGATGACACCCTCCGACGTAGCAACCTGGAATCCAATGTCAGATGAACAGACTCTTCAAAATTTGCTCGCTCGGCGCAGGATGAAATCGCCGATTCGCTTCGAAGCACAGCTCTAGATATGATGACTGGCCGGGGTATGGTAGGGAGAGCAGGACGTACACCGATCGCTGTGGAACCTAGCTTGATAGCTTCGAGAGAGTATTCGACCTGGAAGAGACGACCTTCTGGGGAGAAGGTGCTATCGGTGGTTTATTGTAAGCAAGGACAGTTCGATCAGACTCCAATAATGCGAAGATGAGGATGCATACTTGATTCCCCGGTCTGTCCGCAGCTGTTAGTAATGCCGGCGTGTAGTGAGACGTGTTGGAGCTTACCATATTCCGATCGTGCAATGAACATATTGGGCGGTCCGACAGAAGTTGAGAACTCGAATGGTCAAAGGCCCAAATGAAGGATCTAAGAAAGAGAGTATAGGACCGGAGCGATGAAGTGAAAAAGCAGGGGAGAATTGGGGACAGGAGGAGGAGGATGGGAGCTCTCGAGGCGGGAAGCTCTCGCGGTTACGCAAGTTGCGTGCCTGGCACGTATTGGCCTCAGGCGGTGAGGCAGCCACGTCCCATGCTGCCCAAAGGCACGGCTTGTTTAGATGCAGTTCCAATTGCGCCTCATTCGGTTTGAGACTCTTTTCTTTAATGAAGCGCGGCCTTCCAGCATCAGGCACTGCAGTCTGGGCTACATGATACTGCCCGGCCTTACAAGGTATTATGTCCGCCAATGACCGTCGCGCCAGCCATATGAGCGCTCCGCGACCCCGCGTCGTCTCCAATCGCGTCGATGCCGACAGGCCCAGTCGCGGCGCCGCATCGCCGCAACAATCAGATAATATGGACCCTTTACGCACAAGCACGTCGAGTCAGAAGCAGAGGTTACCCCGAGATCAGAAAGCTACGACGGAAAAACGTACAGAAAGGACTGTGATCACAACAAGGGAAAAAGCGGTGCGGAGGAACCCCGTCAAGGAGCCCTCCAATGCTAGTAATCGCGGAGATTGGGACAAGGCGAGGACCAAGAAGACGAGGACAGCCGATGGCATTAGTCCAGCTGGAAAGAGGAGAGAACAGGATGCGCCTACCGGTTCGTGAGCCAACCCAATATGCGCTCGAACGTCGCAAGCCGTCTGGATGCTTATTAAGACCTACATTTACTGACTATCTCTCTGGTTTGCAGCATCATGGGATCCTCACGCCTCCCTGATTTCTCACTCCACTGCTCCCCTTGCATCTCGTGTATCTGTCCCTCCGTTGGCCTCAACCGCTCCCAAGTCGCTCAGCCCACGGCCATTCCGAGACCTTTCGCCGGATGACCAGGAAGCCGCACTCCTGGAGGACCTCTTGTTTGTGTTCATGGGCTTCGAGGGCCAGTACATCCATTACCACAGCTCCTATGACCCCTCGCTTGAAAAAGACCGCCTGACCGGACCGGCCTTTCAACTGGCACCGGGGCTAGACCCGACATTGCGCGACCTCACCCAGTCCATGCTGAAGATGGCATCGCAGTACAGCGCCATGGAGGCATTCGTGGAAGTCCAGAGTCGTGCCGAGTTTGGGGCTGTGTGTCATGCACTCTGCGCATCCATTCGCAAGATTCTCAAAGACTACTTAATACTTGTCGCACAGCTGGAAGGCCAGCTACTGAACAACCCATCCTTCACCTTACATCAACTTCACCTCCATACGATGCCAACTAGCCAATGTTTTACTCAGCTGTATTCCATAGGCCAAGAGCTCCTGCGACGGAACGGACTCCTGGAGTCGGAAGAACTTGACGAGACCATCGACGACTTTGATGACGTTGACAATATTCTCGAGCAACTCAAGGAAGGAGGAGACCTTGTCCCAGGCTCCACCAGAAAGGTTTGCAAAGGCGGCAATGTCCTCAGACTTTTGACTGAGCGCCTTGCGACCTTTTCGGGGGACCCGACGACCAAAACCCTCATCCAGACCTTGTTGCGCGATGCCAGTCGACCATACATGAACATGTTGAACGAATGGCTACACCACGGTGGCATCAGGGACCCTCATGCCGAGTTCCTGATCAAAGAGCAAAAGTGGATCAAGCGGGAAAAACTCGAGGAAGACTACACGGATGAGTACTGGGAGAAGCGCTACACGATCCGCGACGACGAAGTTCCCCCACAGCTCGAAGGTGTCAAAGACAGAGTGCTTCTGGCGGGCAAATACCTCAACGTAGTGCGAGAATGTGGTGGAGTCGATGTCAGCAAAGCTGTGAAAGACGTGCCCAAAACGCTTGACGATCCGCGATTTTTGGAAAACGTTAATGCTGCTTATACCTACGCCAACGCCTCCCTTTTGAATCTACTGCTTACGAAGAACTCCCTCACGACCCGATTCCGCTCCCTCAAACATTACTTCTTCCTGGACCGATCCGACTTCTTTTCTTACTTCCTTGAACTCGGTGCATCTGAATTGCGCAAGAGTGTGCACGTGGTCAACGAGGGCAAGCTCCAGTCACTACTAGATCTTGTCCTTCGTCAACCTGGCAGCATTGCTGCACAGGATCCGTTCAAAGAAGATGTCAAGGTACGAATGAACAAAGTTGGGCTCACAAAGTGGTTGATGCAGGTGGTCAGTGTCTCGGGCATTGATCAGGACCATCCGGAAGCCGCATTTGAAAAGCCGCAGGCGCCTAGTTCTCAGACCAGCGATGATGACAATAACATTACTGGATTCAGCGGCCTGGAGCTGGATTATTCGGTGCCGTTCCCTCTTTCTCTGGTTATCAGTCGCAAGACTGTGCTGCGATACCAGTTGGTCTTCCGCCACCTGCTGTCCTTACGACACGCCGAGACGTTGCTGGTCACGTCCTGGGCAGACCAGAACAAGGTGGCCAGTTGGCGGCATAAGGCATCAGACCGACGGCTTGAATTGTGGAAGCGACGGGCATGGAACTTGCGTGCCAAAATGCTCATATTTGTTCAACACCTGCTGTATTTCTGTACCGCAGAGGTAATTGAGCCTAATTGGGTGGCATTGATGGACCGGGTCAATGGTGCCGACGCGAATGGGTCCGAGGTGACCGTGAATGGGTCGAAGCAAGTCAACCGGACTGTCGATGAGTTGATGCAGGATCATGTGGACTTTTTGGACACATGCCTGAAGGAATGCATGCTTACTCAGGCCAAGCTGTTGAAGGTAAGCCACCGGCTCAAGGGCCCGGACAAGGATGACGCTGACGACCGGGGCTTCTTAGATCCATTCCAAACTCATGACTTGCTGTACGATGTTTGCGCAATGGACCGCCTCATCGCTGGCTCGGGCTTTGACCTCGGCGGACCCTGATTTGGCAGGCGACAAAGCTGGAGGTCCCGACGCCCGACCCTACGATCCATCGCGCATTTTGAAGCTTGAAGAGACTCTCAAGCGATATGAGGACCACTTCAATCGCCATCTCCGGATCCTCATGGACAGGTGCGAAGCTCGCTTTATTCTTTTCGCCAATATCGTGATATGCTAACATGAAAATAGTCTCAACTACTTCGCCGCGACAGAGAGCGTTGTCCTCTTGAAGCTCGCACACTCTCTCAGCTCCATCAGCAAAGAAGACTGAGGAATAATGACTCTGACAATGACTTTTGTCTCGGATGTCTCAGGCAACCCACGAGGCTGATCCACTGTCTAGAGGGGCCAAACGAGTTTACTGTCAGGCGTGCCGAATCTCGTCCCGAGTGAGATGGTCAAGACAGTAATGACCCTTGAGGATGGCCTTATCTCCGGACTGAAGTAACATCAGCATTCTTTCCCATGAGCCCTGGAGCCCCAAATCCCCAGCCTCGTGGCACCACACACGCATCAATGATCACACCATCCGACCATCCTCTTAGTCTGGTGGGGCCAACGGTGGATCTCGGAGACACAAACAGCGCCGATAAGATAGCGCTGGGGGTCGAGAGCGAGCATGTCACGAACGATCTGTATGAAGTATAGTTCGTTTTGCATAGTCTATAGAGTGTCTGGGAGCACAATCATTCAATTCAATCATCCTCTTGGGCATTGCGGTTGAAGAATGCAGTACAGTACGTAGAAAGCCAAAGTCGGAAGAAATGCGGCTGCCTCGCGCTGTCCGCGTCGAATCAGCCGGAGGGGAACTCTAAAAGTTTAGTGAGCTTCCCAAGGGACTTGCACGTCAGCCCCGTCGGCTCTTTGGCCTCGAATACTTTTTATTTAACGACCCCCCATGGACCCTGATTAATGCAACTTCCTCTCAACTTCAACTCCCTCCAGGGCTCTGGTACCCATTCCACACGTCCACACCCGCCACAATGTCGCTCGACACCCTCACCAACGCGCTACGACACATCCGCCTCCCACACTCCCAACAAGACCGACTCAACCTCGCCCTCGGCACTGCAGCCGTTCTAGGCAGCGCGTTTCTCCTGCCCGCCGCTTATCGCGATTACCGCATCTTCAGAAGCTATGGCCCCGGTGGGGTCCCGAATAACGTGCTGGGGTGGATGACGGTGCGCGCGCTGTTCCAGCCGTTCGGAAGTGAAATGTTCAGCACGGAGGTGTACGTGCGCCGGATTGACGCGGCCGAGGGCCATGGACGCGGCGACGACGGGTACTTGACGCTATCGACCGAGCAGCTGCAGTCGAGGAAAAATGAGGGCAGGCCCGAGGTTGGACCGCATGTCGTGCCGCAGAGGCAGTTGACGCAGTTCCCCGATGAAGATGTCATGGACGTACGTTTGCATGCGCCTGTATTGCGTGGCAATAGAAAAGAACGATGTTGCTAACTTGTGCTCTTTGGGGCGACAATGCAGAAATTCCACTCCAAATTCACTTCTTTTGGCCTGCGCAACCACCACCTCGTCAAGCTTCAGCAATCCAATCTCGAGCGTCACGCTGATGCGCTGTTCTTGGCCGATCACCTCCCCATCACCGATCTCGCGACGACGCTGCATGGCGAAATTGCGCATATACACAGTGGAAATGACCATTCGGTTCATTTGGTCATGGCGCCGGCGGATTGTAAGTACCAGGCTGGGTCATCATAGGCAGAGGATGCTCGAAGTAGGGCATTTGCGTTTACATTTCTCATCCGCTAACGTTACCCAGGCAAGAAAATTATCGAGGCAGGATGGGGTCAGCGCCATGCGTTCTCTGGTACATCTGCCTTGTCCCTCCTTAGCCTAGGTACCTTGCCCGACCTGCCTTCGGAGTATATCCTGATCTATGCGCCGCGCAATGATGCAGAGATTGAAATTGTGATGGAGATTATATCTGCTGCGGTCAAATTTATGACCGGACGAGAGGATGTCCGGTGAGATGGGATTCTTTCTGCACAAGAATCCACTTATATCTGTCTACGGTGACAGTTGCGAAAGATATGGCAACATGGGGGTTAGTTCTTTCTCTGGCGATGTCTTCTTTTTTCGGCTTATTTTATACCCCCACTCTGCGAATGCAATGCTTTGAGATTATGCAAATATACGATCAATTGGATGCTCAGGACGCTTCAGTCATGCTTAGTTTACTCTACTTCTTCGTGAATTTTGGCTGGCCTAATAAGGCAGTATCAAGGCGAGCGAAGGACGATCCGCACTTCCCCCATCGCACTGATCACATATCCTGGCAAAACCTCCACCTCGATAATTTGATAGAACAGATTCATCCCGTCCGCGCCATCGATGGCAGCTTCCGAATGGATCTTGTCAGGATGGGGATCCCAGGTGCTGAGCTAGCCCCTCGTGACACAACACTCCGTGGTCTTATATCCCATCGACAAACCTTGAATTCAGCAGGTCAGTCTTCGTCATTCTTCTTGGTTCTAGCCTATGAATGACGAGAGATTGCAACGCCCCCTGCCTGGCCATCATCAAGCAGAACTCTCATCGTCTCAATCCTACCAACCGATCTTCTTCTTGCCCGCCTCGTTGGACGGTTTCTTGCTTCGGCATGCTTTCAGAGAGCAATGACAAAAAACACGGTCTTATATCTTTTCTTCTTTGATCTATATCAGGGACTACTGATTTCACCACGCTCTGCGGAACGGAAGAAGTAGAGTTACCTTGGACAGGCTACTCATATGCATCTTTATTTCATTCCTGAACCGTAGCATACCTGTACCGCTGACTGAATGTGAGCGTTCTTTGGTGATATACCAAGATGACACCTTTTCGTCTCCTTGGGTCTGTACTAATCAGATTATCATGCACTATCTAAGTACAGGTCGATAAGTACTTACCTCATTTCTCGTAAATAATAATAGGTATTACGTGAAAATCCATAGAGAAGCACACGTATATCCACCAGCTATCAGGGAAGGTTTCCGTCCACCTTACGGGATAATAGCACAGAAGCCAGGTAAAAGAAGACCGTACCGATACATCCAGAAATAGAGGCGAGCAGGTTCGTGAATTAACACTACGATACACATATACCGACGCAAGCCCTACCACAAGGAGTCGGTACGTTTCTAGCCGCAGCCGAAGTAATATAGCAGCGCTACAACAGACCTGTTGGGCCCGATAAGATGATACTTGTGGCAGAACCGGCAGTGATGAGCAATATCCTCATATCGCTTGGGCCAGCAACATTTGCTAATAGCCCTCCCAAGGGTAATTCTCGTCGCGAAGTGTCCGCCGGTGTTGTGGAGTTCGTGAATAATTGTGGAAACTTCCACCTCTTGAATGCACTTGGAGTAGCTCCCACGCTTCTCCCGAATACATCAGGAGGCCAACTCCACCCCAGACACACCAAGTGAAACCGTTGAATACGGTCCGTATTGGGATCCCGGAGCAACTTCTTGACTATCTCGCCGTACCGGTCGTCGTCTAGGTATCGACGGAAGATGCCCTCCTCCCATTGCCGCGAAGTAAAGTCATGGCCCTGAAGCAGCGCGATTACAACCCTAAAAGGACTTCGGCCGGGCTGTATGCTGTATCCATGTGCTCCCGCATATCTGGTGTTTATTGCCTAAGCAGCTTGCCCGACGTCCTCATCCCAGTTATGCAATACCCGGACATCACCCGCAGACTCCGCTCCCATAATGTTCCAGAGCATCTTGACGAAGCGCTCGGCTAGGCCAACCACCCATAGAGCTCGAACTAGGGCTGTACGATATTTGACTTTAATCTGTGGCAGTTTCCCAGCAAATTTGTGCGCTGTGAAGTGGTCTCTATTGTCTGTGAATACCTTATCCGGCTATCCGAAATACTGAGAGTGATCCACCATGAAGTACCACGTAGTGATCGCCTTCTCTTCCTTAGTCGGTAACGCGATAAGGTACCTGCTCATGTACTCGACTCCAACCAGAATATACTTGAATCCAGAGTTAGAAGTCGGAGTGAATAAGCCAAGGTAATCTAGAACGAGCATTTGCAGTGGCTCTATAATAGTAATATACCACGGGCAAGGCCCCTCTCTTATATTGTTCGAGTTGGGGATAGTGGCTTCTGAGGTGGCGGTCTAACTCCGCGTCTAAGTCTTCGACTAAGATTCAGTATACTGTTTGCGAGCGCATCGGATTTTAGGTCAACCTTATCTGACGTCACTTATCTAAGTCCTGTTCCGTCCTCGTCGTATTCCGTCATCCTTCTAGTCTACGACTGGATTCATTGAGCAATCCAATTGCGAACCCCGAGGCTAAATACTCTACTGTATCCGAACGAGACATAAGAAAAAGTCAACCGTCCGTGAGAAAAACCAAAGATAAAGAAGAATACGCTACAATAGTGGTAGCTCACTCCTGGATAGGCCAAAAAAAGTTATCTGGAAATAGCATGACACACTTGGAGAAAGTCAGCGAAGGAGAGTCGGTGGGGACGCCGGCGACAGGAGCTTCTTATCGCCTTCTTAGTATGGCAGACGCCTACTCAGGAGTAGTACTCGGTACTACTTACGGAGTACACTGAGTACTTTTTGAATTACGGAATAAATATCATGAGGGGTTATCCCTCGGTTCGGAGACAAGGAAAACGCCCGTCGCTCGCAAATGCTACGGAGAACATACCAAAAACCACGGGGCTGGGACTGCCAGCTGGAGACTCAACACCCGACGGAGTGGTACGCTAAGTAAATCCACCGTTTTATTTTTCGGATTCACGGATTTGGAATGGCTTTTTTCCCTTGCTCATGAAATTAATATATTAATAATTCTGTCTTCCATCTAGCGGACGCTATGAGTCTGTACTCTGATGACTTGATTTGAAGTGGACAGGCTAGCTTACCTGAGCCATTATCACTCACGAATGGCAAAGACTGAGAGAAAAACGAAAGAATAGTTCAATAGGCCATTTGACTACCTCTACCAGTATGCGAATCGATCGCCTCGTTCCGACCTAGTTGTGCCCCTGCTCGATGACTGAACCCAGGATTTCGGGTCGAGGAAACCTTGAATCTTCGCGTGTTTCT
Organism: Penicillium simplicissimum; assembly: GCA_024706585.1. Taxonomy (NCBI): domain Eukaryota; kingdom Fungi; phylum Ascomycota; class Eurotiomycetes; order Eurotiales; family Aspergillaceae; genus Penicillium; species Penicillium simplicissimum. The sequence goes on from JAMZTW010000061.1 coordinate 600,731, forward strand.
TGGCTGGGGTGTGGTGATTAGTGGCTTGGGGCTAACTAGACGAGAGCCCTGATCACAGGATTCCAAATTGCAGATTAGTGATGTATTTGTACAGAGTATACGGACGTAACTACAATATGATTATGCTCCATCCACATGTAGACCGCTGGCTTGATGATGGATACTGGAATCTAGAAGGATATGAGGAAGACTATCACTGTCAGTGCCTCTCACGAGCTCTGCACCCACACCGGACGAAGAGTATGAGATCCTGCCAAAGAGAGATAGTCCGAACTGACTTCGACAGAGCCTTGCATTAGAACAAGTCAAGAACAAGTAAAGAACTACAAAGCAGAAAACTACCTTTGCTTTCGCAATGCCACCGTATTCCGGCATCAGACATACGAAGTCTTACCCGTGCACTGGCGACACTAACGGGCCCAGCCGCCCCCTCGAGGCCTGTCTTCCCGAGAAATGAACCATGGCGCTGGGTTCTGTTACCAACGGGCTGTTCAACTCTTCGGGTACAGCCTGTGCTTATCTGCATTGCATGCATGTGCTGTACTTGAACTACTTGCTACTTGGAATTCCGATTCTCAGAGTACTTCGTAGTTCGTACACCACTTCTACGGAGTAGAGTGACCATAGCAATAAAGTCATCAATGCTTGTCTTACCCCGCTGTCCTGCACCGCAAACCCGGCGCGCTGGATGCTAGTCCCCCGGAAACGCGGCTTAGTCCCTCATTGCGGTACGACGGTGCATGAACCTGGGATACGACGGTAAGCCATCCAGAAAATATGTATGACTCGAAAAAAGCACCATAGAGGCATGCTCACGATCTGCCAAAATGACTGCCGATGGTTTGGGCCTCCTTGGTCGACTGGGAACACTGAGACAAATTTGGTGGCAGTGGCGAACTCAAAATACTTAGCGAGGTCATTTCAACGGCAGCAATACTGGGATGTAGGATTTTCCCCAATTCGGCACCTATCATAGTCGTGTTGTCCAATCGGTGGGTTCTCACAGCGAGACTGATTTCCTGCCTTGCAAGGAGGCTATGGGCGCCGCGATGGAAAACAGTCCTGAAGCCGTCTGAAGTTTGTGATTTTCCATGTGTTTTGGGCTTCGATTGCTAATTGGAGAATTGTCGGGGACTATTCGTGCATTGATCCCCTCGAAGCCAAGCATGGGAAAGAAAAGCAACGAGACACTCCTGTCCAGCCCGTTTGAAGAGTGTAACGTGAGTTTCGTGAATTCCCGAGGGAGTGGGAGGAAGTGGACACCCACCCACCCCAGAAGGCAGAAGAATCCACAACCCACAATTCACACTTCCACGGCACAAGGGCCAGCGAAGAATCTGGATGGATGCATTTTCCGCTCAGCGATTCCTCCCTTTTGTCAAGTCCTGCATCGCGGTCTTCTTTCTCGCTGCGTATTCTCACCATGGATAGTCGGATCACTCCGAGGAAAGTACTCTGTGGGGCCGTAGGAAATAAGGTATCATCCATGGGGTACTTTTGTCCCAGATCGGAGTGATAATTTACATAGGCATCTGCAAAAGCAAAGAATTAGCAGGGAGCACACATCATTATTCTTCTTAGCGTTGTCAGAACTCCGCAAGACAAGCGGTGAAGAGGAGATGAAAGAAGGATTCGATAATAGGTAAACAAGACTGATCCGCCAGGAAGTCCCGAGGGAACGGAGCCCAACGAGGATGCTGCTGATCGTGGACTGGGTCTGAGAACCATTCAACCCCACTCTCCTCAGTCTCCTGTGGTTGGAGGGGGATCAGGTCTGCCATCGTGGCCATGATGAGCGGACATCCTACATTCAGAACCCAGCTGAACAAGCCACCTGGGCACCGAGTTACTGGATGGACATGCATCATTACACATGGGCCGCTGCCCGCTGGGCGGGATGGGATGATGGGAACGCTCCGACGCGTGTGTGAATGGTATTGGCAATCTGATTCTGGCACCGGGGCACTGGTCCAATTGCTGCTTTTTCGGTTTGATTGACAGCGGGAGCTGCGAAGATCCATTTCCGTACCTTTGGAATCTGCAATGCAGCCTTGGGCTGGGGTCTGCATCGCCGCAAGGGTCGGATTGAATTCGAATCCTCGTGCTGGAGGATATTCCATCTTCGCGTTTTGGTTCTGGATTTCATTTCCACTTTCCACTGTTCATTTTGCCCACGCCGATGGTAATAACATGGCTTGGACCACTTACTGGCTCCGAGTATGTACCATGGAGAAGTAGCATTGATTGTTTTATTTCTCCGTGTCCATGTGACACTGATGGGGTCTCGGCTTTGTGGATGTTTGTTGATGTGTGTCCGTCTTCGTGCCGGGTCAGTTTGCCATTCTTTGGCCCGTTTTGGCGATTTGGGAGACCAAACACAATTCCACAACTCATGCACAAGGCATGGAAGTCGAAAAGAACGGACTGAATGCATTTTCCACAGACTCGCGCCTCAGCCGCTGGACATCATCGCAGCCACAGGCAGCGGGCCATGAAGAAAGGCTGAAATCCGCTCGATCCACCCTGTCGGGCCGGCGGCCACAAGTAGTAGGTCATACCGTCATATGCGACAGTCCAATTTGTGAATTAGATTCTGGCTCCCGCCGCCTAGGCTCAAGGTTCCTTAAAGTGCCCTTAAGCAGCACAACGGGGCTGAGTCTATCCTGTTCCTTGGTATCCTGGTGTGCCATCATTGTGCTGGTGAACCACCCCTCGGTTAGTGAACCGACCCGCTCATGCTCCCTTTCGTATCCTTACCTGGATACACAACATCACAACCCCCTTTAGCGTAGAGACCATTCCAGTAAATCCAGAGTGAGTAACAGTTCACTCCAGCAGGGTCAGTATTCGAGACCCCGTCCAGGAGAGGATAGATCCTTCGGAACCACAGGCAGGGCCGTTTTGGAGGCACCAGGAGGCCGCGCTGATCGTATTGCTCCATCACTTGATGATAGGTTTCCACACAAAAGAAACAGACACTATCACAACCCAAAACTAGACTCTAATGGGACTTTCTCGACGTCCGAGAAGACGGGATCCTTCCGAGTCTGGCGTCGTGAAACTGGGCGGACCAGGCTCGCCCAGCCTAGCTTTTTGGGGTACGATTTAGTACGCACCTGGTATGACTGGGGCCCTCGTACAAGCACTTAACAGGCGCCTACAAAAAGTGAGTGGTCGTCGAGCCGTCATATTGTGCCGAACCAGTGCTGTTGCCGCCGAGAATCCTTCCTCCAACCACCAAACAGCACCCGATCGCGTTCATCAAGAACCACTTGGATCTCCCTTGCCCCATCTGGTACTAGACGTTGATGTACACCCCTTAAGTCGGAGATTTTAGCCCCGCCTTCCAGAACACATGGTCAACAGTGTTCCGATATACCAGCCGTGACTGCCTCATTCGCCCAATACTTTGAATCAAGGCCCAAGGTCATCACGATGTAATGAAACGACAATCTCGCCTGATTTCACCTCAGTCACGAGCACAAAAACTGACCAAAGGCAATTGTCCTTCCAGGAACCCAGATTCGCAAACAGTAGAATTGGACCGCGAGTTCCTCGATACTGTCACCGTCCACGGCCGCGAATACCAGAAATACTCGATTGACAACCGCATATATTTCGGCCCAGTTGATGAGGTAAGGAGAGAAGCGGTCTTGTCGCCATTTCTCGTCACTGCTGACAGCCAATATAGGAGGAGGCGCAGCGACTTGACCATCAGCAACTAGTTTTTCAAAGAATTTTCGATGACCGACTCATCTTTCCACCCATCCATCGGCTGCGAAGGATACTGGACTGTGGTCACGGCGCTGCATCGTGGGCAATAGAGGTTGCTGAGCAGTATCCAAGTTGCGATGTGAGATATTCCCCTCTTCCAGATGTGATGTTCTCCTGACAGCTGTTCGTCAAGGTCATTGGTGTTGATATTGCCCCGCACATGAGCCCAGACGATGTGCCCGCCAATTTATGGCTCCAGGTAAGTGATCATCTCTTTGCTCCTTTCAACTTCCCCATCGAGAAGTTGCGAGATTATGACCAACGTCCGAAGCAAGCCACTCTTGTACCACGAGCCAGCTCTTCGTGAAAGCTCATCGCCATAGCCTGCCCTCTCGTCAAGAGCATGAAAAGCTGGGGAGGCGATCGCTAATTTGACACCTTGTAGGTTGACAACCTGAATCGACGTTTCACATTTCCTCCCAACCACTTCGACCTCGTTCATTCTCGACTCCTTGCGACCGGTATTGATCGTTCTCGATGGCCATCATACATCCGCGACATCGTCAGGTATGAGGACGCCCAAAGCCCGATGACCTACCAACCCCGATCAGACCAAGAGCATAGCCTGGTAGGAACGAATTGAGGTCCGGATGGCTAACATCTGCCGTTCAAGAGTGCTGAGACCAGGAGGATGGGTCCAAATGACCGAAATCTATTTCAACGTGCAATCAGACAACGGGTCCATCACTGACCAGCATGCTTTGCGAAGATGGAGCACTCAGTACATGCGTGCATTGGAGGACCGGAAAGACCTTCGAATCGGATCCAAGCTGCGGAACTTTTGTGAGGAGGCAGGCTTGATGGAGGTTGACGCGAAGATGATACCTCTTCCTTTGTCGGCATGGTCGAGTGGTAAGTTTCCACTGGCGGTACTGCGTCGCGATTGGGACACCAATGCTGATGGCAACACAGATCCCAGGATGCGGGACATTGGCAGATACAACAGCGAAAACATCCAACAACTCCTGCGATCGATCGCGTTGTACCCTCTCACACAACGGTTGCACATGTCGACACAAAGTTTTGACAGATTGGTGGAGCAAGCGCAGGAAGAGGCCAGAAATCACTCGCTGAAGGCATACTTTCCATTGTAGGAATGGCCCAAACCCAAAACTATTGCGACATAGGCTGACTGGGCACAGATACGTTTGCATTGGGCGTAAGCCAAGATGAGCGAGGATTGATGGCCGGAAACTCCCAAGAGGATCCCGTACGCCTCGTGGAATCCCTTGCAGCATGATGAGCCCAAAGGCAGCACCTCGTCAATGCTGGTTGGCCATCCAACTTTGCATGTCTATCGACACTCCATTTCAATGTAGACTTACGCACCTATATCGCATGGACATATCATGGACATATCGAGTTAGCCAAGACCGGTTAGTCAAAGAGACGTTTTCTTACCACATGTGTCCCCTTTTGGATGACCCGTACTGCATTGCCATGCCGAAGTGATGCGAGCTACCCATTTTCAAGATGAGAGTTGCGTTCCAAAATTTGGTGCGCGATAGATCATCATGGTCGCACAAAAGCGCCACGAAGAGCAGGCTGATGTACGCACAATCGAATGTAGGTCACTCCGAAGGTACAAACCAAAACAAGCGGTTGGTGTACTTGTGCGTTGTGCTCCGATTAAGGACGCCACGCGCGATAGATCGATCGGATCGTGACTCCGTGCGGATCGGATGGATTGGTCACAGTACAGATCGGATCTGGGGCCCACACCAACACCACCACCGGGGCGAGTCAGACATGAGAGACATGTGTGTTGAGAGTTGGGGTTGGAAAACTGAAAGAAGCCTGAAGAGTTAGCACTGCTGAGAGAGATGGTCGTCAAAATAAGCCTCCCGCAGTACCTTAACTCGACCTTACCAAATGCCTCGGGAATCCTCTCCCCCTCTCTTCTCCTCGTGTGACATGGAGACCGCAGCAGCGAGAGCAAATGGAGATTTGAGGAGGGATCGCAACTCGGCTAAGCGAGTGAGAACAGAAAGAGGGGGTTCCAGAACCAGATTGTCGGGAAGGAGACACCGAGGGAACCTCAAGTCCTTTCAGAACTTCCAGACTCCAGACCCACGAGCCGCTCTTTAAGGACACAAAGGCCCTGCAGATGGGATCGGAGCTCTCGTTAATATGATCTTCGCAGCTACCATGCCCCCTGTGATCCCTGTCGATGGCTACCCAAGGAGCCCAAGGCCGAGTCAATCGTTTGGAGGCCTCACCAACCAGCTTTCTGTGTCATTCATTGCCTACCACTGCCTGAGCTACATTGCGTTTCTGACATGCAGCTCGTGCATGATAGGAAGGGTGATAGGAAGGATAGCTTAGAGGCTACCACATTCTGCGGAATCCTCTTCACTTTGGGACAGATGGCATACTATTAAGAGTCTGAGGTCTCCAGCTCATGGGCCCAAAAGCCCACATATCCAGCCGTCTACAACGATGCACACTTCCTTAGCCGCGGTGGCCTTCGGGTGGGATGCTTGGGGCCGTGAGAAAAGCGAAATCGGTGCCCGACCAGGGCCCTAGCTCTAGACGCTGACCCCGAGTCAGGAGATCCATACCCCTGAGGGCTGCAAACAAGCACCCCATTAGAGTTTACGATGGAATAATGCACTGCGTCTGAGGAACTGAGATGGTGCTCCAAGTACCCCTATATTCCCGTGGAAGACAGAATGGAACAGCCTCGATTGTGCAAAGTGGTTTGTTGCAATTTGCTAACGAGCACAAGGCCTGCCTGCAGTTTGAAGCGCCTATGGTATGGGTGTGCCTGGCGTTCTCGGGGCCTAAGCCTACCCGAGACTACAGTATCTCTGGGTCCTCCCGTCCAGGGGCTCGCAGGGTGTCAAAGGTTCAGGCACAGCGGATACTGAACAAGAGCCTTGACTGCTACTATGTTGAGGATCGATCCTCAACAAATTGGAAAGTTTGAGGTTCTGCGTATGATCTGGCAAAATGGGCTTTCTCATTTCAAGATTAACTTCACGAGCCCAATCTCAAAGCATCGCGGACTAAAATAATTTTCTTGTCCATAATTAATTAACCAGAGTGACAGCCCGTAGGAGGAGAACAATAACCTCATGCGCCTAAAATAATTGGCGATTCTGGATGTGTAGCATGCCATCTCTTGTGATCTACGTAGGGTCTATATACCTAACGTGAACGAACGCTATGAGACAGACACGATTAGCGCCCGATGCGACTGGCGTGTAGAGGCAGATTGCGGCCTGCATATTAAGGCATACAACTTTCCCAATTGGGAAAGGCGCCAGGCGGGGAGAAAAAAAGTTGGCGCGGATTTTCGTGAAGCTGTGGACCATCTCCAACCCATTCACCAGACACACACCAAAATGCCGTCCACCTACAAGAAGGACAAGCCGTGGGACACGGATGATATTGATAAGTGGAAGGTATGTCTATCTCAACGCCATTCTCAGATAGGTATCCTTCAGCGCTAACTGTGCTTTGCGCAACCAGATCGACGAGTTCAAACCCGAAGACAATGCTGGAGGCAGCTTCGCCGAGGAGTCTTCCTTCATGACTCTTTTCCCCAAATACCGTGAACAATATTTGAAGGAAGCTTGGCCCGGTGTCACCCGATCGCTGGAGAAGATGGGAATTGCCTGCACACTCGATTTGGTGGAGGGAAGCATGACCGTCAAGACAACCCGCAAGACTTACGACCCAGCCGCGATCCTCAAAGCGCGCGACCTAATCAAGCTGCTCTCGCGAAGCGTCCCTGTTACCCAGGCCCTGAAGATCCTGCAGGACGACGTGGCGTGCGACATCATCAAGATCCGCAACCAGGTGCGGAATAAGGAGCGGTTCGTGAAGCGCCGACAGCGAATTCTCGGCCCCAACGGCTCCACCCTGAAGGCGCTCGAACTCCTCACCAGCACATATATCCTGGTGCAGGGTAACACTGTCTCGGTCATGGGTCCGTTCAAGGGCCTGAAGGAGGTGCGCCGCATCGTGGACGACTGCATGGCGAACATCCACCCGATCTACCACATCAAGGAGCTGATGATCAAGCGCGAGTTGGCCAAGGACCCGACGCTGGCGAAGGAATCGTGGGATCGCTTCCTGCCGAACTTTAAGAAGCGCACCCTCTCCAAGCGCCGCGTCCCCTTCAAGGTTACCGACAAGGAGAAGAAGGTGTACACTCCGTTCCCGCCCGCCCCCGAAAAGAGCAAGGTTGATTTGCAGATCGAGTCCGGCGAATATTTCTTGTCCAAGGAGGCCAAGGATCGCGCACACAAGGAGGAGGTCATGGAACGCCAGCGCGTCAAGCGCGAGGAGAAGATGCGCGAGCGGGAGAAGGATTTCATTGCGCCCGAGGAGCAAACCCCTGCCGATCTGGACGAAAAGAAGAAGAAGAAGGAGAAAAAGGAAAAGAAGGAAAAGAGCAAGCGCAAGCGCGAGGCCGAGGCCGACGGAGAGGATGCTGCCGAGCGCAAGGAAAAGAAGAAAAAGAAGAAGAGCAAGTCCAAGGAAGTGTCTTCCGACGAGGAGTAAGATGCTCGTTGGGTTTTACGTTGTTTGGATTTTGGCGCTTCTGGCAGAGCATGGGTCTGGCGTTCTACGTATATTACCTCGTCTTCTTTTCCTCGTGCCTTCAAGGCCATTTACTGTAAACTGATCAATACCAAAAATCTTTCTAACGAGGTCGCTATGATCGGGGGACGATCACTCTGACGATAACTTCATTAGGGCTATTAGTTAAATCTGTAAGATCTATCACTCCAGAGTACCTATGCCAAGAATATCAGTCCACCGTCTTCAAATTTGAAGAAAAACAGAATACTACCTGTAGATCATCGCCCACCGGCGCCTCAAGGGTGAAGGTGCGGACGTAATTCGAAAAAGGGCGTAACTGTGAACACCTAAAGGTTTATGTGAGGGCATTTAGTAATGCTAGGTCTCAATCAGTGCAAAGACCTGGATAATACCTGAGGAATGAAAGTTCCGATAGCCCACATATAACTCGTGCTCAGTCGCTTCGTTACATAAAGCAAAGATATACGATATCAAATATATCATGAAACCGAAACAGCAAGCATCGACTCATATACAAATTTACAAACAATATGATGCTAGGCCATATCGGCTATACGGCATAAGGTATGACGACTAAATTAGACTATACCTGTACTGTAGTTAGTCCTGGCATCGGACGAAAGGCAGGTTTTAGATGGAACAGGTTTTATCATACTCGTATAGGACCGATATCAAACGGCCAATACATCTCAAAACAACCTTAAATGTTAGTCTTTGCGTTTTATATAGGAATTTAAGCGTCTTACTATCTATACGCTATATTATTCACTCCAAAGTCATACACGAAGAGTAAGAAAGTATAGATAATATGACAACCAACAATAGGACCCTATAAGTAGCATTCCACTTTCGTCGTCACTAAAACCACTAATATTGATACAGACCTATGTTGAACGCTATGCGTTAGAATACCAAGGTTTGCACCATTCATTCTATTAGCTAGACTACCTGAAAGTAAGCGAACTGACGGTATAATCATACTCTTCCTCGTATAAGTAAAAGCCAGTTTTCAACGTGATTCCATGAAGAATATGTTGGTTCTATCGAATATTTAACCCTATGGCTTATTCTTCCTTCAATCCTGTCCTGGTCTCTGTGTGCTCATCACTCAAAGGCTGCTTGGTGACAAAGGCACTCGCAATGACAGCTACCCCTGCTATACAACTGTACATAATCCATATATTTCGGAAACTGGAGGAGAAGGCGTCGGCCACTGCTCTGACTTTGTCCGGATCTGAAATGTTTTGGATGATTTCCGTGCTCGCTGCAGCCGAAGCGCCAGTTAACTGATCCACCTGACTCTTCATTAGCCCAGTATGCTTCAAAATATCTTTCTTGCTCCTCATGCTGTTCTGAAAGACCACCCCGCCGACGACTATCGAAACTGACATAGCCATTGTTCGGATGAAGCCCAGCATGGCTGTGCCGCTTGCTGTATCCTCTTGCGCAATCAGGGATTGCAAAGCAATCAATGGTGGCTCGAAGAGCATCGCCGACCCTGCCCCGCTGATGATTTGGAAGATGATAATTTCAGCTAGTGTTGATTCCCAGTCGAGCCGGGTGAAAAGCCCAGCTCCGATGGTGAGTAAGAGGGTTCCCACCCAGATCTGCTCTACATATCGGCCGGTGCGGTGAATGACCCAACCAGATGCTCCACTGAAAAGCCCTTCAGCCAACACAAGAGGCAGAACTAGGAGTCCGGACCGCATCGGACTTGCTTGCTTAACTGTCTGGAAATAGAGGGGAAGATAGTACTCGCAGCCAATGAAGACCTATATCCATTAAAATTGTTCAGTACAGCCTCTCTGCAAGGAATCAAGTTCGCCGACTAAGTGTTGAGGAAGCTAGGAAGATACTCACAAAGCCATGAAAGAATGTCACCAGAGAGACGGAAATGTTTGATCTGTGTTTGAGAATCTGGAGGGGCATAAGTGGATATTTGGCAAGGTATTTCTCCGCATAGAAGAAGATAACCAAGAACAAAGACCCAAATACGATCAGGCAAATCACCTGAGGTGAACCCCAGGCAAATTTTTCTCCTGCAAAGTTTAGCCCCAGAAGCAACATCAGCGTCACGCCTAAAAGGGAGACGCCTCCCACCCAATCGATCGCTTTGATCCCATCTCCCACCTTCGTGCGAGGATTGTGGACATCCAGGAAGAAAAACAGCAAGGCAAATGCCAGAGCGCAAGTCGGCAGGTTGATCCAGAAATTCCATCGCCAGGACGCGTATTCTGAGAAAACGCCACCCAAAACTGGCCCAAGACCTCCAGAGACGGTCCACATAAATTCTAGAATTCCTAAGTAGAGACTCCGATCCCTAGGGCGACGGTATCTATTAGCTACTCCCATAGTCGTGCGTCATGAGGAACAAGAATATAGACAACTGCTCAAAAAACAATTCACAGTCACTAACCTGACACTGAACAAATCAGATACGACAATCATGACCAGTTGCATCAAACCACCACCTGCAGTGCCTTGAAGGGCTCTACCGAAAATAAGCATAGTCATATTGACCGCCGCGGCGCAGATGATGGAGCTGAGTAGAAACCAAAGGACCGTAATCAGCAGCATCGGTTTTCGGCCCCAAATATCGGATAGTTTCGCCCATATCGGTGCAGCTGCCGCATTCGCTAGCAGGTAGGCTCCTCCCACCCAAATATATCCATCAGCCGAATGAAGATGGGAGGAGATTGTGGGCAACGAGGTAGCGACGATTGTCTGATCGAGAGCGGCGATGAAGAGGGACAGCTGCAACGACAAGGAATTAATGACTGGTTTCTATAAATATCAAGAAAACAAGCAGAGAAGCACAAACACAGAGAGCAATCATGATGGCGATAACTTGCACCCTCTGTTGTGGTGTCACCAGATCATTTAAGGGTTCCGAGGCGTTTGCAATCTCCGCCATGGTCGTTGAGACATCCTCATTCCCTGCCGAGGGCCCTTCGGCAGATGTGAGCTCAATTGTATCGGCAATCATCGTAATGTTCGTGGTGTTTTGCTATGGGTCCTCATCATCCAGCACTCGTCTCTTAATAAACCTTGCAGCTTTGAATGTCTTGGCCCTCTCTGAATACTGAGTCATCTCGACGAGGCCCAGACTCAAGCCGCTAAAAAAGCATCACATAATCAAATCCAGACCCATCTTTCTTTGCAATATTCCCCTTCCGATGCCGCAATAAAACGGTCGTTTATGAGGCTAATAATATTTGGCTGACTTTCCCCTAGGCAGGACGTCTGGCGTAAGTAACGCCCTGAGAGCAAACGGTAATAATCACCCCGCCAGCCGAGCTTTTCTCGTTTCAAACAATTTGTCGCTCACCTTGTATTCCATGGGCAAGGGCGATTGCCTGACAAGTCATAAACAATCCACATATCTAAACACATAATGATGCTTTTGCTATTAAAGGTTCCTTCTGGCTCTTTGAACTGGTGTTGGAAAGTAGAAGCCCTTCAAAGTCTGGAGACTCGAGACCAACAAGGTAGCACATGGATACTAGCTGAGAGCAAAACCGTTCGACATCCAGATCCTCGGACTTTTGTCGGCGCCTGGGGGACTAGTGCCAGTCAATTGAGCTTAATCAACTAGGAGGCAGCTCCGTCAGCTTCAGCCAGGATCAATCGACTCATTTCGGGCCTTGAACCCCTGTAATGCCTCGTTGTTGTCGGAGCGAATGGCATCAGTCCGAGCTTGCCACCAGCTTGCCACCAGCTTACCAAAATCGGGATGCATCCGCTAAGAAGATGAAGGCCAGTCCAGATTCTCGAAAACTCTAGCCTCAACCAGCATATTATAGCCGATATGGTTCTACAGGCCCGGAAGCGGATGCGAAAGTTCAAGGGTGCAACGGAAGAAGATATGAGCCATTATGTGGATATCGTTAGTTTCCTGCTCTTCTCTCTTGTCAATGTTGTGCCACAAACTTGCTTACGTTCCAAAAGATACCGCGACACCAATGTGTACTCTCATAAGCATAAAGAAATATTTTTCAAGATTTGACCGATTTGTACTATTTCTTAGCCACGTGGCTATAAAATACGCGTATAGGTTTACTAATTAAATATGTTGTTAGCAAGCAAAAAAATGTATGGCATTGTCTGCGTTTATGGGTCTATTTTACCAACGGGAACCAACTGCATTGATAACGTAATTCACGGTTAAGTGGGACACACGGATAAGTGGGACACCACACCAAATTCGCGTCTCTCTCACAACACCTACCACTTCAACCAGCCACCATGCCACCAAAACACTCTGAATCCTGGCAAAAAGCGGCTAACCAGGAGGCTAGGATTCTATTAGCCGTAGATGATATTGAAAGCGGCCGAATCGAATCTCTACGCGCAGCAGCTAGGCTATACGATGTCCCACACTCAACGCTCCACCGCCGCGCTACCGGCCAACCCTCACGCGTGGATACCTACCACCATCGGCGAAAAATGACACAATTAGAAGAGGATTCGCTAGTTGAATGGATTATCTCGCTTGATGCGCGTGGAGCAGCGCCTAGGCAGTCTACTATCCGAGAGATGGCTGATATCCTTCTTGCTACGCGTGGCGAATCGCCTCCGCCTACAGTAGGCGTGAATTGGGTATCAAACTTTATTAAACGCCGCGAGGAGGTTAAGTCGCGCTATTCGAAACGCTACGATTACTAACGTGCCTAAAACGAAGATCCTCGGTCGATTCGCGCGTGGTTTGAGAGCGTAAAGTGTGTGGTAGAGGAGAATAGTATCCTCGCGGAGGATATCTACAACTTTGATGAGACTGGCTTTGCGATGGGTCTTATATCGTCACAGAAGGTGGTTACGCGAGCTGAATACTACGGTCGGCGAGCTATCTTACAACCTGGAAACCGCGAATAGGTTACTGCTATCGAAGCTATCTGCGCTGATAGCTATTCACTACCGCCCTATGTGATATTTGCTGGTAAGGTCTATATTGCTGGCTGGTTCGAATCGAATCTGCCTAGCGATTGGCGAATCGAGGTCTCGAATAACGGCTAGACTACCGATGAGATAGGCCTTCGCTGGCTAGAGAAGCACTTTATTCCACACACAAATTCGCGTGTACGAGGGCGATATCGGCTATTAATTCTTGATGGCCACGGTAGCCACCTTACACCTCAGTTCGACCGAATCTGCGCAGAAAATAATATTATACCACTGTGTATGCCAGCGCATTCTTCGCATTTACTCCAACCGCTTGATGTTGGGTGTTTTGCGCCGCTTAAGCGTGCGTACGGTCGCTTCGTGAGCGACCTTGCCCGCGCGAGCTATAACCACATCGATAAGCTCGACTTCCTCGCAGAATATCCTCGGGCGCGAATTGAGGCCTTTAAGCCACAGACTATCCAGACTAGCTTCGCTGCTACTGGTATTACACCGTTTGAGCCAGAGCGTGTACTATCGAAGCTAAATATCTTGCTTTATACGCCAATACCGCCGGGAAGCCGACCAAGCAGCAGATCTAGCCAATTCACACCAAAAACGCCTAAAACAGTGATTCAGCTACAAAGGCAGGCTACCTTACTTAAGAATCTATTAAAACAGCGGTCAAGTAGCCCTCCGTCGCCATCTAAAACCGCTGTGGATCAGATTATTAAAGGTGCTTATTTATCGATGCATAACGCTGCGATATTAGCGCAGGAGAACGCTACTCTACGCCGCGCGAATGAGAAGAAACGCCAGAAACGCACACGGTCAAATCGCCAGATAGCACACCAAGGTGGCCTAACTATCGCAGAGGGCCTACAGCTAGCGCAGCAGGTAGAGCAGCCAGTCGAAGATAGCCAGGTGGTATCGCATGAGGCAGGCGAATCGGCGAATCAGGCAGATTTACCACAGAAAAGGGCTCCGCTAAGATGTAGCGGGTGTGGGCAGATAGGCCATAAGATTACTCGATGTACTAAGCGCTAATTTGAGATGAATTAATATTGTTTTGGTTGAATTATCTTGATTTGAAAATTCTTAATGGGGGGTGGTGTCCCACTTATCCGTGTGTCCCACTTAACCGTGAATTACGTTAAACGGTGGATTGATTCAAGAAAAGTCCAAAAGAACGTGGTAAATAGCGCACATGCTAAATATACATCTGTTTCTTCCGATAATCGGACGAAAAGGGTAGGGTTGTGGCAAAGTACTTGAATCAACAGGCCCAAGTTGCATCCCAGGCCCAAGGTTAAGTACATACTACCCCGAAGGAAACGAGGGTCGAGGGAGCAACCAAGGAGAGGGCCATAATCAACTCTCCACTTTCGTTGACATTGGTTAATGTTCTCCAACAGTCACCTCAGGAAACTCCATACTGGAGCTATCTAATAACTCACTTGTCTTCCCCTTCAAGACAAAGTCAAAAAATCTGCTAGTATAAGCGCCAATGACTTGAAGGGCTCTTTCCCCATCAATACTCCCCAATAATGCGGCGGCCTCGGTCGGAAAGCGCTCTCTCAGACCAATCAAATCAGCGGCCTCAGACAAATCCATAAACGTACCATGCGTGCTTCCGCTAAGCATAAATCCTCTCCTAAAACCCTTCAACCTCGGCCACAGTGCAGCCCAAGTCGGATCTGTTGTCAAATTCTTCCCTTCGTGTGCCATGATCATGAAGGGCTTATCCAACCCCCGGTCGATAACGGAGCCGAAAAATGTACCGTCCAGATTGATACCCCCAACGAGACGGGAATCGGAAAGCAAAGCCTCAGCTGCGGTGGCGCCGCCAAGGGAGTGACCATAGATTCCCACTTTAGAGGTATCCAACCCGCAAGTTCGGCCTGGGATGAGCTTTGAGATGACAGATGGACGCTTGAGTTGGTCGAGTACGAAGGATATGTCTTTCACGCGGATGTTCAGGTCATCTAAGATTTGGGTATCGGTTGTAATATTTGCAGCGAGGATTGTGGTATTATCTGGGAATGCCACGATGTCTGCGTCGTACGGATGGTCGATGGTTACGACGATGTAGCCAGTGCTGGACAGTCTGTGGGGGAGTAAAAGTCAGCGACGCCTGTCGATTGAAGGCCTAGATGAGCGAGAAACACAAGATAGGGAACACGTACTGCTGTGCCATAGCGCTGTACAAGAGTCGAGACCTCCCCAGGCCCGGTGAGAAGAGAACCAGCGGATAATTAGACCATTTGAGGCGGCGACTGGCATTTGAAGCCGAACAAGGCTTGCAGGTTTGAAGGGTAAGTGACCCGAAGGCGCCGGCTGGGACACCAATCGGTGCAAACGCTTCATCCTCGAAGGTTGCGCTGATAGGGTTCATATAGGCCGTCAGGGAGGGGCAACATGCTGCTAGAGAGACAGGATGAAAGAGGGAGACCATCAAAGTACGTGGCTGTGGCGTTGGAGCGTATGGATCCAAACGATGATGGTCAACGAGCTGGGTGGTTACAATGCTGGTGTTGAACGAGCCTACCCCGGCGGGGAAGGACACCGCGCCGATGCTTGGGAGAAGCTGGGTCAAGAGCCCGGCAAGCAGCAGGCGTCTGTCAGAGGGCTTGAACATCATCGCAAAATAGTGAACCGCAAATGCAGGAAGAACTGTGTTTTAGGAAAGAAAATAGGAGGAAATTCTTCGACTTATATAGGCTTCTAGAGTCATCCCACGAACTCTCTGGCGCCCGTTTGGTCCGATGTCAGCCGGGACATCTTGACGTATATACTACCTAATAAGGCAATGATTCAGCGCGTTCATAGATTCTTTCCACAGAGGTGTGATAATATGCTCGTCCGTTGCTCATGACTTGGACTGATGACTGTGGAGGCTGAGATTCCTGTGCCAAGAAAACTGCGTTCTAATGGTGCCTCTTTAGGAAAGGCCGATTAACTTAGCGGGTATGTCTTGGCATGGAACCCATTTCCCACTTTGCTAGACCTGTTGACAGATTATTAAATAGTGTAAAACGGTATTATCTGGTTCATAGGAGACCACTCGGAGAACGTCTATTGATTAAATGACCCTCCTGAACGCGATGCCAAAACAATTGGTATATTATGGTCACGTATTTTCCCAGAGAGCGAGATACCGCGAGTATTACCATACACAAAACGGCCCCGTGCCCGAGTGGTGCTGATTCAGCATGCAACCGGGACCTCAAGACCCACTTTGGTATCTTCGGTAGTTTCCAGTTTGTATCCAGTTGCCGCTCCGTTCAAGTGAGGAGTCATGAGGCATCTCCAAGTCACTTCCTGCACGGAATGCCCACATTGAATTTCGAGAAATGGCTGTCCTGGGGCCACTCGATCGGCGGACTACTCGCACCAGATGCATGGCCTGTGCACGACGCAGAATCAAGGTCAGCATTTCTTTCCCGGTGAACGCTGCCATATTCTAAACCCCCCAGTAGTGCGAAGGCGGTACTCCCTGTCGGTATTGCATAAAAAGAGACCAGCAATGCGTCCCTCAAGCAATTAAGCCACAGGCTAGTATAGTCTTTGTCAATGCCTCGGCGCCATCCAAAAGCTCCGACTGTCTCCCGCTCGCCTCTCAGCTTCCTATGCTCAGGCTCTGCCCCAAGGTTTCAGAAGGAAGCTCAGCTCTCTTTGTAAAGCATTTCTTCTCCGGCTTTCTGGCCAGAAATGACTTTGGAGGCCCCTTGGACCTCGGCACTATCATATCGGAGTTCCAGAGCTCTCCCAGCATGTATCATGCATCCATTGCCTTGGGTGCACTTGATCTGAGCAGGAGGCCGGTGCCGACTCTACCTCCTGAAAGGAAAGATGCGACGGTGGGAGCATTCACGGCCTACCACACCTCGATCGCCAAATTGAAAGCCGAGATTGAGAGCAACAACACCCCTCGAGATGTCAATCTATGGACCACGTTCTTCTTGGGGCTGTTCGAAGTAGGTAACCGGTATCTTGGGTGGAAAGTATATCAGAAGCTGCATGTTAACCTTTCGATTAGCTCATGCATGACGTGACTGGAGAAGGCTGGGTGAAGCATTTTCTGTACGGCACGTCCAAAATGCTTCAGCTTCGCGGTCCAGAAGCTCATATAGCTGGCTCTGGGCGGTCGTTTTTCCTCACCGTACGGGTCTTTGAGATTTGCCGCGCACTTATATACTCGGAACCTACTTTCCTCTGCCAGCCGGAATGGAGGTCACTCACGACTAAGATCTGGAACGAGGATGATTACAACCACTGGCATCCAAAGGAATTATTATTTGATCTGATGATCGCATGTTCTTCGATAAGTGACCGGTAAGTACACTAGCAGGCCCTCTATATCCTATTACTGTATGATTAACCGAGCGAAGGGTATGGAATCTGCTCAGCCCGGGCTCCAACTGTCCAGACATGCTCCTTCACAGGGCCCTCCTTGAGCTTGCTGCTGAAGGTTTCGTTATCCGGTCGGCTCTTGCTGATTGGTATGCCAACTTCCAAAAATGGTCGGCTGAAACCGGTACGCCCGAATATAATCCCACTTCCGTCCTCGCCAGAATCTATTTTTGCGGCATCTCCATCTACCTATCCGGCATCTTTGACTACCGCACTCAATTCAATAAAATACCCACGCCCACAATCTCACGGGCCGTTGTTCAGAATCACGTTGATGATATTCTACGATTGACTGCGATCTCGTTGAAGACCGCAAATTTGGCGGCTGTGTTGTTTTTGTTCCCCTTGAGAGTAGCAGGTGCAAGGGTCACAACCGCTCGAGAGACGGAGTTAATTTGTACGATGCTTGGAGAGATTTCGACGAGGGGTTTCGTTGTTGCAGATGCATTTACGGCCGATCTTAAGTCTGTATGGCGCCAAAAAGGGATATAATACTTATATCGTGAGTTATAAGATGATTTGCCATTCCGGATCACTGGGCGACAACATGTGCTTTACTCTGAGACCATTACCCAAATGATCGAAACATTGAGACCAAATGAACTAAAATCAATAAGATAAGACTTAATCAGGGCACAGTTTTATTGGGGTTGCCTTCCGTGATATCTACACGGATATAACCGAGAGCTTCTTTCCTCGCACAAGTGCTTCACGAGTAGTTTCTTGCCTCTGCAGCCAGCTCGTCATCCATCACGCAGTCAAGACACGATTTTGACCCTCCCGCCTTCCCTCTGTATATAGAAAATACTACAGTACAACCTACTCATTGCCTCCCTGCAAGGGGAACGCGGTCCTCACGGGCCCTGTTTTACCGTCACCTAGGTGGATTACGACTAGAATCTTGTTTATCTCAATGCAGTCTCGAGGGAGATACGAGGATGAAGAAAAGGATCCTTCACCTTGCAAACAGTCAATAAATATAGGTTTTCTTTTCTAGCGCTCTAATTACCTTTAACCATAGTGACCCTCCTCATAGTATACAAAGATTATAACATACAGGCCCAAATAGATAATAAACTGCTAATATGACAAAACGAGGTAGTCCTACTCAGGTGGTAGGTCAATTGGTGCTGAACGAAACTCTGGACATCACATCCACCAATGTCTCCTTGGCGTCAGAAAGAATCTCGTCGACCCTCCAAGCAATATATCCGTCAGGTCGAATGAGAGCAGCTCCAGACTGTGAGACTGTGAAGGACTTCTGGAAATCGTCTTGGTGAACGAGCAGTGCACTTTTTCCAAGTTGGACAAACTTGACTGGAACGGATGAGTTCTCATTGACGAAAGCGACAGCCTCATTCCACTTATCCGACTCCGAGATCAAAGTCCAAGTGCCCTGACCAAGAAGATCGAGCGTAGGGACCTTGGTCTTGTCTTTCAGCACCCAGAAATGAGGCATATGGGTTCCAGGCTGGCCGTTCCACTCATCAGGCTTCCGCGCACGCGGCAGGCTCTCATCAGCACCGATGATACCCTCGGAGAGGTAGATCTGACCGAATTCCATGGCATCGTCGTCGATCTTTTCCCCGGCCGGAGTGGAGATATCAAGGTGGACCTTGTAATCGGCACGAACAAAGATCTGATCATGCCGCAGAAGTGCTACTGGACGTCGTTCGGCATCGTATGTGTTGAGAAGCTCAGGCGACGAATTTCCAGACAGCACAGCCGTGAGCTTCCATGCGAGATTGTGCACGTCGTGGATGCCAGTGTTTGCACCGTAACCCCCACGGTTGGGAGGCAGAGTATGCGCGGCGTCACCGGCGAGGAAGATCCGGCCAGACTGGAAAGTATCAGCCACGAGAGCTGTGAGCTCCCAGCGGCCAGTCGTGATGATTTCGATTGGGAAGTCAGACTTTCCGACCGCTTGATAGATGGCTGCCCGAAGAGTTGATTCGTCGCGGTCGACGGCATCTTTGAACATCAAGGCCCATCTTCCATCGCTGTAGGAAGTGAGGAAAGCTTTGAGGTCTGGTTGTTCGATATCGAATTGCACAAAGCCTTTGGTCCATTGTTCGAGAGGCGCGCGGAACAAGACACTGCTCAATGTCTGCATGTGTCCCCGTCCGTGACGAGGGATATCAAGAAGTTCTCGGACGGTGCTGCGATTCCCGTCTGCGGCGATGAGGTAAGCTCCATGAATTTTGTGCTCATTTCCTTCACCGTCAACGGCAGTGACGATGACCCCATTCTGGTCTTGATCCACGCGTATCACTGTATGCTGGCGACGAATGTCCGCTCCTCGCTCCAGAGCCAATGCCTCGAGCATGGGCTCTAATTTGTCCTGCGGAATAGCCGATCCGCACTCAACTGAGTACTCCTTTTTAATAGCCGAAGGTTGGGGAGCCACTTCTCGAGGTTTCTCCTTTTTGGGTTTCCTCTCGGTGTCGGACCAAGAGGAGGCGTCGTGCCATTTTCCAGTCAAGCATTCGACGTGGGCGCGTTCAAGCTTGAAGTCTTCGGGTGCTGGTTCCTTGTTCTCAATTCCAAGACGACGATAGATCTCCATGGTTCGAGAGGTAAAGCCAATTGCGCGAGGGTGCTGCGATTTTCCAGAGTGTTTCTCGAGAACGATGGTAGCGACGTTGAGCGAACATAGTGAAAGGGCTGCCGATAGGCCGACCAAACTCGCGCCGACCACGATGACTGGTTGATTGGGGGTTATGGGAGGCATTTTGAGAAATAATTTGAGAGTCAGGTAAACTGGGGAGTTTGATAATTGGAAGAAGTGTGCGTTTGAATCAGAGAGGAGCAAGTAGTCCATGATCGGGCTTTTATAGATTGGTCGAAATGGCGGCGGCGCCGTGTCCTCGGCGCCGAACATTCAGGGCACGGGGCCGAAAACTTTAGGCACGCACTATCATCCCTAGCATCGTGTAACGATGGAAGGATTTGGCCCGGTTACAATTAAGATTCACTAATCTCTCGGAGCTGGCCTAAAAACATCGTAGTTTTCCACGCCGAGAGCGGAGTCGCAGTTCTTGTGACATTAAACCAAATCATGTCTTTCATTTTTACTCATAATCAAGGGTATCAGGCGCAAATCGTATACTGAGCGCTCTATCACTCACTTTACATTTTTCCAATTCCCACGGAGAATCACATGGTCTCATATGCACATTCTCACACCGTAACCGCAGAGGACGACGACGCCGAGTCCTCGAAGCGTCGCTTTTTATCTTGCAAGAATTTCTCCTGCTCTCGTTGACTTTTACCGAGGTCAACTCCAAACACCATAATGCCAAAGCTGACCACACTCAATGCGAAAAGGAAGTAGAAGGGAGCCGAATTATCGCCAGTCGGACTGGCGTCAATTATGGCGCTCGAGACAAGTGGACCGATGAACGATGATGTCTTGCCAATGATGCTGAACAGGCTGAAAAACAAGAACTCGTGGCCGCGGGGAGTGACTTCCGAGATCATGATTTGGGAGTAACTGTACCAGGGGCAAATGAGCAGCCCATAGAATGCTTGGTATGCCTATGTAGATTGAGTGGTTAGGCATGCCGGGCAAAACTCTTGAAAAGCTCTACTTACCCAAACTTCCCACGCGTTATGAAAGCCGAACTTGTTGGTCCAGATACCAATCATACCCCATCCGTCAAGGAGGATGATACTGAAGGCAATCGCGTTGAACATGGTCTTGGTTCCCAAGCGAAAGCGCTGCTGTATGTACCAAAAGGCGTATATTCCAACGGCCTAATTCGAACGTAATCAGTGAAAATGAAAGGGAAAAAAAGCCCCCTCAGACGGAAACCGACTTACCTGCGCGGCAATGCCGACTATGAGAAGGTACGTCAGCTGAAGAGTGTTGTATGCGACGATGCTATTCTGCAAAGTCGCAATGACCGTGACTGTAGTGTTCAAAGAGTCGCCAAGCAAGAAATAGCCTGTTTTGTAGCAATGCCTTGTCAATAAATGTTGCGCTTTGCACTCGAGTCCTCGGTCACAAGATGATCTTACCAATAAGATATATCAGACTCTGTTTCAGCTGCCAGATCTGCTTCATGGCGTGCCAAAGTTGCCATACACCTGCGATGAGAATGCCTCGTCTACCGGGATCTTGACCTGGGCGACGCTTCTCCAGGAAGAACCAGGGCAAGGAAACCAGCAGCCAGACACCGGAGACAAATGCAATCAGAACACTGAGACCCCAGTTGTTGTTTTCCTGGCTGGCGTTCACATCCAATCCAAACATGATGCCCACAATGATGGCGAGGATGAAAATCTCGGCCACCGATTGAATATAGAAGGCAATATTCGCCAAACGGCTGCGCATCATGGTGTCAGCATAGTCATACTGCTCGCGCGTGATGGTTCCAGCCGCGAAAGCATCGGCCTTTTCCTTCATCTCAGCCGTGTTACGTGCCAGGCCTGGGAACGCAGCAGTCCAGAAAGTCAACGTGGTCTGGTAAGCAATCAGGCCGACAATGTAGAGTCCGACGCCAACATGCCATTTATCATAAGTGTGAACACCCAGCCAGCCAAAGCCGATGGCCCACGCGATGATGGACAGGGCGATCAGAATGTTTGGTCGCCAGTTACCGAAGTCGGCGAAGCTACCAATCGCCAAGAACACAACTACTTGAATCGCAAAGGAAATTCCGTTGGAGAGCAGGACGATGCTGTTGATCGAGCGCGGGCGCCCGAGGAATGGCATAATGCCATCGGATGGAGCTGCTTGATACAGCAGATTTTGAAATGCGGTGGGCGCGAAGTCTACCAAAGGAGTTTCGTAAGCTGCCGATTCAAGTTTACAATCGGAGCAGGGAAGAGCAATGGGGCAAGACAACTTACTGAATAGTGATAGCCCATTGTTGCCGATGTAGTAGCTATAGAATCCTTGATATTTAGCGTTTTTGAGGTCGCATCTAGCTCAATAGTCGATCAAACGCACGCATAGTAAGCCCAAATTTCGTTTCGAGTCGTGCGATATTTTTCATCAAAGTGATCTGGGGCAGACTTGTCAAAGTCCTCCATCTGAGGCGCTTGGTCCTGTGGGCTGTTATCCACCTCCATAGTGGAGAGCTCGGTCTCCTTGAGATGATCCATGACTTGTCGACGGTCGCATGAACAAGTGCAGGAGGAGGTCTGGCGAAAAAGACGAAAATTGAGAACTCCTCGTTGCCGAGGAATGTGGCTTCTTTTGGGAGACGCGGCCCGTCCGTCCCTGCCCCGCGTGGTAACCCCTCGACGACACTCGAGCCAGTCGCAGAAAGAAAATGATGGCGATCGACTCGATCGAGCGATACAATCTGGATTCTCTGCACGCTACGACCGCGACGGGCCTAGTTGGCGCAGCGCGCCCAAGGAACGCCTATCAGAGCCCAGAGCGAGTCGGGACGTGCGGAGACATCAATTCCATTTTATTCAGTGGCAAGGTACATGTCCCTGACAATAATGCCTCTGAAGACATCTGAACTAGCAGGAAAACGTTGACACCTTCTTCTGCGCTTCCTGGCCGATGATTCATGATAGTTTGTGGAGGGAGGAAAGGATGGTAGGAGACGAGGAGTCGTGACAGCTCTTGGCGCGTCAACTGGCACCTGGGTGACTGGGTCCCAGCAAATTGCCCAGTTCCCGCTCGTACTCGCACGGTCTCCTGAGCCAAGCTGGCCAAGACAAACGTTTAAGGTGTCAAGCAAGCTTGGCTCCTTGTTTTGGCTTTGCTCTCTCTCTCTCTTGACTCATTCGACTTGAAGACCCTTGATTGAATATTTATGAGTCCGAACGTCACCTGTTATCGCACGACCTTGGAAACGCCAACCAGACGCCTTCAAACCGTGAAGTGCCAGCGAAAAGAAATGGAATCTCGACGGCTGGCCAATAATACGAGAATGAGAAGTCTGTCGACAGATCCTCACGCCCGAAATTAGCGACGTTGGAGATGTTGCATCTATCCCCAGGTTGATGAAATCCCACATGCGGAAACTACCTTCGAGACGTGATGACCCGAGACTCGGCAACATGATCGTTACTCAAAAAGGTTGTTCTCATCGCTGCGCCAGGTGCATAGGGACTTCGGTATCTCAGCACAGGTCGAATTGGCCTACGCACCAGCGTGGTGGCTGATCACCGAAAGGCCAACACTGGCCCGGGAGTCTCGAAGCTTGAACCAATATAGACGAGCATGGCTGGGGGGCTTTTCGTCAGGAAAAGATCAACTATAACAATGCCACATTCAGCAGAGAAGAGACGAGCGAGGTCCAATGACCCACTGGTCTGCAGAACAGCTGGATGAGTGGTGACTTATACTTAACAAGAGCTATCTTGACGATACTCACGTCGTTAATGTTACGCTGCAAGATGCAAAGATGGGGTTGGGAAAGCAAGTTCTGTCTAATCATTTCGCCAAAACCCGGAAGCCTAGTGAGTACCTCCGGTCAGACGGAATGAGCAGCCAATAACCAAGAAAACAAGCCAGACTGCATGGATCAGAATGAGCTACAGTACACTCTACAGTGGTGGAGCAGGAGTGGAGAGAAGCCAATTTCGATATGACGTCATTGTCCTACTGTCCCGTCAAACGCGCTGCAATACTGTACATCAAGGCTATAAGCAGCATTGATGCACTTATTCGACAGCACGTCCCTTATGACAGTCTCGGATAGGACGGAAGATGAACACTCGACAGCTATATGAGGCCCACTACTAAAGCTTGTGCTGTTGGATGAGCCGCCTTGAGTCCGTGGCTACGCTGAACAATGGGTTCCGACCGGTTCTTCCATGGGTCAATCAGTGACACGCGTTGACGAGCTGGTGGGTCAGGACAGGAACTAACCATCCAGCGGCAAGTCTTATTGCCTGGAAACCGACTCCCTCGCCGCAGATTTGACGAGGCGAGCAGGATTGACGCGCGATGATCCAACAGGTATTGCGTAAGATGGCAGCTCACTTTTATCCGAGAAGCAGATCATCAAGCCTCGGGGACCATGAAAGACACAAAAGAGAAGGAGCTGTTTGTTCATATATCACTGCTCTACCTCTAATGTTGCGTTCAATTGACTCTTCTTCCTTCTTCTCCGCTACAGGCTCAAAGCTGTATCTCCACTTTTCTCTGCGTTCTCCTATTACGCACTCTCGTTTGGTTATAGCTGTGCTGATTCTCTCGGATCCCCTGGACAATCTGCTTGGCTTTGTGTTTGCAGGCCACTGATATTGAAGCACTGAGATTGTTTGTTAAGCAAAAGTCAGACACAGGCAACCACTAACCGTCATGGACGAAGAGAACGAAAGGCAACCGAGAGCAGTGGTGAGTGCAGCAAACATTCCGCATTCGAAGGGGCAATGGTCTTCTAACCTTCTCTTTATCTAGTTCGGAGCCAGAAGCGAGGACCCCATCTCTCCAACCAACGACTCGCAAGGGACACAAGGATTTGACGATGATACAATTTCGCCCAGACGAAGATTACCGACCGTCGAAGAAGGCCCATCGGGTTCTGGTATTCGCAGACGCAGCTCAGCCGCCCGACGCAGCAGCGGAGTACCGAGTTTGGCCCCTCGAACGACCCTCGCAGATCGGACACAGGGCAAGTTCACTCTCGCCGGTCCCGATGAGACTCCGCAACTGCGCACCTCTCATGAGCCTTTTGTGCAGCCTGGATATGCCGATCTTAATCCATCCTATGACCAACCAAACAACGCGAAGCCCGTATGGAGTTTGGCCAAACCGCTGCCGCGTGTCGTGCGACCAGGCATGGTGCCTACGAAAGATGAACTGCTGCAAAATCTTGGCAATGCTCAGTTGCCAGCTGAAAACTCGCAGAAATTGGGCTTAGAGGTGGACCCCAATGACCTGGAGCAGGGCAAGATCGAGAAGACCGCCGATCCGCGGAAGATCGCAGCACAGGTAGAAGATGCGCGTTTGCAGCGTGAGAACGCCTTCATGAATAAAGTCCTGAGCGGTGATACCGGTTCAATCAGGCGAGGATCACGTATATCTCGCACTTCTTCCGCCCGCTTAAGGCGGCCATCGAATCGGGAGGATCAGCTTTCGGCCGTTGAGGAAGGAGGCTCGCAGGCGGATGAAATGCCAGAACGGCAGCCAGAGTATCTCAGTGACGATCCACTGCGAACCGTTCCCGAGGAACCAGAGCTATATCCGGACGAAGAACTGGATACGAAGTTCGAGATTCCCGCCCTTGATGAAGCGACTTGCCCAGATGACCTGCATCCGTTGATACAGGATCTGGTTGAGGACGAAGTCCACAACAACCATACAATCTGGTCGGTCATTCGTACACACCACCGTGAGGCTCTGGCCGAGGCACTCGCTGCCTACGTACAGCTCACCATCGGCTTCTGTGCGGATTTGTCAGTGACGGTGGCAGACGCAGGCAACCCAAACACCACCGCCTGGGCCTGGGGCTTGGCCACCATGATGGGCATCTACATCTCCGGTGGTGTCTCCGGTGCTCACCTTAACCCAGTGATTACGATAATGCTCTGGTTCTATCGTGGTTTCCCCAAGCGCAAAATCCCCGAGTACTTTGCGGCCCAGTTCATCGCCGCTTTCTGTGCGGCTCTTTCGGCGTATGGGCTTTACTACCACTCAATCGAGTACTACGTCAGCGCAAACGCCGAAACTGCAATCATCAACAGCTTTGTTACCAACCAGCGAGAATCTTGGATTGGACCAGCGACAGCGTTCTTCACTGAGTTTCTGGGGACCTGCTTCCTCACCGTGACTGTCCTCGCTCTGGGTGACGACCAAAACGCACCACCGGGCGCGGGCATGAATTCTTTGATCGTTGGCCTTGTCGTTACTTGTCTAAGTATGACATTTGCCTACCAAACGGGTGCAGCTTTCAACCCCAGTCGCGATTTTGGACCTCGGCTCGCCCTTCTTGCGCTGGGCTATAGCAATGATCTTTTCCTGAATCCTTACTGGTTTTACGGGCCCTGGGCAGGCGCTCTTAGCGGGTCCTTTATGGGTGCCTTCTTGTACGACTTTATGATATTCACTGGTGGCGAATCTCCCGTCAACTACCCCCTTGAGCGAACCCAGCGAGCTATGAAGAAGAGCCGTATGAAGTGGAAACGCCGCCTGCATCTCGGAACGCGGGAGCCAGAAAACTTGCCTGTTTCGTAAACATTGGGGGTGTGCAATATTGTGAGAGCATGGTGATGCGGTGCATCTCTATTTATCTTTCTATGAAGCTGTCAGACTTCACCCGATGGAGTTTTGCCAGCACTCTTGATATATATAAGCATTTTTTCAGCGCTTCAGCTTCCATTTGAGTCGTGATTTCTTCAATCCATTTGGAAGGCTTCTCGAGAGTTGACCTTGCTGGGAGGCTAAGTTGCCCAACCGTGGTGCATCCTGGACACACAAGATCTTGCATTTGAAAGACTTACAAGGCAAAGGCAATTTTTCCGCGAGTGATTGGCTAGAAAGCGGACAATTTGATTGAAACAAAACTATCGACAAAATTCAAGAGAGCGGTGCAGTCAAATCTATTTCACAAAGAACTCAAGCAACTCGGACAGCATATGTACAAGAAGACAGACAACTTTAAGCGAAAATGAAAATCAAATGCAACACCGAACGTCCCATGAAGGGGTGATAACCAGAATCAGCAACGGCTTCGGTGTTACAGGCGCCAACGAGTTAATTACCACTCCTCGTGGCTCTTGTATTCCTTCTGCGGAACGGGGTGTCCCTCATTGCGAGTGTGAACACTGCCAGGCTTGTAGTTCTTCATGGTCTTAGTGTCAAGATCGAAGCAAGCCTCGTCGGTGCCGGCAGTCTCATCACAAAGTGGCCACCACTTCCCAGTCTCCATGTCACAGAAGATTCCCTCGCCTCTGTGGACAAAGTCTGGACCAAGGGACTGGGGGTGTTCACACACTTCCTTCGCACTGTGACCGTCCAGGTTGCTGATAACAACGTGGCCTGGCATGATGTTCTTCACGCCCGTCACGTTGATGGACCCGCCGCTAATGTCACGGGCATGGCGGCGCTTCTTGGTATCGTGGATGTGGAAGTTGGTCCCGTCGGGATAAGCACGAGTGCCTCGGTCAATGCCCGCATTGGGATTCTTGAGAGCACCGGTATCATCGAATTCGGGCGCAGGCTTGAAAAAGTGAGGAATCGAGTCCGGCACCACTGGCTCCGGCTGGAAGGTCATCCGAGCCGAGTTCTGACAGAGGCGTCTCTGGTCTTCCTGGTACTGGTCGACCAAGCCTTGATCTCCCGCGAAGCTGCGCATATGCAGGCTCAGACCCTTTGCAATAATGCCGTTGGTGTGGTCGCTGTCCATCCAGACACACTTGATGGGGACGTTGGAAGTTCCAATGGTGCGCTTGCTAGGGTACCACTGCGCGCCACATGTGTAGCCCATGTCGCCCGTCCAGGTCCACTGGTTTCCATTGCCGGAGGCAACCAGGCCGGACAAACAGATTGCGTCGGTCTCTTGCATGACCATAAGAAGGTACTCCGGCGAGGCTTGATGTCCACCGTTCTGGGTCGGGGATATGCTGAAAGTCTTGGAGCCATTTTCGTCGATGTGGCCATTTGCATCGCCTTTGTACTGGCCAATGCGATTGCCACCCTCGTCCCAAACGGCAATGTGAGGAATGCTGCCTCCGGCGTTTGGGGCAATGCCTGTGAAAACACTGACAGTGACCAATTTGTCAGGGTCCTCATACTTATGGCCCAGCGAGTCCGCAATAGACCAAGCCGTGATAGCCAGAGTGGCAGCGTTGATGATTGTGTTGATAGACATTGTTCAACAGGTATTGGAGAGGACGAAAGATGATTCTGGTGGGTGTTTGATTTGAAGTGATTGGGATCTTGGGTGATTGTGTTGGAATAGCAATCAATATCTGGGATAGACACTGCCTTTTATATCCCATGGATCTGTCTTTCTACCCTGCAAATGCTCAACACTGCCATATTGACTTCCACAAAAACCCAGGCTTTTTCCCGTCAGGGGCCATAAACCAACAATGCAACATCACAAGCGGCCTCTACGACGCTGTACAAGGCTCGTGGGGGTATTCAGCTTCAAGACCCGCTCGAAATCTATAGTATAACCAACATAGAGCGATATACTCTGTTCTTGGCGTCAGAAAACTCCAGTGCTGGGGCATCAATCAAAATCTCACCACACTGCAGTGTTTCAATGATGGGGGTAAGGGGGCCAAATGTTTCAAGGTGAGCTTTGTATTTCGCGTTCTACTCGATATGAGTACCAATTGTCAAAACCTGTGATAATGTAGATCTGAAGAAGACACTTAGTCTTGGCCCCTCAGGGCTCGGGGCCAAGGATCTTCGGCGCTCAGGGTCTACGGTGTTTACCCGAAAGGGGCAGAATCTGAGCTTAAATTAGAAGGCTTAGCACATGTCCAGAAAAAATCCAGCCTCGCTTTATCCAGTTGCTTAACTCTGAGAAGTTGTTAGCACACCTAGTCCCCGATTGTGATACACAAATGTGAGGGGATATTCCCGAATGATTTGGGGCCAATTTGTCGGAAATTCAGCGTGTCTGGAGATTTAGTATACGATAAATTGACTCATGGAGCCAGAAAACCTCAAGCCAAGGCCCGAATCACTCTACAGCGACCCTTTACAGAGTGGGAACTCTTCGAGACGCAAGGTATGGCCGAGGGAAAAAGGCCCCATAAGCAGGATTAGAAACATCAATCTAAAATAACTACAAGCAAATGCCATCCATTTGATAAGGTTGACAAATCCAAAGACCCACCTTGTCTGCAACTTTTTGGCCCGTCAGACGCGTTAAAGTCCGCTGGTACAAACTGGTGTGGGGGTCGAATGTCATCTCCGCTAAAATCTCACGCGACTAAACAGGGTCAACTCAAAATCGCATGGTATTGAGATTGGCTCTGCCGTATTCGTTTGGGTTATGTCTTTTACTCTACTACGTATCTTCAACCTTGTTGTTTTAATAATGTTTCAGACAAGTTTATGAGAGACGCCCTAGTGCAAGCATATTGTAGATATATCAATTATGTCGCTTTGGCATGAAATCCGTTCAAGTGAACTTGATCTGGCACATTAACTTCTGACTGTCATACCTGCAGCACAACCTCATGGCCCGCTCTAATTTCACATAAAATGTGGATTGTATTAAATATAGAATCGGAGGAAATAATTCAACTCCGGGGCCAAATCAAATGGCGGATCTGACTGAAGAAAGCAAGCCAGGGTCCAACCCCCACATGGCGGTGCTGTCAAATGGCCAAGCAAGATGAGCTTTGTGAGTTCATAGTAGATAGATATCTAGCAGCCCCCAGCCTCAACTTCTAAATGATCTCTAGGTGATATACCACGGCCGTGGGGCTCATTTCTTACTTCCATATCCCCGAATTACGCTCTAGATGTGTTCCTTTTTTACACAGCCCTGGAGGCCGGCCTGTGAGCCAACACTTAATTCAGCCCCGTGGAGATTTGCAGCTTACTAAACTGCTCTTTTGAAATTTTTGATTCGGCGTGCACCTCAATGAAGGCCCCAGGGTTGCACTGGTTCTGTCTTCTGGTGTTGGTGTTTCAAGATATCTCACTACATCCACTTCAAAATCTAATGCAACCTACTCTGCCCGAGGGGCGGAACGTTCGATGTCTGGATAATTTTGCGGATCCCTTGATCTTACAGGATGTTGACATAGTAGTCCATTCAATCATTAACCAGGTATATAAAGGCCGTAATATCTGTCCCTTCAGACCTTTTATCCGCACCTCATTCAGTACAACAGTCCCAGGTCTCAGTCACTTCCAAGAAAGAATCAAGAAGCAAACATTATGCATCCCAACTGGAAATATTGTGCACTTCTAGCCCTTTTCCTGGGCAATCCCCTGGAAGTCTGTGCCAGAGCAAGTATGTGCATCTATAAGGTTCCCATTGAAAAGAACAGCACAACTAACATTACTCCAGTCGACAGACGCGAACTGGCTGAGAATGCACTCCTGCCGAGAATTGAGATTCCAGGGATCCCCATCCCAAAGCCAGTTATCCCCAAGCCTGTCATCCCAGAGGTTCCCGAAACCATCCCGGGCCGTACTCCGCCTCTCAAGCCTGAGCCTGTTCCTGTGCCCAAGCCTGAGCCAAAGCCACAGCCTTGCAAGAGAGTCGATGGCTGCACCCCCCAGGTCAAGGGGCCCCTGGACCCTCCTGACTTTGTCGTTGCCCATGTCATGAAGCCCCTGGGTGACGATGGTCTGACTATGCAGGGATTCATCCCATGGACGACCAAAGCCACTGAAATGACCAAGTCTCCCGCCGACATTGAGAAATTCAACGCGAACCTGCGATCCGTCACCCAGCGCCTGTATGATGAGCTCCCACTCAAGGCCAAGGCCGGAGGCAACAATGTCCTGGCCTCAATTTGGGTGCCTGAGAAAGGCATCTACTTCTCTTCCATCCCGCGGGACAAGGCTGCCGCAACGATTCTTTCTGACAAGGGGAATGCTCCTTCGTGGAACTGGGCGACGGATGGTAACAGGAACACCCAGCGGGATCTGCATGCTGAGGACGGTGCCATCTATAACTTTGAGACACTCAACCCAGCCGACTTCCAGGATCCGGCCAAGGCTGCAACTTGGAAGTTCCCCACTGAGACACGAATCGCTGTGTATGGAAAGCCAAACGCAGATATGAGAGAGGGCTATCTCACTCCTTGCACGTCCAAGGTGAAGAGCGACGGGTACATTCGCGACCCTACCTGCTCGGAAGTTGTGACTCGCATGAACATTACCCCTGTTTCGAGCCCGGCGAACAATGTTTAGTGGGCTGGAGGGTTGCTCGAGGGTAAAGTGGCTTATATACGATGTCACATGTACATACGTGTTTCCCTGCTGGGGGACTTGGGTGAGATTGATGAGGCCGTTGGCCCTTTGCGCATGGTTTGCTTGAGATTAGGTTTCTTATATGTAGTCTTCTACGGAACGTGCTTTCCAGAGATTTTGTAGTGCGCTTAACCTCCAGATTTGATCAATTTTGCTATCAGCCCCCTTCTTGAATTCTCGACTTGTTTTAGAAAGTGGCCCTACTTAAATTTAGTAGCAACCACGCATATCCATCTTCTGTGACTCTTTCATATCTCATCCAGCACCAATGTATAACGGACAATATCGTTCGGACGTGAAGTGCTGTCAAGTATCAGTATAGCAATTGAGTAGAACAGATCTGGCATTCACATAGGTATTTCTATCAAAATTTGCACGCGAGACCGTGAGAGATAACAAAATACAAGTCTCCCATATTCATCGCTTCTCATGCTGAGCCTTCAACGCCTGCTTCAAAAGGTCAGGATACCACCGCTGGGCAACATCTTGATGACTCGTGATACGCGCAATAAGTGTCCCTTTGCCAATACTCCCGTTAAACATCTCGTTAAAAGTAGCCTCAGCATCCGACCGAACCTTCTCATCCTTCACCAAATCTTTCATGTGCTGCGGGATTTCAAGGTGAATTTTCTCCACACCCAGGTCCAGACTTACGCCTTGGAACACCGCATAAGAGAAGCGCGGCCCAAGAGACTGGCCATTCTCATCAAGATAATTCTCTCGGCGTAGATTTACTCGGTGCGTTGTCGCGGTACACACTCCGCCGGTGATCGCTTCGAGGGCCCGACCAATGTTGATGACGAGCGTCCCGGGGATGGGATGGACCGGAAGCCAGGTTCCTGCTTTGTTCTGTACCTCCAGTCCTGTATGTGGGGTAGCTTGCAGGAGGAAAGTGAGAAAGCACGAGTCCTTGTGTGGACCGACACCTTGAGTCTCTTCGCCTGGTTGTGCATCGACGGGCTCTGGGTACTTGATCAACTTGAACTTGTTCTGCTGAGGAACGTCGAAGAAATCGTCAAAGGCATTGGAAGGCAGGTCGAGGGCCTCGGCAACGAGAGATTTGAACGAACTGGAGAGCTTCTCGATGGCGTCAAGGTAGCTCTCAATTGTTTGGCGGAAATTGGGCAGCAGCCTTGCGTCTGGCCACTGCGAAATTTGTTAGACATTGCACCGTCATGGCTCTGGGGGACACGGCTTGCTAACCTGGTTTGGTCCCCGAATGTTGCGGTATAGGGGCTCCTCGGGGCCTGGGGCAGGCAGTTCAGTTGCAAACTGTGATAATCAGTAAGTGGACAACGGTCTGGGAGAGCATAGTACACGTACATCAAACTGCTCACGGTAATCGTTCTTCAAAGCCGTTATCTCCTGTCCGAGCCGGGAGTAGCCGAGGAAATGTTTGCTGTTGACCATGTCAATCTCCAATTTCTTCTCTAATGGTAAGTCGAACAGTGCAGAGGACTGCTCGGATAATGCTTGGTATAGTTCATCTGGCACACCAGTGTTCTTGAGATAGAAGAAGCCAACATTGACGATGGCATCCTTCAGTGCTGCCAGGAAAGTCGATCGCGTACTTGGCGAGGCTGTCTGCGCATAATCCAGGACAGGAATCTCGGTGAAAGGGAGTTGAGAAGTTACTTGGCCTCCTTTGGCCGTCTGTCGGAAAATTAGCGCGCTGTGGCAGTCCTCCATTCCGCTGATCAAGTTTCCATACCAATTTTTGAACAAACTCGTTTCTGCGCTTCAAGAGCAAGGCAACATTCTGCGAAAATTCATAATTATGGCCGCCGCGCGGTAGGATCGCAGCATCAATCTCTGGTGCAGACTTGAAATGCGATACCAATGAGTCGAAGATAGCTTTCGCTCGCAACGGATCCTCATCGTCCCAAAGGATTTCATTTTCCGCTGCCAGGTACTGAATTGGAACCCGGATACCGGGGAAGACGGTGTCAAGCAGATACTCGTAGAAGTCCCTGGTCTCGTACTCTCCAATTTCAGACTTGAGGCCTAGCTATGTTCAGTGAAGTGCTTATCTCACGAGTGAAAAGTACATACCGGGTTCGAAAACCGCCGCCACGACATCCTCGGACAAGGCCTCGAGGTTCAGCCACTCCACTCTACCCATGAATCGTTTGATATTCTCCGGATTATTCTCGACGATAAACCTCGGGTTCTCTGGTTCTGGGTCTGTTTCGCTGAGTAGTCCAAGCGGCGTCAAGCTTGGTAAACATCCCATAGCACTGACTCCCAAGATGGGCAATCGTCGCTCTGCTTCATATGCGATGGACAGGGCGAGGGCACCTCCGATCGAGTGACCGACCAAGATAATACCAGGGCTCCTCTCTCTCTGCACTTGCTCAATGAAGTCGATAAACACTGGGATCGAGTCACGCAGGGGTGTCGAATTAGCCGGTGCGGGGGTTCCCCCATAGCCAGGGCGGGAGATATTGAGAACATCGTGGCCGAGCTTGTTAAACTCATTCACTACTCTATACCACTATAAGACTTTCATCCGATATCATCGAGGGTAGCTGCGAGGTAAACGTACGAAACCACCTTGTTATCGAAGAATGCCGATGTCGCTCCCCCGCCATGGATCAGGACGATCAACGGCAATGCCTGTGCACGTGAACCCTGTCGGAAAAGGCCATAGAAACTGAGTCCATTCTTCTCGAATGTGATCTTCTCACCCGCCATGTTGGTTTGTCGCGAAGCTCGATGTGATTGCTGAGGGGTAAATGAGCAGTCACCGACTGCGGAGAGGGGTATCGGATCCGTCCCCTTCGGTCATCCAGCCGAACCTGATGGTGCCATCCGTGAGCCTCGGATCGCGAGATGGGTGGATCAGATAGCCTCATTTGAGCTGTGGAGCTACGGAAATTTCCATCAAGTCAAAAGATAGGTATCAGGCAAGGTTTTTCTATTTGGGCGAATCACTCGGTCTAACTACGAAGGAGCAGTACTGCATGCGCCCAGTAAACCCTAGTAATTCAAGGCCCAGTAAATAAAGCCAGTTGAAATAAGGCGAGTGAAAGGAGTACAAATTTCAATGGGACGCAAGCATCTTCTATACTTCACATTCGGCTTCATTTTGACTTAAACATAATAATCAAACATCAACCTCTCTGGCTCGCACATTAACCGGCTCGTTTAACGGCTTGTCCGGCTCATCTTCTCGCAAACCCTCACTGTCAACAGAAGCATTATTCATCGCAACCCTCCCAATCACCCCGCGAGCCGTATCTCTCCTCTCCAAGTAAGCAATTAGCCCAATAAGCGGCAAAGTCAGCGCTCCCGTCACCAGACTCGCGATATACCCCTTATGAAAATCCGGCGCATCGGTGGCCGGATAAAATATAAGTGGCCACCAAGTGACAAACGCAAAGTCGAAAGAGTTCATGAATCCCGTCGCGATAGCACGGAGCTGGAAATCGTGACTTGTCACGTCCGCTAGCCACGAGTACCAGACTGCCTGCGGGGCGAAAGTAGTTCCCAGGAGATAAAATGCAACAAAGTAGCCCGCGTCTGTGGGCGGGTTTGATACGAGGATTGCAGAGCCGATGACAAATGTCAGGCCGATGGCGATGGATACTTCCCAGCGTGATTTGAGCTTGTCCGAGATAATGGCGTACAAGACGGTGCCGATGATGGCGGTTGCGTAGATGCCGGTAGGGTAGTTGTTCTGCTGAATGGTTGTGTAGCCTTGCCCGGCCATCCAGTAGGCCATGACGTTGTTCTGGAGCATTTGGACGGAGAGGGAGTATACTATATGGCAATTAGCGATGAAACCTGTGTTCGGTGCGGATCGTTGACATACACATGAAGATGAAAGGCAAGAGCCAGAACTGCCAGCTCAGAAGCACACGCCGGAATACGGTCATATCCCAGGATTCCTTGCGTGGAGAACCCAGCCGAGCGACTGCATGCTCTTTTTGCTCGGCAGTGAGATACCAAGCCGCACGGTGTGCTGGTAGATCAGGAATGAAAATCCAGCCTTTAGATCGCCTCCAGTCAGCTCTTCATCTCTTCCTGGGTGACAGTCACCAATGAACATACCGAACAGAGCTACCGGAACAGTCATGACTGACACAATAATGAAGATCCATTTCCAAGCAGGAAGACCACCCTTGTTTGCTAGCGTCTGTAACAGTCCTGCCTGAATCCAGCCACCAGCCATGCTGCCAACATGCCCAAACACACAAAACACTGCGGCTCGAATTCCGAGTTCAGATTTCTTATACCATGATCCCAGGATGAACTGGGCACCCACGCTATTCACCACGTTAGTTCAATCATCTAATCTGGAGCGAACGATGGGGCGGGGATATTACTATGCAATAGCCGAGAACCCTCCCTCGATCGCATTCAACAGAATAACCTGCCACGCACGCGTCATCTTGTACGTGATGAGAGTCAAAATACTCCAGGTCACATTCGCAGTGACAAAGACGTATTTAGGCCGAACGATAGTCAATAGACTAGTGCCAGGCATCTGGCACACGGCGTAGACGACCAAATATGCAGTGATCATGTAGTTGTATTCTTTTCCTTGGAAGTTGAGGGCCTCTTTCATCCCGCTGATATAGGCGGAGGAATAACTGGCGCGGGTGACGCCGAAAAGGAACCAGATCAAGGAGAAGTATGGAAGGAGAGTCATGTCGAGTTTAGCCAAGAGCGCGCGGTCTTTGGGTTCTGGTCCCCAGAGCCAGGTTGCGATCCTGACACGGAGTGACCCCATCTTGTGTGGTCTCTTCCGTGAGCGGGATTATTGAGTTGAACGATATCTCTGGGGGTCAGGCAGCTATTTGAACTGGGGAGCCGTTGCGGGGCGTAGTGTCGGGCTTGGATAACTGTGGAATTCACAATTGGCGAGAAGCTGGATATGCCCCGGATGTCGCAGCTTTACGCCATTCGCGCTAGACAGCCGACATCTGCTCGTGTTTTTGATCCAATTGTCAGCGCGACCGTGGGTATCTCGTCGGTGTGCACCTTCCAAGCCCGAGTCGCTGCAGCAGATGGCGCGTGCTCACTGATCAATGATGAGATCGACAGATAAGACAGGGCTACCAGTCACTGACCAATTATGGCGTGACGACGAGGCGGTTGGTTGCAATACGTTCGCCAACTGCTTTGAGCCTTGAGCCTGTTGATGATCTCCGTTGAGATATACTCTGTTGCTGTCGCTGTCCGTAAAATTAGTATTTATTAAAAACCACAGCGGGTCAAGAGATCAGAAATACGATACACCCGTAGAACTCTTTGCGGAGGCCTGTATATGCTTCGCGATGCCCTGCCACCAAGTCACTTGCGGGGTAGCTGAAGACTCCAAAGACAACTGGTCTGCAGCTCACCATAAGAACCGCGGCAATTGTACAGTGTCCGTGGATGACACCCGTTCGTCTAGTTCTAGTCTCATGTCGCACAAGCAAACAAATTTAACCGAAAACTCCCACGTGAATACGACGCTGAAAGCCATCGATCGTGCCGATTCGCAGAAGATAATAATCGCCCCGAATCGACGAGATTGTACGTACATCCATGGTCTAAGATTCTATTTACACAGGCATGGTCTATCACGAAACCCGATCCCGGGCTTACAACTTGGCCTTCCCTCCCTCAATCTGTGACCAACTATGGTCATCCAGTTTCTGATACTTGGTCCCATTAAGCCAGTACAGTGAATCTCCGCCCCAGTCCTTGCGGGGATCCCACCCCTTCTTTACAAGGTCGCCCTTGGCCTGTTTGAAGGTGACACCGGTTGCAACCCTGGAATGACCGTCAGGAACTATCAGGAATTTGGAATATGGACGACTCACTTCTCTGTGATTCGGACCAGGCGAGGCAATGCATAAGAAGGAACACCTCGCTTCTTCAGTTCCTTGTACAAAGTGGATATGAACTCGAGCTCAAATGCCGGGGAGTGCTCTTCGAGAGTAATCCCAGCAGCGCCAGCTTGCCCATCGTAACTACGAAAAGGTGTGTCAGAGAAGTCTATCCTTCCTGCGCGGTGAGTGTCGTCCTTACCCAGCGAGCTTCACGCCATATACCACGGCATCGTGGATACCCTCAATGCGGCAAATATGATCCCGAATCTCACCCGCGCTGACATTCTCGCCCTTCCAGCGGAAAGTATCGCCAACACGGTCTTGGAACTTGACCCAGCCCGAGTGGTCTTGTACAACCAGGTCACCCGTGCGCTGGAACAGATCGCCCTTCTGGAAAACATCACGCAGCAACTTGCCCTCGGTAGCTTCCTCATTCTGCAAATACTCGGTCAACAAACCACGATCGCGCACACGGCCAATCGCCTCACCCTCCTCGCCTAACCGAGCACGAACACAGAATCCAGTCTTAGGGTCGCGGTAGGGCATCTCAGTCTCCGTATCGTACTTGACGATAAAAGTGTCGTCCTCCAAGAATCGCCGAATCGGGCCCGAGAAACCGACCTTACCAGCACCCCACGCCCCAACACCGTGGTTATCGAACTTGGCAATTCCCTCTGTGGAGCGGTAGAACTCGCGCACTTCGGGAACACCGAATCGCTCACGGAACTTCTCCCAGATCTCGCCGCGGAGTCCATTACCCGTTCCTACGATGCAGCTATGGTTGCGGTCGTAGGGCGACGGGGGTGTGGAGAGCAGGTACCGGCACAACTCGCCTATGTACAAGATACGCGTGGCCTTGGAATCATGGACATCCTTCCAGAACTGTGAGGCGGAGAATTTCCGTCTCAAGCAGAGCGTACCGGCGTTGCCTACTGAGTAACACAATCCGGTGAAGAAGGCTGTGCCGTGGAAGAGGGGCAGGGAGGAATATGTGCGGAGCGGGTAGTATTTGGACGGGTTGTTCACATCCGTACTTTGGGGGGTGGAGGTGACCATGGCCATCATGTTTCGGATGGCGCAGGCTTTGGGCTTTCCAGTCGTTCCGGATGTGTAGATGAGGGCTGTCAAGTCTCTGGGAGTGCGCTTGGCAGGCTGCAATCCTGACGGACAGTATTGGTGTAGGTCAGATGCTGTGATCAATTCGACTGGTCCTGTTGAGATGCCTTCGAAGGACGAGAGGTTGAAAGCGAGGTGCGGTAGATCGGCGCAGACGAATTGAGAAAGATCGGGCGTTGAGATGATGAATTTTGAGCCCGAGACATTAAGACAGTGGATGAATGTATCGTCTGGGAATTTGTTAATTGTAGTCCTGTATTTGTGTAGGGCTGATAGAAGGCTTACCCCGCAGATTCGTGTTGATCATAGCAGCGACGGCGCCCAACTTGGCCAGCGCATAGAGGGTAATCACCATCTCGGGCGAATTGGTGGTGAACACACCCACAAAATCACCTGTCTTCACGTCTCGAGCATGAAGCAGGGCAGCTAACCGATCAACCGCTATACAAAAGCACAATTAATCTCCATAGACTCCACGATCAAAAGTTCAGGGACAACCAACCATCTTTGATTTGGCTGTATGACCAGGTTTTGTGTTCGAACCAGAGCGCATCATCGGCGCCATGCCCCTCCACCTCGACGACTCGCTCAAGAAGCTTGTAGATTGTCGTCGAGTCACCGAGGCTGCCAATACGCTCGCCCAGTCGTTTGCCAAAGGCGCGGTCGTTGGAAAGAGTTCTTAGATCGGTCGAGATGGCAAGCTTTGCATTCAGGTATGCACCAGCGCCAACCGCCAGCGCGGACGCCATGGCCACGGCGGGCACACTAGCTTCGGAGAGAAGATCCATGGTGTGTCGCTAGCAGCAGGCCAGGCTTTGAATCCTGCAATTCGAGTGGCACTGTCGTTTATATGCTATGCTGTCCGAAAAAGAATCAGAGCTTCACCAGTACAACGCGATGGAAAAGTCAGGGACTCGCGAAATCGTGGTAATTATAAGGGAGTATAGCCCATGGTCCGCGAGCTCAAGACGGAAGTTGGTGTGGCTCGATCTGCCGTTTGTTACAAGTTACGGCCGCTCAGGAGAGCATACCTTCACCCACAGTCCAAGTCCATCCCATTGAGGGCCGAGGTGGAGGAGCGATACGGCAAATCCCCCGTTGGGACGGGTCCTGACTCCTGACTCCGCCAGCGCCCACCCGAAAATGATTCCGTTCCCCACGACTCATGACTGGGCCGTTTTACCCCGGTTTTTGGAGATTTGGGCGTCATGCCTGCGAGGTATACCATCAAGATAGAACTGCCTACAATCACCTTGATGGTAGCCAGACTACCGTTGCTATCATTGCGATCTCTCGTCGACTCCCCTATCTGCTTTTTCACAATCATTCAAGGTCGGGATGGTTCTTGTTGAGCACTTTTAGCCTAAGCTCTGGCTATCGTGGAATGACCCTGTGTAAAATACGACCATTCTGCCAATCAAGAGAGCGTCCACAGAGCCGAGGGGGCGGGTATTACCATCTGTGACGGGTAACATACGGCCAACCCGTTTAAGCGCAACGGCACTTTCACTCGGCTGGCAACAGCCGACTCGGCTTAACTGCGGAGCATTTTGTTCAACATGCGGGCAAAGTATTTGGGCCACAAGGTCGGCTCGGCCAGAAGACTATCGAAGAAATTCGGCGTAGCTAAACTACCGGCTCAGTACCTCGTCACAAGTCTGATGAGCCGCGGCTCAATCTCCCCGCGTTTCTTCTTCCTGACCTGATAAAAAAAGTCCAAGTCCCGTGGGGCAACGTAGCTCTCTTCTGATTCCTTTGTATTCCTCTTCTTTGAACCGTGCAATTCCTGCGTCCCATCCTAGCAAGAAATTCTATATATAATTAGCAGCCATGTCTTCTCCACAGCAACGGTTATCGTCCATCTCCAAGCAGTTGTCGCCGGACGCTGTCTCCGCGGCCAAGGCCAAGCTTCTCGCAAAGAACCCCGACGACGTGGTAGGTTGTTCCTCGGCGCTGCTGATACTACAAGATCAACACTCTAACGAGGCACCAGGTCATTACCTATCTCGCCCGTACGCCGCTCACCAAGGCGCGCAAGGGCGGCTTCAAGGACACCTCCGTCGATAACCTCCTGATCTCCCTCCTCACCGTGTGTGGCCTCTACACCTTCACTCCACACGACCCTCACCTAACCTCATGCTAGGCCGTCCGCGAAAACTCCAAGATTGACCCCAACCTCGTCGAGGATGTCTGCGTCGGCAACTGTCTCGCCCAAGGCTCCGCCTACATCGCCCGCTCCGCCGTCCTGGCCGCCGGCTTCCCCGTCACTACCGCCGCCTCAGTCTCCAACCGCTTCTGCTCCTCCGGCCTGCTAGCCATCCAGAACATCGCGAACCAGATCCTCGCCGGCTCCATCGATGTCGGCATCGCCGTGGGCGCAGAGAGTATGAGCACCAACGCCGACGGTGGTGCGCCGCAGATGGCCGAGCGGATCAACCAGCACCCCCTCGCCTCGCAGAACTACATGCCCATGGGCCACACGTCGGAGAATGTCGCGGCGCAGTTTGGCATTACCCGCGAGCAGCACGATAAGTTCGCCGCGGGGAGCTACCAGAAGGCCGAGCATGCACAGAAGTCTGGCTGGTTTGAGGATGAGATTGTGCCGATCAAGACGCAGATCAAGGATCCTAAGACCGGTGAGGTCAAGGATATTGTCGTGGACCGGGATGATGGTATTCGCTACGGCACGACCCCCGAGTCCCTCGGCAAGATCCGTGCTGCTTTCCCCCAGTGGCAGCCCAGTGCGACCACCGGTGGCAATGCCAGCCAGATTACTGACGGTGCGGCGGCGCTGGTGTTGATGAAGCGGTCGCAGGCGCAGAAGCTGGGTCAGCCCATTGTTGGCAAGTTCTGCGGTGCCACGGTTGCTGGTCTCGAGCCTCGGATTATGGGCATTGGTCCCTCCCTGGCTATTCCTAAGATTTTGGGCAAGTTTGGCCTGAGCAAGGATGAGATTGATATCTTTGAGATTAACGAGGCTTTCGCTTCCATGGTATGTTCGATTTGATGGAATTTGGTGATAGTCGTTTTACTAATTCATCTACCAGGGTGTCTACTGTGTCAACAAGCTGGGTCTGGATGAGAGTAAGGTGAACCCTCGTGGTGGTGCTATGTAAGTCATGCCAGAGTTTTACTCACAGTTTGGCTTCATTCTGACTGGCAATAGTGCTTTCGGTCACCCGTTGGGCGCTACCGGTGCCCGTCAGGTTGTCACAGCCTTGGCTGAGCTGCGTCGCCGGGACCAGCGCGTGGCTGTGACCTCGATGTGTGTTGGAACTGTAAGTGACTGCCTTTGGCTTCGTCCTTGTTAAGTGATCTTTCATCATGCTAACCGGTGTTCTCTTCGCATCAGGGTATGGGTATGGCCGGAATCTTCGTTTCCGAGCACTAGAGCCTCAAGATTGTACCAAACTTCTTCTTTTGTAATTCCAATGTATATATCCTCCAGATACAATGCGATGCATGATACACTTTCAGTCAATAAATTCATTTAGGCTGACTTGAATAAGATAGATCCGGTGGCGTATGGCGTAGGATGAAATGTCACTCTTCTCAAACTGACTGCCATAAATACCAAGACCGGACGTTGCAGGCCCCTTTTTCAGGGACACTGGACCATAACTCAGGGATTACTGTGGGCCTATAATACAACCAGGAAAATCAATGATGAAAGAGTAAGAATAGAATCTTGGCGTCGCTGGCTCGATTGTTTCTTTCATTCAGCCGAGGACGAATTCGCCACATTAAATGTGCCTGAGGTATGAGGCGTCAACCAAGGCACCAATATACCAGAAATGGACTAGCGTGTTCGTTCAGTTTTGGCTGGGATCAACACTCGCAACTCGATTCGATTCTGTGGCAGTGAAGAGGTCCATCGAGTCCATCGCCTCCATAGAGTCTGGGCATACTACTTGTTGGTCTCACCACCTGGGCAGGCAGCGCCACATAGGATACAGCTTCCTCCCTGCGTGACTGGGCAGATTTGCCCCGTTACCCCATGACCTCATCCTCCTACAGGGCTTATGATCAGTCTGTGTATGACTGCAGAGATGTCTCACAGAGTCTCACAGAGTCTCACACTCGCTCTTCTTGTTAAAGCCGAGGTTCCGGGCGGCCCGGAGCAACGACAACGTTCAAAATCTCGAACCCTCACCCACAAAAGGGTTCATGCAGCGTAAGGGACTGCAGGGGCTGAACCACAGTTGACATCTCGAAGGACTCGAAATCCCAAGTTGGTTGCAGGCTCCACGGGGTGCAAACTCTGTACCCATCAGGATTCAGAATAATGATCTCAGTTCCAATGACATGGGATCAACCCAACGAAAAGCCGAGGGGAACGGTGACAGGCACCAAAGTCTCGCCATGCCACCGCAAGCCTCCCCCTTCACCATCAGCCATCCATCGTCCACCGTCCACGTCCGCTCTGCCAGGGCAGTCCACTTGACAAGCAGGTTGGCGTGACTATTGGGTGTCCAAGTATTTTTGGAACACCACCGCCCAATCGGCTGGAGATCGGTGCAGACAAGCAAACGTGTCGCGGTCCACAATGGCCCCACTCGTTTTGTCCGGTGGCGTAGTCTAGAACTGGTTCAACTGGATTGCCAGGGCACGCATTGTCTGAGTCGCTCGGGGACTTGGGGGGGCCTTTTCTTTTTCGTACATATTGAATTCGGCTCCTCTCCTTTCGTTCCTCCTGATCACTTCTTCTCTTCAAACGAATTTTCTTCTAGTTGTTTCCTTGATACATTCGTTAGGATCTCTTGATCTTCGATCTATATTCGATACTTTCCGTCACTCGCTGCCTTTGTGTTTCTTCCTCCTAGACCTCGATATAATCGATCTACTCGTCCCATACATCCACGCACGACACATTCGTTAAAACACACCCCACCATACACTATGTTCTCCAAGCAGGTTATCGCCCTCGCGCTGTCCATCGCGGCCGCCGAGGCTGCCCACCAGGGTTTCAACTATGGTTCCACCAATTCTGATGGCAGCTACACCGTCGAGGCCGACTTCAAGACCCAGTTCCAGACGGCCAAGAACCTGGTCGGCACCTCCGGCTTCACTAGCGCTCGTCTCTACACCATGATCCAGGGTGGTACCGCCAACGACCCCATCCAGGCCATTCCCGCCGCTATTGCCGAGGACACTTCCCTCCTGCTCGGTCTCTGGACCTCCGGCGGCAACATCGACAACGAGATCGCTGCCCTCAAGTCCGCCATCAACACCTACGGCGAGGCCTTCACCAAGCTGGTCGTCGGTATCTCCGTTGGTAGCGAGGATCTCTACCGTAACTCCGTCACTGGTGCCAAGAACAAGGCCGGTGTCGGTATTAACCCCGATGAGCTGGTCACCTACATCAAGCAGGTCAAGTCTGCCATCTCTGGCACCACTCTGAGCGGCGCCTCGATCGGTCACGTCGACACCTGGGATGCCTGGACCAACAGCTCCAACTCTGCTGTGATCAACGAGATCGACTGGCTCGGCTTCGACGGCTACCCCTACTTCCAGACCACCATGGCCAACGGCATCGACCAGGGCAAGTCTCTCTTCGACGACGCAGTCGCCAAGACCAAGGCCGTCGCCAACGGCAAGGAGGTCTGGATCACCGAGACCGGCTGGCCCGTCAGCGGTCCTACCGAGGGTGACGCCGTGGCCTCGCTCGCCAACGCCAAGCAGTACTGGGACCAGGTCGGCTGCCCTCTCTTCGGCGAGACCAACACCTGGTGGTACATGCTCGCCGATGCTGGCGCAAGCCCCAGCTTCGGTATCTCCAGCAGCACCTCCAACACTACTCCTCTGTTCGACCTGTCCTGCAAGAACGTCAGCTCTTCTAGCTCCGCATCTTCCTCTACCGCCACCCAGTCTGCCTCTGCTTCGGGCTCTGCCTCTGCCTCTGCCTCTGCCTCTGTCTCTGCCACAACTGGCTTCGCTACCTCCACGGCTAACTTCGGTGTCGGCCGGAGCTCCACCATCGTCTCTTCTACTCCCCTGACCGCCGCCACTCAGACTGCCTCCGTGTCTGGCTCCGGCTCCTCTTCCTCCAACTCTGGCAGCTCTGGCTCTGGTTCTTCCTCAGGCTCTAGCGGCTCCGGCTCCGGCTCCGGCTCTAGCAGCTCTGCCTCCGCGACTACCTCCTCTGCCAAGTTCAACTCTGCTGCCCGCTCCTCCGGCTCGGCCTTTGCTGCCATCGCCGCTGCTCTGGTCTTCGCTATTGCTGTCTAAGTGCATCTTTCCCTTGGGTTCTATCAGGCGTGACTGGCTAGGTGAATCTGTATAGCCCGGATCCGGAGCATCGTTGTTTACTGTGAACATTCTTTTCTCACTCTCGTTTATTATATGTATATTTGTTATAGAATCAAACGTGTCTCCGGCTTGTCTCGATCTACATAACCATTTAGAACTTTGTGCCTTGTATCGTGAATGCATATATACTGGAGTATTCTGACTCGCTGATGAATTGGCTCACTCAGGCGGGAGAGGTTCCATTCTGTGTCCACA
The DNA here is from genome assembly GCA_024706585.1 of Penicillium simplicissimum. NCBI lineage: Eukaryota > Fungi > Ascomycota > Eurotiomycetes > Eurotiales > Aspergillaceae > Penicillium > Penicillium simplicissimum. The sequence goes on from JAMZTW010000061.1 coordinate 645,656, forward strand.
AGCTACTATTTTTGGTCGAACCCCTATCGCATGCTACCTAAACAATGCACGGATGCACATAGTAATCTACTTAAGTATGTAATCCTAGACCCTCAAGCCCACAACATCCCTAAATATATCCCACCCCTTTTCTAGCCAAGACGTTAATTAAACATGGACCCCTCCACCAAAATGGATGGATGCCAGACCCACTACGTGCCTGTCCACAGCGGACCAACCCGTCCGCCGACGGTGGCACTGCGGTCTAGACTTTGTTATGTTATGAGTACATAACAATGGATGAGAGGGATTGAAAGTCATCAGAGTCTTACCTAAATTCCTGGATTGGAGCGGGACACACCCATTTCTCCTTAAATGCGACCTGTTCTGCCGATTCGACAAACTGTCTCCGAAAGGCCCTCTGTACAGTGTACTGGGGTTTAACTAATGAGGTTCCCAGCCAGCAAGGTCAGCAGTCGGAGAAATAAGTGTAAACAAGAAGTGCCCGAATGGGTACTTTGATTTATTTAGGCGTTGCAGCGGGAAGGACCTTCTCAGTTATGCTTAATGGCCGCTGTCATGTTGAGGTGGATGGCTGAGGTAGGGAAATGCCCAAGATTAAAGATCCCATGGAAGGGGTTATCATTACTAACTTCTAGGTTCCACTAGTAGTTTCCCAAAGCGCGGTGGCCTAGTTGGCTGCGTCTGGTGCACCGTCCGGTGTTGGTAGAGGAAGCAGATTTCTACAGATGCGGCCGGTGTCGCTAAGGGGGGCGCTTTTTTTCATGTCAATAGGTTACGACCACACTTTATAAATTATCCTGTACATATTTTGATAATATTTCTACATCAGAGCAATCAGCAAAGTGGGAGGATAATTATGATTACTTTTTATAGCTTTGCTAGTTAACGGGTGGTTTCAGGACAGTATGAGTGTGTTTTATATCAAGCGTGTAATGAAGCCTCGTGGGACGACAACGAGGCAGTTTCTATGGTAATCGCAAGGCTGCAGGTTTGATTCCCAAGACCAAGGGATTATTCATTTTGGCTTTTGAAAGCTCGAGGATTGTTCGCATGTCGACATTGCAACTGCGGCGTGACAGAGGAAGGCGCGCCTGAGGCCCGTGATGATCTTCCAGAATTTCAACTTCGCGCTCATCAATGGTAACCATGATGGCTTTAGACCTGACATATGCCCACTAGACCAAGTTTGAGTTTCACATCGTTCATTAGTTTCAAATATGCTTTCATTGAGTTTGATCTTTTAAGTCTTTTACATCCACGTAATGGAGAGAGATCTACCTCGTGGGAACAGCTCTAAGCCTCACACCATCCTGCGTAGCCTGCAGCCAAACGTCCGTATTCCTCTAAATAATCTCCATGCTCTTCAACGTAAGATCCTGTGTTTGAGTATGTGTATTGATGGAAAGATCCGAGAAGAACAATGCCAGCGGCGACGATTTCCAGATATACTAATAGCTCGTGTGCAAGATGGTGACCACCAAGAAAACGAGGCCGAGCACGACCAAGGCACCGGGTAGACTCAACCATGGCCATCTCACACGGACATACGATTCAACCTTCCAGGTGGCACCGTTGACCATTGCTTCGCAGACCTGGGATCGGGCATTGATCGTGAGTGCAGATGCTAGCGATTCAAATACCGAGTCGATGTTTGTGTAGTTGCAGTTAACACCGGAGAGTGCTTGGATTGTATCTGATGACCAGCCTGGCCGGTAGCGGGCAAATAGCAAGACTTTCCCTGTCACTAAGAAGCTTAGCGAATTACCTAGCCATTGCTAAACGACTCAGCCAGTTGACATTCTATGTGCATTTCTTGGTACGTTCATGCGGCTAGTCCTAGTGAGCGCCGTTAAAGTAGCACGTTTCTGGAGTCAAGGAACAAATTTGCATGCTTCCTGCACCTGAACCGGTGGCATTTGGAAATGTATATGCAGCAATGCAAGACTCTGGAAAGATGCCTTCTCGTACAGAATCCTCAGATGCTTGATTGATGTAGACGAAAAGCGCGCATTCAGTTGCTAGGCTCTGGCAGGATCCAGCAGCCAGCTGGAGGTATAGCGGTAAAGCTTAGAATGACCACAGTGCTGGGCATATTGTTTCCATGGTTTTGACCTGCTAGTTTAACGGCGAGGGCCTATCGATATGTGCGTAAGTGGACATTGTGTAGATCCAGACCTAGACTGGATGCGAAACCTAGCTATTTGTGCGATTTTCGCCTCTTGACGATCTCCTGTGAGCTTGCCTGACAATATATCCAGTACACAAGTCGACCAAACCTTCGGAACCTTGAGGTGTCGTGTGGTCTCCAAGGACTACGAATTTTGAAGAGATGGACATCCCCATATTGTGCCCGGTGGAACCCATCACATGTGTCTACCAGATAAGCAGGTGCTTCGTGGAAGTTGCTCCTGTCTCAACCAGAGAAATCCAGGGTATCCTTTAATGTACCTCCATTCGTTGATTGCCTTTTCGGGACTATTGCCGTATGGACCTCATGGCAATGGGTGTCTGCCCAAGGGCATAGTACGGAAAAGTGAATTTATGCACCTGGAACCTGCCTCATCCACAACGTCCTTATCGCGGCAATGTGACGTCCAGTCACAGAGCCTACTGAAGGTATCTAGGTAGCAGATCAGTGCATCTTCCTTCGCATTGCCTCTAGACCACAATTCACCACCGAAAGCATGATATAGGCAGCTGCATTCAACTACTGGTAGCTGTATACTTTAAGGCGGGTTTATCGTCGCGGTTCTATTAGCCGACCGATAAAACTTGGAGCAGAGTGGGTCGCTTGATTAGCATTGGGGCGACAGGGGAGTTGTGTTGAAGATGGCTCATCTCGACATTGAAACGACGCACAGAGTGAACTAGATCATGGATCACATTGATTCGAGCCAGTTATACATAAGCAAACTTGTAACGAGGCTCAGGCTCCACTGAGACCAAGACGAGGTGCAGTCTGCAGGTACGGGCAATCAAGCAAATCGGTGAGGTGGTGAGGGGAAGTGGGCGATCCAACCCCAAACCGGCCAAGCCAATCACGTGCCCCCCCCCCCCCCCCTCCCCCCGTCGTCATCAAGTGACACCATCTGCAGGCGCAGGAGCAGGACCAGCCTCAATTCTCGTCTCCAAACTTGCCCAGCAGAACTACCCCCGTCTTGGTACTCCTTCTCGCCCTCACTTGCACCTATAACACCTCCGGTCAAGTGTCTAGATCCTCTGAAGCCGCAAAGTACACAGATACTGCAACAACCACAACAACCATTGCAATCATGAAGTTCTTATCAGCCACCGCCCTGCTTCTGGCTTCTCCGCTGGTTGCTGCGGCCTCCTTGCCCTCCCTCTTTGACCCCTCGCAGGCTCCGATCGGTGTGGAAAGCGACCAGCGCAAGAACCCAGTGGGCGGCGATAACCCGCTAGAATACTGCGAACCTCCATCAACTCATCTTCTCACCATCGACTCGGTCGACTTGGCGCCCAACCCTCCCCTGCCGTAAGTCAAAAGAGATATTGGGCACTTACGGCCCCGGAGTGCTTCCATGCTAATACGTTTCCTTTTTACCAGTGGCGAGACTCTTACCATCACGGCCTCGGGTACTTTCCATGAAACCATTGAGGAGGGTGCCGTCGTGAATGTGGAAGTCAAATGGGGCGTTATCACTTTAGTGAAGCAAACCATGGACCTGTGCGACCAGATTGAGAATGTGGATCTGAAGTGCCCCCTTGAGAAGGGCAAGATGGTTTTGACCAAGCAAGTCGACCTCCCCAAGCAGATTCCTCCGGTAAGTTCCCCACGATCAAGGCAATGTACGCGTATCATCCAGGAGATGCTGACCGATTTCTCACAGGGCCATTACTCTGTCCTCGCTGACGTCTACACCGAGGATAATAGGAAGGTTACCTGCCTCAAGGCGGAGGTTGACTTCAAGGTCAACTTCTGATTGCCGTTCGCACCTGGCATTTATCCCCCATTTGCATCCACGCTCACGGTGGCCTCGTTTATCCATTTCATGTCTTTACTTTTTCGGTCTTTGCTTGATCACGCCCCTCTATGTTAGCTACGCTTTTGCCTACGTCCTGTCACGACTCTAGTACATGTTCGATTTGCCTTTCACTCGAGCTTTTTTGCCTTTACAAGACACACGATCTATCAAGATATCACTATGCTCCTGCCATTTCTCCCCGTTGACTTTACATCTCACTGCTTGATTATATCGGTCGACTTGGTTTAAGTCAGGCACTTCAGTCATGGCCTTTAATATATACATGGAACATCATTGTCAACTGAATCAGTCCATCCTTGTCCTTGTAATCTGGCTCTAGCCTTGTCCACAGCACCAGTATTCCGGGGGCGGGGATATGATCGCAACACCTAGGTATGCACTACTTCTCTACGCGTAGTTCGATACCAGACTTATATGCAAGTTGACTGGGGTATCTTCCCTCTAAAGCTGCTCATTACCCTCCAATGACTTTCAGCTCGCGTTGCAAGCTGATTAGAATATCCAAATGATCGAAAAATACTCCGGAAATTGTAGCGTGAAACAGTCGACATGAAACATGATGTAGCCAGACACCCTGTGAGCGAAGCCAGGACCGCAAGAGAGAACGTGGCTAGCTCACTCGCCAAACAGTCGTCGCACACGCTTCAGGACACTGTCCTTCTCGGGATCATAGGGGTGGTCTTTGCTGGGAATTTCGAGAACAGCGGGGAAGGGATCGGCGAAGGAGTCTACGCTATGGCGGATGCGCTCTGCGATCTGTTGAGAGGAGTTAGAAGTCATTCGCTAGGAACTCCCGGAACTTTTATGACGAACGTGTTGGTTGATCAAAAGAACAGCAATGTCCTTTCGCTCTTGTGTGAAGTTCTGGAAAGCTTGCTCAATCTGCGAGGTCTCGGTCTTGGCATCGACGACTAGGAAGTTGCGTTGCGCATCCGCGCCTTCGGTGACATGCTATAAATCGCGTGAGACTTATTATTCGATTCGGATACGACAGGATATTGCCTGGGCTGGGGCTGGGCATTGGCCTCGTGAGGGGTACATACACCGATGCCAGCGAGGAGAAGACCAGTAACGGAGCTATACGATCGTAGGGTTAGATTTGGAAGAGTGCCCAAGAAATTAGGTCAAAAGGGAGAAGACTCACTCTTCATCGCCAATGACAGCGAGAAGTTGCCGGTCCTGGGGTCAAGGTCGTTAGGATCACTATCGGAGGAGAAAGCGGTTCGATACGCCAGGTGTCAAGTACCTTGTACGTTGCGGCTGACGCCATGATGACAAGACAAGGGAAGAAATATACCGCAAGACTTCGACAAAAAAAGTCTCCTCGGTGAAACAACAGCTAAGCTCAATCAAAGTCTGTCAGAGCTCCGGACGTCGTTGCCCGCCGATCGCCGCAAGGTGGCTATCGCGGAGAAGCTGGCCATTACGTAAGCTGATGCAATTTTGTTTACCTTGACCTTTGAAGGTTCCATTCTTTGTCTCCTTTCATCTTTGACAGCTTCAGTTTCGCTCTGAATGTCTCAGTTGGATACTACTGCCTAGGGCAAAGCTGCTGAGGATCAGCTTCTGTTCTACGACTTATCGACCGTTCCTCCGACGCGATGCCGCGTCTCGTGCGCCGCCAGCCGCTCGCGGAGCGTATCCAGTCTTACTTGAACCCATGGGACTTTCTGCTCTGGGTTTCTGAATCGGTTGAAGGATACGACTGGGATCAACTTGAGAAGGACTGGGGACTCACAATTGGTGTTGTTATCAACCTGGTATTCCTGGTTGCGCGAGCCAATAGTGGATCGAGTGGGAGCGAAGCTATCGACGATGTCTTTGGAGATAACGATGGTCTGCCTTGGCTCACCTGGTTTGTACGTGACAAGATACCCTCGATCATGAGAAGACCTGGAAGCTAATTATTTCTCTACGCTCCACATAGGCATCGTTCGTCGTTCACACTTTGATCGTGTTCTCCGCTACGAATGCATTCTACACGTTTTACCGCAAGCGATACTATCGCCTCTTTGAATCTTCCATTGACAGCACTCCTGCGACATCGTCCGCCACTCGGGTGAGAGTAGATTCAAGTCCGATGATTGCCTCGCCTTTGCGATACCTGGCCAATGCCATATCCTCCGAATCTGCCGAGTCGCGGGCGCATCCTGACGCGCATCGGGATGTGTGGGAGCTTGCGATGTGGGATCCTCTACCGATCTGTGTTCGGCTGTTCTGCTTGTTTAGCCCGGGCCATGTTTTGGTCTATTATCTCTTCCTGCCGACCCAGATCTCGGATCCTCGTCCCAGCGTGACAATCGTGACTACCATTCTCCTGTCCATTCTTCTCTCGGTGCAAATGTCCTTCGTCTCCTCATACTACAAACAACAAGGAAAGGATTCGACCCTGGTGCACAGGGAAGTGATGAAGGAATACGACACAAAATTCGTCCATCCACGGACTCAACCCTTGATGAGAGACGTAGGCACTCAGTTTTCAGAGAGTAGCGATGTTACTCCAGCATCTGGTGGTGAGAACAAAGTCGAGACCTATACGCCAACCTTTATCGTCAACCGCGGATTCAAAACCAGCCCCAACCCGAACTATGTCAGTCACGTCGATCCGGAGGGATTCTCCCCGCGACGCCCTGTGGACTCTACTCCAATCTCGAGATCCATCTTTCAAACGCAGCCATCCTTACATACGCCCGTCATCTCGCGTGATGCTTCCCCCATGGTTCGGACTGCGAACACATCCATGCGGCAACCCCAATTTCGACCAGGCTCAACTACCACCGGGGACGGTGGCAGCCTTGGAGTTTACTCGCATGCCAACTCTCCCTTGAGAAAGTCAGCGTCAACGGCATTTGACCGGCGCGTTCAAAATAACGGGGACTTCTTTTACAAAGAGCGAGGGACCAGCCCTCTGAGGAAACCCTCCAGTCCGCTTAAGCGAAGCAGCCTGGCAGGACCCATGGGCACTTCAGCTCCAGGACTCAGACCGAGTAACCTGGGTCCCACCAACCGCCGTGAGACCGGCCAATTCTAAGCCTAATGAATGGTCAGAATCTTCTTACCCCCTCATCCTTTTGCCTAGCATGATATCATAATATCATGTCGTCTTCCGGAGAATTTAGTTCGTCACCTGCATGTTTTTGTTATGCAGGTTTATGCAGACGACAATGGCTCCAAAATCAGGATTCGACTTGTACATACTTAGCCCCAATTCACCCGATACTCGATGCAGCATCGAGTTTCGATGCTCGGCCATTTTACCCCGGCCTGCCACGCTTAAGAATGCCAGACCCTGTCATTATACTGATACCCTCTCCGATCGGAAAATCAAACGTCATCCTTCGTGTCTCCAGGAATTACATCAATGGTCGCTAGCGGGTCGCGGTTTCCATGCCGCGTGGTTGAATCGCACCTTCTCCTCCAACGACCTCCGTTCAGAATTGTCCTCTAGAAGCGAAATGCAAGTCTCTTCGAGGCAGGGCAGCCCGCAGATAATTACCCGACAGTCATACCAGATGGCGGCGGGCGAGATCCCGAGGCATTCCAGCACGGGGGCTGGCATTCTTCATCGCGCACTTCAGAACATTCCAGCCAACGAGACCACAGTATTCTTACGCGTTGAAATCCTCACTCATTTGGTTTTTTGAACTGGTCTCGACAACCCTGCGAGAGTATTGCTTCCTGTCTATCGTTTTCTCGCCTATACGAAACCTAAGCGCTCTCGTTCGACCATTGCACTCGCCGTGCACTACATCCCGCACAATTGACCTCTACAACCACTGTCACGCTGGGGCTCAGTGTATCATTCACGGAATGGGCCCGGTCTCGACTCAAGCCTGGCCCTAGAGTCAGAACTAGACGCCAGCAAGCCGTGCGGGCCAAAATGGACGTCAAAAGCCGTGTCGAATTGCCAGTTGGACATCTTGTCAACCTGTCTCCACGGAACCAACGCCAAACAGGCCAATGCCAACAACAATACCAAGCCTATCGAGCGAATTATACAGTCACAGAGTTATCAGCAACTCCAACCTCACAGGCCCATCCACACAGTCTATTCGAGCTCAGAAATTCTCGCAGCCCTGCAGACGACATGTTCCATCAAGCAAAAGCAACCAAACTTCCGGTTCCCAAGTCTATGACCGAGCGTGCTCGGGATCAGCGCAATCAAACGCCCAGTCCTACCGGTATACCCAAGCCATCCTCAACAACTTTCTCCTCGGGAGGGTCAGGCGGCCATTCCGGGGGACGGGACGAATACTGGTCAAAAATTCGCGACAAATTTGATAGAGGATCCCCATTATCACAGCGAGCTTCTTATGTGAGATCCAGGGACAGTGATCAGCATGGCTCTCCAAGTCAGGGCGATTCCCGCCCGCAGAGCAGACATTTTCGGGATGAGCAACCCAGAAGTCGCGGGGCGAGTCCCAGGTCGGGGATTCCAGGTCCCCACGCCAATCAAGCTGGAGGAGCCCAAAGCTCTCGCTCTGACATACCTCGCAATGCAGAGAGTCGGGGGAAATCGAGAAAGAATGGAGATTCCTGGGTCAGTCTGGAGCTCAATGACACTACTCCGCACCGATCGGATAGGACAGACAAGACCATCGCCTCCAGCCCGGGCTCGAACTCGTCAATATCTCCGGTATCTGCTGATGATAGCTTGACGGACTGGGAGGACCGATTTGTGGTCAACATGCCGAGCGCTAAGGAACCGAATCCACCCACGATGACTTCCCAGCAAATCGCCGAATATCAGAAAACTATTGAGAAAGCACGTCGCGAGGGTAAACGTAAAGTTGATCTAAAGCCCAGACACAGTCCGCGTATTGGATCGCCTGCGAGAGTACAACAGCGCTCCCCACCAAGGGACGACTCGATCGGTTCCTTCAGAACCTATGACGGTGGCCCGACGCAGCCCTCATCGGAGGTCAATCACCAGTCAGCCCAAGTACAGCAAGACCAACAGGCCGAACCTCAACAGCAGCAGTCCCTGAGGCCACCAAACTATTACAGCCCTGATGAAATTGGCAAAACCCGGATCAGTACGATCTGGGAGGAATCACCTACGAAGCAGCGAGAGAAAAGACATTCAGGTTCACAGGCCGCGGATGGCTCTTTTTTAGGCTGCAAGGAAATCAACGGACCAGAAACGAAGAACCCAGACGAGATTCTCCTCTTCGGATCTGGCGAGGACTCTGCAAGCCTGCAACCCCGGCCTCTCGCAATCTGTGCGAGAAAGAGGCAGAAGGAGCAGAGGAATTGCTCAGGCGGACACTCTCCCCCGGGCAAGTCGGGGGACAGGGGACTCCTTCAAGAAGAATGGGCAGAGGTTTCTCAGAATTCGAGGAGTGTCCCATGCTCGAAGCAGTTGTTGGTGACTCTGTGCCAGGATCCCCGTCATTCGGATACCGAGATACCGAGGACAGCCTCGCAGGGGTCGGAGAAGGAGAACTCCCGCCCTATCGAGAGAGCATCTCGCTCGACCGAGAGACTGGCAGACACTCGCGGGGACGACGATGTGTTCATTATCACACCCACTATCACACGCACTTTGATTCCGGTGGTCGAAAAGAAGCAGCCCGAGAAACACGCACCAGCTCCGAGGCCACAGGGTCTGCGGCGTCCCGGGGATACTGGCCAGTCCGGCACCGGCGAGGCCGTCAAGGCCGTTCGCGCGAAACCTCAGGTCATCTCTACGCCTTCAGGGCTTCGACCCGCAATAGAACCGTTGCAGCCGAGCTCGACTGTGCCATCCGGGGGGTCATCAAAAACAATACAGCACAGCAGCATTCCGAGAACAAAAGACACTCCCAGTGCTTCGAAAGACCCCCGGGAGACGAACGACACCAAGGAAAGGAAGATCTCGAAAGACACAACTCCCGGGAAATCGCCTCAAGCAAAAGACAAGATCGATCCCGAGCGAAGCACAGCTTCAAGCTCTATCCGTGGGTTCATCCGTACCTCCGGGCTCGCAAGGTCAGGCGGACTCGTAAGATCTCCAACCGACAGCCTGGCCACCATTCTTCGAAACAGCACTGAGTCTCTACGAAGTCGAGCCGAGTCTCTTCGCAAAAGCCGCAAAGGCTCTCCCATCTCCTTGCCATCGCGAGACAACTCAGACTCTTCCCGCTCTGAGAAGTCTTTCAAATCCGCCAAAGAGTCCCCGAGAGCAACCCCACCTCCGGCCATGCGGCCTTCTCCAAAGGGTTCTCCTGCTTCGAAACTATCATCCGTCGAACGACCGCCTACATCCAGGACATCTTCATTTGAGAAATCGCCTCCGAGACATGCTGCCGAGAAAACAATGCCACCAGAGCAGCCACCAACTGCAGAGCAACCGTCGCCCGGAAAGCTCTCCCGTGCCGAGCGGCTGGAAAAGTTCAAAGAAGAGGCCCGAATCCGCCGCGCGGCCAAGATGGCCAGCGAAAACGGGGGCAACATTGCAGGGATCGCCGAGTTGGACGGTCACCAAATCACTGGCCGTAAGAACAAACTCCAATCCAATATCACAGACGTAAACGACGTCTGCGAAGATTTGCATGAGCTGAATGCGCGAGAAAAGGACGAACATTCGAAAGAACATATTCACCCTATCGCCCTATCGATGATCTTCGAGATTGTCGTAGTCGCTATTACAAACATGCACCGACTTGCCCTACAGATTACGGAGAGCCCTTACGCCAAGTTCCTCGCCAGCAACGTTTTGAGCATGCTTCGCCATTGCTACCTGATCTTCAGCCAGGTTGTCCGCGCAGTGATGCAGTACCAGGCGACTGGGAGCTGGCCCCCGGTGAAGGACGACAGGGCGTTCAGCCAGTTCATGGTGGAGCTGCTTCAGGCTGTTATTTATGTGCTTATTCTTGGCTTTACCACACTAATCGTCTGTCGGACTGCTAGCTATGCTCTGCTCGTTGCGAGTTGGTTTTTGTGGCTTGTGAGGCCGTTTGCTTGGGTGTTTAATTTGACTACTCGTGCTCTCATCATGTGAAGGGAGCCGTGGAGCCGCCTTCATACCTGTATCCTTGGTTGGACTGGATGGAGCTTCATGTAAGATTGCTTGCGTTGAATACGGTGTTGGAGGACCTGGGCGGTTTCAAGTTTGTCTTTCTTGGCTTTACTGCGTTCATTCCTTGATTGATGGGTTGCTGGTTGGAGTTCAAATGCGTCCTCGGGAGGTTTCCAGTTATCCTTAGCACTCCGTATTGCTGCTACGCTGCTGTCATTCAAATTCATACATATCCCCTTGTTTAACCGTTCACTTCAAAGCGTGTTTCTTATCGCGTATGAGTCTCGTACGCCCTTGCAGTCGGCGTATGTTAGAGTATGGGAACCTTGCCTAGTCTACCTGCGCTGGAAGTTCAAGTTTAATCACAATATGAGCCCGGTTCACAATTGAATTCAAAAGGGGTGTGGTGTCTAAATGACATCATGAAAGATATGGATCCAAAAAGTTGCTGGGGGAGAAGATCTTTGGTCGAACTGTGGACTTCCCATCGCTGTCCATTGCATGACCTTGTCCTTGGGTCAACAGGACTTAGACCTTCGGTGTCGACCGTGTCGATCTGATGATGATTTTGACATGCTGATCATCCGCGAGTCCTGCGGTGCTTGGGACTCATCTTGAGAGGGTGTATGGTTTAGATTATCCTCACTTCCGAGGGCTAGATCGATGAGTTTTCCTCGCTGTTTGAAGTCAGTCAACGAACTCTAGAAATGAAGGCATTAGATGGACAAGTCTCACGTGGAAATACGCTTTGATGTAGCGGACGTTGGAATTTCCTTTGACCACATCACCAACCTCGCCACGGGTCCAGCCAATCCAACGAGATTTTCCCGTGTCATGCAGTGCTCTGATCGCACGAATTTTGCCAAGATCCCCAAGAACTTGAAAGCCCGTGAACGTAGGGAGATGGATCTCAAGGATCTCTTGGCGGGAAATTCCTCCAGGCAGTTCGTATCCAATAAGACGGTTTGGATGCTCGTGGCCTTTGCAAATCAGTTCCAACCCTGTGATATCAGCATCATATGGGTTGAAAGGATCCACCTGGACATAGACTCCAAGGCCTTTCTGCATCACCGATAATCGAAGTTGCGTCAGGCTCCGCCGGCTTCTTGTATAGCCGTGGAGGTCCATACGATTCTATGCCTGGGTAATTAGCATAAGGACAGCTGAAACATGGCCAGGCCAGGGAAATGTACTTACTTAGATAGCCGAATCTGGGCGTCCAGAGCTGGCAGACGGCGTAAAGTCTATGTAAATCAATCTCCCCCTTTTCAAAATGCTCTTGAAAGAGTTCCCAGCAGCCGTCATGCCAAAGAAAAGCGCGTGGACTGGCAGGGTCCAGCCCGTAAGGTTTCGTTGTGGCCTCGGACATTGTGGTCTCATCATATTCGGGCCACCCTTCGATTTCATCTCGCCGAACTGCTCTGGTCAGGATCTTTTGTTTATGAGGGAGGTTTCACCGGGGGGGGGGGGGGGGGGGGGGTGACAGACGTTCTCGATATGGAGGCCATTGCGGGCCAGTGAAGACCCCGAGTCCACAGGCCGCGCAGAGCACGGTACTCATGGTGCCTGGTTTCACGGCAAGCCACGCGAGTAGTTGCTGTAGATCAAGTCTGGAGAGGTGAGGAAAGGAAGAGATGATGTTCGAAGGGAGAGTGGAAGAAGGCAGGGAAACACCAAAGCTGCGGACAATCAGAAAGACACCTCCATCATGTGATTGCCATAAACAAACAGCGTCGTGCAGCACGATGAAACTGCTAACCGGTGACTTCAAGACGTGTCGGGAGCTGGTCGTATTACTGTTTCCTTCCTATCACGTCGTATCATGTTTGTGGTCTGCTACTGATCAGCCTGAGCCGGAGTATCTACGGGTCAGCACCGGGAGTCGCACAAAAGCGCCACAGTTTCCCGAGTTATTGAGTTGGGACGAGATGGATTTTGATTCTTTCTTCTGGTTAATTGAGTCCTTTGGACGATATGTATACGTAGGCCTTCACCCAGTGCAGACTGCCATCTCTCTGGTGTTGAAAGTGCCTTTACTCAGAACATGCGAAAGGGAAAATGTCAGCCAGGCCAAGGAAGAAAAAAGGGCGAACGGGGGACACGGTTGCTTGAAGAAACTGGAATTCGTTGTAGCCGAGAACGAGGCATCTCGTTCTCGTCACGGTCTATGTTAAAAAGACCAAGGACGAGAGTGAAGAGGAAGGCTCACGGAGGAGCAGTATTATTTGGAGATATTTTGGAGTCTTCTCCCCTTCTCAGCCTCTATCAGAGTAAACGTTTGGCTGGCCCGAAAACACAAGCGCCGGGCTTGAGGGCGGTGAGAAGAGAGGAAATCAAGAAGACTGAGCGATGAAGCGTCGGTGTTAAAGAGACGGGGTATCGGTACAGGGAATGTCGGATGTTGAAATGAGAAAACAAAATTGAACGCTCAGGAAGAAATCGTTGAGAGGTCTTCAATCGTGACGCCATGACACATTGCAGGAGGGCCCGGAAATCGGTGTTGGATGATTCGTTTCGGGACTAAAATCGTTGAGTATCGTTGAGATGGGGTATGTTGAATTAGGTAGAGGTCGTAGTGAGTAGTGTTGACAAGAGTTGAAAGGGTGAAGATAGTCGTGCATTCAGACGACCGGATTCAGCGAGAATGAAATCATGAGATGTTTTTAGTTTTTGGTCGCAGCTCCGTTCTGCTCCGCGGTGCCGTTGGTCTCCGTCTTGCCAGGAAGCTCGACGTTAAGATCCTTGACTTCGAGACCGTTGAACAACTCGAAGACAGCGTTGTTGCGGTGGAAGTCGTTGTCGACTAGAGGTAAAGTTGTTAGCCAATGGATTCACCAAAGTAGAGAATGCTTTCTTACCAATGTTGACCAGGTACCAGTCATCCATGACCTGCTGAATCAACTTACGACTCGGACTGGCGGAATCGTGGCACTTGGACCAGTCCTCGCCCAGCCGGTAGGCCTCGTCCTTCCAGGCCAAGAAGCTGATAGTTTCGACAATGGTGGGTTGAATGATTTCCCGTCCGGCGAAGATACCCCAGGTCAGGGCATTCGGGCTGTCATGAGTGTTGGTCCGCAGCTCGCCATTCTTCCGGATGGCATGGTAGGTCATATCATCGTTCTTCTCGATACGAGCGACGAGCTCATCGATCAGCTCGGGTGGAACCAAGAGTTCCAGGTAAGCCTTCTGATAGACGAAACCGTTCTTAGGACCCCATCCGTAGATCGGGTGAGAAGACTTGACACCGTTGACCGCTGGCTGGGAGTTGATGGTCAAGAAACCTCTCCGGTTCAAGTTGACCAAGAGATCCTTGATGTCATTGGCTTCGGCGCTGATTGGGCTGTCACTCCAAGGAAGTCGGTCCAATTTGCCCTCCAAGAAGCGAATGAAAATTTCGGAAAGGTCCTTGATGGACTTGGGCTCGCCCCACAGCTTGATGTTCTGCTCGTTGGTACCCTTGAGCCGAACTCCATACGCATCAACCTCACCAAACGCAGGTGATCGGGAATCGGTCCAACGGCCGTTCGGGTACTCGTCCCATGTTTGTGTGCGAGCAACGTACGACGAGTTCCGGTTGCGCCAGAAGACTGGTCGCACATCTTCGGTTCTCCGGCCCAGCGCGAGGGACGGCCGCCACGGCAGAGCGCGCTGGATGGGAGCCTCTTCGGACGGTGCCAGACCCAGCTCCTCCAGAACGAGTTTTGTTGCCTGCGCCAAGTTCATTGTGTAGCTAAACAGAGGCTGTCAGCTTAGGCTTGTGGAAACATCCTGAGGTCAACAGAGTTCACTTACAAGTGCAAATGGTTGAGGCCAAAGGCCATCAACTTGCGGCACATGTCCGCAATCAGACGCTTGCCAATCTCTCGCACGGCAGCATCGTCGTTCTTGACAGGCTCCAGGGCCTCCATCCACTCGGGCGGTACGCGGGTCTTGGTCCAGTTTGATCGTCGAATGAAAGAAGCATATTGCTGGATGGGCATGATACCGGGAATGATCGGCACCTTGATACCCTTGGCTCGGCACTTCTTCACCCACTCAATGAAGTTGTCCACATCATAGAACATCTGCGTAATGACGAAAGAGCTACCGGCATCCACTTTCTCCTTCAAGTGATCAATCAATTGATCCACGTCCGGGTTGTCATCGGCACCTTCCGGGTAGCCTCCGACGCCAATGTCGAAGTGATTGCCGTACTTCTCGCGGATGTATTTAACCAAGTCCTTTGCATATCGGAATCCATTCTCTGTAGCCTCCCAGGTTTCCTTGTCGCGAGGAGGGTCACCTCGAAGGGCCAGGATGTTGGTGCACCCAGCCTTGTAGGCAGACTGAAGTGCCTGGTCCACCTTTTCGAGAGGCATATCAGTGCAGGTCAAGTGCATGCATGTCTCGAGGCCATAGACCGATTGAGCCACACCGACCATCTCACAGGTCAGGTCAGACAGATGACCGCCCGCGCCCCAGGTAATATCGATGAAGGAGGGACCCAAGGCGTGCATGCGGTCCATTCGGTCGTACAGGTTCTGCACACCCTGAGCAGTCTTGGGAGGAAAGAACTCGAAGGAGATGCTAGGCTCCCCCGCAGCCTCCTTGCTCGCGAGCTTCTCTCGGATATGCATCGTGTCGCGTTAACCTACCCCACGGTTTGTGTCAGCAGTTGGGTCTTGACAGGAGCCTATCAAAGAAAGACGAATGTATTCCGCCTCGAAAAAGGTTAAGAAAAAAGTGTTGATTCTCACCGAGACTTGACGATCAAATGAATTGCTGGGAGGTCTGTAGCACCAAGAGGAGTGCTATTATGGGGCTATTCTGCAGCGGGGCCTTCCGATCACCGGGATTATCGACCAGTGTGCACTGTGCTGTAGCACCCACGAACGATCGAGTGATCGCTTTTCACAGATGAACACCCAAAAAGGCCGACCCGAGTAAGGATTGAAAAAAAAAAGAAAGGGGGGTGGTTGGGGGGGCTTCGGGGGAAGATGAGGAAAAAGAGAGAGGTGAACTCTTTTGGGACGTTTGGAACGTTTGGCGGGGGAGGCCGGCGATCGGAGGCACGTGTTTTGGCTGGGAGGAGAGAGGAAGGGCTGACTGCACAAAGAAGATAATGACCAAGAAAGCTACAAATTGATGGTCTCTACGACTTTACAGACTTTCCAAACTCCGCATGACTCTATAAAAAAAGGTTGTGAAGATGGCATTGGAGACGATGGCCTGCCCCTCCTACCCCTCCTTGGGCCTAAAAGGGTTCCGGGGCAAAATTTCTTTTTGCGGCCGCTTATCGCTCGCTGCATCTTGATTCCTGACCCATTTTGATCTTCAAATTGCTCGCTGCTTTCTCGGCATTCGAGCCTACCTCCTTCTTTTCGATACTACTCGCCCTTCAAACTGTCACCATGTCTGCCGCTTCCTCCGCCGCTCAGGACTACAAGTCCACCCTCCTGCCGCTGCTCATCTCGAACAAAGTCCTCTCTTTCGGTACCTACACGCTCAAGTCCGGTCGCGAATCGCCTTACTTCTTCACCTCCTCCCTGCTGCACACTGCGCCTCTCCTGCGCGCCACTTCTGCCGCTTACGCGAGCGTCCTGTCTGCTGAGCCCTTTGTGACCACCGCCGCCGACGGTACCACCAAGCCCAACTTCGACATTATCTTCGGCCCTGCCTACAAGGGAATTCCCATTTGCGCCGCCGTCACAAACGAGCTTGCTGTTCGTGATTCGCTCGCTGGGTCGCCCAAGGGTACTTGGGACAATGTGAGCTACTCCTTCAACCGCAAGGAAGCCAAGACCCACGGCGAGGGTGGCAACATTGTCGGCGCTCCGCTCAAGGGCAAGCGGATCGTGATCGTTGACGATGTCATCACTGCCGGTACTGCGCTGCGGGAGGCTGTCGGCATCATTGAGAAGGAGGGGGGCATTGTCGCAGGTGTCGTGGTCCTGCTGGACCGTGAGGAGCGGGTCAGCGATTCTGAGCCCAAGAGCGCTATCGGTGTTGCCCAGCGGGACCTCGGCGGCAACATTCCCATTCGTGCGGTCATTGGCCTGAACGACTTGATCGAGACGGTGGGCGACGAGATCGGTGCCGCCGAGATCCAGCGGCTGAAGGACTACCGGGCCCGCTATGGTGCGAAGTAAATGGGGCCGGCAATGAGAAACGATGTATGAGACCTTAAAAAGAGGAGCTATGATACCAGGATAGCCCGGAGTTACTTCAATCTATATATTCATGAAGACCAATGGTCCAACCTTTCTCTTTCCTTTTCTTGGACACCCAAGCTACTTTGTTCAAGTCGGAGACTTATTTTGAGTGTCTGGAAATCAGTGGCCGGCGAGCAAAGCTTACTTGCGAACAGGTAGGACACGCCTCCATCTTTTGGATTCCCAGAGCACGCCCCAATCGGGGATATAGGAATCCAATTTTTTGCCTCGCCACTTCCACTGGTGTCTTGGACTTTCTGCGAGAAACCTCAATATCTCCACTGTCGCAAGTAGGCCATCGCACCTGGAGCTCCGTTCCTCCCGGATGTCTGGCGCACCCCCTGGAGAACATGTCGTACGTGTCAACAAAATCCCCGAAGTCGACCGTAATGTCTCGGATGGAGTTGATCTCGCCGGCGATACCAAGGGTGCATAAATTGCCTCGGACAAGAGATTTGACTCGGTGAGCCTGACCACAGACAATGTGGACATATGAGGCCACGGTCACACCGACCACAGCATAGCAAGTGAAGGCTTTTCGCATACTCTACAGACATGGCAGGCACCGTATACAAGGAGCTTGAGAACGTACTATGTCTCAACATGAGCAAAGGGAAGATCTGATCGCGCTCAGACCATACGTACCGGGATTCCCTCGGGACGAGGAGAGCAGAGGTACAAACAGCACAACTTTCCGAGCCTCAAACATGCATTGTCTCCGCTTGTCGATGCGCGTCACTTCAAAAAATTTTATATGGTTGCTGTTGACTTGGGGAGAGTTGTGAGCTGAATGATAAGTGTTAAACTCGGCGACAAGGAGACTTCAAATATACATCGGAATGAGGCTACGCCCAATGAACCCCACCCCCGTCTATTGTGGCCCTGGAGTCAATTGTACGTCGGGTTGATATCTTATTGGAGGGCTTTGAAGCTAAACCTCGCCGCTTCCCAAGATCTCCCAGTGGCTGATTGCGTATCACAAAGCGGGTCTGCTCTGGCATAGGCTTTGAAATCAGACCAGTCGTCATCACGAGCTTTTCGACCACTTCGTGCTTTCGTGCGGAATTATCCAATAATCTCGGCGAATGTCAATTTCTTGCCTCTCATCTAGATACGGTTGGATTAAGTTAGGAAGATAGAGCGTAATGTGAAGACAAATCTAGGTATTCACTCGAGGGGGATGCCGACGTCTTCACCTGGACCTAGATAAAATGCCTCTGGATTGACATAAGCGATTTTACATTTTCGAACATGAGCCTGTGCCCGCTCTAGGTATGTTTCCAGTCGATCTGACCGATACCTATCTTGCCCTCTCTCTGTATGTAGAGTAGCAACTTGTAGTCTTCAGTACACAAGCACGGCAGGACCATCCCCTTCGTCCAATTAACAGCTTTGTCAACGGGCTTCAGTCTATTGGGGCCCCAGGATACAAGATGCAACAAAGTGGGGGAATTTAGATCAATCAATCGCATTTAGAATCCAACAAGCCGTTGGTAAATTCTTAAACCGGTTATTGAAACGTCAGGTAGCTTAGCATATCGGTACCTCCCGAGGACAAAACTCGTCTACTGGTGGGATGGCGAGAAGTTTAATTGATAATCAACTTCTCATTTAGCAAATGAAAAATCTCAATAATTTTTGGTCTTCGTAGTGGCTGGCATTGTAGATCACAATATTCTCAGATTGATCTCCTAGGCGTGCCACTTTGGAAGATTATCAAGACAGTGATTGATGATTTTCATGCGAAAGGAGTCATCCATTCAACTCCAGAGATCCAGAGATCCTAGTCACTGTACTCCACTTCCATGAGCGCTGAAGCCACACCGGTTGCAATGGTAATGTCAATACGTCAAGGTCTTTATAACAGCTTTACTTCACAGTCAGTCTAGAAGCGAGGAAGAGATTCATGCCTAACGGAAATTCGGTACTAAAGACTTGCATTGCCTATCAGCATACCTTTTCCTTTGAATACCAAATAATACATAGCCCTCAAGCCTAGGAACTACATCACATTGGTAACACCAAGATATCAAGGCAGTTTTAGTAGCTCATGTTTCCTCGATTAGCAAGATATTCCTTGTTTCCTGACCGTCGATGTTGAAACTCGACCGATCTTAAATCTCCGCTGCATAGCATTATCTGTTCTGCCTACCTACTACCTAGGAGAGCGAGGTATTACAATTCTCTGTGAGACATGCACTGCATTGTATAGTTAATTCTCATTATCGAGACACGGAGTTTCCCTCGAAGCCGCCGGTAATGCAAATGACCATGGATATTACTAGGAGCTCTCAAAGAATGCCGTCTCATCGTGGGACAGAGCCAATTTCTGGATCTAAGCGCACAGCTTCTCAAGATAGCACCCTCCAACCACGACTCGCATCAGCTCCCGGAAAGTCCCTGGTGTGCACCGAGCTTGCTTCCTCCTACCAACCGTCTTTCGCCGAATATAGTGTGTTTTGGAGCCGAACGCCACAAGGTCCATGACCCTTCTACCCTCAAAGGGGCAGAACGTCGTGACTAATGTACAATTGAGTGATAGGTAACAGGGATCAAGACACTTGAATCGTGAGGTAGTAAAAAATTCTTTCTGCCTTGCCTCATCTCTATTTCTCATCTCTATCCCTCTGCTCTCTGCATCTTGTTCTTAGTTGACTGTCGTGCAGCGATTGGTATTCCTTCAGCTGGAGCTCCGCAATTGAGCTCGTACGCTCACATTCACTTCGTTCTCCCATTCGTGCGAAGAGAAATGGTGTAAATGACAAGTGAGTCTCCTGAGGCACTGGACTTTCTGGAGGAAACTCTGAGGCTTTAACTTCACTTGTTTCTTTCTTTCCTTCTTTTTCTTTCTCGTCATTGCAGGTGGCTGCGCTCCACGCCTGGAGAAACTGACCCAATGCCGAAATCGTCAAGAGACTGACCCCATACCAGGTACAACTCGATTTGAACACGAGCTATCTTAGGGTTTTGTTTTCGGCACAGGTTCTATTGATTGAAATTTGCATGTTATAAGCTCGAGTAATTCCGTGCCTGATCTTAAGACCTCATTACCATGTATTGGAAGTGGAGAGGTGCAGTCCTTGTCCACTTTGCAGTGACTGGACTGTGTTGGCCCTACGATGAGTCTCTCACTCCTTACAATCTCAACGAAAACAAAAACGCAGCCAATCCTGCTGAATATTGGGGCGAATGGCCGAACCACACATACTTCCCTTCCCCCGATAACTGGCGCTTTCCGATATACACCGTGTTTCTTGACCGGTTTGTTAATGGGGATCCAACAAACGACAACAGCAATGGGACACTTTTCGAGCACGACTTGAGCTCCAACCAGATGCGTCACGGCGGGGACGTGGTTGGCTTGGTGGACACCCTGGATTATTTGCAGGGCATGGGGATCAAGGTCTGCATCTACGTGGCATAAGCTCCATGATGGTCATTTACTAATAGGTGGCTTCCATGCAGGGTATTTATCTAGCAGGGACAGTGTTGATGAATCAACCATGGGGGTCTGATGGATATTCAGCCCTGGATACTACCCTGCTCGACCAGCACTTCGGCACTATACAGACCTGGAGAGACGCCATTACCGAGATCCACGATCGAGGCATGTACGTGATTTTTGACAACACAGTTGCCACGTAAGTGCATTTCCATTTGAGTGAGTTTATGTACGCTGGTCACTGAGCATACAATTAGTATGGGAGATTTGATAGGGTTTGAAGGATATCTCAACACGACCACGCCGTTCTCACCGGGGGAGCACAGAGCCCTATGGAAGTCAGATCGTCGCTATGCTGATTTCCATTTCGGCAACAGCTACAACCAAACCTGTGAATATCCTCGCTTCTGGAATGAGACCGGATTCCCTGTTGATAGCTATGTCCAAGAGGAGTTGAAGGGGTGCTATAACAGTGACTTCGATCAATATGGCGATATTGAAGCCTTTGGAGTTTGGCCCGACTGGCAGCGTGAACTAGCCAAGTTTGCTTCTGTTCAGGATCGTCTTCGGGAATGGGTACCCAGCGTCAGGGAACGTCTCATTCGGCACTCATGCATCATTATTTCTTCCCTTGATATTGACGGTTTTCGATATGATAAAGCTACGCAGGCCACAGTCGACGCGCTTGGTGATATCTCCGGGGCCTACAGAGAATGTGCGCGACGAGTCGGCAAGACAAACTTCTTCCTACCAGGAGAGATTACCGCGGGAAACACACTGGGCTCAATCTTTCTTGGCCGTGGCCGTCAGCCTGACATGCTTTCTAAGACGCTGGACGAAGCGTTTCAATTGACAAATTCCTCGAACTCCACATTCTTCGTTCGTGATGAGAACCAACAAGCCATTGATGGTGCTGCTTTCCATTATTCCATTTATCGATCTCTTACCCGTTTTCTGGGCATGGATGGAAACCTGGCAGCCGGTTATGATGTTCCAGTCAACTGGACCGAAGCTTGGTACCAGATGGTTCTCACGAACGATCTCATCAACGCAAATACCGGGAAATTTGACCCGCGTCATATGTATGGTGTGACAAATCAAGATGTCTTCCGATGGCCGACTGTCGAGATGGGCATTGAGAGGCATCTCCTCGGTCTGTTCATCACAACGCTCCACTTGCCTGGCATACCATTGCTACTGTGGGGCGAAGAACAGGCATTCTACATCCTTGATGCAACGGCTTCGAATTACATTTACGGTCGGCAAGCGATGTCGCCCGCGACGGCATGGAAAACCCACGGTTGCTTTGAATTGATTTCAGAACAATATTACAACTGGCCGATCAAATCTGGGCGACTAGGGTGTCATGATGAGACTGCCACGTACGATCACCGCGATCCCTCCCATTTCATGAGAAACATCATCAAGCACATGTACCAATTGAGAGAAGATTTCCCTGCCCTGAAGGATGGCTGGTGGATACAGTTGCTGTCAAACCAGACCCACGATATCTACTATCCAGGCTCGGACGGTGTACCGACGGAGACAGGAATGTGGTCTGTGTTGCGTAGTCCTTACTATCAGGGACAGGATCTTGGAGAATCGGGGAACCAGACCATTTGGTTTGTCTATCAGAATGATAACAAGACCGTGACCTATGACTTTGACTGCTCCAACCCTGACTCGTCCCTCGTGGCTCCGTTTGTCACCAACACGACTGTCAAGAATCTTTTCTATCCACACGACGAATTAACTCTGAAAGACAGCGCAACAAAATTGCACCTCAATGGAACACAGAAGCCAAACGGCTGTCTTGACAGCATAACGCTCCAACCGTACGATTTCAGGGCCTACGTGCCAAAAGAAAAATTTGTCCCTCCTCGGCCGATGATTACAAAGTTTACCCCAGGGCATGACGTTCCTGTACTGTCCAAGGTCGCACCTGGAGAGCGCGAAACTCTTGACATTGGCTTGTATTTCTCAACCCAGATGAACTGCACAATGGTATCACAAGCAATCTCCTTTGAGTCATCGACTGAATCCGGTACAACTCCATCCATTGACATGAGCACTGTCGATTGCGGAGTCATTGTCAACGACAGAGTGTCATACTCTGGTCAGATTCCAGCAGCCTGGGCGTGGACCGCCATTTTGACCAACGTAGAGCATGGAATACACCGTCTAACTGTCCGCAACGCGACAAGCATTGATGGCCGCACCACCAATGCTGTGGACCACTTTTTGATTCGGATCGGCCAACATGACAACCCGATGATCTTCACCTCTGCCAACTATTCTACCGAGCTCCTCCACGAGCAAAAAGACGGCACTCTTTATCTTCAGCAGCATGCCGCCGGAGCAGACATGTATCGCTACTCGACCAATTGGGGCAGTTCGTTCAGCCAATGGCTTCCGTATCATGGAGGGAACCAGTCCATCAGAGAGCAACATTGGTCAGGGACAAAGCAACAACGATGGAAAGGAAAACACGTCCGCGTTGAATACTGGAGCCGCCTCACAGGAAGTAGTGATTATTTTCTGGAGGGCGATGGACCCGATTGGAACTCCCACATCCCTCGTCGATTCCCTCATATGTTCTTCAACGGACCCTTCAACGAATACGGGTATGATGCTGGGCTCGCGAATGTGGTTAAGCAGGATAGCGATGGTGTTTGGAAGTTCCGCTTCATGGCGGAGTGGCCAGCCCAGGGTCAGCTCAATGTTTGGGGCATGAATCCTGACGGCAAACCTGATCAGAGCTTCATCTTTGGAGATGCCGATGGCGACTCGGTTCTCGATCGTCTGCCTCCATCTTCTCGTACCGCAACGACAATTAACATCACTGAACATCCACCCGACCCGCACTTAGCTTGGAGAATCGATATTGACGACGCGACTCTACGTTTCAAGTTGATTCCGGTCGGCTCGAAATATGTGCAGATGGCTCTCTTTTTCTTGCTTTGGATCGTCCCAGTGATCAGCGCCACAACTTGCGCCTATATTTTCAAGAAGACATTTTACCGCATCAAAGTCAATCAGATTGGGGTTAGCGAGAAGAAGACGCTCATTTCGCTTGATATTCTCAAGAGATTGAAGGCAGACAGCATCAGCACTGGAGAGCCGCGAAGTCTGCTTGCACGACTGGCAAATAAGTCGAGGTTCCTCCAAAGTACCTCTGCCTTTGGCAACCGCACCTCCCACAAACGGAAGGTGCTCGTCGCAACCATGGAGTACGACATTGACGACTGGGGAATCCGAATCAAAATTGGCGGCCTGGGCGTCATGGCCCAGCTCATGAGCAAGCAACTCGGCCACTTGGATCTGATATGGGTCATTCCATGTGTCGGCGGAATAGAATACCCAGTCGACAAGCCCGCCGAATCGATGTTTGTCATGATCCTTGGAAACTCTTATGAAGTCGAGATTCAGTATCACGTTGTGAGAAACATTACCTATGTTCTCCTCGATGCGCCAGTATTCCGGCAACAGTCCGCCAAGGAACCCTACCCAGCCAGAATGGATGACCTTGATGGCGCGATCTATTATTCAGCCTGGAATCAGTGCATTGCCCAGGCACTCAAGCGCTTCCCGGTTGACTTGTATCACATCAATGACTACCATGGCGCAATTGCCACACTGTACCAGTTACCCGAGACGATCCCAATATGCCTATCCCTGCACAACGCAGAATTCCAGGGCCTGTGGCCGATGCGCACCCTAAAGGAAAAGACCGAGGTGTGCTCCGTCTTTAATCTTGATATGGAAGTTGTCTCTCGCTATGTGCAGTTTGGTGAAGTGTTCAATCTACTCCACGCTGGAGCAAGTTACTTGCGTCTTCATCAGCAAGGGTTTGGCGCTGTTGGTGTGTCCAAGAAATATGGCAAGCGATCATACGCCCGGTATCCAATTTTCTGGGGCCTGCGGAAAGTGGGAAACTTGCCTAATCCTGACCCCTCGGACACGGGAGAGTGGAACAAGGAGTTACCCAAGGAGAGTGAGATCACCGTTGACGGTGGCTACGAAGTTCAGCGGGCACAATTCAAGCGTCAAGCACAGGAATGGGCTGGTTTGCAACAGATTCCTAATGCCGATCTCATGGTGTTCGTGGGCAGATGGTCCATGCAAAAGGGCATTGATCTGATCGCAGACGTTATGCCTGGTATCCTCGAATCTCGACCTAACGTCCAGCTCATATGCGTGGGACCCGTCATTGATCTTTATGGCAAATTTGCAGCATTGAAGCTCGACCGCATGATGAAGCTCTATCCAGGCCGCGTGTTCTCCAGTCCGCAATTTACAGTGTTGCCTCCGTTTATCTTTTCCGGGGCAGAATTTGCCTTGATTCCTTCTCGTGACGAGCCATTTGGTCTTGTGGCCGTCGAATTCGGCCGCAAAGGTGCTCTTGGTATTGGTGCTCGAGTGGGTGGACTTGGACAGATGCCGGGATGGTGGTATACGGTTGAGTCAACGACAACCTCGCACCTTCTCAAGCAATTCAAGCTTGCCATTGACAGTGCTTTGAGTTCGAAGCCTGAGACCAGGGCCATGATGCGCGCGAGGTCGGCCAAACAGCGCTTCCCTGTCGCTCAGTGGATTGAAGACCTGGAGATTCTCCAGTCCACCGCGATTCGGGTACATAATAAGGAGCGCGCGAAGTCTCAGCCGCAGTCAACTGCTGCTCCTTCCGCCTACAATGCCATCTATGGAATGATGACACCTCAGTCTGGGGGCCTTGGTCGGTCCAGTGTGTCGAGTGGTGCCATGACTCCGCCGCCTCGTTCATCCAGCCGCCCAGGAACGATGGCTTCCTTACAGCGAAGCTCTATCATATACAGCCATGATGCGAGTTCTGGAGATGGAAGACCCAAGTCAGGTCTCAGTCGAAACCTCTCGTTCGGTATGAGTGCTGGACCTCATGGACGCAGAGAGCTCGGGAAAGGAAGCGCTATGGAGGCGGATGAATTGCAGAATGGAGGATCGCCAGACACCGAGGATGAAAGTGAGGATGAGATGATGTCCACCTGCTATGGTGACGAAGAATATCCCATGGCAGGCGACTCCACCGAGCGAGGACGTCTAATGGAAAACTCCCTTCAAGTACCTCCGGCTCCTGGAATCCCTCTCACCCGAGAAGTCCTCTCAGCTCGACATTCAAGTCAAAGCTCCGTTCTTGCTCGATCTATTGGCAGTCCTTCGAGTTCAACTGCACCCAGTACGGTGGGAACTGAAGACACTCTCCTGCCGCCATCACGGCCTTGGGCAGAGGCTGGCAGCCGCCTCAGTAATGTCTCGGTGTTGTCCGTGGACTCCGTCGTCGGAGACAAGAAAGACTATAAGCTGCAAAAGGTTGACCCGTTCTTCACAGACAGCAATGGAGAGTACTATAGAGTCTTCGAAAAGAAACTGGAGGATCTCAGCGGCTCGAATTCAGACTCCCAGCTCTGTATCGAGCAATTCCTCGAGAAAAGCGAGAAGAAATGGTTTGATCGATTCCGCGATGCGCGCCTCGGCCGCAACCAATCCCCGGCACCTTCAATGCAAACCGTTAAAGGAGGAGGAAGCGGCTCCCCCCCGGGGTCCATCACTAATGATGATTCCACGTCTCATGAGAGCGGTGGGCCAGAGAGAAAGGCGAACGACGAGTTCCTCCTTGGAGATGACTACGTGCCACCCACTGGTCTGAAGAAGTGGATGCAGATGCGCATCGGCGACTGGCCCGTCTATTCCTTGTTCCTAGGCCTAGGCCAAATTATCGCTGCCAATTCCTACCAAATTACCCTGCTGACAGGCGAAGTTGGTCAGAGCGAGGGAAAGCTGTATGGGATTGCGACGGTATACTTGATCACTTCCATCCTGTGGTGGCTCTTCTTCCGCTTCTGCAAGTCCATCCTGGTTCTGACAGTCCCGTGGTTCTTATACGGCACTGCGTTCCTGATCATTGGCGTTGCGCACTTTGAGTCCAACTCCTTCATCCGGGGCTGGATACAAAATATCGGCAGTGGTGTGTACGCTGCAGCCTCATCAAGTGGCTCGATCTTCTTTGCGCTCAACTTTGGCGACGAGAGCGGTGCCCCGGTTAAGCAATGGGTGTTCCGTGCCTGTTTGATTCAGGGCACGCAGCAGGCTTATGTGATAGCCCTCTGGTACTGGGGCTCTACATTGACGAAAGCCTCCAATGCTGGAATCCTCGACGCACAGGGAAATATCACAAACACGTGGAGAATGACAGCCATCTGTACTCCGATCACTGTCTTCCTGTGGGGAATCGGTCTCCTGGTTTACTTCGGCCTGCCGAACTATTACCGACAGACTCCTGGCAAAGTCCCATCCTTCTACAAGTCAGTCTTCAGGCGCAAGATTGTACTGTGGAACTGGGTGGTAGTGATCCTCCAGAATTTCTTCTTGAGTGCTCCTTACGGTCGAAATTGGAACTGTAAGAATTCCCACCAAAACCAGTCTCGAATACAAGGATCTCTCCACTAATCGGCTTCATGTTTAGTCCTCTGGATCTCCAACCACGCCAAGCCATGGCAAATCCTCTGCCTGTGCGTCGCCTTCTTCGGATTCGTCTGGATAGCAATCCTCCTACTCCTCGCCTGGGTATCCAAGTCCCACAGCTGGATCCTCCCCATCGTAGCCTGTGGTCTCGGAGCGCCCCAATGGGCCCAAATATGGTGGGGAACATCAGGCTCCGGCCTATTCCTCCCATGGGCAGGAAATTATGTCTCAGGAGCATTGGTCTCACGAAGTCTCTGGCTATGGCTCGGTGTGATGAATGCACTGCAGGGCCTTGGGTTCGGGATGATCCTGTTACAGACACTCACGCGTATGCATATCTGTTTCACGCTACTTGTGTCGCAGGTCATTGGCTCGCTAGCGACTATTTGTGCCAGAGCTTTTGCGCCGAACAGGATTGGGCCTGGGCCTATTTCTCCGGATATCACAGCTGGGGCTGGGGCTTTGGCGAATGCGTGGTTCTGGATTGCTCTCGTCTTTCAATTGATGATCTGGTGAGTAGTCGAGACTAGGAGGAGATACCGTCCTTCCTCTGGGGTTATATTTACTAATGATTACGTTTCAATAGTGGTGGGTTCCTGCTCTTCTTCCGTCGCGAGCAGCTCTCAAAACCTTAGCTGCAACGATATGGGTCGGTGAAGAGTACAAAATATGGTTCAGAACGATTTCTCATGTTTGCTAATGTTCTTGTTGCACGTTTGTTCAAGTCTTTGTTCGGGATCCATTTAGTCTCTGTTGAAGTGGTATCTAATGTAGGGCTATGATTGCTTTTCCATTTGAAAAATATCGAAAACACCTCTGAGCGGGAGTATATCCATCCACTGAAGAACTACGGGATTGGGAGAACCATTTTTTGAGATTCATAATTCATTCTCATTGAAATTCGTAGGCTATCGGAGCAAACCAAGAGTCCGAAAATAACCAAGCCCCGAGAGATGCAAAGCAACAAGCTAACTAACAGGAGGGGATATTGCTTTTTGAAACCAAGGAAAGAACCAAGACGGACAACTATAGCACCCATTACCGTATCCAATGCAATCCTCCACGGCGCCAAAACAGGCAGTACCGAATCGACTTCTACCACTCAAGGGGCTCGCCCTTGACATCACCACGGTTGGTCTTGGGCACGGGGGCGGCCTCGATCTTGGTAGCACCGCGGTTGCCACGGCGGAGGTAGCCGCTGCCATCCAACCAGGGAGTCTGCAGGCTGCGCTTGGCCTCGAAGGTGCGAATCTTAGACTCCATCTGCAGAGTCAGACCGATATCGTCCAGGCCGTTGACAAGGCAGTGCTTGCGGAAGCCATCAACATCAAAGGTGGCAAGCTTGTTGCCTTCGGCATCCTTGATCTCCTGGTTGACAAGGTCGACTTCGATCTCGCGACCAGCGCGGGCCTCGTCCGCAATCTTCTTCAAAACAGCCTCGTCCGAAACGACGACGGGAAGCATGCCGTTCTTGAAGGTGTTGTTGTAGAAGATGTCAGCGAAGGACGGGGCGATGATGCACTTGATGCCAAAGTCGAGCAGAGCCCAGGGAGCGTGCTCGCGGGAGCTACCACAGCCGAAGTTGGGACCAGTCACAACCAGGATCTTGGAGTTGCGGTAGATGCCCTGATTCAGAATAAAGTCAGGGTTCTCCTGGCCGTCGGGGTTGTAACGGAGCTCGTAGAAGGCAGCAGAACCCAGACCAGTGCGCTTGATGGTCTTCAGGAACTGCTTGGGGATAATGGCATCGGTGTCGACATTGGCACGGTCCAGGGGAGCGGCGGTGCCCTTAAGAACGGTGAACTTGGGAAGACCAGCGCTGGTGCCAACGGCATGGGTGTTCGTGTGAGGCTCGTCATCGGCGGGCAGGTCCAGAACACGGTCCAGCTCATCCTCAGTCTCGGGGGACTCGGCCTCGGGCTGAATGTCGACCTGAGGCTGGACCTTGGCGATGACGGGGCTAGACACCACGTGCTCCCGAATATCGGCGAGCTTACCGACGATAGCGGCGGCGGCGGCCATGGCAGGGGACATCAGGTGGGTACGACCCTGTGCACCCTGGCGACCCTCGAAGTTGCGGTTGGAGGTACTGGCGCAGCGCTCCTTGGGAGAGAGGATGTCGGGGTTCATACCCAGGCACATGGAGCAACCAGCCTCACGCCACTCGAAGCCGGCATCAGTGAAGATCCTGTCGAGACCTTCAGCCTCGGCCTGCTCCTTGACCAGGCCTGATCCGGGAACAATCATGGCGCGCTTGATGTTGTCGGCGATCTTCTTGCCGCGGACAACCTTGGCCGCCGCGCGCAGATCCTCAATGCGAGAGTTGGTGCAGGATCCGATGAAAACCTTGTCCACAACGATATCCTTCATGGGGGTACCGGCAGTGAGACCCATGTACTCAAGAGCCCGCCTGCAAGAGGCCTTGCGGTTCTCATCCTCAAAGTCGTCGGGGCCAGGGACTACACCAGTGATAGGGACGACATCCTGGGGAGAGGTACCCCAGGAGATGGTGGGAACGATGTCCTTGGCATCCAGGAAGACATCAACGTCGTACTTGGCGTCGGCATCCGACTTCAGCGAGGACCAGTAGTTGACGGCCTTGTTCCACTCGGCGCTGCCGTACTTGGGAGCAAGGGGACGACCCTTCAGGTACTCGAAGGTGATCTCATCCGGAGCAATCATACCAGCGCGGGCACCGCCCTCAATGGACATGTTGCACATGGACATGCGGGCTTCCATGCTGAGGGCACGAATGACGGATCCGCAGAACTCAATGACAGCACCAGTACCACCGGCGGTACCAATGACACCAATGATGTACAGCACAACGTCCTTCGAGGTCACACCAGGGGCGAGCTGGCCATCGACCTGAACGCGCATGTTCTTGCTTCGGCGAGTCAGGAGGGTCTGGGTCGCGAGGACGTGCTCGACCTCGCTGGTTCCGATACCGAACGCGAGGGCACCGAAGGCACCGTGGGTCGAGGTGTGGCTGTCACCGCAAACGACGGTCGTTCCGGGCAGGGTGAAGCCTTGTTCGGGACCAATAACGTGGACAATACCCTGGCGCTTGTCGGACATGCCGAAGTAGGTGAGACCAAAGTCCTTGACATTCTCCTCGAGGGTCGTGCATTGGAGGCGGGAGTCGTTCTCCTTGATGAACTCGGAGGCGTTTGTGAAGTTTTTCCGAGAGCTAGTGGGAATATTCTTGAGAAGCAAAGGATTAGCAACCGTCGTTATGCTTTCCAACCGAGCGGGGTGTTTTTGAGACTTACGTGGTCAACGGTCACCAGAGTGCAGTCCGGCCGGCGGACCTTGCGGCTGGCGTTCTTCAGACCCTCGAAAGCCTGAGGGGAGGTTACCTCGTGAACGAGATGCCGGTCTGTAACGAAGAGTTGTTAGAGGATTGAGGTCGGGTGGCGGGGAACTCGGTCGGCATACCGATATACAGCAAGCAAGTGCCATCATCTTGCTGGTTGACAATGTGGTCGTCGAAGACCTTATCATACAAGGTCCTCGGTTTCGTCTCTGCGGAGGGCATTTTGTGTGAATGAAGTTTGCAATTAGCTTGTTGGAGAAGTATGGGGAAGCAGAAGCCCTTATATTTTACAGCGCGCGCGATGTCGCTGGGGAGCTTCTCGAGGGGCAACGCCGACTTCGGTCGGTCAGCGCTGAATGTTGCGGATTTGATTGGCTGTGGTGGCGACCAGGGTACGAGCCGATATCGGCGGGTTGAAAAATGCGACGGCGGCTACTGGCGCTTGATGGCGGCTCGGCGCGTCTCTGGTGTACGCAGTGGTGATGCTCAAATTATTGACTGTTTATTCTCGATTAATGGTTAGATAGATCCATTGAAATTCTAGCAGCGAGGTCTCACATTGTAGGTACTTGTGTCTGGTCTATGGCTTCACCGAGTCACGGTACATCGTACGTAGCACAAGAATATGCTAGCACTGGAGTCAGGACTACTTGTAGACGTGACGGATGCCGACCCACCCGGGGGTGGGTGACTCAGGCAATAATCAGCCGCTAATTGGCTACAACCGCCGGAGGGCCGATCGTGGGCCGTCTAGTTCTACTGACTCTACTCCATATGTACAAGACCTACTGAAAGAATAAGTTATGTGGCTCGGGGTTGTGGATCAACTTATCAAGAAGATGGGCGTGGGGTGTTGTGCATCCATCCATACTCATAGCACTGCTTTGGTGCAACACAGCTTTCCAGTGTCCACCGCGTCCTACTGAGGTTGCAGTACCTCTCTTGGTATGACTTTATCAGAAGTGCCCGGGATCAAAGTACAATTCATCACATCGTTAAATTCATAACCTTATTCGCCCAACGTCTCCTTTCCTAGCTCAAGGGCAGCTTCCAATTACGGGTACGGACCTGAACAGGTGGAACAAGCCTTGATCATATAGTGCTCAGATACTAGGTATATCCCAATTTACCGACCTTGGTAAAATCAGGGCGCACCTACCTAGACGACCTGTTAAATGAACAGATGCCGCGGAACAAATCAAGTTTAACAGCCACCTGGCAATGCATCCATTGGAAGGTTTGAATTCCTAGACCGGGCGTACACCTAGGCACCGACTTCAACTTGAACGTCTGGCGTAATCCCCTGGAATACATATCCAGCGGGAGATACATGTCCAATTCCGAGACTAGGTTCATACGTGATAGAAGTAGGCGAGTACCAACCTACCTGCCAGCACACCTACTCGTGATTATTACCTCAAAGCTAGGAAACGGTAAGGTTGGATGTCTGAGGTCGTTCTGTCTAAAATATAGGTGCCTACCTAGGTGGACGCCGCAAACCAACAGCTCTCCGGTCCCATGCAAAGATTTTATACCTCTTTCATCCTTGTGATTGTCCATATCATTCAGAGTCAAGCCCGACTACAATTCGTTTTCCCGAAACTGATCCACTTCGAAGCAAATCCAACGCTGCATTGATCCCCTCCAGCCCTCCCTCGGCACGCACAATTTCGGGAAGAGTCAAGGTCTTTGACTGAAGGAGATCCTCTAACCAGCGAACTATGCTCTCGCCCACCGTTGGTGCAGTATGGAATAACTTGATGGGTACGGTGTGGTAACGAATCCCTGGCCTGCGCTCTTTAGGCAACCCCGTGAGCCCCAGCAAATGAGAATGCCCTGAAGGGTCTAGGGTTTTCTCAAGAAGCGTCGCAGTATCCTTGCCAACGATATCAATAGCATAACGCAGTTTGCCGCCCGTGACTCCGCGAATGATCTCCACGGCGCGATTTGTATCATGTCGATCCACTAGGAGATCGGCGCCAGACGCCAGGAGCTTAGCTCCATGGCGCGCAGCATCGGCCACGCAAATCACCCGTAGTCCGGCCAGCTTGGCTAGCTGCAAAGTCACCAGTCCGGTAGTTGTCGAGGCTATCGGGTCCTGTTAGCAACGTCGTTCATCCTGAGTGTGGAACGTATATCCTACCACCCCAGATTGCAACCCAGTCACAACGTTGTGGTCGGTCTGATTCGGATGCAAAGCACTCATCTCGTATATCGGCCGGAATATCATTTCTGTTCAGTTGGTTTATGATCTGGGATAGATTGGGCCCGGGAGATTTTGACAGGGTGGAGAAGTCGAGTCCAAATGAGACGCCGAGAGCCAATACAGAGGCCACGAATGCTACCCCGAGAGAGGCTGAGGCGTGAATAGACGTGGAAGACGGAATTCGTGCAGCGTTGAAGTCAGTGGCGACCGCATATTCTTGGAATGCCGCTTTCCTGATGTCTCGATAATCTGTGGACGGCACAAGGACAATATCGCCCACGCGAACGCGCGAGTTCTCGCTCGAGACTTGCAGCACAAGTCCGGCCAAGTCGCGTCCATTGATCCATGGTAGACTGGGAATCCCAAAATTAAAAGCTCTGAGTCGAACTGCATTAGTAACATGAATAGTATGAAGAAGAAAATTGAGAGGTCGACGTACGGTGCTTTCCAGTCAATCGGATTGAGTCCGATTGCGAGAACCTGCCAGTAAACAATGAGCGACAGCGTGTGACTCCAGACCAATATTGATCGTACCTTAACGAGAATCTCCTTGGGATGAAGGATCGCGGGAACGGAATGGTCGTTCACCAGCGTATATTGTTCGCGGATCCCCTTAAGCAGTAGCACGCTTTGCCGTGCATTCCCGTTCTGTGATACTTTTTTTCTCTCCTCCTCTCTAATTGAATTTGATGGTACACAAGGCTCGGAGAATATATAGCGATGGAAAGTCGTTGGTTTGTTTTGGAGCTCGTCGAGCTGGAGACAAGTAGTGGTAGACATGATAGTTGGAGCCAACAATGCCATGTAAAAATCAACCACCGCAAAAGAGCCCAGGTCCAGATCTGGCTCTGCCTATATGCTGTGTGGAATTATCGGACTTGATGACATATCTCTCGCCCGAGAAATGAGTAGGCTGAAGCACGCCCATCACGTTAGAGAGCGGGGGGGTTGATATCAGCCTTTGCCAAAAGCACGTAGGATTAAGGCGCCCCCACCAACTACTTCAGGGTTGGATCTGTAATGCCGGATGAGGGAGATCCCACTCAATGGAAGCACGTCGGCTTGGATTTGCGATATCCATTCAGTGACAACCACTGGGAGTGATCGGGCTGCTGCTCATTGCTCATGGCGGGGCTTCAATGGCGTGATGAGGATCTCTCGTTGGCGGTACGAAGAAGATAAAAGAAAGACAGATCTCATCATTGATTCATACAGCTGTTGTTTAGTTAATTAGATTACTATATAGATATCGAGTGAGGATCACCCTGCTTTAATGAGTTGACTCTGTGGGTTTGTACGATGCAACTCAAGACATCGGATGCGTTAAACTATGAAGAAAATTATGGGTACACTGTGTGTGATGCAAGACTGCAATTGCGGTGGGCGAAGGTGTCTTGGGAGTCGAAACTGATGTGATCTGGGGTTCTGATGACGAAACCTTGGGATTGTCTGGCCACATTTTCCAGGCCGATCGCGCTGATGCGGACATAGAACTCTGTGCTTCGAGTAATCAATTGTGCTCTGAATATAATTGTCTAGTATATTCCAGATTCTTACTCAAATATCTTATCTGCTAGCCAGGCTTAGGAATCATGAGAATTTAATCGACCAACTCGAAGATAATTAATAACAACACCTAGTGAGAGAGACCAAGGGACATGGAACCAAAATCTATGAACTTATTCTACAAAAAGCATTCGCTTATTACCAAGAGGTCTAATTGTTAATCTTTGTTTATCTGTCGATCGTTAGTCTAGTTAGTTTTTGACAGTGACTTAAGGCTACTTATCGGGGCCTCCAGAGAGCGGCGAAACTAGCCACAATATTGAAGCCCTGAAGCATGGCATCATCTCTCGCCCGAGAGGAATACAGAAGACATGGACTGAGACTAAACTAGAAACTATAGTGCCGTTAAGCTCATTACAATATGTTTCCTCATCGCTTGATGCTAGATGCCTCGCGGCCGTTACCCAACACGTGTCAGCGTGTTGCATTACCGTGATCCAGGCGAGCACGTAATTCTGGCTAAAAACGACAACATTTGGTGCGGCTCAGGAGCCTAACATTTCCAGGATAGGAGTCTGGGCAAATATTCTGACAGACGAATAAGTGATTAAGGTTTCGATGTTGCCATAGCACGTAATACCATTCTGTCTTAGTTCTGCAGTGAATCTCCCGCAGTTGGGAATAGACCTGCTATCAAGACGGGATGCATAAAACTCGACGATCGACCGTTTCTCCCTTCAACGCGGTTCAATTCAATACTCGGCTTCTCTTAGTCGCGCAAACGACTATTCATCGCAATGTCAAATTCCGAGAAAAGCGCTTCGCCCAAAGACGAGGAGGTCAATAGCGACTCTTTGACTACTCCTACCTACAAAGGTAAGAATCGAAAGCGCAATAATATAATCAGTCATGCTAATTTTGCAGTAAAATGGTATCGGTCGACATTTTACAATGCACTCATTCTTGGACTTTGCAACTTCCTTGCTCCGGGTATTTGGGGTGCAATGAATTCTCTAGGTGGAGGAGGCGAGGAGGAACCATACCTCGTTAATGCGTAGGCTTATTCGTCCACACTCAAGCCTCATTCCGATATACTAATAAAAATATAGAGCAAACGCACTCACGTTTGCACTAATGGTGGTGTCTTGCTTCTTCGGAAGTGTTATTGTTCGGTTCATCGGTATCAAGTGGACATTCATCGTGGGAACTATGGGCTACGCCCCCTACGCGGCTGGCCTATACACAAACAACCGATTCGGAGATACATGGCTTGTACTTCTCGGTGCTGCTCTGTGCGGTGCATCAGCGGGCATCTTCTGGATGGCTGAAGCTGCGATCGCACTTGCGTATCCTGAACCATATAATCAGGGGCGCTTCCTGGGGTTCTGGCTCAGCTTCCGTGTCGGAGGGCAAATTTTGGGTGGCGCCATTAGTCTGGGTATCAATGCTCGTCGTTCAACGGCAGGCAGTGTCTCTTATACTGTCTACCTCATTTTCATTGCACTTCAGGCAGTCGGTCCATTCGCTGGCTTACTCCTCAACAAGCCGTCTCAAGTCCAGCGAAAGGATGGAATACCAGTTCAGCTTCAGGTGACCAACAGCATTGGCTACGAATTGCGACAAATGTCAAAACTGTTCATCAGCAAGAAGTTCTTAAGCATTGTTCCTTTCATCTGCCAAGCGGTGTACACCGAGGCAGTCATGTTTTCATATGAAGGTCTCTGGTTCTCCGTGCGATCTAGAGCCCTAGGTTCATTCCTATCCGGCATCATTGCATTGATCATGGGCAATCTTCTCGGTGCATTCCTCGACAACAAGTCCATCTCGCTGAAGAAGCGAAGCCGATATGCCTTCTTCTTCGTTGTCGGCTGGCAAGGCCTGTGTTGGATTTGGGCCACTGTGGTGGCCACCGATTTCCACAAAACAAACCCCGTATATGATTGGGCCAATCCGGGCTTTGGGAGAGCCTTCGCTCTATTCCTATTCTGGGTTGCCGGGTTCCAGATTAATTACATGTACCTGTGAGTGATCCAAGCACACAAGGAAATTTTTATCGGGTAAGGTTTGCTGACGTCAAGGCAGATATTTCGTGGTTGGCAACCTGGCCGATGACCAGGAGGAAGTCATTCGAATTGCTGGTTTGTTGCGAGGGACTGAATCGGCCGCTCAGTGTGTTAGCGTAGGTTCCCTTCCAGCCGTTACTCCATTCAGTTCCCTCTGTTTAATACTGACTCTTGGCTTGCAGTACGGTCTGAGCAGTATCTCCATCATGGCTGCAGTTGGGAGTGTGTACCTGAACTTCGCCTTGTGGGCCATTGCCTTTCCCTCTGCTTGGTTCATTATCAGCCAGATCGGGCTGTTCGGGGACAAGAAGCTGGAAAGAGAAGCCCGGGCATTGCGGGATTCATCTGAGAATGAATAATCGCCTATCTCGTGAAGGGTGGTTGATGAGTTGGGAGGCTCGCATTCCCCCAGTGTGCATAGGTAGACGCTCTTTATCTCTCATCGAAGACAGAATATTACTTCCCTACAATCTTTCTAATGGATATTCTTCATCATTTCCGAGGTCCAGGTTCTCGAGCGCTCATTGCACAATGAAAAAGCAAATCACGTATGTCGATTGAGACAGAAGTTGCATCGAAGATCTAACTATGCAATGGACTGGAACGTCCGATTATCTTGATTAAACACTAGCAAGGCGAGGCGGTGCCGCACGAAGAGACCGAGGAATCCACACAAAGTTTGCACTGTGACCATGTGCCATGCAAGTCGATCCTCCCTCATCGGGCCCATCCATACAAGCCAAAGATTCAATATTGTCAAGTTCGTGGACTCAACGATCTGGCCATTCTCGTCTTTTTGAACCCGGACCAATCGTAGTGTGTGTAGGCTTTCGAGAGCCAAGGCGACCAAAGGAGATGGCGGAATCGTCCATTCTGTGACAGAAGCGTCGAGTAACCCCGTTGATGCGTTAAATTTGGGAAGTCGGTGGCGTGGACAGGGAATGATATGGAAAAGTTGGGGTGTTGAGTAAAGGAAGTTGAAAATTTGGGGCACAAATAAGAGCAGCAACGTTTTGCTGAAATGTCCCAGGATACCTACGACAGCAAACACCATGCCCGCAAGATAACAATAAGTGTCACCCACGAATACCTTGGATGGGTACCAATTGTGGCACAGAAGTGCTGCTGAAACGCCGATGAAGGGTAACAAGAAGTAGATCGAGAACAAGTGAGAGTCGGTAGCCGGGTGTGGGTATGGAGTCATGGGAGCGAGGTACAGGGCATCGTTGAAAAGTAGGAGAACCGCAATGACCAGCGATTGAGCAACTTCAATGCCGTTGATACCTGCCAACATGTTGATGGAGTTGGGACAGAAGATTGCGACGGCCGCCATGTACATGTAGTACAGCCACCCGAGGTCGATGAAGTCGCCAAGGTATCGTTGCAAGGGAACTGGTACGACAACATGTGTCACGCCAAAGTCGACAAAGTAAACAACCAGCATGGGAATGGCTGCAAAGGCAGGAATCAAGACCTTGTGCCTCCAGCGAATGTCGAGAAGATCGTCCCCAATGCCAAGGATTATGATAGATTGCAAGGACAAGAGACCCGAGAGGTACGAGGCAAGCTGATCCACGAGACTCAGTTTCTTCGTCTGTCGATAATGTCTTCTTGGGGAAGAGACTTACCCTTCCATGAGGAAATCTGTGGAGGAAGCGCCCAGTCTCGATGTGTTGGTCTTCGATAACCACATCCCGATTGCCTCCACCTGAAGTGGCCGCCACAATATCCTTGTAGAAGGCGAATGGAATGAAAACAATGAGCGAAAGTAGATAAACTACAGCACAAACAGCGCCCATTGTCTCCGGTCTGAATCCAAATATGAGCCTACATTTCACGAGCAGATAATGATTATCAACCGGTGGACTTACATTTCAGGTTTTCTGGGTTTGGCCATATCTTTTCCCTTGAGACCTGCTTTGATGAAGACAGGTCCAAGCCATCGAATCATACTGAATGCGACAGCAAAGGCGATGAAGGACAAAGCAATTGATGCTATGACTGGCGCCCCATCACCCTGGAACGTGTTGACTAGGATGCCGAGGCCGGCCCCCACTAGGAGAAGCAGACGCCATGTCTCTGATCGAGAGAGGGTATCTGAAACTGGCATGGTAATCAATGGCCTCTGTTCCAGGACCTCCAGACCCTACTTTAGCGAGACGAGAGACCTGAAAGAAACAATTCCTCTTGTGGTGCCCACTGCTAACGCAAGCTGGCATGATCCGAAATTACATCTGATAAGCTTATCGAAGCGACCGGCATTGGCTCACCGCCCTCGGGCGGTGAGAGCGGATCCCGTGATGATTGCCGCTGATAAGGGAAAGCCAGACGGACAACGCTGAGACACCTTTGTTTCATATCCCAGCATGCACGCGGGTGACTAAAGCGCATCATTGGCTCACAGTCTATTCTTCTTCGTTTTCTGCTGTTCAAGGTGATTATTTGGTCGCAATGGGGGCTGTGGAGCGCCCAGAGCTGGCCGGCGGATTTACCGACCTGGATGCTGGTCACCGCGATCTGGTAACTGTGACTAAGTACAACTTTTACGGGAACCGGCTCCTCACAGCATCCGCGGATCATCGAATCAAAGTCTGGGACCTGAAGGATAGCCAGTGGCAGCTCATTGATACCTGGCGTGCCCATGATGCCGAGATTCGAGATGTAAGGGATCCAGAGTCGACATGCCCTTTAGCTGCGAGCCCGAATACCTGCTGACCAACCGCTTTAGGCAACCTGGAATGGTCCTTTCACGGGCCAACATCTTGCTAGTGTTGGAGAGGACATGCGACTGAAGATCTGGCAGGAAGATGTTACGCAATCTCCTGGATCAGGCCGGCGCTTCAGGTCAATCTTTCGAATGACAGCACCTAATCGGTTTCCCTTTGTGTCCTTGGACTTCCGCAACATTGACCTGGAATCATGGCTCGCGGTGATTACGAGCGATGGCTACTTGATGGTCTTGGAACCTGTCACCCCAGACAGCCTGGCGGACTGGCAGCCAATCGACCAGTTCCGAGTATGCGCATCGCCTGAGCGCGGTGAGGAGACAAGCTTCAAAGTTCAGTTCCACCACGATCCCGCTGATATCACCCATACAATCCTTCCGGACTCGGATCGTAAGAGCCTGTCACTTGTGGTAGCATCCATGGACACGGTCAAAATCTACCGCACGGACGCAAACCGTCGCTTCTACCATGCTATCGAGTTGCATGGACACAGTGGTCTTGTCAGAGATATCTCTTGGGCGCGTGGCTCTGTACGAGGCTACGATCTTATCGCAAGTGGCGGCAAGGATGGAATGATTCGCATCTACGAAGTTTACACAATTACCACCAACCAAGGATCCCAACCCTCAAACTCTCGAAAGGCTGAACGACGTCAGCAGCAATCGTCGTCTGCACGAGCGACGTCCCAGTCCGGCATCGGGTCCGCACTAGCAAACCGCACACCTAACTCACCGACCACCCGCCAGGCCACTGGAGATTCGCAGTTCCGCCATTCCTTCAAACAAGTAGCGTGTCTTGATAGCAAGCACCTTGATGTGTGGCAGGTGGACTTCTCGTTGGCTGGTAAGTGGGGAGCATGTCTTTTCGTGCTTCAAGCAGTTTCTCATGAATTTATCCACAGGCGATGCGTTGATGACCTCCGGTGACGATGGCGCTGTTCGTTTCTGGAAGAAGTCCATGTCGGGAGAGTGGCTCGAGTTTGCCGAAACTGATATGGCAGCTCAGTAATCTTTCGTATGGATGGCGAGACTGGTTCTGGTTGGTGGAGACTTGACGCTGGTGCTTTGGATATATCGCCAGCTGATGCATCAGAAACGGCGCTGGTAATGATCCCATGGTGCGCACGGCGGGAAGGGAGTTCGATATTCTTAACATGTCTCCGGACCTCAATATGAGGCAAATGATACCCCGATTCGACTTTTAAACCCATTGGGCCTGATTAGGTTCTTTGTACTGCCCATTCTGGTAAATTCAGAAAATAGTGCTCTTAAGGCAGGAGCGACTCTCACCAAGATCCGCAGACCCGACCACTACGACGGACTCAAATTATCCTGTCCTATATCGAGGTCTCCATTCACTTGACCGCCCTCTCGTTATATTCCATTATCATCGATCCGCGATGGCATTGGGCCCGACCCTTGGAACCGGTCTGTTCGTCGGCGCTGGACAGGCGCTGGCCATCGGTGGCCCAGCGTCGCTCCTCATATCCTACGCATTCTTATCCCTTTTGACCTACTTCTTGACTACCACCGTCGCTGAAGTCGCCACTCACTCCCCGGTTCGACACGGCACATTGGTCATCAATGCATTCCGATACATGACGGACAGTATGGGATTCGCCGCTGGAATTCTACGCTGGTCCGCGTTAGCGATGTTCGTCCCCTACGAGATCACAACTGCAATGGTGAATCTTGGCATGTGGAACCCCGGGTTGACCATAGCGTTGCGGATGATCATCATCATGACAATCGTTGTGGGAACAAATTTCTTGCCCGAGAGATATTTTCGGGCCTCCGAGCGGCTCTTCACTAGAATCAAAGTCGGCACCTTGGCTTGTCTCCTTGCCTTGTCACTGTCGATTGGCATTGGTGGAGCAACAGGATATAGCAAATGGGGCTTCCAATACTGGAAAAAGCCAGGCGCCATGCACGAATACCTGTTCCGCGGCGCTCTGGGGAAATTCTGGGGCTTTTTCCAGTGTGTCTTACACAGCTCCATCGCTTTCACGTTTGCTCCCGAAATCATCGTTCACCGAGCCGAGACGGTTGAGTTGGTTCATGGCGAGATTGGCGCGGTTCTAGACCCAACAATGCAAGCCAGTCTTCCCAGCAAGGTTATGTTCGATGTTGCCACAACCGCGTTGCCGTATATTCTGAGCTCCTTGGCGATGGGTATCATGGCACCATATAATGATCCATTACTGACCAACAATGGTGCCGGTGCTGGCCTCTCGCCCTTTGTTATCGGTATAAACACCGCACGAATCCGCATTGTCCCCGTCATTGCAACATTGGCCATCCTGCTTTCGTCCGTTGCATCGGCTCGATCATTTCTATTCCTCGCCTCACGAACACTCTGTGCAATGTCTGAGCTCGGCCATGCTCATCGGGTCCTCAAAGTACGCAATCGATGGGGCGTTCCCTATGTCGCCGTCGGCGTTACAGGACTTTTCGCCCTCTTGGCCTTCATTTCCGTTAGGGTGTCCAGCTCGGTCGCCACCACCTACTTCCTGCTCTTCGTAAATAGCTGCGGCTACCTGTCCTGGTTGGTGTCGTGTATGATCTTCCGATATTATCGACAACGTTCGGGCCTCCATCACGACACCAACTCATACCGTTTCGCCATCCAGCCGTTTGGGACATACTTCGGAGCCTTGATGAGCGGAATCTTGCTCATTTCCAATGGTTTGGCCGGGAGTGTAGGGGGTCCCCGTCCCGGTCCAAAGATTCCAAGGCTTCTCGCTGCTTACTGCAGTATACCTGTGTTCGCAATGCTGTATTTTGCGCACAGGTTTCAGATGATGCTTCCTTACCGGACACCATATAGCGACCCGACAGGCCGGGAAGAACACCCAGGCAAAGCCGACTCTCAAAATCTCGAAACGCATCAAGAAGAGTCTGCGCAGCCTGTGTCACCAGAAACCGTTTAGTCAAATCAAGTAGGTTCGATGGGAATATTGGCGTGCAAACTCACCGTGAGGGAAGTTGAAGAAGTTGAAGACGGCGGGGGTGGACGTCAAGACCATGTATGTTTGGAGTGTGTGGACTGTTATCCTTATAACCTAGACTTTCAAGTTTTATTGTTACTTATGACTGCTCGGTCCCTGTTTGGCTTAGTTGTACTGTCCAGTCTCTCCTAAATCATCATGACCTTCGGGAGTCATCAGGGTTGTTTTGTTGTTAGTCACCTGTTTGTCAATGCCCTGCAGTTTTCCAACTACCCTGTCAACGTGATTCCACTTTTTCTCTTCCTCTCCCATCCACTTTCCTTCTTCAACCAGTCGATTCATCATCTTCTTTTGATTTTGGAGCATAAACCACCCATTCATGCTGCAATTCTTTGACTGATCCAACCCCGATATTCAGCATGTCGTGCTCGAACCCAGGTCTTGGTGGCTCGTGGTGCCGGGGCTCCAGCCCTGAACCGCCCACATCTACATTGGCACTGACACACTACTATGGAAATCCAATCCCCTTTCTGATCAACTCTTTTGTACACTGATATTGACAGGATAGCGATGCATCCGCCTGTCAAGCACCAGCCATCTACAGCAATTTCCTCCCCGTCCCGACGCAGTGGTTGAGCACAACCCCCATACTGGATATACCGCGCGGATCCCGGTGGATCTTACTGGGCGGTTTCAAATTTCAATACGTTTTGGCCTTAATTAAACACCACATTGGGGGATCGAATAATGGTTTGATTTGCTCCTGTTCCTCGCCCACTTGGGTCCCTCTATAGTGGCAAAAAACAAGGCCGCCAAACCTCCGGATTGGAAGATACGGACGCTTGCTGAGTAGCCACCCCCCTTTTACCAAGGTGAGTTGCCTTTCTCTTCCACCCTTTGGGCACCCTTCTACTCCTACCACTTCACCTCAGGCAGCTTCAGATGGGAATTTCATATGGTGCCCCATTGATATCATGACCCTCTTTTTCTTTTTCCCCCCCTCTCCACCCTGCGACTACTGGTCTTTCCTCCGAGATCCACGACCAAAGATCAAATCAACTGTAGAGCGGCGAGCCAGATGACCAACTGACAGGCCTCAGGTTTTAACAGATCCCAGACTCTGCCACCAAGGTGTTCCCTGCTTCCCCCCTTCCCCTCTCTTTCTCCCGACTTCTGCGCCACGCTTCCTGGCCCCAACTAACCCGTCCGTCTCCCGGCCGATCTTCCTCTTCCCATGGACGCAACCTCCCCGTTTATCCACGTTCCGTCCCTTGTATACTACACTACTACCCTCCACTCTGGGCTAACACACGAACAAAACACCACGAGCCTGCCTTTGGATCAGTTATCTTCTTGCTGGGTAGCAAATCTTTTTGCCCTCTCATGGCTCTCGTGGTCGCTGGGTTTAGCACTGCATTGCGGGTTTTCATTCCTCTGCTTTGCTCATCCTTTTTCCTTGCTTGACTGACAAGTCCATTCAAAGATATTCGGGGATACTCCTTGGCCATCTTTGCTCCATGCTCCTCTTGATTCCTTCCCATCGATGGACAGCTAATCTTCCCTTGGGGTCCAGTCTTTGGCGACCTTCAATCGAGATGCTCAATGACTGCACTCGATCGGGTCGCAGCCTTATCATAATGGGGGTCTCCCATTGTGATCAGGCTGCATGGAATGGCATCTCGGATGTGCTTACGGCGGAACCTGCCGGTCGGGCCACCATGATAGGGCCATCTCTTCTGACAATCAACTAACTTGCAGTGACTTGGTCTTTGCACTGACTGACCAGCATAATACTAACATTCTCTAACTTAGTTAACTGAGGTGCTGACCCTCCTGCCGCTCTTCCTTGTCCGCCAACTCGTGACTCGTGAGTCTCTCTCCACCGGATTCGGTTCTCCCGGCGCTAGTCCGAGTTCCGCTTAGCGTCTCTCCCTGGAACGGAACGGGAGTCGCTGGTTCGAGCCCTGCTGGGGCAGTGGGAAACTTGGAACTTGGGCTTTTGATTACCAAGTCCATACAGAATGCCTGGTATCGGCCATACCCATACAGCGATACACACGGGTCACCATCTCTCGCGACGCACTGCCAAACGCCAGCATGCCAATCCCACCAGGTTGTGGCCCGCTAAATCGTTTTCGGGTCGAGTCCCCCTCCCAAAAATCCAAACCCAAAGGTCCCAGGCCTGGCAAGCCAAGCCCCCCCCCCCCAAATCCCCGGCCGCTGTCTTTCCCTCAGACAGTCCGATTTTCCCTCTTCGCGGAAGTCGCGACTCCCTCCCAATCCACGCTATTCCCCTTTCGCCCCCTGTGCTGCCTTAGGCTTTCCGTAGCCTCCTCCTCCTCCTTCGACCACTTCTCGAATCACCCTCTTTTCCTCTCCTTTTCTCGCTGCGCGTCCTTTCTCTACCCTCCGATTCTCCTTTACCCCTTCCCCATTTCATTTGTGCCAGACTTAACTTGCTCGACCCAACCATTTCGACTCTTCGCCCTCTTTTCTCCCCCTCCACCTCCTCCTACCAGCGATCCCGTCGCCTTCCTTCTCGCTCTCTCGACGAATCTGACTCCGTGACGAACCACCCGAATCCACCACTCCTGCGCAAGGTTCATCCTTCTGGACCTCGTATCTCGAATCGCCTGGAACTCTTTTTGTGGCTGCCACTTGTCTCGCGTCGATTCTCTCATCCCTCGTCGCTCTACCCTTCCAGCGCACCGGACAAGC
Source organism: Penicillium simplicissimum (assembly GCA_024706585.1). Lineage (NCBI taxonomy): Eukaryota > Fungi > Ascomycota > Eurotiomycetes > Eurotiales > Aspergillaceae > Penicillium > Penicillium simplicissimum. The sequence continues at coordinate 690,276 of JAMZTW010000061.1, forward strand.
GCGTTCAGCCAAGGTTTTCTCTCCCATCAGAAAGCCACCCCCTTCCTGTCTAAGCGCCACAAAAAACAACCCGGTATCCTTGTGAGAAGGCCGTCCAGCCTGTGCCAGCATTGACTGTGGTGTTCCTCGGGGACTCTACTCCTTGACGCTGTCGCCCAACTGGCTCTTGCCCGCTCTCTCACAGGCCAAACGCGTCTCATATTCGCAAGAAGGGATTCGTCAAGACTGACGCCGTTCATTCTCGAAGCGATCGTGGACATGCTCGTTGCACAGTGACGGGTCGGCCACGCCATCGTTTCTCAGCATATTTTCAGTTTGTCGTGATTTGAGGGGGGGTAATCTGTCAGACTATGACAGATACCTCCTCCCTCGCCATCACGCACGCCACCACGGATCCGTATCCGGTCTCCGTCCCTGCTTCTCTGGGATCCCCCATCGGCAACGGGGCGATCTCTGACTCGGTCGCGCCCGACGAGGAAGAGCCGTACACCATCAAATGCGTCTGTCAGTTTGACGAAGATGATGGCAACACGGTTTTCTGCGAAGGGTGTGAGACGTGGCAGCACATCATCTGCTATTACCCGGACAAGCGGGTACCGGATGTGCACAACTGCGTCGACTGTGAGCCCCGTCAGCTGGACGCCCGGCGCGCTGCTGAGCGCCAGCGCCTACGGCGGATCCGAGAGCAGAACGAGGACGGTGACCGGAAGAAGCGATCGGGTGCAAAGTCCCAGAAGAAAAAGGGTCGGGATGGCGATGTGAATGGATTTGGACATCAGCGGAGCGAGTCGGGGGCTCGGGATCAACCCCCAGCCAAGAAGACCAAAACTGGCCACCGATCCTCTGCTTCGATAAGTGCCCTCGCGGGTACACCGGCCCTTCCCTCTGAGAGCCGAAAACGCCGTTCCTCCACCTCCGTCGCCCCCAGCCCTACCAAACCTCCCGCTCCTTTCATTCCCCTTTACTCCAACGAATTCCTTCATCTCTATGATCATGATGACGAACGTGTCGACATGGACAGTAATCTCTTTGTCAACGTGAGCCTCTTGAGCGATATCGCTTCCTGGGTGAAGGACCCAGAAGCCCTGTCGCGGGTGACTCCTGGTGGGGCTGAGAATACTTTCAACCGGTCCGACGCCGCCCTCGACAAATCTCGCTGGCCCGAGTTGACAACTGATACGATCATCGATTCGACGGTTGACATTGGTGGTAGACATCCCACCTGGAAGATCGTCAAGACTCGGGACGTTGTTCGCAAAGACCATGTCGTTGGCGAAATCACAGGCAAAGTCGGCTTTTTTGGTGACTATTGTCTGGAATCTCATAATCGCTGGCCCGAGCTCCGTCACCCCGAGCCCTTCGTTTTCTTTAGCTCCCACCTTCCGCTCTACATTGACAGTCGCCACGAAGGCAGTGTTCTTCGTTATACACGTCGATCATGCCGTCCCAACGTGACCATGAAGATCTTTATCACCAATGATGTGGAATACCACTTTTGCTTCGTGGCAAAGGAGGACATTCCTGCGGATTCCGAAATCACCATCATGTGGTATCTGGATTCTCAATTCTTCGAGTCGACCAACGGTCTGGTCAAGCAGGAAGATAGTGCGGCGGAAGCTGCTGCTATTTGTATCAGCAATACTCTTGCGAATTTTGGTGGCTGTGCATGCGATCAGCCAAGCTGTTTGCTTGCCAGCTTGGACCGCCGACGAAACCCAAAGCTGCTCGAGTCGTCGAAACAAAGTAACGGCAAGCGCAAAAAGGTGAAAACAAAGTCGGTTGCATCCCCTCTCGACACCGGACGTGCGTCTACTAGTCGGGCAGGAAGTGAGACTACAAAACATCCGGAAGATGATGACGGAGTTGTTGAGAGCCGCTCTACTTCGGGCTCAGTGCGTGGGCAGCCTCGCAGCCGCGACCTCAGCCCTGCCGTGACCGGACCAGCGGAGCTTTCCACCCGCGAGAAGCGAAAAATTGCAGACGCCGAGAAGCAATTCCAGCAGTTGGAACAACAGGACCATCGCCCAACTACTCAGCGCAAGAAGAAGCGGGCGAGTAATCCACTGACACAACCGCCCGCTGCGGTTTCGACTGGTACGCAGGCGGGGTCTTTCGGGGCTCACCGAGGCTCAACCAAGTCACTTCACCTTGACACTGCTGGCCGCTCGCGCTCTCCCACCGTCGCCATGTCTCCTGCTTTCTCTGCTGCCGGTCGTCACGCATCACCTCGCAAGACCTCAGGGTCAACCACTCCCTTCGCCCAATCTCCTCTCGGCCGTCGCGCCTACGTCGATGCAAGTGTTCAGTGTGATATGGATGAAGTAGAGTATCAAGCAGCCCGCGACGCCTCTCCTCGTCCTCTGACTGCTTTTGTTCCAAGAACTGTTCGAATCTTGCAGCGATTCAAAGCGGATCGTCTTCGAGCTCAGGAGGTTGCACGCCAGCAGTTATCTTCGGCTGGCTCAGATTCCGTCGCCACTGCTGGATCCTCGACACCAGGCCTCATTCAATCTCCAATCACAAAGCAGGAGAAGCCTGATGTTGCCATGCCCGATGCAGATCCTTCTCAGCAATATCCTGAGCTACATCACGTTGGAGACATTGAGATGCAGGATGTGTCGCGTCCCCTCTTGTCCGATCTTGCCCAGGCGGATGCCAGCAAGCCAGTGATTCCACCTCCGTGGCCATCCACCGCTGCACATAACACTCGACTTCCCGGCACCACAACTCCAGAGCGTGCCAACCTCCGCGTCTCCATGCCCCCGCCCAGCATACCCAATGTCTCGTCCGTCGTCAGCCCTGGCTCCATGTCCGCTGCGAGCCTCACCTCCCAAGTCAATCTCGACACATCTCCACTCGCCACTCTTTCTCCCACTGGCGCAATTGCACCCACTCCGACCCCGGCCAAGAAAAAGCTCAGTCTTGGTGATTATCTGATCCGACGAGGCACGATGGCCACGCCAACATCCAACAAGACCCAGACCCCAGTTCAGGCCAACGCCACCCCTTTCGCACAGAAATCACCTTCAAGCCCAGGCCCGGGGCCCACAGCCGGTGCAGATGGATCCCAGACTCCAACTAAACCATCCCCAGATGGCAAGTCAGAGTCTCTTGGGTCCCCTGATGTAGCGATGAAAGACGCACCAGAGTCAACCCAGCCACGTATCTCTTCTATTTCTTCGTGATCTGTCTTCAATACCCCGTTTTTTTCTTACCTTTGCTATGTGAGAGTAATGCTTGTGGCCTGGGTTGACTGATGGTTGATGGTTGATGAAACCTCCCCCTTCGCAAGGGTTTTACGTTTCTAACGACTCAAAAATGTTCTTTCTGTGACTTGTTCCCAATCCTTCCGGGATATGGAACAAAGGCGTTTGGTTTGGTTTGGGCTCCATGCTTTGTGCGATGTCTTGACTTTTATCTGTTTTTTTTTCTCTTGAAAGGCGTATATGGCGCGACCAGCAACGGTCGGTTCACGGAAATACCAGGGTTCGGTTTGGGTTGGTCTTTCGACAATTTTGTTGCTTCTCTCCTATTTTTCTCTTCTCTTCCGTCCGAGGGGTTTTCCGGCACTGACTGGGTGCTGAAAGCACAGTCGAGGCTTGAAGCATCTATCACCCATCTCACTGTCTATGCAATGATCTACCGGACTCTCTCTTGTCTCTCCTTCGAGGATCGACATCCAGTGCCGCAGACAGGACGACTGGCTCGTGGCTCGCTTGTATGAACAATGTCATATCCTTATCTCTCGATTGGGTTCATCGTAAGGTAGTAAGACAGACTGGCTTTTGTTGGGTGAAATAGATATCTAGATGGATTCATGGATACCCAGGAAAGGTTGGAATGGTTGGTTCTTGACTGGTGTTTGAGTGATGCACAAACGTCTTGCTACGTGTGTGTAAGATTACTAGGTTTATTCTATCTCGACTTCCTGTCCTGCTCGCGAATTGGCCATATGCTTAGCTATCAGGACCCGTTATTAGGCACGCATGGAAAGCTCTCCCTCGATTTCGCATCACTCAGCTTGAGCATACTCGAGATTCTGTCTCGTTTCAGAAGCAATGTCGAGGTACATCCGGATGCATCTACGGCCCCGATGAGGCTCCGATGAGTCAAGGATCGCCCCGAGAGGGGCAACTACACACATGACGTGCATCATCTCATCTCCGGGTCGATTCACAAACTGTTCCTTTTCAATGTCTATTCGCCAAATATTGGTAAGCTGACAATCATGAGCTCTCACGATCACGACACCGGTTCTCTTTACGAAATGCCTTCGCGTCGCTCTTCCAACAATGTGACTTCATCGGAGATTGAGCAGCCCTCGCTGCCCCCCGCAGATGGAGGCAGAGCTGCGTGGCTAATGCTCGCATCATGCTGTCTCATCCAGCTGCCAGTCTGGGGTATGCACTCTGCTCGACGGATCAGAGTTGACCTATAACTAATTGAAGAGACCAGGTTTCTCGACTGTGTTTGGCATTTTCCAAGAGTACTATAGCACGCATGATATTTTGCAGGGCGACAAAGGTGACTTGGCCACCGTGGGAACTACATCGACTGTATGGAAACGACGGTCCACCCTTGCCGGGCGTTGAGGTGAATTTGATCTCACACAATCGTACAGGGTCTTCTATACCTCTTGTCACCTGTCACCTTTACCCTCCTGGCGCGGTATCCACGCCTCCAAGCTTGGTGCACCCCAACGGGGCTAGCGATCACCGTGATCGGTTCTCTTCTATCGTCCTTTTCGCAGCAAGTATGGCATCTCATTGCAACCCAGGGGGTGATGTGTGCCGTCGGCAACGCACTCATGTTCAGTCCGTCGTCTCTGTATATGGACCAGTGGTTCATTCAGAAAAAGGGTCTTGCCCTGGGGATCATGTGGGCGGCCAAGAGTATTACTGGTGTTGCCTTACCTTTTGCAGCCAATGCCTGCTTGGATAATTTCGGTTCGAGCACGACTCTCAGAGCGTGGACTGTGACTACGGTACGATTCCGGGCCAATTGCTGCGATATTTGCTTTTCCGCAAATATATCGACTCGAAGGTTTCTCAACCTGTCTGATTAGATCCAGATCTGACACAAGACACAGCTGCTTACTACCCTTCTGTCTTTGCCTTACATGAAGCCTCGAATCCCAGTCTCACCTTCTGCATCAGCTCGGCGTCTGGATCTCAGCTTCCTCAAATTGTCCACATTCTGGGTGCTTCAGGCAGGCAATATCATCCAAAGCTTCGGATACTTCTTGCCATCCACATATCTGCCGTCCTATTCAACCACAACAGTCGGTCTGTCCAGCGCAATGGGCACAGCGCTGGTCTCGCTCTTCAATGCGACATCAGTCGTTGGTGGAATCTGCTTAGGAATGCTCTGCGATCGCTTCGCAGTATCGAATATCCTGCTTTTCTCCTCGGTAGGCTCAGCATTATCCGTGTTCCTCCTGTGGGGCATGGCAGCATCTCCGCAGTCCGAGTCGTCCCAAACGGCTATTGCTTTACTCACTCTGTTCTCCATCTTTTATGGCTTCTTCGCAGGTGGCTTCAGTTCCACTTGGTCCGGGATTATCAAACAGATCACACGCGACTCGCCTACGTCCTTGGAAACAGGGTTGGTTTTTGGTTTGCTTGCGGGAGGGCGAGGAATTGGCAATGTTATTAGTGGGCCGCTGAGCACGGTGTTGATCGAGCAGGGATCGCTGAGTAGCTCGCAAGCTGATAGTGCTGGAACTGGGTTCGGTACTCAGTATGGGACTTTGATTCTTTTTACTGGTATCACAGCAGTTTTCGGTGCATGGAGCTGGATGTGGCGTTATATTAGCTCTGGGGTGCGCTGTGTCAGTCACTGAGCAGAGGATGCAATATTGATTTTGAATCCATTATCAGGGACGCCCACAATGAAATGCAATGGTTCCATTGTTTGAAAAAGAGCGACTAGTGGAGATTGAAGTTAGCCGCACTGTTACTCGAATGCGTAAATGACCCGCATCCTTAGATCTCAGGTCACGTGCAACGCGAGCTTTAACGCCAGCCATTCCACCGCATCACTTCCCAGGCGCAACCTCCGGTCCAATTCCCACCGTCGTTGCAGCTTCATTCCGAGTCGCCGTGACCCTCGATCACAATCATGGCAGCGTCCGATTCAGCTGTTCAGGATCCCCTCCTCTCGCTCCGGCGCGCCATTGCTGCAGGTAGCCTCCCCACGCCGACGACCTCCTCCGAGCTGTCCGACCAGCATGCGACAGACAACCTCGCTCAGGCGACACACCTTTTCTTCTCCCAGCCATCCCCGCACACATTCCCTTTGACAGAGCCGACGCGCTTCGTCTCCAACACGACAGATACCGCCGTCGATCTGCGAAGCATCTTTTTCGCGTGGCAGAAGAAAGATGTCGCAATTCCAGAGTACATTGCTTCTGCGCAAGAGCTGAATGAGGCTCTCAAGCAGAAGGAGCCACAGGAGGGTGGGAAGGAAGAAGTGGTTCAGAATCTTGTTTTCGTCGAGCGTCTCGACCTGATCACCTGGTTGGAGGGTGCTTCCGATGAGAGCGAGCACATCAAGCCGCTCGAGGGCGCGGCTGCCGCTGCAGAGGCTGCTGCTGTAGCTGCAGGCCAGGCTCAGGCAGAGGCAGCCGCTGGTGTCGCCTCTGGAGCTGCTGGTGGCATTTCAACGGTGCCCAGTGGAGCTGCTGTGGCACCTGGCCAGGCTGGTCGCCCGCAGAAGCAGATTGATCCTCGTCTACAGGAGATCTACAACGGCGAACGCAAGATGGGTGATCGGAATACATTACTTCGAGGAATCAAGCCAACAGTAAGTGGATTTGGCGATTCGAGCTGACCGTGGCCAACCAACGGGAACTGACCTCTGCTTTGCCATTTAGGACTTCTCCCATGTCCGCAAAAGTGCTGCCGTCTTCTTCGACCGTAGCCGTGACCGTCCCGGTCAGCCTGGCGCTAAACCCGGCGTCAAGCCCTCAGCAATGGTTCCCGCACCCTCAGCCGGCCTGCCCATGCCGTCCCGCAAAACCAGCTCTCGCCCTGACCCCATCATCCTCCTCTCTCCCTCTGCCTCTTCTCTCATTCGCATGTCGAACATCAAGTCCTTCCTCCAAGATGGTATCTTCGTACCGCCAGATCACCCAACACTGAGCATGTCCACCGAGGCCAACTTCATGGAACTCAAGCGGCCGCTGCGCCTGAAGAACGATCCTTCCAATCCCTCCGCCAACGCCATCGGCTCAGCCGCCGGCGGCCGGGGCCCCAAGCCTACCAAGTTCATCCTTGTCGATGGCACGACCAACTTCAAGCCGGAGTACTGGTCACGCCTCGTGGCCGTGTTCACAACCGGCCAGACCTGGCAGTTCAAGTCGTACAAGTGGTCCTCACCACCCGAGCTTTTCAAACACGCTACTGGTATATATGTTGGCTGGCGCGGCGAGGACGTGCCATCTACAGTCAAGGGCTGGGGCCGTGGAGTCGAATCCTTTGCTGTTGAACGGTGGGATGAGAAGGGCGGAATTCACGGTGGTGGCCGCTGGCGGGATCGGGAAGTTGTCGAGGGTATCTGGACGGCTATTGAGGAAGGCATGAGGCTTCGGGGCTGGGGGGCGAAATAGAGATTTTACCGGAGGTCACTCTGTTGCTTTTTTCCGGTGTTTCATTAACTTTGGTCATCTGATTCCCCTTCTTATTCTTTTCCTGCCTTGCGCCTTCCTTGTCTGTCCGACCCTGACATTGAGCTTGATGATATGTGCATGCGGGGTCCCCGTGGGTTCCGGCGTTTCAATGGGGAGTCTCAATCTACATCAACTCGATACATTCTGATTGTTTTTACGGCTCTAGTGCTACAGCGCAGCAAATACAAATGAAGATAACCTGCCCACCACACAGTTATTTTGAGGCCGTAATACTTGATACTAAGGAACAAAACTGGAGTCATTCGAATGACTGCCATCTCATCAATCTCAAATCGATGTACAGCCATAGTCCGTTCAGGACTTTGAACAAAATGAGCTCCAGGGGTCTCGTCCAGTTATCCCTCTAGTAGCACGTTGATCTAATTGAATTCTTGTTGAGTATAATCTACCAATCGTTTAGGGAAGATACTTTGGTATTTGCCAGGTGGGGAAAAGAAGACGAGATAGGTGGATATCCATCATGTTGGATCATTCACCCAGGGCTCCTGAGTGGGTATCTCAATACAAACACCACTTTAAGCTTCTAGCTCCATAGTATTTAGCAGCTTCAATGACGGCTGCTGGGCGTAATAAGCGCTGGTCCTAACCACAGGAGGTTGTCCTCCATTCACAGTCTTCCCGATGTTGAGTGTCCCTTCGAATACGAAAATCAGCCACTGCATGATACACACAGTCTATATACGACTCCTCACCACGCTTAGCCATCGGGACAATCGAAAAAAATATTGACCTTTAGCTGGAGAGCCTACCACACTTCCTCGGATCTCCTTAGCATCCATCCCCCCTAGTCTCTAGCCCTGGCTATCACAGGTGAGAGGAGAGACCTTTGAACCGAAGTTGTAGCGTCGTTTGAAGTATCTGGAAGCTCCATGCTTTACCCGACTTAGACAACCTAGAGATGACATCCGTGGAAGTGAATACGTCGGCAAATGTCTCGCGATCCGTGGGAGTACATTGGGCATGATTCAGTTTCTCCAAGAGATTGAGGGGAAACAAAAAAAAAAAGGGACAAAAATAGAGTGAGCACCGAAGGCGATTCGAACGCCTGATCTTAGGATCTGCAATCCCACGCTTTACCCCTAAGCCACCGGTGCTTTGGACGTATACCGATACACGATGCAATGACTCATATTGTAAGATAGAAATACACACCTAATATTGCTCTCGCGCTGCAACTCGAGTACGTGTCAATCACGGTTATTCCTCGCGGAGAAGTAACTGCTGACATCGTTCTTCTCTTTTCGCCCCTCGAATTCAGACCAGTCACGTGGCCACCACGTACATCCCTTTTCTATAGCATCACTATTTATCCATTATCATCTTGTAAACACAACTCAGCAGAACTCTGGCCTTTCTCATTACAGCATCATGATGAGAACGCGTCGTCTCCTCAAAGAAGAAATCAACTACTCCCTCGCCAAGGATCCGGAGGTAAATATCCTCATCAGCTGGGTCATTTGATCAGCTGGGCCGCTTCTTCATAGACGAGAAACATCTTCGTTGATGATGCATGGCGCATCACTTGCCTGGTCAATCTCGAATAGGCTTGCTGCCGGCCTATTCAAATGGTCGAGCCTCCTTACTGGTTGACGAACAAAGGGGTGGACGAGATCGATGTCGACGAATATAATAAACCTCGGACTGAATTGTTGATCAACATGAACGCCGAGGAGACAGAACAATCCGGCAGTCCCCTCTCAAAGGATACCAGGAAAAACACCACTACGCTTGTCGGAGTTCATGGAAGAAGCATGGGCGGCGGGGACGTGTGGTACCTATTCCCTGGCACTCTCCAGTCCTACCGGTCTCAGTCTGTTCTACGACCATATCCAGCCCTTATTATCGAAAAACGACGCAGAAGAGATTAGTGAAATATTGCCCTTTTCACTGGGCGAAAATTTGTGGCGGGAAAACTTGCTGGTAAGAAAAAAAAAATGACCTTGAGCTTCGAGAGGCATTCGCAGCAAGCAGCTCTGATAATGATCCTTCGGTTACTTGATCTGCTACGTGACCAGGGAAGGAGTTCGCTTGAACAAAGCTCGTCTCACTATCCGTATGAGGCGCGATAGGTAATCATCCCCATGCTTGTGTCCTGAAATATCCCTTACCAGCCAGGTCCTTGCCATCTTGCCCGAGGTGTTTTTCAAGTCCTTCATCCAATGCACGGAAACCCCTTCTGAGCGTGGTTTTCATCCCTCTTCGGTTGCGCAGCTCTGCCAGAGCTGCGGATTTGTTGAAGAGACTTGACGTCTGCCTCTACTCAACGGTAGCTACTTCCATTCTGGCCTACCAGCTTCACGTTTGTGGGGCATCCCGATGAGGACAAGGCGATCTGTTAGCCGTGGTAGAACCCACTCTGTAGTGAGATCACACGGTGGGCAAGAGGAGATTTAGTCTACAGAAGTCACTCTCAAGTGTCGTTTGAACCACGACCAAGGCACGCGCGATCATCAACCCATCCTGCCTGGTCGACGCATTCCATATCTTATGGGCCAATTTACACCACGAGACAATTACAATTAAGCACAAGAACGAGGATTTCAATAATTTAGTCATGTCCATTGGCCTTCCGACAAGGAAGTTCGAATAATATGACATACAAGGTATATAGGTAAACCAAAAAAAAAAAAAAAAACCAGAACTCACACGCTGTGCCCACAGAAAGGAAACAATGCAGTACCACACGAAGAAAGATCAACATGAAGAAATAAAAATAAAACTAGAAAGCAGAAAACAAAATCCAAGGCTCAATGAAGAGAATGGGGGGGGGTCATGCATGAGGAACAATGAGTTTGAGTTTGGAAAGAGGGTGAGATAAGCATGCATGATGGTGGAGTGGGTAAAACGCCGTCTCTGATGCTCAAACAACACAAAGCGCAAAGCATAGTACTCGAGAGAAACCACCAGTCTTTGTATGCGATATGTTTTTTTTTTTTCTTGAGTTTTTCGTCGTGTCGGATTCGTTACCAGGTGGTAAAGCAAAAGCCGGTCGGATGGGGTATGGTGTATGCAGTTTGTGAAGAGGAAAACGGAGACAAGGAGAGAGAAAGAAGATCATGCAAATATTACAAGGGGGTCCCGAACCAAAAAAAAAAAAAAGAAAATTCCGGCCTTCTCTATAAACATGAGGCATCGATCGATCGTAACGTCTTTCGTCTGGTGACGTAATAATGAAATGCGTGTCGAGGGAGAGAAATTAAAGGAGATAACCGCGGGAGTTTGAGCTGGGTCGTCCGGGGAATGGAACAGGGCGCAAGACGAGATGCAGATGCAGACGCAGACCCCCGGCAGGCTGCAATGCCATGTGAAGGGAAAAAGCAAGACGAAGTGAGGGGGGAAAGGCAAAAAGAGCTTTTTTCCAAGGGTCGGAAGCGATTCGTGACGAAAGGTTGGGATGAAAATCGTGTACGTTCGAGAAAAGACGGTGGAAGTGTCTAGGCGTCTAGAGCGGCCCAGACCAGATCCCTTGGCCTTCTTTTACCCAACACATCCATGCCATGCGACCTCCTTCCATCCCGTAATCCCATCGTCGGGTGCACGAACAGGCCCCCCGGCGCGGTGGGATTCCCGCGTTGCAGTCGCACAAGAAACGGGAGCGGGCAGGCCACAATTGGCCGGACACGCATCCGCGAAACTCTGATCTGAGACCTGCAAAGAGGCGTTGAAGCTTGGCAGCTGTTTTCTTGCTTAGAAGATAACAGGGGTCGGAGGAATAATGGACGAGCTTGCGATAGGCGAGGGACGAATTGCGGCATTTGAATCGCGACCAAGGGCCCTGCTGCTGTTGCTGTTTGCTGATCGGGTGAAGACGTCGACGCTGGCTCGCGGTGATTGTCATGAACGAGCAGACCGGCTCATGCTTCGTTCCGGGACGCCCGGGGTAGGAGAGTAGGAGCGCGCGCTGCCGAAAATGTCGACGTCGTGTTCCTGCAGGACCACGGAGTACTTGGGGTCACGAAGAAACTTTGGGACAGAGTCCTTCAAATCAAAAGTCAGTACGGAATGCAATTTTGGTGTTGGGTGTTGTAATTTCTCCAAACTTACACTTGACATCAGTTTGAAGACGGAAGTCTGTGCAAGCTCAAAGAGATGCACAACCTCCTGAAGACTCTTGTACATGGATTCATCGTCACCAACAGCCTTGGTCATACGACTGGCCAGGCTGTTGCGGAGGGCATGGTCGATGTTCAGCTCGCAAGGTGATCCTGGGGCCAGGAACGCGTTGTACAGACCTGAGGAGAGAAAAAGTTAGTATAATCAATGCTTAGAACTGCAGTCCTCTCTCGAGTAGAAGCATACCATAAGCAGCAGCCAAGGTCTCGCGGACCGAGTCGACCTTGTTGAAAGTGCCAGTCTTCTCAGCCTTGTGGTAGTTGGCAGTAAACTCGGACACATCGAGGTAGAAAGATAGATTCTCTTCGCACAGGGAGTAGCGCAGGAATTCACGGAACAGCAGGCGAAGGGCGGGGTCTTGCAGGATGTGGGTCAGACGAGCGTTGTTGGAATCCCGAGGCATGCCGCGGTTGTCATAAGTGCCAGAGTTATCGCGAGGCTTGTCGCGAGCGATCCATCCACACACCCGCTGGCCACGCTCGGTAATGGAGTAGATGGCATACTTGGAAGGCTGGAACACGGCGTTGGAGTCGGGGAAGGACTTATCGTCCTGAATCATCGTAATCAAGCCGTACTTGAGGAAAAGCTCGGCAATCAGGCAGGTCTCCCGGCGCTCGATAGTGGTCGAGCAGTCCATCAACCAGTCCACCGCGCCCTTTCCAGTGAATGTGTTGGTGTAGATCTTGCCATCCTGCAACTTGCGCTCCCGTGCCATTTTCACGCCAATCATGCCGTTTGAGTAATCACTGAGCGAGTCGGAGTCTGACGTGGAGATGCTGCTCTTGATGTTGGGGCCATCCTGTCCTGCAAATCGGCGGAAAATCACCTCAATCGTGGCACGATCATGCGACAGCTTGTCGCTCTCCGTGTCTCGTTCCAAGTTCACCAATTGCATCGTGTTGCGCGGCGATTCCAGAACATCCATCACGTGACGAGCAGTAATTCCGTTGCGCTGGCAAAAGCGCTGCAGAATGTTAATACCCTTGGGAGTAAGCTGGAAGAGGGCGCCCTTGAGCGGGAAGATCGGCAGAGCCTTGCCATCGACGGCCTCAATGAATCGGGCGTCCACAAAGCGCTGGCAGACAGACCGCGCCATTTCCTTAGCCATGGAGAAGGTGGTAGTGGTCGTGGTGGTCACAATGCGCGAGGGATCCTTGGGGTCCGGCATCCGATTCGATTGAGAGAATTTGAGGGATCCCAGGTTGTTGATCGCCTCTTCAGAAGTGAAAGTGTGGTCATATCTCGTGAAGCGGACCCGGTGAGAGTCCAACTTCAAACTCACCATCAAGGTGGAGAACAAGTCCATGAAATCCTAAAAACATGGAAAATTGAACTGTCAGCCTTCAATTACAACCTTTCGCTTTGTTGAATTGCCCATCTCTCCCATTGTTTTAATTTGCTCTCGCTTTCGCTCGGTGCGGGGTATCGCCAATCTCTCGTCTCCAAAACCCACCTTGGTGAAAGGGCGCTCATCTTCGGTCATGCGCAACAGTCTCGATGAAGTCTGGTGCATCTTGGCAGGCGCGATTGGCGCAGCGCCCGAAGGAAGACGGGAGTCGTGAGGGGGAGTCGGGGCGCGCTGCAGCGTCAAGCGCCGTCGGTGCAAGGAGGGTTCCGGGGAAACCGAGCGCGAGGCAGGCAATTGCTCGTACGGATCTCCGTCGAATGGCGGGGTCAAGGGGGTAGAGGCGCTCGACCGAGTGAGTTTGGACAGACTACCGGAGGAGTTGGAGGAGCGCAGAGTGGAGGGGGTGTTGTATGTCGGCGGCTGCGAAATCGTGGAGATGGTCGACAGACTGGCTAGAGCACTAGTGGTTTTTTGGGCCAAGGCAGCAAAAGAGCGACGGTTTCGGCGAGAAATCGAACCGACGACTGACCCAGAGAAGATGGTCGAGGTGGCAGGCGGATCAGTCGTAGGGGGGAAGGCGAGGTTGGTGGTGGTGGTGATGGTGTTGGTGCTGGTAGAGGAAGTAGCGCGAAAGCGAGTAGAAGGAGGAAGAGTAAAGTCAGGAACTGAAGGGCCAGGGTAGAGAGATTCGTCTCGGTAATGGTTCGCGGACGGCTCTGGCATTGAATGGATTATGGCCGGTGGGTGAACCAGAAAGAACCAAACTTCGGGAAGAGTGTGAAAAGTGGGTAAGTCAAATAAGACCTGATACCCACGAGATCTGTACCCTACAGTAACTTGGAAAGGGAAAGGGGGGTGTGTGTCGGGAAAAGGGAATCTGGGAAAAATAGCGGAATAGTGGAATAGTGGAATAGCGGATAAGGTGGAGAGAGGGGGGGGGGGTAGGAAGGAAATAAAAAAAAAATAGTGGAATAAAAAAGAAGAAAAAAAAAAAAGGGAAAAGGTGGACCTCCTATACAAGTTGAGATCTACCTACTGTAGGGAAAATTGGAGTCTGAAGAAGGGGGGCAAAGAGGAAAATAAAAAGTGAGCAAGAGAGAGAGGGAAGGAAAATATAGGCGTTAAGGGTGTTTCGAGTGTTTGGGAAGTTTACGATGATTTATTCAACGCCGTAAGAAAAACAAGATGTAAGAAGAGGGGGGGGGGCACTAAGGCAAGTGGTTAAGGAGAGTAAAATTCGGCATTATACACCATACTTTTTAATGATTTTGTACTCCTTTTTCTCCAGCAGTAAGAACAATCTCATAAGATAGCTTCTACAACAAGAACCTTACAACTTAATTAAAGAGCATTTATCTCTACGGTCAGACAATTATTACTGTATGATATCGACAGTCTCTGGAAAACAAGACAGTAAAGTAAAAAAAAAAAAAGAAAGAAAAAAGAGGGAAAAATCCCTTAGTGAATATGGTATAATTGTACCAGGCCCGTGAAGAATTCACAGCCATTCGGGCTGTCATCCATGACCCACCGACCACGCGTGAGGCCAGCCGGAAAGAGTTTGGTGTGCTGCATCCAAACAACGTGGGCCAAGGGAAGGGATTGCCTCATGGTGAAGATCGGTAGGGTTCCTTTCGCGTACAGTAGGGGGTTTCGGTATTACACTGTTACAAGACGTGACAAGGTACGGCTCCCGGGCAGCAGAGTTTCCGACGGTATTGTATTTGGTGGAATGCGATACAGAACAGAGCTTATCGATGGTTCGTGTCTCATCTTCTCTAGATCTCCTCTGGATGAGAGTAAGTCTTTTCATATCTCATATCTAAGAAATGTTGTGAGATTTCAATCTCAACCTAAAACAAAAGCAAAATAATTCCACCCAGACAGGTGAAACCACTGGCATTTGGCACAGTTACCTCCTATCATGCCAGCGGCGCGGAGAGCCAAGCAATCGTCCGTCCCAGATCCCGTCCCCCGAGTGACAAACGTACAGCAACTGTAGCCTCTTCTCTACCCCAACTGACCAGAATTCCAAATCCGCCATCCATTCCTCTTCGTCTCCCATTGATTTGTTCTCGGAGATCAATTCCCATTAAACCCCTACCGTATCATCATAACCCAGGCCATTCAAACATGCAGATGGAAAATTCAGTCAATGATCTCACCATCCACCGAGGTCCTTCCCACTCCGATGGAACTGGACCCAGGGAACCACCCGATACGAGGAGCCGACCAGATTCGCAGGATAATCTTGGGCTTGCGATACCCGATATACTCCAGTATGGCGTATTGTTTGCATCCCTGAGGATAACAATAAAACTCATTGTTCCTTTTGGTTCGCTGTACAGAACTATAGAGATGAACAGAGTATTCTGTACGAGTCCCCTAAATTCTAATACTGATCAAACCAAAGCAAAGTGTGAGGTATCTCTCGGAAATACCCCTCGAGACAGCGACAACCAACGAATCAGCTCAACATTTGCTGGCTTGGGTTTTAGTCTTACCCGAAGTAGCAACTGCCCTCCATCGCTGTACGTGTCAGGCTCTCTCACTGGTGGGAACGGGAGATGAGCTCTTGGCAATCCAAAACTTCAGGCGGGTGACTCGTTTGATTGGTAATGTCGAGTAGGACAATCTCCACTGACTCCGGTCTTCCTCCAATTTGGAGAATAGCATTGCTTTTGAGGGAACAATCGGCGTATAAACGGGTCAGGTAATGATGTCCTTTGGCACGGAGTACATTAGTATAGTACAGCTGTTCCTACAGAGTACATAATGACTATACATGCCATTATTGTTACAGTAACTAGTTACTGAGTATCTCAGTATCGACTACTCCGTACTCGGCCCCCTAGACCGAACAGGCAATGCTGGCCCTCACCCACAGGCGCCCACGTGGGAATCCCTACCCCCTCCTCGCTGCTTGGCCTCGTTGGAGATTCTTCCCGTCAGGAACCTTATCGTGTTTCGTGGCAAAGGGTTGGGGGGGGGCAAGAAACAAGATACTTTGCCATGTCGATTTCCCGTCGCAATTCCTCTGGTTCCCTCATCACTGGACCCCCGGTTTAAAACATGAACTTGATCAGCCCTCGCCTCTCGTAGAGAAACAGAAAGCTGAACACCTTCCTTGTCTGGCAGCTCTGGCTTTCCTGTCACCGCCACCGATCAAACCCTATCGGCCCAGCCAACCTGCCAATGACCCAATGTACTCCGTAGGAAAGCCTGAGAGGGGAGAGAGGCACATCACATGTTTTCCAGGTTTCACGGGACAATTGGCAAGTCCGATCGGAGTGGAGTCTGGAACAAGCGCCACACTTCCCTGCTGTGCTGTCCTTCCCCGTCTGGCCCTCTCATCGTCTCTCTTTCCTCTCCGCTCGTCGGAGCTAGTGTTTCGGGCTCGAAACAGGCTGAGACCGCCCAATCTTGGCTTGGGGGGACCCGGGAATCCTTCCACAACCTTTCCAGGCTTCTTCTTGCGAGCCCCCACATGTGGTCCACGTGGACACACGTGGAGTTCGCGGCCTGAGCACTTGCCTCAGGCCTATCACTGACCCTCGCTGGCCTGTACAGTGTACACTGGTGACTACAGTGTACACTTCTTACTATTAACACCACTCAATAACCTAGAAAAAAGAATACCAGTGTAGCTCACCACGTTGGATGGAGGACATATCAGCTCAGCAACTGGAATAATGTATGCTCCGTGCATTTTGAGTCTTTGGTGTCCCACGGCCCCGAGGAGGCTCGCTCGCTTCTTTCTACCCGCCCCGCCATAGTCGCCAGGCTTGGCCGGGCTAGCCTCTTACGCTGTGTGCTTTGTCCTCTTTCAGCCATGGTCTCTCGTACCCGAGACAAGCTAGCCCGTCAACACGCGCCCAACAACTGTCAAGCAATCACTGCCAAACCAGTCTCATATCCACTACAACCTACAACGGGTTGGATCCTTCTAGCCTGCATCTAGACGAGACGGTAATCACGGTATAACTTGGCGGGCCCCCGGATGGCCTTTAGATTGGCTAAACGCTGTCATGTTCGCCCGCGCACAGACATGGGGGCTGGAAGGAACTGTGCTGTCAAGTGAATCAGGACCGACAGTTTTTGCTTGGAGTCAGATCACGGAAGCGCCGAATACGAGCTGGCCATTTGAACAAGAGTACATCTGTAGCAGTTTGAGGAGAGCCTTGCCCTATGAAGAGTCTGTTTGAAATACAGACAATCCATCTGAAACTCGTTCGGGTCATTGACATATCTTGGAGAACCGCCAATATCCATCACGGTCGGCCTGACAAGAGTAATCAACCTGCAAGTGGAACTCCATGTCAACGGGATATATATTTGGATCTCAGATAAGGTTGTACTCCCTCCCACAACCTAATCGCATCAGGAATAGGTACTTGGACGTAGATAGGTATAACCTAGAGACGGTTTCGACTAGGGTGCTTAATGATCAATCACCATTGTATTTTGTAACCTAAGCGCTGAATTTGAGCCGCATGGATTGCAAGAGTTTATGCACTCTCATGAATCATGATATATCACGCCTGAGTCCCGATGCATTATCCACGTCAACGCCCGAAGAAAACTGATCCAGCAGACTGGAACCGAAAGCATGAACCACTTCCCCGTCAGGAAAGCAGTGCGACTAAAGTATCAGACAGGTCAGCCGCAGCGCCCGTGTGGCAGTGCTCACGAGTAACAGCTCGTCAGACGGGCAATTGTACTGTAAGGACTAAGGACTACTATCCGCCATGAGCCGGTGCCCGATGTAGATTGGCTGGTGATCGCGGGGATAAGCACCCCAGCACCGAGTAAAGTTACCAGTATGATGATCGTTGGTTGAAACTTCTGGCAGCCTGGCAGGGGTGCCCAAACTCAAAGGGCTAAAGGGCCAAGAGCCAAGGCAAATTGCGGGCGTCGATCGTAGGGGGGTAGCCTCTTCATGAAAGTTGACTGGGGGGAATGATCTTCCGATCGGAGATAAATTGATATGATGCGTCACAGAAGGGTGCGATCTATCGATTGCTCGATGGCTCGATTGCGTATCATCAACGGTCAGGGAGAACAACATGAAATGACATGTCATGGCCTGTATGTGACTTTTGCGGAGTATTTACTATGTAAGTATGTATGGAATACTGCCACGTGGATTGGGGTAAACATGTGCATATCGTACTTCTGTCCTGTACCAAGTCAAGCCATATGTAGGTCATCTCATGCCAGCATGATGGGTCCTGATCCTGCAAGAATCATGAAGCCCATATGGCATATGCAGAGGACAGCTCAGCATCAGCACTTTACTTCATCCAGCCACCACAAGAGAAGGACTACTACTTGATATAACCAAATAACAGAGAAAGGGAGAGAGAAGACTAGAGTGATTGATCCCATAAGTTCTGTTGCAGATAGAGCGCTGTCTCTCATGATCAATCACGACACCATACATTGTGAATTTGTAACAGGAGGCCAAAAAGGCCACGACCTCGGTCCTGCGATATTCAACGACCCGACATTGACAAGCCCGAAAGACTCGGATCGGCCCCCAAATTCCGAGGCAAGCAGCGATCGTACCAGACTCCCAAGCCAACTATCCAAAAACCATATCGGCAAAATTAGTATGCCAAACCTCACAAAGGGACCCAGAAGGCTGACTGGGCATCCTGAGGCACCAAAGTAAATTCAAATTACGCTTGGCATTAACATAACCAAAACCCCCTCCTAGGCTCCTACGGGAAAAAAAAAAAAACGTGGGAGGAGCGATAGGCGCAGAAAAAAAGCTCTGAGACCCCGAAGCAACTCAAATCAAACACGCCAAGGCTTCAATAATAGTTATTGTCGCTTCATCCCGCCCGCTAGCCGTTATCGCTGCGATCGAGTGGATGGGCGAATCGAAATGTGAGGCCCGCTAGGTTGTTTGGGGACGGTTCTCCATGCGCTAGAGTTGCGGTCAGACTGGTACAACCGTCAACGGTAAAGCGGTCGAAGTTTCTGATCCAGTGATCCGCCTGGAAAATGCGATGATTGACTTGGGAGAAGCGAGAGATGGAACCCGAGCCCTTGTGTTTGTCTGGGAGTTTAGTACTACGTACAGGATAATGGTATTGTCACGTAGAGCTACCACCAAATACATGCGTAATGTACGTGAGGACTCGACAGTATTTCGTTTCTTTACCCCCTACATACCCACATACCCCAACCCCTTCCTGCCCCTGGTCCAACTACGGAGGAGCTACTAAGTAGCTAGGTATGTGTGCAATGTGCATCGTGGCATCCCTGACCGCCGCGCGACAAAGGAATGCCAGACTGCCAGGTTGTGCAAGACTACCTAGAATTATTCACAGATGTACTCCCGATCCCTCGTGGGTTTGGTAGGGCATTGACGAGGAGACCAGAAATCAGAGATTACAGTAGTACCAAGCAAGAAGGACAGGACGAGCATGTCCCTGGCGAAGTTGCCTAGTGTGGAGATACCGCTTGTAGGCATTCAAATCAAGATTCATGTTTTATATGATCGGGAGGCGAATTAATACAATGCCTTGATGGTGTAATGGTAACACGGGTCACTCGTAATGACTTGCTCCCGGTTCGATTCCGGGTCGAGGCAGGGCTTTGTTTTTTGATGCTTACTCTGTACCAAAGAAAGGTTCTTCTCGCTATTTCTTCTTCCATATTGTACTGTACCTTCGAGTTTAAAACCCCGTGAGATAGTATACTGCAGGATTTCCTTAGCAAAGGATCAAAGGAGAATCAACGAGTCCAGCATAATCTCCCTGTCCATTTTCTGGGGTATAGGGAGGCTGACATAGTTCAAACCTTCTCGAGTCAAGATCCTAGCTCGGAGATCAGACTAGTATTCTGTATCCAATAGGGAATAGTGGAAACCTGCCGGAGTCCTGTCTGCCAGTCTGGAGAGTCGAGACAAGTGCTGCAGCCTGCAGTAGACACGTGTATCGGCCTGGAATGATCGGCATCGACGAGCATGTTTCGAGGCCATGCAGGGCAAGGTTTTGTGCGCTGAGAACCTTATCATACAGAAACTCCTCGTTCTCTGTATTCTGTAAGTGTAAGTCCGGGGAGATTCCAGGATTCCTCTTCTAATGGCACAGGCCAAGGGAAGGCTCCGGCTTTACTAGGTACCGCGTGTAGCTGCATTACCCAGGGGTGATTGCTGAGAACAGACATCCTTGCCTACGGCACGATACATAGCTACTGCAAGGTCCATCTTCGTTCGACATGACCAGGTGGCAGGCATGGCCAGGCCGGCCTTCAATATTCACCACAGAACCTACCATCCGGCTGAATGCAATATAGGAATGTTGCTTCGGCTATTGATTTGGACTATGCGCGGATACTACATTTGGCTGTCGGTGGCCGCGGCCGGATCTACACCATGACCGTCTACATATATCCGCGTACTATTATAGGCACTAGTGGACTGTATTTCGACGACCGAGCGGTGGCTGGCTACGGGTCCTTCTATCTTGAGGTATGTCCATGCTCATCCCCTTCAAGCTCTCATGGGCTGATGACCACATGGCTGGAAAGCCCAGGCTCTCTCTTCCGTCATGTTTGGACATCACACCGCTACTCCCTAAGGGTAAGCGCAAGGTCATAGCGAGCCGTGTATCGGGTGAAGATGCTATTTATCAAACTTGTCCTCCCAAGTCCCCCTGTTGTGGGGAAGCTGCCACGTGGAAAGCTGGGATGTGCTCACATCCCCTAGACCTCAACCGGAAGAGATCAGAACGCACACGACCCAAGCCACCCCGTATTGGCATGCCATGTGGCTTGCACGAGAGCCAACCCCAGCGTGACTCAGCCTGGCTCGACTTGCAGGGATTCGAATCCTGAAGGGGCCTTGAGGGAGGCCTTATCAACTTTCAGGGGGGATGGAGAGCTGTGTATCAGGAGTTAGGTGCTGCGCTTGAGCCTCATTGTTGTTGGGCCGCAGCCGATCGTGTCTACATTTGGAAGTAGTCTCGACTCTCGAGAAGGGGTAAGCAGGGGGGATGAGAGCATCTAGGTCCAGCCTGAAGTTGGATCAACGTATCTGGTATCAAGGCACTGTTTATCTGGTTGTTTCCGTTTAGGCGGGCACCAGTCTCCGTGATATGCGCCAATCTGCCGAGCTACCAGCGGCAATAGATAAAGCTGGTCTAGGGAACGCTGTCAAAGCCGAGGATAAAGTTCGGGCAACGGGGTGTTTTGGAGGATTTGAATGGTTCCTGGCCCGTCGTGCAACGATTACAAGACCGTTCCAAACACTATGGGGTTGGTTCATTTAGATCTGCAGTACAGTATACACCACCTTCCGAGGATTGGCAACTGGTCGGAAAGGCGGCCCAGAGTCTAAACTTTCTTTTTTAGAGGTCGAACCCCCAAATTACCATACGGCGCAGTCATGATAAGGTGGCCCAGGTGGGCGTGTAATGCTCCAAACGACGGGTGTATCGTAACGACTTGATTCGACTCCAATACCGCCGGACCCTTGGTACGTGTAAAATACGACGATCCTACCCCCTCCCTCGACTGACCAAAAGCAGAAATGGCGTTACGTGCACGAAATGGATCACGTCATAGACTTAGGCCTTAGCCTGGCTCCAGACTCCGGATTACGAAGGAATTATCGATCAATACTACCTAACGCTGAAGCAGAGCCAGTCTGCTAGAAACGCCTCCTCAGAAACATACCCGTGACACCCGCCCATTAAGATCCGCGATCGCGATGGTTACGAAAATCAAAACAAACCCAGAAACACGCAGATGAATTATTCAATCCAAACTGAACCAAAGATTACACAAAGCTTGACTCTATGTTGTAACACCGCTCGGCCAGCACTCCTGAATCAGTCACGCCCGGCCGAAAGCCCCGGCTATATGTCCAGGTTCGCTTCTGCACGGCGAAGTCCGCGTGGCGAAACATGGCGCTAGAAACCTTCTAGAAGGATTCTGGAAGCCACTTAGAAGCCGCGCTAGCGAGGCGCGACTCATCCTGCGTCGTGTTTCACGCCGCGTCCATGGTTCAGCTCGCTTCATGTGCACGGAAAGGAGAACGCCCCTTTTGATTGCTGATTGTTCGTGCTCCGGCGAGCCCGTTTCAGAGGCGAGAGGGCTATGGCCTTTCGTAGGGCGGCTGACACCGTGGGTGTTTGTTCGGTCAAGGTCGGTGTGGCTTGCATCGGGACTGTGGTTGATGATTGATTGTTGACAACTACCTAGAATTGCCGGTTGGAGAAATTATGGGACAATAGGATTGGAGGAAATAACTAGGCACTAAGAGAGAAATTCAGAAATAGCAAATGAGACATTGTTTGGCACATGATATCATTCGTCATGACACGACAACTACGTTTCATATTGTTCTCGGATAATTTAGAGGTCTTTTCGTGAGTAATCTTTGGATTTCCATGCAATCAAGGTTGGCTTGGCAGGGCATCCAACCATTGCAGGACCGTATTTACATGCTATAGCCGATAGAATAGTTGATGATCAACTCTTGACTTTCAACTAGGCAGGTGAAGAATCCTGGAGAACTTGCGGAAATTGTTATGTATGTACTCATCTTGGCAAGCCAGTGGAGACTGACGCCCTTCGGAGAAAGAAAAACTGGAGACGTGATATGTGACTTCAACGGACACCGACTAAAGAATTAGACAACAGGATACAGTAGAATTCTTTCGCCTTCGGCCGGAGAAGCCACTGGCAACCCCGATGATGCAATTTTGGTCTCCGCCATGATCCATCACCACGCATCATTCAGATTATTGGACCACCGGGCGATGGCTTATGATTCCTTACCATTGTTGACTACTAAGTCTACTAGTGATTGTTTACCACGTTTTCCTGGAAAAACTAATTTGGCGACGAGCATAAATGGTGTCTCCACAGCGGCACACTCATTCGAACTTTGTTAGAGTTTATCATCATTCCACATTTCAGAAATCCACAGACGGCAGAAGGACCACAATTGGAGCGAGAGACTTTCGGACCACGTGGCAGATGATCTGCGCCCAAAACTTAGGATCATTGATGGCTCTGACGAAATACGGAGCCCAATGTGTATGCGCTGTACTACTCCATCGTCCTCCGAAATATAAGAAGTTTTTTGTTGGGACGGCTGAGTTGGCGGCACAAATTCGGCTCTGAGGAGTTGTCTAGGGACAAATCGTCTTCCTGCAAGCGAGGAGTACGGAATGTAGTATGCATATTTTAGATCGGTAGTACAGCCAAGGAGCTTGCCATCCCTGTACGCAGTGCTCGTCTAACACGGCAGTGGTTGTTCCAGCGAGTACAGTATGACTTGCAGCCACGGCAGTGGATCTCTCGGGTGTCCATGTGGGAGAAACACCAATCCTTCTAGCACGTTAATGCTCCCTCGGTTGTACTATTCTTATTTGACTATGTACTATATGTAGTATGTATCATCAGCTTGACGCATGCGTCGGCCCATTCGCTACTAGTACTCGACTTCTGCCTCGGGTCGCTGCGGGTGCTTCTCCTTACCCTGTCTCCGTACCAGGCTACAGGAAGTGATTGGGCAATGGCTCTCGAGTCGGTGTTTCGCAGCTGCCGCATATGCGGGCTGACGGCCCCAGTGGACACTCCGGCACACTAGACGTGCTCATTTTTGGTGTCTTCTTTGGGGGCCGTCGGCCGCGATCGGAGGAGCCCTACCGCAGCCTCTCCTGAATGAGTCCTGATAACGTTGAAGATGAGGGGCTGCTGCTGTGTCATCAGTAATGGAGTCACTACAGCATTCACGTCGTAGAGAGATATCGTAGCTGTAACCATCATACGGTCTTTAGCAATGTTTATACATAAAACAATTATCATGAGACAAAGCTATAACTCAACCATAATTGTGATGATCTTCGACCAAAGGCGCCTGGATTTGTCTGGAAGAAATACGTCAAGGAGGGATGCTTTGCTTGGCATCTCTGCTTCGGGGCGGGGATGCTACGGACGAGGATAAGGCAGCTGAATTTATTCAATGCCTGCTTCAAGCTTACGGTCAACGAAGCACGTGCATTTCACATCAACAGATGCCATAATGGTTACTGGTCTTTGAATTCGCTAGACCTGCCTCGCTAGTTTCTATATAACCGGAGATAAGTGGGATATGACCGACCTGAGGTGATCTTCGCGACACTCCCTCCGCGGACTGGCCTGAGCTGATGTCGGCTCATGCAGCTTGGCTCTTTCAACGCAAGGTCAGGAAGCTAGCAAGATAGCACAATAGATCTTTGGCCGTGTAGCTATGTCTGATTCACCGAATATACCTTCGGACATTGGATAAATCTCCGAGGAGAACATGCTCTTTGTCCACCATCACTCCATAGACTGGTCTTCTTCCCGTTTACAGACTATACACTAGAGGTGTGGGGGATGTGTGCCCATCATTGCGTGGCCACGGGCTGTCTGACCGGGGAGGAGAGGCAAGACGATCATCGCCATTGAACCAACCATCGACCATTATTCACTACCTCCATAGATAACAGGTATCGCAATTTGCCGAAAATGCCCGCTACAGTGACTAGGAGACTTCTTCCTGGCCACAAAAAGAACGAGAACGAAACACTAAAGTGCTCATCTGCAAGTTTACTGCAACGGCAGGAGCGGGGTGACGGGCTAACTTGCTCGTGCCGCTAAAAGCCCGCAGCGATCGAAGCCGGTGACCGCCGTTCTACCCCTGCTATGATCATGATGATGCTGATAAAGATTGTGATTTAGGTCATATAAATTTAACCTGCTATGTTCAACGTGACACGTAGCATACAATCATCTTTAACTTTCTAGTGAATGTAAGTTACCACGAGACAGGCAGAGCCAAATAGCTCTCCGGATTGCCCGTCGCCTATAAGATCCCGTTTAGCCGTTCACGTACTGGACTCCAAACATCTATGCCCTCCCGGAAGCATGCGGACTCATATGCCATCAAATCAAATCAAACTACAGTAGAGGCGACTGCTATGTATCTGGTATTGGGGTACATATTGGAGTCATTGTGATCCGGTACTCTCATCTCTAGATTGCCTGGTCGATCATTATATATCTACTTTCTAGCGCTAATTCAATTCTTGATTCGTAGCGACTACCATGACTAGGTACCATGCCTCCTGATGCCTAACGATAAGCAACGGGAGTTGAAAATACAATTTCAACACCACTTCCCCGGGTCTCCTAGTTGCGGAGTTTACGGCGACGGTCCAGTCCCGTTCCCAAGGGCTAGAACATGGCCTTTGAGCATGGGTAGGATGATGGACCAAGGATTATTCCTTCACGGACCGGCTGTTCTGGCTAGATAGGACTGTCTACGGGCAGTATCAAGCATTCTCTTGTGAGTGCTCCGAACTCAACGATATGGATGAATACCACTATCTATCTAAAGCCACCCCCGCCACCAGGCTGCTACGGTTAGCTGACGGGAGTCCGAGTGATCTGCACCTAGGCAGTACCATCTATCGGCTGGATGGATTTACAACCGTCGGGTTGAGCATGAGACATCCTAGAGGTCCGGATACGTTGAAGATTCGCCACCACAGGCTGCTTCCATTAGGGCAGAAGCTGGGTATTCTCGTCCTACGCAGGCGTGTATAAGTGTGGAGTAGTGGACCTCCTATTATTCTAGGTTCTGTGTTCTACAAATGTACCTAGCTGCCTTGTGCCCCTATCTATTTTGACCTCCGCCGCGCTCATGCTAATTGATTCGACGTAGTGGATAGTGTGATGCAACTGCCCAGACTCTATTTTTCTTCAGGAAAGCACACTAACGATTTAGGCCAACAACGATAACCTCTGGAAACAACACCCGCCACGACGTAGTACGAGAGGGGATTTAGATGCATGCTAGCTTAAACACTAATCCTGTATAGTGTACTAGCTTATGGCAAGACGGTGAAAAGGAACAAGACAGAATCTTATGACTTTGACATGGGACGGTGCCGAGTAACTCAAGGAGTAAATCAAAATCTTGCTACTACGATCCAAGCATCAGAGTTGCAGCCCAAAAAAAAATAACAATCATCTAGCGCCGAAAGTCCTTTGCACATCCCCCACCACTTAAACCAGGTCCAGATTGAAAAGTACCGCATAATTCGCATGGTATCCTAGCCCTCGCGGTCCTGCATGCAGCGTAAATATGCTCAGACAGCTGCATCTGCTACTGGCTACCTACCGATCCACCCGACTACCTAGAGGATGATTTGACTCCTCCGTCCTGAATAATGATACCTAGCTCTGTAATTTATGCAGCTCAGCTCCTTCATTGCTGCAATGGAAGACCTACCCCTTATGCATCAGCTCAACCTCCCCGCTTACCGTTTCCGGGTAATGATGGGAGAAGAGACCTGCGAGCCTGCGACATGTCACTTTGGACACATGGCCTAGGCAGCACGCATGCATATCGCGTGCACACCAACCAATCCACAGGCCAGGGTGTGCTGTGGCAAAGGGATGAAGAACATGTGTATGACTATGTATGTACAGTGTAAGGGTTTTAGGCAGCTGTCGGTAAGTGTTTGGGTTTCTGTATTTGCTTTTGCTGAGGACGCTGCATGGAAGACCCTGGCGGTTTTGGAAAGTAGACTGCCTGTCTGGCTGAATATCACTTCCGGTGAGAAGGGGTAAGTATGGGGATGCTGGGGATCGTTGGACGCATAGGATTTTAGTGATGCCTTGGATATTTAGCTTATTTTAGAACGTCCATCGATCTTGTCTTGGGGCTGCGCTGGGCACGGCTTCTAGAAATCGTCGCATAATTGCTTCGTTCCATGCCTTGCTGTGGGCCTGTGGCCCCTTGCCCGGCAGCCACTGCGAGTAACAAATGGAAATGATGCCCATGGCCCATGACCATCACGGATCTGCACCTTTGCAGCATGAATGATGATTTCCTCCTCATTTATCGATAGACACGGGGAAACTGCACATCCCGTGGAGCAACGGCAAGATGCATTAAAGCTGGAAGTCACCACTCGATCGTCTCGTAGCGCTCGAGTTCGACCCTCGCACCAGGCAATCTTGGGAACTCGCTCACGCCCCAGGAAATGACCGCCCATTACGCCTAAGACGGATCGGACCTACCTAGGTATGTCCAGCATTTCGTGTTCAGAGCTTACGCGAAGGCGGGGAAGATGGGGTATGAGTGGCGGCCACGCTTTTGTGATATGTCATAATCTTAGGTCGAGATCTGATCGGAATGAAAATGAGGCTAAAACTTGGTACGATCCATGTAAAGCTCACGTTCAGGCCTTTTGGGCCTCAAATCGATTGAATTGCCACCAGGCTAGCAATATTAGGTAGTTTCCAAGAAAAACTATACCTATTGTTCTCATCAGTATCGATCTAATTATACAAAAAACCAATTCGAAATTTATTAAAACCTTGACCTGCCAGGGGCGCCTCTCAAGCAGCAGGATAGTCCCGTGCGATCATCAGTGCACTGGCTTCTGCTTTTGGTCTTTGACCACTAGACCACCACGGGAAGTGAATGAGAACCCCCTTCATGATAGATTTTGCGATTACTCTTCCTCATATCTTTCCAGTCCGACCAGAGCCGGTTAAAAGAAACTAACCCCTTCCTTAAAATGCAACCATAACACCATACAATAACAACACAACGATTCTCACTCCCTCCACCACTGTCCCAAAGAGCTTCCTGTGCCGGCCATTTCAACAACCTCCTCGAAGCTAATCTCAACCCGGAACATCTGCCCATCTGCAGTACCATTGCCACTGCCCACGGGCGTAACAAGGCCCCAAGTGACCAACTTCTCCCAGGACTCCCGCGCAACGTCTCGGCCCCAGACACGGCCAGGCGTGGCCGCGGCACCGGAGATCGAGGCAGATGTCTTGGCAGATGTGAGCAGACGTACGTACTCTGCGTACGCCGCGGGGAATGAGAGGGCCAATGGAGCGATGCTCTGGGCTTGGACACTGTCGTTGGCTGGGTCGAAGAGGGCAGCAAGGCGGGTGGCTGCGAGAAGGAGGGAGAGGGGGAGAGATGATGGGCTGAAGGAGGCGGTGATTGAGGTTGAGAATGGAAGCGGCGCTGGATCTGGACAGGCGAGGGATTGGGTGGTGAAGCTCTTGGGAGTTGGGATCTGGAAGGTGGGCTTGTCGGCGGCTTGGGTACTGAGGTGGAGCTCGCTGATGGGGAGGAGTGCGCTCGTGAGGAATTCCTTCACGGACTTGGTCTGGTGGTAGATCTTCTTGAGATGGAATTGGAAGTCCTTGTCGTTGTAAAGATTCTGGATAGAATTGACTCAATCAGCCTGTGTTTGATAACGAACGATACCATTCGTGCTCACCTGCAAGTATTCCTTCCATCCCGCCAGAAGCTTTTTCCAACCAGGGGTCTTTGTGAGATTCTGCTCCGATCCAAGCCCGGCAGCAAGCTGCTCGACTTCATTCTCATCGAGGTCCAGACTAGCCATGCAGATTTCTGAGAATGTCTCAAACGTTTTCGGAAGTGGAATGTAGACATATCGATGACTGAAACGACTCTTGACACGTTTCTCCAGCATCTCAGTCACGTCAACCTTGGTAGTAAGTCCAATGACCGCAATAGGTGCCTTGCGGGCCTGAGCAATATCGAATAGATTATAGAGCAGAGTTTGTCGAGGGTGTGTCACAAACAGATCAAACTCATCCAGAAGAATCACGACAGATTTGGCGGCTGTCACGTTCTTCCCAGTCCCGGCGCCGAACAGCTCTTCCGGATGAGACAACAAGGCCAGCAGGGTAGCCATCGTGTCGGCATACGAGCTGACCTTTGCTGCGTCATCTTCAGTGTGAGTCTCACGGCCAAGCTGGCGCCACATCTCTCGGAGAGCAAGTCGGTCATCCGTATGGAGGAAACCGTTCAGTCGGACAACGTGGAAATCGTTACCGTGGTCCTTTGCGAGAGACGAGATGATCGTTTCCACAACTGCCGTCTTGCCCGAACCGCGTGACCCGAGGAGAAGCATCGAGTTACCTTCGCCAACAGTGACGGTCTGCTCGATCAAGTGGTGCACCTTTGTATACTCACTGTCAAGTCCTTTGAGCGGAATTTGCCGTTTTGCGGATAACTTCTCAAGGAGTGTAGTCGTTAAGACACGGACTTCATCTTGCAGCCCAGATTGGCACAATGCTTGAAGCTTCTCCGCATACTCTGGGAGAGGCTCAACCGTCTCCACAGCCTCTGGTGATTCGTCCTTGTTCTCAAGGCCCTGCTGCAACTGCATCGTAACTAGATCGTCGAGACCATCGTTATATCCTTCCAACGTCGGCGAGAGCTCTCTCTCAGCCTCTCCAGCAATGTCCCCATTGGCGCCATTTGACCTGGGCTTAGCCGTGCTCCTTCGAGACCTTGTCCTGGCGATTGACCCTGTCGGCTTTGGGGACTGAGCATCCGCATCCATATCAACGTCCTCGACAGACTCTTGTCTCGGCTTGCGCGCACTTCTCGTCCCTCGAGCACTCCGAGGTGTCGCAGCGGTCCTCCGCGTCGAGGTAGGTGTCACGGCATCTTCTAGTCTCTGGGGCGCCTTGCGCTGCCGTCCACTTGTCCGTGTGCTCTTCGGAGTTTCAACGGCCTCCTCTTCCACGCCGTCCGGTACATTGCTCTTTTTACCACGAGTGGATTGGCGGCGCGAGGCCTGTCGCCGGGGACCACGGTAGTCCTGATCTTCGTCGGAGTCTGCCTCGGGCTCAGGGGAGGACGGAACCGAGTAGACATCGCCATCACTCTCCATCGTGACATCTCCATCATCGTCCTGTTCAGGCTTTTCGGAGACCCTCCTCCGCTTCGTGGCGCGGGGGTCTTTCATGGCTGGGCGTTGGCTGGTAGTACAAGGGATTATTGGAGGATATAGCGAGAGGAAGGGGATCGGCGGAGGAGCAGGATCGATTTCGAGCAATACTTCGTATTTGCGACCGGTGTTCCGTTCAGTAACGTGTGACGGTTTCTTTAATTAGTGGTGTGTACTGGCGAGCATGTCGGGCTAGGGAGGGCTTTTTATGAAGCACTCTGCGCTGTTTTGGGGCGAGAGAATGCGAATTGGCAGTGGTGGTGAGCTGGAAAACACAGTGACTTCTCCTGCTATACACCGAAGATCTGCAATGCCAAGTGGTAGCTTCAATCGCAAACCTGAGACGACTGTTGATGGCTTGGCAACAAATCGAGCATCCTCGGGCGAGCTTCACGCCTCAGGCCGCCACGCGTGACGCGAAGTCAGGTGAACAAGGAAGCACCAACCATCACCCTTGTTGCAGTTGCCCATGTATGGCATGTAGAGGTAGAGTATTTGAACCTTTGAAGCGATTTTGATTATTGATCCTCGTATTCATGAGTCAGAAGATCAAGTCGCTTTTTAGACCATTTAATCGCAAGGTGGGTGGCATACTCGGCACTGAATATGGCCGCCGAAGGATACCAGCATGTAATTCAGATAAAGAAGTCTCTACTGGTAGTCTTTTCCATGGTAAAGACATTTCGTCTTCGGATCGGCATATCAACTTGGACTCCGGGACTAGATGCTCATCGGATTAGTTAGACCAGAGCCCAGTAACCCGCATAGAAAGACAACCACGTCGGAGCCCGTATCGGCTCAGATCAGCCGAGGTTCAACTGCCTGTGGGGAAGAGCTACAAGTACAAGCAGAAAGCCACGACTTCTCCGGACAATGTGTTTGTGACACCTCCTTTGTGTAACTCAATTTTTCTTCCCAAAGCCACCTTTTTTATACACAGCATGTCCGACGAAGGGATCAGGGCGCCAGCGCGGAAGCTGGACGAGTTCGAGGAGCTTGTCTACGAGTATACAAGCCGCATGGGCTTGGGCAACGAAGAGGTCCGTTAAAACCAGCGCCTGGCCCCGAGTACTCGCTCATTTTCCTTCACATCTTTTTGTACTTGACCAGAACCTCCGCAAGAATGTGTGAACTAACAGCATCCAGCACTGGGATGTCAACGCCCGCGACTGCAACCTCCGCTTCGAGTCCGCAACCCGCGGCCCCCCGGCCAAGGTCTCCTTCCTCCTCACAGTCACCCCAGCGCTGAGCAACTATCTGGGCAACCTGCACGGCGGGTGTGCTGCGACGCTCATCGACGTTCTATCAACCACCATCCTGTTGGGCGTTTCCGAGCCCGGCAAATTCTCGCTCGGCGGCGTGAGTCGCAATCTCAAAGTGACGTATTTGCGCCCTGTGCCGACGGGGGTAGAGGCGCGGATAGTATGTGAAGTCATCCATGTCGGCAAGCGGCTAGCGCTGCTAAGGGCGGAGATTCAAAAGGTGGATACGGGGGATGTGTGTGTGGTTGGAGAACACGAGAAGGCGAATACCGATCCTGAAGTGAACCAGAGAATCTAGAAATGTGGCGGAGTTCAGAGAGGTATAGATCCCGGAATTTTGTAGACGGCATGGGTAGGGAGATACTGCGTTGTGAGCGCGAGCCTGTATATAGAAATTACGTTCTATTACTGACGTTCTACGGACCTACGGTGGTCCCACCTCGTTTCCATATACAACCTATGTATTCTCCAGGACGGTTTGAATGATAAGAGACAGGTATATATTGCGCTTGCTACAGCGTCTCGGTGCGGTCAGAAAAAAAGAGAGCTTTTGTTGCCAGGGAGCGGGAAGAGAAAAACAAAAAGAGGATCAAAATGTCCAAGAGAAATATAGTCAATCCAAGGATCTTAGAAATGATACATAGATCATCCCATAGCATCTACACAGTTTTCTCTACTCTTGAGCAAGCTGCTGGCCCTCCCGCAGTCCTTCAACCTTGAGTTCTTCACCGGCGGCGCGCTGGTACAGATCCCGAATATCGTCTTGAGGATGATGTTAGCAAATGATACCTTCCTTCATCAGGGAGCCAGATGACATACAAGTGGTAGTCTCAAAGTGGGATGTGGAGTCGTAGCTCTTCGAGATGAAAACATTGTCCTTCGTGCCACTCTCCAGAGGCTCGTAGATCGGAATGGGAGGACCCATAAACTTCTCCTCGATCGCACCCAGGCGCTCGAAGCCAGGCTCGAGTTCGATGTGGTGGTTGGCATCGTTCTCGGCAATGGTCGAAACGATGGCGATGTAGTAGCCCTTGGGGCAGACATTGTGTGCGGAGGAGACCATTGCAATGTAGATATCTGAGAATCAAATCAGCTAGAATCCGGTGAATATCTTGTCATCAATCGGTGACATACCGTGCTTGCGTCCAATCTGAGACTGGGGGATGATCAGCTGCAGCGAATCGCTGCCGTCGGTCTTGTCGATGGGGTGCTTCAGGATACAGATAGCCTTGAGCAGATAGCCCGAGACCTTGACCTTGTTGGGGAAGTAGGAAGGATCGGCAATGATCTTCTTGGTCTTGGTCTCGAACTTCATGGCCGCAGCCTGGTCATCACGATCCTTCATGGTGGCCTTGATACCGGAGACCTTGCCATTCTCGTCATACAGTACCTCGTCAACATCAGTGTTCAGCATGTAGGTACCACCGTAGATGGCGGACAGACGAGCAAAGCCCTGAGGGAGCTCTCCCAGACCATAGAGGGGGTAGATGTAAGGCGACTTGCCATAGCGGGCCATGGAGTTGACGTAGAGGCGGATGCGGTCGATGGTCTCGATGGCAGCGCCGGGTTTGTTGATGTACTCGTCCGAAGGGTAGAGAGCCATGGAGTGACCAACGAAGTCGCGGGTGTTCTCCTCAAGACCGAACTTGTCATACACCTCCTTCATGGTGCAGCTCCCAATGCTGAGACCTGCTCCAAGTTAGCGATTATTCCCCCACCCAAGCTCGCTACCAGATGTTAACGCACCCTGGTGAGTGGAGGGGTTCTCCTTGTTGAATTCTCCAACCCACTCCAGGAACTTCTTAGCCCGACGCTTCTCGAACAGACCCATCAAAGACGAACGCAGAGCTTCGCCGGCATCCGAAGGCACCTTGGCCACGGTCGCCTTGGGACCCTTGCCTTGCTGGACATAGCTGCCCGCAATCTGCTTGAACTCGAGGTATCGTGTCACATCGGTGGAGACCAAGATGTTTGTCAACTCGCCGTTGGCCATGAGGAGCTTGGGGACCAGGTCGATGTTCCAGTCGTTGACTCGTCCGTACTTCTTCCAGGGTTCCTCGCCAGCGGGGACGTTGCCGTACTTCTTGAAGAGCTGCAGAAGAGGTCAGCAGATGACAAACACAATGTGTCAAGTTAGCATACAGTCTCAATGTTGACTGAGGCTGCCTCGCTAAGGCCATTGTTAGCTGATTCGGTATGTGACGTTGATGGGAAGCTGCCTTGTTAACTTACCCTCCATAGTGGTCATTGCGATCGATATGCAGGACCTTGTTGCCCTTCACGCTGAGAACACTATAGTAGAGAAAAAGGATTAGCATTCAACAACTACTATTGCCTGTTTCTGGACCGTCGAGTGAGACTTACCCAGACAGCACACACTCGGTCAAGCCTGGTAGACGAGGAGGTCAATGATGAGCGCGGAAGAATGGCGGGGTAGCCAACAACTTACCAGTGCCGAGCACCACGACATCATACTCGGGCGCGATCTCATCCATGGTGGATATGAAAAGATGAAGGAGTGATAAAGAGGATAGTAAGGCGAGAGGAAGGGGTATGCCGGAGGCAAAAGTGAAAGCAAGAAGAAGGTTCTCCTTGGTATCTTGTCCCCGCGGATCCACGAAGCGGTAAGAAGAGGAGACTATTTGACGGGCCCGCCACTAGTGAGTTACCTCAGTGACCACCACCCACTTGGCTGGGATTTTGAAAGCTCCCTTAATCTAGAGCTTCCATAAGAGGTGCATGCTTGGCCCCTATTATTCCCCGTAAATTGGGGACATTGATTTCATGTTTGTACCCCTGAAGCGCCGAGGTTGATTACATAGTGATCGTTACTCATTCTGGTCCATACATAGGGCATTAGGTGGATATTCAAAGCACATAATAGTTGGTAATTTACACGCAGAGCTGAAAATAGAATAGAAATCAAAGGAACTAATGCTACAATATATGTCCTGCAGACCTTTCCCTAACCCGAGAGTCTTGAGCTGCCTCGGTCACAGCTTGGTCTCCTTCACAGCATTCTCCTTGAAGGGATCCTCCGCAGGAGTGACCTCGTCCAAAGCGGCATCCTCCATGGGGTCCTGATCCTGTGGGCGGTATCCCTTGGCGTATAGGCGCTGGGCTTCTTCCCAGGCGTAGTAGCGCTCACGGAGAACGTGCTTGATAGTCTTCTGAGTAACGACGATCTGAAAGAAGGGCTATTGTAAGTAGATGATTCAACAGAAAAAAATTGGCCAGGCAATACGCAGTCAACTGGTAGGATATTTGCTAATAGCCTGGGACCTAGCCACTGTTTCCTGGAAGAGTATAGATGGTGCGCTTACCGCGTCGTCGCGCTGGTTGGACTCGTGGTCACCAAATCCAGCCTTCAATCGTGATCGCTCCAAGTTTGAGGTCGCAATGCGGTTGCGCTCCTTAACGCACACCCACCACAGCTTGTGAAGGTCCTCCCAGCTCTTGTTGCGCAGCTCTTGAACTGACCATGGCCGACCTATATGGATATTAATGAGCATCGTCGAAACCATGTGGCAGAGTATGTGGTAGCATAGGTGCCCGTAAACTTACCAAAAGCAGCATCGTACTCGGTAGTACTCAATGCCTCGTGGGTGGGTGGGAAGAAGCCCCAGAGGCCGTGGTTGGGTGTCGCAGGACGCGCCTTCATTTGCTCCGGCGACACGGGCTTAGGCAATGGGTATTTCGAGGCGCTCAGATTGAATCGTGTTCCAGTCCGGTGAATTGCCGATACGCCGCGGGTTCTGTTCATATCACGTCCACGGCGAGCGGCGACGGCGGGAGTCGTAGAGAAGCTCGAGGTTTGAAGAAGGGAACGGGTCATCGAGAAATGGAGAGAAGGCGCCAAGTAGGGAGGGGGCAATTCAGCCAGGGCCATGGCCCCATTGTGGGCCAAACGAGCGACTGCTGGCCGATGCATGATGGCTGTGTCGGTACAGAGAGTTGTCCAACCGTTCACTACGTTCAGATCGCTGTTCAGCCTGCTTTTTTTCGGGGCTTCAGGTCGGGTGGTCACGTGCGAAGGCCTGGCGGCAAGTCGAAGCAGCCCGCCTCTCGAAAGTCTGGCGGCTCACTCAACCAGAGACTCGTTCCGGACTCTTCTGGCCTCGGAGACTTTGATCTTTTTCATTTCACGGAGTGACCTTTCAAGATAAACAAACCAGTTGCAGTGGTCTTGCGACACTGCGAAACTGGCCTGTGCTTCCCTCACGCATCCGCGCGCCTAATCACCCAATCGATTCCACTCCACCTCCAGGCGGAGCAGCGCCGCATCAAGTGCGTTCAAGACAGGCTTTGTGGACTGCTAATCACTCCACGCATTCTCGTGTGGTACGATACTCGACTGGCATTCGTTTCTGAATGAATCGAAGGATTTTCGAAGAGTCGTCATCGAACCTGTTACCCCAAAGACCAATTATGAATAGGCCAGGTGAGTGAATTCTTTATCACTGATCCGAAGCCCGCATCCCACTTGCCCTCACCTCAAGGGAGAGCCAACGACTCTGCCCAGTGGTCTCTCTCTGACCAGGACAACCTTGGAGGATGAGGTCGCGTGCCCCAAGATCTAAAGATTAAAGGGGGCAATGCTCCAATCGCAACTGGGGTGCATATAATTTCTCTGCTTGCGCCCATTTGCGACCGAGACATTTTTGAGAGGCCTTCCCAACATATTCCTGAGTTGGACTGAAGCATGGGTGCTTTGCTCACACACAGCCGGGAAGATCATGCTGACTTGTCGTGTTCTCTGTGTCAGGACCAGGCCCGCAGCCGCTACGAGGCATGTCAGGGTTCCCCGCGCCGCCGCAAGCACAAGCTCGAAATGCGACATTGGCAACGGCACGCTTGCCAAATGGAAAACTCGGTACGATATAGTCACAGTTTGACTCCTCTGGTGAGGACTATTTTCGAAACCGCGGGCGGAAGCTGATAACTTGGGGTGGGCGATCATCTAGGTGGCGCAGCTAATTGGAACTTCAACCTTCCTGGAACATCTACTCTTCAAAGCAACCCGCAACGCGCTATGGGCACAATGGGAAGTTTCGCACAGAGCCTTGGTGGTTCCCAACCAGCGACGGCACTAGACCTATCGTAAGTTGATGCCCCGGACCTGCTACTGCCTTTTTCCCGTCCAAGCTGTCACAAAGGTTCCAAGGGCTAACAGTTGTGGCACTTGCTAGCGAGTTTCCGTCTCTCTCAGGTGCATCGCAGCAATCACAATCCCAGAACCCTGTGTGGGCTAATGCGAGCCAACGAGCTGCGCAACACACTCCTGTTCAAAGACAACAGCTCCCTCCGGCGTCGCAACCCCCTTCACGAGGCTCCCAGACCCAACAGCTTCCTGTACAGCAACCTTCTCAGCCTTCGCACGATGATATGTTCCCCTCCGGTGCCCAATTCGCGAATCGGTTGGACGATTTCAGGAACGGAGGACAAGGGATTAGCAGTCAGCTCGGGGCTGGGAGTCAACCCCAAACAGGCAACATTGACGAGTTCCCACCTCTGGGACGCAATGTTGGCAACGTTGGCAATGTTGCCGCGGAGCTGGCCCAAGAACGTCGGACTTCCTTGATGCAAGGTGCGGGCTTCGGCGCCTACAATTCCGGTATGCTCATGGCTCGCCCTGATGGTGCGGAGTAGAGATTAAATACGATGCGGATGGCTCACAATTATTGTTTAGGTATTGGGACATCACGGTCGCCTGTCAATCAAGGGCCTAATGGGGCGTTGGGGCAGGAGAAAGAAGTAAGTAGTCCGGCGATCGGCGTTGAGGCCCCGCACTGACCGACACTAACAACTCAGGACCTAAACAACACCCTGATGTCCGGTCAGCGCAACTTCAGCGATCCGCAACAACAATTGCAACAGCGGCAACAGCAGGCAAATGAGAGCCAGGAAGCTGCCGCCGCTGGTCAAAGTGCGGAGCAGCCGCCTCTTGCCCAGATGAGTGAACTGGACCGGTTCGGGCTCAGCGGTCTCCTCCGCATGATCCATAGCGAGAGCCCCGACGTGGCCAGTCTTGCTGTCGGACAGGATCTCATGACACTTGGCTTGGACTTGAATCAGCCCGAGTATGCGCTCTTCCATACTGCCTCACTTTGAAGAGAGATTCACGCTAATCATCCTATTTGCTTCAGGCCTCTCCACCCTTCGTTCGCCTCGCCCTTCGTGTCCTCCATGTCCGCCGTTCCATTAGAGCAGGATTTCTCTCTGCCATCATGCTACAACGTCGCCAATATCCAGCCTCTTTCGTCGCGAATCCCCGGATTCAGTGATGAGACCCTCTTCTACATCTTCTACAGCATGCCACGGGATATCATGCAGGAGCTGGTCGCCGAAGAGTTGATGGGTCGCAAATGGCGGTATCACAAGCTCGAGCGATGCTGGTTGACCCGCGACGAGACATATCCTGGCCCTGTTGACGTGGAACGTGGCGTGAGTGAGCGCGGAGTCTATCTGTTGTGGGACCACACTAGCTGGAAGAAGATTCGGGTAAGTTCCAGGCCAAAAGATATAGTGTTTATTCTTGGCTCATTCGCCGTACTGATCCATCAATGAATCTTTTAGCGCGAGTTTATCCTCCGATATGAAGACTTGGACAACCGGCTGGACGCCAACCGCAACATGAGCCGCACCGCAGTTGGCCAAACACATGCTTCATGAGTTGAACATGGCAGGGGGTGGACTCGGTGTGGAGCGACGGTAATTCAATTGATCAGCAACGGCGTTTGGAAATTCGGTTTTCTTTAACGTTGCTCAATGGGAGGCCGATAAGTACAGTGTGGTTCGGGGAGTGGGCGTGTTGAACTTCTTGGGGAAATCTACATGGCTATTTTGGGGAACCGAGATACATCCTGGAAATCAAATGCTCTGGATGATCTTGCCAGCATTACTTTACTCATCTCATCTGACTTCGGCGCAGACCGTCACACTTTGGTCGCACCTTGACAGTAATTGTGTAGATCAAGCAAGTAGAGCAATGACAACCAGTCACATTATCAAATCAAACCTCACAGGCTAAGTGTGCCTTCGCGGTTGCGACACTCTCATCCGATTTGCGAGCCGTGGAGAGAATTGCAGTCCACTCCATGGGGATATCTCCCTCTTTTCCATAAGTGGTCTCCAAGTACTTCTCCAATGCCGGGCGGACCTTTTCGGTGTCTTCCTGGCGCTGTTTTTCTGTCCAGAATACCTTTGAAACCATCGAGAACATGATCATGGTCATCTCCACGAAGTTTGGAACCTTGATTGACATGGCCTTGGTGACGGAGCGCACATTGATATCTTCGAAGCCGCGCTCCTTCAATTGGAATTCGATCCAAGACACGGAGTGCCATTCACCAGTACCCAAGGCCTCAAGGAATTCCTGGGCCGTGGGGAAAGGCAAGTCTCCTGGAATTGTCTGGATGGCTTTCTGAGTGACGGAGATCCAGCCCGCTATCATCACGTTAATGTCTGGGTCATCATCCGGACTTGGATTACTTACGCTCGATCCAGGTTGTGAAAGCAATGGTACCCCCTGGCTGCAGGATCCGAGTGGCATCTAGAGAAGGCGTGGTCAATGACTACTGGAACACTTCCCTCTCAGATCCTAATACGCTCATGTGTTTCACTAACCGTCAAGGGCAGGCAAAGACTTCGGAAGGGCCATAAACACTAATGACGCGCGATCTCAAGTTAGTCTTGTGATGGAGACAACCAAACCTAGGTAGAGACCAAGCAATGCTCACCAAAAGAAGCAATGACATGCGTAAAGTGTGAGCTAGGAAGACCAGAGTCCTGTGCATCCACCGTTTTCACTTCGACGTTCTGCCATTTCTCCACACCAATACGATGCTTGACATAGTCCAGCATGCCCTGCGAAATATCTCCACAAGTCAGCTTCAACTTGCTCTTGGCCTGCTCATCCAGCTCTTCTTGCAAGATACTGGAGACAACACCAGTGCCACAGGCATTATCAAGGACCACAAGAGGCTTGTCAGGGTTGGCCTTGGAGTTTGCAATCAAGCCACTTTGGTCGACCAGGAGTTTGGCAAATTGACCGGTGATGTGTTCGCCGGTTTTGTATTGGTTGACAAACTTGTCTTCCTTGAAGAAGGCTTCCCAATCTCGTGCGTGAGATGTCATGGTGGACTCCGAGGCCATATTGGGTGTAAATGGGGGGCGAACACAGTGACGTGGACCCGGTGCGCACTGTTGAGAGGTTGATATATGTCTTGAAAGAGCACAAAGGACGGAGGATCTATTCAGTGGATGGAAAAAGGATCTGTACATGAGATGTTGGGCGAGAGAGAACGAGATCAGAGCTTGATGAGGAGCAGGTATTTATATCTTTCTATCATGGACCTAATAGTGCCCCAAGAACTAGGTAATCATTCGTTCCGCTTCTATGAAGTGAGGATGGACATACGAATACATCAGGTGCTGCAGTGGAAAAGTGTCCGACAATGTCTCCGAGACCATAAACCAAACATTTTCCAGGTGGCCTAATGCTTTACAAGCAGCCAGTCAGATGCTCTTAGTATGCTGTACCGGGCAGGAAGCTGACAATCCGTGGAGAGCTATGTCAGATTCAATGCTGCGGGGGGTCAGTCTTGTTGCGAGTTGGCTTCCAAGAGAGTCTATGGGTGTGGTTTGGCTGTAGAGCATCGTTTGCGGTTGGCTCCCCGTAGGCGGCATAGGCCAAGACGATGACCTAGACATCCCGTCCAATTTAGCTGACTGCAACGACTCTGCACTCAGATGAACTAACGGAGACTTTCAAAGCAAAAATGGCCGAGTACCTATAGATGCACGTGACCTAAGCTGATTACATCATCTACTTGACGCCAGCCCCGAACGGGCAATCCGTAAACACCTGATTTGCGGCAAAACAACTCGCGCCCCTCTTCTCCTCCCCGACATTCGATGACCTCCGCCAGCGAGCCGACTCGCAATCACCACCATGCGGATCACCGAAATAGTTATAGACGTGAGTTGCGGAGATGAATTGACCTTATTGACCTACTTTACTGACAGCAACCCCCCAGGGTTTCAAATCGTACGCCGTGCGAACGGTGATCTCGGGATGGTGCGCCCGCCCAGCTCCTCTGCCCACAGCATCGTCGCAAAGGGCATTTCAACCGGGCAACGCTGACAGGCTAACTCAGGGACGAATCGTTCAACTCGATCACCGGCCTCAACGGTTCCGGTAAATCCAACATTCTCGATGCCATTTGCTTTGTTCTCGGCATCACGAACATGAGCACGGTCCGCGCGCAGAACCTCCAGGACCTTATCTACAAGCGCGGCCAAGCTGGTGTCACCAAGGCCAGCGTTACTATTGTCTTTGACAACCGCGATACATCCAAGTCACCGATCGGATTCGAAGAGTATGCCAACATCTCCGTTACGCGTCAGATCGTGCTGGGCGGTACCAGCAAATACCTGATCAATGGCCACCGAGCACAGCAGCAGACAGTACAGAACCTCTTCCAGAGTGTCCAGCTGAACATCAACAACCCCAACTTCCTCATTATGCAGGGTCGCATTACAAAAGTCCTGAACATGAAGGCGGTCGAGATTTTGTCGATGATCGAGGAAGCTGCAGGAACACGAATGTTCGAGGATCGGAGGGAGAAGGCGATCAAGACAATGGCAAAGAAGGAGTTGAAGCTCCGCGAGATCGAAGAGCTCTTGAAGGAGGAGATTGAGCCCAAGCTCGAG
Source organism: Penicillium simplicissimum (assembly GCA_024706585.1). Classification (NCBI taxonomy): domain Eukaryota; kingdom Fungi; phylum Ascomycota; class Eurotiomycetes; order Eurotiales; family Aspergillaceae; genus Penicillium; species Penicillium simplicissimum. The sequence continues at coordinate 731,190 of JAMZTW010000061.1, forward strand.
AAACTCCGATCCGAGAAGCGTGCTTTCCTGGACTTCCAGCAGACGCAGAACGATCTCGAGCGCTTGACCCGACTTGTGGTTGCCCACGACTACGTGCGCGGTGGTGAGCGCTTGCGAGTGGCAGGCGAGGAGTGCGATAAGAAGAGGAGCAAGGTCCAAGCGCTGGAAGAGAATGCAGACAAGCTGCGAAATGAAATCGCCCACTTGGAAGAGGATGTGAAGCGAGTCCGGGCAGCACGCGATAAGGAGCTCCGAAAGGGCGGCAAGTTCCAAGCTCTCGAGGATGAGGTCAAGAATCATTCCCACGAACTGGTTCGCTTGACAACTGTCTTTGATTTGAAGAACGCGAGCATGGCAGAGGAGAAGGAGAAGAAGAAAGCCATCCAAAAGTCAGTCAGCGACCTCGAAAAGGCCTTGAAAGAGAAGAAGAAAGTCTACGACAAGCTCCAGGCTCAGTATGATGCCGCTAAGGCAGAGCTTGATGCACAAAATGTGGAGGTGGAGCAGAAGGAAGAACTGCTCCAGACACTTCAGACTGGTGTTGCGTCAAAAGAAGGCCAAGAAAGCGGCTACCAAGGCCAATTACAAGACGCACGGAATCGAGCCAGCAACGCCGCCACGGTGCAAGAACAAGCGAAACTCAAGATTAGCAACTTCGAGAAGCGAATCAAGGAGGAGGAACCGCGCGCCAAGAAAGCAAAAGAGCAAAATTCCGGTCTACTCAAGGATCTGGAGGGGTTGAAATTACAAGCCAAGAAGCTAGAGTCTGAGCTCACTCGACTCGGCTTTGAGCCCGGTAAAGAAGAGCAAATCTACCAAGAGCAGTCCAGCCTCCAGAGAGACATTCGCGAACTCCGTCAGCGAGCCGATGGATTGAGGAGGAAGGCTGCGAACATCGATTTCAACTACCAGGACCCTCATCCGAAGTTTGATCGGTCCAAAGTTAAGGGTCTGGTCGCACAGTTGTTTACTTTGAACAAGGATCAAGTCGCGGCTGCTACTGCTTTGGAGATTTGCGCCGGTGGCCGCCTCTACAACGTGGTCGTTGATACTGCCGAGACCGGCACCCAGCTGCTCCAGAACGGTAAATTGCGCAAGCGTGTTACCATCATTCCTTTGAACAAGATCTCTGCCTTCAAGGCGTCCGCGGAGAAGATTGGAGCTGCCCAGAACCTCGCACCCGGGAAGGTGGATCTCGCCCTGTCTCTGATCGGTTATGACGAGGAGGTGATTGCCGCGATGAATTATGTCTTTGGCAACACTCTCATCTGTCAAGACGCAGACACTGCCAAGAAGGTGACTTTTGATCCTTCCGTTCGGATGAAGAGCGTAACACTGGATGGTGATGTCTACGACCCCTCAGGAACACTCTCCGGAGGTAGCGCACCCAACTCCAGTGGAGTCTTGGTCACATTGCAAAAGCTCAACGAAATTACCAAGGAGCTGCGGAGCAAGGAGCGCCAACTTGCAGCCCTTGAGGACAACATGAACAAAGAGAAGAAGAAGCTGGATGCTGTTCGGTCCATCAAGCAGGAGTTGGATCTCAAGACCCACGAGATCAAGCTCACCGAGGAGCAAATTAACAGTAACTCCTCTTCATCGGTACGTACCCGCCAAGAGATTGAAGTCCATGCTTTTACTGACTCGGTATTTCATCCAGATCATCCAAGCAGTAGAGGAGATGAAGGCGAATATTGAGCAGTTGAAGAAGGATATCACCGATGCCAAAGCTCGCCATGCCGAGGCAAACAAAGATATCAAGCGCATCGAGAAGGATATGAGTGAGTTCAGCAACAACAAGGACAACAAGTTGGCTGAGCTCCAAAATTCACTCAACTCTCTCAAGAAGAGCCTCACGAAGAACTCTGCGTCGGTGAAGGAGCTTCAGAAAGAACTGCAATCATCTCGTCTCGATTCCGAGCAAGTTGGCAGTGACCTCTCTGCAGCCGAGGAGCAGCTGTCTGAATCAGAAAACACGCTTCAAGCTCAAGTGGAGGAGATTGAGTCTTTGAAGCGTGAACAGGCACGATTCAAGGTAGCTTTTTCACTTCCCCTCTCGTGTGAATTACACTGACTCTAATAGGATGCCCACGACATCGCCCAAGCCCAGCTCGAAGACGAGAGGGCGAAGTTGACTGGATTCGACGAGGAATTGCGGGAGCTTGATGAGGCCATTCAATCCAAGTCATCACAAATCACCGAGGAGGGCTTGGAGATGCAGAAGCTCGGCCATCAGCTCGAGAAACTTCAAAAGGACCAGCATTCGGCTGCCCAGGCTGTGTCTCACATGGAGCAAGAGCATGAGTGGATTGCAGATGAGAAGGAGCAATTCGGTCGCCCTAACACGCCGTACCACTTCCAGAACCAGAAAATCGCCGAGTGCAAGTCCACGCTGCGCAACCTGACGGAGCGGTCTCAAGGCATGAAGAAGAAGATCAACCCGAAGGTCATGAACATGATCGATAGTGTCGAGAAGAAAGAAGCCGCCCTCAAGAACATGATGAGAACGGTCATCCGCGACAAGAGTAAGATCGAGGAGACCATCCTTAATCTCAATGAGTACAAGAAAGAGGCTCTCCACAAGACCTGGGTGAAGGTCAATGGAGACTTTGGTCAGATCTTCAACGAGCTTCTGCCGGGTAGTTTCGCCAAGCTGGATCCTCCGGAAGGCAAGGACATCACGGACGGCCTGGAGGTGAAAGTATCCCTTGGCAAGGTTTGGAAGCAGAGTCTGACCGAGCTAAGTGGTGGACAACGGTATGCTCCTACCTCCTTCCATGGTTGCCCTATATTTGCTAACCCTTTTATGCATCAAAGGTCGCTGATCGCTTTGTCCCTCATTATGGCTCTTCTGCAATTCAAGCCTGCTCCGATGTACATTCTCGACGAGGTCGATGCCGCGCTGGATTTGTCCCACACCCAGAATATTGGACGCCTGATCAAGACTCGTTTCAAGGGCTCTCAGTTCATTGTGGTCTCGCTGAAGGACGGCATGTTCCAGAACGCCAACCGGATCTTCCGTACGCGTTTCAGCGAGGGTACGAGTATTGTCCAGGCCCTGACACCTGCCGATATGAAATGAGTTCCCTGATCTCTGCTTGCTCGCAACGTGTTTCGTGGTCTCTGTTGCGTATTTGATTCATGGGGATAATTTGGTGCGAAGCATTGCTTTTGGCAGCCCATTGGTGTGTGGCAGCTGGTGTTTTGGGGTTTGATTCAGACCAGGTTTTAGTCTTTGGATGGGAATGGATCTGTTTGTTTGGCTTATGACGGGTGCATGTGATGGCTATTGATTCTGCGAAGCACCGAGAGCCTTTTTTTTTTAGAGGGAAGAGCTGTTAGGCATTCATGTAAATTGCAATGTCACTGGTTCTTCTTCCACGCCTGTCTGTATTTTATCCCCTTTGTTCATGCCATGGCTGAGATACCTATGTCAATTTTTCTTTCTAGTTCGGGGGTGTAGTTCAGAGTCAGGCGGTAACAACTCCAGCCATATTGATTTGTTTGTATAGCGGACACCCGTCTGTCAATCAGAGCCGAGCTTTATTGAACAAGGTGGTCAATGAACCAGAAACCATGTTGATATCGACCCTCTTTCACATCTAAAGTCTCCCATTGCTCTTGCGTTGTCCCCCCCCCCCCGTCTTGCCTCAGGCTCAAGTCTCAGCTATCGGCACGTGCAGGGCTGTCCTCGACCCGAAACTCCGTCACTCCGTCCGCCGCCGCCACCGACCAACTTGCGCTTGCACCGCCAACATTCACTCGTCTGCTGACGCGCTTCGAAAGCCCACCCCCACGATACAGTCGCAAATCGCATCGCAAATTCTATGTACGCGCTTGCCTGATAATCCCACACGACCTCCTACCCGTCTCGGAATCTATCCGCTCTTGCGACCCGGACCTTGGCTCCCGCTACCCACTTGACTCACATACCGACTCCCCCCAAACTATAAAGCGCGTTTCGCGGCCCAGGCATAATGCAGGAAGACGAGCCGTCATTGAACATCTCGTCGCTTCTGACGCTAGCGGTGGTTTCTTTCTTTGTGCTGCGATGGTTCTTCAACCGCGATGAGGGTTCCTCGGCTGGCGGCAGGCCCCGCGGACGAGGGAATGTCGTCGACCCGGCGCAGGTCGAGCAGGTCTCTCAGATGTTCCCACAACTGAGCACTCGTGATATTATGTGGGATTTGCAGCGCAATGGGGGAAGTGTTGCGGCGACGACGGAGAGGATTTTGACTGGCCGCGGACTGGAGACGGTATGTTCTGTTCTGTTCTTCTCTCCTTGTTGGGATGTCCCCGACACTGTGATAAGAGGATTTGATTCCCTTATCTCTCGGGAATCCCGTTTCGATGATTATATGATCACTATCATGCATATGCTGACTGCTATCCTCCAGCCGCCCCCGTCATTCCAACCCCAGATCGTACTTCCCTCGGCGAATGCTCAACCCACCCAGGCCACAAGAGCGGCGTCGGCATCAAAGGGAGGTGCTCAAGATTTGATCTCCCGGTATAATCTAAGTGGAAGAATTGCTGCCGAAAGCACCGCAGAATCGACCCCTGCCCCTGCAACAAGCGCATGGTCTCAGAATAAAGAGGAGCGGCAACGACTGCTGCAGAAGCGTCGAGATGAGATGATTCTGGCCGCGCGGAGGAAGATGGAGCAAAAGGATCAAGCCAAATCGCAATGATTTGGCTGATATTCTCACTTCAAATAATGGCGACGTCCGGCTTACAGTCTTTATCCACGATCAGCTGTGGCTCAACTGGTAGTCCAAGACGATCACTTATCAATCCCTGTTGACCTTTCTCTGCCTGCGTTGTTATCGTTACCCACTTTCGTTTTGTATTAGAGCGCCTTGACATTGCATGCTGTATGGTGTTAAGGTAAATTGGAACAGCATTGGTTACTTCGCACATCAGGTCAAATCGGGTATATGAGTCTATATACATAAATATCGTTTCTTTGAGGGGCATTAGTCCGCGTCACAGTATGCACCTAAACTCCCGTCCAAATAGCCAAACATAAATCCCATGCATTTAAAATTCCATGTAGTCTTCCTCCTCGTCCTGGGTTCCGTCATACCCACCGCTGGCTCTTTGTTCAGCCAATTGTTCCCGGCGAGCTTGTTCTTTGGACGCGCCGATTTTCCTACACAAGTTAGCAAGTTCTCTTCAAAGCTATTCGACAGTAAAAGGGTATCGGTATCACATACCGAAGGCCATCTACCACACCAGACAAAAACCCCCGCTCTTCGCCCAGTTCCATCGCGCCAACACCTGTCAGCGCAACACCGCCTCCTCCTATCGCGGCATCATCCAAGACATCCACGCCAGACCTCATCTTGGCCATGCGCACTTCACGCAGATCTTTCAGTAACCGTCGGATCTGATCCGGGTCCACTAGGTCGTCGCTCGCCGCGTCGAGCAGCATATTTCCAACCTCAACCCAATGGTATGGTAATGCAGGCGGATCTCTCGAAGAAGGCCCTGTCTGCGCGGTGTTTTGTGGGAGAAAAGGCGGTGCTGCGTAGTATCTATTGCCGTCTAATGTATACTGTGGGCGTGCGGTCGGTTCGAGACCTTGATCTCGGACGCTGGGCTGTCCTGGCAGCGGTGGTGGAGGAGAGAACGCATTCTTGTAGTCTTGGTGCTGGGATTCGACTTCGAGAATTAGACTGAGGGAGTCGGGGTGTAGCCATGTGGGAGGTATGATGTTGGCGCGGCGCTGGCGTTTAAGTAGAAGGGCCAGCCAGAGGGGGAGGGAGGCGCGTCGTGGTGGAACGAGAGGTTCAACTGGGCCCTGGATGGATAAGAAGAATGTCAATTGAGATATTTGGTCAATTGGAGATGAGAGATTAGAAGTACCCCGAGTAGTTCTAGGCCTTCCAAACGCTGGCGAGGCACAACCGTCACCGTTTCCATCTCCGCTAGAAAGGCGATCTCCGAGGCTGTGATGCCCCGCGGGAGAGGAAAGGCCATTTTTGGAGGCACACGACAGCAACTTTCGACCCAAATCAATCAGAAAACGCAAAATAGGAGGAAATTGACTTTCACCGTCATATCCTCGTGTTTCTTCTCACTGCGCTTTTGGTGGCGGAGGAAGCGCGATATGCATGAAACCGCGCCTCGACAATTTCCTAATGCGGTGTTTGGATTGTTTGCACCCGAAGCTTAGCTTCCAACCCACCTTGTCCTCATCCTTTTGAGAAGCAAGCTTTCTTATCGCAGAATTTGTTCTTTTACTTGGTCCAATCTTCAAAGCTATGAGAAGATGAGCGAGTCAAATCTCAGCCGCGCAGCGCGCTACGCCGTTCCATTCGCCCTACTTCTCATCCCCATCTGGAGGACGAAAGTCAATGCCGAAGTCCCCGAGCCATACCTCGACGAAGTGTTCCACATTCCCCAGGCTCAAGCATACTGGGCGCACAAGTGGACGCAATGGGATCCGAAACTGACCACTCCGCCAGGATTATACCTGTGGTCATATGCTCTCTGCGCGATCCTCCTCGCGCTCCGCGGCTCGCCGACTAAACTCGATACTGAAGCTCTGCGCACAACCAACGTCGCAACGACCGGTATTTTCCTTCCCTGGAGGCTCCAGACTCTTTCGGATGCTGTTCATAAAGTCCGGAATACAAGACCATTGGGTGCGTGGCTCAGCCACACGGTCTTGAATATTGGCCTGTTCCCGCCGCTGTTCTTCTTCTCTGGGCTATACTACACCGATATCCTCGCGCTGTTGGCAGTCGTTGAGGCGTATAATTGGGATTTGAAGCGGGTGTCGGGAGGCCGTTCTAACTTTTTCCCTACTTTGGGATTTCTGGTGTTTGGCTTGGCCGCATTGGTGTGCCGGCAAACGAACATCTTTTGGGTTGCTTGTTTTCTTGGTGGGCTGCAGGTTGTTCGAAAGATTCGGCAATCGTCCAAGGTCTGCAAGTCGTCTGATATTTCGGCAATTGTCAAGGGTGGACTTCAAAATGAGATTTATGACCCGCTCGTTTCTGAGGCTTGCTTCCAAGGTAAGTTGAGGTCTTATGGACGGGTTGCTTGCATTGGGCTAAAGTAGCTTCCAGATTACCTTAAGACTGGTATTTCTCTTGCAGCTGCAAGCCTGAAGAATCCCTTCTCAATTGTGGCATCGGTCATTCCTCATCTCATTATACTTGGTGCATTCGGGGCATTTGTACTGTGGAATAATGGTGTCGTCCTTGGTAAGTCGTTCGGGATTTTGTCGAGGTATGGGTCTATAAGCTAATCATGTATGACACAGGCCACAAAGAATTCCATACCGCTGGTATCCATTTGGCCCAGATGCTCTACATCTGGCCGTATTTCTTTTTCTTCTCCTGGCCGATCCTGGTCATTCCCGTGATGAACATCCTACTTCCCAAGAATTTCCTGCCCAAGTACCTGAACTATGGCTTCCCCGAAAAGCAGAGAAAACTGCCCAGTTTTCCCGCAGTTTTGATTGTTGTGCCAATCATGCTTGCTATTGTTCATTTCAACACCGTCGTGCATCCTTTCACCTTGGCTGACAATCGACACTATGTCTTTTATGTCTTCCGCTTACTCCTCGGTATTCACCCTGCCATCAAGTATGCCGCCGTCATGGCATACTTCCTGTGTGGCTGGGCAGTGATCTCGGCGTTTGGGTTCTCTGTCATTCCGGCTCCGCCCCGCCTCCTTCAACTTGCGCCTACTGCAAAGCAGGCATCTCCAGCGCCCAAACCTGCTACCCCAGAACAACCCAAAGGGAGCAAAATTTCTGCTAAAGCGCGCAAACCAGCAGCCAAAAAGAGCACCCAACAGCAGAATCAACCTGATCCTATAACCCCAGAAGTGCTCGCTCGCATTCAAGAGTCTCTAATCCAGCGGCAAAAGGAGCAACCCCAGATGCCCCGGGTCAGCTTCGTTCTTGTTTGGCTCGCTGCCACATCCTTGTCACTTGTCACCGCGCCTCTCGTTGAGCCGCGGTACTTTATCATCCCATGGGTGATGTGGCGCCTACATTTACCGCCATCGTCAACTCTCGCGGCGTTTAGAAAACAGAAGCCCCAGGGTGAAGAGGAGAGGGCTCGTGCTGACTTTGCTACCAATTTCCCCAAATTTTTGGAGACTTTTTGGTTCATTGTCATCAATGCGGTGACCGGGTATGTCTTCTTGTACAAGGGCTTTGAGTGGCCTCAAGAGCCCGGCAAGGTCCAGCGCTTTATGTGGTGATTTCCATCGATCGGTCACTCGCTTGCCATATTGTGGCACATGTACATTACTCCTTTGCATATATAATTCTCTTTCTCTGGAACCCGTCTGCCGCAATTATGATTCCTTGTGAATTTCTTCAACTGGCAATCTCACAGTAGTAAGCAGGTTTTTACAGATTCCGTCAGCCTAACTTGTTACTTGCTCGCCTGAATTTGAAGGTTTCCTCATGGATCTCGATTTGAAAGGGAACTGCTCCGTTAAAGAGTTGCAAAACCCCTTTTAGTTCGATAGTCCAATAGAATATGACCTTGAAAACCGGTACCTGGACTGGCATCATTGACCGGAAAAGGCGAACCAACGATTCCTGATCGATCGTAGAACGAACATAGCAACCGGGCAAGGCGCCTTGGGAGGCTGATTGGAATGGCGCCAATCCCCATCAAAGACCTATCATGGACGCCCTGAAATGCTCTATTTTGTGCCTTTGTCGATCTCGTGGTACTCCTTCCAAGCAAGGTCGTTTGATTGTCTCTGCCATTTGCATTTCAGTACCTTTCTTGACACATGACTTCGGCTGGAGTTTGAAACTGCGATTGAAGGACACCTGGATGGTTGTCGTGTAGAGAATTGAGCTAAGCCTAAACAAGAAGGAAGTGTGGTCATGGGCGGTCGCAGTGGGCAGAACAATGATCTCATACGAGAGGACAGTGACAAGTAGCTGATTTTGTGGATACTTCCCATATCTTGAATATTTACTGGCTGGTTTGGGGGAAGTTCTAGAATGTGAATGTCCTTGTCCTTGCCATGCTTCATTCTGTATGAGCGCTTTCTTGTGGCCGAGTGATCGTAATAGGTTGGAAACGGTCATAACCACAGACTCGACATCATTGTCCACAGTCCAATCTTCCTTCCTCAAGTCACACATCTGAAGCTTCATCATCACTCCAAGACTCAGGTGGATGTCTCCAGCATTAATCAAACTTTGGTATCAGAGACTTCTTACAGCTCGCCACGTTGCTAATCACCCGTTGCGAATCAAGTCCGATTTGCTGCGTCCTCTGACTTCTCTCACTTCGTCGCAGCACCGGTATACTCAGGTTGGGACTTTCGGCCCGCCTCTCATGGAGCGCCCAGCTAAAAGAGTCCGGCTGTCGCCAGACCCGGCCAGAGAAGACGAATCTATACCAAGCGGAGTCTCTACGCCTCTGGCTTCTCTGCACCGGTCGATCACACCGCCGAGTAGGGCTCGCTCTCAACCTAGCGTGGTTCCCGATCCCTCGTGTCCCGACTTGAAGAGCGACAGGGTCGAGAGCAACGAGACTCTGTTACCTGGAAAACGCAACCTCAGGATCCCTCCTCGTATCATCTCATCTCCAGTACAGCTCACACATATTCAAGACTTTCCACAACAAAATGGATACAATGTTGACACCGTTAGACTACGCGACATCCTGGGTGATCCGATGATCCGAGAGTGCTGGCAGTTTAACTACCTCTTTGATGTGGACTTCCTCATGTCCCAATTTGACGAAGATGTCCGAAACCTGGTAAAAGTCAAAGTGGTGCACGGATCTTGGGAGCGGGAGTCCGCGAACAGAGTCCGTGTCGAGGTAAGGACCATACGCCTGTCTCCGGATGAACATCAATGTCTTCGGGGTATCACGAGTTGATGTGAAATTTTGATATTGGACGCTGACTCAAAGGCTAGGAAGCATGCTCGCGATATCCAAATGTCGAGCCTATCATTGCTTACATGCCTGAGCGTTTCGGGACGCATCACTCGAAGATGATGATCCTGCTACGGCACGACGATCTGGCCCAGTAAGTTCCCCCTCTACCCTTTGGAATCTTGGAAAATGAGTCCTAATGTTGACCAGGGTCGTGATTCACACGGCAAATATGATCCACGGGGACTGGGCCAATATGACTCAAGCAGTATGGTGTTCTCCATTACTCCCATTACAAAAGCCCGGCACCCCAGCCACAGCGGCTCTCAAGCCAGGTTTTGCTACCGGCGCGCGGTTCAAGAGAGATCTGCTGTCATACCTGAAAGCATACGGTTCAAAGAAAACCGGGCCGCTAGTTCAAGAACTCAATCGCTTCGACTTCGACTCCATTCGTGCAGCGCTGGTCGCGAGCACCCCGTCCAAGCAGGTGCTCAGCAATCTTGATTCCGATAGGGCTACACTATGGGGGTGGCCAGCGCTGAGGGATCTTATGGGCCGTATCCCAATACAAGCCAAGCCGAAAAAAGGCAACCAACGTTCCACCGTGCAGCCGCATATTGTTATTCAGGTACGATCATCTCGTTCTCTACTTGGGTACACAGTCTAACCCGGACCAGATCTCCTCGATAGCATCCCTCGGCCAGACAGACAAGTGGCTCAAAGAGGTATTCTTCAAGGCTCTCGCACCAAGATCGACATCCCCACAACCAAAGTACTCCATCATATTTCCGACTCCGGACGAGATCCGCCGCTCGCTAGAGGGGTACAACTCGGGTGGCTCGATACACATGAAGACTCAGAGCGCCCCCCAGCAGAAGCAATTGCAGTATATGCGGCCACACCTGTGCCACTGGGCTGGAGATGGGCCGTCTACGTCCAGCTCCATCGATCTGTTAGATGACACTCCTCCGAAGCGGGAAGCTGGTCGATCTCGCGCGGCACCTCACATCAAGACCTACATCCGGTATGCGGACGCTCAGACCCTGGATAGCATTGACTGGGCGATGGTCACATCTGCAAATCTGTCCACGCAAGCCTGGGGCGCAGCTGTGAATCAGAGTGGCGAGGTGCGGATCTCAAGCTATGAGATTGGGGTTGTTGTTTGGCCAGAGTTGTTTTTGGATGAGACAAACACCGAGTCGAAGGAAGCAGGGCCGGCGACGGCATTGATGGTGCCCTGCTTCAAGCGCGATAGGCCTGATATTCCTCCACCGGACGTTGTGACCGAGGACGAGGCTTTAACCGTGGTCGGCTTCCGGATGCCGTATGACCTCCCGCTGACGCCGTACCGCGCCTCGGATGAACCATGGTGTGCCACGGCATCGCACCTCACGCCAGACTGGCGCGGACAAAGCTGGATTAACTGATGCAATACTCACCCGGCATGACCCATTCTACCCTACATGGTCTACTTCTGCAAGCAGTTTTTACCCAGACTGACCGACTCAAAACAAACAAGCGGTTACCCTCGGCATTATTATATACAAGACAACAGCGCTCAGGATAGCTTCATTGATGCATGCGTCGCTTCATCTCTAGCCAAATCAGCTCATAGGATATCCAAAAAAATCCCTCCACTCAGGCTCTCGACCGTGTGAATCGTGATCAAGCCGACCGGTTCTGACTTCCACCACCGGACTCTTGACTTCCAACCCCCTAATCTTGTAGATAACCAATCTACTCGTCGCGGGTGCCGTACTTGCCGATGAACTCGTTAACATGCTTGATGTAAAGGGCCTGAGCCTTCTGGGGGGAGTAGTGCTTGACAGCCTCCCAAGCGCCGTAGAGCTGCTTCTTCTATACCCACCGAACAAAACCAAATTAGCAAAGCGTCCATACAACCACAAAAACAGACGACAAACAGCTTCCAAGGTCAAGAACATACCACCATATCAAACATGCCAGGCTTCTCCAGAACCTCACCCTTGGCAACCTTGAAGTTGACATAGAGATCCTTCTTCTCAAAGGGTCCAGGAGCAGTCTTCAGCATCATGACGACCTTGGTCGCGAACTCGAAGCCCTTCTGGAGCGCAGTCTTCTGGGCCTCGTCGTCGATGGTCTCGGTCTCACCCATGGCGAGGGCGGCCTCGACGGCGGCCTTGAGGGCGGCGATGTCAATGCCTGCCGCGGCGTCTTGGACCTCGGCGGTGAACTTCTCCTTCTTCTGGGCGGCCTCGAGGGCGGTGATGAAGCCGGAGATGTCGGACATTGTGGATGGGGAGGTTGGTGGTTGGTAGGGGGGCTGGTCGAGAGGGGGTAAAGAGTTGGTTTGAGGGTGTTTGAGGTGATGAGGGGATGATACTATGGAAGGAGCTTTGCTGGGTTTGTTAGAGGAGGGCGGGGGGGCTTGGTGGGGTTCGAGTTGCTGACAGTGCCACCCCGCCAGTTGATGAGTTCGTTAGGTTACCGTATTGTTTGGGGCGGGAAATGTTAGAGCTCAAGATAGGAACAGGGAAAGAAGAAGATGAAGGTCTGCAAAATATATGTTGATTCGATTATAGTTCGAGTAAAGAGCCCTGAGCCACACTGTCTGTGCAAAAGAAGACTCCATATCCACAGCGTCTATTCGACGCCCCCGATGCAAATCACAAGAAAGAGATACACAAACGCAGATGCAACGCTCATAGCTCGCTATGCACCTGAAATGAAGAATAAATACGACACAAGAGAAAAGAAATAACCAAATGAAAAAAAAAAAAGCCCATCAAAGCCAGGCATTACCAATCCACGGCCCAGCCATTCTTGGTCAAGAATTCTTCACACGCAGCCTTGAGCGCATAGTTCGGCCGCAAGTCCTTGACACTCATCGGCTCTCGGGTGAGCGGATCAACACCTGCCTTTTCCACGTACTTGACGATGCCGCCGCGGTCAAAGCTGGTGCCAGAGGGAGTCATAACGGGATCGTGCATGACCTCAAAGGTGATCCCGTCAATGAGCCAGTCGGGTACAACCTGATCCCCAGATTAGCAAAAGCTCCCAGCCAGACGCCCAAGGACCAACCAGAGAGTGAAAAATGAAATACTCACCCGCTCCTGAATCTCTCCCTTTGACGAAATCCTGAAAGCTTCTCGAATATGTTGAATCTTCTTCTGCGCATCCGCCCGAAGCGCGCCCAGATCCTCCCGATATCCCACCTCCCCAATTTCCATCTTCTCCAACTGACTCTCCAGCTCCTTCTCCGCGCGCGCCAGATCCGCATTAATCAACTCTTCCAAGCTCTTCAATGTCTCATCCATCTCATGCAGACGTGCCGTCTCCCGCGCTTCCCACAATGCCTTCTTCGCGCGCAGCAGCATTCCAGACAACTTCTCGGTTTGAGCATGCTTGACCTCGAGACTAAACTGGTATGCTGCGATGGCGACATCATACGCTTCTTGGGGCCGATTCAGAGCGAGGAGCGCTTGCGCAAGATAGACAACGCTCTTGAGCGAGGCGGGATCTTTCTTGCCGTATAGATTGATCGCGGCGCGCGCATCGTGCTCGACATCTTCCCATTTCTCGAGCTTGATGCGGGTTACGGCCCGGTTTGTGAAGAAGGTCGGATCACGAGGGTCTTTGGCGATTCTGGGAGAAGATCATGTTAGCTTGTTGCTCATTGTCAGCGAGTCATGGACAAGCACGAGATCTTGGCTGCGCATCTCCGCGGGGTTCTATCGGGTCGCGGCATGCGAAACGGGGTTGGCTCTTCTTACGCTTGAGAATAGTAGTCTTCGGCGCTGAGATAGTCGCCCTCGACGAAGAATTCGTTGCCCTTTTTCTTCAGCGCTTGCGCCATGGTGTCGATTGGAATCAATGGCTCAGAGGGAAAAAGTAGTGTAGTCGTCGCTGATCAGTCAAGTTCCCAGGTGGGGCGACCCACTGTAGACTGTACAGAAGATCGAGGGGGTGCTTCTTAGAGGTGCATGAGAAAGGAGTGAGTGATTTATTAATGGAATAAGATGCTAGAACAAAGGAAGAAAGGTCATTCAACCACAATGCGACGCTCTTTCCATTCGACGGAGAGTCATGAAGATTGATCAAGTCCGATATACCCGAAATGGAAAGCCATCGATCCCCGCAGAAAGGCAGATGACTCAGCACTGGGACCCCGCCTCGGTAGGTTAACTCACTAACTGGGCAGATCCCCTCTGTAGTTACTAGTATGTACGCATTCCATCCAAGAAGTACACGTTGAAAAGGGCTTTTGGACATCTAAAGGTAAGTATCTACAATATGCTGAGATTTGATTTGGAAAGAGAATGGATTTGCAAGACTGCAACGTTTTGTTTGTACTATGTACAGGGACCAGTATAGTTATAGAAGGCCTTTATCATCTAATTCCCAACCTTAAAAGAACAGGACTCGACAGTCGGTTCGTGGTATCATGATGCGCTTGGTATAAAAAGAAGAAAAAAAAACCGGGGAGATGGATCGCAGCGTATATCAGTCACCAGTTAATGACAGACATGCACACTCGAGATAAGTAGTCCTGGTGCACGCTCAAAGCTCAGGCGCAGAGGACATAGAACCAGTCTTGTTCCCTCACGACGCGAACACCTTGCGCAGCCGCAGACCATGGATCAAACAGCTTCCATTTAAGCGGTGCCAGAGAACTGCTTCTCGTAGTCGGAGATGGCCTGGACCTTGGCGGCAGAGGCGCTCTTGGGATCGAAGCGGTAGTTGAGCCAGTCGACGGCGAGCTTCTTGGCCAACTCGACGCCAATCACACGCTGGCCCATGCAGAGGACCTGAGCGTCATTGCTGAGGATGGATCGCTCGACGGAGAAGGGGTCGTGAGCAGTGACGGCGCGAATGCCGGGCACCTTGTTGGCGGCAATGGCAACGCCGAGACCAGTGCCGCAGATGAACAGGCCGCGGTCAGCCTTGCCCTCTTTGATCAGCTTGGCTCCCTCGACGGCCGGGTGAGGGTAGGCGGTCTTGTCGGAGGTGGAGTTGACACCGACGTCGGTAATGGACTCGACGAGAGGGTTCTTCTCGAGGACGGCCTTGATGGCATCCTTGTAAGGGACCCCGGCCTCGTCGCAAGCCATGACGAGACGGAGGGGCTTGAGATCGGCAGACATGGTGGGTGGTATAAGAGGAAGAGGATAAGAAGTTTGAAAAGGATGTATTTACACGAGGTATGTAAAGGTGGGAATTGATGAATCGATGGAACACAAGAGATCTTGTCAGCAGACCTTCTTTACGGGGCCCTTTATACCTTTCCAGCGAGGATCCTTTCTCATGTTTCGTGCAACCCTCAGATCCCAAAAGTTCCCAACTCCAAGCCCAGAACCATCAACTTCCGCCATGGGCTATCCACCCATCATCAACCGTCCCACCATCCACAGCTTCCCCAGGGTGGAGCACGGGTGGAGAAAGCCAGTCGCGTCGGCTGCAGTACATTCTCGAGGCAAAGGCCCTGCTCCGCTCTTCCCAATCGCGAGGGCAGTGCCAGTGTCCGGTCCGACATTTGATGTGATTCGTTACGAGGGATTAATTTTCCTCTTCTCGGGAGGAGTGTTGCCCCGCCATGCGTCATGGCTTTGAATCTCGTGCCGTGAGTGGACTCTGAGGTCGGATACTTTCCAGAGGCCGTACGTTGGGGTACGACCGTCGTACGTCGTATTACCAGCATTTTTACCAGCAGATATCTCTACTGCGAGTGCAGTCGCTCAGACAGAGTGATATGGGTTTCAATTGATCAAGTACAGGAGTACTGTCAGATATATGATCTTCTTCACCCTGCCTCTGCGACAGCCATCGATGTCATTGCGCTGCACTTGCCAGCAGCCGTGCTTGGCTCTTGGCACCATGCGCCGAGTTATCGGCAGACTTCCCTAGAGGATACATTTGAATCCCCGAAAATACAGACAGGGACCATGTCCGTCAACAGGACCGTGCGAAACCCAGGAGACAAGTCGTGCCCCTGGAACGTGCCGCTAAGTAACGGCTAGAGAAGGACGGACATACAGGCGTCCCGGGACATTCACAGCCACCAGACCAGGGGCAGCCTGAGATGGCTTCGGGAATGGCGTCGCCAATGCCCCTTGAAGCCGACGAGCTCATTCCAAGCCGTGGCAGGCTGGCAGGAGCCCGAGAGCCGCATTCTCGGTCCGTATATCACGGATTTATACTACGACGAGCATGCCACTACCGCGACAGTGTCACAATGTATACACCATAGACAAGGAGAATCTCAACCCTATCAGAACCCCCAGTCCACTTAATTTCTCACTCGGAAACCAGCCTATTCGCACAGGATCCGACACACTGTCCCTTGTCGGCGATGATGCTGTCTATCGCTGTACCTGCCCCCACTCCAGTCCACCCGCACATCCACCAACCACTCCACCCCCTCAACTGCATTGCAATCTTGTTGGTCCCACTGGCTGCCGCTGGGATGGTCTTGCTGGAGAGGCTACCCCGTGTCCACCGAACCTACTCCGGATTTGCAAACTGTCAGTGTCGTGTGTCTGGTCACAGAACACAAAGGAGCCAGATTTGCAAAAGCAGAGACACAGGTCAATGGTGGGATGTGAAATAGAGGGGTCAGCGAGGGATAAGGAAGGTTAGGCGATCACCCCTCGGATCGGCCGCAGCAAACGACATCGTCATACCATGCCTGATTATACAGTTCAATGGCCAAATTGCAGGGTGGTACCCTGCCCTAGTCCAAGAAACCTGCCGCCTCGCAATGCCCAGAACACCCGAGATGGTTTCATTGGCCTGTTCCACCTAACCAGTTTTCGTCTGCTTCGTGTTGCCTGCCCCTCCCCCTAGTTCATCCGAAACAAACCTCCGGCGGTACCTGACGAGAGCCAATATAATGTCAGAGACCAGCGACCAGCGATAATTATCCTGCCTATCGGAAGGATGAACCAGTTATTGACTTCTGTTCTCGTACGGAGACAACTCAGATCAGATGCAATTGAACGTCCCGTCTTTGTACCCACCGGCCTGGAGTAATCCGAACTGCCAATGAAGACCAGATTGGTAGAACAATCAACCTATCCTTGGTGCATCGCAAGACTAATCTGCGCTGTGACATCAAGCCCCAAATCCAATGTCCGTGCCCGCAACTTTGACGGAGGACGAGGAAAGAAACTCGGAAACACTCTCCTGAATTTGGCGCAGCCTTGTCCGCCGCTAATGCGTGTGCGGGATGGCGCTGACTCTTTCGGCCAGGTAAAAGACTCAAGATATCTCCTCTTTATTTTATATTTTTATGCACTTGGGTTGATCCATGCCCTGCACAATGCACATTTGTCACCCCGCCGAGAGGAATCATCAGGATCACTCGTCTCAGTCTCGGGCCTCTCGGCACGGACGCCGACAATGCCAAGCTAAATTAGATTGGTCCGGGGAAGGTCAACAGCACCTTCTCGTCTTAACCATATCCTCTGTGTTCTTTACCAACAACAATTTCCAATTGCATACTCACTTCATCCTGCTAGCATGGCTTCCAACACATATCCCGTGCTTCCGGAGAAGCTCCTCCTCATCTCGCTAAAGATGTACTTCACCCCCGAGCGCACCCTGGACTACCTGCGCAGCCTCCTGGATCCCACCAACGAGATCGTCCACCCCCAAAACCGAGATAAGCTCCTCCTCGCCCTGATCCCCGATTTCCTCACCATCTACCCCTGCGCCGCGATCCTCAAGGACTACGAAACCAAGCTCGCCGCCTCGGGCACATCAATCACGCCACCGCCCTTCTTCCTCGGCGCCCAGGATTGCATGTGGGAAGAGTACGGCGCGTTCACGGGCGAAGTCTCACCGGCCGCAATCAAGGCTCTCGGCTGCTCAATCGTCGAGCTGGGCCACGCCGAACGCCGCGCCATCTTCGGCGAAACTGATGACCAGACAGCCCGCAAGGCCGCCGCGACCTGCGCGCAGGGTATGGTACCCCTCGTCTGCGTCGGCGAGATCACCGCCCCCGGCGCGATTGCCTCCGAAGCTGTCGGTCAAGCTGTCGCCGAGTGTGCGGTTCTCGTGCGCGCCGTGCTGGCCGCCATCCCGGCGGAAGCCCCCGTAATCTTTGCGTACGAGCCCGTCTGGGCGATTGGCAAACCCAAGCCGGCGGGCGTCGACCACGTCGCCGCCGTCGTGGAGGGTATCCGCGGGGTGATTGGCTCGCGCCCCGGCGCTGCGCGCGTGCTGTACGGTGGCAGTGCCGGGCCTGGGCTCTGGGGTGCTGGCGGGCTGGGCAAGGCCGTCGACGGCATGTTCCTTGGGCGCTTTGCGCACGAAGTCGACGGTGTGCGCAAGGTTGTCCGCGAAGTGGAGGAGTCGCTGGGCGTGGCTTGAACGAAGGTTACGAATGCAAGTCGGGTTTTTTACAATTGCGACTGCGCCTATGCCCGTGCCCATTGTCTACGAAGTGCATTGCATCCTCTGAGGCCTGTCAACTGACGACCGACCTGGTATTATCGTTTCGCTTCATACACCATACGGTCATGGTTATACAACCCCCCATACCCAGCGCATAGAAAACAAACAGCGAAGAAAGAAAAAGAACTACCCAGTGCCCACCCAAGAAACAAGGTCAATCCCAGCCAACCAAACACAGAACATGTTCTCCGTTCAGGAGCGTCAGGGAAACCTGCAAACCTACACTATCTCTTTGTGGTGGACCGCCCATCAGCCACCAAATGCCGAGTAAAGCAAAGACACCCCGCGCTTCTCGGGAAGCCTATCTGGGGGATCCCGTCACGAGGAACCCACCCTGACGGTTGACCCCATCGGCACCCCCACCGAAGCTCCGGAAAACGGACTTTTTGATGGAGAAGACCCTGCTGGATGGAGAACCAGCCCACGCCCACGATCGATCCAGTCTTCTAGACTCGTTCTCCCCGGCTCGCTGAGTCTTGAACCTCCTGATGGGCCATGGCTGATGCAGCAGAACCCCCACGCAAGCTCCTGTCACGCGGACGACCAGAGATTGTGCCCACGGAATGCCTCAAATGACCGGTGACTTCTGGAGCCATTTTTAGATCGACAGTGCTTGTTCAAACTTCCAGCTCTGCGTCTATTCCGCGTTTAGGCTATCTGTTGCTAACTTGCTCTATAATTGACGGGTCCGCTCTTTTTACTCCAGCACGGTCCACTGGTCATGTGCCCGGTTGATAGGATCGAGATGCTTTGCTTGTCCACTTCGGCGATGTGGACGTGTTATACTGGGTAATCCGAGCTGGACTAGCTGGAGGTCTTTCGGCTGCTGCCGATTGCGACGGGATATCCCAATTTAGTATTGGGTAGCAAATTGAATGCTGGTTCGGCGTTTGTGTGGCTTGTTCCCTCGTCTCGAGGAGCCGTTCTACTCGGGCGAGAATGGGTTTTCACAGCACGATCGTATCAGCTTTCACAATAAGAACTCCATGAGCACGTAGTAATGAAAAAGAAACTGGTATCAATCCATCAAATGTCCAACTCCCAATTTTAATTGATGCTAAACTGTCCCGATCATATGCTATGTACAAATGTAAAAAAAAAAAAAAAGGAAAAATCGAAAATGGCCACGATCTACGTACTTTTCTCGCGTGCCGCACGCCGCTTCATGTCATTTATTTCTTCTGCAACTCCTCGCGCAGCTCCTGCTTCACCCGCGTCACAGTGCCAACACCCCCGTAAACCACGCCGGTATACATCATCGCGACCGAGGCACCTGCCTCCAGCACCTGCCGCGCCTGCTGGCCGTTCGTAATACCACCAGAAGCGAACAGCACCTTGCGCGGGTGGCTCGCCGCCTCCGCAGGCACGGCCGCACCCTCAGAGGAGCCAGTCTGCTCGGTCGCCCGGGAGGGAGGACCCTGGTCTAGCATGGCACGGTACCGACCGACGAGCGACACGAGACGGTCGAACAGCTGCGGACCTGAATAACCACCGGTCTCCTTGAGAGTCTTCTCCTCGTGAGCAGGGAGGACGAAGCCCTTGGGCAGTGGCTCGGGCCGGCGGTTGGTCGTGTTACCGACAATGACACCGTCAACGCCCGAGTTCCAAACGGCCTCGCAGATGCCGGAGAGCTGCTCATCCGAGTCCTCATCGGGGCTGACCTTGACCATCACGTAGGGCTTCGTCTTGCGCTGGACGTTCTTGGCGGCGCCCACGACGGCGGTCAGGATCGCGGTGAGCGGGGCCGCGGCCTGCAGATCGCGGAGACCAGGTGTATTGGGGCTGGAGACGTTCACGACGACGATATCAGCGTAGGGCGCGACACGGTCCACGCAGTAGACGTAATCACGCGCGATCGCATCAATGTCGCCGTCGGGGGTAAGCTTGTTCTTGGCCACTTGCACGGCAAGCAGTTTGCCCGGCACCAAACTGCCGGGGGGCACGTTGGCCTCGCCGTCCAAGACGCGCTGCTCAGCGAGGTCGTGGTCGCCCAGGCCGGCGGCGTAGGCAAAGTCGCGCACGCGCTGCTTCAGCACGGCAGCCATGTGGTCCGCGCCCAGTGAGTTGAGGCCATAGCGGTTGATCATGGCGTGTTGCGAAGGGAGGCGGAACACGCGAGGTCTCGGGTTACCGTCCTGGGGCAGAGGAGTAGTTCCACCGACCTCGACGATAGCTGGGCCGAGATCGAGAAGGGGATCGGGGATATCGGCGTGCTTGTCAAGACCGGCAGAGATACCGATCGGGTTGGAAAGAGTGTATCCGAAGACCTAAACACGGATTCATTAGTAGTTGATCGAATCATAGGGCAAGGATGTACAGTCGCGGGTGTCGCCATACCTCAGTAGCCAGGACACCATCGCTATCCGGGTTACCCCGTTCGCGGGGATGAAGACCATACTGATAGAGGAACTTCAGAGCCGCCACACCAATATGGTGTGCATCCTCCGCATCCGGGTACAGCTGCCGGATCAGAGGAACAACCGCATACCGGTGAATGCTCGCTCGAGTATCCGTTCCGTAGATATATCCCACCAGCAAGACGACAGCCAGAGAAGTGCCATATAGAGCTTTCCGAGATTTGCGACCGGCCTTCTTGGGAATCTCCTTGGATGCCTCCTTCACTGTCTCAGCTGCCGCATTTTGCAACGGCACTGACTCCGAGGCATATCGCACAGCGCCGGGATAGCGCTTGGGTAGCAGCGCCGACGGCCGCTGGCATAAGCGCGATGCTGGGGACGCGCGAGCCCGAAGACTGGCTCGCCAGGCGATGGATGCAGCGCTCGATGACATAGAGGCTAGGCAGCAGGATGGCTATGCTCAATTGGCCTTTCACGGCGGGTATGCGCCGGATTGGACCTGGTCGAATGTTAGTCGATCTACTTCCTTCAGTTCTTCGTTTCAGGAAGCTGGAATTGCAAGTTGCTCGAGGTTTGGGTCAAAGTGACTATAACCATGAGCTCAATGTGGGGTACACAGCTTAGCCAGTGTGGTAGAAGAAGGCTCAACTTACTGCAATGGCTTGTTTTGAGGTTTCTGCACCTTCCTTGCAGATCGGAGCATTGTAGGGCGGAGTCGGGATCTTTAGCGGATGCTCGTGAGGGCGGTGAGAGAGCTTAGACGGCAGGTGAAGGCGGTGAGGATTTCTTTAGCAGAGTTCCATGAGCTCTTGCCTTACATGTGCTCACCGAATTCATTTCAACTTTTTGCAGCCAAGTTGACCTACAGAGGCTTGTCTTGATGTGATTGATTGCTTAGTGAATCTTTGTTTTCACCGGTACGATTGGTGGGCCCTATCTAAGGGATACCCGTGGCCTATCGAGCTGCCCGGGCCATTCAAGTTCCAGCCTTTCAAGAATCAAGCAAGTAGGCAAATCAATGCCTTAGCCGGAGTGGGAGATTACTGCTCTCGTCTCATATTCTGTCCATTATTCCCGGTATAAGCGGCAATATACAGATTAAACAAGGGCCTAGACCTGGGGCCGTGAATGCACGGGTGGCAGATCTTGCATTAGGCGAGTCCGTCTTGGTATAAATATGGGGTTGATATTTCCGGGCATCTGCGCTCGAGCGTGATGGAGAAGTTGTCGAAAGATGAGCATCTATTCCCTCTGGTGGGAGTGATTAAAGGGTCTACGGCATGTTGATAAAGGAAGGAATGCGATACCATTGCACATGAACAACAAGTAACCGGCCCCTTACAAAAATTTCCATTTTTTCCGGACCCTCGCTACGCGAGGGTCCGCCACCCAAACGATATCGGCCACCCATACGATATCGCAAATTCTCATACTTAACTTGCTATCTTCTACTACGCGTTTCCTACCAACAACCATGCCTAGACCTATAAAATCTGTAAACTATCACATTTAGTTAGCTATCCAATAATTAGAGAGTATTAATAAATTAAATAATAAAGTATAGGTACGATCTTAAATCTACTGTACGGTCTGCACGAACAGCTTTATTCGCGCGAGTGTTTATAAGGCTAAGCGTAAATATAATTCTATTTTTATAAGCAATGTGAATTAGCTAATGAGAGCGCTGTATTTTGCTATATTAATTACCTACTGAATTACGCTGCTTTAGTGGTTAATAAGGTGGTGAAAAAGCGCGTTTAGTATGCAAATATGCGATATCGTATGGGTGGCCGATATCGTTTGGGTGGCGGACCCTCGCGTAGCGAGGGTCCGGAAAAAATGGAAATTTTTGTAAGGGGCCGGTTAAGATACATTAGGTGCGTGGACATTCAATCCTACCATCACGTGTGACGTGACATAGTAGTTAGGTATAGGGGATTACTAAATTGAACCACCTGCACCTCCTGCCTAGGAATGCCTAAAGATGCCTTCAATGCCTGAATTTCAGGAAATAAAGCATCAAGATAGAAATAATCGATAATATAAGATAATAGACCTGACTCCTACCAGCCCTAGTTACCCTTCGCCGCGTTTACTCGTCTACTTATTTAGTCCATGTGATCTATATCATTCAAGGATATATAGCATTATAGCCTTGATACATAAAGAGAAATACTAAACCATAAGAACTCATTAGTAGACTATTCGAAGTAATATTCGAAAGAGTATTCGAAAGAGTATTCGAAAGAGTATTCGAAAGAGTATTCGAAAGAGTATTCGAAAGAGTATTCGAAAGAATATTCGAAAGAGTAGTAGGAAAAAGATACTATCATATAGGGGTCACAATATGCAGAGTGTCCAATTTAGTAATCCCCTAGGTATATAGTCCATATCGGACGACAATAGAACTAGTCTTCCTCCAATCAGCTCTTTCTTGCGAACTCAGGAATATCAAGTTCGCAACCCATTCATTGCTTCAAATATTTGCCGTCCGGGTTTAGACGTGCACGTTCAAGGAATACATTAAAGACATCAGGTGCCTCAAAAAGCTCCCAAAAGACTCGATCCTTCGCTTTTTGACCCCAGATCTATGGGTGATGCGAGGCAGCGAGCCCCGCTCTGCAAGCAAGCTACGGGCGATCACATATACAACCTAGGCTGCCCAGCCCCCGACCCCGACCTCGGACTAGGTACTAGCGGCATATGTAGATGCAGTATGTACTTCAACTGACCGAAATCGCACCGGACCCAGCCGCAAGATACCAAGATCCGGCACTGAAGGCAAGACCAAAGGGGTGGATCACAGGGATTAGTGCAGGACTCTCATACGGTTATCATCGGCTCGCTTTGTCCGGTCAGCTCTCACGAGCATTCCATTCAATAGCGTCATGAACAGCTTGATTCATTCCCAGTGAGACTTGGCGGAATCAACTGGACGGGGCGCAAGATAACAAGTAGCAGAGCACTAATTCCCTATGTCTATCAAGCCTTTCGACATGGTTCCGGGGGAGTTCCTGGGTCAAGTTTCTGCTTCATCGAACTTTGAGATCGATATGAAGGCGCCTGGTGAATTAACGAGCAGCGCTCTACCAAAGAACGAATCATGGAGGACGCAGCCAAGAGCACGAAATTTCTGCAGACAGACCAGGTATTTCGATAGATCTCCAGTTGGACACCCTGTGAGCTCAATATCTAACAGCAACGCAAGCTTGATGTATACTATCTTCACGCACCCGATCGTCGACTCCCACTGGAAGAGCAATTGAAAGCCATGAATGCCATCCACAAAGCTGGAACATTCAAACGCCTCGGCCTATCAGACTTCCTAGCCGACGAGGTCGAAGAAGCTGTCCGCATGTGCCACAAAAAGGGCTATATCCTGCCGAGCGTGTTCCAGGGCAACTACTCCGCCGTTGCGCGTCACCCTGAAACCAATCTCCTCCCCACACTTCGGAAGCACGGTATCTCATTTCCCGCCTACTCTCCAATTGCGGGAGGCATCCTAACCAAAAGTGTCGAGTCATTGCTCGCAGGTGGACAAGTTCGACATGACGCTGCGGGCTCATTTCTGGGCCCAGCTTTATGAAGGCATTTACAATAAGCCTGAGATGCTTGAGGGGCTCAGGCTGTGGGAGAAGATCTCTACTGATGCCGGTATTCCCAAAGCTGAGCTTGCATACCAGTGGTTGGCTTCCCACTCCAGCCTGAACGGGGAGCTTGGAGATGGCATAGTTTTTGGTGCGCGAAGCGTCGAACAAGCTCGTCAGACTATTGCTGGGCTGAAGAAGGGCCCGCTCACATCCGATGTCGCGCAGAAGATAGAAACCGCCTGGAAGACCGTTGAAAGTGTGGCTCCCTTGGACAACTTCAATTCTGACTGGAAGAAAGGGATCAAGTAGACCCCAAGACTTCATCCAATGCCGTGGGTAAGTGTCCTAACTCGATTCTAGAGTCTTGACTAAACATATGATTCTAAACTTGCAGTGGTTATTCGTGGCTCGAGGGGTAGTGGACTGTGGCTCCTCCTTGGTTGAATCAACGTGTTTCCTAAGTGTAGGAAGAGTAGAACCATGAATAATGATGATTATTGAACAGATGGTAAGAATATTTGCACCACTATGGGACTGTGCTGAATTCTATACACACAACTAACGCCGACTTATCTCATTCCCATGCGCCAAGCTCCATAACAACTCCAGAAATGGGGCTCAAGACATAAATGTCACCACACTCGTCTTAACCGGTCAAGACCCCGTCGTTACTAGTCACTCATTCGCGTATCATCACCTGCGTCCTGGTCCTCCTCCTCAGCGACAGCCTCCTCAACAGGTGGCGGAGGGAGGGTCTGCGCAAACTTCGGGTCAATGTTCGCACGGTGCAACGAGCGCTTGTACACCTCCGCCTCGTCCGGATCGCGGACAGTGATGTGGAACTGGTCGATCTTCTCTTCCGGAGCCTGCGATGCGGTGGGGGCAAGACCGGCCTGGGCAATGGTGCGCGCACGCTCGGGCTTCAGTCGCACCTTGCTGATGATGGGATAGTAGAATGCGGCCTGCTGCTTGGTCTCTCCTTCAGACGGCTTGTGGAGAGTCAGGGCAATATCCTTCAATCTTTGGTCGGTATTCAGAGTCTGAGCGCTTGTGGCGAAGGTTCGTTCACGGTCGTAGCGGTGGTACTTGTTGCCATCGGGGCCTTCATTGGTGTACAGGTCCTCATCGTCTCGGTTTGGGTTGTTCAGATCCATGCTGGCGTAGACCTTCTTGACGGACTCTGGCTTTTCAGGTAGATGGAGGTCATAGTCGAAGGGGATAGGGCCCGGATCAGGGTAGAGATCGGGGTTGGCCTTGTGAAGAGCTTGCTTTGAGGCGTGCTCCTGGCAGATGCGCTCTTCAGGCGCAGACGGGTGAAGCAGAGCCACGTCCATGCGCTTGTCCCGCTTGCCCGCAACGGCAGATACCGGGGCCTTGTCGAACTTGAATTGGACGAAACCACCCGGATCAGGGAATCCCGATAGGTCGGGCAGCAAAGGGAAGAACCCGACAGGCTTGAGCTTGGGATTGTCGGGGTGGACTGGACGCGCCCATGCATCAGTCTCCGCCTTCGTAGCCGGAAGGCCCCTGACTTGACTTTCTGTATCTTCGCCGGTATGCTTGCTCTCAGGATAAGCGATATCGAATCCTTTCAGGATGAACTTCTTAATATGCTTCGGGTCTTCCACGGAGATTTTTCCCTTCTTAACTGCGCTCTTGAATCCCTTTGCCGGAGCGCTTCCCGGACCAGCAGTACGATCCACTGAAATATGCTGTGTGCGACGGAGGAAGCTGACATTTGTGTTCCTGGGGGCGGGATTCCGAAGCTGGTCGAGGGTCATTAGAAGCGGGAGGTCTGCGGGGTCCATTGGTTGTGGGTGCTCAGGCGCCATGATAGCTACAAAATGGTTAGCGCTGTCGCGGCTGAATCTCCAATTCACGGATGCTCTTCACATACCACTCTCATCTCCCAAATGCAGACCCGGGAGACCGACCAGGTCGATGGGCATACCACCCTCGGCGTCTACATCGATGTTGGGTTCCTCTCGCCGCGCCAAATTGGAGGCAAAGCCTGGAGTGAGAAAACGGGTCAACCCTTCATGAGGGATGTCGAGGAGCTTTGGAGGCATATGCGGCGGAGGAAGGTCATTGCGAAAGCGCAGGGACGCGATGTAATCCTGGTGAAACCCGCTGGAGGACTTGTCCTCCCGAGATTTGGAAGACATTGAGGGCTGCTGATTTTAGGAGTGGGCAAGATGTCTGGCAGGGAGCTGCACGAAAATAAGAGACAAGCCTGTAGGCGCAGATCAGCACAATACTCTCGCGGAGCTCGGGTTGGGGCAGACCTACAGAGCAATAGGTGTCGGTCAAAGATGATGAGAGAGGAGAGGGCGCACGCGCTGCGTGAGATGACAGGGTAACGCAACGATTCGGAACAGTCTCGAGTTCAATTCTCGGATGAAAGCTTCTGCAAAAGTGTCGCGGACACTGAAGGCGACAAAATCGCTGCGAGACAATTCGACCCGCCCAGCTTTCGGTAGCCAAATCGTCGACACCGCGCTCATTCTGCCAGCGGAGGCCGCCTTCTCTGTTCAGACCCTCGCACTACGACTTGGATGGTCCGTGCGCAGCTGCTTTAGCTGTAGATCTCGGTGGTGGTGGTAATACAGTAGAACCATGTTGAGCTTGCATCATCAAGGTAAAACACAATCTAGAGGAACCCGGGTTTGCACTTTTATGACTAAACATATTCAACAGTAGCGTAAATTGAAGCCGTATCTCATCCCCCTGACCTATCCTGAACACCATCCCGAATTTGCAAGAAGCCTGGTCAAACCATGGCAAATGAACCTTCAGCAATGCTCTCAATAGGCCCACATGCACTTGTATGCCATCAGGCGATGGCCCAGGCGGTCATATTCCAACTGTCCAATCCAGCTGTCGTTCGTGCCACTCAATTTTCCAAAGATACTGGCACCCTTCCAGACGACCACTTGAGCATCAAGGTCTCGTGGGGGCACGCCAATCATGATCTCCTTTTGGAAACCAGGGCGAAGAGCCTTCAGTCGTGCCTCGAGGAACGCATGTAGCTCGTTGGTGAGACTGCCGCCACCAACCACCATGATGCCACCAATGAAGTCCCGCATCTTCTTCTCGTCTGAACGAGCAGCATGCGCGATCGAGGTCAAGATGGCGTTGTCCAAGGGGAAAACAGGCAAGATATCATCTCGATACTCGACAGCTGCGCGAGCAGCTTGAGATGTTGACGCATTGACGGCTGGTGTGCCAGATCCACCAGCCTGAGGTGTCCCCGCGGCCTCCGGTGCTGGGGATCCCGCGACAGAAGACCGTGGCGTGGCTTCTTGGTCCTGAACCCGGCCAAGCAAACTGGGCTGCTGAGGGCGAGCGGGAGTTGCATGTACATCAGACGTGCCGTTTTGCGACTCTCCGTTGGCCTTGGCAAGTGGAGGAGCAAGGGCGGTCATGATCTCGGACTGGGCTGCGGAAGTGGGATCACTGGGCTGGCCGTCGTAGATGTCGACGGATCTTTCGATCAGCTTCCGTCGGCCCTCAAGTTTGTGCGAATTATCAAAGATGGTCGGCTCAAAGAAGCCCATGGGGGCGAGGTGACCCTCGTCAAAGACCTTGAAGTTGTGCTTTTGAGTATCCTGGCCCGACACTCGAAGATGGAAGTCGAATGCTTGAGGAGACACTTTGGCCTCATCCAGGGTGCAAATGTTCTTTTTCAGTTCCTCGGCCAACAGGTAATCGTATCGCCGCCAGAGGTTGATATCGGCATAGGGGAAATGGTCGTGTAGCATCATCTTGATGAAGGTTTCGGTCACATCATTTCCGCCCATTTTCAGGTTGACCCGTGAGTTCTCAATGCACATGCCTTCCTCAACACAGCAAATCGAGGTCTTCTGGGCTCCAATGTCGACCACACAGGCAGAGGTGAAACCAGCACCAAACGTGGCCGCCAGGCTTTCCTGGATGAAGCACACCCGGGCAAACGAAAATTCTCGCATCAAAATCTCCAGCACCTGCGTCACGTAAGACTTCTCGTATAGATCTGGAATCACAAATACACATGAGTATTGGGCCCAGTCTTTCTTGCTGCGAAGACCCAGTTGGGTTTTGATCGCTTCCTCGATGATCAAGGCAATATCAAGGAACAGCATCCGCTTGCTGGTGTAGTCCCTCTCATTGCACCATCCATTCTGAATGGGCCAGAAAAGCTTGTATCGAGGCTTTGAGGCATCAGGAACTCTCAAAGCCGCTTGCCCGACAATGTACTCTGGTGCAGGAGACTCGAGCTCAGTCCATTCAACCCGCTCAGGGTCGTTGTGCTCTGAAATCGCCTCTGGCGTTTGCTTGCGGTTGAAGTTGATCACTCCTTCCTTGGGGTTGGGCAACATGCGTCGCTTGTTTGCCTTCATCCGCACCTTCAAATCTGCGGACATTTTAGTGTATTGGGCGGACCACTGTCTCTCGATCAGCGATGTCCAAGCTGGGTTCCAAGGAGGTATATGGAGCTTACCTCTGGTCCAAAGACCCTCTCTGGATCTTCATCCGACCCATCCTCCCGCTTGAATCTCTTCGGTTTCGGCTCTTCTCGGTCCTCGCTCTCATTGGTACTTGACTTTCGTGCGATTACCATAGGCATTGTCTTTGGCAAAGCGTCGCTCGAGAGACCAATTCGCAGGTTTTGACTACCAACATGGATGACAATGACTTTGGAGCCAGCCGTCTCGGTCGGTTGGTCCTCGTCGTCTTCCTCGTTAGCATCGCCTTCTGCGTCCTCCTCTGCGTCTGCCTCTTCCGTTGTCTTTTCCATTGCGCGAGCACGATCGCGGTCCTTGGCGCTCTTGGTCATCTTGATCCTCGCCTCTTCGTTCGCAAGTCGGAATGCAAGGTACTGATCATCTCTCTTCAGATATTCGCTAAGAGTAACAGAACGCAATCAGTACTGCAACTCTTGGCAGAGAGGCCGAGGAAAACATAGAGTTAGACAGGTTGATTGTCAAAACTTACGTATAGTAGTTTTTCTGGTTGATTGCAGGTATTTGTGGCCAGCTCGACAGGTCCATGTTGTTATCCGTCCGCTCCAAGCCTAGCAGCTGGCTGTTAGATACTTTTCTGCCCAGTTGTCGCTGATCGGTCCCAATACAAGGGAAGGATGAGCCTACCTTCGTCACGAAGGGCTTTGCCCGACTTCTTGCCCACCATGATAGGCAAATTGGTGGCGGTGGTTGTCCGGGTTGGTCGAAGTCAATTGAGATGTGGATGCGACGGGATCCAGGGAGGAGAGCACGGCGCAACTGGTGCGGGTTGTCTCCAGATGATGCGCGCGATGAGTAAGGGTTTGGTCCCTCAGGATGATTCGTCTGCTGGATGCAAGACCGTCGAATCTTGAAAGTTGAAGGAGAAAGGGATGCTAAGAGCAATCACCAGGAGAGAGCCTTTTGCTGGAAAGGACGCAGCTCGTGAATTGCGGTCCCATTCATTCGTATCTCCGATTGACCGCCCACACGCACGGGCAGATTGCCAGCGGCCAAGGCGTTTCCACCGACAGGACCCTTTCCTATCACATCTAACCTTGACTTTTGATTTAACTCTCATAGCCTTGGTCATTTTCCACTTCTCTTGTCCATAGAACTCCGGGTCGTTCTCCTTTCACTTTTTAACGGCACCATCCCTCGTCGCCACCCGCGAAACGCCATCACATCACCACTCGACTGCATACTCTCGCCGCCAAACACCAGTGTGGGCGCTTTGCGATCAAACAACACCACACCGGATCATACACAACCATGGGAGGATCTCTGTCGCGTCTATGGTCCCTTGTCTGGACGAAGAAGGAGATTCGAATTCTCATCCTCGGTCTCGTATGTCGATCTCTGGCCACCGCGGGGGAGTAAAACAACTGCGGGTGGCCATTGTCAGTTGCCTGAACGAACGACTGATCGGGACTATTGGATATAGGACAATGCTGGAAAGACCACCCTTCTCTATAGGCTCAAGGTGAGATATACCCATCTTCACAGGGTTTCAAACTGTGCGACTTTCAAGGCTCGAGTGCTAAGTTCTCGTTCGTCCAGATCGGTGAAGTCGTCACGACCATCCCCACCATTGGATTTAACGTCGAGTCGGTCACATATCGCAATTTGAACTTGAATGTCTGGGTATGTGGCTCCATTGCTGCCTATGAACCAGCGTGTGTATCTAATGGCTCTTGTCCCAGGATCTCGGTGGTCAAACGTCAATTCGCCCCTACTGGCGGTGCTACTACGCCAACACTGCTGCCGTTATTTTCGTCATCGACTCTACAGATATTGAGCGACTTGGAACTGCGGCGGATGAGCTTGCAGCTATGCTGAATGAAGATGAGCTTCGGGATGCGGCGTTGCTTGTCTTTGCCAACAAGCAGGATCAGCCAGGGGCTAAGGGCGCCGGTGAGATTTCGGAGGCTTTGAAATTGGGCGAGCTCCGGGACCGAAACTGGAGTATTGTGGCTTGCTCTGCTATTGATGGCAAGGGCATTAATGAAGGCATGGACTGGCTGGTGGTATGTCTTCCTCAGTCCCACAGAGCTCCCTGGGTCATCGTTCTCAACTCGATTTTCAAACTCGTACTAACGCAGCCTCTTTGAACAGCAAACCATCCAGGCCGAAAACGCATGAAAACCTCGTTTGTTTCCCGGCTATAGAATTTGTTTGATCTTTGATATACCTTGGCCTCCAAGCCGTGCGACTTGGGGGCCGTTCTGCTGCATTTGGGGTGCTGTGCCTTCTTCTCTTCGGCTCTGCTCTTCTCGAGTAGAGTCTTTGTCTTATATTGCTACATGATTTGGGGGGCTGAACGCTCTAAAGCGGGTAGGATAATTGTTTAATACAACTGCTGTCAAGGCTGGATGGAGTGAAGTTGCTGGGGGTTCACCTCTGTATGCTTCATGTCAATATAATTCTCGTCTTCAGGGTCAGAATCAGTAGCAACCGACTCTGAAAGATACACTCATTGGGCTCCTCTCGCTTGGGGCTGCTCAGAGGTTCGGCTATCTTGCTATTGGAGATAAGCGTCACGTAACCCCCCCGCAGCTACAAGATGCTAATCGCTAGTACACACTCCCTTTTCTTTCTGCCACCCTCCTCAACTGCCTCCTTGCAAGGTGTTTAGCTCTAAGGCCCTATCCCTATCCACTTTCGAATATTTAATACAGAGATCATGGCTATTCCAGCTACCCAAATCGCAGCTGCCATCCCGCCCTCGGGGCCCAATGGATCTTTGAATATACACCTCAGCACAACACACCCCGTTCCCAAACCGGGGGATGGAGAGGTCCTCATCAAGCTTGAGTATTCTGGAGTCTGTCATAGCGATGTTCACAGCATCCGTGGTGACACTCCTATGCTGACTGATGTCGCTGGGCATGAGGGAGTGGGGAAGGTTGTTGCAGGTGAGGGGTCTAGTCTCGGACTCGACTTGCCCTTGAAATCAACAAGAGGCTGGTATCTAACATTCAATATCTCAGTTGGACCTGGCTTGGACAAAAAACAGTGGATGGGTCAGAGAGTGGGTGTTCGGTAAGTATCAAGCCTGACTAGTACTCAATCACACTCTCGACCAATTCTAATACTGAAACTTTTTTCATCAGATGGCTATACAGCTCCTGTTTGGAGTGCGAGATCTGCGCCATCAACCATACATCATGTCCGTATCAAAAGAATGCCGGAGCGGTACGTAACTCCCTATCATCTGGAGCGCCATCCTACGGCCCTCTAGGGCTTCTCATGCTACATCACAATCGATATCGTCAAGTTCTAATACAAATCGGTCATTATTAGAATGTTCCAGGGACCTTCCAGCGTAAGTCCTTATCATTGAGAGCTCGTGAACTCAAGCGTGAACACTAATCGGTTAGATAGAATATCTTATTAGCCCGGCCATTCATGCCACCAAGATTCCGCAGGGACTTGCTTCAGACACAGCTGCTCCTCTACTATGTGGTATGTCTCGTGGGTGGGCCATTTATCGGGTGATTCTTCTTCTTATATGAAACAGCTGGCATTGCAATGTACTCCTCGATCAAGAAGACCAAAGCACGTCCGGGTGACTGGATAGTCATCTTGGGTGCAGGAGGAGGATTGGGACACATGTATGATTTCTATTATGGATGCTGTCTTGTCCTTGTGACTGACATTGTCTATTTTTAGGGGCGTCCAAATCGCAGCTAAGAAGGGACTCAAGGTTCTTGCCATTGACAAGTACGTCCGACGCCCTGATTGATCATTTCAGCAGCTCCAGGTTATCGAGACGGTACTGACACAAACCAGAGGCGAAAAAAAGAGAAAGCTCTGCCTTGACCTAGGCGCTGCAGAGTTTCTGGACTTTACTGAAGTTGACATTGTTGAAGCTGTCAAGGCCTCTACATCAGGTCTCGGCGCGCATGCTGTCATATGTACAGCCAACGGGGAGAAAGCTTACGAGCAGAGCACGCAAATGTTGCGTCGGCTCGGGACGCTTGTCTGTGTTGGTATTCCGAATGTCCCTTTCAAGCTTCCGGTGACCCCGTTCGATATGATTGTCAAAGGTATGTCACGGAATATCTTGTACATAGCTTCATGCTTTGTCCTAATCACCTCATCGTAGGCCTCACCATTGTTGGAAACTCTGCTGGTAGCGCGGAAGAGATGGAAGAACTGATGGAAATGGCGGTCGCGGGAGACATCAAGGCAAGTATTGAGGTATTTGACCTCATTGATATCCTGGATGTATTGAAGCGTCTCGAGAACTCGGAGATCGAGGGGCGGGTGGTTCTGAAGATTCCCGAGTAGGACCAGCATGTTCGTATAACCTCCTGTATGAGTCCGACAGTTCTTCCGGGCTTCGAAGTGATAGCCAGCCCAGGCCGCCCACAGGGATAATTCTTTGTTCCAAATGCGTGCCATGGTCAGTTCATGACACTGACGATAACATATTAATCCCCATCAGCTCAATCATTTTCATGAATTCCCCAAGTTTCCTTTAGTTGTCGTCGCAACACATGTGTTGGCCAGCCATGCAGCCGCTCAATGCGTAGAAGGACCTCAATAAGCATCTCCTGTTCTGCCGGGTCCGTAAAACGATCACCACCTTTATTTTCCGTTAAGCATGAGACATCACGTCAAGAAATGAGGAAATAGTGACTCACATAGGTGGATGGCCATACAGCCAACGACCATTGCCGGGGGTACAGAGCTGTTTGATAATGCCACCCCGCACGTTATCCAAACACTCTTTCGAATGTGATACTTTGAGCTATCAATCAGTAACGGCTCTTATATTTCTTGTTGGAGGAAGGGCCTCGCGGGTACACTTACATCAGCTTCCCGTGCGAAGCGTCTCCTCAACGGCCCGACAGTCGGAAGGCCAGGGTCATGCACCAGTAGCAAAATCTTTGCCAACTCATTGTATTGATAACCAATAGCTAGTTAATAAGGAATTAGCTTCGACTTGGAGGATCTCGCGCACCAAGGATGGCACTTCGAGGTCTTCAACTCACCGTGCCAGGGACAGCTAAATCGGATATCGGGGAAGGAAGTTCCAATCTCGACCTCATCGCTATCCACAAAATAAGGGTCAAATGATGAAGGGCGACTATCACTCCAATGCTGATTCTGTTCTTGTAAATTGTCATGAACACTTGTCGACCGTGGGCCCGTTCCAAATGAGAATAACAAGACATCTGCACAGTGTGCGATAGCTTGATTTGCCCATAAGCAATCCCCATCGTCAGGGCCAATTGCTGTGAAAAGCGAATGGAGGGAACTCAAGTCCACATCGGGAGCTTGCTGCAGACTGAGAGCATTATAAATCTCTTGGCGCAGCCCACTCCAATAGACTGCCTGTCGCAAGCTCGGAGTCGTTGTCATGGAGGGTGGCGGACCCTGGAAAAAGGCTCTGGTGCCGAAGGAATGGCCACGAAGATCAGATCCCGCCAATGGCACTGCCACGACCGTCAACATAGATGCTTGAAGCAACTGGGTTAGGGATTTCAATACGGACCATCATATTCTTCAAACAGGCGGAGAATTACAGTGGCCGCCAGCAAATCATCATCCATAGTGACCTCCTGGCTGTTCAATGCCGGGATCAAGGTCTCCAGGCATGCCTGATAGTACTGCGCCGATACATACGCGTCATACTTGGAAGTACACCTGAGATGCTGTGCAGATAGGGCCATAATCGCATTAGACAGGGTGTCGCAATATCGAGCACGATAGGGGATGTGCACTGCAAAATGTCGCTGATGATCTGTACAATCAAACTATATATCATAGTCAGTTTTCCTCATCCCAAGGCTGCAGTAGGCCTTGTAGTATTGAAGTATTCGCTCACAAATGACGAAATTTGGTCAACAAAATGTTTCAGGAGGTAAGCTTCCTCGGGGTCTCTCAGGGGCCAAGATCGCTGCCTAGGGCGTATCTCCTTGTTCTCGATTATCTGACGATATCCGGGAATTTTATTCTCATTTGGATTAGCGTGGAGGGCGAGATTTTCATATTCGTGTGTGGTCGAGGGGAACGTCGACGTTTCTGGACTCGGTGTTGGTGGCTGCTTGCCAAAGCCGCAGCCAGAAGACTGCGAGTCCATAGATAGGTCGACTGTATCATCAAGCTCTCCATTACCTGATTCTAGCACAAAGTCCACTGCAAGGGAAATTGCCCACGTTAGGTTTTCATTTGGGAGTAAGATGCAAGGAAGTTCCAACCTCGAGGTGGTGGCTTGACCCAAACTTGGTCACCCGGAAACCGAGCGCCCGATTCTCTTCCTCTCTCCTGGCGGAATCGGGCCTGTCGTTGACCCCGCGAGCAAGTACGTCCTGTTTGGGTACATCGGCCGCATTGTGGAAGGTTGCCGTCACCTTCGGCAATGGTCAGAAAAGTCCTGTGCGCGTGCAGGCTATGGAGCTGGGGAGCCGCTTACATTTATGATGCAGCAGACGACATGGCTCACTAGGGACCCAGATCAATTAGCTCCATAGTCAGGTCAAATACGAATAGAGGCTCCCTCACCAGCTGACTTTGCCTTTCTTTGCCGTAGGCATCCTTCGGAAGTTGGGAGGTTGAGACAACGATGTCGGAGAATGGAAAAGTTCAAAGCGGAGAGTTCTTGGGGATTTTGTGGGGAAGACCCAAGCAAGGCTCGCTCTCACCGAAGAAAGTATAAACACAATGGCAGTGGAATTAGACTAGAAAGTCTAACACTTGAAACCCTTAGCGTGACGCTGCAAATCTGTATCCTGATTTTAAGGTCGTCACATTAAACTTATCATGAAAAATTGTTCAACCTATCACAAAACCAAGAGACAGGTTAAAACTTTACGTCGGGGCTGCAACCCCTATCAAAGCGGCGATGACAGTGTGTCTTGTGCTGTCAGCATCGGCTAATAAAGTCTTGCTTAGATAGATGGTCTATATAGTTATAGAAATTTAAGTCCACATCCCGTGAATAGCTAGTTCATTCGTCTATATTCGTTTCTCAAACCGCTTAGGCTTTCTGAGGATCTTTCTTGCCAAAAATGAAAGGTTTAATCTACAAGTTTGTTGTACAATCAGAAACCCATACATACCTAGGTATTCAGCAAATTTACCTTGACAATCATAAGGTTCTAAGCATTTCACGGCCCAAGCATGCATTCTGACAACTAGCCCATTTCTTTCCCCCACTTGGTGATAACTTTTGGAAGTTGATCATTGCGAGATCCTCGACTAACACTTCGGTTCCTCCTGCGCGATCTCCAAGCCCAAGCGTGGTAGACGTTTTGCTACCCAAACCGAGTCCCAGATGCTTGTCGAGGAGACAAAAATCTGATCCACCTCTTCCAGACTGCGACCGGCTGTCTCTGGAATCAAGAAATACACAAGTACCACCATCCCAGCATTCAATCCGGCGAAAATAATGAAGAACCGCCATGCTATGGCATTAAACGCGATTGGCGTGATCTCGGCAATCAGGATATTCAAAGCCCAGAAGGTTCCCACGCTAATACCATTGATCGTTGCGCGCATCCTCAATGGGGCGATCTCTCCGACATAGAGGAATGCGACGCCTCCGAACCCGACGATGAAAGTGAAATGGTAGAGGAAAATGAAAACAACCGCAACGTGCATTGCGACCTGGTTTGTCGGCTGGGACCCTAGTCCAGCTACAACAGCCAAGCAAATGGCATTTCCTGCCGCACCAGCCAGCATCAAGCCTCGTCGACCAAAGGCTTCCACGGTGAAGATGCAGACCGTGCCTCCTATGAGGCTGACGAGCTGGTATGATGCGGCTAGAACCCTAGAGGTCGCCGAGTCTAGACGTAAGTATTGTTCGAATATTGTATTGGCTAAAGGGGAAGAGACGGTTAGATCGTCTCATATCCAACGGGAAGGGGTCGTGACCTACTGAAAAATGTGATGACATTGACACCAGTCAGTTGCAAAAAAAGCATCACAGTCGCGGCAAGCATCGCGCGATGGAACACTCGCTGGGGTCCCATTTGAAAGATTTGACTGAAAGACCCTTCAACGGAAAGCTTCAGAGATACTTGCACGGCCTCGATCTCTGCGTCTATGGCGGTATTGTCGGGCTTCACATCCTCCAAGGCTGCTAGAATCCGGCGAGCTTCGGACACACGATTCTGCTGTATCAACCAACGGGGTGATTCTGGCATGACGGAGATGCCTCCGAGGATAACGATCGAAAACAGCACTTGGAAGGCGAAAGGGAAACGCCACCCTACGCTCCCAGGAGCGAAAGACATGCCGAGGTCGAGAAAGAGACTCAGCGATGTCCCTGCTCCAGCAAAGATACCCGTCGTCGCGACATGTGCACCTCGTCTCTGAGCCGACGATATCTCAGATTGCCAAATCGGTACGGTAGCGATCAAACCGCCGCAACCAAGTCCAAGAATAAGACGGGCGACGATAAGCTGGACGAAGTCAAAAGAGCTTGCCATCAAAATTGCTCCAACCATTTGTGTGAAGGCCACCAGCATGATAACTCGCCGACGGCCTAAAAGGTCGCCCAGACCGATGCAGGAAAGAGCACCAAACAAGCCTCCGACAGCGTACAATGCAACTATCGTGCCCTGCACAGTCGACTTTTGTGCCTGCTCGGAGACGGTAGTAGTGGTCGCATCGATTTCATTGAATTGCTTTTGGAAGCTATCCAACGTTAAGACTCCACCCAATAGTGACTGATTATAGCCAAATGAGACAATGGAAGGCATCATCACTCCCAACAGGGCCGCCACATTGAGGCTGTTGCCTCGAAACCCCAGGAACTCTCGCATGTAGGCGGGACAATGCTTGGACCTGAGTCAATACGCACTAGAATAGTGATTGGGTTTCCGTTTCCTAGAAAGAAGGGTAATTTGACGCCTCAAATGCTTAGCTGGGGATAGTTAACTCTCGGACCCTCTGCCTGGCGGAACTTCCTAGCGAGGGGTGTTTGTCTGAAACAGTCATCCCTTGTCGCGACTGTTGTCATTTCCGCATTCCAGTCCAAAGATATCTGGGCCTGCCATCGAGGAAACCGCCCGCCCTTCTGCTGGCCACAACATGCTATAAGGGAACAATTAGTGTATCCATGAAGCATAGTCAGAAGTCAGTATTTCTTGAGCAAACGAACAGAATAGATGCTCAAGCCATGGCGAATCTGTGTCACAGACGATCGTAGGGCCATCATCCGAAACGACAATAACTAGGGCGCGCCCGATTTCTACGAGACAGTATCTGAGAGAAGATCGTATCAGCGGCGAATACCGACCTCAGTAATTACCCCAATGGAACAAGTACCAGGTAGGTATAGATAAAAATCTAAGGTTGCCCTCGCCTCATGCGCTCGTTTGCTCGAAATACCTATACACCTTCAATCGATACGCCACATGCAGTTCTACAACTCCTGTGGGTGATGGATAGCTTCCAGGATTGTTATCATGGGTGTTTTTCAAGACCTCTATAATTGCCTGTTATTTTTGGACGTGACCTCCTGGCAATCATAGTCCTACATAGGTTGCGTTCTGTATATTTATTTCGGGCTTGCGGGTGGCCTTTTAACCCTTCTCCAGTCAACCCCGCGCAGGAAGAGTGGAGTATGCAGATATCTAAAGTTATTCACAATACTCACCTACCCTGTCACTCTCTCGCGCGCTATTTCAAAACGTCTCTTCTTCCACCACAGGACAACCAACTTAGTGGTGTTGGCTTGGGTTTGACGTGGCTGGGATCTCGCCGGCGGGCTTTTCGTTGGTGGAGATTTACCGGAGTTAACTTTGGCGGCGCTGTTGTTGGCTTCACTCTCGACGATGGAAATCTCGTCGTCGGAGCTCTTGTCGTCGAGAGTCCTCCTCATCTGAGCTATCGTCGTCTGAGACGTCGTTGGCGGAGATGCTTCCGGCGGGGATGTTCTTGGTCGAGGTGCTCTTGAGTTTGAGCAGGTAGATGCATGTTGGCACGAGCAGGACGGCGAAGAGGAGGGTCAACTTGAGGGCTGGGGAGAAGGTGAATGACCCGAGGCCCAGGCGGATTTGAGGGGCTATTGCAGCTGCGTCCCTGGTCAAATGATCACTGATGGGAGCTTGTGAGATGGACATTGTGCAGACAGGTGGTTCTGACGATGTTGAGAAGTAATTTTTGCTATCACTCGCTATCGCGAAATTTCAAAATTTGGCGACGCGTTGGTGGGTCGTTCCAAAGAAAAGATCTTTCCTGAAACGCAATTCATCGTAATGATGATGGCGGCATCGGTGGGAGTTGGAACGATGTTCCATTTGATACGCTGGAGAAAACCGAAAGGAATAAATCGAATTTCTTGCAAACCTCAATGCTTTCTGGGGACATTCTCTGAGCTCTCGAAAATCCATGTAGGAGTATCTCAGAAGAGACATATTGCACCTGAACTGGAGATGCCTGGATTTCTCTTCCGCGAGTGATGAGGTATAGCTTCAGAATCTTGAGTTGCCACACAATGATTTAGCGATTTGTGGATTAATTTGCAGGACCGAGTCAGGTCAAGTCAACTGGCCCTTCCAGAACTAAAGCCATAGGCATAGCCAGCGACTCTGATTTCTGTACAATATGGTTCACAAGCATAGGAAGATCTTAGCCCATTGCAGCGCAACACATCGTAGCGGGGTTAGGTGCGCTGATCTAGACGCTATGCGCTGTTTACGGAACATGGGCTGCTACTTCATTATGTACGATGCCTGCAGTGGCAATGATCCCACCGGAATTATTATCATGCCACCGGGCATGTGGCCGAAGGGTCAAAATCATGGCCAAAGGTGCGGTGACCAGCACAGCCATGCAGTAGTCAATGCAGGAACCAGGGCCGAGGCGAGCGATAGGCAGACCGCCAGTTTGGTGCCCCGCGACGGCCGATAAGTGAACGAATGATTAATCGACTGCCCCTCCTTGATTGCGATCGGGTGCGGGCACGGATCACCGAGTCCGAGGGGTCAAAACGGTCGACATAATCCCCTCGAAACCTTTTTGCGCACATGATCCATAAGAAGGAAGAGGATGATGGTGATCACCGAGTGAATTATCGAATGGTCGATGAAGCCGTCAGTCAAAGAAAAAGGGGGTAGCTGGGTCAATGCTGGAAACCTTGACGGGAGAACAGGCACCCGAGAAAGTCTGGCCGGGAACGGAGCGTACCATGGCCGACATGGATAGCGGCGTCGATTGGCCCAACAAACGACTGCTGGAGCATGACTGCGACGCTTGGAAGCCATCGACTGGCCCGGCAGTGATGAATTCCCACTTTTCTTTGGCTCCATAGTGCATTGCCCCTAGGCGAGGTCAAGATGGATGGCTGGTGTCAATGGAGAAGTTGTAGGCACCGGATGGCAGTCGCCCGCACTCAGTCGGCTTGAAGGAGCTAGTGCCCAACAACACAGTAAGTCCATTGAAGATCTTTTCAGTAGAAGCAATATGATTTGTTCGAAGGAACTCTTGACCGAGAGAAAAAAAAATATACAGTAGATGT
The DNA here is from genome assembly GCA_024706585.1 of Penicillium simplicissimum. Classification (NCBI taxonomy): domain Eukaryota; kingdom Fungi; phylum Ascomycota; class Eurotiomycetes; order Eurotiales; family Aspergillaceae; genus Penicillium; species Penicillium simplicissimum. Next base: position 771,399 of record JAMZTW010000061.1, read on the forward strand.
GGGAATAATATCCACCAAAAAGGGGCGGACGTAAAAACCGAGCTGGGGGAGAGTCGGGAGGTGAACCCCCCGGAGACCAGCGGAGACCAGCGGAGCTCACGTGGGCCTGCCAACACAAGCGTGGGCAAGTCTGCCCCCGTTTGGTGGGATGCCCACCCCCGAATACTATTTAACCCGCCCCTGCCCACTTTGCTCTTTCCACTTCCCGCAAACATACTCGTTTCTCCCAACGCTACCCAAAACCCCCCCCCCGTTTTTTCGGTTCGTATAAGCCTTGTCAGTAGGTTCGATCACTTCTCCTCGAGACAGTGATCACATACAACCGTCAAAATTTTCGCCACGCAGCTTAACTCGTAAGTCACCGTGGTGCCTCGTTGCCGGCAATGGTTTCCTTGCAAGGGAATGGCTTCATCCTGTCGAATCCAGTCACTAACTGACCTCTCCAGGCGGCACCACCCGTTCAACGGCCGACGCACTTCCAACCGTGGAGGGGCATCGGATTACGCATTATTCCTGCAGTAGATCAACTCTGAGCACACTTCCAGTTCACCTTCTCCAATTTCCACCACTCTCAACACCCCTGTGAACGCAATGGCTCCCCACGCAAGCTCGGATGTTGCCAATGGCACCGTGAACGGGTCGGCTCGCCAAGAGGCCACCCCTCTCTTCACTGTTCAGTCACCCAACGTGGTGTACACTGACCACGAGATCAAGAGTCAGTATGCCTACCAGACTACTCAGATCACCCGCACTGCGGACAACAAGCTGGTGGCCACTCCCAAGGCCATCAACTACCACTTCAAGGTCGACCGCAAGGTCGGCAAGGTCGGTATGATGCTGGTCGGCTGGGGTGGCAACAACGGTTCCACCGTCACCGCCGGTATCATCGCCAACCGCCGCGGTCTCTCCTGGGAGACCCGTGAGGGTCAGCAGAATGCCAACTATTACGGCTCGCTGGTCATGAGCTCCACCGTCAAGCTTGGCTCTGATGCCCAGACTGGCGAGGAGATCAACATTCCTTTCCGTGACCTGCTCCCCATGGTTCACCCCAACGACCTGGTCATTGGCGGTTGGGATATCAGCAGCCTTGACATCGCGGCCGCTATGGACCGTGCCCAGGTGCTGGATCCTACCCTCAAGGCTCTCGTCCGCAAGGAGATGGCCGAGATGAAGCCCCTGCCCAGCATCTACTACCCGGACTTTATCGCCGCCAACCAAGAGGACCGTGCCGACAACGTCATCGAGGGCACCAAGGCCAGCTGGGCTCACGTTGAGCAGATCCAGAAGGACATTCGGTAAGCACTGCTCAGTGAACTTGATCTCGAGCCCATTGCTAATTGTACTTCAGCGACTTCAAGGCCAAGAACGACCTCGACAAGGTCATCATCATGTGGACTGCCAACACTGAGCGTTACGCTGACATCATCCCTGGTGTCAACGACACTGCGGAGAACCTGATCAACTCGATCAAGAACGGTCACGAGGAGGTCTCTCCCTCTACCGTGTTCGCCATTGCCTCCATCCTGGAGAACGCTCCCTTCATCAACGGCTCGCCCCAGAACACCTTTGTTCCCGGTGCTATCCAGTTCGCTGAGCAGCGTGGTGCTTTCATTGGCGGTGATGACTTCAAGTCCGGCCAGACCAAGATGAAGTCCGCCCTGGTGGACTTCCTGATCAACGCCGGTATCAAGCTCACCTCCATTGCCAGCTACAACCACCTGGGTAACAACGATGGCAAGAACCTGAGCTCCCAGAAGCAGTTCCGCTCCAAGGAGATCTCCAAGTCCAACGTCGTCGACGACATGGTTGCTGCCAACCACATCCTGTACGGCAAGGACGAGCACCCGGACCACACTGTTGTCATCAAGTACATGCCTGCTGTCGGTGACAACAAGCGTGCTCTGGACGAGTATTACGCCGAGATCTTCATGGGTGGCCATCAGACCATCAGCTTGTTCAACATCTGCGAGGACTCTCTGTTGGCCTCCCCCCTGATCATTGATCTGGTTGTGTTGGCTGAGATGATGACCCGTGTCAGCTGGAAGGCTGACACCGAGGGTGCCGAGTACAAGGGCTTCCACAGCGTGCTGAGCGTGCTCAGCTACATGCTCAAGGCTCCCCTGACTCCTCCCGGTACCCCGGTTGTCAACGCGCTGGGCAAGCAGCGCTCTGCTCTGATCAACATCTTCCGTGCCTGCGTTGGTCTCCAGCCCGAGTCGGAGATGACCCTCGAGCACAAGCTGCTGTAACTGAACGAGCGCTTTGGTGATCGTTCGGGCCTATCTTGACCGCATCCTAACTAGAGTCTGTCGTTAACGCGAAATGCATACTGAAGTTGCCATTCTCCAACCATCAAAGTAAATAATCGGTTTCTGCTTCCAGTGTAATTGTGCGGAGTAATATCTGCTCATCACTAACAAAAAGTTGTGTATCCCATCTCGACCAGCACATACGAGACACATCTCCCACCCGCTCTCGTCTACTCCTTAGTATGACCCAGCTCCGAGTACGCATTCAAAGCCAACTGCCCCCCCAAATGCGCATACAAAACATTCCCCCCCTCAATCTCCCCCCTCCGAATCAAATCAACCATCCCCGCAAAACTCTTCCCCTCATACACCGGATCCGTAATAAACGCCTCCATCCGTGCCGCATACCCAATCGCCTCCCAAGTCTTCCGATCGGGCACCCCGTAAATCCCGCCGTGATACCGATCATCCAGAATCACATCCTCATCACGAATATCCTCCTCTGTCAACCCGATCTTGGCCGCCGTGTTGCGCGCAATACGCAGCACCTGAGCGCGGGTCGCCTCCACCGTCGCCGAGGCATCGATCCCGATGATTCGACGCTTGGGATCGTCCGGATACATTCGCTCCAGCAATTTAAAGCCCGCAATCATCCCCGCAAAGGTCGACCCCGTCACGGCACACACCACCACCGTGTTAAAGAAAACCCCCATCTCACCCTCCTGCTGCCGCACTTCAAACGCCCACCGCGCAAATCCCAATCCACCCAGCGGATGATCCGACGCCCCCGCAGGAATATAATACGGCTTCCCGCCACTTGCAACAACCTCCTCCACCACCTTCGCAACAGTGCCCTTATGCTCGATCCCAAACCCCGACGGATCAAGCCTCACATCCGCACCCATCAGCCGGCTCAGCTGGATATTGCCCACAACATCGTACCCCTTGTCAGCCCACTCCACCCACCGCTCCTGCACGAGCGCGGCTTTCAACCCACTCCGCGCCGCGACGGCGGCAACCTGCCGCGTGTGGTTGCTCTGCACGCCGCCGATGGAGACGAGGGTGTCGCAGCCTTGTGCCTGGGCGTCCGCGAGCAGGTACTCCAGTTTGCGGGTTTTGTTGCCGCCGTAGGCGTAGGCGGAGTTGAGGTCGTCGCGTTTGGCGTAGAGGGTGACGAGGGGGTGGGGGTTGTGCAGGGCGAGATCGGCGGTTATGCGGGGGAGGGCGTGGATGGGGGAGGGGCCGAGGAGGAGGGGGGTTCGGGGGATGGTGGAGAAGGGGGGTGGGAGGGGGATCGTGTCGGCTGCCGGGGTAGGGTTGGTGGTCATGGTGAGTTATTGATGATTGAGTATATGGAGTGAAAGAGTCGAGACGGAAAAAAGTAGTGTGTAGGATGGTGTTGAGGAGCACGCTCGGTGATTAGACCTGATATAGTCAGCCCCTTGGGGGAGGACAGCGTCAGTGTAGAGAGTGGTGGTTTGAGGGCATCAAATCTCCAGATATTGACAAGATAAGAGCACTTAGATCAATACAGTCGATTGAAGGCGACAACAACGGAGCATTTTATACCTCAAGCCCCCCTCCTTCCACCTCTATCAATTGAACATCCAACCCTCACCTCACGGCCATCGTCCGTCTACGCCTACACGCATGAGATGAAACACACACCACGCAGCCCCGCTCTCCTCTCCCATCATCCTCGCCGATCTGATCCTTATCAGCGCCTTCCCGCAACATACCAGGACCACAACTCGACCCCTCCGTGTACATAGTACGGAGTACCTATAGTCCCAATCTGCCGAGCTTATCCCGAAATCAGGCGTTCTGCTTATCGCGGACGGGAGACGGTGGAGATGGCGGACGTTGACCGCAACCTTGTTACCAAGTAGCTTGCTTGGGCTTGCGGGAGGAGCTCCTGCTGTGGTAGTTATTCGGTGGTGAGGACGAAGGATCTGCGATGGTAACCTCGTCTCGACGCGGAAGCCGATGGTAAGCGTGAAGGATTGGGGATTTTGACATAAGGAATATTATGGATACTTTGGAATTTCCGAGTTGGGGCTCGTGCTCCGCGGATTATCTGCGGCGGACTCGGTACAGTGCTTGAAGACCGATGCCGGAACAGGCTGGTGTAGTTGGTGAGTTGGTGCAAGGGATTAGAGCTGGTCAGGTGGACTATTGGGGCACCTTCCAAGAGTGGTGTGAGGCACGATGCAATGGAGAACTGGGTGACTTTCACGCTCTTCGGTTATGTCCAACCCACAAGGTGTCACGGAGTGAGGACCTTGCGAAATTCCCGGTACTAAAACTGCCCACCTCGCTCCAGGACTACGTGCCGAACTGCGAATTTACAAAACTGAACAAGTTGAAGCCGACACAATCATTCATCACAACAAAAGGAATTCATATTTCACATTGAGCCTTTTATAAACACAAATCATGCAATCTATTTCATATCCACCACGCAGCGGACGCAGTCGCCCGCCTTCATCTGCTCAAAGGCAGTGTTGATGGCCGACAGGGGCTCACGGTGGGTGATGAACTCGTCCACCTTGAGCTTGCCCTCCAGGTAGTCGTCCACAAGACCGGGGAGCTGGGTGCGACCCTTGATGCCACCAAAGGCACATCCCTTCCACACACGACCGGTGACCAATTGGAATGCTGCAAGAAGGAATTAGTATCAAGTTTGAAGAAGGCAGAATCATACGAGGGGTACCTACGCCGAGTGGAAATCTCCTGGCCAGCAGCGGCAACACCAATGACAATGCTCTGGCCCCAACCCTTGTGGCAAGCCTCGAGGGCAGCACGCATAACACCAACGTTACCAGTGCAGTCAAAGGTGTAGTCGCAGCCACCATCGGTCATCTCAATCAGGTGCTCCTGGATAGTCTTGCCCTGGAGCTTGGTAGGGTTGACAAAGTGGGTGGCACCGAACTTACGAGCCCACGCCTCCTTGCCATCGTTCACATCGACGGCAATGATCATGCCAGCCTTGTTCTTGACAGCACCCTGCACGACAGACAGACCGACACAGCCCACACCAAAGACAGCCACGTTGGAGCCCTCCTCGACCTTGGCGGTCTCGACGGCGGCACCGTAGCCGGTGGTGATACCACAGCCCAGCAGACAGGCGCGGTCGGTGGCGATCTTGGGAGTCACCGCGACGACAGAGATATCGGCGACAACGGTGTACTGTGAGAAGGTCGAGGTACCCATGAAGTGAAGGATGTCCTTGCCGCGGGCCTTGAAGCGAGAGGTACCGTCGGGCATGACACCGCGGCCCTGGGTAGCACGGATCTTGCCGCAGAGGTTGGTCTTGCCAGACTTGCAGAACTTGCATTCACGGCATTCGGGGGTGCTAATACATGGTGAGTGGGGGAGGGTCCAAGATGAGACCGGTCTTTGCAAGAGTAAAGCCAGGCAAAGCGAATGGGAAAAAACATACTAGAGAGCGATCACATAGTCACCGGGCTTGACGGAAGTCACACCCTCACCGACCGACTCGACAATACCGGCACCCTCGTGGCCCAGGACGATGGGGAAAGCACCCTCGGGGTCCTTGCCGGACAGAGTGTAGGCGTCTAATTAGCTTGTTATCAGTACCATGTCTTCTCGATGTTCAATTGCCGCTTCGCATTTGTTTCTTTGCGCATGGCGGAGCCAATCGCGGTACTTACCGGTGTGGCAGACACCAGTGTGGTGAATCTGAATGCGAACCTCGTGGGCCTTAGGGGGAGCGACCTCGACATCCTCGACGGACAGAGGCTCACCGGCAGCCCAAGCAATGGCGGCCTATGAAGATAATTCAATTAGATTTGATTCAGAGAGGGCCATGTTGTCCAGCACAGTTGATGGCGGGGTGTGGTGCGGCGCGGGGTGGGCCAACGTCATCATCACACCCGGCCGGGATCGGATGAGGGAGCTTTTACCTTGCAAGTAATGGTCTGGCAGGGATTGTTAGCAACGCGATCAAGCTTGGAGGAACGGTAAAGCAAAGCATGGGGAGCTATTTTACCTTTCCTACGGTATCAGCCATGGTTGTGTAAAGGAAGTAATGTGATCCACACAATACTCTGGCAGGCGGGTGGTGGGTGGTTAGTGACGAGGTTGGCGGGGTTGGGTGGACCGGAAGACTCACCAAGTTGCTGGGTTGTTGCAAAGGACGGGAAGAAGGGAAAGTGGCCGAGTGAAGGGTTTTGATTCTTGAAGGGGTTGATTCTTGGGGAGTGGAGTCAGTAGACACAGTGAGGGGAGTGGGGGGAAAATTGACTGAGGAGGTGGGCGAACTCGTTCAATAAAGAGTCTTCGCCCTGTTCAAGAATTGCAGAGTGATGATGTGAGGAGAGACCAGCCAAATGAGGGGCCCATCTCCAACGGCTGGCTGGCCCGACTCGCCCGTCTGGTTCCGCGGAATATTGTTCTACCTTGGCCATTGCAATTGATTGACTACATGACTATCGCTATCGCTTCTTCCTATGTTTCAAATCTGCCAGAGTTTTGGGCTGTCGACTGCGATATAGCTACTCCGTACAGTGGTGCTATCAAGCTATCTAGCTTGCTAGCTAAGGATGCCCTCGGGAAAGTATCAAGACACGGTCCGTCTCCGTCCCCACCAAAGACAAGGGGAGAACCATGCAGAAGACGTAGAAATGGTAGTCAGGCTCCACAAGAGACTACATACTACGAAGATGCAATATCCTAGATCAACAAGTTCTACTTGACATTTCTTGAAGCCAATCTGTTCTATCTATCTATGGAACTATGGAATTTGTAACCCCGCATCAGGATGGGGAGAGGCGAGGGGGAAGATACCCAACCGCCGGGAAACGGAACCGCACCCGAGCTTATCGCCAAATCCCCATCACGGGCTCCCAAAAGGGCAAGGGTTTCCGGCAGTTGAAAGGTCGAAAACTGCCAAGCTCAACCCGATCCATAGAGCCCAGGAGCTGGTGCCAGGGGCCCGCTCTTCCAGAGGCATATCGATAACTGTCGGGCCGTAGATTAAGTTATCGTCAACTAAGCCGACTGCCGGACACGCATGAGGTACCTTCGTGAGCAGATCATAGCAATACGCCCAGAGACTCTTTCTTCAACATCAAAATGGGACGATGCCGCTTTCATATTGAGGGATCGGGATGGAGAGGGATGGTCATTCTCCCCGCTTCATCCCGTCCAAAATCACTATGGTACATGAAGGGAGCCAGGTCCCCAGTGTCCCTCTCGCAGACCTTTGAATACGGCCATAACAGCATCGGCCACCAGGGGACTTTTTTATCGGCTCCCAAAGAGGGGAGGTTCCCGGGCCGTGTAGGTACAGACATTACTTGGCCCTGACTTCGGCCCGGGCGGTACACAACTTGTCTTCTGAAACATCATCATCTCCGGCCTTGACCTCTGTTCCTCCACGCCAAGGCACCCTGGGAATCCCGAATATAAGCAATTCAATGCTTATTTGCCGCCCAGCTGGCCGCTCTGCATCATGGCGGCGTTTTGCTCCTGGAATCGCTCGTTCAGACGTTGGGAGCTCTTCAGGTGCTTGTCAACGCAGCGCATGATGCACTGCTCTTCGCGGTTGATCAGGGACTTGGTAGTGAAATCGTTGACGCAGTCATCGAAGCAGCGCTGGACCATCTTGGAGTACATCTGTAAAGATTATTAGAATTGAGACAAGAGTTCTAGCGGGAATGTCGAAAGAGGTCGGGAGTAAAAAAGGGTTGGTGAAGACTGGGATTGACTTCAAAGTCGGGGAATCACAAGCCATGTCGGCAGGTCGGATAGGAGCAATATTCGATAGGGGTGGCTGGGGGCAGATGTACAGTCATAAACTCCTTCAGCTGCTTCCGCTCCATGCGGGCGGCAAACTCGCGCTGCTCATTTGCGTTGAGGCTATTACCATGCCGTTTGTCAGTCTCGGATCTCCCAGCGAAGTGTGGCTTGCAATTTGTAGCATCGATGTTGGCAGCGGCAAAACATACCCGTCCATTATGTGTGAAGTATCAAGAAAACAAGCAGAGCTTCGAAGAGAATTGGTTGTTGATCGAATGGATGTCTGGTGTAAAATAACAACCCGTTCGGCGAGACGTGGAGCTCCGAAGCTGCTTTCTGCGCAACTACGTTTGTCCGCGGACCGGGATATTTATCACGTGACTGTGGTTGGAGATTATGTCACCGATCACTTACCCAGGTCACGTGACCAGTTGTCTGCGCTGTCCAGAGGAATCCCCACAATTATTCGGAGCAGAATTGAATTGGAATGATACAGTACACTGAATAGAGGGGTAGCTCACCTTTCCGAACCCAGAGATATAAACGAATTGAAACTCATAGTCTCAAGTTTTCAATATCGCGTTTTGTGTCTATCTCGAGTTATACAAATTAGGTAGGGAACTCAAGACTCGATATTCTGAGTGTAATTGTCCACAATTTCTGGGATCGCAAAGCTACCAAACGCCACCAGACTTGGTCCCATATGATGCCTGGTCTGAGGCATCCCATTCAGTCTGGGGGATTAGACGATGGTAGCAGCTCTATGAATATACGCAGCGCATCATGAGATTCTTTACTATCATTTACTAACCTTATCATCCCAATTTTCTGCCGTGACCGTCAGCCGTGGCGGTGCCTGAAGCACTCCACTAGTCGGCACACAACTGTGTTGCATTTGCTGGAACCGATGGAGCTCGTTCCTGAATCCGGCGGTCCTTCGCGACCCCGAAGAACCCTCGCTTCAAAAATGGCCCCGGCCAGACATACGGTCCAGCCAACGGTCCCAGAGGGTTCGAGTGCTATTAATAAATTGTGGCAGAATGGTCATTTATCCTAGCCATGGATGTGGCATTGCTAGTGCTACTGTCCAGTTGCCGACGATTTTCAGGCCAGAGTAGAAACGATGGATATGGAGACGTAACTTGCTGGAGGGACTAGGGAGTACAGAACACGGCTTTCCCATTCATCAGGTTCTATGCTACAGGCTACCCTTTCCCCCCACCAGGGTCTCTCTGTATGCTTCCAGAACAATTCTGGTCAACCACATCTTAATCCATACTTGATTTCTTTTCTCAGCATATTCCATAGTTTAAACATTCCGTTAATTTGATTGCAGATCCCAACCCCGATAGACTGGTTCAGAGGCGCGCGCATAGCATATCGTTTCATGTAGAGTTGTAGTCAATGGTCATACCTGGTCTTTGGTTCTCGACTTTGTACCATTGACCATGAGTTTGCTGCACCTTCGTGCGGCTCTCCCCTTTTGCTCTGGCATTTGCTCATCGCATCGCTAGGGTCTACGTATCCTCTGCTTACTCGTCCGGGCTTCTTAATTTACCGTCTATCTCTCTCCTCTCCACCTGTGCGATTCATAGGCACCAGACATTAGGAAATCGGATTGGAGGTTCTACGCACGATCCTCGACCTCAGCCCAACTGGGTCCCTGGCTACTTGATCTTTATGCTCTGTTCGTTCTCCTTCTCTGCGCCATCTCTGCCAATCAGTCATCCTGTTGGCACCTTTGGACGATCGCAGACCACCGAGTCAATTGAATTCATTGGGCTTTTGGTCCCGAGAAGGCCGCAGTTGTGGCTCGTGCCCACTTCTAACCCAAATTGACCCAAAAACCAACGACTGGTCCCCCCTCCGCAACCCCCTCGGTCATCTTGAACCCTGACAAGTCACAACCTTTCTTACCCTCTTCCCCTCCTTTATCTGCCTCTCCCTTCTCATTTACCCTGCTTCCTTTCGATTATCATCACGACTCCCCTCTTCTGGGACAGCTTAAATCTCCCCCCCTGTTCGTTTGCCACCACTATCCTGGGCCCAGCCCCAGGATTCCCACGGCATCCTTTACACGAGGGCGGTGACGCAGAGTGCCCTTTGACCCTTCGACGTTCCCGCGATCATTCCTCATCCCCTCTCCGCACTCTTGATTTGAATCGCCGTCATCTTACCGCAAAAGTTCTGCTCTGTCGCACCGCATCTTCTTCCACCAGATCCCGTATCCTTGACTCCGGCCCACCATGGTGACCGGCAAGTCACACCCCGGCGTCGAGCCTGTACAGCTCCATGCCACCTCCCCTGACCCGACCGGCTCCAACTCCCCACCGTCCAAGCGAGATTTGGCCTCCTGGTGGAGGCAGTTCAAACGGAATACCAGGAAAGATGAAGTCAAAGGTACGTGGTGCTGAAAGTGCTTGGCTGGAAGTGCGAACTGGCGGCGCAGTCTGCGAGCGGTTTCCCCCCGCAATCAGCCTGTGCACCCGCTGATCTTCGCGACTCCCCTGAGTGGGCTTCTTGACGACACCGAGATGCTGGTTTCTCTTCTCCCTTGCTCATAGTGATATACCACCACTATCGCTGCTTATCTCGCTAGGCGGTAGTTGTACTCCCGAGAACATACGCTGACCCGTTTCTCGCGATAGAACAACCTCGAGGCATTTTCGGCGTGCCACTAAATGTTAGCATCAAATATGCGAACGTGGCCATCTCTCTGACCGGTGAACATGGCAAAAGCCATATCTATGGATACGTGCCCATCGTCGTGGCCAAGTGCGGCGTGTTTCTAAAAGACCGAGGTTCGCAAAATCCGATCTTCCATCCCCGCTGCAGAGTGATTCACCGCTGACACTGCCTCCATAGCCACGGATGTAGAAGGCATCTTTCGCCTTAATGGGTCGGCCAAGCGCATCAAGGACCTGCAGGAGATCTTCGACTCCCCCGAACGTTACGGAAAAGGCCTCGATTGGACCGGATACACTGTTCACGATGCCGCCAACGTCCTGCGCCGATACCTGAACCAGCTACCCGAGCCGATCGTTCCTCTTGAGTTCTACGAGCGCTTCCGCGAACCCTTGCGCAGTTATCAAAGACAAGTACAGGAGCAAAAGGAGGAGGTCGAGAAGTTCGATCATGCCAAGGCTGTCGAGACCTATCAGCGCCTGATCGTCGAGCTCCCCCCGTTGAACAAACAGCTCCTACTCTATATTCTCGATCTTCTCGCCGTCTTTGCTTCCAAGTCGGACCAAAACCGCATGACGTCGGCCAATCTTTCCGCTATCTTCCAACCTGGCATGTTGTCTCATCCGCAACATGACATGTCGCCCGAGGAGTACAAGCTGAGTCAGGATGTGTTGATTTTCCTCATCGAGAACCAAGACCACTTCTTGGTTGGAATGAGCGGCACCACACCCGATGAACAGCAAGTCAAAGAGGTTGAAGCTGGCCTTCAGCCTGCTGCATCTTCTAAGGACGTTGAAGTCGGCCTTGTATCTCGTCCCTCGACCACTTCAAACGTCCGGCGATCTGTCTCAAATGCAAGCGCTAGCAATGACAGTCACCGCAAGATCGACAGCGTCCGGAGAAACGTCTCTGTCTCGTCTCGTAACTCCCGCAACTCCCGTCATTCAAACAATGCACCTAGCCCTGGTACTCCCACGTCGGCCTCGGGTGGCGGAGTCCATCGAAGCAACACCGTTCCCTCAAAGATGGGCCCCGTTGTGGCGTCAGCTCGATTTGCTCGCGCTGGGGAAACTGGCTCTGTCAACCCGTCGGCTCTCTCTGTTTCCCATCACGGCTCGCGGTCCGCGAGTCAAGCACCCTCTTGGGAAGAGTCTGAGCAGCAAAAGCCCAGCCCCGCCCCGTCCGGCACCCCTACTGGTAGTGCCTTTGTGCACACCTCAACTCATGGTCCGGTGCCGGTTGCAACGGCTGAGCAGCTTAGCATCGTCGACCGTGCCTCGCCACGCGACAGTCATCAAACGCACACTCCTCCCTACAATCCTTCACCCGCAACTCTCCCACAAAAAAGCATCCAGATCCCAGGGCTAGCAAGCCCCGCATCTCCGCCCCCTCAGGTTGTAACACCGACCCGGGAGCGAAAGCTGGCCAGCTTCTTTACCAAATCTCCACCGCCCGAGGGAGAGGTGCGACAGCCTAATCGTCTCAGGAAGAAACGTATTCCAGGTAGTGCAAGCATCAGTGCACAGAGTTCAACCAACTCTCTCGACCCGCATTGGGACCCATCTCTGGAACCGAATCGAAAGTCCATTGACGGTGCCGTTGGAGATACCACCCCGAAACCTCCCAGCACCGCGACGCTGAGCAACCGCGATGCGCCCTCTGAATCTGCTCCCACACTGGGCGATAGCTCCTCCCATCCCACGGAGAATTCCTTGAGGCCACATCAGTCGCGCACGCCATCAATGAACTCTCGGTCATCCTTCACAGATCATTCGGACCTAGAACAGCCCGAGGATGGCTCGCGTTCCGAGCGCCGGGATAATCGTCGTAGCTGGCGTTTCCCTCGCTCAACGAAGCGCAGCAGTGAGCAGATTGGACTGGGTGTTGCATCACCCCCTCTAGTTGCCACAGATTCGGGTGCTGGCCAAAGTACCACTTCATTTGGTAGTGGGTCGCATCAGAGCAACGATCCTGCCAGTCAGCCTTTGAGTTTGGACGCAGGCGTCCAGGGCAACTCAATTCCCAATGCCGAACCAGAGAAGCGAAGTATGTTTGGTAAATTCAAGGCAAAGATGGCTCAGGTAGTGAAGGATGACCGTGCGAAGAGTCCAAACCAGCTAGATACCGATCCGTTCGCCACAGCCCAACCGCTTCCCCCAGCTGTCTCCAGCCAGGCGAATGGCAAGCCTCCAGCGGATGTGTCCGGCGATCAGCCCAAGGAGGAACATCTTCAGTCGCCTGCTTCTCCACTGCCCGGAGCAGGCCTACCACCAGCCATCCCAGAGGAACCACCCAGCCCTGAGGCACCCTCTGCGGCTGCCCAGGATTTCAAAAAAGAACTAGAGGCAGCGCCAGCAACTGCCTCGGAAAGCAAATCGGCACCAGCGGAGTCGACCGCTGTCGCTGAACCGTCGAAGGAGATAGCTCCCACCGACAAAGACACATCCGCATGAGCAGATGTGAGATACGACGATTCCGAACCTGTTTCATTTTTCTTAGAGCACTGTACTCGAATCACTGTGTATTGCTTTGATTAGCACTTCGTTTTGCAAAATCTTTTTCTCTTCGTTCAGTCCTTTCCCATACAGCGTACCTTCCTCCGACCCTAGGCGGGTCATTTGATTCCTTGGAGTCTTAAACGGAGTTCCTGGGTTTGAGTCGGCTTGGCGTTGAACGGCGCTCAAGGCTACTTTGGATTGGATGACTTGATTCCCCTGTTGGTATCTGTTCATGTTTGGTCAGTGTGATATCCATGTCGTTCGCGGTTGGTCTGGTTTGTGCCGTGCCTTCTCTTCGTTTGTTTCTTGATTGCCCAGACCCATGGGCCGGGATCCTGGTCTTTCTCCGGGTCCTGTTGGTATATGACAATGCGTTTCCCATTGAGGAATTTTCCTAGTCCCTTTGATTCGTCTCTCGTCTACTCGGGGCTGCTATTGCCTTATTGATACACGGTCTAGAATGGTGATTAGAGCCTGGTGCGGTATGTAAATAGGTCGGCTCAGTCTCATAGAAGCCTGATGCAAAGGTAGTGACACTCATAAAGTATGTGTTCACTAGCAAACTGCCTTAGCACGTTCATTGCTCTTGTCAAAAGTCTCGTGTATAGGATTGAAGCAGGATTCAAGTTAATGAGGAATGCCCTTGTGAACCAGGTTCTACTCCAGGGTCCGCTCCTCTTTTGAACCATTTCTAATATGCTTCAGGGAAGTTGGCCAGTAGGAACGCCTTTGTGAAAGTCCTTTCGTTGCTTTGCTAATGTCCTCCTGCTTTCACAAACTATTAGCTTCTCTATAAGCCTCTTCAATTTAACATTCCAATTTGTACACAACAGTAATTCAATATCATCCATGTGGGAGCCTACAACTGGCGGACTGAACGCGATCTTGACGTTGTCGAGCCCGAAGAATTCAGGCGACACTAATGCAAAGTAGTCAAACCAAGCAAATGTGTCAAATGTACCCACCCGAGGAGGGTTCATCTTCATTCCGCGTCAACCGGAGCTCCAATACAGTGTGAGAAGAAAACACCAACTGTGAAGAGCGCGGTCTTCAATGCGTTGACCATGGCCTCCTCAAATTCGCATTTATCTGGGATTATTCCCGGCTCACCTACGCAAGCCCCGGCCGAGAAACCCTCCCCTCCGCCCGTCAATGTCCTCCCCTCGCAGCTCGCCCAGGCATATTCCTATGCCCACCCAGCAGTCCTGCTAGGCCTGTGTGCCTATCGATTCGAGGCACTGGTCGCAGATCCTGTCCGGGAGCTTCTCACAGATCTGCCATGGCTTGCTGCCCTGCAGATCTCATATGTGGTGCTCTGCCTGCCGCCAGCCGGGACAACATCTGCCGAAGCTGGCTCCGGAGCGGATGAGGAGAAGAAGAAGGCATCTCGGACACCGTCTGGCCCCTCTACCACCCTCCGCTCTGGCAAGCCTGGATATCGACGCAAGCATTCGTCCGGAAAGAACCCTTGGGTGTCTGTTTGGTGCAGATTGATGGTATGGTTGCTCTCGTCATGCTTTTTGCTCTTTTTCTTGCGCCTTAGTCAAGCATTAACGTTCGCTTCATAGCCGGCATTCCTCTCCCTCGCTCTCACATCTCTTCTTGCCACGCCTCTCATCGCTGTCCTCCTTGTTCTCTTCGGCGCTCCCCTCACAACGCATAATGCGGAGACTCTCCTTTGCGCCGCCCACATGGCCCTATTGTCTGCAACTGGGCTCGTCTACGTACACGGCGTAGACGCGTCCGTCTGGAAGGAGGTCTGGGGAATTGCTCGACCTGCCGACACTGTCTGGGGCAGCGCTCTGGGTACTGGCCTTGGCGCGTGGTTCGGAGCTATTCCGATTCCACTGGACTGGTAAGCTCTGCCTTTTTTGGTATACTGAGCGTCTGGAAGGGCATTGGCTAATAAATGTTATATAGGGACCGCCCGTGGCAAGCATTCCCCATCACCATCCTCACCGGCGCGTACATTGGATACGCCGTCGGATCCTTGATTTCTCGGACACCGCTTATCTATGGAAAGCGGATCCAGTTTGCGCCTGAGCAAGCTGAGGAGGATGAGAAGAAGACTAACTAGAGGCTATATGCATGAAGGAAGTATGGCGTTTTTGTATCTACCAAGACGAAGCCCTCTGTGTACAAGACATACCGGCTCAGTATCCTCTCATGACTGCGGTCTGAAGTATAGATTTCTATCACCTAATGTATACTACAATTGTCCCAGTTCGATGAATCGTTGTAGTGCACTATACCTAGAGGCATTACATACTGCACATTTCTTGTTTACTTCAGCCTGCATCATGAAGGCGGCGGATCTTGATTGTTAACCTGGTAGCTCAAAAGCACATACTCCATCATGTTCAAATGCCATACTCTCATTCTCCCAAACTAAAGCTTGCTAAACTCTTTGAAGCTACCATGCCTGCCAGATCCTTTACTAAACTTGGCAGCACCTGCGATTGCCTCCTTCGAAACGACCTTAACCCCAGCATTGAACTCCTGGGTCATTGCATCTTGGAAAGACGATGCCTCGTAGGCACTATAGTAGGCCGAACGACGATCCGTGTTCAGACAAAGCTCCGGGAATGCGATGAGCTGCTTTGCAATCTCCAGTGCCTGCTGAAGAGCCTGCCCCTTGGGTACCACCCGATTGGCAAGTCCCATCGTGAGAGCCTCTTGAGCTTCAACAGGGCGGCCCGTCAGGACCATATCGAGAGCCCGGCCCAGGCCAACGATGGCCTGTAAGCGGACGGTGCCTCCATCAATGAGTGGGACGCCCCAGCGGCGACAGAACACGCCGAAGACTGCATCTTCTTCCACGACGCGCATATCTGCGAGAAGACTGAGCTCCAGTCCTCCTGCTACGGCGTATCCAGCCACAGCAGCGATGACTGGTTTCTGCACGATCAGCCGTGAGGGACCCATTGGGCCTAAGTTGCGACCGTTGACAGGCTGAAGATTCTCGGCTGGAGGGGAATCGTCGGTCTTCTGGGCGACATTGTGCAGGTCGGCGCCAGCGCAGAATGTGTTTCCTGCGCCTGTCAGAACGCAGACTTTCTGGCTTGCATCTGCTTCGAAGGCGAGGATGGCCTCGTATAGCTCCTTTGCGGTCGCGGGGTCAACTGCATTCTTTCTCTGCGGTCGATTGATGGAGATGATTGTGATTCCAGGATTGGAAGCAGTATCATTCAATACCAAATGTGTATCCGCCATCGTAGGGGGTGGACATGGTCAGGATCAACAACATCGCGAGAACTACAAGCTCAGCAAGCGGGAGGCGAAAGTTTGGGGTTTCGGGGAAGCAGACGAGATGCCTCGGCATTGGCCCCCCAATTTTACCATCTTTCAACCATCCGATCACCGCCATGTCGAGCGCGTGCATCATCTGCCACAAGAGAAAGGTATGTAACCTCCGGGGCTATTGTCGGTGACCCGTGCGATCTCCACAGGGTCCTCCTCGTCCACCCTGGTATAAGGTACAGTATTCAACTGACGGTTGGTTGACAGGTGCGATGTGATTTGGCGACCCACAACCCTTGCACCAACTGCACCAAGTCTGATGTAGAATGCAGGTGAGTAAACTCTTATATCATAGAAGGATTGACTCGAATCCTGATCGTAAAAGACCATATACACGCAAGCGGAAGAGGTTCACCAACAGCCTGTCACCAGGGCGCGTCCCCAACAGTGACTCAGTGAGTCGGCGCAGCTCCCAGATTCCTGCCGACGCGCCCGTGGAAGGCGGAGTTGCACCACCGCAGTTATCACCCTTTGGAGACAATGCCACGCCTGCAGTCAATAATGTCGAGCCCATTGCTCTCCCTGCAAACAATGGTGAGCCATTCATCAAAGAGGAAAGCTACCGTGGCCGGAGCGAGTACTTGGGCGGCAGCGTGCCCTTTGACGAGAACATGGTGAAACCGGGTCACGAGACAACATACACCAGCCAGAAGGCATCGGCCGCGGATCTCCAGATGCTGCGCGAGCAAGGCGCATTTGAATTACCACCGTTGTCAGTGCAGACCGAGTTGATGAAAGCGTTCAACAAGTATTGCGCGCCGTGGACGCCGGTGGTTGACCCCAAGTGGCTGGACCCGAGTGCATCGCCATCGATGCTGCTACTCCAGTCGATTTTTCTTGCCGGAAGCAGAGTCTCAAAGGCCCATTTGGATTATGGGTCAAGTGAGGTATTCTATCGACGGGCGAAATTACTTTTCTTCTTTGGCGGTCGCAGTAATGCGCTGATCTCAATCGTGGCCGCTTGTCTACTTCACTGGTATAATCCAGTAGGACCCGAAGATGTCTCGACAGACACGAGTGGGTTCTGGATTCGAACGGCCGGAGCAATGGCGTTCCAGATTGGACTTCATAAAGAACCCCCGCCCAATGCGAAGGACCGTGGTCTACGCCGACGCCTGTGGTGGTCTCTCGTGGTACGTATCCTCCAGTGATGGTGGTCATCTTTAGTCTAGGTGTGTGCAATTCACTGACATCTGACAGGTTCGGGATAATGTCATATCAGTCGGGGTAGGCAGACCACGCACAATTAATCTCCGAGATAGTGACGTTCTTCCCCCCTCGATGAACGATTTTCCCGTCAAGGACTTCCAGGCACAGCTCTTCCTGGCGTACTGCACAATATCCTGCCATTTGGGAGATACCGTGGAGTGTTATCTACGCCGAGAGATCTCCCGGCAGCGTCAGGTTGACCTTGAGAATGCTATATACAGATGGGCGAAGCAGGTCATCCCAAAGCTTCGCTCATCTGCTACACTCCAAGAAGACGCCATCACGTCGCATTTCGAAGTCCAACAACTATCAGTCATGTACTTTGTAGTACTGACTATCCTGCATCGGTCACCAACGCCAAACAGCGTACCACCTGCAGCGTCGCTAGTCGCATCATCATTTATTGCTGGAATCTACGAGGAATTCCTTCTCCGCGATGAACTTCGCTATCTAGGACCCGTTTTCGCATTCTATCCGCTTTGCAGCGGGCTGTCGCTTCTCTCAAGTTGGCGGTATTCCCAATTGCAAAGTACCGCCGAGCACGAATTGACTGTCATCAAGCTCTCTCTCCAAAAATTATCCGAACGGTGGCTCTCTGCGGTCGGACCGCTGCGAGCTCTGAACAAATTGACCGAGAAAGTCCGAGAACAAGGCCCCTTGGCCGGTCTCCCGCCCACGCTGGACTTCGACACGGCTTCCTTCTTTGACGGGTTCGACGTTCGTTTGTGCAAGCAATGGCGCTTGATTGGGCAGTCTGCCGAGTCGGAAAATTTGGTGCCCGCGACTTCTGCTACGTGTACACTGGCCGAGGTTCAAGATTCGGATGAAACTGTTCAACCATTCCCTGCTCAGCCAGATGACGCGGTGGAGGATTTTGGCTTCCCAGCTCTTGATACCAGTCTGGAGCCTTTCACTAGTAATTGGGAAGGGTCTGGGTTTGATTGGAGTGGCTCGTGGCTGCTCAACATATAATTTTGTACGATATGAATGAAAGAAGTCTCCTCTCGAGCCGAACGAGAAGCTATTTCACTTGGATTCAAACTCTCCGTGGCATTTCATAAAGATCATAAGTGTATTGACTTCCCCTTGGAAGCATCATTCACGCATCTCCTTATCAATACGAGCCAATTCTTCAATTTCACCCATTCTCCCCGCTACAGCCAAAGCAACAGGCTCTAAGTCTTTCGACACAAACTTGCTAACCTCGCTAGCTCGTTCTTTCCAGAACTTCCACCTCTCGGCGCATAATCCAACCTTCCCATGATAAAGCTTGCCCCCTTTAGTCACACGCTTTTGCTGCTCGCTCAGCTCTTTGTCGCTCAGTTGCCCATAGATCGTCGCACCGGCATGCGTGATCCATTCGTTCACCACGGAGATGTAGCAGTCTCGAACGATTTGCTCTTGGGGCAAGTCGTCCTCCAAGGCGTCTCTCAACATCCAGATAATCAATGTATCCCAGCTGAGGAGTTCTCTGCCCACGATCCGGGCCATGAAGGAGTTTTGATTGATCCACTCTGAGATTCCATCGGGATCTGGCTCCCCGATATCTGTGACTAGTCAGTATTTTCGCTCAACCACACATTAGGAGGTTTCACGTACACTCCAGGTGATCTCTCAAGCAAGGCCGGAGAATGGGAAAATCTGACCAAAGCTTCTGTTCGCTCTGTTGTTCTTGTCAGCTTTCATAGACTTCACTTCTCTGGATAGGCCTTGTCTTACACCCCAAATATCAAGTGTTCTCGGTGGTATCTCTCTCAACGATTCTATGAAAGATATCATGCGGCCTTGACCAGGATGTTGAGGGGGAACTAATCTCATCACCTGGATGATCAACCCCCACAAGGACCACAGAAAGGCTTCGGGATCTTCAGCGGGATCATTTTCATCGACCGGCGCCTCGGTGTCGTCGTCATTTGCAGGGAAAAGATCATTTATTCTTTCAGCTGCGTCGGTAGCTTCGATGGTCGCCCCGGGCTGAAGCAAATCGTGTAAGATGCTGAATAGTTTCTCTTCGTGCGGTTTCAGCTCTTCGGCTTCTCTCGCTCGCTCAAGGTCAAGCTTGTGATCGGTCATCTGTTCTGCCATGGTTTTTCTGATGTTTATTTGTGATGCGATGGATTTGAAATTAAGTTTGAACTGTGAAGAATCCCCATTTTCAAGATGAAGTGCAAGCTGACCCCTCCTCCTAGAATGCCACGCTAGCGATTGCTCAGCCCCCCCACGTGCGCCCAGTTATGTTTCAGCGCGTAGATCAGATGAAGTCCATTCGTGTTTTTAGTAAATAATCATGGTCTGGAAGTCTCTAGAGCTTGTCATCATCGTATTCACGAGAACTAGATATCTATGACCAACCAGAAAGATCATCATTCGCACCACTTACCAGCGTTACAGCTTGCCTCTGGTTTCCTCGCCCACCTCCAGATGGTGGTACTGCCTGAAAAACTCCAGACATTCTGGATTTGCGACCGTGCTACTAATAACTTTGGGCATCTCTCCAGAGCAAAGGACGGATTTCACCAAGGTCTCGACCTTCTTCCCGTTGACAGTCATGGGGATCTCGTTCACGCCAAGCACAAATCGCGGAACATGCTTGCTGCTCAATCCCTTTCGAATTGCTGCCTTGAGTTCGAGCGCAAGCTGACTGGTGAAAATTTGACCTGGCTGCATGATCACGAACAGGAAGACCGATTCATCGGAGTCGTGCGGTCGGCGTCGGCCGATGCAGAGGGTGGATGAGAGGACTTTGTTGAAGGGTGCGGACTCGGTGATGGAATATATGTCCGATGATCCAAAGCGAATACCCTGGGGGTTGAGCACCCCGTCACTAGAATACGAATGTCAGTGTTAATAAAACATGGGGATTGACCGCGTCGAGGACCCGGCCAGGGGGTAGGTAATTTAATTGACCTTCTGCCATGTATTCTCCATCCCTTTGTTCGAGGATTATAGCTTGCCCAGTCATGCTGAGCCCAACAATTCTCAAACTTATCAAAGTAGGTGCTTTTGTACTTCGACCCATCGCTGTCACCCCAGAAGAAAACGGGCATGGACGGGAAAGGCTGACGGCAAACGAATTCGCCATGTCTTCCTGTCATTTTGACCGACTCGCCTGTGACCGGGTCTGCAACATCCACATCTTGACCTAACATGGGAAGCTGGATCTCTCCTGGGTAAAGCGGGCCGGCAGGATCAGTTCCAATCCACGAGGTGACCAAATCTGTTCCACCCGTCACACTGGTGAGATGGACGCTCGGCGGGAATGCACGATAGAACCAGTGGTACTGGTCTGCGCCTAAATGAGAACCACCTGTCTGCACCATCCTCAACGAGGACAAGTCAAACTCGACTTTCGGCGCACAGCGAGTCATTTCAAGTTCCTGCAAGTATCGAGGCGAACAGCCCCAGTATGTCACGCGGTGATACTCGGCAATCTTTGCCATCGCTTTCGCAGAGGGCCACACCGGCGATCCGTCATAGAGAATTAAAGTCGGGCCCACTGACAAATGGCCGATCATGATATTCCAGAGCACCCATGACGTGCTACTGTACTGGAAGACAATATCATCGGAGGTCAAAGAGTTGTGCAGAACCGATGTCTTCTTGTGCTGCAAGATCACGCTGTGGCTGTGTACTAGACACTTTGGCTGTCCGGTTGTCCCACTGGTGTATAGGATGTAGAGTGGGTGAGAGAATGGTAATCTCTTGAATTCAAGCTTATCACCAGCTCGCGATGATGACAAGAATTGATCAAGAGTGGAGAATTCCGGATGATTGGTCCCAAGAGGAATCAAGAATACCTTGGGCTTGGCCTTCATAGCCAGGTAAATATTTCGAATTTTTGGCACATTCGAGCGTAATCTCCCCTTATAGGTGGAGTCACTGTCAGCAAAAAGCACGTTGGGAGTCACTTGTTGCAACCGCGATATGCATCCCTGATTCGAGTTAGACGAGGTCCCTCAACGATGAAAAAGGGACGAGACTCACCTCTTCACCAAGATCCGGTGCGATGCTCGTCCAGATCGCACCAATACTGGCAGTAGCCAAGAAGAGGCCAACTGACCACACACTGGTGGAGATGATAGCAGCAACTCGATCGCCTTCTTGAATGCCCAGCTGTAGCAAGGCACTTCTCGCTTTCCGAATGTTGTCGCGCAGCAAACCCCATGACCAAACTTCGCCGCTCAAGTTATGTCCTTCTCGGACGCCAATAAGAGCTGTCTTGCTCAAATCGCGGCCAGTCACGACATTCTCTGCATAGTTGACTGTCGCTCCCCGGAAAAACTCGGGCACATCCTCCATTGGCGTGTTGGGATCAAATGCAGTCGTCAGACCTGCAGGTAATGACGGGATGATGCCGGTATATTGGTGAAGATCTATCCAAAAGTCGTGTAGATTGCTGACAGACCACTTATGTAGGTCCTGTGATGTCTGCAAAGTTTGGTTGAATTTTCGATTGACATGTTCACGATAGATGTTCATGGGAATCTTGTCCTGCGGTAAGCTGGGTTTCCAGATAGGAGATGGTTGAAGGGATTCGCCCTGAGACACGGGTGTCATGTTCGTAAGTGTTGAAAGGATTGTTTCAATAGGAAGGTATAACTTGAAATTGATGTTCTAGATACCACTTTCGTGGTAGATAAGAATGATTTGACCCGATCACTGCATGATTCGCCTTAACACCTACTCGGAGATCGGCTCTAGCCAACATGCATTCCCCGCATTTCTTACACCTCTCGGTCTACTCGACTGTCTCATCCAAGCCTAGATACACTGCACGGTTGTTCTCGGCGATGGTCGGTCATAATCGGTGCACTTTGCTCGGCAAACGGTCCCAAGTGTAGATCGGCTTGGATGAAGTTGTGAAGATGAGGAGCCGACCCCGCACGTCATGCCGCCAGCTGGAGCATGATGTATCTATAAGATGGGCTCATCAAGATAGAACAATCTGGCACAGATCTGAAGGAATCTCCACTGTTACATCTACTTGCTATCATGTCTCAACGTGTAGCTCCTTCCACCGTGGATGGCGGATTCATCCTAACAACGCCAGCGCTGAAAAATCCCGCTACGTCTGATTCGGGCTTTCAGCGCACATTGCAATGTATGTAGTTCCCGAGATCTCTTAACCCCGGTTCCTGTCTCAGATGTGAGTTAACTGGATTCGAACGAGCAGGGCATCTTCCACAAGATGTGCTCGAGAAAATCAGCCCCGAACTACGCATGTTTGGGTCCGATGCAGTCTCTCCAGAGATTAATTCTCTGATTGCGAACGCGGAGAGTCAACGGCCATTTGTAAAAACTCACAATGTATGGGGAGCACGATACGAGTCGAACGGGCTAGTGACCAGCACAGGCTGGAAGGAACTGGGGAAATGGGGAATCAAGCATGGGTAAATTCTGGTCAAAATCCCAACGTTCAATCGCGATCATGTCAACGACTAACCGCTATGGTTATCAGTGTCGTCGGACTTGGATACGAAGAGGAGTTTGGTCCTTATCGCCGCATCGTGCAGCATGCATTGTGAGTTCCTCAGAAGAGACCCAAAGTTGCCGTGATTAAATTTTGAAAAGCAATTACCTGTTTTCAGCTTCATCGGCTGCGTATTCCTGCCCGGTCTCGATGACCTCGGGTGCAGCACGTCTAGTGAGACATCAGCTTGCCGATCTTCCTCCGGACCATCCATTCCATGAGCTTTACACGAAGCTCATTGCTCGGAAAAACAATTGGATCTCAGCGCAATGGATGACGGAGCGTCCGGGCGGTAGCGATGTCAGAAATAGCGAGACCGTCGCTACATACTCTCCACTGGCATCGAAGACCGGTCGGTTCGGCAACATGGAAGAGGGTGATTACTTGCTCTCAGGATTCAAGTTCTTCTGCAGCGCAACCGATTGCGACGTTGTCCTGTTATTAGCCAAGACAGACTCGGGCGAGTTGTCTCTGTTTGTTGCACCGACTACGATAGCAGCAGGGAACGACTCAGGAGAGACGAAAAGAGTGTCAAACGGCATTCGCATCCACCGTCTCAAAAACAAGATGGGCACGAAAGAATTGCCCACGGCAGAAGTGGAGCTTCGAGGCGTGCGAGCGCATCTCATCGGCCCCAAGGACCGTGGAATTCCAACGATTGCTCTTCTGTTGAATACCACGCGCACTCATAACTTTATCACTGCGCTCTCGTGTCTTCGTCGTGCTATGGATATTGCCAAGGCCTTTGCTAGCGCTCGCACCACGATCGACCAGCCGCTCTGGACTTTCCCCATGCATTTGAATATGCTTGCTCAACTGGAGGTCAAGCACCGGGGTTGGATGCAACTGGCTTTCTTCACTTCGTCGTTGCTGAGTTATGTGGACAATGGCTTTCCAGCGGGCATACCAGAGGTTTACTCTGTGCTATCAAAGTCACCAAAGGCTGCAACCGTGGTACTGCGGGCATTTACATCGACTTCGAAGGCTGTAATCTGCAAGTCTGCTACCTTGGCGTTCCAAGAATGTCAGGAGGCTATGGGCGGGGTGGGTTATATTGGTGAGTTTTACGGCACTTCCTTGGGGAGTCCCTACTAAAATTGCATCCATTTGGAAGATGAACCCGACGAGCCCGAGTTCAACGTCAGTCGATTGTGGCGTGACACTGCGAGTAACAGCGTCTGGGAGGGCACAACCAACGTTTTGGCCAGTGAGACAGTACGGCATTTGACCAAGGGCGAGAATTTGGATCTCTTCCATACATGGTTATCCAGTTCGATAGGCCAAATATCTGATCCAGCCTTCGAAGTGACCCTCCAGAAAGTCTGGTCGGCTCTCAGGTCCAAACTAGAAGCTGGTCAAGATGAAAAGGGCCTCATCAAGGTACTGGGAGTCGGTCGCCAAATCATCTTCTCTTTATCGTGGCTTGTCAGTGGCATGCTGCTCTCGTTAGATGCGCAAAGGGACAACGATAAACCTGCCAGAGAGATAGCTCGACGGTGGGTGTTGGAGGGCCAGGGTGTGCCTGGAGAATTCGCTTTTACAGACCTTATCTATCAGCGGTCTGCTCTGGCTCAGGATAGAAAACCGACGAATCGCGAACGCACAGAATGGGACTGTCGCATCGTTTGGGGCGTTGACCTTCCGTCGAATGCGTCGGCGGGATACCGTGTTGCTAAGATCTAGTGAAGAAGCAAGAAGATTGAACTCTTTAGCATGCAGTGAGCTTTTAGTTCAATAGTTCAAATTCACAGATAGAAAGAAGGGCGAGCTCGTGAAAGTCTACAATTTCCTCTTCAGTATGGCCTTGTCACCCGCATACTGATCACAACTTGGAGCTCGCCTTCTGCAGCGAACGATGTCCAGATGCCCGAATAGCCGGAAGCTCGACACCCCATGCAATTCTACAATCCCATCGGAGATGTTGCTCCCCATCCTCCTCAGTGGCGTCTTTGTGGACTGTGACTATATCATGGAAAACCATATCTCCAACACCACCTTCAGCGCTGAGGATCCACCGCCGCGCAATCTCTCCGCTAACGGGGTCCTGGTCTCGCTCAGCATCAATGGCCAGCAGTATACCACAGAGAATCCAAGCAAGGGTGAACATATACCGGCGCGCGTCGGCAAGGATTGCAGTAGGGGCCCGATTCTTGGAGGAAAAACGTGCTCGTAGAGCAGACCACGCAGCGGTGAGAGTGTGTCGGAGCGGCTCGTTGCGAATCAGCGCCAACGTGCGATCGACCCATGCCGCGAAAATATCTAGATTGTCGGCTTTGAGGAGGAATCGGACCATCTCACTAGCCAAGACATTCGTGGTTCCCTCCCAGATTGAATTGACAGAGGTATTGCGCAGGATTCGAGAAATGTTAAACTCGGGCTCATCTGCCTCATCCATGTAACCGACGCCACCCATGGCTTCCTGGCATTCTTGGATACCCAGCACTGACATCTTGCTCACCACAGCCTTTGCTGTAGCCGTTAGAGTGCGGAATACAGCGTTAGCTTCTCGACCTGGATGAGGCATGTGGGCGTGCTCCGAAGGTTGAGTCACCCTGTTCTCCACCAGGCTCATGACAGCAACGGTAAAGAAGCCGAGGTTCATGCCGCCACGGTGCTTGACCTCGAGATCTGCCAGAAGACGCAGGTGCATGGGAATAAGCCACAGAGGTTCGCCCACGGTAGTGCGTGCCTTGGCAAAGCTCTTGGTGATACTAAGAGCGCGGCGCCAGCCAGAGAGGGAACCGATGAACGTGTGGATGCGCGTGACATTGAGAAGAGGCGCAATGGTGACAACTCCCTGGTCAAGTTCTCCAATAAGATGCGCCCGCATGTCCTTGAGTTCCAGCTCGGCGGTTGGCAGCTCCTTCGTGCCGACCTTATTCTTCAGACGATGAATTCTCACTCCGTTGGATACATGTCGTCGTACGCCATCACTGCCTATGACCGTCCGTCGTAAGGGCGCCAAGAAAGTGCTAAGTTTTCCCGAGGGAGTCTTTGCCAAAAGAAGGGCGACATTGGCGTCAGTTGCAGATGAGAAAAATTTGAAGCCGTTGATCAGATAGTCGCCGTCGCCGAGAGGATCAACTCCTGATGCCTTTGGCAAAGGGGAATAAGTTGCCCATGTCTCGGTGTTTTGAACATCACTTCCTCCTGCGCGCTCTGTCATCCATTGGCCCGAGGTCCAGTGGTCATCACCCTCCGAGGTCAGGCCTTTGTATGCCGCATGGAATGGATGAGTCGGGGGTAGATCTTTGATCCTGGAAGAGAGAATGAAGGCGGCTCCATCGGTCATACTAATAGGACAAGAATACAACCCAGAAGACGGAGAATAGAGATAGTTCCTAACTCGGCGTCAATTAACGTCTCCGAACGTAGATCAACTTGACAGTTCCAGGGCCAGCTGCTTCTTACAGTGCATATTGAACGGTCCTTCGTTCCAGACCCAGCGCAGAATCATATCCAGCGGACACTATTCTATGCCGGGCCCCCCACTTCCCTAGCTGCTTCCAACCTTCGGTAGTAATGAGGCGATCGTAATCGTATCGTTTACCCCAGACATTATGGCTCTTGACGTAAGGCTGATTTCGTTCGGCATCGGCGCTCCACTCCCGCACCTGGTCGGAGATCGCTTCAGCTCCCAGCTGTTTGAAGTGCGATTCAACCGATCGGAGCGTAGCAGCGGGAAGATACCCTAAAAATTGTCAGACTCAAAACACATTTTCGATCACCACGAGCGGCACCAGCTTACACTCCAGCGCTCGTCGAAGACTCGTGTCGGTTGTGTAGGTGTTCTCCAGCGGAACGGGTTCGGTGATGTATCCGGTCTCCGCAGTAGCTGGTTGGGGTGGTGAAGGTGACATGTCGGAGTTCTGTGCTGGCGACGCTTTGCGAAAATGGAGAATCACTACCTATGACAGGGTCCTGGAAATCAACAGCTGTCAGCGATCAAATCCGGGGTATATTCTCCTTATGAACCCTCCTCAGTGGGGAACTGAGGGGTGCCACCAAAGTTTACTTGATCGCGTACGGTTGACACATTCTTGATTCGTGAAATGGACCTCGGCCGTTCGGCTCTCTCGTGATAGCCACACTACGCCGCAAAAGCGCCGAGAGAGTGTATAACCCTTGCAATAGCAACATTGAGATTTGTGATATTTTTGCTGTAACCACATTTCGAAAGCGTGCATAATAGTGCATAATATGCCTTAAAGTAGGTAGAGCTCGAAGCAAGCCCGCCAAGAACGAGAACATTAAAGCGACGGTAGGGTTCAGGCATTATATAACTTTTTCAATTTTGCACAGCAGAATCGTGTCATCCGATATATTACATTTCATGAAGCGTGTTATACCCGGTTTCGATCAGGCTGCGTGGCCCTCGGGCATCTGAGCAAATATGCCAGTAAAAGAGACCGCCCAACTTCGACGAAGTCACAAACTCTGCCTTTTGCTGCACCGTCGCAGGAATGTCATAGGTCACAAAGCCTCCATCAGGTCCAACACAGGAGGCAGCCCCGGCCTCCTTATCATGGTATTCTTGAGCCTCGGGGCGTGGAAGATCACGGTAGTCGAAGACGCCGTCCTCCCCACCGGTACCAGCATATCGCTGACCAGGCCCGTTGCTGCCAAGAAACGATCGTCCATACGTCGGCACACCCAGGATGATCTTTCGTGATGGTACTCCTTGCGACAGCACATAGTCGACCGCCGAGTAGCCGGAGATGGGCGAGCCATAGAGTTGGGCCTGGTGGCCGGTTTCGGATTCCCAGGGACCGGAGAAATCATACGCCATGAGATTGATCATATCCAGGTACATCTGTGTCGCAGCCAGATCGATATTTTGCAGGGCCCATTGACCGGCGGGGAGACAGGAGGCGAGAACATAACGAGGAGCAGGCAACACTTCGCGCAGCTTGGCGAGTAGACGGACGTAATCCTTTCCTTGTGTCGGATCGGCAGGATGTTCCCAATCCACTATAGAAACCATCAGCTGTCGTCTTCGTCTTGCCGTTGAATGGCGGAACCACAAATCAACGGCGACCTACCGTCAATACCATCCAGCCCGTATTGATCCACCAAGGCTCGTGCACTTTGAACGAACGTTTCCAGACGAGAACGACTGTGCGCAACAGCTGCGAAATTCTCGCTACCTTTACCACCGCCCCCAACAGATAAGATAACCCGCATCTTGGAGTACTGCTGTTTCAACTGAACGAAAGCGCGGAGGCAACCTTCTGTGCCGTCAACCGGCATCTGGGTATCGGCCCACTCATCACTCAGCTGCAGAGGTTCGTTCGATTAGAGTCATTTGCATCTACCATATTGGGAAAATATAGAGGAGTGATATCAGAACTTACATAAATTGTGCCATCGTCCTTCACCCTGCAAGGATTCCATATTGAGATTAGCGCGTTTATCTATACGATTCGCATTGCGTGAAAATGATTGGCTGCGTACCAAGCAAAGGCGTAGAATATGTGAGAAATAAACCCCAAACGCAGCGACGAAGGAGGCTGTTTCTTGTAGATCCGCCAATTTGGATAGTAGGCTGCGTTGGTGTACAAAGGCACCTCGTATGAACCAGGCGACTCGGCGGCAGCGGGGTCAACGGCCTGCCGCCGGCGGAACATGCCTGAGAACATACTGGGGGCTTAAAGGAAAGCCTTTAGCCCGTCAAAGAAAAGACGGATCAGAGACGACAGACAAGGACCACTTTCAAGATCAAGGGGTCGACAAAAGAAGCCGGAAAGCACGCGAGCAGAAAGAGTAGTAGGGTCAATTGAAGAAATACAAAAACAACCGCGTGAACTCTCTCTTCCCGGTGAGTTTCCTAATCAGGAAAGCGTCACGTGGGGTGCTGCTGAGTCCGTCGACGGAGACCAGTCATGAGCTGTGAGTCTTTTTCACTCAGTGTCAACGAAATTGTCATCCGCACGATTGGACAGTTTCAGCCTTTCAGCTAAAATTGAGATTCACATCGCACATCTGGGGGCTGTGACCTTGTGTGGAGGCCCATCCATCAATGCCCGCCTCAACAATGACCCGCCATCAATTGGATACGATCGCACGGTGCGGATGTGCGGGGCTGCTCGGCCTAGCGCGAGGCATGCCAGAATTCAGAATTTTTCCCTCGCCCGCAAACATGGGGGAGCAGGGGACGGACAACAAGCAGTGATGGGGCTGGGGCCTATTCTTGTCTTCGTATTGCCGCCAATCATCACTGCAGCTCCTACTGGCGACTCCTCTCCAGGGTAGTCACTAGTCAGTCCTCAAGATCTCGGGTCATCGGGCCAGCAATGTCAACCAGAGGGCGTCGCGAGACCTGGTGCCAGGTGGAGGGCCACCGCATACCAGGGGCAACGCCTCACGAGTCACTACCCAAGATGACGTGCGGTGAGATTCGACTCGAGGCTGCAGTCAGCCCGATTGGGCGACGCCTATTCGCTTGTGATGAGCATGCATGTGGGGGATGTGCAGAGGCGCAAACCCAGTTCCTCAACTGCTTGGCCTCGACCTTGACCTCGTCCGGATCAGGGCGTCAACTCCGTGCAGGCAACCCCCCGAGGAAGCAACGCTGACAGCCTCCAGCTGTTACCAGCTGGGAACTGCGTGATTTTGTGGAGATGGCCTCGTAGGATTTCCGGCCTCCCGTGGCGGAGACACCGACCAGCCCAGACCGTGAGCATCACGCAGGCCTAGCTGTTATATTTGCTTTTTCTTGCTATGCTCGGATCGCCCGAAACGCCTCAATGATTGGTCACAACTATTCAAGGCGAGGCGGTGCGACTTCCAAGATTTAACCCCTTACTCTTCCCCGCGTTTTGTGGTAGCACCACGGGCAACTTAACCGAGACATTGGTACTGTCACCGTGTCTGCCCAACGAATCTGTCAAACTGAGGGAAATGTGGCATCAAAGCAGAGCCCCTTCCTTGCCTTTGTTGCGCTACAAAAGTCCGAGAACTTTGGTCATCTACACTGATCGACTTTAGCCCGGAGTCTTGCAAGTTGTCACTGCCAGGTTGAGTGGCGGAACAAGATTCAAAATATATTAATGAAGATCCTTCATAAAGTGGAGGCTGCACCATGGTTGTCCTTCCTGGAATCCTTGCGCAGCACTAACTTCTAGAGCTTTACAGCCCTGTTGACTCGCACCCATTTTTTCTCGCCCTCAGACTGAGCTTCCGTCGGTGCAAGCCTATTGATCTTCCATAGGTCTCGCGGCGCCTCCGTGATTAAGTACTCCCAGTCCATGCCTTTGGGTTCGAGCGTGGGAGTGAGAACCGCATCAACACGTGAAAGGAAACGCTTTTTCATTTCGTCACTCTTGAACGCCCGCGCAAGGTGGTGAATTGTGATGCGTGCGAACCTGGGATGGATTTCGCCACCGATCAATGCACAGCCCGGAGCGTCCGCTACGAAATGAACCTGAACATAGGTAGAATGCCGGCAGGCCATTTGAGACGTAAAAGTCTGGGAATGGATTGATTTGGCGAGCTGCTCTTTTCAGCCGCCGAGAGGATATTGGGACTATGGTTGATTTACCAGACTGGCATGTTGGATGTTCGTTTCGCAGTACAGATAGACACAACCTTTGAGGATATTCGCCACTTATGACGCAGCTCTCTAGCTTTCATTCAAATTGATACCTACCTATGAATATCACTACTTGTCCCCAAATAGACAGCTGTGGTGATTTTCTCGGAGTGGTATTATCATCAAATTGATAACTAACGTTAGGTACCTAAGGTCTCCGACTGCTTACTAACGAAATTGTTAAGGGTCCACTCCATGGAATCTGCGGAGGAATTGTTCGGAGAGATAGCGTAATATCAAAATCGCGAGCCGCCAATCATCTGGCCCGCCACTTTGTCCATGCCCCTGATCACCTTATCAAAATACTCAAATACCATTTGCCTCGGCATGCCGAGAGACCAGGGTTGTCCTCACTAGTGTTTACCTTAATGCGACAGAGAAATTGATTATCGACAGCAGACCACGGGCTAAGCATAACGCGATAATGACAGGAAGCCTGAGTGGCACTGGCTTACCGAGCATGGAAGGAACCTGCTACCAACATTAGCTACCACGTAAGCGAGACATGAACAGGCAGGTTGGTTATATTCATCGAGGCCGGTCGCGAAGCATTCTGGATTAGGTTGTTATTATCATCGACTCTTGGATTGGTAATTACTGGATGCCTCACGCCATTGAGCAACATTGATGGTTCCACTGCACATAAATATCGGGGCACGACGCCCGTCCACCGCGTTTTCTTCCAATTAACATTTATCGCTCTCGCAGATATCTCACAACTACCTATCAGTCCGGAACCATGGCTGGAGAATTAGTTTTCATTACCGGCGCAACCGGCTTCATTGGAAGTGCCACTGCTCTCGCTGCCCTGAAAGCAGGCTACCGACTACGAGTTTGCGTGCGAAAGCCGTCAGAGAAGCTCCAAACCTTGCTGTCGCAGTACAGCCAGCAGGTGGAATATGTCACTGTCCCTGACCTGACTGAAGAAGTAGCTTTCCACGGAAAGCTGGATGGCGTCGACTATGTGCTGCATCTTGCCTCCCCTCTCCCTCGAGGCACAGACAAGAAGGACTACTTCATTCCCGCGGTCAAAGGCACGACTACCTTGCTCAAAGAAGCTGACCGGGTGGCGAGTATAAAAAAGGTCGTGGTCACATCATCCATGGCTGCCCTGATTCCGATAACTGGATTGCCCGAAGGTGGTGTCCTGAAAGGTAGACCATTCTGACTCCCATCTTGATCGACATGAACTGACTTTTGCTTTTCTTCTTTGTAGAAGACAATGACTGGGATTTCAGCGTGGACGAGAATGCGAGCTTTGAGGACCCCAGCAATCCGGAGGCCACGCCGTTCAAGCTCTACCACGCATCGAAGCTGCTGTCCAATAATGCCACCTGGAGCTTCTGGCAGACCACGAAGCCCCACTACTCCCTCGTCTCAATCCACCCAGGATACGTGTTCGGAAATAATCTAATGCAGTCTTCGGCTGGGGACATTGGCTCCAATGGTGTTCTCTGGAAGCCGATAATGACTGTCGCTTCGGGGCCCCCGCCAGCTGGAGTGCATATCCAGGATGTCGCCGAAGCTCACATCAAGGCCCTGGACCCGAGCATTCCTGATGGAGCAAAGTACTTGCTGGTTGGCAAAAAGACAACTTGGAAGGAAGTGGCTGAAATCTTGCACAGAGATTACCCCAATGTTGGTGCAAAGGTTACTGCGGAGGCTGGGGAAGGATCTATGCCATTCGATGCCAGCAAAGCAGAGCGGGAGCTCGGGATGAATTGGCGCTCTTGGGAGGAAATGATTCATGAAGTTATGGATCAACAGCTTGGATTTATCAAGGAATCCAAGGTGTAGATTGCCCGAGAGCGAAGCTTGGCGGCATGAAGAGCACTCGGTACCTATTAGAGGCTCACCGTGAGGGGTACATCACCACACAGCGACCTCAGGCATGTCCCTAGATATATAGATGTTAGAATGATATTCAACGACACGCTTCAACTTGATTACGAATAGTGTCAGTGAACTCGAATCGTAAGGTCAGAATGGAAACTTGTGTTGGTCACAGGTGGAGAGGCATTTGGTGGCGAACCAGTGCAAATAAGGTAAACACCTGATTTCTAAGGCTGCGAGAACCTTCCACCCCCAGATCCGCTCCTGTGCTTTGTTTTACGGTCTCAACTTCAGCCCTCCAATTCTTTCTTGGTGGATCCTTCAACCTACACCTGTTCTGCTACACCTCATCCTCTGGAAAACGACTTTGCCAGCTTCTGGCCTCTTGCAGTCGTATCTCGAGGCTCGTTCAGCGACCCAAGTCAACATGACAGCCAATGTTCACAGCGCGGCTTCCCGCGTCCTCTCTGCAGAGCCCACTCGCGATCCCAGCTATAACGAATTCTCCTTCACACCCTTCCTCCGCAAGAGCTTTGGCTTTGGTCTCGCCAGCGATGTCCCCGTCTGCAAGGCCTACAGCGAAGGCCACTGTCCTTTGGGCCCTGCTTGCCCAGACCGACATCCGACGCCTTCTCGAGTCACCACATCTACAACCACCGCGTCAGGAATGGCGCCATCGACTACACATGGCTCACTGGTCTGCAAACATTTCCTCAAGGGTCTTTGCAAGAAGGGGCTGAAGTGCGAATATCTACACGAGTACAACCTGCGCCGCATGCCCGAATGCCAGTCGTTTTCCCGGTCCGGATACTGCCCCAATGGCGATGACTGCCTCTATCAACACGTTCGCGAGGAGGCCCGACTACCGCCCTGCGAGCACTATGACCGAGGCTTCTGCGAATTGGGTCCCCTCTGTGCCAAGCGCCACGTTCGCCGGAAGCTCTGCTTGTTCTACCTCGCCGGGTTTTGCCCTGAAGGGAAAGGCTGTGCGAATGCGCACCCTCGATGGACGGAGAATCTTCCACGACCCACGATGCGGACAGAGAAGACCGAAGAAGAGCTGGAGCGTGAGCGTGCTCTTATTCGCGAGGAGCAGGAGCGGGAGAAGGAGCGTGAGCGCGAGTGGCGGAATGAACGTGGCCGGGGTGGTGGTTTCATGCGAGGCCGGTATCGTGGCCGAGGAAGGGGATAGATTCATATTAGATTGTCATTGCCTACTAAAAGCGCCACATTTCTGCGGGCTTTGCATTTTCACGGCAGGGGGTGTTTTGGGGACCAGTTTCTGTTTTTGGATTCGATTAGTGGCGGTCGCTAAGGACTGCCTTTGAGATACCCATCCCAACATTCATATAGCGGAGTATACCATAAACAATTACAAAGACCTTTCAGGATTGACCAATCTTATAGGGCCCGCCGACGGGTCTTTTCCGCGTAATCTTTGCTTCTTCGATCTTATCTCGTCAGGGTTGAACATGATATATGCAAGCGGACATTGCAGGGTCCCCCTGTCTAATCATCCAGCCACGACAAATCGATTGGCTAGACCCTGCATACTTGACCGTTTCCAGGTCGCATTGCACGACCTCTGGATATAATTGGACGGTCGATTTGAGCTTATGTACTCTACTGGAGGTATCTTAGATTCTTGGGTATCTTTCACCAAATGTTCCAATGGCCAAGAATGTATTTACAGTCAATGACATCATCAAATTGCTTGTCCTTTTCCGTACGGTCTCTCGTCCTTTTTATTACATTGCAGCAGGAGACCCTCACCAGTCAATTGACAAGCCTAGAGGCTACCTACGACCTTCATTGATTGCGACGATAGCATGTGCCTACAGTACTTGGACAAAGGTAACAAACTTGACGAAATCACCGTCCCATCGTGAGGGCGTGGAGCTGTCTGCGTGGCCGCGGTGTTCCATTTGTCAGAGATCGGTCAGACTCGACTAAACACAGCGATTCCCGTAAAATGCCGGGTGGAGGCCCCCGGTCCAATCAGCATCCCAAGTGTTCTGTCATCGATGACTGATGTGCTTGCGTGAAGCTTTGCTATGCTTTGCTAATCGAATCATACTCTGTAACTTAGCTACCACGGATGGCGTGAAAGCCCTTGGCGAGCGAGAGCTTCTCGTTGCTGGTGGGGTCGAAGTCTAGAAACTGCTATCGCTAGTACCCTACTTAAACTCCTCCCCCCCGCTTCAGATTTCTCTCAATCATCACTCCAAGCTTGTTTCCACCTCTATACCTACCTTTACCTAAACCTAATCACATCATTCACCATGGCTCCCAAGGTTGCTATCGTCTACGTAAGTCAATTGCATCATTTCAGTGTCCTTTCTTCCTGCGAATGGCGATCCACGACTAACTCCTGCGCCATCAGTACTCCATGTACGGCCACATCCAGAAGTTGGCCGAGGCTGAGAAGAAGGGTATTGAGGCCGCTGGTGGCCAGGCCAAGATCTTCCAGTACGTCAATTCATGCATTCAACCCTTTTTGGAAGCTCTGGCGTTGACAATCTCATGTAGGATCGCCGAGACACTCTCTGAGGAGGTCCTGGCCAAGATGCACGCCCCTCCCAAGTCCGACTACCCCATTGCCGAGCCTACCGACCTTCTGGAGTACGATGCCGTCCTGTTCGGTGTCCCCACTCGTTACGGTAACTTCCCTGCTCAGTGGAAGACCTTCTGGGACAAGACTGGCTCCATTTGGGCCTCCGGTGGTTACTGGGGCAAGTATGCCGGTGTCTTCGTCTCTACCGGCACCCTCGGTGGTGGCCAGGAGTCCACCGTCATTGCCTCCATGAGCACTCTCGCTCACCACGGCTTCATCTACGTGCCTCTCGGTTACAAGACCACCTTCCCTTTGCTTGCCAACCTCGAGGAGGTCCACGGTGGTAGCGCCTGGGGTGCTGGTACCTTCGCTGTAAGCTTCCCACGACGACTCTTCTACACTATCATACAGAAGGATCTCGAACTAACTCATCCACTAGGGTGCCGACGGTTCCCGCCAGCCCACCGCTCTCGAGCTCCAGATCGCCGAGGCTCAGGGCAAGGCCTTTTACGAGACCGTTGCCAAGGTCAACCACCAGTGACTATATGGCAGTGCCGAGTCGAAGCCCGAGACTCCGGCCCCCGCTGCCGGTGCGGCTGCTCAGCAGCCTCAGCAGCCCCAGCAGCCCGTCCAGCAGCAGCAGGGCAACCGGGAAGCGGCAAAGGATAAGGACAGTGAAGGCGGACCATGCGGCTTGCCCAAGAAGTGTACTATTCTGTAACTGAATGGGTCGTGCTGTTTCTCTCTGCGCTTGTTCCTGTTTCCTTTGTGGTGACTTCCTGGGGGCGTTCTCGTAGGCGTTTCGAAATTTTGACGACATATGAATATATATGACCACTCTTGATCCTAGAGGCTTCTCCTAGATAAAAGCTAATTCAATCCATCCGAATGGAAAGTTCTCGTCAGACTGCCATTAGAAGCGTGCAACCAGTCGTATTCTCCGTAGAATCTACTGCAAGTGGAAGCAGCACATAGGTAGTTCCCAACATAATCTATCTCAGTGGCAGCCGTTCCATAAATGTGGACTCAAAATGCTTTAGATCCTACTACTGTGTATCTGAATCTACAAGCACATTGTTGAGTGAAAGAAGTTCCACAGACCGGACTTCATAGTAAGGGTGATACGAATCTGACAGGCATGACCATACTCCACACCCGGTATGTTTCGTTATGCTGTAACGTTACCGCCTTTGTAATCACCGCCTTTATGCAGTCACCGCCCACATGTTGTGACGTTACATATACTTGCTTGAGCTTCGAAAGCAGCTCCACCTCTTTACCACCACTCTGGATCACGCGCCTGCTTCTTTGAGTCGAACAATACCCAGAACCCTCCTTGTATTCCGACTCAAGTTACCTCCGGCGACCTGCCTCCCAAAATGGCCTCTCGCCCGATTCTGCTGAGATTCGAGAGCAGAAACGGCCAATTTCGGTTCACTGTCAACCCGCAGGATCACTTTCCATCGCTTCAAGAAAAGGTGATTGCGAAAGTCTAGTCAGCTGGTTGGGTCATATTGGCGGAACTGAGGCTAAAATCTCTTTAAAATCAGATCATCGAGCA
This sequence comes from Penicillium simplicissimum, assembly GCA_024706585.1. Taxonomy (NCBI): domain Eukaryota; kingdom Fungi; phylum Ascomycota; class Eurotiomycetes; order Eurotiales; family Aspergillaceae; genus Penicillium; species Penicillium simplicissimum. The sequence goes on from JAMZTW010000061.1 coordinate 808,112, forward strand.
CCTTCCCTCAGAGGTTGACCCCTCATCGATTACCCTCTCTAATAAACCGATCGGCACCGGCGGGGAAGAGCGAGAGCTAGAAGCCTTGAGCGGGGTTGCTATCGCTCAAGTAGGCCTGAAGTGAGTGATGCATTGGTGCCGCTGGACTTGGGCGATATCAGGCGTACTGATCGGTGCAATCTTTCAGGCATGGCGATAAGCTCTTCGTTGGGTATCGAGAACGAGCGGCTCAACAGAACGGCACCGCCAATGGCCTCCCACATCCCCCCTCCGAGCGTCGATTAAATGGAGCTCCGGTTATTCAGAAACAGACAGTGCCGATCCGTCCCCAGCCCGCATCCCCAACCCTCAATATTCCCAATCCATGGGATGTAGTCCAGCAGTCCCCACTCGATGATCTGCTCGATAAGAGAGATGGCAAGATTCGACGGCCCAAAGACCAGCGAATGTGCAAGCATGGCCCACGGGGAATGTGCGACTACTGTATGCCTCTCGAGCCGTACGACGCCAAGTACCTCGCGGAAAAGAAGATCAAGCACCTTTCGTTCCACTCTTACCTTCGCAAGATCAATGCCGCAACCAACAAACCGGAGATGAAGAGTTCGTACATGCCGCCGCTCAGTGAGCCGTACTATCGCGTCCAGCGTGACTGTCCGTCTGGGCATCCTCAGTGGCCGGAGGGCATTTGCACCAAGTGTCAGCCCAGCGCGATTAGTTTGCAACCTCAAGAGTTCCGCATGGTTGACCACGTGGAGTTCGCCTCTCCAGATCTGATTAACTCCTTGTTGGATTTCTGGCGAAAGTCGGGTGCGCAAAGATTGGGATTCCTTTACGGAACGTACGAAGAATATACCGAGGTCCCTCTAGGCGTGAAGGCAGTTGTTCAGGCGATCTACGAGCCTCCACAGAATGGCGAGATCGACGGCGTTACACTTCGAGACTGGCATAATGAGAAGGAGGTTGATGAAGTTGCTCAGCTGTGTGGCCTCCAAAAGGTAGGAGTCATTTTCACCGACCTTCTCGACGCGGGCCGTGGAGATGGATCCGTGGTTTGCAAACGACACATTGATTCCTACTACCTGTCATCCCTCGAAATTGCATTCGCTTCACGGCTTCAGGCCCAGAACCCCAAGGCTACAAAATGGAGCCGGACAGGGCGATTTGGCTCTGATTTTGTTACATGCGTGCTGAGTGGAGACGAAGCCGGTGCCATCTCCGTGAGCGCTTACCAGGCAACAGTATCGGCGGTGGAGATGGTTCGGGCCAACATTGTCGAGCCCTCTGCAGAACCCTCGGTCATGCTAGTCCAGTCTGAGGACGACGACGATGTGGGCAGCAAGACACGATACATTCCGGAGGTTTTCTTCCGGCGCATCAATGAATACGGTGTCAGCGTCCAGGAAAATGCCAAACCAAGCTTCCCCGTTGATTACCTGCTAGTCACACTCACACACGGTTTCCCCACCGAGTCAGCACCTCTATTCACGAACAGCCGTTTTCCCATCGAGAACCGCGAGGTCATCGGCGAAAGCCAGGAATTGCGACATGTGGCTCAGAAGCTGATGTCGCACGGAGACCCCGAGAAGGCTCTCGAGGGTGTATCCGACTTCCACCTTCTGTGTTTCTTGCATGGATTGTCTATATTCAACAAGGTCAGTTCTTGTCGAAGTGATGCTTTGGCAAAAGAATTGCACGGCATGATAGGTTTCAGGTACTAATTCGATTGAATGACAGGACGAGGAAGCCCTCCTCGGCCGAGTTGCGACGACGCACGCCCCCGCGGACGGAATGCAGCTATTGAACACCCCCGGCTGGGCTACGTTGATGACAATCCTTCAGGAGAGTGGTGAGCGCCCCCCTAAGCGCCCCTGGCCCACCGCGGCCGAGGCTTCCCGCCTGGCATCCCGTCCTGGAAAACGACGGGTGCTTTCACCCGCTCTTTCACCCGCTGCCCATCTCCCCCGATCCGTGTCTCCCAAGTCCGACGGTGAACAGCTTGCTAAGAGGTTCAAGGGAACTAGTCTAGAGTGATTGGTTCTATTTCGCCGATGTCCAATCTTTCTCCCATCTTTCTTCCGATTCCGTCCGGCTCGTATCATGCTCGCTTTAGAAGTCAGGACGACAAGGGGCAGGTTCACAAACATCATCGTCCGTTGTTCGCAAATATACCTTTCTCCTTTTTTTCGATTTGCATCCTTCGTCAGGATTCAGGATTCTCGGGCAGTGGGTATCGATGGAGAGAGGAAGGGAGCGGCATAGAGCTCGGTTCTCCTGGCGTTCAGCTAGGTTTCATGGTTTATCCTTCAACATCTTTACCTAGTCATCATCGGTGGGCGGCGGTTCTTGGTTTTAGCATTCCATACACACAGGAAACGTGCGCGTCTCCGGATTCGTTTGGCTTCAGGTAACATTAAGTAAATACATGAAACGGCAGCCCATTGCGCCAAACGACCCTACTCGTGTATTCGTTAAGATCCGTGATAAACAAAATGCAAAATTGCCTTCTTCACAATCTCGACCGTTCCTCCACCTATACTCTGGAAAGGAATGTCATGAAATCGGATATAAAATCAAAGCCGAGTAGTCTGAACAACAGGCACCGATCGATTTACGATTTGGGTCCGCGACTCGCCTGAATAATCTCCTTCAGACGACTTTCCAAAAGCTGTCTCCCTTCACCATCAGTCCATACTTCGTGGGGTGCATCGTGAACAACGTCCCAGGAAAGTAACTTGTCTGTGATGTGAGAAAGATCTTCCTGTCTCTTGGCCCACTCGGAGCTTGCTCGCATCTTACGCCCCGAGCTCACCACCACCAGAGGTGTCTCACCCATCTGAATGTGACGGGCAGATTGTACCTCCGCCGAAGTCATCGTGACAGCGACAAGATTCTCCTGTAACTTGGCTTTGATGAATTTTCCGGTCTGGTAGGCAGACAGTCCGATAACGCGGTCCTCCCGAGTCCGTCCTCGGAAGAGAGCCCCCGCCAGTCGATCCAATCCCAGCGGCGACAGGATACCGCGTAGCCATAGCATGAACCCGCGCTTAGGCTGACCGATGTCAGCGAGATAGGCCTCGTGGAGCGGGTCGATGAGGAAGATGCCGCTAACTTCCAGGAGATGACGGCTAGCGAAGAGTCGAGAATAGAGACTTCCGACACCAGCGGAGACGACGACCCAGGGACCAGATTCGCCCGCCAGAGCCAGCGCTTCAGAGAGAACGTCTGCAGACATGCCTGCTGAGTGCGGCGAGGGAGCGTTGTCGGACCACCCGAAGCCAGGTCGGTCCCAGTAGCAGTATCGGCTGATAGCACCGGATTGATACACGTCGTCGATGAACGGTTGCAAAGTATGTTCCACGGGGCCGTAGTCGCCCTCCACAAGAATGGTGGGCTCATTAGGATCATCGGTACGATTCCCAACGCAGGCCAAGTGAACCGAGTACGTGTCCCCGTGAACGGAATAGCGAGTTCCAATAGGCTGAAGCGAGGCATCTCGAGCACGCAGGATCAGCGTCGCCGTGAACAGTAGCGTGGCAATAGTCATCACCGCCAGGATAATAATCTCGGCTAGAACCGCAAGCCACTCTCTCAGAGAGCGACGAGTCTCTTCCCGCCCCGTCAATCGCTCCTCCTCTTCCCGCTTGCCCCATGTCACAACGCGGTTCTGGAAAACTTGATGGACGGAAATGACAAGCGCCCACACGACAGAGGCGATACCAACCCACCCTTCTTCGACCCGAATCTGCGGCACACCGACGATGATAGACATATCCACCAGCAGCAGAATGGCAAGGATTATCCCGCAGACGGTCATCGGTTTCGAGGGAACGACGAAGAAGAGAAGGCCGAGCACGAGATAGCCGGTTGTGAGGGTGATGTAAGCGAAGGCGAAGAACCCAGATCCACGAGAGTGCATCAGCGGCGGACTGACGAATATCGATACTAACAGGAACGTCCACCAGACGAAGCTCGCGGCCAAGGCAAGAAGGGAAAGTCCACGGAATGCCCGCACGCTCCACAGATTGTAAGGGGAGACCTATATGGTTAGCTGTTAGTGATAAAGCGACAGTGTTGTACGTTGAATCTGAGAAAAAGCTTCTTACAGCTGGATCATCGGGATTTAGGTAGCCTTGATCGTTATTTCGTGGAAGCAGCCTCGAGCGCTCAGTCGGCTCTTCGTGATCTGATGCGGATACATTCCCGCGGCCTTCATCTCGGGAGCGAGACGATCCAGGCCGGCCGGGCTCATCCTTTTTGTGACTCCAGAACGAGACCATCTTGATAGTCTCAATAAAACTGAGCTCTGCAAGGTCTCGAATTCAACGAGGAGCGTGCGATTTTAAGCTCTCTTGGGGCATTAGATAGTGGGGGTGATCATAGTTCATGGGAGATCAGGTTTGATAAGATAACCCGTAGATATGACGTCATTCATTCCCCTTGGCCGGGGAGGAGTTTTGGCTTTTGCTCCTTCCGTTTTTGAATATTTCGAATCATCGAAATTCGATCGTTCCGAGATCGAAGGGTTTACCGAATATCATTCCTTCGTGCACAGATTACTGGATACATTGCTTAGCTGCTCTGTTGAACTAGGTATTTATCTCTTGTCATTCAACTATGGACGGGGACAAGCGCTGCGTGGCGTCATCTTACTTCCAGAAATGCCAAGTACCATTAATGCAGTTTGTAATCTCGATGATCTCGATCTAGGCTCTAGAATTACCTATATCATTCCATTACAAATATCTTTCAAGACGAATCTAAGGCTTGCGAAAGCGATCTGGTACCGCCATGTACAGTAACAGAGCTACTCGAGCACCTAGAGCACCTAGAGCAAGGAGTACTAACGAGAATCTTCAAAATCGGTTAGCATATTGTCCACCTAAGCTGCACAGGGCATTATCAGCCCTAATTTCATCGCCTCCAGGTGCTCATCCATCGCCTTAAGTATCGAAAGATAGTTGTGTCTTTATATGTGTGACATGGGACTCTGGAAAATGTTTCCACGTCATCCCGTCATTGTTGTCCTAAAAATCAGACCGGATCTTTTTTCGGGTTTGATGGAGTTATCTGCTTAGCCTACCAGTTTCAATTCAGCTACATAGCACTGTAGAAAGGAGCCAACTCAGCCTCGTGCTGTAACCAAAGAATCAACGTTGGCAACTATTCTATGGAAATGGCACCTAGTTCTTCACAAGCGCACTTCCCACAAGCTAATCACACTGTACACCAACTAGCGAGATAAGCTATAATATAATGATAGGTGAGCATCCATTCCAGGTTTTTTCCTCTTAAGTACTTGAATAAGAATTATCGTTTGCTGAAGCTACCCAGTAGGTAGGTACCAGTGCCCACTCCATGGAGCCGGGCCTACCTAACTAAATGCCTTAGTCATCAATTTAGAATGGATGGATGGATGGCCCGATCCATGCGGGGACCAATATTGCGGGCCACTACTGCCACCAGGTAAACGACAAGCCGCATTCAGTGGAGGTACGATTACAAGCTCCTTTCACAGCTTCTATCCGGAGCTTTAACTCAGGGAGGCTCATTGGATTTGATCCATACTGAAGAGCTTGGGCCACACATCAATCCGACCTTCTTGCCCGTATTCTGCAATCCATCCTTGGGTCAAAGGGCCCCTCCTCACGGGCATCTCATGAGCGAGCTCCAGAAGTCCTTCGCCAAGGCCAAACTGGCCAAGCTTCCATCGGAAGTGCCCATGTACGACCCAATGCACATACCCGAAGAGCACCACGAGGAGGATGGCTCTTCCGCCTCTTCAGTCTCTTCAACGGGGACTCTGATGCCCTCACCCACGAGGAATCTATTTGCCCGGAGAAGCAGCGGGTACGTATTCTCTCTAACATTCGAATCGCCTTCCAGCAGCTGAACTTGGCGCAAACATGATGCTTGTTGTCGGGTCCACGTCTCAAGAGTTTGTGCTAACATCAAGCCTCAGACAACCAACGCAATCACTACCTTGGGCAGACTTCTTCACACAAGAGCTGTTTTTACCCGAGGAAGTCAACGGAATCCACATCATTCACCATGTGTATCTGACACCACCGTCCGAATCAGGTCCACTATTCGTGATGCATCACGGCGCCGGCTCATCTGGCCTCTCATTCGCAACCTGTGCAGACGAGCTCCGGAAAATCCTTCCGAAAGCCGGTGTCTTGTCCCTTGACGCAAGAAGCCATGGCTGCACCACGGTGACTTTGACTTCTGAGTCTTCACATCAGGACAGCCCTTCCACCGGAGCTGCTGCCCAGGCCGAGACTGAGGGAAAGATTGAACTCGATCTCAGCTTAGACACGCTCAGCCGAGATCTTGTCTTTGTAGTCCGTGAGACACAAGCGAAAATGGGCTGGAAGACGATGCCGGATATTGTACTCGTTGGTCACAGTCTTGGTGGCGCGGTCATTACGGATGTTGCTAAGAAGGGCGAACTCGGTCCGAAGCTACTCGCCTATGCAGTGCTGGATGTCGTTGAAGGTAATTTCCACAGTCTTTCCCAATTTTGGGGCCTGTTGCTGAACAGCGTCGATAGGATCTGCTATGGATGCCCTCCAAAGCATGGAGACTTATCTCTCGACTCGACCAACCCGATTCCCCTCGCTAGCTTCAGGAATCGAGTGGCAGTAAGCTTCCTCACCCTTGGCCACGGTGTTCTGTTGGTGATATAGGCTAATCCGATTAAATAGCACTCGGTCTCGGACAATTCGAAACACCACCTCAGCTCGAGCCTCCGTTCCATCCCTCATCTACGAGGAGACAGAGCCGACCGACCCCTCCCGCCCCTGGGTATGGCGCACAAATCTCTCCGCCACGAAGCCATTCTGGGAGAACTGGTTTATCGGCTTGAGTCGCAAGTTCCTCGATGCACGGGGCGGCAAGCTATTGCTGCTTGCGGGAACGGATCGATTGGATAAAGAATTGATGATTGGACAGATGCAAGGTACCAGCACAATCCTTCATTTCCTTGCTCGACAGAATCGGATACTAATGGTTTTTCCTCAGGCAAATATCAGCTTCAAGTCTTCCCAGAAGCAGGCCATTTCATCCAAGAAGATCAACCGAGCAAGACGGCGCAGGTGCTTGCTGATTTCTACCGACGAAATGATCGGAGTGCACTTGTGCTGCCGCCCAAGGTGGGCGATTTACAGGCGGCGGCTGCGATGAAGAAAGGCGCTGGCGCGTTTGGTCATCCCAAGTAGAGTAAAGCATACAAGGTAAACTTTCTTGTGTCTCAACTCCGCCATCCCCTCGACATCGCCACGACGCCGCCTCAATAATGACTCGACCCCGCCTTCATCGTCCGTGGAGATAACAAAAATGAGCTGTGACCTGACCATCGAGATGGCCGATGATGAGCCGTCGAGCCTTGCCCATCGTGAACAAGACGCAATGGGTAGGCAGATCCGTGAAATAATCCACTGGTCTGAACTCCCTCGGCGTCAGATTGTATTAACAGTCCCTACCTAGATCGATCCTCCCAGTCTCCTGGAGGAGCAGGCGGGTTAGGATTCAAGGCTAGAGGATTACAATCATCGCGTTGAGCATGCAACAGGGAGTTTACGAGGTGCTTACCAATTACAAATGAAGTTGGAGTCATCATTGATGTGGATTTTGACCATGAGAAAAGCTCTTGTATTCTTAATTCAATCCGGGTAACAGTCCGTAGAAAACGCATTAGCAGCCGTTGCTGTCCACATGTCCTCCATGGCAAAGAGCCGGAAGACCCGTGGATGACAGCCGCCATGCTGAATCTCCAGACCAAGCAAAACTAAACTAGGAGGCAAGTACACATTAAAAAAGCTGTCCCATGGACCAATAGAAGGAGCCTTGACTCGAACAAAATTGAAGGATGTTCACGCCGCACCATGCCATAAACACCAGAGAATATTGAAATCCAGATTTTGAACGCCATAAGATTCCACGAGAAGTGGAGGCGAGGAGATTCGTTAGACAACCATGACAAGAGAAAAAAGAAAAGGTATCCGAAGAGACCGGGGTATTTGCGCCAGGGAAAAAAAGAAAGGCCGACAGCTTTAACGGCCAGAGAAAAGCAAAGTGCGCATCTAGGGGAGATAGGCACCGCCCGCAATAACCAGATTCATGTTGGTGAACTTGACCTTGTAGACGGGGCTCTTCTTGGTCGGGAAAGCGCTAATCTGATCAGGAGTCACAACGACATCCTTGCCCTTCTTCTTTTTGCTCGAGGCGGTAGTGCTCGCAGGAGCATTGGCGGCGTCGAGCTTGGTACCTGCACCGCCTTCGCCGATCACGCGTCCCTGGTTGGAATCCTGGGGACCAGCGACGTCCCAAATGCGGACAGTGCCATCCGCACCACCGGAGACGAGAACAGTCGATTCGACGCTCCAGCTGAGGGACCAGATACCGCCCTTACCATGACCCCGCATGCGCTTCAAAAGTCGACCTGGTGCGAGATCCCACAGGAAGATCGAGCCGGCATCATCTGCAGATGCCAGGATCTTGCCATCACGACTGCACTCCATAGCAGTCACGTTACCGGTGTGGCCAGTGAACATGCGGACAGCGTTTCCCGTGGTGATTGCCCACATACGAACGGTCTTGTCGGAGCTGGCGCTGAAGACGTAGGCCGAGTTTGGGTGGAAACAGACACAGTCCACATCTTGATCATGTCCAGCAAAAATACGTCGCTGACGGATGTGGTCAGTGAGCCAAAGTCGAGCGGTGCGGTCATTACCACCGGAGACGAAATAGTGGCCGAAGGGACCCCATCGCACATCCCAGACGGGGCGATCATGGCCCTTGTAAACAACGAGGCATTGCCAGGTATCCAGAGACCACAAACGAATCGACTTGTCCGCAGAGGAGGAGAGCAGCAATCGAGCGTTGGTCGGAACATAGTCGTCGGCGGAGACATTCTCGTCCTTGGTCGCACAAGGGGGGAAAGCAACTGCGTAGACTGGACCAGAATGGCCGATGAGGCGTCGAGAGTTGGCTGGAGGGAGATCATCCAGCTCTGGCCAGGCTGCCTCGATATTCTTCCCATCAAGACTCCAAACGCGGATGTAAGACTGGGCGAATCCTGCAGCAACAAGCATGTTGTCATCGGAGAAGTCCAAACAGTTGATGCTAAAAAACTGTCAGCAACTTCAGAGTTCAATATCACGTAAGTAGGAGGAATCTTACCTGTCAAAGGTGTTGTGGAAGGTGAACATGCACACGCTGACTCCAGGACCCACACCCCCAGTGCGTCCTTCAATCTTGAAACGGTCCCTGTTCTCTCGCACCTTCATGCACTCAATCGCGACATCACGAGCAGTCGAGGGAGGGAATGGAATATCAGCACGAGTGGGCGCCTCCTCGTCCTCTTCCTTTTTGATCATCTGCTCGAACTCTTGCACAAGCGTGTTGCGACCAGGAGCAGGGGGGTCCTTGGCATCGGCCTCTGCCAATTCCGCGCGAACGTCTTCTTCCAGGGTCTGCTCCATTGGCATTTTTCCGAGCCGGAGTCTTGGCAAGGTTCCAGCCATGGCCGGGTTGTCTCCTGTGTATGCCGAGCCGGGATGATGACCAGGAATACCCTCGTCTTCGGAGGGGAATGACTGACCCGCTCCAATCTGGCCAAGCATAGCAGCAAAGCTGAATCGATCGTCAGCAGCACGGTCCATTGTCTTGATAGTGCAGAAGCTGCTCAAGATAGCGTTCATGACGGAGCCGCCCTCCTTCTCCTTGGTTTCCAAGAACTGAAGGAGGTTGGTGTAAGCAGGGTTGCTCAGGACGATGCGGTACTTGTTGTTTCGATACAGATTGGCGGTGTCGTTGGCCTGCACATGCTCCGGCAGGCTGATCGGCTCGAGCTTTCGGACATCGTCTGTGTGTTCAGGGAGGAACATGTTCTTGTTGGTGTCGAAAAACTGCTTCGCGTCCTGGTGATAGAAAGAGGTCACCATGCTAATAAACGAGTACACGAACAGTGGCCACAAGACACGGCGAAGCTCAGGCTAAATAGTTGTCAGCCGATCCTGTGTTCTAATTCTAGACATTCAAAGATGACAATAACGGTCAGCTTACCTTGTAAAGATCGAGGTTCTCTTCAACCCATGCCTTCAGCAGGTCTAGAAATCAAGTCAGTAGGTGTATTACACAGATGGTGTTGGGAGATTTGTGTACCAAAACCCTGTCTGAACTTGGGCCGGGCATCCTCCCCGAGGGGAGGAAGGGGACGCCCATCGATCTCTTGGTTGGCAGACTCCATGCGGAGCATAGCTTCAGTCCGACTGTAACCTTTCTTGGCGAGGTAATCAATGACCTGTGGTAGAACAATGAGTTAGCAACATATCGTCAATAATTGGTAAAGCAGCGTATGAAACGGACAACATCCGATCCCAGGGGCATCTGCATCTCGAGATTCGGTGGTGCCTCGGCGAATGGTGCCGGCTGCACTGGATCTTGAACCAAAGGAGCTTTCGAGCCGGTTTCATAGTCGAGAGGGCGCTGAATATCCGAAGTCTTGTTCGTAGATTCACCCTTTCCAAGATGTGATCTCTGGTCCAGAAATGAAACCTTCCTCGGAAAAGGACTATTTCCAGAAAGCACGAGCCTCAGTCGAGAAGCAGGAGTTCCAGGCAGAGTCTTTGATGACGCAGACTGCCCAGGAGACGTATCTGTTGTTGCATGCGCAGGAGTTGTTTTGCGGGCAGATGCAGGCTTTGGCGCCTCTGGAACCTTCTTCGTGGCTACGGCTTTAGGAGCCTCGGGAGTGGGAGTGGGAGGATCACGGCCTTTTTGCGCAGTCGGGGGAGTCTGATTCGGTGTCCGGGAACGTTGGTTGCCAGTGCGCCTCCTGGCTGCAGCCGAGATTGAACGTCTTTCATTCGGAGGTACGTATTCCTCGTCGCTGTCATCATCATTCGCGTGCTTGCGCCGATTCTTTGATGGGGCCATGGTGTCCACTGAATCGTGTAGGGAGCAAGTCGAAGTGAAAATAGAGATGAAGAGAGTGAAGCGCGAGGCTATCCAAGAATGCCTTGCAAAGCAGAGCCAGTAGTGACGGAAGGTGAGAGCCGAGAGGAGCCAAGGTGAAGATAAGATGGCCAGGCTATCAGGTAGGCAGACTTTCTTTCCTTCGAAGAAGCTCAAGGCTGGTGACTGGCACAAGCAAAGGCGGAGAGAGACCTGCCAGAAGGCGAGAGACGAGAGGCGAAGGTGGTGGAAGACGAGAGGTTTTGCCAGAGAGGAAAAACAAACTCTCCACGGAAGGCTCTCGAGGCAGGCGAAGTGCACACTCAAGTACTGAAGGAGTTCTTGGAGAAGGCAGTCTCCCTCGGACTCTTCGTCAAGTTGATGACCTCCACGTGATGGACCATATATCACCTACTCCCATCTCACATTGGATGGGTTCGTTCCAGGCTGCTGCAAGCAGACACTGGCAGCGACAGGGGACGAGCTGGCCACCATCCCCGACTGCCAGGACGAGAGACGACCAAAATGCAGAACACAAGACCATGGCAAGATAATGACAATCCCTCAAGACAAGGTTCACGGCACACCCCGGGCTGTAGAAACAAGAAATGATACTTACTATTTGGTTGAGGTTCTGCTGTGACATAGCACCACTCTGTGGCGGTGGAGGACCAGGAGGAGGTGCAGAATGTACAGGCTGTCCAGACATTGGTTGTTGTGACATCGGCATACTGCCTCCATTTGCGCCAGGCCCCATGCTACCCCCTCGCGGCGCAGGGCTGGGAGCGCCACCTGGCGCAGACATGGTGATGAGGGCGGTGTGGGAAACTCCAGATGAAGCAAATGAGAGGTTCTGAGGTTTGTACACGATGGACTCAGACAAATTGGGGACGGCAATGCAAACTTGACGGACGCTGGGATGAATTTGATATGCGGCAGGCTGTCGCGGCGGACCGCTGAATAAGCTCCCCGGATTCTACACGTGACCGTGTCCATCCATTTTCCAGCTGCTAATTACTACCAAGCTTTGATTGACTCCTTCACAGACCTGGGATCAAGTGCAAAGGACGAGCACGAAAGAGAAATTTGAAGCATTGTGTATTGCAAGATTCCTGAACATCTACCAACCCGCACAATGACTACAGAAGCTCCAACCATGCAGACCTTCTCCTCTGCGGATCGCATCCGGCAATTGAATGACATCGACAAGGTATGGACCCAAGGAGCTATTGCACACCTCGGCTGACTGACTAAAATCATATTTCATACAGGATGTCGCCAATCTGATCAAATCCGCCGGCCTTGCCATGCGAGCCCTTACCAACACCCCGTCAGACTCCGACACCCCCTCGGACAGCTCGCTCGAAACTCACAAGGCCCAATTCAAGGAAGCCACGGCGAAATACTTCTCTCTCCTATCCTCCATTGATGTCCGGCTCCGTCGCCAACTCTATGCCCTCGAGGAAGCCTCACTTTTCCGCCCAGATTCGGCCGTTAAGCCCGGTGATGCTGCTGGTGCTGGTGCCGTTGGCGTGGCGGGGTCTGGTTCTGGCTCAACAAATCCCCTGGATATCAGCTGGCTGAATAGCCGAAAGGATACTGTTGGGAAGGACAAGGAAGCTGAGCTGTGGGCTGCTGCGAGCAGCTTTGTGGAGCAGCTGGATAAGGTGCCCGATGGACAGAATGTTGCAATCAAGCAGGAGGGTAATGACTCCGAGGATAGTAATCCGGAGGAGATGCAAGTCGACTAAGAGTGGCCATGGAAAGGCTTGTGCGGAAGCAAATGGCTTCATTCTTTTGTAACGATATGATACCCCGGTTATCGAGGCAAGCGCTTTGAGAAATCAGCAATTCAATGATTTACACCTAACGGAAAGTCTTATGTCGATATCATTGTATGTGGCTAGATATCCACGACTGTTCAAGGGACGAAGCTATGCAAAACAGAAAGCAACAGGAGGTTTTCTAGATGGACTCCCGAAGTCTCACTCAACCTGGCCTGCCTGGAAACAAACAAGACCAAGAAGCGATCACTTCTGCATGCCCTTGATCATCTCGAGTTGCGTCGCGCGATCCCGGTTCGCCTCTGAGAGCGGTGCCAGACCTATATATCATGTTAGCTATTGCATCTTCCCAATCGGCCAGTGCAAGCAACTTACTCCGCAGCTCACCGACAACATCCTTGGCCTTGCCGAAGTAAACCTCCTCTAAAGACACAAATTGAATCAGCAATAATCTCCACAACCCCTCTGCTCAGGTCGCGGGGAATACATACGCAGCAAGTTCCGCATCTTCAATTCCATATCCTCAACCAGCCGCCCCACGTTTGCAATGTGGCTCGCGTCCGACTCAACGGGCAAATCGGCCTCTACCTGGCGGGTCATGTTACCGCTCAGATCCATCTCGCCCAGGGCATCGGTCTCATTAGCCAGGTGCAGGATCACGGTGCTAGTGAGCTTGTAGTGGGACATGCGCGCGCGATCGGTAGCCTCGAAGACATGAATGCTATCCCATTCACCGGAGCTCTGGGAGCCAGCGGTCACCCCTGTAGGAGAGAAGAGAGTAGTCAGTCGCAATGTGCCCCAAGAATTCAAGTATCACAATCTCGGTTTAAGAGAAGCAGAAACAGTCATTCTATCATACCCTTCTTGAGCAGAATCACACCCGCAAATCCATCATCCAAGTCCCAGAAGTACACGCTCCCAACACCGCCCTCGTAGTAGAGCTCCCGGTAAACATCGAACGCCTCGTTCGCCGCAACCTCGAGCTTGCGCACGCGCTCACTAGGGACCGTTCCATCCTCGAGAGGAGGGTCAAACTCATTGCTCCATGGTGATCGGTAGCTGTCACCGTCGCGGTTGTAGTCGCAGAGCAGGTAGTCCCGGCTGGTCTGCGGGCAGCGGCGAATCTCCAGGGGCTGGTCGACGGAGGAGAGGAGGTCTTCGGTCAGATCGGGGACAATAGTGGTAATAGCCTGGAGATTGGCCTTGGTGTCGCGCGGGTTCAGCCGCCGAAGCAGGTCGCTGAGGTCAGGGTGGTCAGCTTGCGGACTCGTCATGCAGTCGGGGCGGGGTTGAGGAAGGGGCTTGCATTGCCCGTGCTGGTAACGTCGTGGTTGAACAGGAATACGAGTGAGAGGGCATTCAGAGGTCAATACTTACAGCGCGCTATCGAATTGTGCGTCAGCCATGGTGTGGGAGGGAGTGTGCGTGTGTAGGTATACTCCGTGCTGGTCACTAGTCGGTGGTGTTGACGGGGCGGAGGTGCGTGGGTGTGTTGGCGGGTCCCTCGTGGCACTAGCATCAGCCATCTAGATCCACCACACTTCTGCGACGACTACAAGTCTAGATCGTTGGAAGCACTGTGGACGATGCATTCAATATTATATGTACAAATACATAAGTCACTGGGCTGCGTCAAAATGCCAGCCCCGATGCTACAGTGACAAGGTAATCCAATTGATGGTTTTCGTCACTCGTCGCTGTCGGAGAAGATAGTCCTCTTCATTCTCCGCTTCTGCGATTGAGGCTGCGGTGCAGGCTTTGGCTTCAGCTGGAAGAGAGTGCCTGCATCGGGAAGATCCCAGTCGGAGCCCTCGTCGTCAAAGTCGCTATCGATTGTTTTCGAGGACGGTTGCTGCGGCTGGTGCTCAGAATCAGACGGCTTGGGCGACATAAACGAGGAAATCTCGTCTTCAGAGTCTAGATCCACGCTGAGTGCAGATATCGAGGGCTTAGAGCTCTTGGGTGGGTTGGGGACTTTGTGTTGGCGTGACTGCTTTGTTGTAGCATTAAATGAGGATCGGCGAGGGACTTTGGCAGCCTTATCAGTCTCCCTTGCTATGATCTGCTTGTATCGATCTTCACAGTCAGGGCCTGAGTTTTCCATCTTTTGCAAGGTTTTGATCATTCGACGGGTCAATGAGCTATGTGACACCATCTTAGTTGGTCTGGCCACAAGCTGCAGCCGTGGAAAGGCATCAGTTCGCGGGTAGCGAATGAATTGTGGTGAAGTATCGCCAACACTCTGATAATGACGCTCCAGCTCCTGCTGCTCGCTAGCAGAAAGAAGAACATCTTTCAAAAGTGGCACAGCCACGGGCTCAGGCGTCGGGGTCCGAGGTCGGTTTTTGGGCGTCATCTTCTTATTGGCCGACCTGGCGAAGCTCTCCTCAAGCGTCGAAGCTCGCGTGAACCCCGTTTCCACATCATCGGGCATGTGAAATTTCTTTGGTGGTCGCTTAGGTGCCTTGCCCTTGCGGTTTGGCTCTGGAAGCTCTCGCTGAGAGTTCTCGGCAGGGATTTCGATATGTCGCTTGTCGGCTACTGGACGAATGCCCTTGGGCAGAATACGAGCAGATCGGTCGTCGTGGAAGGTGAATCGAGTTCCACTGGCGATCATTTGCTGCATCTTCTCGTAGTTGTCTTTGGCTTTGGTGAAGTTGTCCTCCTCCTTGCCCTTCATCAGCAGCAAAGTGATCCTACCCGCTCTCTTACGGCCCGTTCGACCCATTCGTTGCAACATGCGAATTGGCGATGCGGAGGAATCGTAACACACGATGAGATCGACCTCTCCAATATCCAGACCTTCTTCACCAATCGACGTGGCAACGATAGTGTTGTAAGTCCCCGCTTTGAATTTCTCAATGATCGACAGCTGGGTCTTCTGGTCCATGCCTTCGGAGCCTTTGGCCGAGCTCTGCCCCACGAAGACATGCGGTCGAATCATGGGAGCATAGCGCTGGAGCACCCTCGTCACTTCTTCGGCGCTGTCACGGAAATGCACGAATATCATAACTCTCGTTGCAGGCCTTCCGCTGCTGTTGCCGTCCACGTTCTCCTTCCCTTCCCCGGCATCCATGAAGTGATTCAAAATCACGGACTTGAGATATTCCAATTTGGGATGTCCGATAAACTCAGGGTTCTTTGTCCAAGGTTCAAGATGGCTCATGAGCTTCTTGAAACTTTCATCTTGCACAACTTGCTTCTGCCATTTGCCTCCTTTCTGTCCATCGGTGTTGGATTTGAAATGCAATATGTGACGGTAGAATGGTACAATGCCGTGGTATTTCAATAAGTCAATGCCGTGGGCCAAACTCGCAAGGACTGTGAAAATAGCATTGACCTTGCCCTTCAGCCCAAAATTGGCATTGCGACCTGCATCGGACCCCATCCACTGTTGTCTTGCTTTGGTGAGACCGAAGGCGGTTAAGCCCATGGGATCGTTCCCCCAATAGGCGTTCATGGTTCGAAGTTGGCTGACAAGCGGTCTCAGGGTCGTGGATAACAAGTCCATGCAAAAAATCATCTCGTCTGAGTTCTCGAATGTCTCAATTTCGACATCCCGGTTATGTACGTATTCTCGTATGTCAATGGAGTTTTCTGTTCGAATTTCGACTCGTGATATGTCGAGCCCATCAATGACGGCCTGCACCGATTCGACTGTAGACCCGGGAGTGGCTGTCAATGCCAGGACACGGAAACTCTGATTGAATCGTCGCAGGAACTTGACAACTTCCACGTAGGCGTAACCCCCAGTAGCGCGGTGGGCCTCGTCAACGACCAACAGTACAATGCGCTTGGGGTCTGCAATTCCAGTCTTCAAGTCGTTGATCAATGTCTGCGGTGTCATGAAAAATACGCGTTTTGATTGCCACTCTTTTGCACGGAGACCAGGTGCAGCGCCTCCCGTGAGCATGGTCGTCTGCGAACGTGGAATGCCAGCAATGTCCAAACATGCCGACACTTGCTGTGATACTAAGGGTTTGGTAGGAGCAACAAAGACCATCTGCGCATCCTTCGTCCATCGGAACCAGTTGAGCATGACGGTTGCTGCAATGAAAGTTTTTCCCAGACCGGTGGGTAGGGCAACGAGTAGATTGTGGAAAAGACCCTTTTGGGTGATGTTGAATTGATAATCTCGAACAGTTCCCAGGTTTGTGGGATACCACCATGTATTCAATGCATCCTCGTTCAACTTGTGGTGTGTCGGACGCTCGTCCCTCTCCGGTGGTGCCCAATCTTTCTCCTGGGGTGCCGAGACCTGGTTCTGTGCAGCCATTCCATAAAGCGTCATCTGTCGCATATATTGTGGGCGGTTCGCTTGCCGAGAAAAGCTTGGCTGCGGCATGGCTGGTTGGGCCGGTCGTAACACCGGCGATAATGACGGCGAGGAGTCGAACGCGTCATCGGGAATATCATCGAGCTCAAACGAGACGTCCATCTGGGCGCCCACGCCGTTGTTTTGAGCAGTCTTTCGCTGTTGCATGGTCGAACTGGCCATTTCCCACACGGTTTTCTCCTCTTCAAATGCATCGAGTGACGCTGCCAGTGCCGCCCTAAGGGCTTCCTCCTCATTATAGTTATTTTCATCTGCCTGCTGCGCAGCTGCGGATCTGGGTGTGTTCTTGGCGTTTTGGGCAGGCATAATTGCTGGAGAAGGCGACTTTGGTACTGGTTTCTGCCACCTAGGACCGCGTATTCTTTCGGGGCTCGAGTCGGGCTGGGTGAGTTGGGTAACGAAGATGTTCTCGTGGAAGTTGCTTTGTTTGGGGACAAAGCTCCGGGACTTGGATCTTGCCTGCCGATCGTAGTCTTCCGATGAATCTCGCTCGCGTGAAAAATCTATATCTAAGTCGGAAAACGAGTCCGCTTCTGACGCGGCATCGCGATTGCCCTCTTTCCCGCGCGTCGGCGATTGAACGCGACGGCGCTTGGGCGGACGTGGTGACGCGATCTCACCATTAGGGGAGTCAGGCACAACAAAATCATCGCCAAAATAGTCCGACTCAGACTCTGTTGCGGACATGGCGCCGATCGAGCGCTGGCCCAGCGCTTTCAGGGCATTATCGTTACTCAGACCCCACGCGTCGGAAGAGTCGCGGAGTCAGGTGATTCAAATGGGCTGTTTGCATGGTTTGCTCTTTATGCTGTTGTTAGGAGAATCACGACATTGACAGCTATTTTCAAAGTAGAAAACACTTCCTAAAAGAGGTAACCCGTTGCTTCTCAAATATCTCCCCATGGCGATTCGATAGCTCAATTTTATGCTTATTTTTTTGTCCCCTATGAGCTTGTATCTTAAGAGTCCTGATCCTGCGCAGCACGCGAGCGACCGAGTAGCCGCGGAGTAGGAACACCCTCATGTGGACGTTGTTCTCCAATTGAAATCGCTCAGAAGTTTATTGTCGGTCTCATGGCCCCTGCATCAAAATCTTAAGCTCGGATGAAGGTTGAGTTCGTAGAATTGTAGGTAATTGCCATTGTAACTAACGCAAAGACTCAATTAGTTAGTTATTCGAATTGCTTAATCATTTGTCTCTTTGCACTGAGTCACACTACTGGCATAGGACGTTATCTCTAGAACCATCTGAACTATTTGCCCAGGCCAAATCGTGAGCATTCCCATGATCAGCATCTCGATCGGCTCTATACAACAAGGAAGATCCCAAGAAATAAAATTGGGTCCCTTACAGCCAACTGGCGCTAGCAGCGAGCACTAGCAGCGGGGAAGTGGTGAGGTAATATTTGGAGTACCTAATTACATAGTTATGGGTAGGCATACATAAAAAGAGGAGAACACAAAGAGCGAAATTTGGACAGAAGCTCCGCTAATATGATTCATTCTCTGGTCGACGAAGTGGCACTGTGGCACGGACTCGGAGTGCAGGACCCCCAGATTTGACAGATCCACTGGGGCGTCAGGGTCCTGCGGCAGGATTGTCTAGCCTCGTTAGCGCGTCAAGGGGCGTCAACTTGTCAAGGGCCAAGGATGGCCCTTTTCACCCCCCAGAGACTAGGAGGAAAGGGAGATGGTACAGAGGTACAGTACCCTGGAGATGAAGCAAGGCAAAAAAGCATCTTGCAGAGTGCATCCTGCAGACCGCACAGGATATGCAGTGATGCACTGGCTGCAGGCGCTAATTCCCGCCGAAGCGGGTGGAACAGTCTCGAGAGTCCCCCAGAGTCAATCTGAGACAGAGCGAATGAGAGCGAGCGCCACTCCTTGGATTGGTAGTGTGTTTCCAGGCTTTTCGTGCCTTCAGACTTCAAGAGGCTTGGAGAAGGGTTGTTTAGTTGGGTCACTTGGGTGGGAGTTGTCCAACATGCCAATGCCCCTGCTCAAGGCTCAAGCCCGTGATTTGTACTTTGGGTGACTGCTGTGCCTGTGCCTGTGCCTGCCAGCCTGGGCCTGTGTTTTGCCCATATTTAACTTGTCCTCCTTTCCTTCTTCCTTTCCCTCCTCCACAATCCACGTCTTTGCTTCCTCGTCCCGTCACTCGTTAACACCAGTCTCTACCTGTTCTCAATCCAGTCTCTATTCCTTCGTCCACGTCCACATTTCAAAATGAAGTTCAACCTGATTGCTTTCTCCACCCTCCTGGCCCTGGCTGCCGCGGACTCCACCACCACCTCGATGGCTCCGGCCACCACCCTTAGCGCTGAGGCTCAGTGCGCCCAGAAGTGTAAGTGACTCCCCAGAGCCAGCATCGATCCCACCATAATCAATTGCCATGTCTGACGCGCCTTGACCACAGGCAACGCGACCGACGTCTGCTGCATTGCCAAGTGCTACCACGTCCCCTGCCCCAGCGACAACCAGGCCAACGACACCAACAGCTGTGTCGCTGCCTGCCCCCAGGGCACCGGCTCGCCCGCCGACACCCAGAAGTACGCCGACTGTGAGCAGAAGTGCTACAGCTCGCACTTCTTCCCTGCCACTGGCGCCGCTGCCGCTGCCACCAACACCGGCTCCGCGGGCTCCTCGGGCACCACTGCCTCCGGCAGCACGGCCACCGAGACTGGCTCTTCCAGCTCTAGCTGTACGTATCACCTTCGAAACGTTAAATGAGAGAGCATTCCCACTGACCCTTCTCTTTCTACAGCCAACAAGGGGTCCAGCAGCGCCAGCGGCACTGCCACCGCCACCTCCTCTGGCGCTGTCCAGTCTACTGGTGCCGCCGCCAACATCAAGCTGGGTGCCTCTGGTGCTGGCCTCTTCGGTCTGGTCCTGGCTGCCTTTGCTCTGTAAGCGCGCAGCTATGGAGATTTCGGTGGGATCACCCATTGATCCACCTCGCAACATGATCTCGGGAGGATTGTCCGTGTCTGGCATGACCGCTACTGCCTTCTTTTCACTTGTGTGATAGTATCGATGATACCTGGTTCTAGTTCTAGTTTTCGTTCTGGATTTAGAGCCTTTTGTGAATGACATACGAATAATAATTCGGGGAACTACCACCCTGTCACTATCAACGTCTCGCCGTCGATACTATGTCTCAATACTGGAATTGTATGTCCTTAGACCTTTCTCGTTTAGGAAGTTTGTAGACATGGCATTCCACTGCGTCCTGATCCAAAGGGAGAAAAGAACCAACACGTCGATCGAATCGAGTCTTCAACTGTCGCATTCCGCGGATCACGCCCCACAGGGCTCCCCGCATGGCGCGTATAGAAGGTTCGAAAGAGAAGTTGCCTTTCGCAATTGGAAAATGCACTGACCAGGGGAGCGATGCAGGGGGAAATACGATCTATGGACGTGTATATGTAGGTACATCATAATCTTGGTGGATGATGGTTTTGGAGTATCACTTCTTATTGACCGACATAGCCGCCCGTACTTGGAAATATAGATCTGGTCTCCACACGACTCACCGCCGAGTCGCCGACGCGTTGTTTACTGCGGGGAAGAAAAGATTTGCTGATCATGTTGGACTAGTCACTATACGTATGTAACTAGGTAGGTAGTTACTGGCGACACTTGATTATATATCGCTAGGCACCAACATCCTAATCAGCAAAAAACCCCCCACCCGATGACTTGTCACCCACGAACCTGAGGTCACGTATAAGAAGCACCTCCTATCTCCCCACCTAGTCGCGGGACAAATCTGCACATTCCCCTAACACCACACCTCCGAATCTACACTTGCAAGACCCCAAGGACACCCAGCACAATGGACATCACAAGCCCCGAATTCCAAACCCTCTACACGGCAATGACCACCTTCGTCAACACCTGCATGTCCGGCCACGACCCCTCCCACAACCCGGCCCACGTCCACCGCGTCGCCAACCTGGCCAACCAAATCCTCGCCTCCGAACAAACCACCAACCCAACCGTCCCCCTCGACGCAGCCGTTATCAAACTCGCCGCTCTACTCCACGACATCGGCGATAGGAAATACCTCCCCGCCCTCGCCGCAGCCACCGAAAACCAAAATGAGATCGACCCCAGCACAATGGTCCAAACCGCCCTCCTAAACGCCGGCGCGCCCCTCCCCCTCGCGCAAAAAGTGCAAACGGTCGTCTCCCACG
Organism: Penicillium simplicissimum; assembly: GCA_024706585.1. Classification (NCBI taxonomy): domain Eukaryota; kingdom Fungi; phylum Ascomycota; class Eurotiomycetes; order Eurotiales; family Aspergillaceae; genus Penicillium; species Penicillium simplicissimum. Next base: position 829,384 of record JAMZTW010000061.1, read on the forward strand.
TCTCCTACACAACCGAGTGCAAGGATCCGGCCCTGATAAAACGACTCATCGAGGAAGACGGGTACCCCGAGCTCGCGATCGTGCAGGACGCGGATCGACTGGATGCGATTGGGGCGATTGGGATTGGGCGGACGTTTACGTTTTTGGGGGCGCAGGGGAAGAAGTTTGCGGTGGGGGGTGCGTGGGAGATGGGGAATTGTATTGAGCATTTTGGGGAGAAGTTGGAGAGGTTGGAGGGGATGATGAAGACTGGGACGGGGAGGGGGATGGCGAGGGTGAGAACGGAGAGGTTGAGAGTTTTTCGGGGGTGGTGGGAGGAGGAGATGGGGGATGCTGGTGCCAGTGCCAGTGCTGGTGCTGTTTGAGAGGTTGTGATTCTGGTTGTATAGAGAGAGTATAGGTGGTTGAAAGTAGAGATTGGTAGAGATTGGATATATGGTCCAGCTGGATATGCCTCAAGTTTTAAACTCCTTTTCTAGGTCTTTCCGAACTTCTTGTAGTCATTTTTTTCAACTGTAATTACAAATTCTGTCCATGTACTCGTGAATGATAGGAGAGGTTCGAAAGTTTTGTCAGTACTTCTATGTTGAATACCATGCGGTGTTGTAGCCCCAGTTGCATTGATTGATCCATGTTCAAATATAGCCGTTTGGGCTTCCAGCGAGTGTAAAGAGCTCGACGTGCAGGAAAGCATCAATGGCACAGAGAAGAGAGAAGATCATTCTGATCCAACGCCAACGCCAGCGGAAAGAACAATCCTTGGTAGGGACGGTTGTCTCGAGAACGAGAACCAACGACAGAGCATAGGGAATGAAGAAAGCATGAGACATCCTCCAGTCTATAACAAATGCCAGAAATCAGTACAAGGTTTGGGTATTTGGGTATTTCGGGTATTTGGGTTTCTGTGAGCAAAGTGCACAAACGGTCAGAAAAACCAATCAAAAGAGGAACGCAGAGCAACCGAGTTCGAAAGGCAGAAAAATTGACAAGCCAGCATGGATGGGATGCAATTTCATAGAAAACGTCATGGGCAAACTCCGGTTGTAAATCTCCAACGCCGAGCGCAAGCGCAACTTCTAAATCATCGGGAAAATCTTCAAATCGAAAGGGGAGGGATTCAAACCCGGTCCCGCGCAAAGTCCAGAACCTCGCAATCATCCTCGAAAAAGCCGTCATCGCCCTTGAGGGGAGTGGAGTGTCTCTTCTTCCGACGAGTGGTAATGACCACTTCTTCTACATTGCCGGTGCTGTTTCCAAGGGTGATGAGATTTTCCATCTCACCACCGGCCCCGAACGAGTCGCCGCGGATGGCAGCGTCCTCATCGGCTTCGCCCTCTCGGTCATCACTGCTGCTGTTGTACGATCTCACATGCACTTTGGTGGTTGGAATGTCATCACCAAAGACCCACTGATCGCTGGGCATGTGGGCCTTGCTGTCGGCTAGATAGACGTGAAGGCTTACACGCTGATCGGTATGGAACGGCTGGTAGGGTGTGTTGGTCTCAATCTCAGCGTGAGACAGTGGCTCGACAAATGTCCTGCCCGTATTGACAGGCTGGGAGCTAGCAGATGGTAGGAGAAGGGATGCTTGAACAACCTTTTCAGGATCGTAGGGCACAAGCGGCGCCGGTCCACAGACGTTTTGCAAATAGCCCGGCAACTTGAATTGCCCTTCTTTGCTTCCAATCACCGAGTATGACTGGCGATTCTTGTTCGTGGACGTGCTCCGCTTGAGACGATACAACTTGAACTGGCCATCATCCACCAAGCCCATGAAGAGGAGTCCCTTGTTGAGGATCCAAATCACTCGAGACGGAGCAGGGTCCCGAGCAAGCCCTGCCAAATGAAGGCGGTTTTCGCCAACGTGCCGAAGGGTCTGCACAGTGCCGGTGGCTGCTGCTCCCACGGACTTGCTAAGTCCCGCAGCAACAACTTTGCCGCCCTTGATGCTAGCTGCAGTTGGCAGAGCGAACCCACTCACATTAGGGAAACCTGATCCCGTGGATTGGACACGACCTCGAACCGCAGAGAGGAAAGGCTGTGTCTTGCCGCCTACAAAAGTCATAGCCGCTGAGAGCGGGTTTCCAGCAGCTACTGGACCTGACAATTCGTCCCCGGCATGGTCAGGAGGTGGCGACTTCTTGGCCGATGGACGAACTCGACGGAAAGGAGGCCACTGGAATGCACTTCGAGGTAGGTCGAAGACATGGACGGTTCCCTTGCGCGTGATGACGGCCAGTCTATCACCGACCGGGGCCGTCCAAATGACATCCACAATACTCGACGTAGTCAGTCGCGCGTATCTGGCGACCTGTCGAACATTGGGACTCTGGCCAGCCTGGTCATCAGCCATGAAAGCGATGGAACGGCAGTGCTTGAGCTGCATCAGATCCCAAATATACTGGACATCGCCCTTCTTGTTTGCAGTGAAAAGCATCAATCCATTGGGTGAGAGAGATAGGAAGCTGCAACCGTTGGGAACTTGGAAAGTAGCCACGGGATGGAGAGATGCTGCCTTTGCGTCCACACCGTCATCGAATCGTTTGAGATCAATGATTGAGACTGCATCAGGCTCTGGAGACGAGGTCACCTGCGTATCCTGGGCATGTGTGGGTGGGAAAAGTCCATAACCATGTCCTGGAGAGTCCGGGCCCCGAGTGGGTCGCAATGGTGGAGTACTGGGGGCAGAAGATTGCCCATTGTTCCAGTAGTTGTTCCACGCTTGAAGCCCTTGGTCGCCCATCCAGCGGGCACCTTTAACCAGCTCCTGTGTCACACCTCTGGCAACCTTGTCAAGGAAACTCTCTCCTTCGCCGGCATCTGTGGCACAGTTCACAGATGGCACAGCCGGCGGACTACGAGTCTCCATTCCTTGCGCTCTGACATGCATCAAATGCGCAGGGACAGTCCCCTGAATGGAGGCTCTGTGAGAAGAGGGAGGCACAATCGCTAACCATCTTCCTTGAATGGCCAGGACCGGCCGCTCTGTGACTGACACCCGAGAAGTTTCATAGTGAGACCCGTCAGCATCAGTGGAACTGGACGAAGCAGAGTATCGCCGAACTTCTCCAGTCTGAATGTTGGTCCAGGTCTTTCCGAGGCATTGATAGACACCTGACGACGCAAGCCTGAATACGTAGGCCTCTCCACTAATTCCGGAAGCGACAATGACATGGCTCCCACTGTGATAAAGCCTCAAGCTACCCACTGGGGCGGGTGCCAGGGATGGGAGACCCGGAATATTCTCCTGCGAGGGTACGGGCTTGCTGGCAAACAGAGTTGTCATATGCTCACCAGATCGGAGAGAATACACCGCTACTCTGGTTTGGTACAACGAAGACTCGCCTCTCGCAAATCGCTTCTCAGCTGAATAGCCCCGTGCCATGGAAGGGGGAACTTCGTTCACATCTGAGCCCGCGGCAGAAACACCCTCCTCTTCATTGGGCGGGACCGGCCCATGCACAATGATGGCAACGTGGGGCTGAGAAGCGACTGGGTCGGTAAATTGCTGTCCAGATAGGATCTTGGCGTCGAGGACCCGACCATTCAACCCACTGATCTGCCCAACCAATCGAGTACGACGATCTTCAACAGCAAGAACATCGACAGCGCCATCGGTCCCGACCACAAGCACATTCATCCCCATCCGCGGTGTCTTGGTCGACGTACTCGGCAGTGTGTCGAAGCTGCAGAAGGAGTAGGCACCATCGCCGGGGCGGTTTTGGGTGGGAAGGTCAATGTCCGGGGCACCATAGAAATGGGCCTGAGGCAGATGCGGAGGCGGAGCCAGGTTGCTCATCGGACTTCCATATGAATGGCTCTTACGTCGATCGACCGACTGCTGGCGCGAATGGATATTGCTCCGATACCCACTCCCGTAACTGAACGGTCGAATCCGAATCGGAGGGGATGCCGAGGAGGATTGACTGAAGCCGCCACGCTCCTGAATGGTTGGAAAGTTGAGAGGAGATTCATTGGGAAGATCTCCATCCATCAAATCTGCAGGGGGACTCTTGCCATAGGGTACTGCCTGTGCCCAGCTATCTGTCCGAGTTGCGAGGTCGTTGTCTGCCGTTTCCCCGATTGACAGAGCATCAAGGACGGGTGAGGCTACGGGAAGGCGAACATCATGATCAAGCTCTGGCTCAGGTTCAGCTTCAGGTTCAGCTTCAGGTTCAGCTTCAGGTTCAGCTTCAGGTTCAGCTTCAGGTTCAGCTTCAGGTTCAGCTTCAGGTTCAGCTTCAGGTTCAGCTTCAGGTTCAGGTCCAGGCTCCAGTTCCGGCTCTGGATAGGAGAGAGGCTCTTCAGGGGCAGAAACCGCAGGGATTCTATGCCATCTGTCAGTCATGAGCGATCCGTCTGGGGTGAAGGTGGAGCCGTACAGATCCTCTGCTTGGGGAGCTTCGGCCGTTGCCTTGCTCCCCTTGGCCTTTTTACCATTCTTCTTCTTCTTGCTTTTTCCACTTGGTTCATGCTCCTGAATGGTGTGGGCGGGGGCTGACAGGGTGGGCGCGGGATCGTCTTCCAAGGACCGGCTGTGCTGGCGGATCAAATCGTCAGGGGCTGCCGGGGGCATTCAACAAGCAAGTTGCCTCAGGAGAAGAGGCAACGAGAAGATTTCTCGAGCACGGGATGACCGCCCTCAAGACCTGTGTAAGGTCTGAGAACGGAGAGGATGCTGCCGTCTGCGAAGCACAAAGGCGGGGGCTAGCTGAAGTACACTAGGAGAGGTTAGGTCTGGCGCGAGGGCTTCCATCAGTTGTGGGTTCATTTGAAACACATAGTCGGTAGGAATATGTATCAGATGTTAGATGTAGCTGGAAACATACCTATGAAATGTTACCGTGCGGGTTGATCGTAAGCTGTTGGTGTATCGAGGGGTGGTTGGATACAGGCGTATCTGGGAGCGGAGACGCTCTCGATACGCGGGGAAGCTTTGATAAGGTCGACAGGCGTCACACAGCACCAGCTGGATCGTAAACCCAGCAAGTGCGGAGAGTAGAATGGTATTGTAACTTTGCAGATCGATCGACCGAAGGTCAAGTCCAAAATGAAGCCGAAGTGAGAGAAGGAGAGGAAGAGAAGGGAGCGTGATAAGAAGAGGGGGGTCGGGAACGCGGTACCTGACTCAGAGGCGGAGTACTAGGAACTTAGTACGGAGGACGGACCTAGAGAGTAGAGTGGGCAGACTCAAGACTGGCGCCAACTACGGCTATTATTGTTTAGGCTACTGCAGTAATCCACGCCATGTTGTGACGAATCTGTCGATTGGTACGGAGGTGCCCCCTACTATTATTATTACCATGACTGTTCTGAGTCCTGACGATACTCTCACTACCAAAACTGCCAGACTGACCCCGTCATTCCCCGCTGGACGCTGGTCACATCTCCCCCTCCACGTATTCCGCCTATTGACGGGGCTACTCACTACGAGGGCATGGACGCTCCACGAGATCTCCAGGGGACTTGCATCATTGCCCCCCTCTGCTCCCATGTCATCCTCGATCTGGAAATCACTTCCAGTTCCAGGTTTCGTCCCACCGCTCGTTATGGCCCTGGAGTTCCCAGTTCCCCCGCCACAAGGCCGATGCAGACATGGGGATTATCTAAGCCCAGCAGCATGGCCACCCGCCAACCGTGGGTCAACTGCATGAATCCGATCATGGCCATCATCCGGTCTTTGAGCCTTTGACCATCTGTCCGTAGTCATCTTTTGGATCTCCGTGGATCACCAGTGGGAGGTGGAACGGTAGAGGGGTCACGGGGTGCCCAGTAAGAACGTGACGGATCACGCAGCCTATCACCGCTCATTCGGAGTCCAAACTGAGTAATTCAGGACGAAAGAGTAATGCCGCGAATCAGCTCCATCATGGGCTGGCTCTGAGTATGTACGGTGTACGGACTACGCTGTATGGGCTGCGCTGCATCCCCCGATACGCGCATTCCAAGGTATCGAGCCCGCCATACTGGGCCGCTCAAACGCCAGACCTCGGACCTCGTTTGTAGCTCCGTCATAAAGGGCTCATGCGCGGGGAACATCCTGGGAGAGCAACATTCTTTTGATTTTCTAGTAAGACTGATCCGCCTCGTTCGTCGCGAAAAGGCCGGGTATACATAAGAGGTGGTGATACAGGGCTCCCTTCTTGGAGCCGTCGCATGCGATCGTAGTCATCGCCGGTTCCCCCCTTTTCGTCCATCATTGTCCTCTTTAGGTCTTCTTCTTCGCCGCAGCCTTGGCCTTGGCGGCCTTCTTCTTGTTGCTGTTGATCATCACGATGCCTATGAAGGTGCCCACCACAGCCGAGCCCAGGAGAGTCAGGATGACGGGGATGCGGATGGCCCAAACACGCGGGGGGAAGAGGTCGTGGAGAGGGTGGCCGGGGTCGACGAAGGGCTAAACAAGGGAAAATGGGTGAGCGCAAATCGAAGGTGAAATCTGTAGATGTAAAACACGTACCATCAACAACGTCCACGCGGTATAGTAGAGAAAGATAGCGGTTGCGGCCAAGAGCATGGCGGAACCCACGAGTTGGCCCAGCTATTGCAACATGGTCAGTCAAGAAGAAAAAAAAATGGCTGAAGTCAATCAGCTGGAATCATACCATTCTGTTTAAGGAGCGGTCGCGATCAAACGCAATGAAAAGGGGGATTCAGAAGAGAGCCCAGGTCGTGGAATGAATGGCCAAGCTGTCAGGAGCTCGATCCCGTTTATTATGGATCCCCGTAGAGGAGTAGACTCGACACCCTCGACACCGCTTTTAACTGCCGCCTACAAGTTACTACTATATCAATCATCGGAATGTTGTGAGACTAGGTAAATTTGAGGTAATCAATAGATCACATAGCATATAATACAGATAGGGTCCATGTAAGCCAGGGCGCGTGTAAGAACTGAGAGGAATATATCATTTCTGCTAGCAAAATCCCAAGGTCTCCAAGGGATCCGCTCCAGCTGGCCTTACTATCCCTCACGTGACCATCACCAGAGCTTTCTTTCGCGGCTCCGTCCAGTTGGAGAACCTCATCACCGCGTCTCCGGTGTTTCCTCCTCACCACCACCTCTCATCTGGCCTTCCGGTGCCTCTGAAATTTCATCATGTCAGACCCGGTTGTTCTACAGTCTGCGGTGCGAGTGCCCACTCCACCTCCCGGGGCAATTTCACCCACCGCAGGTGCTCGAAAGCGCTCGCCTCCATCTCGATCGCCCTCGCCCAACCGTCGCCGCTCACCACCCGGTGACTCGCACCGAGACGATGACGAAGTGCCCCGTATGGACGAGCGACGCGCAATCGAGCGTGAGCGCCAGCTTGCCGAGCGCGTACGCGAGCACGAGAAGCAGGAAGCCTCCCGCAAGCCCATGACCGAGGAGGAGAAACAGGCAGCGGCCAAGGCCGAGTACGAGAAGCTCTTGAACATGCGGTCCGGTGGTACATACATCCCTCCGGCACGACTCCGCGCGCTGCAGGCGCAAATCACGGATAAGACGAGCAAGGAGTACCAGCGGATGGCGTGGGAGGCGCTCAAGAAGTCGATCAATGGTCTGATCAACAAGGTCAACGTCTCCAACATCAAGTACATCGTGCCCGAGCTGTTTGGCGAGAATCTAGTTCGGGGTCGTGGTCTGTTCTGCCGGTCCATTATGAAGGCGCAGGCTGCCAGTTTGCCTTTTACGGCCATCTACGCGGCGATGACTGCCATTGTGAACACGAAGCTGCCGCAGGTCGGAGAGCTGCTGGTCTCTCGGTTGATCATTCAATTTCGCAAGGCATTCAAGCGAAATGACAAGGCCGTCTGCATCTCGTCCACGACCTTTATTGCACACCTTGTCAACCATCAAGTCGCCAATGAGATGCTTGTCGCGCAAATTTTGCTTTTGCTGCTTCACAAGCCCACTGACGACAGCGTGGAAATTGCAGTTGGCCTGACTCGCGAAGTCGGCCAGCACCTGGAAGAAATGAACCCCCAGATCGCCAACGCCGTCTTCGACCAATTCAGAAATATCCTCCACGAAGCCGATATCGACAAGCGCGTGCAGTACATGATCGAAGTCCTGTTCCAAGTACGCAAGGACCGGTATAAGGACAACCCAGCAATCAAGGAGGAGCTTGACCTGGTGGAGGAAGAGGATCAAATCACACATCAAATCGGGTTGGATGATGAGGTCGAAACTATGGACACTTTGAACATCTTCAAGTTCGATCCAGATTGGGAGCAGAATGAAGAGAAATATAAGAAGTTAAAGGCTGAGATCCTTGGAGAGGACAGCGACGAGGACGAAGATGACGCAGACGAGGACGAGAGTTCCGAGGATGAATCTGACGCGGAGGAAGAGAAGATGGATATCAAGGATCAGACCAATACTGACTTGGTCAATCTTCGTCGGACAATCTACTTGACAATCATGTCGAGTATCGACTTTGAAGAATGCTGTCACAAGCTCATGAAGATCAACCTCCCAGCCGGCATGGAGCCCGAATTGCCTTCTATGATTATTGAGTGTTGCTCTCAGGAAAGGACATACTCCAAGTTCTTTGGCTTGATTGGAGAGCGATTCGCCAAGATCAACCGCCTCTGGTCCGATTTGTTCGAGGCCGCGTTTGCTAAATACTACGACACCATCCACCGGTATGAGACGAACCGCTTGCGGAACATTGCACGGTTCTTCGGACATATGCTCAGCAATGATGCCATTGGCTGGCATGTTTTGTCCGTGATTCACATGAATGAGGAGGAGACTACTTCTAGCAGCCGAATCTTCATCAAAATCCTATTCCAGGATCTCGCAGAGAACCTTGGTCTGCCCGGCCTGCAGGCCCGTTTCCGAGACCAGATCCTGCAGCCCAGCTTCGAGGGCCTGTTCCCGACAGAGAACCCGCGCCACACTCGCTTCTCAATCAACTACTTCACCAGTATCGGTATGGGTGTGTTGACAGAAGATATGCGCGAGCATCTCAAGAATGTTCCTCGGCCTACCGTGCCCGCTTTGCCTGCACGCACTTCACGCTCGCCATCGGACCGATCATACTCACGGTCTTCATCTTACACTCGCTCCTCTCGTTCACGCTCCCGCTCCCGCTCCTACACCAGATCTCGTTCTCGCTCTCGCTCTCGCTCCCGCTCCTACTCTCGATCCCCTTCAAGGGACCGTGGCCGGTCCTACTCCCGCTCCGTCACACCTTCGTCACGTGGCCGAAGTTACACGCCATCGCGCTCTCGCTCGCGATCTCCCATCCGCCGCACCCAACGGGATGCATCGTACAGTCGGTCCCGATCTCGGTCGAGAACCATCTCGCGCACTCCAGCGCGACGCAACCGGGCCCGCTCTTACTCGCGCAGTCCTAGCCGCAGCCCGATCCGCCGCTCAGGCTCTCGATCAGTCTCTCCTCCGCGCCGAGGACCGGCTCCAGCTATTCGGCGAGACCGAAGCTATTCGAGATCTCCGTCGCGATCGGTATCGCCTCCTCGTCGGGAACCCGCACCGAGGAGTGCAAGACGTTATTCCTCAGCATCTGCATCTCCTCCGCCTCGTCGTCGTGACAGGACTCCTTCCCGGTCTCGCTCGCCCTCTGCTAGAAGACGGCGTGACGACTCCCGGGATCGAAGCGAGTCGCGAACTCCTCCCCGCCGCCGATGAGTGGATGTATCATTGCCAGCGTTCTTGCCTGATTTTTTTCCGTCCCACGGCATGAGGTTATTGGCTCTAGGGACCTTGTATGGAGTATATCTTGGGTTCGGACTGGTGCTAGGAAACATAAACAAACCAATGAATCCCTTTCACTTTCAAACATTGTGTACTCTAAATCAGCAGGTGTATTTGCCTTGCGTAGTCATGTTCAGGATTCGATATCTAAATACCATGCATATGCCATTCATTGCCAGGTCGCTTAACAACCAATCCAAATCCATTGGGGTATATCGACATCCTCACCGTCGCCACTTACAATCCAAAGATATCCAGCCACCCAGCTCAGATCCATCCCCTTCTATGGAATCTATATCTAGAACGCAACCTGATGATATTCAATCCTCAAACGCCTCCCACACGCACCTCTCACACCGACAGTCCCCCCCCAAAGCCCCACAAGCCCACTCCCTCCTCTCCCTAACCCCCAACCCAATATCGCAATAATGATTTAAAATCTCCTCATCCCTCCTAATCCCCCCCTTCTTCGGCTCCCGCATCTCAACCCGTCCATCCTCCTCCCTCGTCCGCGTCCAAACCGCCGTCTCGCTATCATTCCGCGCCCGGAAGGTAATCTCCCCGCCCCATTCCCAGCGCACGTTGGGGTCGCACGAGTGGTTCGCGAGACACCAGAGCGGGTGGACGGCACAGAGCTCCGGCCCACCGTCCCAGGTGGAGAGGCGCCCCGAGGCGGTGCCGCGGAATTTGGCGTAGAGGGTGTTGAGGATCCAGGCGTCGTAGAGGGGGAGGGTGGTGTAGGGGTTTAGTTCCATTTCTTCGAGGAGGCGGGTTGGTTGGAGGATGTTGAGTTGGAAGGAGAAGGGGAGGGTGGCGGCGGGGTCTTTTTCGGGGGATGATGGGAGTGCGGTGGAGGAAGTCGTGGCGAGAGAGGATGCAAGATCGAAGTCGTGGAAATCGCCCCAGATATACTTCACCTCTGGCAGGTCGAGCGCGTGAACGTCCTGCGTCGCAGACATGGCCAGCGCTCGCCCCAGTAGAAGCAGGTACAGGTAATCCGCCTTATCCTTCGGATCGGGGATATCCTTCCCAATCGACTCGAGTCCATCTTCCAGACCGCAGATCGCCCCGTGGTACACCTTCTGCGCGGTATCATGGCACGCCCGGCTGCAAAAGATAGTATCGGCGCAGCCACCCTCACATCCGACGGGAGGATTCTCAGCAGCAAGATCGGGCAGAGGCGCGTTGCACGCATCACACAGATCATCGTGCAGACGGTTCGTCGCCGTTAACAGCGACGACTCCCGCAAGATGACCTCGTCCGGCGCGATGTCCTCCTTCGCGAAGAGGCCCAATTGCACCGAGACTTCGTCTTCGTCCGGGGTTTCGCCGTGCAGCGCGGGAAGTGCCACGGCGCGGACTTCGCACTTCGGCGCGACGTGCTTCAGTCGCTCGTTCAGGAGGATGAGTTCCTCCGGCGCGCGGCGATCAGGCTCGTGCTCGTTCCAGGGATACAAGATGCGGCGGGCGTAGCCCTGGGCTGGTAGGATGGCTGGGTCGACTGCGTCTAGTTCGATATCGTGCTTGATGCCCGTGAGGGATTGATAAATCTGCTTGAGAGCGTCCAATTGCTCGCTGAGAATGGCGAGAGAAGTTGCATCGCTCTTCTCGAGACTCGATTCACGCAGGAGTCCGATTCCACGAACGCCGAATTCAAACGCATCGCGGTAGCAGCCACATCGGACGAGACTGCGCACCAGCACGGCATATACCTCGCCAATGATTGCGTCGTATTCCTCCTGCGTCACGGGGACTCCCTCGTCTTCGTCATCCTCCTCCTCCTCCTCCTCTTCGTCGTCATTGTCGTCCTCATCCCCACGAGCCTTCTTCTCCTCAATGGCAGCAGTATCAACCTTCCTAGCGTGGAACTCGCATCCATCCGGGTCAACGACAGACTCTAATAGCGAGAGCGCCCGGTACGCATCCGCCGCGGCGAGATCGGGGAATCCTAATTGTTCATAGAGGCGGGCGCGGTCGAGGTAGAGGTGTGGATTGTGGGGATCGGCGTAGAGTTGGGCCGTCTTTGAGGCGCGGGCTTGGAGGAGGTCTGTGGCCATGACTTGTGTAGTTTGTGAGTGCCACTGGAGGGGGGGGTTGTGCCGTTGTGGGATGTAGAATCTTCGGGTCGTTTTTTTTCATTTTGGATTTTTAGATCTTGCGGCGAAGTGGGGCATTTCCGGTGGATTTGGCGGGGTGTTTTGTATGAGTAGAGGGCGTTGACTGACAGATACCAAGTGCAATAGCTCAGAGTAGAATCATCGATCAAGCAATGCTAGAAAATGGACTATTCATCCTGTTTTTGATTTTGTATTTTCTATCCGTAACCTGCGCGGTGTTGGCGGGTTACCCACGGGCATAGTAACCTTCATGCCTAGTGCCAGTGATCCATTCTTAATATCAATCCAAATTACATGCGATGATCCAAAAACACCCGCTTTCCCCTTAATGCAACAAACAATCTGGATATCAGGGTAAGTAGTAATAACAAGAACGAAGAAAAGCGTATAAAAGGGGTTCTGCTCTCCCAGAGGCGCTGTCGCAAAGTATCACATCACCTATTATCACCGTTAGCTTGGCTTCAAGACATGGCTATAGGCGTGAAAGAGTAACAGACCAGGCAATTATCATCGAGGACAACGGTAGCCCCCTCGCCCGGAGCCAATCCAGCAGCTAAGCCGCCGGTTCCGGCCTGTCCACCGCGCAGGGTAGCAGCAAGACGCGCCAGCATACTTCTCTGTTCGAGATGTCAGTCAATTAAGATAGGAAAAATGGTTGGAAAGGAGAGCGCACTGTAATGTAGGCTTCACTCATGCCGCCACGACGATCGACATCATTTTGGCTCATGATGCGGTAGCTGTCGTGAATACGTTTGCGGCTCTCAAGCCCACCCAGGTTGCGCGCGGCAGATCCAACAAGGTTGGCGGGGTTATCGGGGTCCAGAATGTCAATGCCTTGGTGGGCAAGATCTTGAGCGTGTCGATCTGGTGAGAAAATCTTGATGGTGTTGTCGATGCCAGACGCGGCTATGGTGGGTTCGTAAGGGTGACCTACGTGCAGACGTTAGTTGTGGCTTTTCAAGCTTGAGGATGAAGCAACTCGCAACAGACCTTGGACAACATTGACAACCTCACTATCTCCCTCCAAAATGTTCACCAGATTCGCCGTTTTGCGATCCCAGATAAACAGATGCCCCGAGTCACTCCCACTGACCACATACTCATCATTCAGTCCGAAAAAGTTGACATCTTTGACGGTCTTGATATTACAGTGGCCACGGTAGACCCGCGTGTGAGAAGAGACCGGGGTATCGGCCTCGACTTCTCCACGGCGTGACTTGCGAGTTGCACCACTTATGAAGAGCGACGGGCCGCTCTCCTCATCCCATGACTCTTCGGCACCCTCAGCGTCCGAGGAATCTGCCAGGTCCATATCCCAGCCATCTACTTCCTCTTCACCTTCATCACTTTCGTCATCGTCATCGTCATCGTCATCCTCATCCTCGCCCTCGCCCTCGCCCTGGCCCTCAATCTCACTAGAGTCTTCTGCATCACTGATATTACGGCCATTTCGACGCGGTTCTGCTTCAGAGGCCTCGGAGTCCAGGTAAGTCGACGATGGCGTCGCTGTCATTCCTTGGGGTGGGCGAATCGGACCACGGCGAGGATTACTGACAACGTTGACCGATGTGACCCTGTCGTCCTCTTCTTCAGGATCAATATCATCCTGAATCCTCTCAGACTCCTCGTCGCTAGCCGGGTCATCGGTAATCGTGTGGATTCCACCAAAGGCCCGATTGACAAATGAGTAGTTGACCCCTCTACCAGCCTCCATGAGAACCCCACGGCCTACCCGCAAGACCCAGAATCGAGTAGCAGATGCTCGATCCAAAGACCGAACTTGAGAGGACGGGTTGGAGACGCGGCGGCGATCAATCCGAGCAGCGGTATTTCCCAAATCCTCCAGTGGTAATCGCACCGCGTTACCAAACGCGGTCACGGCTGCGATTTGCGTTTGGAATAGAATGCGAGTGGAATCATTCTCGAAGCGAGAGGCGTCTACATTGACGATTGGCGTCTCTTTGGCAAGTCCCCGAAGGTACGGAAGAAGCACTGTATCGATCGCGTCATCGGAAGCATCAGCAGGGATAGGGAAACGTCCCTCGACTCGTCTTGTGTGGTGGCCACGTTTGAATCCCCGTAGTAACGCTTGCCTGCCACCCTTAATCCAAAGCAAGATCGCCTTGAGAAAGTCGTATCCAAATTGGGACTCAGGGTCAATAGACTCGTCCTCATTAGGCGCAGGGATGATCTGAAAGAATTCAACCAGGTCGGACGAAGCTTCCACCGAGGCATCGTCATGCAGAGCACGGGCGAGTGTACCAGCAGCCTGGACAAAACGCCATGAAGCTTGGCGATTGCGACGAAGCGATTGCTGAAAAGTGACGGTTTCGCTTGATGGGTTCAGCGGATAATGCCAGTTGCGCATTACTTCATTCATCTGGGGCAACCACACTGATGCCAGCGACAAGGCAGAGGCGAAGGACCCTGAGTAGGGAGTGAGATTCGTCTCTTGGGCCTCGGTAACTTCTCGTGCAGTTACTTCCAGCGAGAAGAGCGCCCGCCGAAGCTTGACTAGACCTTTCGCAATCCGCATACTGAGTCGCTGAGCCTCGTTCAGTACAGAGTATCTCGCGCGTTGAACCATAACCAGCTCATCTTCATCCGGCATAGTAGGAAAGAGAACGTCCTCGGAGTCACCGTTCTCGTAGGTGACTCTGATCGTATCTTGTTCCGTACCTGGTTCTCCCGAACGCTGTTGAGGGTGATGCCGGTCCCCACTTTCCTGGGACGACATCGACGATGGTTTAGGACGCTTTCGCTTTCGGCTCCGGGATTCAGTCTTGCGACGGTGTGCTTTCTTCGACGTAGACGTTGCTAGAGTATCATCCTGCGCATCCGGACTTCGAATAAGATTAAAGCTGTATATGTGATCTCCAGACCAACTGACAACCATCTCATCCGGGTTTGCATCACTGATTTTGCAGGCAGTGATGTGTCCGTCATCGAGATGCCGCAGGCGACGTCTGCCCCCTGGGGCAAAGCGCCGAACGCATCGGGTGGCTTTGCCCATCGTCTCGTCATCCACACTGTCGGCGATTGGCGCGCCTAGGCTCGGGCTACCTCTTTCAGCCAAAAGATCCCGGCCAAGCATCCGTCGGTCATGCAAGAAGCAGTGCATGTGAGCGCCACCCAGGGCGATATAGTGCGGTTGACTTGGAGAGCACGATATCGTGTTGAGATCGAGTCGAAACTTCTTGTAAGAGATGAGCGGTGGAGGAACATTAGAGTCATCATGGTCTAGCCCGGGTCGATACGCCATGAAGCCTTGACCACCCCGCGGTGGAGGATACGCCTCTGAGGGCTGACGGAGATCCCACTGTCGGACTTCTCCATCTTCAGAGCAGGTAAGGAACAGATGCGGCGATGACTCGGTGACGATGCGCTTTACGCGATCGGCGTGACTGCGGTATACCCTGGCGTTGGTATTGCCCTCACTCAGATACCGTGTTCCTTCAAAGAAATTATTGAAGCGCCGACTCCGAGCCGAAGCTGCAAAGGCCGAAGTCGCAGCGATATTACCGTTGGCGCTCGAGTATTCAATGTCAAAGACACGCACTTGCGAGTCGCCCGCACAGGTTACCAGGGTCCGGTCATTCGAGTGTGGCATAAACTTGACGGAAAAGATATTGGCCCGGTGGCCGGTGGCGACGGTCGTGGTCAACGCGAACTGGGCATTCGAGGAGTCGGGCTGGTAGGAGTAGATATTCAGGTGCTGATCATCCGAGCCAGAAGCCAAGAGACGTCCGGACGTGGACCAACTGCGACAGCATTAGCGCGGATTGACAACGCATCTTCTCCCACTCCACCTGGAAGATGCGACCACGATCAAAGCCATCAAAAGCATCGCACATACCTGAGAGCATTCACACAGCCCAGATGACCACCCAGTTCATTGACGATGTCCAGATCGTCGATCCATTCTCTGGAGCCGTAAATGCCTCGGAGCGAGGCATATGGCGACAGGTCCCCGCATTCTCGGCGCCAGAGGCGATCGTACAGCGAGTCTTTCATGGTCGCGAGGTGACCAGGGGAATCGCCAAAAATTGAAGCCTTGACTAGGGAGGATCGCCGACCATCATGGACCCACGGTTGCTTTAGCGGTGTTGCAGGAATGGCCTTTTTTTTTCTCTTTAGTCTTAGGCGGTTGTCTGTCGAATGGAAGGTGGAAACCCGGTGGAACTGGAGATGACGTCAGGGACGCAACGGGCCGGAATCAACGATCAAAGTGGGTGACCACATTCAAGTGAGGACTGAAGAGGTCAAAAATGAGAAAAGAAGACCAGATTTCTCTGTTGCAAGTGGCAAGCACGAGGCTTGATGTGAGGGGAACAGAAACCAGACAGTGAGAATCGAAGCCGACAGAACAGGTTCACGAGGGACTGCTGGAAAAGGACTTGACTGGGCTGGACCGGACGGAATCCAGCAGAACGACAGGGGGGACTATCAGACTATCAGCAGTAAGTCCTCCGTACTACAGTAAGTACAGTAGTTCAGTACTCCCGTAGGATGGAGTAATACTCCAGTTGGCAGTAGAAGTCGTGACTGGTCCCATCATGCCGGGGCGCTAGTCCGAGTGCGGTTTAGTGGCCCGTCGGGACTACGCTTTACTCAGTTAAGTGAGTCTTGGAGTCTGGCTAACTTCTAAGTGGCTATGACGATGTCGGAGCCGACAGGCTGAGTCATCCCGAGTGTCAACCTTACAGGTGCCTACCGAATGCGGGCTCACTCAGCCATCTAAGCATTCATCGCCTCGGCCTAGGGTCTACTAATGTCCACTGATTGAAGCTAGTTCATATCCCGACAGCATTTAGGCTATTATCTGAGAAGCCGGGCTCTACCAAAAAAGACCCGTGAAGCGTATCTTGAAGATTCCTGCGAACGTGCCGTAGAGGAAATGATGTACCTACCTACCTGGAGTAGTTCTCACATTACTAAACTAAATAGGTATATACTCCGTATAATCACTCGACGCGCTGGAAAGCATACTTGGTCGTGTGCGATCAGAAAACTCCCGAGCTAGGTACATTCACCTAACAACCCCAATGATGGCTAGACAAGCTGAAGGACGGCATGGACAGATGACACAAACAGACTCGCTTGTCATTAAAAATATCTCAGTACTCAAGACCTCCAAACACCCGCTCTCAACGCACTTATCCCCCGCCGCGACCCAGCCAACTCAGTCGCAATCCGCCGGACACACTCTCGTTCCGAGCGAACAAGCTCCGCTTCCAAAGTCCGCATCACCTGAATTTCCTGAATCATCAGCTGAATCGACTCCGCCACGCCCTGAGCCACGCGGGTAAGAGCAGACTGTGGTAACTGTTCCACCTCGCCGAAGCCCAGGATATCCAGACTCTGGAGTTGCCGCGCGCAAAGCTCCAGCTTGGCATGCAGGGCATCCACCTCCTCTTTCCAGGCCTTGTCAAGTGGGTCGACGAATACGGATCCATCAAAGGTTCCCGTCGTCTCACGCTGATGCCGAATAGAATCCGCCTGCTGGAACCATTCTTCGAAGACGGCTACAGCTTTGGTATATCGCCCACTCACTTCGCCCGTTTCTAGGTCCGAAACCTCCTGCAAGACTTGAGAGAATATCTGAATCTGCTCAGAGAAGCCGTGCGGCCCTTGGCGGTCGCGGCAATTCTGCAGCCAACGGGATAAAGTCTGCATATTCAACTGGTGCTGACGGCTCTTCTCCTCCACCAATACGGACCGGTATTGGCCAGCGACAGCATCATACTCCTTGCGCAGGCGAGATTCTGACTCTGATTTCCACTCTGCGTGTTGCAGGAGTGCGCTGGAGTGAAAAAGACTGAGCTGAAGGAGCTCTGTCTGTAGTGCGGCGATGTCTGGCCAGGATGTGGGGATGAGAAGGCTATCGGTTCCGGATGGGGCCCCTGGAGTTGGAGTAGGGGGTTTGGTCGGTTTTTGGGGTGAGTAGTGTTGCTGATACGTGGAAAACTGCGCGCGAGGTTCTCGAGTAGTGGGTGATGGGTCGGGCTGGGTGGGTGTCGCGCTCGCTGGGACCATCTGACTGCGGTGTCGGGCGTGGCCTCGAATAGCCGCTGGGGGTCCTGCTGTAGCATCTCGAGGCTGTCTCAGAGAAGCAGATCGCATGGGCCGAGGAGGAGGGAGCATTTCTGTCTTTTTGGGCGAGGGTGGGCGCTGAGCGGCCGAGGACTGGGTGGGCGATCGCAACGTCGATGGTTTTCGCGGCGACGGTGGCACGAACGTAGGGGCCGTACCCTTTGTAGGAGCTGGGACATTGCCTTTGCTTGAGGTGGTCTTTAGGGTTGCCGGTCGTATCAAGCTCTGGCGACGGGTTGGCACCGCACTATTGGTAAGGGCCGTCGATATCGCTCTCTGTCTCTCCCCCCTTGTCACTGGCTGTGTCACCCGTTTTGGAGATGTCTCTCGACGTTGAGGGAGACTGGTCTCCAATGGCTGAGATCGCACTTGTGCCGAACCATTTCCATCGTCTCGCGCCAGGTTGCTGCGTTGTGGAAGGAGAGTTCGTGCGCGATGATAGACCGCATTGTCATTCACGGAGACGCCCTCGGCCGGCGAGGGGCTGTCTGAAGATCGAGTCTTGTCATTCGTCGAGCGGGTAGGTACTTTGGTCGACGAAGCGGCGGCTGGGGTTGTGGTGATGGTCGTGGGTCGTGCTATACTAGAGGACTGCAGTTTAATTAGCCAGGAATGCTGGGGCCGGGGGAGGTAATCATTTGCTGGTGACGGACTGGTTTCCGAGGCTCACGGAGTGATGCGGAGCGCGTTGGGATGGGCATGGTCGTCAGGCAATCTCATGAAATGGTGGGCACACGCATCCCGCACTTGCTCTCGTTTGAATCAGGCAAGCAGAGTCCAGGGCTGGGTCCCGAGCTCCTGAACCTAAGAGAGCGGTTCTTGGGTTCGCAACGATCGTCCTGCAAAGCCAAAACAAATCCCGAGTGGAGCTTGGGGCCGCACAGTCCAGGCTAAACTCTAATAGCCTTTCCCTCGCGAACTATGACGTTCAATGATTTCTAAGTAGTACCTCTGAAGTCAAGTTCGTTCTGACGTATTTCACTGAGGTGTCTAAAGTGTGGGAGGAGAAGAAATTGTAAGACCCAGTTGGAGTATAGGATCTATATTTGTTCATTGCATTCTATCCAATACTAGCGCCCTCATCTTGGAAAAGCCAACGAGACAGTCAAAAAGGAAATATCGATTTTGAAAACACAAGTGATACTTTCATGAGGGCATAAGGTCGGGTCCTATCCTGGCAGGCGTCCGAAAGGGCAAGTCGCACATTTGAGATGTCCCACGTCAGGTCACGTCTTCGCCCACTCAGAATGATCGCGTGCTTCGACGTTCGAATCGTGTAAAAATTAAATCTCGAACAAGTCGTCGAAAACTTCTCACAGGCTGCCACGGCGAGGGAAGGCAATGCCCTCTACAGCAGCGTGGTCAGTAAACCAGCTGACCTTGTTACCAGCACCCTGGTTCACCAGAGCCGAGGGCAGGCTGCGGCCCTCCTCGTTATCGAAGATCGCCTTCAGGATCTCCTTCTTTCCTCCACCGGTAGCCACAAAGGCAATGTGCGAGGCGGAGGTGACCACAGGCAAGGTGAGGGTGATACGCTTGGGTGGGGGTTTAGGAGAGTTGGTTTCGGCGGCGACCCAGGCATCCTTCTCGCGCAGGAGCTCGTGGCCTGGGAACAGACTGCAGGTGTGGCCATCTGGACCGCACCCCAAAAGAATGAGGTCAAAGACGGGCAGCTTCACGCTCTCCTTGGCGGCAAACGAGCGCATCAGATCCTCCTGGTAGCTGTCGGCCAATTCCTGGGTGTCGCCCTTCTCGGCGATCTCCTCGTCGATGGGGTGGACGGTCGGAGCACCGAGCTCCGCGGGGATTTTGCTGAGCAGCTCGTCCTTCAGGAGGAGGTAGTTGCTGTCCTTGTCTTCGAGGAGCACGGCGCGCTCGTCGGCGAAGAAGATCTGCCACTTGCTGAACTGCGGAGTATCCTCGGGGGAGCCATTGCTGTCGGCGAGGAGGGCGGTTGCCAGCACGGCAGGCAGAGAACCGCCAGAGACGGCAATGCGGAAGGTACTGTGGCGAGTCAGGGCGGCATTTTGACAGCCGAGAACGTAAGCCCGCAATTGCTTGGCCAGCGCCTCGGTATTGGGGAAGCTGTAGAGGTTGGGTAGAGAGGTGGTCATGGCTGCAGGGTGTAGAGGTGGTGCGAAAAGGCAAGGAGGAGGGGGAGGGGCCTGAGATCGTCGATCGTCGGAGCTGGACCAGAAAGGCTGACGGTGGAGGCTTGAGAGTGCTTGAAGCCTTAAGATTTGGGAGCTTGCAGGCTTGCAGAGGACTCGATATCAGAGGCCAGCGATAATTAGACACGAAGTAAGAAGAGGTTTCTTCAGAACTGGCGGGGTTGGGCGGGGCGAGTTGGTGGCAGGTGCGAGTTGCCTCAAGCGGCGAGGCGGAGATGACGTCGATGTTCTTCTGCTGCCCATTACAAGTCTACAGAGCCTCGTGGATTCTCGTTCCTGAGGTTAACTACTTGGGAGACTGCCGGAATTTTGCAAGACAGCCTCCAGTCCTTGTGCTACAAGACAATAGCTCACCACTCTCCCTTATTAAGTTGCCGGCCATTCCGGAGGATTTGGGAACAAATCATTTTCTTCTCGTGAGGTTGTCGGCCCTAGGCAGATAAGAACGTCCCAACAATTCAATTCCAATCAACTCAAGCGGATAAGATCAGCACTACGTTGCCACACTTTAATTCGCATGGCACGTTCACACGTTGAGATCGGGTCTGGAAGGTCTGATCTGGAATGGTTCGGTCTGAATTAGTGACACTCAGGTCGCGATGTGTGCCACCTGGGCGGTCTGGACCTCGTCCTCCGTCCCGTTTGGGCCGCCTGCGTCGTGGCCTCCCGGCATGACGGCATCATGCAGATGGTCCTGATGACACCGGACCGGGTGTGTCGGCCACATTGAAGACATCGATTGGTATCAAAGGACCTGGAAGTCGGGAGCCTCTTCGGATGATAGGCAATATTCGGAAACGGTATCAGACCGAAGGAGGGGGCTCGACTGAAAATAATACTGTAAGTATTGTACAGTACATTCAACAATACTATATACTCTTTCATATATAGACGTATGTATCTGATCTAACAGAAAGAATATGGGGAGACGCCCGAGCTGATTTGGGATTGTTCCATGTGAAACACGCACACCATGTGTTGCAGGTCAGCCCAAACATTGGCGGGCTCGTTGTAGCAACAGTCCGCAGCACACGAATAAGGGTCCTCACCATTACTACCCAAAGAAAAGTCCCTTGTAGTTTAACGACTAACGCGTGTCAATTCCATACTATTTATCTCGTAAATGCTCTTGTCTTTCCCCTGGGTTTCAAACCTTGTGCCTGATAAAGTTGCTCACACCTTTGCAAACAGATGTCCGATGGAGCTATGTCTATTCCAGGTTTCAGTCTTCAATTCCAGGCCACGTCTAAGATTGGGATGACTGCTCGTAGGTAGGTCAACCATGTCAAGTAGTTCTCACATACAGGCATTCCATGTCTTGCCATCGTCAGATCCACCCTCCATCCATAGGAGACGGCCACTATGATTGTCTTGCCATTGCTGAAACTCCTTGTTACAGGGCTAGAATCCCGCGAAATCCACGAGCGTCAAAATCTAGAATGTAGATTCCTTCACTTGATTCCGTTCTGCGCTATGGCAATTTCGTCCCTCTCTCCTTTCCCCGCTCTAAATACCTTCTCCCGACCTCGAGCCACGAATTTGGTCAATCGCCTGTAAGTACATATTCGGCTTTGAAGAAAAACACCTTACGGAAGACATTATAGACCACAGCTCTGTACTCGCTAGCCATTACCCATTGTCACCTGCACGACGACCAAATGGCGGCGACTCACGCGGTAGACGATCCCCAAGCTTATCAACACGGTCAAGGTACTCATCCGCGGAGAGCCCATATGCCAATCGATAATCACCTTCTCGCTCACCTCGATCAATCGCTCTGGTCAGCGTTGAGAGATCTAGTTCAGTAGGTGATTCGGTAAATGTAGGATGCCAATTGTCCTTCACCCCTATCCAGTCTAGCTTTTTCATGATACGTCTCCCTCTCATCTGGCCGAGGCGGGCACGGCTCAACAATGATGATACTCCGGAGGGGCGGTTCGGTTTCGAGGAGCCAACCGATAAGCTGAACCTGGATCGCTGCCCGCGAGTCCGGGGTTACCACGATGTGCTGGATATGATCGAACAGCTTATGGTGATGCTGGACTCGCCCGATTGCAGGCTCTTGGTAAGGGAAGTCTCGCGCCCAGTATGCCGACCCTTCAGGGATTTCCCGCATGAAATATAGTGTTTAGGAAAAAACGATCCATCCCAGTCCTTCCATGTACGTGCATCCGTTTTTGGTTAGGGGTTAGCGGACCTCGATGCATGTTTGGCTGATGGCCGTGAGTGGATGTGTGCCGACCGTTCTATCTTGATTGTCTCGGATACACTCGAGAGTAATGCAGGTCCATGATGTTTTGATGGCAACTTCCCAGATACGGAGGCGAAGTTCTGCCGGTAATAAGCTGAAACGGGGGAAGTCTGTTGCCAGGTGGTCGGTATGGCACGCTCCGGGGACTTTGTAGACTCGAGTGTCGTAGATGGGATCTCAGAGGGGTCAGCTTTGCTGCCTATATAGGTATTCTTGTCAGGCCGCGTGTATCTGGTCAGGACCCCTCGAACTATTTCGTTGTATCGAAGCCTCATCTAGTCTAAGCCTCGATGTTGCCAGGAGAACTGGAGGTGCTAGTAGCCGAGATGGATAAGGATCCCAGTCGGCGCTGCCGATATCCGACAGTTCTTAGGTACTTACGGTCGCTTCTAAGTTCTTAGATTATGCGACTGCATTATGTATGCATAACGCCCAAGTAGGTGCAACTCTTCGTTGTGGTTGTTTTAATGTGAATACATCAGAGGCCCCACCTCGATTGTTTAAGTGAGATCCTCCATTGCCGGTAAAAAAGCTAGGCCGCATACGGAAATAGTTTTGTCGAAACAAATCATACCCAGTGCGAGCTCTATGACAAAGATTTTGGTGGAAAGGACCTTTGAAACAGGATGAAGAGCAATTCAGGCGTAGCCCCTCTCTGGTGCGCAAAACTACCATTATCTGGTGTTGTGGTACAGTCTCAGCGGCAAATGGTGATCGTGGATCGAGGATCGTGAAAAGAAATTCCTCCCCAAAGCCGGTTTTCGGGTGTTTTGTTAGACTGAAGCGTTTTGGAGTTTTAGCTTTTCCGGGGAGAAGGTCAGGATGTCGTATCCCCCATATCATGTATGGCTGACCTGGACGACTTGGGACTGGATCCATTTACTTGGGGTTTGAGGGGGGAATTCGGTTAATGTACAGTCCAGGTCATGGGCGTCACCACCACCCGAGTAGGGATCTGCAGACATGCATTCGGTATGGTAAAAGTATGGTAAAGTATGGGTAAGAACGGGTCTGACTCTGACCATCTGACCGGGTTACGCGAATTAAACTACTGGGGCGTTCCCAAAAGAGACACTATTGAGAGGCGCTTGGTCGCATATCTGCAATCACGGGGGCCTAACGACTCGAGAAAGAATAATGGTGGAACTATGCAGTGATTAACCTGCTCGAGTCAGAAAATTTAGTGTTTCGTATTATTGATCACTATTTTTTCTTGTTTCCGTCGATAATTGAGTCTGCGTCGCCCCCTTCGCACGCAGGCTGCTTCTTTCTTATCTTTCCTCTGTTATTTCTACACCTTCATCCCTCCTTGGCCCCTCATATCTCGATAACCTCGATCGCGTCTATTCCTTACCCTTACCCTTACTTCTCGTCCTCCAGGCGACCGTCAATCTCCGGCATGAGCTCTCCCGTGGCCCAAATCTCACCACCGCCCGCGTTGCCCGGTCCTACCGAGGCGCCCGCTCAGAGTCTGACCCTCGACTTCGTCCGCTGCTCGCGGTGTCAGCAGTCCCTCAGCTTGGCCAGTCCCTCTGCTGCTTCAAGTGTAATTCAGTTCGGCATGAATTCCTATTATTGCCATCGCTGCGCGTCAAAGGTCGGCTTTGTCCGTTGAAAGCCCGTGGCCCGGCTAGCAACCAAACATCACGATTCTTGAAACCAGAGCTCCCCACAGGCTGGGCCTGTGGCTCGAAAACAGCGACGTATTAATCACCCCCTCGATGAACGATACCACCGATCAATAATCCACAACTAAAATGGATTCTCCACGATCTTTTCGGCCCGGCGACGCTTTCCTTCTGATCCTCCGACTCATCTTTGACCGATGTTCCTTTCCGCGCGCCTCAGGTCCTGTCGTGCAGGTCACTCCCGGGTTTCCTTTATGTCGGTTCGGGGCCAATCAATTCCCTGACAAGGATGGCCAGACACTCAATAGACAACTGTGCTCTGGTTCAGATCCTTTGGGTTGGCAAAAAGTTATGAATAGCAGATATGCTGGGCGCTTCCTGCAGCGACCTGGGGATTTGCGGATGATGTGTCCGCAAAATTCCTTATTTCTCTCATCTCGACAATACTTTCTCGATACATCGGTTCTGGCGGAGGTTACTGCTGCTTGATACCTTTTTGGATTGTACGATTGCATGATCAGACCATACACGATTGTCTGATCGATATGGTGCGGAGCGATGCCCTTGGCATGTAATGCTTTAATGTACTGCAACATCGCATTGAAGTCATACATTTGATACACAGAGTCGTATGATGAAGTTCCGTAGCCCACTCGGCAGTTCTTCAAAGCTCCTGTCTGCTGCTGAAATATAGTATACTACGTCGAAATAGGTGACAAGCCAATTATTTCCTTGAGCAATCGAGCATCAATGAATGTAACAGATTACAACGTGTTTCTTCGAGAACCTTAGGTCACTCCTGATGTCGTTTGAGCAGAAGTCATATCTATCAATATGAGAGCGACCGTATGGAATGTCGGACATTCCACTTATATGGTTTGACGTGGAGCAAGCGTCTCCAACTCTCCATGGATCCAATATGCTTCCCAGAACCATACTTCCTTCGTTAGACCTTGCGAACATTGCGGGCAGCGTTAAAGGCTATAGCTGCATCCATCCCTTGATACTCTGATCTTTTCCAATCACGAATTCGGCGAGGCAGCCCACCTATCACAGGTATACTTGGTCTAAAAGGAACTTTAGGAACGTTACTCGGCCACCTTCACGCCCTCAGATCTTTCTTGCTCAGGTCGCGTGTTCCCTTTTCCAGCATTCCAGGCTTTGTGTCACCCCATAAATCATCTAACGGATCCATAAGCATATTTTTTTTTTTCGCTCTGAGTTGAGAATACAGATGGATACATATGCTTCTCGGCACTCGGCAGGGTCACACTTGCCTTGGCCACCACACATCACATGGAGAACGCGAGCGCCATGGAGCACTTGAATATGGGGTGGGAGTGAGATGGTGGTTGAACGGGATCCCTGGTTCAAGAACCATCAAGGTTGAGCTCTTAATCCTAAAGGGTTCTCTCTCAACACATTTCCTTGAAAAGATGCGGGGTACAATTGCCATTGATTCGTCCGAATAGCGCCAGAGCTAGCACAGCTTGCAAAGCTCCTGTCTATTGGGACCTGCTGTGTCACCTTGGGACTACCCTTCCTACACCTGTGCGCCACACTTGACTCGCCTGGCTTGGGACTGCTAGGCCATGACTAAACCTCGCTTGACAGCCTCGACTGGCTTCCAAGTTGATCCGAAGGTGTCAACTGAGGATGATGGGTACGTCGTACAAAGATGGTCCGTACGCCATCGCTTGCGTCTACATATCATCCATGGTAATGTGCGGGTCAAGACGCCACGCTCTACGGACACATTATTCTGTGCATCCTGGAACTGTCAAAACTCGACCAGTTCCTTTCATCGGCTTTGGTGTGGAGACTCTTCCAAATCCTCTTCACTTACATACTTGCAACGAACTGCACTCACAGCCAGCCACAATCATGGCTCCTGGAGCTGCCGCTGCAGGTACTCCCTGCTAGCCCGTCATCCCGAATCAATAATCGCAGCGGCTCCAAAAGCAAAACCAATCGCTGCTTCACATTTCCGTGGGATCTCCATCTGATTGCTCACGTCACAGGGACCCTGAAGTTACTTGTATACCGATTCGCTGGACGAATGGGCTTCTTCCAAGTTCCAACCCTCGGTGATCGCTGATCGCTGATCCCCCTCAGGAAGCAACAGGATTTGTTTTTTTTTTCTTTTCTTTTTCTGGAGCGGGCACTCTATTTGACCCGATCTGGTTGATGTATACCCACTGACCTGAAATCCACCAACAGGCATTCTGCAAAACCAAGGGGATCATGCAGCCCATGAAGCCAATGGATGTGATCGATAAGGGCCGCTCCGCGCGCGCAGGGGGCTCCACCACACCCACTGCTGGCCAGTAGCTCCTCCTCAGCCAGCAAGCCCCAAGGGCGTCCGTCCCCCGAAGCACCTTCCGGGGAGCGATCATGGCTGACCCGGATCTGGCGGTGTAACACGAAGCATGCTCAATGCTGCATTTCGACCTCGCAAATCTTGGATTCATCGTTCGCGCACGTCCAGCTCCACACTCTGTCCCCGCTTCCCCTACGACCCGTGAGACGGGACGACCCGGCGATCTAAAGGCAACATCGTCTGGAATGAGTTCTCTCCTTGGATCTCATGCATTGGGATGAGAACACAGCGGGCTCAGAAGGGAAAGAAAGAAAAAGCAACGAACAGATGACACAAGTGCGAGGTTCCTGAGTGGAACTATCCATGTACTCTCCAGTGGGGTTGGTACAGGGAGTTGATTTATTGCATCTGGCATTGGCCAAGAGGAGCTGAGCTCGGGCTTCTTCGCCGACGAAAATGACATATCTCAGCATCCCAGACAGCAGCAGTCGAGCAGAAACCGTCCTCACTGGCTCACTGCCCTTTCTCGGCGTCTCTAGATTAGTCTGTTTCTGCAGCTTTCTGGGTCTCGCCTCCGAACTCGTCGGCTGCTGTCTGCTGTTACTTCTCTGCTGCTTTGCACAAGTCATAGGGCATCTTCAAATTTATTCCCCAGTTAATCTCCACTGCCGTAGGCTTAACCACGTTGCAGTAATATTTTTATGAAGCATCTTCATTAAATCTCTACCTGCATGCTCTCTTCGATCTTTGAAGCCTTCGTCGTGGTCCCTATAATAAGATACTACCCCGAGGTCGGATTCGTGGAAAGCTTGAATTTGTGTGCAAAGTGTGTCTCTGTCGGTCTGACCAATTCGCCCGCCTGCATTGAATCTCGCTGCAACAAGGTAAGCTGGTTGCCCTGCTGCTCTTGTGATCTTGTGAGCACCCAGACATGGAAAAAGAAAGACCTTGCATTTCATGCTTGGTGATGTCGTTGATTGTGTAACGATAGTCTCACTTGCCGTCCAGACTCACTCTGTTCCTGACAAATTTGAAAGACTGTCGAATCTCTTCGAGGCCCACAGTTCTCTTAGAGCTCTGCTAACTAGTACTTGCGAAGGAAAAACAACTAAAAGGCCACGTTCACTGAATTCACAAGGTGTTCCAGTTTCATGCTCAACCGCACAGAACCCTGGTCTGATTAGTGCAATCTTCGACGGTTTCGCAACGCCGATTGTCTCTTGGGATCCTTGCACCACGGGGAAGCTCATCGACACGCATACCTGCATTTGCGATCGAGTTGCCGCTGGTTCGGGAAGCAGCAGCAGCAGTATACACGAGAGATCTCGAGTGGGTTACCAAGAGAGACTCATCTACACAGATGCCGCTTCTTGGTCGCGAAAAGGGCCGCAGCCCGCGACCCCGAAGATCGGACGATGAATTCGTTGTGTTCCTCCAAGGGGTAAGCTCTCCTTTTGGAAGCGGTTCACGCTAGATAACAAAGTTTGCTCACTGATTAATTCTTTGGTGACAGATCCCAGCCCATTGCCGTTGGCAAGAACTGAAGGATCTAGTGCGCCAGACAGCTCTGCATATCCGTCAGGCTGTAGTGTATGATGACAGCCACGGATTCCCGACAGGTCTTGGCCAGATCATTGTCAAGAACGAGGATGAAGCTTGGCGGACATATCGTGAGTTGTTCTTAATATCTGCCACTCTCAAGCCGTATTGTTTGGTTTCTTTCTGACGCAATACGCAGATCGACTATCAAAAAATGGGTGGGAAGGCCAGCGCTTGGTCGTGACATTGGCTCGCACCAGCTCTCCTACTAAGCCCATTGCTGGGCCTACGAGAAGCCCGCCTGCAATGAGTCAAGGCTACATGTCGGGTCATTCCACGCCACCTCGGTCACAGGGAAAAATGACCATGCCCCCATCGCCCATCTCGCCCGAGTAAGACTTCACCCCAGTGATATCTCTCGTATACACCATCTAACATGACTAGATCTGTCCACTCTGCCAGCCCAATCTACCCATGCCCCGAGTTCGCGCCAATGGCAGGCCCGTTGTCGATGCCCCCGCAAACCTATATGCCCATGATGCCAGAGCCCGCGCAGTGCTTCCCACCGTCTCCGATGATGCACTGCTCCATGTACGACGGCCCAGGCTGGAACATGATGCCCATGTATCCGATTTCCCCAATCCAGCCCATCCACGACAACGCAGGAGATTTTCCTCCCCCGCGCTTCCACCCACGCAAACCATGGACCATTCACCCACCCACCTCTAGCTCCCCGGTTCCAGATCTCGCCCAGCGGGCTGTTTACTTCCTGAATCTACACCCAGCGACTACAACCGCAGATCTGAAGATTCTCCTCCAAGGCGCAGGGATCGTGGAACAGTGCAGCATCATGGTACCACCCGGAGTCCAAGACGCACTCGCGCACAACAACGCTTCCGCCATCATGCACAGCGTGGAAGAAGCGCAGCGTGCCGTTATTATGTTCAACGGAATACTGTTTATGGGTTCTCGTATTTGTGTCAAGATGGATCATTCTTCCGATATGACGCGGAGCGGCAGCTGGGACGAGATGGCAACTCGAAATGAACCTCATCTGGCCGAGGAGATTGTGAGTGAGAAGAGGACTGAATGCAGTGGTTATAAACAAGATGCCTCGTTCCGGAAGACTAAGCGAATGGGCCCAAACGAGCCGTTTGTGGTTGATGGCAGTGGGTTGCAGAAGAAGTCATTACAGGTGTTGTCGAGCTCCGCACCAACCTAGGACCTAAGAAGATTGGAGTTTGGGTGCTGGGAAGGGATGTGCTTAATTATGGCTGGGTGAAACAGATTATTGTTTCATTACTGCGTCTGGGCGGCAGCTAGGCATGTATCATGTTAGTGTAGTTCTTGCTTAATGAAATATCGAGTTTGAAAATGACACATATCATCTCTGTGAACAAGCACCTAAAATAACACCCTACAGTATCTACTCGCCATTTTACCATCATAGTATGCTTAATACCCTTACGTAGGTCTCAAGATGTTCACGCAACGTCCAGAATGCTATACGGTTACTTTCTCATCTGCGAGACACTGACTCCCTCCCAGTCCCTTCAACGAGTACCCACCAGAACCAGATCATCATAAGCATCTCGCTCCAAGCGGAGTCTCTCTTTAGCTTCCAGCTCCGCCATGACCTTCGGATCGCGACACTCAAGCTTCCAGCTCATCGTCGGTGAGTTGTCCTTCCCCTCCAGACCAACCAGCAAAGCCCCTACCAGAATACCGATCATCCTAGCCCCATATACCTCTTGAGCAGGACACGTATTTGTATTAGACCCAAAAGTCATTGGAGGCTCATAAATCAATCTCTTCTTCTGGTCTTTGGTCGTTTTATACCAGCGTGCCGGGTTGAACTGGTGTGCCTGAGCGCCCCAGATATCAACATTGAGTAGAGAGCTTTCGATGTCGGCGGCGAGAATCCGGCAATGTGGAGAGTTGACAGCCCCATCCATGTCTTTAATTTGGGGTCTGAGTGTTTCCCAATATGAGGGTTCCTCCTTCGATTCTTCCGTCCGGCACATGTGCTCTCCAACTTGCAGAGGACCCCAGTCGTAGGCTCTGTATAGCCGTCGCATGGGTGGATACAATCTGAGACCCTCCTCGACAAGAGCTTTGGCAGAGAGCTTAATGAAGGGATCACGCCAGTAATGCTCATTGTCGTCATCGTGATCAACGGTTCCGGCATCTGAGGTTTGGCACAGTACAAACTGTGACTCTGTTGGTTTCTTCACGTATTCCTTGAAGATGAACCCCCACCATTCCGGATCTTTCCCGCCAGTGACAAACTGGACTTCCAGAAACAGGCGCAAGACAACACGCCACATCATTTCAAACGGATGCACAACAAAATTGAGAGCGTTGTCTGCGCCATCGCCGTGGACTTTGAAAACGGCTTTGAGACATTTCTGGAGTTTATGGTTCTTTTCGTATCGACGAAATCCTTGGTAGTTGTCTCTGATTAAAGGCTCTCCATCGAGCTTCGCGGCTACCCAGACCTTGGAAATGAGCCGGACCAACTTGAGTTCATCTTCATCAGATCTATCAGGGCTGGCTTCCTTTCTGCACAGCGAGCTTAAAACGGCATGCATCGTCAAGGCTTGCACGAGGGTAGTGAGATTGATCCGGATTGAACTGCTGTTCTCAGGAACACTGTTCCCGTCAAAGCCAGAATACATCCATCTATGTGCCTTATCCATGAGCTCATCAGCCCGAAGATGCCATCTGTAGAACCGCATATTCGCTCGGTTGCCAACTCGCTCAGCGAAATCGCTAGCACGCAAGAAGTCCGTTGTGGTAAATGCATCGTCAATGCCGAATGCAGCTCGAAGCCGCTGGTAGACAATTGCTCTGGATAACTGGCTGGAAAGCTTATTCGTGGTAATTTTGCGTGACTTGCTGTAGTTGAGGATGTCACGACATTCCCGCGGGTCTGTGAATACTTCGACTGGGGGGTTGGCGGGGATCGGTTGCTGGTGGTGGAAGAAATAAAAAGCTGCCGCGAGGATACAAATCAAAAGGATAGCCAGGAGTATCATGGCGTCTTCCAAGGGTTTGTGGACAGACCAGCCACTCGGTCAACTATGTGCAAAGAAACTTCCAGATATCTGGGAAATTCAGTCGCAGGAGAGGTTGACGGGCAGTCTATATAGACAATAGCATACTACGCACTTTGAATGCCTCTGTGTTGCATTGTTTTACTACACCAGCCTGTATCAAAGCCAGCTAAAACCATTGTGTTGTTCAAAGTAACAAAGGGGATTCTGCCCCTTTAAGATGAGCTTCTGAAATCGCGGCATACCTTTGCCGTTACTACCAGTGGGAAACATGAGGCTTATACATACATTCAACACCACAATTTGTTTGTCTCTGTCGACGCGGAGAGGAGCCTTGCGGGCCAAGATAATTGAAGGTCAACTATCGAGGGTGGAAGACAAGAATAATAATCATCAATTCATTTCATCAGACTCTCGTTTATCTCTGAAAGGTCATTCCAATGCAATTTCAAAGGCCGAGACCCAACCACCATTTCCAATAAACAGTGAAAGTATGCCCAAAAACACCAAGCTCATGGAAAGCAAAAAAAGAAAATGAGGAATAAGAGAGACATTTCAAAGCATTAAGAGACGTGTCTCGGGTCACTTTGCGTGGTCGACCATTTCCGCATAGAGATCATCGGGGATTTTTTTGACGAGATAAGCGGTCAAAGCGATTATACTCTTGGCATCAAGTGGAGGCAAAGACCGAAGGATTTTGTTGGGGCTAATGCAAGGTCAGCGATGGGAAACGAGAGCATGTTAGACGGAAGACTGGTACTCACCTTGGACTCTCAAGGAGGGTATCCCGCATGCGGATCAACTGAGCAACAATGCATAAGATATTAAGATGTGGGCCGTACGCAAAGAGGAAGTCCCACAAATGTAACACTTCCGGCAATGGTGGTGTACAGGCACATAGCGTCAAGACCGATGGGAAAGCGTAGAGTTCGGCGTACATCCCCTTCGAAAAGAGATAGGCTGCAAGCTTGGGCTCCACAATTTCCAAGCACCGATCAACTAGCCGAAGACCTTTATGTACTCCATCCATAGCTCCTCGAATATAACCGGGGCACTCTTTTGTGACGAAGTAGTGGAATAGAGCAAATGCCTCTACCTCGCTGCGCGCGGCATACAAGAAAGGTGCGCAGAGGACATTCATGCCTTGCACATATATCGCCGAATCATTGACAGCGGGGCTGGGGGCTGAGCCAGGATCCTCCAGCTCTGGTTCTTCTTTGATACTGGGAGGCGTGTTCACCAACATCTCCATCTCAAGTCGTCTCGACGAAGAAGGCCGGGACCGAGGCTTGGCTTTTGAGTCATGGAGCTTCCATGCCACAGCATTGAGTAGTCGGATGAGACTTGCTTCGGTCACACGGCGCTTGAAGAGCGGGTCGGTCGCGAGGGTGCGGAAAGTATCATTGCGAATCTTCGCGTACGCGGGAGAGCCGCCGCGGTGGACAAGGGCAAGGTAGTCATCGGTAGGAACGGGTGCGACATTGAGGAGGATGAGCCACAGATAGACTCGATATGGAGACTGCATTATGAGACAAGTTAGCTTCAACCCATATCATGTATCCGCTGCAGCACGATTTGACGCTTACCATGCCATCTCCATCTGCATCTACTCCAGTCGATAGAACCAGGTATTTCAATTCCTGCAATGCTTCCTTTGTGTTTCCAAGCTGCGGACCATCGCGCACTAGGTTCTCCAGGAAGGATCTCTTAATTCCCACTCCTGACCCAGTCTTCCGAGCAGGGCGCCTCTGCGTCGGGATTGGCGCTGTCAATGTTGCTTCGCGAGTAGCCGCGTCACTATTCGATCGAGGCCGACGGGCTGGGGTGCGGACCGTGGATTTTGATCTGATTGCAGATGAGCCAGTATCGGTAGCATGTGTACCTGACAGGTAGGACGACTGGGTTTGGGCGATGAGAGCGCTGGAGGTTGTGAGGACCTGGTGAGATTGGATCTTGCGCAGCGTGCGCATTGTCCGCGGCGAAGCTGGCACCTCGGGGCCACCGAGGCCCCAAGACGGCGGAGGCAGAGCCATTTGAATAGTTCAAGAAAGCATCAGATGACTCCTATTGCGCATCTTCTGGGAACCGGAGGAGTAAACGGGTGGGTTGTACAGGATTAAGATGGCTTCGGTGGCTGGAAGCTGCTGGTTTTCTGCCGTTGGAGAAATGCGGAGCACCCGTTTATTTTGGTCTGGCCCCCTCAACTGTATCATCGATGATCGGACAACATCGGAGAATACGAATCTACATGCCCACTTACCAATGGATCATGAAATAGAGTCATTGCGAGCATTGAGTCATTTCTTCCTATCTACTAATACTGTGCTAGGCCCCCGTTGTATGGCATTAATCCTAGCTTGCTCAGAAGGTGGACACCCAACAAACCAGAGCCTCAAAACAAACATCCACCAACGCCAACCCCGCCAGAATCCGAATTCCTCATATTGAAAACAATCAGGCTTGAGCAGCAGTTGCCTCCCGACGTCCATTGTTGCCATTCTCGCCTCCGCCTACCACCGTTCTGACGAAGTCATGGTACTGGAAGACCTCGCCTCTCTTCACTCCCGCCTTCGCACCCCGTCCTCCAAAAGCCCGACGCCCGGTAAACCCTCTAAAGACCTCATCAATTTGCTGTTCCGTCAAGGGAGCACCTCCATCTTCAGGAAGTGTGTGTAAGAGGGCATCGCGCAATTCCGCTACGTCGATCTGGCCGTTGTCGTCGTCATCGAAGGCAGCCAAGGCGTTAAGCAGCTCTTGCGAAGAAGACATGGGCGACATCAATTGAGAGAGGGTGTTGAGGAAGGTCGGGAAATTGATTGTTTGAGATGCGCCAGGCGGGAAGAAGCGTGAAAGCGCGGAGGGAGATGCATCCTGGCCTACAATGGCCTCCTAGTCAGTATCTAATGGGTGTTTATTGTAACGGAACAACAGCTCCACTCACCTAGATTCCCCAGAACATCTGCGACGTCATCCTTGTTGACTAGCCCATCATTGTCCCGGTCTAAGACTTGGAACGCTTCCCGGATCTCTCGAACCTGATTGGCGGGAAGTTTGGAAGAAGCATCAGCGTTCGTAACTGCTGTTCCAAGCGAGCGGTTTCCAACTATTGGCGATTGATGTCCAGGTGACTGCGCGCCTTTAGTCGGGGATGGAGGGAGCTCTCGTGTGAACTTGGGCTGCGGGATAGGATCATCTCTGGAGGGGACAGTGTCGTCTTCTTCAACTGTGTATGATTGATTCAATTTGCTTGGTGACTGCATAGGGGTGTATCCTCGACTCGGGGAGCTGCCTGGTGTGCCGGCCGTCCGAGCTGAGCCCGGCGGGGAGTTTGGTGTTGACGGGCGCCGGAAGGGCGAGGCCCGAGGACTCCCAAAGGACAGCGGCGAAGGCTTGAAGGTTGGGTTGTTTGACTGCATAGTGTGTCAGGTTGTCAAAATTAGGGGAATCCACATATGTAAACTGGCGTTCTCACCATGATGGTGCAAGTCGAGTGATGCAGTCTGCGGAGTATATCGCAAGTTGAAGAAGATAGTAAACAATGCCCCGGCAACACAGTCGGCCCGATGAGTGTGGAGCCGCCAATCCGCAACTTTGGAGCTGTCTAAGTACCGCTTTGCGACGGACGTAGTTTAAAATGTCGACTCGATAGACTCGATCAGTCCATTTGGAGCTCTCATTTCCTACAATGAGCCGGTCGGCATTTTGGTGTTGGTTATACATATATTGAACGGCCACGGTCATGGTTGCAAGTCCCACCTGCTCACACTGTTATCGTTTATCGCCCCCCGCTGTGGAGATCGCCCTTTTTCTGAGCCGACCCCTGAACCATTGAACTCGTGGCCTGCGGTCATTGACAGCATTGAAACGCCCGTTCGGTCGCAATCCTTTCGCTCTTGAGGCCTAAAGATAAGGCATGTCCTTCGTTTACATCGCCTGACCCCGGCCCATCTCGACTCGCCCCTAATCTCTCCGAAGATGGCGTCGACGCTGCCGTATCGACCGTCGAACGACTCCCTGTCTACCAACCCCAAGACCAATGGACTTCCTCGTCTCTCCCCCGCAGCCTCCTTCATTGGAAGGTCTCCGAGCAGCTCGCATGCCTCACTCAGACGCAAATCGACTGAGAACGCAGTGGGCTACAAGCCGCGGCGGTGTAAGGCGCAATATCCGTTGGATTCGCCGGAGCGCCATGTGGAATACATTCTGGTAGCGTCCTTCCATATCGATCGGGGCCCGATTATGGAGCACCAGTATCCGGCGGCAATCAGTGGCGACGAGAGCATGCTCGCAGAGTTGATGCTTCCGGATCAAACCCATGTGCGAAGTCAGGATTGGACCATCTTCTTCTTGCACAAGGACACGAGCGGCGATGAGGAGGACGAGGCGGAGGGCGGAAAGAAGAAGAAAAAGCGAAAGTCAAAATACCGTGCCAACGAGGAGACTGCGGGTACGTCCGATGAGGATCCAGATGATCCCTCGGAGGAGGACAGTAGTGACGACGAAGAGGGCGGGGAAGGCCCGCCCTTGATGTATGTGCTGAACTTGGTGAACACGAAGCAGGATAACACTGTCCGACGGTATGGTCATCCCAATCTGGCACCTACAAAGCTTTCCAGCTCATGAGATATTCAGAGGTGCTGTCGTCAAGGCTATGGCTATTTGTACAAGGCATTCATTCCTTCATATCTACAAAGTGAGTTCGTTCTACACGTATCATATGAGTTGAATCTAACCATTCTGCAGCCACTATTGCTCTTAGCATTAGAAGACTACTTCAAGTCACCCTACCCCGAAACACTCGCCTCTCTTTATGACGCGGTAAACAACATGGATCTTTCGTTGATGCCCAAAATGTCCATCTTGGAGCGGCACATTCTGCAATCCAGTAACACCAAGGACATGTTTATTGAGAAGTTTGAACAAATGGTCCGTCAACGGGAGGAGGAAGAGGCTGACGACGGAGAATGTCCTCCTTCCCCGAAGAAAAGCAGCCGATACGCCCTTCCGCGGGACACGCATGAGTTCGAGTCCAAAGTGGTCTACAACGACATTCCAATTCCGGTCAAAATTCCCACAGTTATCTGGCCCGAGACCGTTGGCGATTTTTCTCTCGTCAAACTTATCCAAACGTTCGCGGGCCCGCATGCTACCTCCCCTCAGCCCTTCCCCAGCCATCCTCACTTAACGACCGGTGGTCCTTTTACACACCCCATCATTGTGCTTGTCAACGCCATTCTCACCCAAAAACGAGTCATCTTCCTGGGACATAATCGACCATCGGGCGAAGTAGCCGAGGCTGTTCTCGCAGCCTGTGCACTTGCTTCTGGTGGTATTCTCCGCGGGTTTACTCGACACGCCTTCCCCTATACCGATCTGACGAAGATCGATGATCTCCTCAAAGTTCCCGGCTTCATCGCCGGTGTCACAAATCCTACTTTTGCCAATCATCCCGAATGGTGGGATGTTCTGTGCGATCTGCCGACGGGTCGCATGAAGATTTCAAGCCATGTCGAACCTGCCCCGGTAACGGAAGGGCTTCTGTTCTTCCAACAACAGAATGCTTTGCTGCCAAATCACCCTTCGAGCGCACATCCAGATCCTACAGGAGACAGCCTGTTTATGGATGACATTCTCCGTAGCATTACCCAGCGCCATGGGGAGAACGCCATCCGGGCGAAGTGGCGCGCCTATATCGTCAAGTTCACTCGAGTGGCTGCGGCATTCGAGGAAGCTGTATATGGCGCTTCCAACCTCTACATCATCGGGCCCGGTGAGGAGTTGTCACCCGACAGCCCGACTGGCCATCAAACAGATCCAACAGACCCTACATCTCTTCGGGGTCATGGGTACGTTTGGCCAGATGAGGCTTCCAAACAGCGCGAGCTTTCTGCCTCTGTCTCACGAATTGAGGGATGGCGTAACACCCGGTCATACTACTCGTATATCCAAGACATTGCGGCGATGTATTATCCGGCGCGACCAATTCAGCGACCTGATATACACCATCATCATGACCGGCTCCGGTCGCTCAAGTTGTCTCATGCAGAGGCCGGCGCAATTTACCTCGCGCTATCTCAGGCCGTCAAGGACTACGCTGGTATCTGTCAGCTGCTGACCGTTGCGCCCGAGAACCAGGCGGGACTCTTCTACGTAAGCATGGGTCTTTTCCATCCGGACCAGGTCGTGCGGGAAGCGACCGTGGACCTACTTGACCGTATCGCTGTACACCCAGCCGGGCGGCATTTCTGGACTCATCTAAGCCGCTTCGCCAAGCTGGGCTACTTCCGGGTGAAGCGGGAGCGTGAGGCTGCTCAAAGTCCCATTTCAGGCGCTGGTTCCCCCACGGCCGCGAACCCTGGCACCAGCTTCGGCGGCGAGCCGCAGAGTCTGGTCGGGGTTGCCCTTGGGAATAGCTTCAAAAGAGGAAGTTGATCCACCTGAAAAGAAGTGACCACACTGTTGTTGGTCTGAGTTGCGAGCGCTTTTCTCTCATCTATCTTGCTTCCCGCGCGCATATTATGCGATCTACTTTGCTCATTTGTGACGAACGTTAAGAGCCATGCCTTCCCTCTATCATGACATCTGTGATGCGTATTTGCCTGTTTATATTTTGCCATGACAGGTTACTTGTGGATATTCTTGGAACATTGCTTTGACATATTGGCGCTTAGTCAAAATCCTTTGGTCTTCGATTGCCATATACAAGTCATATCTTCCGGCAACATTTCCCTTCTATAGGTCATTCGTTTTTCCATGGTCACTCAACCCAGCTTTGCATGATCACGCGCGTCAACCTAAGTCTCAAAGAAGCCTCGGATCCGAGCCGCTCTCGTCCAGCTATCCATACCAATCTTAGACACATCAAATGGAATAAGCCCTCTAAACATCTCCTCATCGAATCAGAATACAAGCATTGCCAGTCTCCCAGTCAACACCGCGAGAATGCTCGACGAGATTCCAAACAGCAAGAACCGCGCCGCAATAACATTCGTGGTCGAGTGAATGACACTGTGCAAAACGCGGACACCCACATAGGACCAAGCAAGAACAGAGTCCAATTGATCCGTCTTGCCGCCACGGGCAACCGCCAGCGCCAGGGCGACCGCGTAGAATTGGGTGGGTTGCTCGAAGAGATGGTTGAAGTTATCTCTCTTCCAGCGCGCAGACGCGGGCATCTGGGCATCCATCTGGCTCTTGGTTACTGAGTTGGATGCTTTGATCCGGTTGTAGACCGGGATACTGTTGGAGTTAGTCCTGATTAACGTTTTCATGGCGGACTTGTTTTGGTTGAGATAAGGGAGTCAGACTTACCAAACGGCATACATCCAGACTTCCATGACTAGGGTCCAGCCATTGAGGGCGACGACGGGGCCCAGGAGACCGGAGGCAGTGATGCTTGACATACTGAATGCATTCATTGAGTTCCAGACAGAGCGCACTTACGGTTGGTGACTCAGGTACAGCTTTCTAAGAATGATTGACAGGGAACGAACACCACGACGACGGGAGTTTGGGGGAAGAAGATATGGATACGAGACCCACGACCACGACTCAGGCAACTGGATTTATAATGCATCCCCGCCGGACTTCGGGCCAGAGAATCCCCTCCAAGGCTTGCGGAGTGAGCGCTTGAATGAAAACGGGAGTGGGGAAAGCCACGCTAGTAGGAACTAGTTGGCCCGAGGTCCTCGTCAATTGAGGTGCTCAGGCGCCAGCCTTGCCATTGATGAGGACGCACGAATGATCTTCTGTCGTTGGCTGGACCGTAATCTGTTTCAGGTCAAGGTTGTGGGCTTAGAAGAGGGAAACTAGTCTATTAAGCACTTGTTGGAATTCTATCGGATCATCTAACTTTAGATGGATATTATACACTCACCGAGGTATCTGGCCATAGGGCTACTCGCGTGCATCTAAACAGCGACTTTCGGAATAAAACTGGAGCCTGGAATATGAACAGTTTCATCATATGTCAATGTTTCTATAGACCCGAATGGCGTTCACGATCACATTAAGAAGAGCGAGTCATTGGGGGACGAAATGCAATGAGGGAGAGAAAATTTCCCATATGAGAATGGCAATCCGAATTACCTGAGTAGGTTTGTTGGAGCAATTTCAACAATTGAAGCACACGGCACCTGAGTTACAAGTTCAACTTAAAAGGGCCCAAAATGCAATTGTTCATTCGGGTCTCCATGTGTTAAGATTGGCAAGAAAGTCACCTATCGCCCGACCTACTTCTTCCAAACCGATACTTTCATTTGGAGGATTGCTGAAGGAACTGAATACAAAATATCATGATAACCACAACAAAAATCTTTCGAGTATCATGCAAGGTGTGAAGTGGAAGGGTCAGATTAATGCTCTTGGTTTGCTAAACAATGTGGAAGAACCACCTTGAAGCCTGCGCACGAAAAAGTATCAGTATACCTGAGAGAACTTAATCACCACACTAAAAAGGGGTTGATACAATGAGCAAGTTCCCTACTGATAAGTTCCAATTGGAACATGTCTCCACCAATTTCTCGGACATTTCTCTGACGAAGCTCTCGTTGACTTGGCGCAGGACACACCCTCCAAATGGGCATACAGTGTAAAATAGTTCACTCAGAGGGCTCCAACAAATGTATTCCAACGTTGATGCAATGAGATGCAGGCAATTGAACTGAGCAAATCATCCTCCATACTTCTAACCATGTCCCCATGGGCCATGGGTGCTTAATTGTTCAGTTCCATGAAGATGAGTCGGAATACGCCCAAAGTCCGACGCGATGCGGAGTTTGCGGGGATAACAGAAACGAGAGATCGTTCACTCTCCATACTGTGGTTTTATCCATTTGCCTGTTTCGGAAGTATTGATGGCATAAAATCTACTACATCATGACATCCTGACGGATCTTAGGGCCTAATTCCTCGCACGCCTTCGGCGTAAAGGACTTTAGCTGGACGATGGAATCCAGAACAATCAAGCACCACTAGGAGAGACGCCCGTATAAATGAAGCCCCCACCCCCGCCGAAACTCGTATAAGAGATACGGTTCAAACCAACAATTGAGCCACAGCAATTGGAAAACCGCTCCCACTATGCCCAAGGTCCTCATTCTCGGAGCCACTGGCTACCTCGGTCGCCAGCTCGCCAATCTTCTCGTCCAAAGCGGCCAACACACCGTCTACGGAGTGACCCGCTCCCCAGCCAAAGCAAAGCAGCTGGCCAAAGATGAAATCATCCCGATCGTTTGCCCAGACCCCGTGAATCAGCCAGATCCCTATATTGAAATTATCCGCTCCAAGCACATCGACGTGGTCGTGGACGTAGCGGGCGCCGATGATGGTTCGCACCGATTCCTCGAGAGTTTGGTGCGTCTCGGCGAGGAGCGCATTACTACGTCCACGGGCCGAGGCATGGGGTCCCCAAAGCTGGGATTCATCTATTGCTCGGGAACTTGGGTGCATGGCTCGTCCAATGAGCCGGTGAATGATCTTGATATGGTCGGGGATGGAGCGAACACACCTCCACAGGAATTGGTGGCCTGGCGCGTTGGCATGGAAAAGGCCGTTCTGAGCGCAACGGGTGTGCTTGATGTTATGATCTTGCGACCGGCTCTGATCTACGGCCGCGAAAGCACCATCTGGGCTCCCTATATCACTCATGTGCTGGAGGCTGCGAAGCAGGGGGCTGAGATTGTGGAGATCCCACTGGATCTTCATGCCCGGCCTGGTCTGATTCATGTGGACGATACCGCAAAGGCTTTTGTAAGGGCGATCGAGAAAGTGCACCTTTTCCCGGGCACGGGCGTCTATCCCGTCTTTGATCTGGTGACTAGCCAGGAGAGCATGCGGGATATTTTCGCTGCCTTGGCTGATACTTGGGGATTCTCGGGTAGGGTTGAGCTGAAGGGCCACGGGGGAGATCTATTTAACAAGGCGATGGGTACCAATTTCCGAGGATCTTCTGCGCGGGCAAAGCAGCTGTTGGACTGGGAGCCGACAAGGTTGAATGGGTTCGTGCAAGATATGAATATCTATGCTGCTGCATTTGTGGCGGAGCATGTTGAATAAACACAAAAGCAACGCTAGCTAGGTATCTTGACAACAATGTGCAAATCCATCACATCTTAGCATACACTCTGGATACACTCTGAACTATCCCTTATTCTCAGCAATACTGGAACGGAGTGGCATCGTACCCGTACCGCTGGAAAATGCGAAGCGACTCTCTTCGCCCTAGTGATTGTGCCAATGACAATGGCGATTGGCCATGTACGTCCGGCTTCAACGGGTCTGCGAGATACTCCATCAACAAGCTCACCATATCAGTCTGGCCTTGATGGACAGCCTTCCAAAGCGCTGTCTTCCGGGGATACGACGTCTTATTAACATCTGCCCCATTGGTCAACAGCAGCCTCGCGACATCGACCTGACCGGAGAATGCCGCTCGGGAAAGCGCAGTATCACCGCTACTGCATATCGCGTTCGGATCGGCACCTTTCTCCAGCAATAAACGGGCAATACTCTCATGGCCCGCCGCAGCAGCTTGCGAAAGCGCTGTCTTCCCTTCGTTCCTGCCAGCGTTGGGATCCGCGCGGTGCTCGAGCAGGATTCGGACGATATCTTCGCGGCCTGCCAGCGCGGCTATTCCCAAGGCTGTGTCCCCTTTGTTTGCCCTTCTGTTGATGTTTGCGCCGTATGCGAGGAGTAGCTCGACGATATCCGGGTGGCCGAAGGATACAGCGACCATCAGGGCGGTTTCTCCCGCGTCATTGACCGTGTCCACATCAGCGCCTTTGTCCAAGGATAGCTTGACGGAATACAGTCCACCCATTTGAATCAGCCTCACAAACTCATCTTTGCTGCCGGTGAGTCTGAACTTCATTCGCTTCGCAATGCTGGCCTTTTTGCCACGAACAATCGACTTGGGCCGAGAGGAACCGTTCACGCCCCCATAGATATCTATCCCCAGAGAGCTGTTCTCTGATTTGATATCCGATTTGTTCTCCTGGCCATTCTCGACACTGAGCTCAGACTCGACCGGAATAGGGAAATCTTCCCGGGGTAGGGCTTGCTTGTCGGAGTC
Source organism: Penicillium simplicissimum (assembly GCA_024706585.1). Lineage (NCBI taxonomy): Eukaryota > Fungi > Ascomycota > Eurotiomycetes > Eurotiales > Aspergillaceae > Penicillium > Penicillium simplicissimum. The sequence continues at coordinate 871,330 of JAMZTW010000061.1, forward strand.
GTCATTCCCTGGGAAGAATGGCTCCGTGGCTACGGGTATTGGAAAGTTGTCAATGGGTAGAGCCTCCTTTTCCGTATCATCCATATCTTGCAGCTCCATGGCAACTGGAATTGGAAAGTCCTCCGTAGGAAGTACTTCTTTGTCAGAAAGGCCCCTTTCTGGATCTTCTTGGGATCGAAGTCGTAACGTGAGCGGTGTTCTTGGAGGCATTGTGTCATACAGCGAATTTCTCGGGGGTAATGGTGGCTTTTTCAACCGCGACAAAGTGTCGGGTGTCTTTTGTCGATTGCCTTCCAAGAGGCCCTCCTTCTCTACGGCATTTCGCAGCGTGGACATGATATACCCATGGTCCTGGTCGGACCACTCCGGTGCGATGCCAATGTCGTGTAATTCGTCTTGCAACTGCTTCCACGCTTGATCTTTCTCCGTCTTTGGAGAAGCATCGTCAAGAACACTCGAGACAACCGTGGACTCTCGCTTCCCCGCTCGAACATCTTCAATGTAACTCCGCAGCAGACGGTTGACATTGGCTTGCGAGGATCTGGAAGTAAATTAGCACTTGTCTCATCACTTTAAGCACCAGCCAAAATCAAACATACATCATCATATCAGCATTCATCACGCTAAGCTCAAAGATCAAGGACGCGAAGCGCCCCCTAATATCAGACAGCGGATTCTCCGGCCCCACTTCACCCGCCCGTTGATGAAGCTCTTCAAGATCTGCCAGGGCCAGATGGCAACCGTCGAGAGCCTTGCCCAAAGCTACGACGGGGTAGTCCACACAGAGCAGCGCCAATGCGGCCCTTGTTACATCAAGCACCGATCGAAGCAGAGCAAGCTCATTGCGCGCCTGGTTAACGAGTGTGGGTTCCTGGCTGGTGGAGTCGTGTAGCCTGTCGATTAAAGGTAGAAGAGCCGCAATCTGCTCAGAAGAGCTGCCTCGAGAAGCCGGGGGCACAGACATGATGAAGCATGGCGCGTGAGGAGGTGAAGAAAACAAGCAATGAGCTCCGGAGTCTCGCGCTAAGCCACCGTGCGTAGTTATATGCGCTTAGGATTGGCGGCCGACTGGGGTCTTGTGTTGGGGGCTGAAGGCTGATCAATCATCCGCGGGGATCGCCTGCCCGACAGCCACGCACAGAGGTGCGTTAGTGGTGGGGTGTGCTCTTGCACAATCTCCGGTATGCTTGCAGATGCCAGAAGGAGGTAATTCACTATGCATAAATTAAACAGTCACATATTCCTCAGCGAACATTGCTCATAGGCTTCCAAGGATTGGATCACAGCCGCACGGTTAAGAATGAGGGCGGGAAGCAATCTATATTGTGGGGCAACAAGACTGAACAGTGAACAATCGAGCGTGTGTCAACTCTAGAACTAGAATAAATAGCCCAGATCTATGATACCACTTAGTACCATTTTCAGATAGTAGAAGATAGAAATGTACATATTAGATTAACTAATAGACAGGAAGACAATGTATATGACGCAAATGAAAGGCACGCTGTTCGCTGGCATCACACATGACCGTACTCCCGAGGGAGCGAAGAAGAAGGGCAAAGGAGTGACCCAACTTGCATAACAACAATCGCAGAAGGTCAACAGTATAGCGCGAAAGCTAGTGCTTCAACTAAATGCCCCCGCTATCGTAGTCGTGAGGGCAATGGCAAACAATGAAGCGATAGGCTGGAAGGTCGGTAATTGCACCACCTGCCCAGCGCCGGCAGTCACTACGTCGGAGCCGACAGTGACATTGGTCCTGGCAAAGTTGGAGCCACAGTAATTATTGACCACTTTGGCAGAGGGTAGGTAGGTAGTGTCAAGAGATTGACCGTCAATGCTGGCCCAGTGTGCGAAGACCTCCATGGTGGCTTGTAGACATTCATTACAAGTGAGTTGCCCCAACAAAGTCAAGGTGCTGCCAATGGGCACCATATAAACATTATAATCATTCGGAGCCGATGTGTTGGTCACGGTATCGACGAAGCAATAGTCTTTCGTGGTCGGATTGGTCAGGCAGGAGGCGTAGTACATGGGTTCATATGCCATTAATTCTTGATACACGCTCTGGACAACCGAGTTGTGGGATTCATAATCCCCTCCACAATTGCTGTCGTGAAGCATTTGCTTGGCCAGCGATGTCATGACTGATGCACACTTGGCAACTGGCTGTGCACATGCAACGTCGAGCACATGGGACGTAGCCACGGCGGAGGTCAACGTGTGGAAGAACGAATTGGAATTTCCAAGGAGAAGCGATATTGCGACACAGTCGGTGAATGTCGAGTTGGAGCGGAATTCGTCGAAAAAGGCGACGCAGATGGCGTTGGCGAAGTTATTGGAGAGGGTGTCGAATGCGGTAGGCAGGTTAGTGGACGTTGAGTTGTCGGCAGTGACGATGCTTCGCTGCAGTAACATGCCACCATTCTGGTCTAGACCTGTCGATGTCGCGCCCTCTTCTGTCTCGTCTTCATCGACCTGGAAGTTTTTGTGGAGCTCAAATGACGGGAGTCGTTGTGTCAGATCATCCATCTTGATATCTCGACTCAGCTTCAACGCCGATCGGGCGCCGTCCGTGATAAGCTCTGAAGAAGCGACTGCAGGTTGTGCCATTGTTGATATCGGCGACAAACAGAGAATAAGCATTATGATTAGTAGGCACTGGTAGAGTGGCTTGAGGAGTTTTGCGGGTCGGCGAGGCAGACCGGGGCGTGACCAGGAGCGCACTGAAGGTGAACGAGAGTAAGGACACATAGAGAGCGATAGACTGGCATCTGAACTGCCGATGCAGTCCACCGAGCCGGCGATAGGATTCATGGCGATGGGCGTTCGTAGTAGTAGCGAGCGACGTAGCCCCAGCGGGCTATTGGAGAAAAAACGAGTGAAAACGCGACACCAGCGTTATGAATGATCCGACATAGCCTACAGTATCATTCGGGGCTCCCAAATGACTCAGAAGGGCATTGTTCGAGTGCTGTGGTCAGACGTCGTGACAGACGGCTGAACACCCTGTGCAATCTTGGAGTTGAGGGGAGAAGAGGATGACCGCCACGAGGAAATAACGGCCAGTCTCCGCGACGCCAGTTCGGTCGGGCACGGAGCACCAGGCTGGACCAGGTTCATTTTTAGTGTTGCTGTTCGTGTTTCCGTTGCATGAACAGAGCAGCCAAGGCCGAGAACACGCCCGCACTGCGGTGGGCTAGGCCCCGAAAAAGCAAAACTGGGAGGGACTAGAGCGTTCTGTGGAGTCGGTCGATGGGTAGTTTGGTTCAGTGGTTCAGGGGCAGCTGCATGGGTGGCATGGGCCAAGCATCGTCGTCGTGGCCCTTTTTTGATGATAACTCAGAAGGGAAAGGTTCATCGCATGTTTATCGCTGAAGGATTTGCTGATGAGAGACGATCGCGCGGCCGAGACCAGTCCATGCCTCCATGGCGAACCACTGCATGGCAGTGCATGGAGGAGGAGATATGGGGAAAGGAGTCTATGCTTTTTCATCCTTTGAGCACCGATTCTAACGGCGTGTGCGCGACCATCTTGGTGTTTCGAGGGACATGAAAGGATACGGGCGTGGAACCCGATGTAAGGAGCCGGAGGGGCAGTTGTTCGTTCTTTTGGTCGTGACAAGAGATCGCAGATAAGAGAGGCACGGGGACACAGACGATGCGCAGGCAGGAATCTCGTGAGGCTCGAACTTGATATGCGACTACTATTTTTACTTTTCGGTCTATGATGTTCAGCAAATGTTCCGTGACTCGTGACTTCAACTCCTTAACTATCTAATTGTGTATTACCATTCACCCACACTTTCACAAGGCCTCTCCGGTAGAAGCCTCAATCCTCGCCGGCGGCCAATTAGGTAAGAGGAAAACCGGCCGCTCCGCGGCCATTTCTCCCCCACACTCTCCAAGAACCTTCACCCCTCCATTCATCATGTCTGACTCGCTCGTGCCAGAGACACGTGTACTGGCAGTAGCTAGCCATGTGAGTACTCCATTGAGATTGCCAACATCGACCAGATCAATTAACATAACAACAGGTCGCCTACGGGTATGTGATCTCTGCCTTTTTGTGGAGTCATCCAGTCATGCAATCATGACGTTCAAGCTGACATCTTTCGCTTCCCCAGCCATGTGGGAAATACAATGGCGACCTTCGTCATGCAGTCCTTGGGCTGTGAGGTCGCCGCATTGAATACAGTGAATTTCAGTATGTTTCTTCCATCGCTATGTTGCGCGATTCGATTGTCAATCTTTTTGAGGCAATCCCGCGGGAAAGCTCCGATGAGTCAACCCCAATGAGAAAGCAGCAGCATCACTGATTCAGGATATCTAGGCAATCATACTGGCTATCGCCAATTCAAGGGAACCCGCGCGACTGCACAGGAGATCTCAGACCTCTACCAAGGCCTGTGCCAGAGTAATTTGACCGACTTTGATGTCATGCTCTCCGGATACGCCCCCAGTGCAGCCGCGGTCGAAGCTGTGGGCGCGATTGGCCTCGATCTGCAACAAAGAGCTGAGAAAAAGCCCGGGTCTTTCTTTTGGGGTAAGCACAGTAGTCCTCTTGATCAAATTATTCCATCATTTGCTGATCAACAACCCCCAGTATTGGACCCGGTGATGGGCGATCAGGGCCGGTTATACGTCAACGACGACGTTGTCCCTGCATATAAGAAAATCATCCGCCATGCCGATTTAATTCTTCCCAACCAGTTTGAAGCTGAGTAAGTCAAATCTCATACCAGTCAGCCAGATTCCCTCCCCGAAATCGAGCACCGACACTAACTTGCATAATCAGAGTCCTTTCTGGCATCAAAATCACATCCCTCGCCACACTGGCTGAGGCAATCACCGCCATCCATCGCACTTACTCCGTACCACACGTCATCATTACCTCTGTGCAGCTTTTCAAATTGTCGGCGTCCGAGTCTACCCCAAGTCCGCCGGAGAACTTCTTGACAGTGATCGGCTCCACCACCAAGTCCGACGGATCTCCGCGCCTTTTCCGAGTTGATGTCCCCGCATTGGATTGTTTCTTCAGCGGCACTGGTGACATGTTTGCTGCACTAACTGTGGCCCGACTACGCGAGGCCGTCGACGCTGCAGGTGACGATCTGCGTAACACCCGCTCCTGGGTGTCGCCTGACAATGTCCCATCCAAAGACCTCCCGTTGGCTCAATCTACGATCAAGGTTCTTTCAAGCATGCATAGCGTTCTCGAGCGGACAATGGAAGCTCGCGATGCTGAGCTGGCGAAGGATGTCCCCGCTCAGAACGGAGACGTGGGCCCAGAAGAGCAGCAGAAGCGCGAGCATCTAAGGCGGACCAAGGCTGCGGAAGTGCGGCTGGTTCGTAATGCGCGATTCTTACGAGATCCTCTTGCCCAGTTTGAGGTGCAAGAATGGCACAAACAAGACCTCCCAGCACATTTACAATGAGGCACGTCATTTTCGAATAGATTATTTACTGGATAGATAGGAGATGGAACCACCGAGGAAGACAAAAGGGCTGGGTTTATGGTGCTTTTTGGCGGATACATCTCAAACTGCATATAGACAAAGCATCCAAGACACAATTTAGGACACATTGGCTTTACAATTGGGCCTGTAGAATGTATTAAGGTTCAAGAACAAGCCGTGATCTCTTGATTAGGCTATTTTTGACAACAATAAAGCTACCTGTGAACGTCTTTCGTATCTTCAAGAAATCGAGAATGTTATCTTATGACAGAAGTTGGCTGCAGGGCGCGATGAATGAAGTTACCCAGTGAACATTGGTAGGTAACACTCAAACGGCGGCTGATGCGGAACCCAGCTAGTCTTGATGGGCTTCAGAGATTGCACCGTCCATTCATACTTGATCTTGAAAACGGCAGGAGCTGATCCACCATTACCACTGACAGGCCAGTTTCACCACGGCTTTGCCTGCTATCTCACGCAAATTGTCACCTCCTTCGAGTAGCTGGACTCAAAACTCATAGGTTGTTGCGTCCGTGTCATACTGTCGGCAATATAAAAGCCCCGGAATTGGCTGCCTCTCGTGTTTATCGAAGTCTTGCTGCACATCAATCGCGGAAGTCAAAAACAGGGTCACGCACAAGCCGTGTCCGATTGCATTCTGCCGAGACAAAATGAGGCCCAGGGTGATCAACTGGGTCGTCGCGTTGGGGGATGACAAATTCACGATGACCCCGGCTACTTCTAATCACAGGGGTTTCGGTTCGTTAGGGTAAGCTCAGCGTTGGAAGTTATTGCCTCTTGCCCTTTCGCTGTGCTCAGTATCATTCGAGGAGCGAAGCTCCGTGTGCGTCGTTGCTATTTCAGGTATCCGCACTTATTTTGTTTCGAGCTTGCTATGGATCAGTGGAAAGGCCCACTGGCAGCTGTCCTCGAAGTCGGAAAAAGGGTAGCTGTATGATACAGCCTCTTTCCATCCAAGTGGGCGGTTGGCCTACCATCTAAGACTCAGCTCATTCGAGCTTGCCCCTCGGGTTGCATCGTACTCGAGACGTTAATTCATTAAATCCGGCGAAAATATGCCAATTCTAGATATACTCCAATGCATTTTGTTCGTCCTCCCAGAACCCGAGTCGTGGAAAGGTCATCCACATCTAGACGCCAGTGCTGCCGAAACCACCAGCACCACGAACGCTCTCCTCGAGCTCTTCGACGACGGCAACCTCGGGGGTGTATATCTACACAAAACGTTAGGATATGGGATGGTCCCAGTGGGAGGGTATGGACAAATGGATTTACCTTCTCCAGAACCAGCTGGGCAACGCGGTCACCCACCTTGACTAAATATCCAACTCTGTCAATCACAGCTCGACATCAAAACGAGGGATTACACCACGTACCAGGGAAGTCAACATCAGAGTGGTTGAACAGCAGCACCTTCACCTCACCACGGTAGTCGGCATCGATAACACCGGCACCAGTGTCGATAAAGTGCTTCGAGGCCAGACCACTCCGGGGAGCGACACGGCCATCTACCCAACAAACACAAAATAAATCAGCATTCACATTCAAACCAATTCCGCCCATAGACCCAATTCAATTTGAGTCAAACGTACATGTGCCCTCCGGCACAGCCATCGCAATACCAGTATCAATCAGCGCCTTGCCCTTGGCCGGCACCACCGTCTCCTTGGCAGCATACATATCATACCCCGCCGCAAAGGCAGAGCCCCGCGTCGGGGCCTTGGCCGTGTCAACCAGCTTCTTGATCAACAGCGGGGGCAGAGGCGCCTGGATCGAGGTAACAGCGGGGGCATTGGAGGCAGTCATGTCGGCGTTGTTGGTTGTTTTCGTGCGCTTGGGCAGCGGTGAGGCGGGGAGGGAAGGTGGTTCGCGAACGGTGTTGGCGGCGGGGATGGCGGAGGGCGGAGTGGTCTCTCTGGTCATTGCCGGGGGAGACGAGGCGGTTGGAGGGTGGAGGAGAAGAGGAGTGATTGAGGTGATGGGTTGGAGGTCAATTGATCACACGGTAGTCGGCGAGGAAGTAATGGAATTGCGGTGTAGTCTGAACTCTGAAAGGCTGGTTCCCCTTGCGCGGTTCACCGCTGGGACGCGGCGCGGTCGCGTCGGTGGGGAGAAACGGCATAAAGCCGGGGGCGTTTGTGTTGTTTGCTTTCTCGGATCACGTGGCTATACCTGTTGTAGTCTAAAGAGCTTAACTTGGTTAACGTCATCCAAGGTCCTGCTTGCTCAAGCCTTGCTGAGGAGCCTGAGGTCTCACTGAGGTCTCATGGATCGCACCCGCTCCAATTATTGAGCCTCGCTTGGAAGAAAGAGCCGCGTGATGTGGGCCAATCTATGGTGTATGTCCTTCAAGCTTATACGAGGATTATATGCACCAGTCTGTACATGTACATCATGACCCATAATGGATCTGTGGTCCATAGGTATGGGGCTTCTCCTCAATGAAGGATCCCTTCAAAGCCAAGCCATCAGCTAGCTGGTATCTTCTCGTCTCACCTGGAGGCGAGAGTGCCTCCGTATCAATATCGAGGCCAGCTTTCAAACCCGGAACTCATCAGAATGCACCTGTAATCCTGAGCTGGCCATGCCAAACACTCAAATTCGAACAAACGAGCTGGCGCCCTCAAATAGAGTTCCATCTCCCGAGGTACAGACGCCGCTCTCGTCATACAATTGCACCTATATATCCTAGCGCTGTCAGGTCCTTATACATCACAGAGCATCTTAGCATACAGATAGATCTCCAGACCCTGGCCCTCGCTAACCAATGCCACTTTCCGGTATCCGCTAGTGGCAACGAGCCAGCGATGATCGACCCCCCAACTTGAACTAACACGCCCCGAATGCATTATTCGTTTCGCGAACAACAGCCACCCAGCGTGTCCTGGGGCTCCGTGTATGCACGCCTTGCGGCCCGGTTCGCAGGATGGCGGGCCCTAGTCTAGTCGCCGGTGCTGGCTGGTAATCGCGCCGTTTGCCTCAGGCGTGCAGGACGGCGTGCATTCCTGCGTGGAAGAATCGAGGGAATAGCTGTGACTGGTGAGGTGTGTCTAGTGGGTTGAGGTGAGTCGTGACTGGACTGGAGGAGGGCTAGATGGCCAGCTAGAGAGTTTTTGGGCTGGTGATTTACGAGGCTCTAGTGATGCAGTGTTATGTGTGTGCTTGCGGATTTGGTGTCCGTAGGGCGTAGATCAGGTCCGTTCCCTCGTACTTGAAAGTGCCTTGGTGGTTTTACCTCCTGGTTATGCTATGTATTAAACTACGACCTTAAGTCAAGGAGAGATGGATTGTATCTCTACTATTCCACATTCTCCTCCAGCAACGGATCATTCATCTCAGTTGTGCGCATAATTTGGTCGAGTTTGGAGAGATTTTTCATCGTTAAGAAATGTAAGTTAACCAGCGGGGGTGTCAGCACTTGACCTTATTCGGTCCACGTTCCTCGCAACTTGTACGTCGAGAAGCGCCCGTATTTTCCTGCGGCTGGCGGCCGTCTTATCACGTCCAAGCGGCGCCACCATGCAGACCGTCCACCTCGGACCCTCGTCAAAGGCTGAGATGCTGATTTGATGGTGTGCTTCAGGGAGGGGTGTTGGCCCTGTTGGGGTCATGGTCCACGGTGCTCTGGCAGGAATTTTCCCCCATTGTTGGCTGGCTTGTCCCTACGATTAGCGAGTGGACACGAGGTTTACCTTTTTCTACTCTTCTATTCTATTTTTTCCTTTCCCTGGCAGAGTTGTTTTGATAGGCCGGCCTTATTGTTCTTGGGGAGGTCTGGTGATTGTGAAGAGGAGAAGGGAAGGGGGCGAGGAATGAGGCTACCTTGGCCCTGCGGCTCTACGTCAAGTGAGGCTGAGGGACAGCAGAGTAAGCTCCCAGAAGTAAAAAAAGAAAAAGAAAAACGACCACAGGCGCTCCGGGATATCGTGACTCGTGAGTCGTGATACGACGAGCGGGATCCATCGAGGGGGGCCCGTGAGTCTACGAGTGGGTGACTCGGGTCCCAGAAGGGGGTGAAGAACCCACTTGGGTTCGGACTAGTCTACTAGCACGGTGCCACTTAGAGTTACATTGTCATAGGCTGGTTGATTTAATTTAGGCCGCTGCGGTGCGCCGGAGAAGGAAAACCTATGCGTTGCGTAAATGATCTCGGCGCGGGCCGCGTATTTCCTTTCTGGAAGCTGAGGCAAGAGGAGGATAACCAGACTAGGGTGACTGCTTAGTCACTGCTAACTGGAGAATTAGATAGAATGCCGCAGGATGAGAGCATGATCGAGTATAAGGGTGCTTAAGCGCTGGAGAATTTAGCGGAGGACGGAGGAGTAGGACGGAGTACGGCGGCCGGAGCGCATCACGGAGTACGGTACGTCTTGAAGAATGACCCGGCAATTAACAAGGGTGCAGACCAGACCAGACGAGACCAGACCAGACCAGACACGAGTCCACGTCCACATCACCACCAGCCCTAAGCCAAGAGTGCAAGACAGGGCGGTTCGTCGGGATCTCCTGAAACGCGCATAACGTGGATCATGTTGCGTTGGCAATCCTTCGGAGCCAGGCGGGTCAGGTAAGGCTAGGGCCGCTAGGCACAGCTATAGCCCTGACCAGAGGGAGAGGTTGGAGGGGGCTCAAGTGGTCCGATTTAAGATACGAATACATCAAAGGCTTCAAGCGGTTGTCGCAAGTTCGCAACAATCCAAGAGGAGAAACAGAAGATGAGCATCCCTGATATGAATGGTAGGTTCAAAAGTCAAAACGCCAAGGACAAATATTATCAAAGTTATGGCTTGGTCTGGATGGCTGAATGGCTGGAAGTTAGAAAGGTTCTCTTTGAAAGGCTGTTGGCAGACAAGACGACAAGTGGAGATGGACAGTCGTGCATGTTCCCTAGCTGGGTTTAACCCCGAGGCGGGGATTGTGAGAAGGTACGAATCGAACGGTGGTGGAAGGAGAAGATTTCATGATGCATCACGGGAGTCGCGACAGCAAATAATATGTAAGGATTCTATGGGGCCAGCATCTGGAAACCCGTGAGAGACCTTGTGCGGTGCAATAAGGATTCGAGGACAACCATGGGCAAAGTTACTCGCCAAAAAGGGGGGGGTTGGCAACTTGGCATGTCTTGAGAAGGGGATTTGGGTGACTGGAGGAAGTGGAGAACAGAACGGTCATGGACTCGTGCCCACTCATCGGCCACGACGGCCCCGGTTAATGACTCCGAAGAGCCCCGTCTGAGGCCTTCGTAAGTTCGTATCAGCCGGACGCACACAAAAAGCGAAAGTGAGGAGAGCAAAGAAATGGTGCAGCCTAGAGAAAGAGAAGGAGACAAGACAACGGGTCAACAGGCAAGAACGGTTGACGGGATGGAAAAGAGTCAAGCGTGCGACCCGGCCTTCCTCAAATCCTCCGATGCGTTGCGATCATCTGCTGTGATCAGGAGCTCGACGTGGTGATAGCGGTGTAGGTCTCGCGTTGAATTGACTACTTCTGGAAATGACGACGAGAGTGACGCACTGACGAGAATGGGCGATCGCAAGTAGACGCTCGGTCGCTCTGAGTCTGAGGCTGTGTAGGATCTGCCTCTGCTAAAACCATCCGACGAGAACATTATGATTTTCGGTCCAATGCTATTATTCTTCAGGGGAATGCTCTTTGATCCATTCCGCCGTACCCTTACACCCTACGATGTAAAGTTGTAAACATAATTTGCTCAACCATTGAATGCATCGGCCAATCGTTCCATTATCGCACCAACCCACCCAAACGAGTGACAGGCTCAGAGCCCAAGGCCCCAAGCCCGTTCAACCTGCGGGGAATAAACAGAATAAATAAATAAAAATTAAAAATCCTCCCCCCCAAAGCCCAAAATAACGAGCCCGAGCCTCGGAATAGGTCCCACCCAGAGAGCCTCATCCTGCGCTCTTCCTCAAGTTCCTCCTCCTCTTTCTCCTCCCCGTGCGCTGTTTCGGCGTTCTGATGCATTTTGCTCGCCATCGAGGTCTTCGTTTGATCCCCGAGTATTCCCCTCCCCCGTGGCTGCAGAACCTTGCGGCTGTTGCTGGCCTTTTCTTCGCCGCATTCTCGATTAGCCCGTGCTCCTCCAGCGCTCACTGGACCTCTTGAAGTGACAAAGTCTGAGGTACTGGTGACTTGAGGGCGCCTCCCCTGTCGCGCTTAGCTCATAATTCAAATTGCCTTCCCCCCCTCCTTCGACACTTGCGAGAGCCTCTTACACTTTCGCCCTCTGGGCTCTTTTTCTTGACTTCCCCCCCCTCCTCTTCTACCGTGTTTGTTCCCCGCGGTGATATCATTCGAATGGCGTGGATCTGTTGACGGATCCGTTGAGCCTCATTCTACCCGTCTTTCTTCGTCGTCCTCGTGTCCTTCCCCTCTTCCCGGCACCCGTCCCAAAGTTCCCACACCTCTCCCCCCCCCCCCCAAGGGTAAGTTTTCCTCACTTTTCCCCTCTTCTGTTCCCCTCCCCCACCGAATGAATCGATGCTTTCCTTGTGTATGATTTCCTTCCTCCTTCCAAGTAGATCAGACCACTTCCCAGGTCCAGATCTATCCCCAGATAAGATCCCTTGGCTGCGTGGTTCGCTAGCGTCGGTGGAGAGCTCTTGTTGGTTCTGTCGTGTCCGCCTGGGTTAGATCCCGAGCCCGCGCAGAGCCTCAACCTTGCTCGGACTTGGTCCAACGTCTGACCTTGCTCGGACTGATTATAACCTTGCATCCTATTCATTCCAGTCAAGGTTGCCATCTGATCGTCGGCGGAAATCTGCAACGCCCTCATAGCTAACCCTCCAGGCAGGCACGCACCTACCAGATTCCTCCACAATTGTTCTAGTATCTCACCGCTGATGGTGTACTCCGGTCGAGTCATTCTATACAACCGCTACGAGTTCACCTCAATAGCAATCCTCCTAAATCCTCAACGGCGATAGAACTCGCTCTATGCATTCCTTGACTCACCATGATGTCCGACATCTATGACTCGGACGACGCGATGGGGCGGTCACCGCCGCTCAAGCCGGCCGAGCCCAAGTACGGGCCACATAAGCCTCCTCCTCCGCCCTTCGTGAACGCCAACGATGAAGACGACGCCAAAGCCACTGGCAAAGACCTCAAGGGAACGCACGACCGTTCCCGTAAGCCGCACCTGCCGGAAACCCAGACCCAAACGCGTCACGGCGACTCGGTACTGATGCGCTATCTAGGGCCAGACTGTCCAGAGGTTGCGGCGCATGCGCGTGACTTTCCGTACTCGGACTGGCCCCTCAAGCAGGATCGGTTACCCCCGGCTTGGAAAGTCCCGTCGCGCTCGCCAGGGACGGAAGAGGGACCCAGCGAGAAAGATGGGATCCTGGGAGGCAGGGATACAGGAGGGGGTAGGGGCGCCGGTGGTGATGAGATGGACGTCGACGAGGCACAAACTGCTTTATTGAAATCAATCCCGAAGTCGGATTTCGCCGGGGATGAGACCAAGCTCAAGCCCGTGGTGGAGCCAAGCGTATCGCAATCGCATCTGGAGGAGAAAAGAGATTCGCGGACATCGGTATCGCCGCGCCTCAAACCATTGCCCCCAGTGCTACCTCCACCTGCGCCCCCAAACGACTTCAAAAGTGAGTTTGTCTCACCGCGACAGCGTCCACGGCTGCAATCCATCACCGAGTTCCCTCCCGTCCGGCCCTCGCCGGAGCTGCTCAAACGATCTCCCGAGCTGGGTCATCGTGTCTCTTTGCCCTCTCTTCAATCCCTCTCTCCTCCATCGTCCACAGTGGGCGGCGCCTCTCCCGACTCTGCCAGCTGTAAGCCCAATACCAAAACCCTCCCATCCATCCAATCCGCCCTCGGTGGGTTTTCACCCAGCGAGTTTCCGCCCACCCGACTCAATTCACTGCCTCCACCATATCCCTACTCGTCCTGTCCGGGGTCCGCGACCTCGACAGATTCTCCACATGACCGTCAACTTCCGCGGCAATTCCTCCCATCACATATCCCTCCCAGTCCTTTCTCGCATCTCTCTCCTATCAGCGCCAAGGACCATTCCAACAATCCGTCGCCTGCCTCACAACCCTCCTCTGCATTCTGGCGCGGCCCTCCTCCACCACCACCGCCTCCTCCTCAACCAGCGGCCGACACCCCGCATCATGCACCCAGTCCCTACGACACATCCCCGATGACGGCCAAAAGCCCCCTCACAAGTTATCCAACACCGACAGAGCCGGTTGCTTCTACCCCAGGGTCTAGCGAACGAGGCTCGTTGAGCTCGACGGCGCCGCTGAATGGGACTGGACCGACGGGCAGCTATAAATGCACGCACCCCGGGTGTACTGCGGCACCATTTCAGACCCAGTATTTGCTCAAGTAAGTAGATGATAATGGCCGTACCTGTTCAAGTAGGCATCCAGTGGCCACAGCCCTCTAACTGAAAATCCGCAACTACCAGCTCTCATGCCAATGTGCACTCGCAAGATCGACCCCATTTCTGTCCCGTGGAAGGATGTCCACGAGGACTGGGTGGGAAAGGGTTCAAGCGCAAAAATGAAATGATGCGTCATGGCTTGGTGCATAACTCACCGGGCTATGTATGTCCCTTCTGTCCCGATCAACAACACAAGTATCCTCGGCCCGATAATCTGCAACGGTGAGTCATCTCTCGTCCATACTTGAAGATGGATCAACTAATCCTGCCGTCTGGGTAGACATGTCCGTGTCCACCACGTTGATAAAAGTAAAGACGACCCTATCCTCCGCCAAGTCCTCGCACAGCGCCCAGTTGGGAGTACACGAGGAAGACGACGAAGGTCAAATTTCGCTTGATAATATAACTCTGCCTTAAGCTTGCGGATTCCCTCTAAACCTTAACGAGGCCACTAGCAAGAGTATATATTGTGCATTGAGTGGTCTCCGTGGTCGTCCTGACTGTCCGCCCCGCGTCACGTCTTTCCTCCTACATCCTCGTCTGAGGTGCTGGAACCGTCTGCCATAACTGGGGACAACACACCTTTTTTACGCGTAACGAATTTCCATTTCTGATACCTTCTTGGAGCTTGCCTCTCGCTCATATCACTGTTGCTGTCCGACATATTTCTTCGCAGCGCAGCACAGTTCGATGTTCTCTGTTCTCTTTCTTGATCCTCCTCATTCGATGATACCACATGTTAACCTGTTAGAAGCATGATTATACAGGGGCCATTCGTTTCTATCTGTTTTATCAAACTTTTTCAATCGAACCACGGCATCACCGTGTGTTTTGACTTTTCTTCAAATGGACCACTCGTTTTATCATATCAGTCTTCTTTTATAGTTCAATCCTCTTCGTCTTCGCTTCGTTTTGGGTGTCACTCAGCATAGCTGCCAGCTTGAGGCTTTTCCTTCTCTGTCTCAGTATTGTCTCAAACCTGGAAAGGAGCATCGACGGTGGTAGGAATCACAGGGAGTTTTGTCGAGTCTCGATGGTTCCCACACATTCGCTTCTCGGGGTCGGCACTTACGCTAGGTCTGGTACTTAGCCCGAATTTTGTATGTCAGAATTGCGTGTCGATACTACCCTGACAGCAGTCCCACGCAACACCCGTGTTAATAAAGAATCTTGCTTCAGACTCGCACACTTAGTGAATAAGCCGATGGCGACCATAACGTGCGGTTGTAAAAGGGGTTAGGTGTGTTGGTACATACTGAGCCCGCGAGCCCCATCGTCCTCTCGTACTCCAGTCAACAAAGACCTTTCCAACGGTGACCTTCCTCTTGGCCTTCGCCAGGGTGCTCATGCTCACGCTGATAAGATGAGCACGTTGACCAGTCACCGCCGGACTGACTATGCCGCATAATGACCGCTGCTTTTCTTCAAGCATGAAATAAGATCCCTATGCAAGGTGGAGACAACCTCAACAAGGAGATTCCCACAACGACTCAGATACGATCTCGCGCCCTCCGGACCAGGTCTATCGTAGACACTTGATGCCTTGATCCTTTGAGCTGCATTGTCCTTCTTTCTGTCGCACAGAACACGACCCTTGAATCAAACTCAGATTTACCCAGGGCAACCGCGTACAAGACGCGAGCAACGCCAAAGCCAAACATGGATGACGAAGATGAGCATGACCTGAAATATCTTTCTTCGAGCTTGTGTCTGTGTCCCATTGTGTCAGAGACCGATCGTGACATAGGCTGCAGAGTGTTGTCCACTCGAACCTCAAGACTCCATCCACGATACGGGGCGTATGTGCCGTGTCACGACTCACATGGTATCACGGGAGCGGCGAGCCATGTGGGTATATCGGGGCTAGAGGTGGGTACATACTGTAGGAACATGCCGATCCTCGACGGCGATTTATTCTTAGACTGACAGAGCCGCAGTTGTGAAACCATGAAACCTCGATCGACAGGACAGTCACAGGACAGGACAGGACAGGACAGGACAGGACAGGACAGGACAGGACAGGACAGGACAGGACAGGACAGGACAGGACAGGACAGGACAGGACAGGACAGGACAGGACAGGACAGGACAGGACAGGACAGGACAGGACAGGACAGGACAGGACAGGACAGGACAGGACAGGACAGGACAGGACAGCCTGGGGTTATGTGTAGGTAATGTGTTACTGTAGGTAGGATCAGTGTTTCACTTTGGTGTTCTCGAATTTGCGAAAAAATATGCTCCGGGGAATCCATTCCGTTCCAAGACAGGACTGGAGTTGGAATGACGGTGGGGGTGGGCGATGGGATGGATGGTGAGTCTGACTCTGCCTTGCTCGAGAGGGGAAGAGTAGTTAACTTAGTTAGATGGTGGTTATGTAGTCATAGGAATGTACCAGAAATAGAATACGATTCAAGAGTGATCAAACCGCCCGGACAGAACAAGCATCGCCCACCATTTGGTCCGAAAATTTTTAACTTTAGGGGCTAAGAGGGAGATCACCCTTACGCTCTGACAACTTTCCCACATAGCACGTACCTATCTTGAGCCCTTGCAATGATGGGGGCCAAACATCCAAAAAGTCAAGGAGTTCGAGGTACAAACTCCCCAGACGGACAGACAGTGCAACCCATCTCAGACACTGTCAAAAATCGGAGACCCAAAGCGTCTGAAACATCCATGATTTCATATTCAATAAATTAAAAAACAGAAGATAATCAAATAGAGTTATGCGCCTATAGCACCTCGCACTCGATTCCCCAATCTAGTCTAGACTCTTGAGCCGCATGGAACATCGGGCGAATACTGCGCGAAGACGGCCCCGGATGACGATCCCCTTGTCCATGGCGCCCAGAGATATGGTTAAGGTGTGGTACAGTTTTTTCACACCGCACTCACTCTCCGTCACACGATGCGCCCCAAGTTCTTGGATGATTCCTGGAATTCAGAAATTTCCACCTGACAGCCCTAGGCTACGAGGAAAATCACAGACAATGGGGGCCAAAATCGAACCACGGTCATCATTCATGAACCGATCAGCTCCCCCCACTTAACTCAGATGAATCATCGCCCTAGTACTGGTGATAGAATGATTCGCCAGAGTACGCGCTAGCCTGGAATAGGATCTCGTCCGTGGACGAATAAATTATTAATAGCAGACTACCGTGTGTTGGTGCATCACTGCATAGCTTACCGTATACGGAGTAACTAGTATGCAGTCAACCAGCGCTTTCACCTAATACCTAAACATACTGTAGGAAATCAATCCACGCTAGGACTAATCAGGATAAATGGTGCGCCGAGGCCCGGCTCGCGCCACGCTAATGCCAACTTGCCCAGTGCATAGCATCATACTGCATGGAGGCTCGGCGGGACTCCGGCGTTAATCAGGTGATTGGTGGGTTTTGTGTTTTACATTTGTGTTGCGAGATCTGGAGGGGAGCTGGGGCTGAACTTGGCGGGCCGGGAGAGTACAGTACAATAGTGAGGGGTTTCTGGGTGATGAGCATCAAAGGACATCATGATGCTGTACGGTTAGTAATACTGTAGTTGTGATGGATACGCGCTGGGCCAAATCCGGGCAGCCTCCGTGGTGGCAGGTGGGGAAGCTCACGGTAGCTTAAAAATAGTGCGGCGGTGGGCGGTGTTGGTGTTGGAACTTGGACGTGGGGGCTGGTACGTTGGGAATTCAATATTGGTTGCGACGTCACAGTGGGAACTCGGAAAAGAATAATGGGTACTGTACTTGACGGGGTGTGGGCGTTTGGAGTCTCGCAGTGGGGTGGTATTTGGGTTGGTTCGATTGAGTATTGGGACTATGTACTCTAATTACCGAGTACCTCTGGTACGTGAAATGCTTTGTTTGGAAAGATCAGAGAGAAGGTTGTAATGATAGATTGAGCTAGTTGAAAGATTTTTCTAGTTCTTCGGATGACGAAGTGAAGATGTGATGCAATTTCTGGTAGGATCTCATAGCTGAGAAGTGTCTTAATGTGGTTATCAATGACAGTCTTTGGAGGCTAAAACAATCCCAGTCCAATTTGTCAACTCCCCGTAGATGAATGTGTCCGGCCGCCCTTTTTTTTGTTTTTCTTTTGTCAATTTTTGTGTTTGTTGGAGAGATCCTGTCAAAATGTAATCCAAAACACCCCGTCTAATCCCAATGTTCCCCCTCCCCGCCAAATTCGCCAAATTCCCGAGTCCCGCTAGTCCCCATGCATTGATATATCAATATAGAAAGACCCAATTTCCGGACCCCAAATCAAAAGAAACAAGGGACTCCAATTTGCTAAACTCCATCTCTTTCCGAGACCATAAAGAAAATCCTCAATCTTCATCTAGGATTCATGTATCACGTAAATCACGTAAAGCATCATCAAGCACGAGGATGGTAAAACAATCAGCGACTCCCCCCACGCCGATGAATCCGCCGCACATGATCTTTCATGTTATCCACCCGACTAAAGACCCTTCCACACCCATCCCACTCACAAACAATGCCGGGGTTATGCTTCGCCTCATGGCGAGCACGGTCCTTCTTGCTCGAGAACCCGCCCTGCTTAGATTGTGGACAGCCCTCATGCCGGCAGAACAGATGCTTCCGGTGACGATTGAAGTGCTTCCGCAGATCACAGCCCCGCCGGAAGAGGGCCTGCGACGTACACCCCGGATGGGCGCATCGCCAGACCCCGTCGCCGGCGGGGATGCCGTAGCGGGAGAGATCGGCTGGGTTGAACGGTGGTGAGGATGGGTGGCGGGAGGAAGTGGATTCGAAGTCGGAGAGGATGGTTGGGGCGGGGGAGTTGGTCATTGAGACTGAGTCGAGGGAGGGGGAGAGGAAGGTGCTGTCTTGGGTGTGGGCTGTGTTGGAGGAGGTGGAGGATGGGCAAGGTGGGAAGCTTGTCGGGAGGGGGGACAACCACTGTTGTTGCTCGGTGGTGGTTAGATTCTCGCTGAAGCTGGAGTAGCACGGTTGAGGGAGGTCCGCTGAGGGAAAAGTGAGGGGGCTGATTGCTGGGTAGGAAGGAGTTGTTTGGTAGAGTGCGCTGGCTGGGTCGCTTTCCATGCACCATTTATTGATCTGCTGTGCATCGTAGCCAGAGACATTTTGCGTTGAGGGGTGCATCGAAGTTTGGGAAGATCCGTAGTTATAGTAGGACTGCATGAAGGGCGAAACACTGGTTGAAGCGATGGCAGGATCAATGCATGACGAGGAGAGAGATTTCATCATGTCGGTACCAGAGGCACTCGACCAAGCGTAAAGAGACCCTACGGCATCGCTGACTGTGGAATCTCGGTCTGATAAATAGCTGTCTGGTGCCAAGAACGACGTCACGTCCTGAGGGGCACTGGCATAGCCCAGGGACGACGGTTGGACCCCGGCTGCAGTGGATGAGCTGACTGGGATCTCCGTCAGACCCGCCAGGTGCGGCGCCCCCAATGGGCCACCGGCGGCGCTGCCAGGCACTGGGGCATCCATGTCCTGAGACCTCCAATGTGCGGATCGCATCGTGGGCATGTCGGGCAATGATGAGAACCGCTCGGATATCAATAAACCCTCTTCGGAAAGCATCGACGGGGCGAGGACCTCTCTGTCAAAATCTAGCAAGGCGCTTGTGGGGGAGTATTTGGCGTGCATAATATCAACCACTACGGGATTGGGACGGTGGAGGTGGGGAGGGGTCGAGGTCCAAATTGCTGAATCAATAGGACCCGAAGGCCATATGCTGGGGATTGAGGCGAAAACAAGAGTTGTGGAAGTGGGAGGAACTGGTGTTGTAGATGTAGTCAAGACCGCGGTGTTAGGGCAGTGTAAGATTTATAATAATCCGCAACTCCGCAGTTTTGGACGCGGGGGAAAAGTCGGAAAAACGAGTGGATGACTGGATGTCGATAGGAAACCCGTGGCTTGAAGGGCTAATCTTCAGGGGACGATGGCGTGTTTAGGCCGAGGGGAGAGTTAGATAGAACACGTCGGTGAATGGTGAGCGATGACTCCGTTGGAAACGGATTGTTCGATCTGTATATAAGAGCACAAGGCGAGGCAGTGCTTTGCATGAAGCACAGCTAGGCGTTCCAATAAATGAATTTAGGAACTCGAAAATGATCTGCAAGCAGATTGACTCAGATAGGAGGAGGTGAGTTTAGAAGAGAATCGGAAAAAAAAAGATCAAAAAGATCAAAAAGAAGTGATCCGAAACCGAGCCGTTTAATCGTGCGAGGAACGGACTGGGATGCGGGTTCATAAAAAAGGAAACCAACGAGAACACAACAGAAGTCCCACTTTGACGCCCACGTAGCCACTTACCAACAAGGATAGCAGGACGCACAGAATTGACAAGACCAGTTAGGTTCACTGGTAGCGTTCCGCCCCCATGGTTTAGGTATGGTACATGAGATGGAATTCGCAGCAGGGTTAGCCTAAAATGGTCATCCAAAAATCCCCCAAAATGATTCAGGATGATTCAGCATGGCGGGACCGGGAGAGTATGGCGCCCATGGTTTGGCAGCAAGCGATCGACGTAAGAGCTGTGGAGGCGTAAAACAGCAACAGAGAAGACGCAGATTCTCCTGCCATGGCACCACGCCTATTGGGTAACTCGAGTAGTAGGGCTGAGACCGGGGTCGGGAGCTGACCAACTACTAACTAGATTCGGATTGAGGTAGGCTCGGGGAGATGCACAAAAGGAGGCCCATCATTTTCCCAAATTGGATGTGGTATCATCACCGCTGATTGGGTCGATGTACGAGCGTCGACCCAAAGGTCCTGTACCGAACGGAAATACTCTGCTAAAGGCCGAGGATCTCCGCCAAGGCCGACCCGACGAGGATATTGGGGGTACGGTGACTCGTGAGGTGACCCTGTGCAGTATGCAGCGCGTGGTTGAACCTCTTTGAGAAGGGAGCGCGAGGTCGGATGATTGGAAGAGTACAAGTATGTCGACTCCACTGCACTGTGAGTTCCGTATTGGCGTTGGCTAAGCCACCCTCACCACCGTGGGTGCCGTACCGCGTAGGTGCAAATGCTTAGCCCTCGTACAGAGTTTGACTAACAATTCTAACCCTACATCGTATTCCGAGTCGCAATGCAAGAATCACTGAATACGCATGACTGGATGATGATAATTCTGTAGTTGTGAATCAACAGGATGTGCAGCGTGTCGTAGGCAGTCACCATGGTACTGGTCCGCATCGCAGTCATTACCTATTGCGAGAATTGAGAACTATTGTGCTGTGGTGGTCGCACCGTTTACGGAGTAATTTGGCAGCCAAAGCCGAGATCATTGGCTGTCGATTCGTCGAATGGTCCATGATGCTCATGTGGAGAGATGCTTTTGCCTCCCCCGCTACGAACTATGGAACCGCAATCTATAGCCCCAACTAACGCCGAGCTACTTGCACTACAAGTAAACTCGTCCTCACGGCGACTCCGCCATGGAATTCGGCAGTACCAAATAGTCAATTTCGGAAAAGGAGAGCGATAATTAGCACTCCAGGCAGAATCAGATCAGCTATTCTGCCCAGTACACGCATATCATCGGAGGCCTGGACGCAACGGCAACATAAAGGTAGCATCAATGGCGTGGCCACGCAGTAAGGTAGTATGGACCCAGTTCAGCTGCCGAGATAAACAGTCAAAGAGCACGGCAAGCAGATTCGAGACACCGCATGCTACGTCGGCGATCCCTCCTGAAACAAGCAGGGATGGGAAGATGCATTGAAATTCGGGCTGGGAAGGGGGACTCCCGACAGAGAAGCGAAGAAAACCCCCCAACACAGAAAATGCGGGAAAACAAAGTAAAAACTAGACATAAGCGACAGAAAGTTAGAAACGACTTGCGCTCAGCTTGGAGTCTTGGACTGTGCCCGACAAGTCCGACACCGACGATTACAACCGACCCGTGATCCCTGTCAAAAGCACTACTGCAAAGGTGATTGGCTCAAGTGCAAGAACTTAGTGCTTAGTCGGTCGTTGAGCCAGTCACAGCGCAGTCAGTCACTCCCTCGAGACGGGGGTTGTGGCCTCCCCCAAACGCGAGAAGCGGTGTCGATAATTTAACAATGATGTGCAGTGCCGAGCCGCACATGTGGCGTACAAAGCACAAAGTGTCCAAAGCAACAGGGCGTTGCAGAAGTCCCGCAGTGACTGCTGATCTCCTGGAAAAAGGAGGATTGGAGGGGTACTGGGTGAGGGGCTCGAGGGACCTTGCTAGCTAAGCAGCCTAGTGCCGGAGATGGCTGAAGGTTGGCGTTGGCCGAATGCGCCAACGCGGAGCTCCTGATGCCGATAGCGAGATGCGATTTCAAATCACCATGTGCTGGCTCTATGCACTGCTCTCCGCTGTTAACTAAGCCATGTCTCAGTTTAAGGGCTGGGGTTGGAAGCGGAGGAAGGAAGCTTGGAATTTGGAAGGATGACGAAATCGCTTGGAAGCGAGATGTGCCGAATGCCGAGCATGCCAGCCCTGGAATGGAACGAGAAGAAGTGAATAGCAATAGACGAGAGTAACCAACAGTTGGGATCACGGACAGACCTCCGCCTTGCCATTGTCTCAGAGCTATGGTCCTTTCCCGCTCCCGATGAACAAATGGATGTGATCGATATGTGCATTGCGAATGCGGAATGTCAATATATACAAAAATAGCGCTTCTCTCCACACAATGTCTCTAAGTCGGCACCTCCTGTCTAACTCTCCTTCGCGTACCCTCGTTCCTGATTACTCAATCGGTCAATGACCTAGTCAAGCCATAAATCCTAGGGATTAAATTCGTCTAGTAAGGGCGTGGTCGAATCAGGTCCGGCCTGCGCCTTGGGGTCCGGGCTATCCCGGTACAGGATGTAGTGTTGAAGGATAAAGATAAGGTCGAAGAAGATGGTGATGTTGCCAAGCAGCAGCTTCGCGGGGTTTCCCGTGATACCACTCCAGTCACTTTGCAGACTGGAGTCGAGGACCAGTTGGAGCAGGGACAGAACACCTCCGATGAGATCCAGGAGAATGGTCCAAATGTTCCATCCCACGGTTGACTGCCGCTGGTAGTTTAACCAAGCCTGTGGGACGTACTTGATCGTCGTAATGACAAGTTTGTCGTATGAGAAAGCGTAGATCTAAAAGACAGCGTGTGCGGCTCCTGCATTAGACTCCACCGAGTGTTTAAAAATAACTTTAAGGATCAGGCAAGCTGGAGGCTTATGTGACACTTACCACATCGATCCAAGCCCAAGAGAAGGGATCGTTCCCTCCATCGGGGCTTCGGGCCAACACAATGCAAATCACCACCAAGGGCGCCAATACACAGCCACTGAATAGGCCCCTCATAGTCCAGCTTACCCGTTGGCGACGAGGAGTATGCAGTCCTGAGAGACCAGGCCAAAACATCGAGTATGCAATGAGGCACATGACCACCCCGAGACCCGCAAAGGCTAAATCATTGAAACGAACGGTCGGCTCGGTGGCAGCAGGGTGTCTGGCGGCATATTGATCCCGAACCACTGGGGAAAAGAGGAAGGTTGCCGTGTATATAGCATAGCAAGCAAACCCAAGGAGATTGATGAAGTTAAAGTCGATGGAGACACCCGACGTAGACTTGCGACGCCACATTGAGATCGGCAGTGGGAAGAAGGACAGCGACCAACTCGCCATACTGTTTATTCCCAATTGTGAGATCAAAAGTTTCCTCTATCCCGGAGCTTCCTGACCGCAAGGGTTCCATTGGAGTTCAACCGACTTACTATGTCCATCCCAAAAGGCTGCCATGAACGATCAGTGTTGGTCCCCGCATGTCAATTCCAACCGTGACCACTTACCGGGAGAGCGCCCGAACAAAAATCTCCAACTGTGGGCGATCCATACTTAGCAATAATGCCCACAGGAGATCCCTTTCAGTATATTCTCAGCGTCTAAGCCCACGAGGGTGTACGAGCATAAGTGGGCTTGCAGAGGTTGAGTTGGGCTGGAGATCACTAATCACTTCATAATGTGATCAG
This sequence comes from Penicillium simplicissimum, assembly GCA_024706585.1. NCBI lineage: Eukaryota > Fungi > Ascomycota > Eurotiomycetes > Eurotiales > Aspergillaceae > Penicillium > Penicillium simplicissimum. The sequence goes on from JAMZTW010000061.1 coordinate 895,220, forward strand.
GTGACGTTATCAGATGGGCATCATAAATAGAAGGCGGTCAGTGGATTCTGCCCGTTGCTCCGGTTATGCGCTGGCGCCTTAAACCCAAAGCGGTAGACAGTTGACACGGCTCACTTCGACCGCTTGTTGTTGATCCTGTGCGACTTGGGTCATTCTCATCAATTCGGTGACTCTCGGCTGGGTTTACAATCTTCGATCTTGCTAAAGACTACAATTTTCCGGCGCTTGCCCTTGTGCGACTTCCCTCCTCATTCCCTACTTTCTCCAACTTGCGCCGACCGTTGCTGACCGCTAGATAGCATCAAGTGTTATCTCGTCCGGGGAAAGGCCCCATTCTCATCTTTCCATCGATTGCCACTTATCGATCCATACATCAGGGCTCCTGTCATCCACTATTTCAATTGAGTTACCGGTCCCGTCGCATGGTGCATTCTTCGGATCGGGAGATCTGAATAGATCTCCTTCGGTAATTCTCTATCGGTAACCCCGACATTCCAGAGCATCGACATCGCACGGGGCATTCACAGCGGCCGTTATCATGTCCGACTCCGGGCTTACGGCTGCTGGAAGCAGCACATACTCGTCCAATACCCTTCATGTTGGAGATGGCACCTGGGACACGCAGCGAGACACCTTTTTGCTGCCTAACCTGATGGGTTTGAATTTCGAGACAATGCGATACAATGGTCAGTCTACGTGGACACATGCGGATAATTGGGCGTATCTAACGCGCTTCAGGCATGGGCAATCGGTTCAAGGATATGGCTGGATACCATTCCATTATTATCGCGCACGGTGTTATTGCAACAATTGTTTTCTTGGGCCTCGTCCCTATTTCGACCTTAATCATCCGATACTACTCCCGATGGAACCCATTTTGGGCATTCAAGCTCCATGCCTGGTGTCAGATACTCACGCTGCTCTTGTCAACGGTAGTGTTCGTGCTGGGTTGGTTTGCGGTAGGACCAAAGCGAAGCCTGACCAACCCACACCATGGAATTGGCCTAGCAATCTATGTGATGGTCATCTTCCAGGTTCTGTGGGGCTGGTTCTTGCACAAAAGAGAGAGTAAGCGGGTGCGGCATCATGTGCCGTTGAAGCTTGTGGTATGTTCTGCGTTCGAGAAATAGCAACTTGAAGACACTAATCCTTGATTGTTTTTCCCTCCAGATTCATCGATGGATGGGCAGAGCATTGGCCATTCTAGGCATCGTTCAAATCCCATTAGGTCTGACGCTATATGGCTCTCCCAAGGTTCTTTTCATCCTTTACGCGGTCGGAGTCTTTGCACTCTTTGTGACCTACTTTGTCCTATCTTACCTCTACGACGATGAGGGGTTCCATATGGCCAGTGAGCATGGCAGCAGGTACACGGGTCCTTCGGTTGTGGACGAACATCACGGAGGAGGAGGTGGTGGTATTGGCCCAGCCCTAGCTGGAGGTGCCATCGGTGCAGGACTGGCTTCGCTGTTCAAACGACGCGGTCGCACCACAAGCGTGGCGTATGAAGATTCTCGAACATCCTATTCGGATGAAAAATATTCTGACGAGTCTTCCCACCATCACGGTGGTGGAGGGGGATGGGGGAAGAAGCTCCTTGAGATCGGTGCGTTGGCCGGTGCTGGTATGTTCGCAAAGAAGTTGTGGGACCGCCGACGACAACGTGAAGACGATAGCGAGGTGGGCCGCTACAGACCCGCCCATTCTCGCAGTGATAGCTACACGGAGGATTCTCTGAGCAGGCTGGAGGATGGTCGACCAGAGCCCGCTCGTCCCCCAGTCGCTGGTCGCCCTCCAAGCCGCCCTCCCAGCAGGCCTCAGAGCCCGGGTTCTTCATACTATTACAACAGCACATATCTGACTGAACAGCCGGAACGCCGCCCCTCCCATGGAGTGCGGGATGCATTGCTCGGGGCTGGTGCCTTTGCGGCTGTGAAACGGCTGTTCAGTCGCAACAAAGACAAGGATGACGAGGAAAAACGTCGGCTTGAGGATATCCGCCGTCGAGAGGAGGAAGATGAGGCACTTCAAAGAGCGAATAGCAAGCGCCGACGACATGAGGCTCCGACTGGACCTTATCCTCATCGACGGCGGCCAAGCCCCTATAGCGAAAGTGATCTGACACCGACTGATCTCACTCCTCGGCCACAACCTCCTCCACCCCGACTCGCCTCCGGAAGCTCCATGCTCACCCCCGAGCCTATGGCAAGTGGAGCTGTTCATGGTGCGGCTTCAGATATTCCTCCCCTCCCCCCAATCCACCAGGAATTGTCTGGCGACTTCCCTCCATCTGAGCGGCCACACTCGCATCATTCCCACCATGCAGAAGAGATTGCAGCCGGAGCAGCTGCGGGCGCCGCACTTGGTGCTGCCTCGAGCCATCGCCGCAACAGCAGTAGTCGTCGCCGAGACGACAGCCGGCATCGGTCTGACCACGTCGAGTCCCCACCTGTGTCAGTCAAAGTGAAGATGCACAATGACGGCCGACACGTAACTCTTCGCCGCTTAACAGAAGAAGAAGCCGCCGCCCAACGCGAAGCCCGACGCCGTGAACGCAGAAATTCACGCCGTCGTGGCAGCAGTGCAGGTTCCCTTTCCGGGGACGAAGGTCGGGACAAAGACCGCTGGCGGCGTGTTGAAGAGCTTGAGCGCCAGCAGGCCGAGCAAACCCGACGAGAGCAACAAGCAGCCATGGCTGCTACTGCATCAGCTGCGCCGTCAGCCAGTGTGCCCCCTTCCTCATTCCACCCCTCCCAATCTCAAATCAGCCATATGCCACCTCCCCCTCCTGTCCCACCCGCAGCCCCTTCAAGCATGCCCTATGGTCCGGGGAGTGTCACCTCGCCCGGCACATGGACTGGTACGGAAGCCAGCGGGTCATATGCTAATAATCGCCGGCGACGGCGTGCGGAGCGAGCTCAAGCCAGGCAAAACAGGCAGCAGCATGGCGTAGAATTTGAGTAAGCATGGGCTGCATGTGTGGTATTCTATTTCCTTTTGTTTTCCCCATCTTACATCCTCGCTTGCGTTGCTATTTTTTGTGATGACCTGTACAAAATGAGTGTCCGATTTTGTTGATATGACGACCCCTTTCTCATGCCTCAATTTATGTCTTTGTTTCTGGTTTTATTCTCCCAACCTTGACTCTGGATATGGATGGCTATGTTTGATGGCAATGGAATGAATGAGTTGGATAGGTAGGGTGTTTGTTTTTATTTGATTGACGCGGCAAGCAAATTTATTGATTCTTTTGACCCTTTCCCTTCTTTTCGCCTTGGACATGTGAATTGGCCTCCACCTGGGTCGTCCACTACAATACCATTTCCAATTTTCTTAACGTCTTCTGTCTGCGCGAGGCCATATAGATCTGACAGAACATACTCCATTCTTATTCATTTACCACATCCGGGTCCATACGGCTTCCACTCTGCTGCCATATGGAATGCTATCAAGACCAGAGGAATGATCTTCTGTATAATAGATTGTAGACACGAGTTGAGTAATTAGAGGGGGTTACTAGATAAGGTTGACCACTCCCTTCTGCCTGAATTCCCTAATATTCTTTTCCTACTACCTACTCCTTCTGATACTCCGAATATTCTTTCTACTACCTTGTATGATCAATTACTTCTATCGTGGTACCCGAAGTCCTGGAATTCAGGCATTCTAAGGCATCCTTAGGCACTTCGAGGCAGGAGGAGGGTCACAATATGCAGGGGAGAGGGTGTCAATTTAGTAATTTCCTAACTATATTGCCGCAGTACTTGAAAAATACAGGATGTAGCATCGTCGATCCGCATCATCACAGCGATGAATTACCCGTAGGCTTCCCAGCCTGCGGAATCCAATGGCTGCTGCCCGCAAGACGGTTTCCTTCCTCTGGATCTGGATCTACATCTTCCCTCTGATCACCCTGATTCGGTGGATGACTGACGATTCCGGCGCGCTTCCCAGATTGAGGCATGTAGGGTGTGCTTGCAGCGACACCCTTGGGGTTCCGCTCTTTCGAACTCATGGTGGTGTCGGGCTCGTTGGGTTGTTGATGGCCACTGCCCGTCTGGGGGGCATTTTCCTTGGCATTGTTTTGCCCAGGGGCTTGCTGGTTATTCGAGCTGCCTGGAGGGAAGGTTTCTGTTAATGGTTCGGTACTCGTTTCTGGCAGTCAAGTTGGAAGATGCGCGAAAGCGAAGGATAGCTATCGAAGTGGTGAAGGGGCGAGTCAATGAGCATGCTTACCGTTGTGGGGGTCGCCGTTATTCGATCGATCAGACATATTGAATAAGGTTGCGTGAAAGTATTCCAGTGTTTAACTTCATGCGAACTCTCTCCAATATAAGCCATGTTATATATGTGTGTCTTGATGCTTGATGCAGATACACCTCGCTCGGTCTATGACGTGGGAGTGATGTCGAGAGTTACAACCCAATCCATTTGGCCCAAGATTAATCATACAAGAAATAGTCCCTAAATACAAACAATCTACCTGCTTTGCAAACTACCACCCGTAAATGAGTTCGCTAGTAGTGCTTGAAACTTGATGTTACCCCAGTGCCAAGACTTGACACAACTATGACCGAAGACATCTTTTTGCGGGGATATCCGAACTTGGTACGGTACTTTCCCCATTCACGGAACGTTCTAGCCTTAAGATTTTGGTGTAATCGATAAAAGAGGGACAATTCAACCCTTCTTTAGATATGATTGACCTGATGAATTTTTTTGGTCTAGGGCGTAGCCTTAGGAACGTTGTAATCGTGAGAGGATGCCTTGGATATGGCAAAGGTTCCTTGAAATCCCCCACGGGACATATGAGCACGACCTTGGACAGTACAACTCCCAGGTAAATTTACCTCATCAGGTTTCAAAGCTTTTGGGGCGATAAGGGATTTAAGAGGTGGTGGAAGCAAGCGACAAAGGACTGGCGACCAAAAGCAACAGCTTGTAGTCAGCATCAAATGGGCTGCTACCTAGGTACCTTCACGATACGATACATCAAGTCTTGATTGGTAGGAAAGGTCACATGTTGATACAAGTCATATTCAATGTGCCAGAAGAGAGCATGTGGATGCCAGAATCGATGGCAATAAATGCTCGACGCCGTGATCAACACAAAGGATACAAGAGCCCGAGGGCAAACACCAGACAATGGCCCGTGAATTATAGGACACGACTTCAAGAATCATAGCAGGTGTTCGAATCAGTGGTTTGGCAGAGTCACGACAGGTCACCCGAACTCCATACGACCGCGAAAAGAATCCTCGCCATCAGTAATTATACTCGAGTAGCTATGAAAGAAACTAACTCTTTCCGATCATTCCAAGAGCGCTCTCGATAAGCGTTGACACGAGAGAATGCCATTGGCTCAGTGCCGTGAGGCATTTGAGATTCTGGATCCAGTTCCAGCGCCTTTTCCAGGCCGGCGGAACTTGTTCGATACACCGAGGAACAGTGCAATGATAATGGACCAGAACATCTTCTTCAAGTATAGGAGAATTAAACCGATCCGCGAGTTGCAGACCCTCTGCATGATGGAAAACATAGCATTAGGGAAGCGTGCAACAGACGCAGGCAAGACGAGGTACGTATGAAACACCAAGTCCTCCAGTGTTTGATGATTCAGAGTATGCTCGATCGCTTCCCCTTGCTGGCTTGAGATGTTGAGCGGAACTGGTGTGGAGGTCATTTCGACTTGGAAGGCACGTCCACTCGAAGTGGGAGCTGACTGTTGTCCAAGACGCTGGACTCGATAGATGGAAAGCGAGAGTCCCAGGAGATGAGAGACTTGGGGAGGCGACGTGACAACGTCGCAGCCTGTCATCCCAGCGGGAACAGCCTTGAACCTCTCAGAGACATCGTGCTCAACTGTCGCCTGGGCCGGGTCGGTTTGGGTTGCCTGATCTTTGGAGTATTCATGATGACTCGAATGAGGCAGAAGATCTGAGCGTGGACCATCTGAGTGTCGATACAGAAATCCGCCCTTCAATGGTTTTGGAGGGCTACGACAAGGTGAGACCCGCTGAGCAAAGGCACGGCTCGGACCTTTCCACTTCCTGTAATACTTCCGTTGGCGGTGCGAAGCAATGTCATCGACATTTCGGTCCACTGTGCGAAGGGGACGGTTCGCAGGTGGCGGGGAGGATCGCACGCAAGGCACATCCCGTCCAATCTCCTCCATGGAAATTGAGCCGCTAGTTTTAGGGATGTCCTTCGGAGGAATGATTGTGGAGGCAGGACAAGGCCCATCGTCAGCCGAGAATCGGCGTCTCTGTGCTCTGATTCCAACCGCTGTATCGTCTTCAAGGTATGCCAGGTCCCCCCCTGACTTGCCATCGAACCATTCGAAAGCCAAAGCTTGGATTTGCGGCGCCGAGCTGGTACGCATAGCCTGAGCGTCGACAGGACGAAGTGAAACTTCCGGACTCAAGTCACCGCTGGTTGAAGCCGGAGTATTTCGTGGGCTCACAGGCTGGGTGAAGCCGTCCAGGCAGTGATACTCGTCCAGGGCGACGTCCAACTCCAGTCGAGGATATGGCTTGCCGATGCCTCGACCGTAAGTCGCTTGGGGAGACTTGTCGGATGCAAATTGCACACGATGGGTCATTTTGGGACCAGGGGTTCCCGGGTAGTCGAGGGGCTGATGTTCACGCTGCACCAGATCGTCAAATCCAATCATTGATGAGAAAGTGGAGGATAGCCGGCCATCCGGGGGAGTGTCAGTCATTGTAACGCGCTTATCAATGATTCCCAAAGGGCCTCTCATGGATTTCATGGTCGAACGTGTCGCTTCGAGAGACTCGACGAGGGGGGGGGGGGGGGGGGTCCAAATGGAAGAGGAAAGCAAGGAAGAGGAGAGGAAGGGCCGGTCTGGCAGTCACGGAAGGTGCTGCCCCCGTCTACCAGAGAAACACAAAAACGGGAAGGAGCAGTCAACAAAAGAGAATTGCTGTAATTCTACACGTTCAAGTTAGGGGGGAAACGATCAAATGGTTATGTACATCTATTTGACATGGGCCTGCAGGGTCTCCAGAACCTGTTCAAAAGAGCAAGTTAGATAGCAGTTCAAAATCGGGGTAAAGTGTATCGTCATACCTCAAGCTCAATCTTGGCCTCGGCAATGTCCTGCTCGCTGCCGCTGCCGCTGGCAATCTTCTGGGCCTCGGCGATTTGGGCGCGGATAGCCTGTCCGAAAATGTTAAATCAAATTCAAGCTGGCGGGCTGTTGTCGCAAAGGACAATCGATATCCTACCTCAGCGCTGAAGTCCTCCAGGGGGTAACCCTCGACGGCGTTGATGCTCAGCTGAGAGTCAGGCTGGACAACGGCGAAACCGCCAGACACTGTCACCCGGAAGCGATTGTTAGCTGGATATATCTTCCAATTGCATTTTCATTCGGTCGACAGAAGTAGATTGGACGTACGGAAGTACTGCTTGGTGGCACCACCCTCCTCAACAATCTCGACGAGACCAGGTTTGAGCTGCTCAATGGAGGGAACGTGGTTGGCGAGGACACCCATCTCACCGGAGGCGGCGGGGATGTTAACCTGGGTACTGTGATCGCGCAAGGTACGTCAGTAATTTTTCAGGGAGCGGCGGAGGCGGACGCGACAGGGAGGGAAACGCACACGCCGGTAGAGCGGTAGATGGTCTATCAAAGTTCACATCAGTCAGTCAAAAAGGCATGACGCTGGGGGGGGATGTTGATCCCGAGATCGGTTCAACGCACCTGGTGAGGCAGAGTCAGGGACAGCTTGATCTTGTCGTTGACGGCCTCGGCGTAACCACGGCGCTGGACGGGAGCGCTGAAGAGGGAGGGACGAGCCCTCAGGGCAGAGCGAGCGAAGCGGAAGGAGTTCATTTTGCAATGGTTGGGAGAATGCAAAGGGCCGGACGTATCCCTCTTGAAGGTTGCGTTGCAAAGGTCGAAGTCGGAGCGCCGGTTGTTCCCTAGCGGCTCAGGTCACGTGGATAGACCACCCGGTGTCAACATTTCCCTGCATACTTAACTTACATTATTGTAGTTAGGTAACCTTCAGCGAGATAAATCCAGTCAATTGTTTCGCAAGTTTATAGACCAGTTACCAGCATGAAATCAAACAGCATTCGCCTCACTCATGGTCGAGGTTGAGTAATAAAAACCATCGACAACCTCGGACCATTGTGCTTAAAGGAGTCGGGTTCGAGATTAGAGAGGCATAGCTTGTGTTTCTGTGATGCTAAATGCTGGACATTTCAAATATTTCCAATTTCTGATTCTCCGATACATGATACCCGAGTGAAGCAGCTGTAGATATGGCTGTTGTTGACTTGCGTCTGAAGTTGGATAGAGTACTTGCATGTCCCATTCATCAGAATTCGAGATCACGTGATTAGCCGAATTGGTCGATGTCAAGAGAAACCTCGAACAATAGCACAGAGATGATCAAGGGATGCAGGTACGCTCGGAGGCTACTGTAGCAACTCCCTAGAATCATTAGCTTTGTATTGATTTCATCCAAGCTTGAAGCTGTCCATTGTACAATGTATGGACCTCCTAAGTCCCATGGCCTACGAGCCCAAGTACGGGGAGATGACGTCCGTGCACCGCTCCCGCGGCGGTAAGCGAGATCCCACACAAACGGGAAAAAGCCCTAGCCGAACCCATCCACTTGGGCTCGACTCCGACAGCACTCCTCTCTTTTCACCATCCCGTCCACGTTAATCGACAACACCCGTCAAGATGGCCAGTACGTTCCTCCTCGGTCGGCGCATTTTCTCACCCTGCGCCGAATCTCTCGAATCTCCCATTTCGCCCCATCACTGACCTTCTGTGCGCTTTGCAGAGTCCAAGAACGCGTCCCAGCACCACCGCAGCCAGAAGGCTCACCGTAACGGGTGTGTATTCCCTGTCGCCATATTCAGCCCCTCCAAAGTCACACATATGTCTCGAATCGATCACGAAACACCCCGCGCGAGAACCAGAGCCTGGAGTCGGAAGCTGAAATGGGACATGGGTGTGACAAGCTGGATATAACTTGGAGCATCTGTCCGATTTCAGTCATGGCCTTTGGCTCTCTTTCTTGGATTCGCTTCGCCCGACAACACTACACGAATATACACGAGGCCAGCGCTGACATCGATTCCCTATACAGTATCAAGAAGCCCAAGACCAACCGTTACCCCTCCCTCAAGGGTGTTGACCCCAAGTTCCGCCGCAACCACCGTCACGCTCTGCACGGCACCGCCAAGGCCCTGGTACGTTGATCTGCACCGTCATCGCCAACCTGCTTGCGACGGCAACACGAATCCCCCACAATCGACGGAAACTAACAAATGAAACAGAAGGAGCGCAAGGAGGGCAAGCGTGAGGTCGCATAAACGTGGACGGAATCGAAAAGAAAAATCATGGGAGGAGGAAAACTCGAACGCGCAAGGAGCCGGAGAACATAAACGTTATGTGCGATGAACCAAGAACAGTTACCGCTGTCTTAGTCGAATAAGCCTGGTTTCTGCTTATTCCTTGCGCGGTATATCCATCTGGGGTTGTTTGATACACAGAAATCAACAGGCTTAATTCGATATCCACGCAGCGATGTCACTCCCAAATGGGGTTGTCGTCTTCTCTTCCAGCATCTCTAGGTGCACTTGATGCCACTGTCATGTTTTGCGAGCGACTTCTTCATGCCCTATGCGACATGCATCTCGAGTCCCCGTTTCCCCGATCTTCCCATTCTTCCCGGCATATGTGTGTACAGCAACGTGCTCTTTTTATGCGCGCCTGCTGAAGGATTTTTCAACGTGCCAAGAAAAAACCCCGCCCTTCTCATATATCTACTGCTCTCTCGCCTTTCAATGGTGAGAGTGTTGATCGATGGAAGGCAACACCTCGTAAGCAGTAAACGCACTCGGTGGATATACTTCCACGAAGCAAGTAGTAAGCGCCAGCAATGATATCATGTCATTTTGCAAGCAGCATCCCTAGTCCTAGATATCGCGGTACCGCTATCTGAATATCATACTTTCCAAACAATCAACCGTTTATCGAATCCACCACTAATCACCCATTCCCCTCTGACCTCATGACCATCATTGCATACAGTAACGTACCCAGCCCAGACAGTTCGCACCTTACACCCAGGCTCATGGCCATCCCTCAGTTGGGCAACCACCTTGCCAGTCTTGATCTCGATACCTCTCACCACTCCATCATCCCCATTCACCCAAACACCCGACCCATCGGGCCGCCAGGCTACCTGCGGCGTCGAGTAGGACGTCTGGGGAGCAAAGGTATTCGCCTGAATCAGAATCGCGGCATCTTCCCGATTCTGCAGGGCCAGCGCTTCAAGAGCCTGCGAAGCTTGGGTCACGGTTGCATCTGGAGCAGAGTGCCTGGATTCGTCGACGGTGTTGGTCGATGGGAAGAGCAGGCGCACGATGATCACTTTCATGTGTGGTTCTGAGGATGTTGCTACTGCGAGTAGGCCGGGGTCGAGCGGGCTGAGGGCCATGTGGGACGGTGAGAAAGCTACCCAGGCATTGGAGTGTGGCGCCAGGTTCTGCTGTCCGAAGAGACGGCATTCACGCGTTGAATGGTGGGCATTGTCCCTGTCCGCCTGGCTGCCGTCTTGTTGGCTTGGTTCCACCTGGTAGTAAAAGATGTAGCTCGAGTCACGACGCGAGACGAGGAGTAGCAACTCGCCTGTATCGACGTGACGCACGAATAGCAGGGACTCTGGGTTTGTAGCCAATTTGATGCGTGCAACTGGGTCGCCAATGACAGGTGTTGAGACCTGGTCCCCAGTTTGGATTGTTAGTCTGTATAAGAGGACAGTCGCGTCCCAGCCCGCAGTAGCAACCCAGAAGGCTGTAGCAGAGCTCGTTGCGTCTGAGTCCGCGTGTACGACTACCTTGACGGCGTACTTTGCATGATCTTTCCTGGTTTGCAAAACCTTCGAGCCACGCTGGAGGAGCAGATGTCCCGACATGTTGGTCATCAGGATGTATTGACCTTGGAGAATGGACACGAATGAAAGGACAGGAGAGTCTGACAGGCCGGAAAAAGAAGTGATTGCGCCATGTTCAGAGGCAGTATCAAGAAGATGCATCTGTCTATCGGCGCCCGTGGAGAAGATGAATGGCCGTGTTGGCGAAGCGGCAACATCGCTCCCGTCGAGACAGGCCCTCTGCCAGAGCTCTACTGAGGCAGCGAGTAGATTCGAGGATGTCGGAGTAGTAACGATAGTCGGTTTAGACGGTGCTAAGCTCTTATCAGCATCAATTTATACGCAGACGGGAGGTGTCAGTTCATAAGCAATGCGCGGCTATCAGGACTTCATTGACATCACCACACGTATCGCTGTTCGTAACGATAGCCTTACCTGGAATGCGCCATGAGGAAATCTCTCCACTTTCGTTTCCAAGCCGCTCAAAACTGACACTGTGATCATACGCCTTCTTCTCTTCCAGCAGGCTTTGGATCGTCAAATTGTGAGTGTCGTCGCCTAAGGCCTGCCCCGCGTCCGGCGCAAGACCTGCCTCGCGGATGAACGCCTGTAAAGTCTCGGTGTAGGCATTTGTCCGGAGAAATCGGGCGACTATGGCACTTGCGAGTTCATCTATCTGGGTAGAGGGTGCCATGGTCGGTCGTCGAGATAGATTCCAAGCTCAAGGGTGGTGGAGGTGGTGTGGCGCCAAATAAAAAAAGCGGGACTATGTACCTTAGCAGGCGGCGTTGGCACTGCTCATCCCTGGGTCGATGCAAGGACATTACAGATGAAAAGTTGACTTCACTACAGTCCAATGGTCTTGCAGGAGGTCTTGGAATATACAAGTGAATTGGTTTGAAATGTAAAAGAGCAGAGTCTGTCGATATACGCTTCCCTGGGAAAATATCCATCCTAACGCCGTTGAACATGCGACCAATAAATCCGTCCGTCCCTGGATGTTGAAAAGAAGAAGCAAGCCAATAGTCAAGGTCCTCATATCCCCAAAGGTTCTCCTCAGCCAAACAAATCCTCGGCACGTTGGCGACGACCCCCGCGTCCCTCGATCTTCTCGGAGAACAACTCCTTCCCTGCATTGGCCTTGAATTTGTGCGGGAACAACTCTCGAACGGACGAGCCCCGGCCTTTGATCGAGATGCCGGGCCCAGAGTTCCGCATAGCAAAGCCTTGATCCTCCATACGATTGATACCACCAGAAGTCGCCTCGGGGAAGAGCTCGACATTGCGCTTCCGCTGATCAGACCCACCATCGACGAGAGGTACGGAAATCCTTCGTCCGAGGAGATCGGGCGTCTCATCGGCGGCGTCGAACGCATCTGATCGACGGTGGTTACTGGGCTTGCTGGGGAAGAGCTCTTTCTTCATGTAACTGGAAGACGGCTTGTTGGGGAAAAGTTCTCGAGCACCCGAATCAGTGGACGAGAAGAGCTCTTTGCCTTGGTTTCGATTGCGGCGTTGCGGTGATCGCTCACGGAATTTCCTGCGGGTGTCGACATGGTCTGCGTCGTCCAGTGTGTCACGACCAGGCGACGCACTGCGGTTACGAAGTCGCCCAGACGAGCGCTCATCCTCTGGGAATAACTCTCTGGGGCCACGTCGTCTTCGGTCCCCTCCTCGGCGACGGTCGGAGTCTGAGAGGCCATCGGTCTGAGGCTGATCGTCGTACATGTTGGCATCGAAGCGATCATCATCATCACGGTCCTTGCGCCGGCGCAGTTCCCGATCATCGAATCGTCGTCGTCGGTAATCTCCATCGCTCGAATCTCCACCTCGTCTCCGGTCAGATATCTCCTGTCGCAGGCGCTCACGGGGGTCGTGTTCGGGGTGCATCAGGTAGAAGCGACTCTTCTCATGGGCACGCGGCTGCTTCTTATCTGTCTTGACGGCGGATCGCACTTGCAGGACAGAGTCGGGATGGGTTGAAAGAATCTTGGCCGATCGCAGGCGCAGCGGTGGCAGGGCAGAACCGCCCTCCTCCTCGCTGACCTGTGTCAATGCCGCGAGAGCTTGGAGGCCAATCTCGGCGGAGGAAAATACGAGGTTGGCGGATGTGTCGTCAATCCATTCCACGCGACTGGGCGCCTCAATTGTGAAATGTGAGGTAGCGAATTGCTTGATATCGTCGGTCGTCAATTCATCGACCCCGCGAACGTGGACTTTTTCGTAGGAAGCCTCCTCAGTGAGGGGATCGGCCAGGTCTTCCTGGGTCGGCGCATCCTATTCGGATACAATCGCATCCGTAATCAGCAATCGGGCCACTGGAGAAGCGAATGAATCAAAATCGCTCCATGACTCACGGTCATAATAGGCTGGGGCGGCTGCTCGAGCTCCGGCTCGAGACCCAGATCGAGATCCATATCCATATCCATGGTGGCGTTGGGCGGCGGGAATCTTGGTCCCTGTTCTCTTTCACGATCGCACTCTATCTGCCGGGGGATAGAATGAGAAGTCAATAGAGCGCGGCGATGAGTAAAGGGTGAGGATCAGGTGAAAGGAACAATGGTCGTTGACGAGGGAGAAAAGGCCGGCGAGAGCTTTCCGCGTGTTGGTCCCGCTTTAGGCTTAGCGCGCGTGTGGGGGATGAACCAGTCCCCAAGTCCCAAGGCGAAGCTGTCTGATATCGGGCTGGAAGGTCATTTTCTGGGTTTCAAAATGATCTTAAAAACTGGGATTTGATTCTCATAGATTGTTCTGGATTTCCTTTTATCCTAATGCTGATTTCTTTCATCTCAGCGTCCATTCATTAGATCCTGATCTGGATAGGCTCGTTGGGGCTGAGCAAACAAGTTACAAGCCCCCTTGTTACGGTAGAGAACTACAAAGCTTCATGCACCGCCCCTAGCCAAGCGTCTATGGGTTTATGGGGGAGATTTGGATTATAAACCGCAACCCATTTGGCTAGGTATGATTTTGGCCTAGTTGGGAAACCAGCTCAGCGAAGGGTCACTATCGATGTATTGCTGAATACAGACATGCCACTTTTAAGCCGTTCTATAGGACAGGAGCCAGCCTGATCGGTCTAGAGTCCCAACTTTGACCTCTGTAGCTCTTCCTCGGTGAAGTGATAAGGGCAATTACCTTGGATCCCCATCTCTTGCCGGTGTTATAAGATTTAGGTTGTAGTCATACTTTCCAATGTTGATAGGTAAGAGCCTCCCAGAAGGACACAATTTTATAGTCCCAGGGATTTCCAGCCAATTCGACGGCAATTAGAGACCCGCTCTTTTAATTCAATAGGGACATCGCTCGTGATTTAAGCCGGTACCGCGCCATCTACCTTATCACTCGAGAATTATAAACTCCCGTAGCTAGAAATTACGGATTCCAAACTTTGCGACCAGTCTCACTGGTCAAGAATGGTGGGAATGACTAGGCGGCAGGTGCGGGTCGTCGTGGTAGAAAAATGGAGGCTCGATGGTATTCAAGTCGTTGCAGTGTCGAACCGACCGAATATCGCCTCACTGGACCTAGTCATCGCTGGTCGTTGGTAGTGTGGTGGAAACGAGGGAGCTAAGCAAACAAGTTGCTGGAGCCTCCGGGGGAAGGCCTCTCAGCAAGCGCTATTGGACAACGTCGCAGGGATTATGATCTAGACGAGGCTACGCCCCCCGCGTCACCCCAGGACCCCTCACCCAGCCAGACGATATATCTTCAGGAACTTTCTCATTGAACAGTCAACATATCACAAGAAATTGGTAAGAGACTCCTGACAAGATGCTGTACGCCGAAGACGACAAGCTCGTCTTCAAATTCGACGACCACCTCCTCTGGATTCAACCCTGGGGCGAGAATGCATTCCGTGTACGAGCAACCAAGCTCGCTACCATGCCCATTGAGGACTGGGCTCTCGACTCGAAGCCAGGAACCAGCCCAGCTGTCACGATTGAGACACCCGCCAGGGAAGACGCAAGCATCTCCAATGGCAAGATCCGTGCGACGGTCTCTCAGCGAGGCAAGGTGATCATCTACGATCACAACGGCAAGAAGCTGCTTGAAGAATACGCCCGACATCGCCAGGACCCTCGCGATCCTAAATGCAGTGCCCTGTTGATCGAAGCACGCGAGCTGCGACCTATTCTCGGCGGCGATTATCATCTCAAGCTCCGCTTCGAGTCGCTCGATCCGAAAGAGAAAATCTTTGGCATGGGACAATATCAGCAGCCGTATCTTAACCTCAAGGGGGCGGACTTGGAGCTAGCTCATCGAAACTCGCAGGCCAGCGTGCCTTTTGCGGTGTCATCGCGCGGGTATGGCTTCCTTTGGAACAACCCGGGCATTGGGCGAGCCACCTTTGGCACTAACGTGATGAGCTTCGAGGCATACTCGACTCGCGCGTTAGACTATTGGGTCGTCGCGGGCGACTCGCCTGCGGAGATTGAAGAGGCGTATGCAAAGGTGACGGGATATGTGCCGATGATGCCCGAGTACGGCCTTGGTTTCTGGCAATGCAAGCTCCGGTATTGGAACCAGGAACAGCTGCTGGAGGTAGCGAGGGAGTACAGGCGGCGTGAGATCCCGATTGATCTCATCGTAATTGACTTCTTCCACTGGAAACGCCAGGGAGAATGGAGTTTCGACCCTGAGTTCTGGCCTGATCCTGGTAAGCCATGCCTTGCACTTAATATCTCTGGGACCACATAATTTGCTAACATGCGTCAAACTATCAGATGCTATGATCAAGGAGCTCAAGGAGCTCAAGGTAGAACTCATGGTCTCCATCTGGCCAACAGTTGAAAATGCTTCTGAGAACTTCCCCGAGATGCTCGAACGTGGACTCTTGATCCGACACGACCGTGGCCTTCGAGTGGCAATGCAATGCGACGGCGACATCACTCACTTTGACGCAACCAACCCCGAAGCCCGTCAATTTGTGTGGAGCAAAGCAAAGAAGAACTACTACGACCGGGGAATCAAGGTATTCTGGCTCGACGAAGCGGAGCCCGAGTATTCCATCTATGACTTCGATATCTACCGCTACCATGCCGGCAGCAACATGCAGATCGGCAATATCTACCCCAAGGAATACGCACGTGGATTCTTCGAGGGGATGCAAGCCGAGGGTCAGACGAACATTGTCAACCTGCTTCGCTGTGCGTGGGCAGGTAGCCAGAAATACGGCGCCCTCGTCTGGAGCGGAGATATTGCATCCTCGTGGGACTCGTTCCGGAACCAGCTCGCCGCGGGCTTGAATATGGGCCTCGCCGGTATCCCATGGTGGACCACCGACATTGGAGGATTTCACGGCGGAAATCCAGACGACCCAGCCTTTCGCGAACTATTCACTCGCTGGTTCCAATGGGGCACTTTCTGCCCTGTGATGCGGCTGCACGGAGATCGAGAACCCAAGCCCGAGGGCCAGCCCACGGCGAGTGGCTCGGACAACGAGATCTGGTCGTATGGTGAGGAGGTTTATGAGATTTGCAAGAAGTTCATTGGAATTCGGGAGGAGCTGCGCGAGTATACGCGAAGTCTGATGAGGGAAGCGCATGAGAAAGGCACGCCGGTCATGCGCACGCTGTTCTATGAGTTCCCGCAGGACCCCAAGGCATGGGATGTCGAGACGGCGTACATGTTTGGCTCTCGATATCTGGTGGCCCCCGTCTTGGAGGCTGGGCAGCGCACGGTTAAGGTCTATCTGCCTGCTGGGGCTATTTGGACGCTCTGGGGCAAAGTTAGCGTCTCCAAAGGGGGCATTCCGAAGATCTATCAGGGTGGGATTGAAGTCGAAGTGGATTGCCCTGTTGAGGCAATGCCCGTGTTCTACCGCGTGAATCCCTGAGCCGCGATGGACAGCACATATCCAGGCACCATGATGTATGTACCTTGATTGAACCAGGATTCTCAGGGTTCTGTGTGATAACCTGGTAATTCAAACCACCTCGTTTACAACCGACCTGGAATCCAGAGTAATCGTTTGACGCCTACAATCCCGTTACGTGACAACTGGTCTACACTAAGTGCAGCAGCATGCAGTTCAGAATGCTCTCGAGAGTCGGGCCCCGTTGTCCCAGAGTCTACGCATCCGGTCATCGTGTGTTCAACATACATGCAAGCCATATCTCTTCTCCAGTGCAGCGTCCAGCCAACACAACAGACGTATTAACCCCTGTCAGCCAGCCGTCCAAGCCGAGACAGCAACCAAACGATGAGATCAGAGCACATACCCGCCCGCGCTGAGACACCTCCTGACATGCCGCCTCTTTACCTTTGACAGCTCTCCCGGGATACCAAAGGCTGATTCCGTGCGGTGGCACACTGGACGGCTCGTGTGGGATGACGGGTCGACTACGTGATACACTAGCTGATCTGCTGGAGACCAGCCAAACGGACACGAGCCCACCAGGGGGCGTGTAGTGTGTCTAGTCTGAAGCGAGGGCGTGGATATCTCATGAACGAAGCAGGGATAGGGTCTGTTCATATCGAGAGTCGGCAGCACTTCCCGCACGCTCTCCTCCTGGACCAGACTGGACTGTGTGGCACGAGCCGCGACATACTGCAACCAGACGAAACCCTCGTGGAAGACAGTGTGGCAACTTGCAAGGGGCAGTCTCTGGATGAGACATGCCCGCACCCGGTCATCGCGGTATCGTCCACTACGACAGCGGGGCCTCGTTCTCGCTGCAGGTTTCCTTGCAAATGCGGGCCACGGTGGTACAGAAGGGGACAATCGGATCCAGGGACATGGAACAGGGAAGTCAGAGTCATGGTCCCCGGCATAGAAACGCATTATCCGTTTCTAGGAGACTTCCTTCCAATGCTGCTAGAGAGGAGTCCAGTGTACTTGTTGTTGCGCTACTCCTGTCAGACTCAAATTACAAAACGCCTCCATGTCTACCGTAGTCAGGTTCTCAATTCCATGTCCGCATGTCCCAGGCACAGAGCCAAATGGCGAGAAAAACAAGAAACTCAACACCGAGAATCAGTCTCCTGGACGCCTCTCATAGAGTCCATACAGAGTTCCAATGTGCAACACAATGCCCATGAGCCAACATCCCAGCTCCGAAAAAGCAATACCGGCAAGCCATCAAACCTAAAACGCCCACGCCTTGCATCCCCCGCACTGATCCTCTGATCGCCTGATTCCCTGATCTTCGCCCCTCCCAACCTTCCAATAGTGCATCATCCCTTGCAGAAAACGCCCTCGTTGAACTTTCCGTTTTCCAATTGCCGACCTCGCGGCTCCGAGGATCGTCCTGTGCTTTCTAGTATCTACCACGACTGCACGAGTGTGTGCTGTTTTCCCGCCATTCTTCACCATAGGATGCGTGCGCACGCACTTGCATATACCGTGTCAGTTTGCCACGGTGTGCCAGTGTGGGGATCATGGAGGGGTCAGGCACTATGCCTGATACTTTGTTCGGCTGTGCAGCGATCTCACTGGTGTGGCGCACTGAGACGGACGCCACTGACCATGATGGGTCTGGACTCTAGACGTTGAATCGATCGGACTTCCACTGAAATCATGATAACTTAGCCATGGTGGCTTACATACTACATAGACCTAGTGGTGGTTGTTTTCTCCGGATTTGCAGGATTAACTTGACATGTGAGGCAGTGGTTTTTTGGCTGTTGGTCAAAGCCGTTGTTGCTGAATACTCCGTCCTATGACAGCGCTGTTCCGCAACGTCTGAATCTCGCTGCACGCGGATTTGCCAGTACGAACTTCTTCGAAGACTCGATGGATTGGGGCTGTTCGAATTACAGTCCAGCGCCCATCCCCCAGGCACAGCTATCCCCCCCACACCAGGCCGTCTCTTCTGGGGAAATTCCCAGATCGACGCCGCCGTTTAGTCGCAATTCAGTGAAGATCATATACTTTCAAGTGTACCATCCATGGTGTACGTCTATACCAGGTACCATGGCCTCCAGACGACCGATCATAGCAATCATAAAAAGATCCAGCAAGAGGCGCTTCAAATTTCCAATTTGGATCAAAGATCTTGAGGAAAGGTTATGAATCGTCTTCCAGAATGGCCTTGTCATTGTTACGGGCGATTGTTTACAACACATTCCGGACTTGGAAGATGGCTTCAAAGTTTGGTTCTGACTTTAGTATTATTGAACCCCTCTGTAATTCTAGCCTCCACCACATCCAGTGTCAAGGCGCGAGACTCAAAAACGAGAACCTGGATCTGATACCTCAAACGACACACATCCCTACACCTGTAAGCGCTATGTGGGTGCACTATCAAGACCACAACAAGATAAAAAAACATATCGAAAGCTTTTCCTACAATCCACCCACGGTACACCAAGAGATGCCAGTTTCATATGGTCTCGGATATCTAAGCTTCCTGTTGGGTGCTGTATTTTGGGACTGAGTCCCAAAAGACGTTGGAGGGGTGGGCGCCGGCGTTGGTGGGGTTAGTGTCTTACGGTGTACCGTGTGTGGGCGTCGGCCCAAACGGTGAGCTTTTCAGTAGCAGGTCTGGGCCTCCAAGACTGTCCATGAATAGTTCTGGATGTGTAGCATCATCAATCGTGCCAAATGATTCCTGTTCCCGGGTGTGCGACATGTGGAGGTTGTCGCAAATTTGCAACGACGCATGGTGATCAATAGTGGCAAACGTGAGGCTGAATGGAAGCGTCTGGACCTCAATGGGGATGGAATTGATTGCTTGGTACCGTCGTCAGCTGGTCAGGGAGCTTGTAATCTGCCTTGCCTGTTCGGTCTTCAAGATGATGGACATGTGTAAGAATTGAGTGTTCACGAGTCAGTTCAAAGTTGTCAGCACGAGCGCTAAGCGGACTGACATGCTCACGCTGGAGCTGAACTCGGTCAAGGCGGTGGATCTCATTCCTGCAGCCCCTGACCCGCGCCAGGGACGGAAAGCACGGGGCAAGGGCACGGAGGATATCCGTGTGTCAAAAAACGAGAATGGGGGCAATGCACTGAATACAGTTATGGGCAAGTGCCAAGAAGGGATTTTCACGATGTGTCAGTGCCACTGCTGCATCCACACTCGATAAAACTATCGCCAGATGGCGGGCACCTGAGAAGAATCTCAAATCACCACTTCCTCGAAGTTCGAACTCTCTGGAGGAGAGCCGGACGGAGTATTACTCCGAGTCCGTGGAGGCTGGAGCAGGTCAGCCAGGAAAAAAAAAAAAAACAAATAAACCCACAAGTAAATCCCAAACTGCCATCCCGACAGGCGGGTACCCCTTGTTGCGCTAGCGCGCTTTCGGACTAGCGCCCCGATGGCACTATCTGGCACCGAGATCCTCCGTCGGCCAATCACACATCTAGATCGGGAGAAAAGGGATCCAGGGCCACACGTTTGCACTTTGGCTGGTCTGCTTGACACTATTAAACTATTATACTATTGCGGGTTAGTGCGTTGGGGCTGGTTGATGTCACCGGGGCGGTTTTGCCACGGGCTGAGCTGGTGTATCATCCAGATTTCAGAAGTTCGGCCGGATGGGAGGAATTTGCCTCTTTTCTTTGTTCAGAACGTTTCTTGTGTGATCTTGTCTTGGGTTATACTGAGAATGACTGCTATCTGCATGTTGAGGGTCAACCATTCTTCTTTGAAAAGGTACAGCAATTGAAAGAAGTTGTGGTGGCCATTCTTGAAGTTATACTCCGAACATCTAAAGTGGAAGTTGTACAAACTTACAATTGGAGTGGAGAGCCAGGATAAACAAATAATACCTTAAATGGTATCCCCCACGCAGAACCGCCTCACTTTTGTATACTTGGACACTAAACCCCGATCCATGTTAAGCGCTGAATTCGGGATACTACTTTAGAGTGATCACCGACACACGATCGAAGAGAAGCAAGACCGAAAACTTACCTGAAGGCTGAAGGGCCGAAAATTAGGGCGTCAAGGATTCCGAGTCGGGTGATCAGCGACGTCGATCGCAGGATCCGGTGGTTTGGACCAACGGTCGATACGGGAGACGGTACGAAACAAGCGGTTATAGTTATACAGAGTACAATACGCAGTACCGTACAGACATACCGTTCTGAAATACCGCGATGGCATAAGTGGGATAGATACCAGATATAAAACATCTCCCATCATGCTTGTATCATTGTCCTTGTTCCATTGATCTTCGAATCGAACCGATGAGGGAAACGTAATCTCATTCTCAGCGTCCAAGATGGGGTATAACCTCCCCCTGATCCTTTCACAGAATACCCATGGTTCAACGGTCGGTTTCAAAAGTACAACGGCGGTCACTGCGGGGATAGATCTACAGTACCATGGAAAGCCGTAAATGAGTACGATCTATTGTTTATACTCCCGTACCCGTTACAGTTACACCGAACTCCATACAGAATAATAGAATATTCAAAATACCGATCGCCTTGGCACCCGTTTGCCCGTCATCGCGCGCAGGAGCCGGGAGTTGGTCCTGGCAGCTCAGGAACTAGTGGCTGCCGCCAAACTTTACTCTCCAGACCTGGTGGAATGGATTTTCGAACTGGGGCTGGCCAGGAGATGCTCCGAGATGGTGACAGGGTGTCGATGGTGGAAACTGGAAACGGATTTTGCTTTGTCTGACACTGCGGTCCGTTCGAATATTCTTTCCCTTTGACAAGGAATATACGAGAGTTGATTCAGATGGACTAACCTCTACTGTAGTGGTCCACTCTGGTGGGAACCCTCCCCGGGTCAATGGATGAAAGGTTGTTGAGTCCTGTAAACATGGTACCGGGAGCGACGAGATAGTCTCCAAGGTCCTGACTGCTGGGTCTTCTACCAACTTGTTGGTTTCTTTGTTCTTATTCTTTGTTCGACTCGAGTCATGATGGAGTCAAGAGCATCCAAAACCAATCCACCGGAAGCGAAGAAGTCTTCCCTTCTAAGTTCTTTCACCGAGAGTTAGGGGTCTGAGGTTCGTGGGATCCTGGAAATGTCCGGGAGTACTCCGTCGTCTTTTCTCTTTGTCTCCTCTGCCTTCTTTCTTCCTCTCCCGTCCGGATCCACCGTTCCAGTTCCACCAGGCTTCCATATTGATCGAGACTTTTTCTTTGACATCTCTTTTGTGTTTTATCTGATGTCCCGTCCCAGCATTTCGTCCCCCATAATAATTCCATTGGCATCAACGGGGGTGCACGGTCCGTAATACCGGATAACTACCACAATTCCAAAATCCAAATCACGGCAGCCAGCCTTAAATCGTTTTAGTCGCTAGCGTGAAGCGGGCACGCTCGTACTCATGCCTCCTTCTGATCGGTCGCGATCGGACTCTGCTGCCACGATGGGAATAGAACTCCAGCACTCTGAAGTACAGGGATCGAGCACAAGGATTCTTCTCGACGGAGAAACTAACTACGGAGGTGGTCTCGCCGGAGTCGGAACTTGGTGGTGACCTGAAAGCCCAGGATCTGCTCTCGACTATTGACGGCTGTGTCTCTGGTGATCACACTGGAGGGTGATTCGGGGGCGCTGATTCGACCGTCTGATTCCATATTCTTCTTCGCATCATCTTACGTCGTGCATCGAGGTCCATTCGTTTGCGGCTTGATTTGAACATGGTAGTTGATCTTCTCGCAGGAGGACCACAAACAAGAGATTGAAGACGTACCCAGGTATGATGGATGGGTGATGGCTGGCTGATATCAGTGGCAAGAGACTGGCTGAATGTGAAATGATGTTGCATCGTTAGCAATGGTCATCCAGCACGGTCCGCCGCTCGAGAAAGCGATTGCCGATATCTCAACAATTAATATCAGCTTATCTTGACTTCATGAGTCGCCATTATGAGCAGTCGCGGATCCGACACACAGTAGTGCACGGCATCCATTTACTGTATCCCGACTCCTGTAGCTCAATATCTTCCCTATGTAAATTCCAAAGTACCACATAATCAACAATTTCATGAACCTCGGCACCACACCACCAGCCCACAACCAACCTGCAGCCGTCATCACACGCCGGCAAACTGGTCCACAAGTTCCAGTCCAACAAATCTCGATCGCACGGCAGAGCAAGGCCAAGAACCGCCCAAAGCAACTGGTGGATCAGATCACCCGTGCCGCCGCCCTCTCACGGCAAGCCAACCACAAGCCGGGACCAGCCTAACGAGCAAGGAACCAAGGTAAAAGCCAAAAAAAAAAAAAAAAAAAAACACTCGCTGCATCGGCAACGGCCCAACGACGACGTTGGGGTCCAAGATCTCGCCTGTGCTGGTAAGTTGTAACTTGGTTCGGCGTGGCGCTGTCGTCGGTGGGGGAGGGGTATTTGTATCGTGTCACTATTGCATCCCAGGCACTGCCGGCATCAAGTTTGGACTTTGGAGTCACAAGAGAGTGTGAATTTTGGAAGGGGAAAAGGAGCTATTCAGGATACCTGGTCTGTCCCGGCTGAGATAGCGAATAGGTTCAGACCCGTCAAGGGGCTCGTCAAGTGCAAACATCACCGTTTTCCCGTCCAGTGCTGTGCTCTCTGCTCTCGCTTTATGGCGTAATGTAGGCCGTGTTACCCATACGTGGGGTGGCACCAGCACTGGCTGACTGGCATTGGCATTGGCACGACGGAGCCCACCGCCCCGCCGTTCATGTTCATCCCGTCACAAAGTGACCAGTCTGATGGCCGGAAACAACGATTGGCCAAACAGCGTGGATCCCAGCGGGCGGGGAAGAACGAAAGGCGCCACCCCGACGCAGTCGCATCGGCCAGCGATTGGGAGGACCGTTGGGTTCGTTGACAACTTGAGTGATAGGCCCTGCTGGCAGCTGCGGGCGCGGACGAACCTCTCGTTTAAACTTTGACTTGGCCGAGTCAGTTCGTTGCAGCATGCGTGGGATGGAGCTAGAGAAGTGAAGATCGAGTTTAGGCACTCGGATGTAAAGACAAACTCAAAAAAAAGTACTTTTTTTCCCCGTCCCCTACGGACTCACGGAGTACGGAGTCCACTTTTGAGACTTGGAATCTGAAAGTATCCATGAATGATAAACTCCATACTGCAGCCTTTAGACTTCGTCATTGTGCAGTGGCTTGCAGCCTTGTCGTTTGAAAAAGGCGCCGTGCAGGAGATGATGAACTGAGTCAGTCTGCTTTGACCTTCCCCCTCCATCATAGTATCATACTATGATACTACAGGACCTGCTCGAGTCTTGACACGGACAGTCCTTCCTTGCCTCCCTCGCAAGGTTGCAACTTGCAACTTGCAAGTTGCAACACGGTCTGCCCCGGCCCCCGGGTCCCCCCTCATGCTGATGCCATCCCTTGCTTGGTGACCTCGTGAGCGTTCGAGTGGACTGTGGCGCATTCCTTGTGAACCGTGGGTCTGGGAGATTTTCCCCTTTGAATCTGGATTTTGGGGTGCAGTTTATGATACATACGCTCTTTTGTTAAGTCTTTATAGTGCTGTGCTCGGGAGTCCTATCGGATGCTCTAGCATAGCCTGAGATTTGTCTCGTAATGATGCCCCAGTCGTATTACAAGTATGTAACTTGGCATCTTGCGCCCTGATCAGGCTCTATTACGCTGGCCAATGTACGGCTCTGGAGATTTCCGGCACCGTCGGAGACTGGGGACCGTAGCTGGGAACTGATTCAAAGATATGCAGGGGCGGCATTCAGGCATGACTCGCGACTGCTACTTGCTATTACTGTACTCGCTTCTAGCAGAAATGTTGAGGATCTCCATAACCACGAAACAGCCGTCGATTCTTATAAGCAGGGGTATTATGCTAGACAATCCAAACCCTCGAGAAGATCACACCATATCCTTTTTTAGATCTCCCCCCTCTCCAGTCCCGCCTTGAGCCTGACCCAACTCTGGGAGGATAAGCATAGGTCGGGACTCATGAAACACGCAACAGGGGAGGAAGGGGGAAATCCGAGCGGGAGACCACGAAAACGAATCAACGGAAAAACGGCCCCAAATTACAGGTCTCCACATTAACCGAAACACCCATTTTGAAGATCCGAACCATGGTAATACACATTAAGAGTACATAGGAGAGGGGAAATCAGAGACAGGAAAAGGAGAGCAAGCGAGGAAGGGGCTTTGGGGACATGTACATGTTCGCGGGAAAAGAGAAGTCCAGCGGAGAGGGGAATAGGGAAGCATATTCAACAGAGGAAAAGATAGACAAGAAAATTCGTACAGTCATGACAAAGGAGATCCGTAGACGAAAAGAAAAGAGATTAGGTGGCTAGTTGAGGAGATTGTTCAAGCCCATGCGTGTATCGCGGGGAGGCTCGACAGGCCTCGTCTCCCAAGGCTTGGGAAGAGGCTCTGTCGCTTGGTGCCAGGACGCCAACGCCGGCGGGTGTTCCATCCAACGCCGCTTGGAGGCAACTTCAGAAAGTGACTCGAGCGAGCGGGAAGAATAGCTAGGTGGGGAATCATCCACGACATGGACGGAGGCGACGCTGGGTCGGCGAGCATCGTATTGTGCGCGCACGTCCACGGGCATAGGAAGAAGCTGGGGCGAGGGTAATGTGCGAGGAGAAGAGGAGCAGACCGAGTTGTGATCGGAGACCATGGAAGGCGGTTCCATAGAAGCATGCGAAACCTCGGAGAAGGCGGGGGAGGTCAAGGGGGTTTCGATGGGGCGGTTGATAGAAGGCAGAGTGTAGATGGGAGAGAGCTGGCGGGTAGTAGAGACGGTGGAGTCGCGGCGTGAGTGGGAGAAGGCCTCGGACGATTCCATCGAGGAAGATTCCGCCCATGGGCGAGTCGCAAAGCGAGGGCGCGAGGGGCTCACGATGGAGGCGCGGGCGAAAGGTGCTTCGATGCGGCCGTTGAAGGTGCGCGAGGCCGGTGAAGTAGACAAGCCACGGCGCTTGCGGTTCATGCTTCCATTCCACCAGTTCTTGACGGCGTTGTCGCTGCGGTTTCCTAGCCGGCGGGCGATTTCGGCCCAGCGCTTGCCCATCTCGTTGACCATGCGCTCGATCATGAGACCCTCGTCGGCGGAGATTGGCTCCCGGTTGAGCGAGGGCTTGAGATTCTGGTGGAAGCGTTCACGACATTGCTTGGGGGAGCGATAGTGCATGTGTTGAGAGATGCGGACCCAGTTGTTAGGGCCTTGTTCGCGGACGAGTTGGAGGAGGAGCTGATCTTCTTCGGGGACCCAAGGGCCACGGCGGTGGGAGGGAGCCATGGTGGAAACGAGAAGGGAGGGGTGGCAGAGGAGGAGTATACAAAGTATACTAACGAAGTGTGTAGAGTTGTAGACGATTTGTTGGAGTATAGAAGATCGAGACCGAGGAGGGGAAGCTGAGGTTCAACTTTGTGTTCAAGGAAGTTGAAATGGAGTTGGTAGAGGTTCCAAGCCACTGACAAGCAGCACGGCGACAATTATATCTGCAACCCAGGGGGATGGGTCCAAAAGAAAAAGAAAGTGCCCAGTTCCACCCGCAACACGCTATGGGAAGACGATCACGATCCACGATCTCGGAGCTGACAGTTCGGAACAATACGAGTACTGTTTGGTATGGACGGTAAATAACGAGGAGATTCCGTCGGTACGGTTAGCGTGGTATTGCGTGGTGCGCTGGAACTGGAAGACCTGGAGATCCAGGATCCCAGTATCAGGATCCCAGTACAATCCCAGTACAATCCCAGTTCGAATCTCGTGGTCGTACAGAATGCCCCTCTGTATCGTACGGACCAAACTCCTCCCCTCGCTGGTTCTTCCCCTCAAAGGAGATAACCATCAACATGGTCAACCACGGGTCCAGCATCATAGATCATCAACCGGGAAATTGCTCGATCTGCTGAAGTCTACATGATGGTGATGCTCATGCACTATCTCCTAGTGAAGAGAGTATTCCAGCGGACAATGCATCGTCTTCTCAACCGCTACAATGCTCCGGCGATCGTCAGTACGACCCAGGAATCCGAGCTGCAGGAAAAATACCGTCATGATCGGAGGGATCGACCCTGAGCCCCGTTGCTGGAATTCCAAATCACTGTCCGAGCTAAGTGGAAGCTAGTCTTATTTTGATTTCTGATTTTATCATTATTCCATGATTTTTAGATCATTCTTGCACAAACAATCATCGGAGCGTCACCCGTCAAAATGGATTGAACTCTTCCAAAATAGATCAATTTACCTGAATCTCGATCCACATGGATGATTTGAACATGCAAGCCTAAACAAATGGTACATTAACACAATTTTAAGGTAGAATAATTTGTTCTTGATCATGACTGCTCTGAGTATTCTTCCATCAGCCAGTGCGGGACATGGCAATCCTTCTGGACGTTGACAGTGTCCCAAAGCGCTGGTTCAGATGCGGGTGCACTGCAAGAGACACGAAAAAGCAACGAAGGCCAAGGCAAATAAAGTCAAAAAAAAAAAAAAAAAAAAGAATCCAAATGCGCCTCTCTGGGTCTAGAGGGTGATCTCAAAGTCAAACCCAGATTCCAGACAATGTCAACTTTCAAGATTGTCGAATGCCGAACGGTACTGGAGAGAAGGGGAGGATCGTGGGCAATGGGCATAGGGTTGCACATACAGAAAGTATGGACCATTTGGCATTTGCTCTGTCCGCCGTACCCTGTACTCCGTACTTCGTCTTGCATACAGAATCAAAAAAGTCCACCTTCCACGCACACAATCCTCTTGGGGGCTAGGAACGCCTTCTCGCAGATCAGGGGGAAGAAAAGAACCTCGTCCAAGCGCAATCCTCGCCCGCAACCTGTGAGTGTGTGAGAGCTTGGTTCGCTTCCCGCTCGAGATGGACTCATGGAGTACGCAGCGCGCTGTCCAACTACTCCGTTCAGTCTAGGGTCTACCAAACTCAGTCTCGGTTCACCCCTGACAACTGCCCACTTCCAAGTCTCTAGTCTCTACCCCTTCGTCCAACGAGCCAAGGGCAGATCTTAGCTTGCGAAACTGACAAGCGAGAGGCGCCAGGAGGGTCACGATTTTCCCCAGTCACTCAGCCAGCCATGCACGACACGCCGCCCGATCATATCCGATCTCACTGCAATCAGCCGGCTGCATGATCTCATTGGTCTCATCGGCGGCTCCTGTCGAGCTCAACGAGGTTCCGCCCAGTTGAATCTCAATCCACCCTAGTGGATCGTCCTCCAGGTGGGCCGGTGGGGATCGGATCGTGAGTCGTGACAAATCCCCTACAACCTGGATCTGAAGAAGGGCTCTGGGAATGTTGGAAATATGGGGAAAGTAACTCCGTCACTCAGAACTCGGCCTGTCTGTGCCGCTGCACGACCCGCTGGCCCTCGCTGGCGCTGGCGTGAGCTCCAGTCTCCAGCTAGCTGGGCTCAACGAGTCAACGGCAACTCCGGGCTCACGGGAGCTGGAAAGGGAGATCAGTCCAATCTGCCCCCATCATTGGCATTATTGAAGGCTGTCACTGCCCCGATCGTGTGGTTCTCGAGCTCCTCCCCGAGCATGTCCGAGTCCGACGTTTACTGTGCCTGACGGGAATGTGGATCAACGGGTGAGCGTTGCACGTCTATCTCTTTCTCGACCTCTGGTACTCCGTACTGGTACTGAATATACATTGAAATCTACAGAACCTTCTTTTCTCTTCTCCTCTCGTTTCCGTCGTGCCTTGCAGCTCCTGGATTTTCTTCTCTAGACTCTCTGCTGTATTCTCCAATCAAATCCTCAAGCAACGTGATGTGATTGCCGTGACAGCGCTCGTCCCTCCACGTCCTTCTGCCGTCCACCTTTCGTTATTCGCGACTATTAAATTCTATATGAAGATTTCAATCTTCAACACGATAGTCTATGCCGGTAGGGATTCTTCATTCTAGGCTTTTGTGTTTGTAGCCCGAGCAACGCCGCGATTGTCATCATTGCCACTATCCTTTCGTAGTTAGTTTCTCTACGGTATACTCCGTTCTGAAGAAGCAAAGAAAGTCGGCGACGGCCGCATGGACCACCCGCCACCTGTCATGCTTTGGGGCGATCCCTGGTCGTGACGTGATGTATTGTTGATAGGAAATGGCACAAATGGAATAGGAGAGTCCTGGAAACTAGGAAAAATAAGAATATCCACGATCGGACAGTACACACTGAGTCCAGATGGGGCGATCGTCGCCCTCGCCCAGCTGCATGCTGCGTGCAATGAGCTGTCGGAACTAACCCCTGGGAAACCAGGATCCAATCTATTTCCCGTCCGTCTTTCCATACTATTCCCAGCCTAACGCCTTCGTGCCAGTCCTGACGGTCAGTTAGAGGCTATGTATGGCCTGCGGTCTATGAAGCCACTCGTTACAATCTGTGCAGGTCCCTCGCTTAAATGGGCAGAGCCCGATAGATCCAATTCCATCGGCATCGGGACCTACTGGAGAGATCGACTGCCCTCTGTGGGCTTGCCCGTTTAGGACGCTCGCATCAGGTGAGCTTCCCCCACTTTGGTGGAATGGAAACCGTTGAAGTGTGAACAGACAAGGAGAAAAAGACAATCGTAAGCCACACCTTTTTTTTGGTTTTCGTTCTCGGGTGTTTTGAGTTTATGGGCTTGGATGGTGTGTAAAACCGAAAGAGTCGCGGGCACATGTTTCTGTATTTATGCTGGAGGCTGCCTTTATTGAAGTGTATATATATTGTATACATCCACACCTCAACTCTTCGTCTTGGATTACCTAGGAGAGATCCAGTGATTACAAATTGTTCTTCATTTTTTGACTATCCAAAAGCTGTAGTGTATAGACTGTATATAAAAACATGGCGTACCTATTCAGCCTATACCCCGTACTATGGACATTACCAATATGGGTCCGTTCATGCCTCTACAGTATCCAATACCTAATACAGCATGTATTGTATTACCCAAGAAGAACCCTCCCGCCGGCCATTACGAACCCCTTTCCCCCACCCTCATTGGCGCAGGTATTTGTCATTGTCCCTATTTTGGCAGCGATCGCAGGGCGGGTATCGACAGCCTCTCGAGGGGTAAGCTTGGCGATGTTTTAATCTATTCCCGACAGCCTTTCCTCAGCTCCCCAGTCTACCCTCCACCATAACCTCCACTACGGAGTACAAGGCTCTTCATTTACTCAAAAAGGTATTCCGAACCACCTGAGTGACTGAGTCATGTTGTGGCCGTGGTGGAGCTGAGTCGGGTGTTAGGGCTTGTGCGATTTTTGCCCTCGTATCGTCTTACGCATGGCATGCTCACTCACCCCCCCCCCCCTTTTTTTGCGGTTAATCTATCTTGTTCAGTGTTTCATGGTTTGTGGGGAAAGCATCGACAAACAAAGATTAGAAACTGTGGAACACACCGAGACAAGGGTCGAGTCAGAAACAAGACTGAAAGGGGGGGGGAAGGGGGTGGGGAAACATCCGCCAGGATCAGGGGACAGATAGTGGTGCCTACTACTACATACTACATACCATGGTAGTACCGTGTACGTTACTACACTACTCCGTATGTTGACCAGGACCATGCGAGATCAACCTTGTGTGGACCGATCGGGTGTTTCCACATCTCTGGGCCAAAAAGCCGTTGTAAGACGAACCCGCCCTCCTGGATTGGCTTCCAAGTTGCAACTTGCAACATTTGATAATCCCCCCCCCGGGCAAGCAACAAAACCAACGCGCAGGTCCATTTGGCAATCTAATACAGAGTCCATGCGTTGCCCAACCCGCCCGCTAGTGATTGGTACCCCCCCACCCCCCCCCCCCTGCACATTCGCACATACTGTACTTGTTACTCCGGATTCTCGTCCCGTAGTCAACCATACTCTTGGAGTTTAGTCAATGGCAAGCAATTGCGTAACTAGTTAGGGCCAGTGCCAGGCTGCCAGCACCTGGAGATGTGACATGTCACCATGACTATCCAACCGTACCCACCAATCAGCGACACGGGAAGTATTTGAGATTCATCCCTGTCGCGCTGCAGGGATCACCGCCGATCGTGCCCGTGCACGGCAAGTCTGGAATCTGTCCCTTGTTCGACGGACGGGGGGGGACTGTATGCGGTGATGTACATCGAATTGCCTCGACGTCGACGGCTCGACGGAGACTACCGTGCCTATGACTACGGGATCACCGCAGTTACGCATCGACGAACAGACTAGCTTGCTAGCTTGCCGTCTTGCACTGGCGATGACCATGACTCTTACAACCCCGGCGGTTTGGATGCCCTAGTATATAGTGTCCGTGTGATCCAAGCTTTTTTTTTTCTCCGTGCGAGCAAATGCCTCTTTGGAACAGGGCAACCGAAGGCTGGTGGTACTGGTTGTCCCCCTGCACCAGTTGTCGTATCCATTGCTCTCGTGGTGAAAATGATACGAGGAAGCCGGTCGAAGAGAGAGAAAGTAATTCACCATGGAGGTGTTAACATTCGAGTTCACGGACATACAGTCCTTGCAAGTGGACCGAACGGTCTCGCATCCCGCCGCAGCTTCCTAGTTGTCGGGCCTCCCACGCTGCGTCCGTCACGTGGTGTCGTGTCGTGGTCGTTGGTTGACGATTCAATAATACGGCACAGGCGAGAACTTGAGAAGTCCTAGGGATATCTTCATGCAGAGAGCCAGAAACCCAGAAATTCCGGGATCAAGATCACAGTACAATTATTCATGGACAAGGATCACCGTCACGGAACGGATAGTAGATTTCATCCATGCCACTTCTTGCATGGGGGGGTGCAATTGTTTAGAAATTGCCCTTTGCGGTGGTCCCCGAGGGAAAGGAGCCCGGGGTATGGATGCGTATGGTTACAGATTACATACATACAAAGTGACATGAGGAACATAACTTTGTATCACTTTATTCTTTCCGGGGCACCCCACCTCGAGCCCGCTAAGCGCTGCCATTGGGTGGGCGTTCTCGGGCTTTAGATTTCGGGGACCACTGCCATGGTGCCCGATCGGTGGGAAACCGTTTGGCGCACGCTAGTCTGATTTGGGATTCTCGTACATATCACTTCTGAGTCCTGACAGGGGGCACCGCGCTCGCATGCATTCGATCATCATCGTGGAGGTGGACACTGGACACAGAGAGAACTAGAAGTCAACTCTTGTATGATGGTCTGGTACACACGGCGTTCCACCTGTGAGCCGTTTTTTTGGGTCTTGCCATGTCGCCCTGGTTTATTTTGTGTCAGTCTGAGAATAATGATCGTGAGCATCCTGGTTCTTTTACTCATTGTACTCCGTAGATATCATAGATATCACCTGGAAGCAAGTGTAGAGAATGCTTAGCTGGACCACATTTTGGCCCGTACCCTGGAATTGTTGTACACGACGCCATCCATGATTTCTATGCGTGTTCAACCTCACTACAACCCTCGATTCCTATCGAGAATATCTGAATCCTGTACGAAACACCCTCCCTCGATATGTTCGATAGACAGGTATGAACAAGCCGTTCGTACGGCTCCTCTCATACCCGCCACCGACGCACTACATAGTACATCCCGGTGCACCACTCTTAAAGAGGGATCTGTACCGTGACCACCGTGCCCGCTGGGTTGAAAGGTTCGAGCCCAACTCCTCCCGTTATCCCGTTTACCGTCCCAGGAAGTTGGATCTCCAGCTCCTCCTAGGCTCCTTTCGACTCTGGCGGGGGGACCGTTCGTCAAATCTGGACAACCGCCGATGGAGAACGGGCCAGACGGCCCCGCTCCGAACGGTCATCGTCGTTTAGCTTGCACGACGACTGGCTCCACGACCCCACCGGCGGGCTTGACAAACTGACAGCGGTTCCCACGAACCAGGACGCTTGCGCTAGACTGGCTGGGCCGTGGTGTTTGGGGTCTTGTGCAGCCGTAGCGTCCGTCTAGGAGGCGAACGGGCGGAGGTAAGAGTTCTAGATCTACTTACGCAGGGGATTTTGACGGTCCACAAATTCTTGATCGTAGAATCATCGCTGATACTACTGTAGAGTGTAGTGAGTGTAGTCTGTAAGGATGACGTTTTAAAACAGGTAAAGAGCAACGACCGTCGAACCATCGTACCCACTACCCACTCTACCGAGGGGCCAGGACGAACTCCTATATGCTGTTGCGGCTTGCCTGCCTCGGCGAGCGGCAGAGAAGCCCTCCTCACTCAACGCCATCACGCCAATCGATGGAGACAGTGAGACACACCCAGTCCAACAGGTCCAACAGGTCCAACAGGTCCAACACACTCCACTCGTCTCCGCCAACGACAGTCCATCCAACCAACCACGTTGTCACACAACACAACTGGCCCAACTCTATCTACCCGGTCCAAACTCAATCGGATGAATGCTCAACGCACAGAAACACGCTTTTCCCAGGAGCGGAGGTACATACCTACCCGTGACATGACATCTGCCAGTCCAGCCCGTGACAGTCGTGACTCGACATCTCGTCATGCGCAGTGGTGCACTTCCGGACATACAGTACCACACTCTGGTGATCTAGTCTGATCGAGCCTGGGCCCTGGTACAAGCTAGCTGAAACTGATACTGATACTGACACTGATACTGTTACAGTGACGTTACATAAGTTTTTAACACACCCGCCCCACCCATCCAAATTACATAATATTCTGCCAGTCACAAACCCTCCGCCAAAACTCCATAACATTAGTAAATCTACCAGATATATAGTAAATACACCACCAGTAGGCCCTAGTAGGGCGTATACCACCCCTCAGATTCAATAATTGCCTGTACCCTATTAGGCATAGTCTCAGAGAGGTGTTCTAGATGCCTCATATCGATATTTTGCCACGCAATTTGGGCTGTTTCCACTAGGATTTGCTTGGTCTCATCGTTGTTCTTCATATGAATGAGATCAGGCCGAAGCTTATAGATCTCTGCCTTAAGAAGAGACCACAGATTCTCAATTGGATTAAGATCGGGCGAATGAGGCGGCCAGACCATCACTTCGATCTGCATATCCTCAAGGGCTTCGCGTACAACAATAGCGGTATGCGTTGGTGCGTTATCATGCATAAAAATCCCATCTTCAGCAGAGAGCAAGGTCGGGAGCACTCGACGGTATAACTCCTCAATAACAAATCGATTCACACCACCACGCTCAGAGTTAGGATCTCCGAATAGAGGGATTAAACCCGTACGGCGATCCGCAGAAAAAGCAGCCCAAAACATCTGCTTAACCTGCTTACCGCGATGCGGTAATCCCTGACATTGACCCATCTTTGGTTGGTCTCGAGGACGTATAAAGGTCCATTCGCGGCGTACACCGATCCCACGCTCAACAGTACACTCATCAGACCAGTAAACACGGGCCCAATCAGCCGGGGTAAAATGACGGTAGCGATGTGCCCACTAGAGCCGTTTAATCGCGTGTTCTTCGTCGAGATAGGGTCTCCAGGAGCAACGCCATTTGCGCATATTCTCAGCATTTAATAAACGCCGAATTGAGCAGTATTTAACCCTATGATCCACCTCAGTAAGGAGATCTTCTTGAGTAACGCGTGGGTTTTCATGAATGACCTCGAGGATACGCGTTTTATCCGCTTCAGTAAGCTTATATGGGCGACCAGAGCGTGGCTTCGAAACACCGTCTCGTCTCTCTGGCTCTTTAATAATAGTATATCGAATAGTAGAGAGCGGTATCCAGGGGTAGCGCTTATGAATACGTCTGTAACCCCAGCCAATATCGTGTAGTTCGCATATGCGAGAGCGGAGGGTAGGTGTAAGCTCTTTTGAACGGGCCATAGTAGGTAAGTAGGTAGATAAGTAGGTAGGCAGATATGTAGGCAGGTAGGTAGGTAGGTAGAATCTATTTCTTACGTAGGTCTTATGAGATCCTATGGACTCTTCGCGAGATGCGCGTTCTAGCGTGTTTTCTAGCTACGCGTATATAGTAGGCGGTAGGGCATATTCTAGGCGGTGTACTAGTGAGTGGGGCGGGTGTGTTAAAAACTTATGTAACGTCACTGTACTTTCCTGCGTACGGAGTATGCCGTGCTCTCTAGCCCATACACTGCCGGACACTCATACAGACTACGCCACTACGGTAAACGTTAGAGTTGGGCCTGTCTCGTGATGGCATTAGCTTCCCGCCTGTCACGGCATGTGTCATATTCGTTAGACTTTGATTCGGGATTTAGATCTTGTTTCTGGTCCCCGTTAGGAACCTTGTGTTAAGTTGTTAACTAGGAACAAGGCATGACACAGTCGACGCAAGCGATGATCATATCTCCATGTAGGTCTGACAGCGGGTGGGTGCACATCTGGCAATGGGTGCATTGGGTGGCAATAATATGTGTTGAGAGAATCAAGTTACTATCAGAACGACCTAAGGTTCTCCCTTTGACCAGCCCCTCCCTCTGAATTCTAGTAGGGGATTTCATGTGACCGATAAAGGGGAAGGGGGATCGCGGACGAACTGCTCTTTTGTAGCAAGGCCGAGTGGAGTGTGGTGCGGAGCGCCGGAGACGGCACATAGCCCTCCTTCGTCATTCAAGCCAGGCCCATATTCGACGCTTAAACGACGGGTATCGAGAAATACAGGGCGGATTGCGCTTGATGTCCCAGTGGATATTCGATCGTACTTTACTGATGACTCCCGGAGATCGTCCCCGAAGGAGATAACCCTGGGGGCTCTGTAACATACCAGTCAAACCAGTATGCATCAACTAAATGTGAGGATACAGCCCTGGACAATTCTGGATGAACGATCATCCGCAGACATACTACAAACCAGTACGAACCCATCTCGTCTCTCAATAGTCGAGCCTAGGCCACAGAGCCGCAGATATCGTCGGAGCTGACGACTACATATGGAGCATCTGGCCCCATGAATCTAGGAATCAAGACTACTTCCTCTGCTCCGCCCATGACTCGATCCACTAGGTATGTAACATAGCTGGCCGACATTGATCCTGGCCACAGAGTCGCTTCCGTCATAGCAGGGCTAGATCTAGTATGGAAAATGGTGTATGCACGGGAAAAGGATGCATCTAATACCTGAATCCTGGGCACATCTCTTCCAGACGAACTGGGAAGAATGCCGCCGGTGGCGTACAACGCCTTCCTCCGACTCAGTAAGCGAGTGCAGACTCGTCGAAGGAGGTGTGTCTGCTGGGTGTTATTCTCATTTGCTAGCTTCATTAACGGAGGATGAATGTTGGCGATGCCATGGCCATTCGTTATAGCCGAGGCAGACATGGCATGATAGTCAGGACAGTCTGACATGCCTCCGCTGACTCCTTTCCTGAATTGGCCATGAGCCTTGACTGCGATGGGATGCCAAGCGTATAGAACTCGTAGCGTTAGCAGTCCAAGAGCTTCGCGGAGAGGATGGTGTGATTCAGGTCTACAAGCAAGATACTGACTGCCTACATGGAGATGTCCTACAGGCCCACAACCTAACAAAATCATCATGTCCATCACTGGAAACGAATGCATTCTTGACTTCAGTGAAGCCTTTCGCAACCAGATGCAAAACAAAGACATTCTATGTAGCCGGGCGGGTATCAGATATTTCCTGCGAATTCCCCCCGGTTCTGGTGATCCAAGTGTACACATCCTATACCAAGCAAAGACAAAAGAATCCCAATCCGAGAAGAAAGAAAAGAAGAGAGGGAGGACCCCAAGAGAAGACTCAGCGGGGGGGGGGGGGGGGGGGGGGGGAGGGGGAAGGGGAAAGCTGAGAGGGGAAAAAGGACAGTTTCGATACCAATGAGAAGTGAGAAGACATGAGAAGTTAAAGCTCATATCAAAATCCAGTATAGATCAGGAGATACCCAGGTAGATGCAAATCAAATTTCAGATGTCCAGTCCAAACCAAAGAGAAAAAAAAATCAGATCGCTCAAGGGGTATAATTCGCTGTGCACATCATAACCAAATATCGCCTTCTTCGCCATTCACCCATTGCGCCCATACCGCCTCGTAAGCATCTTCCAGGTCACGCACCCAGCGCGCCGTATCAAAAAGCTTGTTCTTGTATCGCTGCATAAATAGCATCTGTCGAATGTCGGCCAGTCGTCCCCGAGCGCGGCCCTCGCCGCCAGGCATGTATTGCAGATCCATGCACAGGCGGATGGCTTTATTCTCGTAGTCATCATCCGAACACGCGATGAGCTCCTCACGGGCCCGCTGTCCCGTCTCGCCACCGGGGAGCGCGCTGCTCAGAATGCTGCTTGCCATCCGCGAGCACATCTTGTACTTGTACCGCGGCAGGGTGAGCAGCGGCGTTCCGCTCCAGAGAACATCGGTCGCTGTCGTGTGCGCATTACACTCGGGTGTATCGAGGAAAAGATCCAGGACCTTGGCCCGCGCAATGTGCGCGTTCTTCGGTGCCACGTCGGTAAAGATGATCCGGGAAGCCGTTTCTTCACCGGCCCATGCTTTGGCGGTTTCGCGAAGATTCTGTTCGCCCGTTTCTGGGAATCGTAGCAACCAGAGAACGGAGTTGGGGATGCGCGCCAAAATACGCAGCCATGTTCGGAATGTAGTAGGTTCAATCTAGAAAATAGTTTAGCATAAGTGAGGAAGAAAGGCTTCGCTAGAGCTCACCTTGTACAACTGGTTGAAGTTCCCCAGGATAACCGTATCATCGCTCAGCTGGGGAAACAGCTCCTTCCGCATCCTCCAGCGGCGCAACTGCTCTTCATCCCAGGACAGCGGTGGCTCCCCTGCATCTGGTGCACTTTGCCGATGGTCGCAGCAAAAGAATGTATCACGGGTGAACACGATCTTCTCGCCGTAGACCCAATCTTCCACGTCCTCGCCATTGTCATCTTCGAACATCCGATCCTCAATCCGCGTAGTGCGTCGTCCAGGGCTCAGAGTTTCTGGGGGAATAGAGAGCTGGTCGGCAAGAATGTAATCACACCACTCGGCGCCAAGAGTGCCAGCAAAGCCCATGAAAGACATGTGGATAGGCGCGGGACGAGCGGCGAAGACCTCATTACGTGCTCCACGCGTGTAGCCATTCAAGTTAACCAGAATATGTATGCCGTCGTCAACAATCTGCTGGACCAGTCGATCGACTGGCCATCCACTGGCGTCGTGGAAGACAGGTGCCTCCTTCTCAATCTGCTGGCGGTGGATGGACTTGTCACTGGCGGTGGTCGCATAGCAGTACGCTTTAACCTTATTGGGATTGTGCAGTCCAAACACAGATTGCATCAAGTGAGCCAGAGGATGGTTGTTGAAGTCGGACGACACATAGCCAACTCGAAGGTAAGGTTTGGGAGGGGATGGCGGTCGGTAGACAGTCGCAGGAAGCCAGGGCAACCGCAGTGTCGAGCATGAAATGCGGAGGCCATTGCGCTGGGAAATCTGTCGGATCTGCTTTGCTGATAGAGGGCAAGTGAAGGTATGGAAGGGTAAAACAGTTGGAGCATTTGGAGCCGTAAGAGGTGATGGGAGCTGAGGTCGACGGTATTTCGACGCAGGATAGTCTTTGCCATAGACGTAACGATCCTGATACCACTGCCATGTGATGGAACGAATTGCACGCTCAATCAGACGGACAATACGAGATCCCTCCCATTTCTTGCCGTGCCAAGAATGTAGAAGATTGGCCAAGGACAACCTGCGGTTAGAACCCAAACGACCCGACTCCAAGGCAGTGGCTAATTGAGCAACGAGCTGCTCGACCGTGGTAGGAGTCAGCAGTCCCCGGCCCCAGTATTCGCCTTCACGCAATTGTCGGTCGACAATGTCGACAACTCTCTTGATCCAGCCAGCGCCCGAGTCGCTACTGTGAGCATCCCGAAGCATGCCCTTCTCGTCCACATGCCAGCGATCTCGGAAGCCACGGCTGTTGACAATGCCTCCGCGGCCAACCCAGTTGCACACCGAATTCAACGCATTGGCCAGCCCGCATACCGCCTCGGCAAAGTCAGGATTCACTTTGACGGCGCGCTTATAATAGGAGATGGCATCGTTGACACGACCAGCGTCCTTGACGGCATTGGCCAAATTGGCCAGCGCAATATCAAAGTTTCCATCGCACTGAACGGCTTGCTCGTACATCTTGATAGCAGCCTGCAATTGGCCAATGTCCTTGAGTAGACTGCCCAGGTTGGTATACAGGTGAGCATGGCGAGAATCCAGATGCAGTCCATAATTGTAGTATGCCAATGCCAAAGAGATACCACTGCCGGGCACGACGCCGGGTATCTCAGGGTGCTGGCTCTCACCATTGGGACGAACCAGTCCCCGAGCTGGTGGATTATTTTGAATGCCAGCCAGTAGAATACCAACGTTATTAGCGGTGGACGGGCTTGGCTGCAAGGAGAGGGAGAGGTAGTAGAGAGCGAGAATATCTCGAACGCCAGGCGTAGATCTCGGGGCTCCGGACGAAACAGTTGACATGCCGTCCTGGTAAATTTTGGCCAGGGAAAGCAGCGAATTGCTGGTCGTGGACACGGCAGCGTTTCGAGAGATACCTTCAGCGACGTATTTCAGCCCGGGGGGTGTCCCACCGCCCTGGAAGACAAGTTTCGAGGTTTGGAGAGCTCTGTCAGGATACAGAAGCACACTCTCATTGGAATCCGTCTCGGGCTGATGGTATCCAATGCTTGGTCGGTGCGAGAAGGCGGCAAATATCTGCTTGATCAGGCTCTGAATACCATGCCGCCTTCTTCCAGCGGCAATCAAGACTGCATCTTCGAAAGCCGATGCGGCCCCCGCATTGTCACCGAGGGCATACAGCATATTACCCTTTGCATGAACGAGAGCCAGCATGCGACCATTGTCTGAGCCAGGGATAGCATAACCGCTAGATGCAAAGCCAGGGGGCGCCGTGGTATCGGGCGAACCCAAATTCAAGCCATGAGGCCGCCCCATCTCATCATCGTAGTCGAATGACGCCTTGTCATACATGTTCACATCGGAGACGTTGCTTTCAGCATCGCTTTCCGGCTCACTGGCATGCTCATCCGCCTTGAAGCAATCTCCATCCTTGGGATGACGGAGCGATGTCTGCACGAAATCGATGATGTTGACGACTTCCCTGCCGCGATGGGTGGTACACAATAGACCGATCAAATGCTCGACAGCCTCAAAGAAACTTGGTCTTAATTTCACGGCACGCAGCCAGTGATGCAGGGCCTCTTCTCGACGGTCAAGCGCCAACAGGGTCGCCGCAAGGTTAGAAATGGCTTCCACGTGACTGTCACTATGTTAGCGTAAAGCCTCAAGCCGAGTTAGAAAGAAAGCAGTCTGACTTACGTCGAATCACGGGCAATGATTCTGGAATACCATCGCATAGCTTTGTGGTAATCACCCAGTCCATACGCTAAGCAACCACCAAGAAGCATGCCATCAATCCACTCCCAATGACTTTCCGAACAAAGGTGAGAAAGCATTTCTAAGGCAGATGCAGCGTTATTGATGGGAGACCCTTCATTGAACGGCGAGCCGGAAAAGCGAGAACCAGTTGCAGATCCTGAGAAGCGACCGACATCTCTCATTTGGGAGTCTGAGCCTCTATGGTGATGGGAAAACTGGCTCAGCGACGAACGTCGACCATGAACGCTGCCTTGTGAAAGGGGAGTGGAGTGCGCATCGTTCATCCTAGGATTAGCTAGCAGACCATGTTTCTGCCTCTGTAAATCGTATTGGCTGGACGGGTAGCTATTGTGGCGCTGAATATCGGAGGTAGTTTGAGAGAAGTCGAGGCCCGGCTGGCGAGGAGGTTTTGGATAGATGCTTGGTTTTAAAATGCGTTGGCTCTGGCCGTCAGCACCGCTGTTAGAGGTGCTTCTGCGGCGAGCCTGATGAATTGTGGCAAGGAGATCAACATAGACGCTATGCGCCCAGGAGAGTATTTTCTCCTTGAACTCAATGTTACCCGTGATCGCTGGTCCTGGGCCTTGAAAACCGAGTCCTGTCGAAGAACGACCAGTCCAATTCACGGGACCGTTGTTCGGTGCATTCGATGGAAGCCCCGAGATAGATCTGTTGACACGCGCATGGTAAGGTAACTGGTCCGAATGTCGTGGGGGAAAGAGAGGTTTCATGAGAGGATCTTGCATGGGCAAGCCGGGTGCAGATTGGCCCCAAGCAAAGGAGGTATCTGGACGGCTGCCTAATGGTATTTGGGATTGATTGAAGGTTGGCTGGATCGGATCAAAGAAGGGCTGGGCAGGCGGGTGAGGAGAGCCGAACCGCGAATCACGAATTGCTGCTGGGCGATATGGAATGAACACGCCATCCGGCCAGTATGGACCATACGGCCCAGTCCCAGCGGAGGCAGTCGGTCCAACACATTGCTGCAGAGTTGCTGGGAGAACCGTCGGGACGTAGGCACCATTGTGCATGATGAAGCGCTGTGGTCCCTGCAAGGGCAGGCTTTGATTCAAGACCGAGTCAATGCCAGGCGGATAATTGACGGAACGCACCCAGCTAGTGCCGTTCGCATCCTGAACGAATTCTCCGCCAGCCATAGGGGTTGACCCGTCGTTCTTGAACACGGGCGGAAAGTTCATATGCTTCGGGCCCGATTGGTCCAATGTAGATTGCTGCCAGGGATCGCCGGGAAGTCCTGCATGGGTAGACAGAAACTGATTCGAGTCCATCGGCGAGACTAGGATATGTTTGGTTGCCGGTTGAATCGTAGTATCGCCGGGGGTTCCATCGTAACCAGCAGCAAGGGTACCATTCGGCGTCTTTCTTCGGAGCGCATGCTCACCCGGGCCATGAGGGTTGGAGCCAGAGGCCGTCACATCACGGACATCGAGTCGTTGAACGGGTTGCGGCAGTTGGAGGCGTGATCGCGATATTACTGGATTATAGAAGGTTTTGGAGGGGTCGTTCGTTGCGGGGAAAGCGGAGTCATTCAGGTCGTAGGTAGATTGTTGGAGGGCATCGTGAGTAGGATAAGGGTGCATGTGGTGATGAGGATGCACCGAAGGGAAAGGCGCGACGGTCGGAAACATCTTCACCTCAGCTAGACCACGACGGCCCGTCTCGTGGAAGAGGGTCCGGTCGGGCAAAGAGGGGTTTCGGATTTCTCGCGAGAAATCAGCAAAGGTTCAGTTGCTCTCGTGAACAATCAACAAGCATTCTCCTTAAAACGTTTCCGACACCGCATTATGGGTACGAAGCCAGTTCTTGACGGATGGTGGACGAGAAGGAGGGGACAACGGGCAGAGCGCTTGTATCCGGGGCATTCACGATATCGTCATCGAGAGGGCGTGTCGAGAGTGGTCGAGTTGGGTTGTCGTCGCTGGGCGAGCGGGTCTGATAGTGGATTGAAAGAGGATTGATAAGGGCGCTCGAGAGGCCAGGTGTAAGGATAAAAAGAATATTTTGATATTTCGGGGACGCAAGGGAGAAGGGGAAGTCCAACTGGCGATCTGCTGGTGTCCGAGAGGCGGGTGGGCCAATAAAATGCGGGCGATCTTGGCAAGAATTGTGCGAGGGTCGCAGGTGGATGGAAAGAGAAAAAGGAGAGTCGATGGAGAGGGAGAGGAATTCTGATGAGATCAAAGAGAGGGCGGAGAGGCGAGGCGAAAGAGGTGAGAAGAGAGAATCGCAGGAAGAGAAAGAAGAGAAGAGAAGAGAAAGGTGTCGAGTCTCGAGGCCGAGAGGCAGACTACCACCTCAATGCCAGTGCCTGCGAACACTGGAGTAACGAGCACAGTAAGATGGAAATGGGCCCTGATAGACGGCCCGCACGAGGGACTATGAAAGAAAATGGATGTGCGGATCGCCCGCGATGGATTCTCTGCGATTATTCCAGGTCCATAGTCCATACTCCATCCTGTACTGTGTAATCTTTCACGTCCCATCCACTCTCTGTTGCTCTCGAGTTCGTCTCATCCCATCTCTCGGCCAACGAATCCGTCATCCGTCATCCTCGACACTTGCCAATTTTCAACTTCAATCTTCTTCCCAGCCTGTCTCTCTTCTCTGTCTCTTCTTTTCCCCCTCTCCCTTTCTTTCTCTCGTCGCGACGCAGCTCCACTACTGACCCACTTGATCCAACGGCTGAACCCTCCTCTGGGCTGGACTCTCCATCCAGCAGCCTACGTCAGTGGACCATTGGTCCCGTCTGGGCGACTAGTCATGGATCGGTGACGCCCCGCCGCGATGATCGAGTCGAGCCTGTTGGCCCTGTTCTCGTCCTATCCTGCGCGGCGTGAGGTGGGTCCTGTTGCGGATGACTCTGGTGAAGACTGGGACTGGTCCCAGCCAGCTTAGCTATGGAGAGTGGGCTGAACCTTCACCTGTGTCGAGATGCTCGATGGCTCATCCCATCACGCTCAATATCAGGGCAAATGCTACTACTACGACGCCTGCGGCCGCCGCCGCGGCGCCACTACGCGCCTCCGTCCAGTCGGCCCAGACTAGCGAACACTCCGTAGGGGGGGGGGGGGGAATCATGGAAAGAAATCAAATATCTTTGAGCCCCTCTTCTTGTCCCTCCGGAAAGCCCCGTGTTGCAACTTCCCGAGTGAGCAACAAGAAAAACGAAGGAAACAACGATAATAAGACCGACCATTATCACTGCGGACAGCATTTTGAGTCTTGACTTGCGTTCCACTGGATACACCCTATGCAAGCCACTTCCTCCACCGACCGTCTCGGTTTCTCGTGTCCGGCTGACAGGCGCAGCAGGCCCCCCTGTTTTCCTTTTTTTGGCCGCCTCATCAGGCTGCGATCTTTTCCTACTTGGGTCCAATTTCTGGGGTTGCTAAAGGATTGTCCCAATTTCCTCCCTGGCCCCTGCGCTCTGATTTTCGAGGGTTTGCTCATTCCGAAACCCACTAAAAACGACTGATCGCTTGTATCACTTGATGAATACCGTGTCTTTTATCTACCATGGACTTCAACGCTCCCAAGAAGCTTACGAGCTCGCTCCAGTCTGCAGGCAGCAAGAAGCTACCAGCTGTGGAATCCTCAATCTGGCCTTGTCGCGGATCCTTCGTGCACGGTCGTACTGGGGAATTATCGAACTTTCCATACCGGTATGCCCTCCAATGCCAGCTCAACTCCACTCCTTCTGTCCTGGCCCCAAAGCAGACGGATGCATCAACCAACAAGATGTGCAAGCTGTGTTTACTATGGAAAATTGTCGGATTGCCTTCTCTTAGTGCTTCGGAGTCACCTTACACTAACAACCGCCATCCGAGCGCTATTACCGTAGGTAATCGTATGTAGTGAATGTACATGCTATAGATGCTCATCTTGTAGAATTTTCTTCACCCCCGGGTTCCATGTCTCCAGTCTCCAGCCGCAGCGATCGGCAAACTCTCCCCCACCACGGCATCCTTGGCCTGCACAACGTCCAAATGGCATGCGGGTCGGGTAGTACAGGGTGTTTGAACTTTGGGGACTCAAGTCCTGAGTCATAGCAGCTCGTCGAGTTTTGAGTCCTGACAGAGGTTGGAGCTACACCGATCGTTCGACAACCGACAGTCCATCACATCACTCCATAACGCTTACCGGTTTTTGAGTGGACTCGATCACTTTAGTGTCCTCCATCTCCTGCACTAGTACTCCGTAGATAATGATATAACTTATATCCTCAGTAGAAACAAGCC
This sequence comes from Penicillium simplicissimum, assembly GCA_024706585.1. Lineage (NCBI taxonomy): Eukaryota > Fungi > Ascomycota > Eurotiomycetes > Eurotiales > Aspergillaceae > Penicillium > Penicillium simplicissimum. The sequence continues at coordinate 939,541 of JAMZTW010000061.1, forward strand.
ATCCGTTGCTTCAGCATATACCGTCAAGGAAAAAGGTGTACCGATTCTTCACGAGCGCCGTCATCTCGCTTGGAGCTCTCTTTCCAAGTTCATCCATTCAATGGCAGTGACATTAAGAAACTGAGAATCCATCAGCCTCAAAGCCCTCAAAAACCGCACGTCCACGATACATATGCAGGATCTCCATTCCCAATCTCCACCCATCCACCAAAACAAAATGATCACCACTATACACCCCCCGCCAAGTATCACCGTCCTCACTCTCCCTCCTCATTTGCCCATCAATAAATCCCCGACTCCATTTCCACCAACGAGCACCCGTGCACAACCGCTCCAGTGAGTCCAGTCACAGACCAGTACGACTCTCGGACTCACAGAGTCACAGGTATATGTAATTGTAATGGATGCAACTCCCGGCGCCTTTCCCCACCACCCCGACCTCCCAGTCGTCTCAGTGGAGGAAGCCAACACCGCCGCCTTATCAGGGGCGACCAACCAGCAATGATCGGCAGCGAGTGGGTGGGGACTCGTCGTGGGCCTTGACCTTCTGGGGGGGAGCCAGCGCCTGCGTTAGCGTTGGCTGCATGGTCCATCGGTTTCGGTGGTTTCGGTGTGATTGCTGACGGGTGGTCCACTCGAGACAGGGCTGTTGTCAGAATGGCTGATGGCGAGTGAGTAGGAGAACTTCCAGCTGGTGCCCAGGGATTCGGGAAAGAGAGAGGCTCGGATGGACTGTAGTTGACAGGTTACTATCAGACAGCCGGAACATACAGCCTGCTGAGAAAGTCCCTGCAGGTGGTCATCGTGGCGCCTACGGAGGCTCGACACGTTACTCGAGGCTGTTTGTTGTGCTACTCGCGGACGTCGGTGGCCGAGTCAAAGTGTAATGGAATGGCCGTTTGGATGTTTCGGAGTCTTCCTGGGTTTGTTGTAATGTGTGTGAAACCTCCAAGGAAGTTGTTGGTTTGGGCTGAAATCGTCGGTGATGGCGCAAACAAGCTCATCGCCATATGGCGGTGGTGACCAGAATCACCATCGACGGGAGGCAGCAATATATACAGTGATAGACCTAGGAGGTAGTGGACGAAGGACATATTTCGCAAACAGTCACGCAAATTCAGGGCCTTTGAAAACAGATGGAGTGGCCTCCATAGAACCCGGGCACATTCAAGACGCGACGTGCTGCATCAATGGAAGTCATAAAAGCTCTTGAAACAGGGCTACCTACCTAATGTACCCGATGTATGATCACTGCCGGGAGCCCCGGCAGCCCTCGGTGGTAAGTTGAGCAAAGGACAGTGAATCGAGTTGGGTGGAGTTGGAATCGATCGGCGACACCGAAAAATCCAACATGCAGCCTCCACCAGATCATCCTGCAGTCGAGAGGAAACTACATGTATATATATCTCACTCACGTTACCTGCATGCAGAAGTACCGGAGCCGTGCGGACATCCAACAGCCTCATTCGAAACAACCTTAGGTAGGCACCTACAGTAACCTCCAGATTGGCCGAGACAAGCTTCGGGAGCCGAGGATGAAGTTCAAGAATGGCTCCAGAGAGAATCAGATCGATGATGTGGAAAGCATATTTCAGTTGTCTAACAAACTATCAGCGGCTCCATCCATGGAAGGAACCTAGGACTAAGCCCACATAAAGTAGACCTACCTCCGGATGGCCCCTAAGCCCTTTGAGGTTGTCTACAACCCAGCAGTCTCAGTGCAAGGACGTTGATGAACCATAGGTGCCTGGGTTGCAAATTGCAGGAACTTGGAAAGGTCAAGAGAAAAGCACGAAAGATCATGAGATAAGATGAAAGTCCATTGTCACTATATAGATACCATCAAGGTAGGCTACGACTACGACATCAAAACACGTCAAGTGTTTGATGATTGAGATATAGACCACAAAAATGGACCACTGTAACCACAGCGACACGAATGCCACCAAGATTACCGCGGTGAGTAGCGGGTCAGTTGCTCTTCGTTACTTAAAATAAGCGTAAACCACATCGGAATAATGTCCAAACCCCGCAGGGAGAGGACGGTAAGCGCCAGAGTGTTGTAACGGTACCCCAAAGGGAGAGAGAAAAAAGTGATATGCAAAATCAACTGCACCAGACAGTGATAGATATGCCTCGCTGCATCCTCATCGCCAACGAGGGAGAAACGAGAGGAGGCAGTCAAGGATCCATTGAGAAAAAGGGGAGGAATAAGTCTATACGAACGAGGAAGCAGAGCGCGGGCGATCGAATTGTTCATTCGGATACTCGCGAAAGAGAGAACGATGAAAACAAGGTATCAGGTCATAGCTCATGAAATGGTATGTCTTTTTGTTGTGGAGGCATCTGTCGAATTCTGCAACTAGCTCCGCTTTTTTCAGCAGGTATGCTTGTTGTTACAAGAGTAGATAGTGTCCTCCTCTTTTCCGTTCAAGAGAGAAATTTACTCCTCAGGAACTGTACAATCGTTAGCAACAAATCCCCCAGGGTTGGTATGCAGGAATCCCGATGGACTCCTCAAGGGCAAAAAACTTACCGTCAATCTCGCCAGCCTTGACGTCGTCAGAGACATCCTTGGGGCTGCGGCCATCGACCTGGCAGCCGACGGAGAAAGCAGTACCGAGGATCTCAAGAACAACACCCCGGAGAGTCTTGGCCATGGAGCGGTGCTTCATCTGGCGGGCAATCTCGACAATGTCATCAAAGGGGATGGACTTGGTGTGCTTGATGTTCTTCTCCTTCTTGCGGTCACGAGGAGGCTCCTTGAGGGCCTTGATGACCAGGGAAGAGGCGGAGGGAACAACAGAGACCGTAGCCTGACGGTTCTGGATGGTGAGCTTGACAGTCACACGGAGACCCTTCCAGTCGCCAGTGTTCTTGGCAATGTCTTCACCGATCTTCTTGGGAGACAGACCCAGAGGACCAATCTTGGGGGCGAGCGCAGACTGGGCGCCGACCTCACCACCGGTCACACGCAGGTGGATGACCTTCACCTCATTGGGATCGAACTTGGGAGCTACAGGAAAAGATAGAGATTAGTCGCCATTGCAGGAAAGACCCAGGTGATGATACTTACGCATGGCGAGTGCGAAAGGTAGTCAATCTGCCTTGGGTTGTCGAAGGGGTGGATGGAGGAGGGAAGAAGAATTCTCTGTCGATTTGCGGAAAAGTCGTTGGGAGCTGCTCGGGATCCACATTGGCGGCTAGTCTAAGCGAGTGGGCCGGGAGGAAGTGAGGGCAAGCCCTATCACGTGATTATTATTTGGCACTAGCCCATTAGGGCAACGTGTTGATTCGGCATTGGGAAAGAGAAAACTAGCCTCGGCTTGATGATCGTTTATGGTGGATGTTAATCTACAGAGAAGAAAATGCCTTGGCATAAATCATTGAATCTACTAGGGACTATATTGAAGAAGAGGAAAGAAAAAGGAGCTAAATCACCGCTAAAGATACACATGACCCCAGAGGTCGATGTAGGACCACCCGTTGCGTCTCATGGCTTATCGTCTCGTTTCAATTAGCTCGTACCAGACACCGCCAGCCTAGTAAATTGATTAATCAGTAAATGAAAAGAATAACTTTGATCGAGGATGATGGACTACTCACTTCATCAGGTGGTCCATGAATGTCTGCAGCGAGACGTCATCAGTGAAGATGGTCTGCGACGACACACCACCACCATATCCGCCAGTAGTGTGTGTGGTCGAGGGGTTCAGCTTAGAGAGCAGGAAACGGGCTTGAGAGCCACCGGCGTCACAGACGATGAACCGGGGCAGAGGGAAACGGTCGGCAATGAGTTCCTGGGAAAATTGTTAGCGGGTGAACGAAGACCTGCATGCATACGAACGAAGTTAGAATAATCATACCCTAGCATCCTCTTTGGGCTGCTCCAAGAGCGCCTTCAGATTCTCGTACCCCTCCTGGTCCTGGTAGCCGGCCTTGCGCCATTCGGCAATCGTCTCGCCGTGGAAGATAAGGATGTGGAAGAAAGTGTCGAGAAGGAGGATGTGCGAGGGCTGAATCGAGGCGGAGTCCAGAAGAACAGGCTGGCTACCTTCCTGCTCGAGAGAGTACGAGTCCAGTGTGGGTTGGATCATGACCAGCGAGTCACCGGCATCCTCATGGTTCAGGACGTGACGGTAGAAAGCAGTCTCGTCAGGAGAGTTGTTAAACACCTGCAAGAACTGGCTTCGTCGCAGGTGGAACATGAACTGTGGGTACAGCGTGAAGTTCTTCTCCAAGCGGAACGATGTTGGGTCATCCTTCCGGTAGTCGGCAAATCGAGAACACAGTCTGATCAACATGCGGTCGACCCAGCGCAGGACATCCGGGCCATCGTCAACCTCAGCCTTAAAGACAGCAATACGGGCCATCAACACAGCAGCAGCCTCCTGATCGAAAGACTGAGCCAAGGTGGGGTCACCAGCAGGACCACTAAGGGGTCGCGCAACGGTAGTCACGCGCAGGTGGTAGTGCCCTGAAGAGTGCTGGTAGTATGTCAAGAACTGCATCATGCCTCGCTGAGGACCGGCCTGCACAGCGGCGGGGCCGCCTTGGTTGGCAATCTCAAAGTAAATGCCGTAGCTCGAGGACGGGTCAATACCGCACATCTTCCATGCACAAGTGTTACCAATACCGCATTCCGTCTCACCAACTGAGCTGGACTTCTTGTTCAGGGAGATCGCGTGACCAATGAGACCAGTAACCTTAAGCTCCTTGGTGGTCAGGACTTCTAGAGAGGCGTTGAAGCCCATCAGGAGGTTGTCATTGGCGTCCTTGTCAAACACCCGGATGAATGATTGTTTGAATTGAGACGAAGTGAAGCTATCCGTAAGGAGCATGTGACCGCCGGTGTAGTTCGAAAGATTCTTCATCTCCAACATACCGACCTGGTCGAGACAGCCGGCAAAGATATCAACAATGTGACCGTTGTTTGCAGCCCGCTTGGCGAGAGCATCGTAGAACTTGACGGCCTTCTTGTAGTACTTGATATTATCGCGATCAATATCGTGGTGCGAACGGATAGGCTCCTTCAGCTCGGGTGAAACAACATGACCGGGACCCTCCGTAGCAGCACCGCTCAGGAAAGCCATGATACGACCACCAGCATTTTGGAAAGAAGTTTCAAGCAAGCCGACGGCGACGCTCAACGCGACACCGGTGCAGCGGAGAGGTCGCTTGTCATTGGCCACGGGCCATGGGTCGCGTTGCATTTGCTCGAGAACATTGGTGATTTGGAACTCGGCTTGCTGGACGGGCAAGAGGAAACGGGCAGCAGGGCCGAGGGGAGGGCGCTGGGGTTGCTGCTGAGGGGGCATGCCAGGGCGCGGGGGACCAGCAACGAGGCCCAGCATCTCCTGAACCTGCTTGGCGGTGTAGTCCTTGTTGCCTCGGAACACGTAGGACTTGGCGCACTCGGCATAGCCAAGCTCATGCACTTGGGTCTAGCAGCCTAGTGTCAATATTCAAGCACGATCAAGTGTGGGGAAGGGGGCGCGTCGTCCTACCATAGTGCCGTAGGTGATCAGACCGACAAGCGCATTAGGCGGCAGCAGAGACAAGCTCATGACGAGCGAGTCCCGAACCGCCTGCAGGCTGTCCTCCTCCTGGCAAGTATCGACCACAAAGACAAAGATCGGGGGAGCCGGGGCGGGGCGAGCCAATTGGTACTCGATGGTAGTGCTGGTCGGGTGGAGCTCCGGGGGTATCGTCTGCTCCGTGATATCCTTGTAGTGCGGCGGGAGAGGGTTGCGCATCAAACAGAAGGGACAGATCCAAACCCTTGCGCGGATGTCGACGTTGCTAGCTTGAGGGTTAGCTCACCGCAATATCCGGGGAAACAGCCCCATCACATCGGAACGTACGCGAATGGGTTGAGCACAGCCCGGCAGGGTTGCTTGCAGGTAACGGGCTCATATTGAAGGATTGGGGTATCTGGCTTCTCCTTGAGAGGAGTGTAAATAGCGCCGATGGGGACAACCAGCCGAGACGCTTCCTGTATCCTTGTTAGGAGGGTGATGCGATGTGGGGAGCAGTAAGAGGGGTTGCCCCCGAATCGAAACACGAACCATGCGAGAGCTTGGGAAGGTATTCCAGCTGAGTCGGAGGCCATCACGGTCCTCCACATCGCTCCATTGATCCTTGAGCGCTTCGTAGTCCATTGTGACGGTCGATGTTCGAGGTCTCGACTCGGTGTTGACAAGGAGAGGGGGGTTGGACGGAGCAGGTCACGTCGCAAGGGCACCTCAAAGATCGGACTTCACCTAAGAACTGTTTAGACAAAGAGCCTTCACCAGAGCATAACCCAATCCCAAACAAAAAGGCTCCGGTGTCAGCGGGGAGAAGATGGTCGAGCACCAGGTGGTGGAGTATGTTGTGTGAGGATGCCCGTCCAGCACTAAGGCCAGGTTGCAGCACAGCTGGTCTCTCCCGCCCGCCGGACCCAAACACCATTAAAATCTCGGCGCCATCCCGCACTTCTTCTCTTTTCCTCATGTTTTATTCACGCCGACAAAATATCACATTACTGTCGACAACTTCTGTCATTCCATGATGAAGCTTGTTTTCGCGTCGCGCGGAGAGCGATTTGGCCCGTTGCTGGGCACCTGGTCTTGAAAGGTCGTTTCGATCCTTTCGGATTTACTGGGAATCAGCTGTGGTCACAGAACTCCTTTGTTACTCCTAAGATGTTTGAGAAAGAATGCTATACGTGTGCCTTTATAAGAATGATTCTCCCTATGCTCTCTGCAATTGTACAATATCCATGTTCCCAACGCCAATTGGCCCCAAGAGATCGCCCGCACATGTGCGGGCGATCGTGCCGACATAACTTCATGAAAAAATTTCACATGCGAGGTTAAGCCTCGCCTCGAGGTGGAGCCTTGGCCAGTGTCTTGAGCAGATAGCTGCGCTTGAAGTATGTGTTCGGATGGACAATTGTGTCCAGATCCGCCTGGCTCCACGTTCCATCCCCCTTGACCTTCTTGATCTCGCTCTTGTGGCTCCATTCGAAGACCCGGTTGCACGCGATGTGATACCGTTGCTTGCCGACGTCCTCTCGCACTCCACGCAGAACCTCCTTGTCATGAACACCGGTGGATTGGAGTAGACCGACCAGATTATCGACAGAGAAATGGCGGTACGGGCATCCGTGTGCCTGACCAACGCCAACGTTGTTGTCTCCCAGGATCTTTTGGCACGAGTAAGGCGGATACCCTCGACCACGACGGTTCACATCACCACCAACATCACCGTAGGCGTGGCGAATATTGTACTTGTATTGCGAATTGAACTCATCATCTGTCTTTCCTTTGAAAGACTGGCGCCAGAAAAGGATACACTCCTCGAGCGAGAGGCCAATGCCTTTCAGGAAAAGCGTGTATTGAAGTCGTCCGAAGTGTTTCAGATGGTTGTTCTTTCGCAAGTTGATGTGCAAGCTGCGCATGCATAGGGGGAAGTGCTGGGAGAGCGAGTCAATCGAGCTGGCCGTGATTGCTGCGCCGTCGACATGGCCTTCGCCTTCGGAGTAGACTGATTCGGCACTGCCAAAGTTTTTGGAGAGGTGGTTCAAAATGGGGGTCAGGCGATCATCCTCGTCCAAGCGTGGTAGGGCTCGGCTTGTAAGCTTCAATCTTTTAGTAACAACTCCTGTTTGTGGAAATATCACCGTTCGTGCGAAAACATACCTCCAACGACCGCTCCAGCCGAGCGGTGAACTCTGCCATGATCATACTCAGCTGTTCCCTACCAGGGACATAAGCCTTTCCCCGCTTCATATACACGGAGCGTCGCTCAACCAGCTCCGCAACCTTCTCCCAATCAACTTTATACCAGGTCTCTTCATCGACACGGCGTAGGCCTGGGGTAGCACCGATAAGATTCTCGGCCACCTTGTTCCGTTCCTCCTCGCTTACGGGCTCCCAGTCAAGACTCAAACTCTCGATGAACGCGCGTCGCTCTCGTGAATCGTCCTTCTGGAACCGGAATTTGAATAGCATCGTCTCGGCGCGTGCAAACCGTCGGCGAAGATCCTCCGTGGCCGAGAAGGCGAGGCGGAGGATAAAGTGTGAGTAGTGGTCCTTTTGGCGTTCATTTTTCAAGCGAGGATCAGCGGCACCTTCGCGCGAGGCAGTGTTGGAGGAGAGAGGGAGAAATTTCTGGAGGAGAGGTGTGATGTGGGCTTCAGTCTCCGCGGGGGACTTGTTGCGGTAGGAGCATGCTTCGATTTCAGCCAGGACTATTGGATGTTAGTAATTGGCGTCGAGTGTGATGGATGTTTCCCGTGAGATTGCAATTTCATACCCTTCAACCGGTCAATAGCCCATTGCTCAAACTGTTCGAGAGTGATTTCCGCCGTTGGCGGCGTGTCGTACAGGTTCAGGCGATGCGGATACTCCTGCTGCTTGTAGATCGGTGTAGCGAACTGTCTTTTTTTATGGTCGATAGTCGCCCTGCGTTTAGGGTCAATCCGATTCGCATCTTGTCGAATCATGGTGTCAGCTATGAGAATTCTTGACGTTGTTGCTCAATTTCAATCTGGAGTTTGGCGCAGGACCTCTCGTTATCCCTCATCACTAAATTGGTTCCAAGACGCGACGCGCCTCCGCGCGACGGGTCACGGTCACGTGCATGTACGGTGTGATTGGCCTTGAGATTCAGGCTGTCAAGGAAATAGATCAGGCAATGACAGTATTTCGCATTTTAAGCATGTGAGAGGACTTATGCCGAAACCCCGCCGATTACTTCCTAACTTGTGTTGCTATTATTCTCGTAGTGGTATATATTGCATGATATTGGGATATCTCATCAGCATTTCCCATCTGCATTGTATCCTCCACTATACGCCGTACTTTTCGTCCTCCCGTCCTTTTCCCTCGGAGCTTTCCTCACCGGGGTCCGAAGAAAGAACCCGCAATTCCAACCCCACAGAATCGGGAATTGCTCATATGCACTAGACTCTGAGACAGGCGTGGTGCTGATCGAGCCTCGCGCAACGTCCCCTTGTTCAGCATGCATCGACAATAGCTCATTCTGTTCGCCGCATCTATTTCTACCGTACTCCTGCCTCGCGATCGATCCCAGCCCTTCCTGCCGTTGGAGTTCCAAAAAAGGGTTCCCGGACCTGGTCTCGGAGATAATTTCTGATCCCGAGCTTATCTACCCTAACGACACCTCCTACCCTACATCTCGATATGTCGCAAACAACGAAGCAGCTCAAGAAGGCTGCGCGCATCATTCTTGTTGGCGCGCCAGGCGTCGGAAAGGGTACACAGTCAGAGCGCCTGCTCGCGCGGTTCCCTCAACTGGCCTCCATCAGCTCCGGAGACCTCCTACGCGAGAATGTGCGCCGCAAGACGGAGCTTGGTGAGTCGTGCCTATGGACCTGGCTCAGTCTGACCTCTTGGTCCAATTAGAGCGCTTGCATCTAACACTTGCCAACAGGTCTTCAAGCCGAAGCCGCAATGCAGTCCGGGAATTTGGTCCCGGACTCGATGATTCTCAGCTTAATTTCCTCCGAACTGAAATCCAAGGGCTGGCTCCCTCCCTCGTCACCTTCTGAAAGCCCTTCTTCCCACACTCCTGCAACCCCATCCTCTCAGTCCTCCGCCTCTAAACCCACACTATCACCCTCCGCGTCATTTATCCTCGATGGTTTCCCCCGGACTGCCGTTCAAGCAATTAGCCTGGACAGCTTGGTCCCGGTAAATTTTGTCGTGAACCTTATAACACCGCCTTCAGTCATCCTCTCACGCATCGCATCTCGCTGGGTTCACGAACCATCAGGTCGGGTCTACAATACGGATTTCCATGCACCCAAGGTACCTGGAAAGGACGACGTGACCGGCGAGCCGTTGACGCAGAGAGAGGACGATTCAATTGACACCTGGAAGCAGCGGCTGCGGAAGTTCGAGGAGACCAGCCGGGCTCTGCTCGAGCATTATGAGCGTCAGGGCTGCCTTTGGCGCGTGGAGGGGAACTCAAGTGATGAGATCTCCCCTCAATTGTTCGCAGAAATCGAGCGCAGGTTCTGCTGAAAGGCATTGATGATGCTGGGCATGTAAACGATATCTTTCATTTGGCCGCATTGAACTAGGCGCATCCCTCATAGCATTAGGGGCGCCCAGGTATTATTACCTGTGACATGAATCGGGATTGAGGGTTCCCACTTGAGCGCTTTGTACAGCTTACAACTATTATCACTTTTGGTGTACGATATACATCCCTACCCTTGGAGCGAAATGAATGCCACTCTCTGAAATCCATAATAAATGCATACATTTACAATATGATCATGAGTCATCCTATCATGTAACCTTGTGCATATCAAGGCCCATTGCCTATCAGAGGTACTGAAGGCCATCGCCAGATGCCCACATCCACGGCTATGATTTAGATTTCCCAGCGTCGTCGGCGGGCTCGCCCATCCCCATTCGATTCTTATACTCCCTCGGACTTTCCCAATTAGACCCAGTCCGGTGATAATCTTTCCAAAGACCCTTTCTCCGAGCCTTTGCCCACCACTCCGCCCGCCGGTACTTCTGCTCCAGCTTCGCGCCTCCAAACTCGGCGCCGACCTTGGCTTCGTAGATCGTCGCCAGCCCGCGCTTCAACATTTCATATGATACGTCTCTGCGACGGAATGGGGGGAAGTCAAAGGCGCGTCGGACGGATACGCTGGCCACGACGCGACTGTACTGGTCCTGGCGGTAGACGGAGGCCCGGACGCGGCGGTTTTGTAGGTAGGAGGTGAGCCACTGGTGGGCTTCGCGGGCGAATGGTTGTTCGGGGCGGCCGAAATGTGCGAGTTCGGGGGCGTCTATACCTGCTAAGCGGATGTGAATCTGGTACGAAGGGGAAATGGGTTAGCTTTCGCGGTTCGAAGATTGGAGCTGGATTGGCATCTGGGGGCGGACGGGCAATGGCACGAACAGTGTTATCTTTCAGCTCCTTCTTGGTAGTAGGAATCTTCTTCCATGGTAGCCAGCCCCATCCAGCGAGTCGGCCACCAGGGGTATGGAATATCCTGAAATTATCCCCATCACCAACACTGGTCACTTTGCCGAAGATAGTCCGGTGTCGGAGGAACGAGGGCGAGATGCTAGGCGCGTCGGGGATACGGCGCAGGTAGCTGCGGTGAAAGCGTACACCTAGCAAGATACCACTTGTCAAGAGGAGGGTCGATACGAGTGTCCTGTACTCGGTGAAGGCTGTCCAGTCCAGAGCCGAGTCGAAGTTGTCTGGTGCGGGTGTGGGGTACGATGACGCGGTTGAGGAACTGGAGTTGCGCTCCGGGCGTTGTTTATCGTCATCGCTTGACTCGGTACTCCATGGTGGCCATCGCATGGCTACCTACAGCCCTGCTGTATGGCAGGATGTGACGTGAAGTTGGTGGTCCAGGGAAGCGTGGTAGTCACTAGGCGGCGCGACGGAAGCTTTGAGATGCCCGCCGACGACCATTGCCGCAGATACGTCAATAGTAAATGACCCACTCTGACGTTGTGAACTATCGTGGAAGGGATTAATTCTTCCCACAGCTGTTTTCAAAGCTCTTGATTTTGAAAAATGAAATTGCTTGAGACTTGCTTGAGAATTACTTGCAAATTGAGACTTTATGTACAAGTCTATCTCGAGTTCCGGGTATAGACAGACGCGTTTCTATTGCATAAGCGTCTTCCAATGAACGAAGAGCCAACATATGGAAATCTAGATCATTCAAGAAGATCCCAAAAGACAGATAGAAAGACCAGCACGCCATGGACCAAGACATATAAAGCGTCTTCAAAGTGATATGAGAATGGGGTACAAGAGAAAAGAAAGGCAGAACGGGCAGAACATAACGGGGGTTATCTATTTGAGGGTCGCAGGCAAGCTGGTTTTCGCCTTGGCTGCTGCAGTGTCCACTGCCTTTTGCAGCTTCTCCTTCTTGATGCGCTGGAGGTAGGCAAACAGAAGAATGAACATGAGTTCCATCCTAGAGGAATAATTAGAACAACGCTACCACATCGCACAGACATGAGCATTGGGAACGTACCTCTCTTTGGTCATCATCAGCAGACCCTGCACCAACAGACCCTTCATGATCTGAGGGCCAATGCCCTTGAAGAGGGAGAGCACACCCTCGTTCTCAATGATATACTTCATGACTTCACCAAAAGTCTTAAAAGGCTTGCCCTGTCGGCCAGGCGGGGGACGAGATTGCAGACCGACTTTAGCGACAATAAGAGGCTGAGTGGCAATGGTTGCCAGAGCCTTGGACATGGCACCGAGGACTGCGGTAGTTGTCAGTGGGGTGTTACATCAACGGCTCCCGAATTGAATGCACTTACGGAAAGCCTCCCAAGGCTTGAGGTTGTTCTTTCCCGGGAAAATGACCTCCTTCAGGCGCTGATAAGCTCCGTAGGTAATGGCGGGGTTGACGACCAGAATCAAACTGGCCTTCAGGCCGCGCCACAGGCCGGACCAGCCGTCCTCGCTATCAACGACCTCGCGACCAGTCTCGATCAATCCCTTCTTCTCGCCCTTGGGCTGTGTCTGCTGACGGGTGGTAATGACTGCCACGGGAATGGTGAAGACTTGGGCGACGGCACCTGCAACTGCACCCAGAGACAGCTCAACCGCAGTGCCGGGGTTTGTCGACCCCTTGTTGGAAGCCATGTAGAGACCGCGAACAACGCTGTACCAGTAAAAGTAGGCAAAGTTGGTCGAGGCGACGCCGAGCAGGGATCCCGCAATTCCAGAGTACAGGCCTGAAACGCCCTCCTTCTCTACGATCTTCGTGATCGCGTCCACGGTGCCGTCATAGTGTTCGACTTCGGACTGTCCTTCAACGTCTTTCGATTGCTTGACTTGGACCTGCAATTTCGTCTTGACACTGGAAAAGCAATTCATCATGGTCAGTAAGTTGTTGCGTGCCACAGTATCTTCGAAGCTCTTCCGCTTGACCGGGTCATTTCTCACAGGTCCAATGGGTATACCATCGCATTTGCCAACACGGCGCCGGTTGCGCCCGCAACGGCGCTGCCCCACGGGGAGAGACGAACAGGCTTGGATTGACCAGCCATGATGTATATCGATTAGACGCGCTCAACGACGTCTAGCAAGAAACGTGAGGGGAGAGGAGTCCGTTAAAGCGGGCGAGCAGGAGAAAGCGGAGCGGGGCCTCTAACCGACAGATGCTTGCTCCGAAGATGGATGAACCCAGGGGACAAATGACGAGCAAGAGGCAAGAGAATCGATCAGGGGCTCGTAGAAGAAGATCTCTAGAGCATTCTCAGGATGCTCGATATCATAGTAACCGATGTCACCCGAAAATAAAACGGCCGAGCCAAGAAACCGGAATGGCACAGGCGCAGGGCAAAAGCACCTCGGCGCTGCGGTGAAAGCGCTGCGAGCCGAGGTCCTCTTCGGCGGTCGGCCTGGTCAGCTTAGGTCAGCCTTCCTCTGGGGTTTCTGGAGGCTGGAGCAGTGGAGCGACATAGCAGCAGGTCCACGGGTGGCTTCAGCGTAAATGATTCGGGCTAGAACGAGGATCTACTGAGCTGCTTATCCCGAGACTTGACCGCGCATCGGCGGTTGTTCTGGTGGTGATAGGGTCGCCGATGGCTACCAGCTCAGCCTTTGTTTGCGGGGCTTCCAACCATCTCCGACAGGAACCTTATCCTATCCCACTTGCGAATTAACGATCCAGCGAGTCGATCGGCTTTCCCAGCGACCCCAGCGCAAGTGCGAGCCATGTCTAGACCCCACGGGGCCACGCTCAATTTGCATGTTTCTCAGGCGTTGGTAAATACCGCCCTTCCCTACCTCATTTCCCCGGACTGGAGAACTGGAATTGCGGAAAAGCTAATCGGCAGTTAGCAAGCCGAAGGAGCAATAGCTTCCGCCACTTCTCAAAACGCGGCTCTGGAAGCTGCCATCAATGCCGCCGAGCATTACATGAAGGCCCTGAGCCTTGCACCCCCTGGCGATAAGGTTCAATTGGACTCGAAATGCAAGGAACTCATCACCCGGGCCGAGCGGATCAAGGCAGCCGCCGACTGGCAATCAGCGGCCCGCCAGAAACTAGTCTCCAAGTTACAGCCTCCCTCGTCCAAGCGCAAGCTCACGACGCGTGAAGAGATTATCGTGCTAGAAGGGGCTAAATTGAACGGATTCATCTTCCCACCATGGGAGCGCCCGCCGGGATCTGCTGAATTTGAGCAGCCATTCATGTAGGATCGCAAGATACGTCTACTATCTCCCGTTCTGTCTGACTGATTGTACAGAGATTCTCCCGAACTGCAACTATCTGCTTGCCAGAAGGAGATATTTGCTGGGTGGAAACGACCATCTGACTTACTTCATGCCCGCAATGGCGCAATCCACTCGCAAGATGTGGCTGAGCCCGTGATGTCTGCCACGGGAACTTCTGATCTTGTGCAAGATGTCCTGACAGACTGCTCAGTAGTCGCTAGTCTATGTGCGACAACGTCGAGATCGGAGCGGGGCCTAGGACAGGTACGTATCAAGTCTTTGATAGCACTAAAGGGGGGGAGACTGACCACCATCAGCATGCTTCGCCAGCTATGTATCCCCGTGAGCGGGGCTCTGACGAACCAGCTCTCTCGCCATCAGGGAAATACATATTTTGCTTTTACTTTAACGGAGCCTTTCGAAAAGTGGTAATAGATGACCGGTTACCAGCCTCAAATACAGAAAGCTCACTCCACGTGATCGATCGCAATAACTCCAATTTCTTGTGGCCTGCTTTGGTTGAAAAGGCATACTTGAAAGTTCGTGGGGGGTATGATTTCCCGGGGAGCAACTCTGGGACTGACCTGTGGGTGTTGACTGGATGGATTCCTGAGCAAGTCTTCCTGCATAATGAGGATGCGACTCCGGACGAAATTTGGCGGCGACTGTACCAGGCCTTTTCCTACGGTGATGTTGTGCTGACCATTGGAACTGGCAAGTTGACCGAGAGGGAACAACAAGGCCTGGGCTTGGTGAGCGAGCATGACTATGCCATACTCAACATGAAGGAGAACAACGGACGACGTCAATTCCTGCTCAAGAACCCATGGGCAGGGGCAGAGCCTAGCATCATACAGCCTGGTAGACTCGACTATCCAGGCCCTGAGAACCCGCCGTCACCTCTCTCTCCGGGAACCTTTTGGATGGACTGCGAGCAGGTTTTCCAGAACTTCGAGAATCTATATCTCAACTGGAACCCTGGCTTGTTCACGTATCGTGAAGATATTCATTTCACCTGGGACCTTTCACAAGGACGAGCCCTTTCATTCGTGAGGAATCCCCAGTTCTCGGTCTTCAGCGAAGGGGGAGGAACAGTTTGGTTGCTTCTGGGCAAGCATTTCAAGACCGACGACCACAACTACCTTAAAAGCGAAGGTAGAGAGCTTGGGTTCATCAGCATCTACATTTTCCAAGCGGGCGGGAAAAGAGTCTCTTTGAATGATGGGGCTCTACATCGTGGGCCCTACGTTGATTCCCCAAACACTCTCATGAGACTCGAGATGCCTCCACACACTACCTACACTGTCGTGGTATCAGAGCAGTCATTACCACCATCCAGTCAGAACTTTACACTCTCGGCATTCTCGACATCTCCAGTATCGCTGGCCCCTTCAAGAGACAAACACATGTGCTTGAGGAAAGCGAGTGGTTCCTGGACAGCACTGACAGCCGGTGGCAACGCAGAGTCTGCACGATATTCCTCCAACCCGCAATTCAGTCTTGAGGTCTCTGAAAAGACAGACGTCTCGATTCTCCTGGAATCGAACGAAGCCGAGCTAGCGACACATGTGAAACTTTTTTGGTCCAACGGTCAGCGCATCGCACGGGTCCGAAGCCGAGATATCATAGCAGACAGCGGCGATTACCGACGCGGCTGCGCGCTGGCTGAAACCAAATCCCTCGACAAGGGTCTCTACACGATAGTATGCTCGACCTTTGCACCAGATCAACTTGGACGCTTCGAGCTCTGGATCTCATCCTCGATTCCGTGTGTGGTGCGACCATTAGCATCCGAGTCTGCCGGTCGGCGGAGAACCGTATCCAGTATCGGCATTCTGGCTCCAGGCAAAGACCGCATGCTGGCGCTATTGCATGTATCTCGGATGACGCGAATCAAGCTTATTGCCAAGAGCAAGTCATCCACAATCGGATCTCGCTCTGTCGCCCCGTCGCCTGTCTTGATGACGGTGGAACTGGGTCAGGGCCCATACAAGAAGACGCTGGCCGTCTCGGAGGATGGCAGCCATTGCGATGCACCCTCAGGGGTGCGTGTGGATGACTTTGATCTTTCACCGAGCCCTGATTCTCGGGGAAAGATTTGGATTGTCATTGAGCGTATTGGGGGGCCTGGCGGACAAGTGGAGGATCATTTTGAGGTGGAAGCTTTGTCTGAAGAACGAGTGGAGATTGGCAAGTGGATTGTTGAAGATGCTTGAATCCCGGTCACATGTTGAGCTTAGTGATTACTATTACTCAAACAATGATTTACATTTGAGGGAAGCAAAATGGAAACTAGAAGCGCCAAATCTATCATTGCCTACTGTATTAAGCATGCCGAGAACCCTGGTAAGGTGCATTCTGTTCCAAAATTTGAATCTAGACTAAACATACAGTATAACCAGATTGCATTGAGTTTTTAAGGAAGACACTCTCAATGTCCTTGCTCAATTCCCCTCTTGATGCCAAGTGCTCACTAGACTGGTTCAAAATCTGAGACACAACCTCAGGACAGTCTGGAATGGTCAGCATACAAATCTCAAAGTTGAGCGTAGATGAAAATCACTTGACCCAAGCGCAATAGGTAGCAAGACCCATAGTTATGACATATCGGACAGAGTAACATTACCCCACTAATCATCATCGATCCCTATCTTAGGCAGCAAAAACAGAAAATGAATAAGAAATGCATTTGTTCTGGCACTAGCAATCCAACAGCTTCCAAAAGGCGATAAGACTGTTATCGCATCTCCGCACGGGCGGTGGGATCCAACACTCCAAACGTCATCTGGCCACCGAGCTTCTTTTCACTTCCTCTCTACCAGAAACCTCAACCATGACCAGCAATATTCCTGCGGTGCTGCGAGCCTCTGATATCGGCCGCTTTGCCCTCAGGGCGGCGCAGATCGAGAAGGCCAAACCCGTGGTCGCCTACTGGTGTGAGTGGTGCCGCTTTCCCCGCGATACGACCCCCGCTGATCACATTCACTCCATGGGATAGGCAATTACCATATCGTGAACCAAATAATTGAGAGAGGTCTTCACAACACCGACGATGAGACTAAAATCTACACGACCGATCTCGTTGACAAGCTAGAGCAGGTCAGTCGCGCTGGTCCTTCACCCCGCATCCCCTCCGCTGGTGCCTGCGAACCTGGTAACTGATCACTTTCTATGGGAAATAGTTCAAAAGCGAGAATTCCCAGAATGAGGCTGTAACGGATAATGATGCTGCAAGCGCTTATGTTGAGCAATTTGGACTAGAGATCTTCAATCGTGCCGAGGCTGCTATGACTGCTAATAAAGTCACCAAGTGAGCTTCCGAACTTGATCAGACACGAAACACCTACTTATGTATGCGCAGACAAACCGCCGACACATTCCAAGCTGCAGCAATCTTCCTTGATCTATTGCAAATCTGGGGCGAGCTGGAGCCGGAGATTGCGGGGAGAATCAAATTCGCCAAATACCACGCGGTTCGGATCGTGAAGGCCATCAAGGCCGGAGAAGATCCTAATGCGACAAACCCTGCGCCAAAGGAGGAAGAGGAGATCACAGCAAACGATCCAGAAGTGCAGGCATTTGATGAGTCCGTGGCAGAGCAGGCCTCGAAGCCACGACAAGCGTCCGTTGAAGAGGTTCCGGATGAAGCTGATCGCCTGGGTCGCCAATTAGCCCATCAATCTGTTCTGGATGAGTCGCTGCATCCATCGCGGACATCGTCAATGCCGCGCGCTCCTACCGCTTCGGAACCCGAGATCCCTTCTGTACCCAGCAACGCGCCTGGTACCCCTGGAAAAGCGAAGGATTATGACCTGCCAGGATCTGGTGGGCTGGTACTCCCATCCACACCTGGAACCATTGGTGGCGGATCTGGCGGCCCCGCACCTGTCATAGATCTCCCGGATACACCTGGAAACTCGGAGCTTCATACATCTCACTCGCCGCATCACCCTAACGCCTTCCAGTCCTTCCCTCCCCCATCCGCAACGAGTCCGTCAATCGAGGCGCCGAATCCAGCTTCCTTCTATGATCCATCAACTGCTAGTGCCCACATTCCTCCCCCAGCGGCATCTTCCTCAGTACCAGCCCCAGTTGCTCGTGCCCCAGTTGCACCAGCTCCTGCAGCCCCGAGTCAACCCTCGCACGCGGTAGATGATCACAACATCTCTCTGGCACAGAAACATGCCCGCTGGGCAGTCTCAGCGCTTACTTTCGACGATGTTGACACCGCGATTAAAGAGCTTAAGAATGCTTTGAGGTTCCTGGGCTCGGAATGAGTTTTTGCGCTCTACTATTGGAGAGTCTAATGATTAGTGTTGAAGTTGGAATAATCCCATAGCTTGTGTATATTCCTCATTCTTCCTTACCATACATCTATTATCAAATTCAAAGAACAAACAAGGCTACTCAATTCCCTATAGCGATTGAGACTGACTGCGATGCTACTCCACGGTTGATGGACTACGCATTTGCTATTCTTGCGAGACATGTATCGATCATGTCTTCTTTGTTCGCTTTAGTCATGTCGTAAGGTCGTTTACAATAAACCTGAGCCATGCTTGGGCCGTAGCTTCAAAATCATGCAGCCTTTTATAGTTCAGCTTCTTATGTCGTGAAAAACGTCCTTGGGATACTCCTCGGTCAGCGAACGTAGAGATAGTCGTTTGGTGAACCTTTATTAGCATGAACGGAGATTGATGCAGTAAGTATTGCAGCAATATCAACCATTTGAAATGCCACAGGCCGTGACTATGGCGAAGCTCGAAGTTGGGTGCTCGCTATACCCCAATGACGCAATAATCCAAATTGTCACTCTCCTTTCACATTTGGTCGCCTTGTACGCCTGCAAGTGAGGCGTTCTTGACTATCTCAAGTTCGTCGTAGCTTCTTTGGCCGTTCCACCGCCTGCTGCGACGCGTCAACTTCATCTTCGCAAGTCAACGAGTTCGCGTCGACGACCCCCTCCACACCTTTCATGAACAACATCGATCTTGACCTGACTCTTTCCAACATTTCTTCCACATTAACCATCACCACGATGATCGTCCCCCCGCGTTCGACCAGGAACAGCGTCCCTCCAGGGTTCCCTGAGGAGGTGGATGCTCTGACAAGCTTCATCGAGGACAAGACTCTGACTCCCAAGAGTCGACTGGACGAGTTTCGCCGTTTCTTTGACTTCAAGTCGGAATGGTGGAACAAGTTCCACCGACAGCTCAAAGAGCACGTCTCGGTCTCTTCCACTTGGGCTGACATGCAGGACAGCGAGACAAAGCGTGAAGCCGTTGCTGGTGCGTTTCTCGAGCAAGTCGGATCCGAGTACTGGGGCAAAGACAACCAGGAGAAGTACCTGCTGGAGGACCACATCGCCGAGGGTCTTGTCTGCGTTTATCCTCGCGACCGGAAGGCGTAAGTGATATTCTCTTTGAATACATGTTGATGATGAAGTCTGTAGCTGACGATTAGCAGGATGATCAAGGCACTCACGTTCTTGTTGGAAAAGGATGCCAAGAATCGACGAGAGTCGGTCACCCAGGACGTAAGCTTCCCTAACTTGAGGGTCTTTATTCCTTGCCTGTTCGTTCTTGGTTGGATGGCTTGATGCTGACCCAGGTTATAGATTCCCGAGACTCGCAGTGCCAGCAGCCCTCTGTCTGACCCTCCCCCTTCCGAGATGGAGATTGCTGGATCCGTCAAGATAAACAGCAGCCGCGCATCAACTCCTACCGGTTTGTTTCGAATTCCCACGACTCCCAAGACTCCGCGAACCCCTCAATCCAAGCGCACCCGAAGCGTGAGCATGGTCCGCGATAGGGCTCTCAATAGTCCGGCTCTGTCTACCCCTACTCCGTCTTTCCGCGGACGTACCGGTGCACCGGAGACTGCGCTGGCCTCGCCGGCCCTTGCCACTGGTTCCCTGTCGAGCCAGCAGGATCTTCAGCTGTGTTGCCAAAGTAAGTCAACTTGGTACCGTGCGTCGGGAGGATACATCTTGGGAGAGTCAGCTTTGCTAATTATTTCCAGGAGAGCATATGGGTCTTTCCGAGGAATTCTTCACACAGTTTTCCGACATCCCCCCTAACACCCTCGCCACCTATTTCCTTGTGCAAGAGGAAGGCAGCCAGGACGAGCCGGTCTGCGTGCCGTTCCAGAACTTTGAGGATTACGGAACCACCGACGAATTCCTCAATGCGATGGAAAAGAAATGCTGCTACGAGCACGAGCCTAGCCGGCTGCAGCTGTTTGAGAACGTTCCGCAGTTCTCGCATGCAGCCATCTCGCTGCAGTGGTCGGGGGTTTCTTTCGTGCTGCGCCGGGAGACCGACGACCTCAAGTCGCTGGCTAACCGCATCGGGTGTGCGTGGCGTGCAAAGGAGCAGGGTGAATTGCAGACCTTTGAGTTTGTGATTTGCGTGACCTTGAAGCGAGAGTGAACAACAGGCCGGCGGCTACGTTGGGGGCGAGGCGAGAGCGAAGCGATCGCGGAGGTGAGAGAAGGGTGATCCCATGAGAAGGTGGCCACCCGCATGTTGTTCGCAGTTGCGCAGTTACGCAGCTACGCAGAAAGAATGGACCAGGGTGAGCTGGCCATAAGTAGAAATGGAGAATACATACGGTGACGATTGACCCCCAGATCCTAGTAAACTTAAGGATTGTGCAAATGTTTGGGTCCGGGCAGATCATCCCAGTCCCTTTAGCTGTTTAGTTCCCTTTTGATCCAATTGCTAACGTGCTACATGCTAGCGCCCTTGTCCCGACCGTACCAGTACCATGGGTGCTGCAGGTGCTGCACCCAGGATGACTTTCGACGTCACTGGGGCGAACTCTGGTGGTGGGAGTGTCTTGTGCCTTCTCGTACTTCGAATCAGCGGCTCGTGGTACAGGGTGTCTCCACCCACAGCCCACTTGGTGCGACGACTATAGATCAACGGCGTCGTTAGAGCGGGCGAAGCGGAGGCGCTTGCCAGGGGAGTGGCTCGCAATTTGTTGCAAAGGTTGGGAACAGCCAGGGAGTGTGATCTTCGCGAATTTTCTAGCGACGGCATTAGCGGGCCCCCCCCCCCGTGGTAGGTACGTGGTGGTTCAGGTTCCTTGGGAGGGATCCTGGTCGTTGTGGAAGGCAGTGGGTTGTATGGAGGTGGGATACTCCGTAGTAGACAGTGATGAATAGAAGAAATTATTGAAGGGAAATTGGAATGAAAAGAACAAGTAGGATGTAGGGTTGAGTCCAATTGACCAAATGAGTCCAAGTCCCAAACGCACGATGGCGATTTAGTCGATTTAGTCTTTGGCGCTTGTCCCTTGAGGATGCGTAGAGATTCCTCCTCCCCCAAAAGACCCTCTCTCACTCTCGCAGAGTCTCTCCCCTCCGTTTGGCGGTCTCCATCCAATTCGTATTCACTTTCCCCTCCTCCCTGACTCTACTCTGAAACCAGCCCCCCCTCCTTCCATTCCCTTTTCTTTCTTTTCTCTCGGGTTCTCCAATCTCCCGTTTCCACCCCCTCTTCTCCTCGATTTCCTGGAAACTCTGGCTGCGGGCCGCTGCGATTAAACCCAAATCCATCCCGTTCACCATGGCCGACGCCAAAAAGCCCGCCGTCTTGATCATCGGTGGCCTCGGTACGTAATGAGTCTACTCTCCTCCTCTCCTCTTCTCCTCTTCGGAGAGCCCCTCTAGCTCGGTTCGGCGTCCGCCTCAACCCCCATTTCCACAAAAGAAAAGAGAACAATGCTATTAACACTGACTCCCGGCCGTCCGTAGGCTTCATCGGTCGCCACCTTGCCCTGCACATCCATGAGAATAACCTGGCCTCCGAGGTCCGCATTGTCGACAAGGTTCTGCCGCAACTAGCCTGGCTGGCTCCCGAGTTTGAGGAGGCGTGCTCCAAGGAGAAGTTTGTACAGGCAGATGCCAGTCGTGAACGTACGTGGAGACCTGCCAATGACCGCTGGCTGTGGATTCCATGGCCGGAACCAACGGAATGTACTGACACCCCGCCTCGCGGTTATAGAGCATCTCCCCCGCATCTTCGACCGCGCCAATGGCGAACAATTCGACTACGTGATCAACTGCGGCGGCGAGACCCGGCACTCCCAGCCCGACGATGTTTACGAAGCCCGCAGCTGCAATCTGAGCATCACCCTGGGCAAAGAATGCGCCAAGCGCGGTATCCCCGCCTTCATCGAGTGCTCCACCGCACATGTCTATAAGAGCGGATCTTCACCGCGCAAGGAAGCCGACAAGATACAGCCGTGGCACAAGCTGGCCAAGTGGAAGCTCAAGGCTTCCGATGAGCTACTGAAGATCGACGGGTTGCAATACTGCGCTCTGCGCCTGCCGCATGTCTACGGCGCCTACAACCCAGGATACTTCGCCATGGCCATCTGCTTGGCCCGCGTGCACAAGGAGATGGACCAAGATCTCGAGTTTTTGTTTACCAAGGATGTCAAGGTGAACACGCTTCATGTCAAGGATGCAGCCAGTGCCCTGTGGATGGCGGCAGAGTGGCGCGCCAAGCAAGGCAAGTTCGACCGCAACAACATGCCCATCGCCTTCAACGTTGTCGACCACAACGACACTTGCCAGAAGCACGTTGCCGACGCCATGGCCGAGGTGTTCGATCTCAAGGTCTCATTCCTGGGCTCCCTGGCCTCACAACTAGCCAAATTGAACCTGGACGATGTCGTGGATGATATGAACGAGGTCAGCCTGCAGGAGTGGGCCGATCTGGTTGCCAAGAGCAAGATCGAGCGGCCCGGGCCTATCGGACCGTTCTTGGAGCTCGATGTGCTTAAGGACCAGGACATGTCCATTGACGGTTCGCTGTTTGAGTCGACAACAGGCTGGAAGCCCAAGTATGAGCACTTCGGCGCCGAGAGCGTTCGCGAGATGGTTGAGAGTTATAAGCGGATGGGCTGGTGGCCATAAATGGTTGCCCGTGCCTTTCCTCTCATCTCGCTCACGGTCTATCGCATTGTCTTCTCGCCCCGTATAATTGTTCACGGCCTCCTTTTATTGTCGAGGGAGCGTCGGTCTCCACCGCATCGCATCGCATTGTGTCTGCAAAGCAAAAATTCTCCTCGTCTTCACATGACACGACCTACATTCTTGATGACTGATTGTTTCCTCATCACTTCATCCTCTGCATTGGGCTTCGGCCTCCTGCATCTCCCTCGGATTTCCGGATTCCCAGATTCCCAGATTCCCAGATTCCCAGATTCATCGATGATGTCCAGTCTGTGAGACTGGACTGCACGTGATTTTGTACTAATAATCCTGATTCCATTACGCGGGATTTCTGTTCCTCATTTCTTGCATATATCCTCTCTTCATTCTGATTTATATTCCCATTTCCAATTTCCCTTTTTTGATTCCACTTGACCGAGCCTTCATTTTGCATATTGAGCCATTTTGTTCATTTCTCTGGCCGGTTCATACTTCTTCATCTTCCTTCTTCGGCATGGTATTGTGCCTGCATCGGGACATTTTTTGGATTCTGTATGTATTTTAGAATTTGACTTGAATTTTGTCAGTCTTTATGTACTTTCTCGGCTACGGTAGTGATCTGGCTCGTCCTATAGATTTGCAGTATGAATTCGGTTTGTTATCTGGCATCGAGGTCATGGTTCCACTACCTCGGGCTGTGTGCCCCATGCATGCATTGCGTGCAGGTCCCAAAACACCTCAGTATCGTGCAAGCTCTTTGCAAATGTGGCAGTATACATAATTGCCGCGGTAGACCTGTCGCTCAATCTCGAAGATTTTTACACTTTATAAGGTTCTTGCCGTTGGCTTTCAGGATATATCGCTCACCTCCAGTGACTTTGGGCGTATTCGGGGCGTCCGAGTCACGACACCACTTTCATGACCGTATTCATCACCCCCAACATGGTAGGTGGCCACTCTAAGGTATGTACTCTAAAGGTAGTGTTTTCAATAGCAAATTACTTGGAATTGAACCCCCCCCCTCCTTATAATCTAAACTTCCTCCTGCCTAGGAATACCCGAAGATACCATTGAATGCCTACATTTCAGGGAATCGGGTATCAAGATAGAAATAATCGATAATATAAGATAGTAAAACCTGATTCCTGATAGCACTAGTCACCTTCACCGCGTCGAGTCTCCTAAGTATTTTGTATTTCTGCGTCCACTCCTTGAAGGATATAGGTAAAGATTTTATGCGTAAAGTAGAATACTAGACTAAAAGAACTAGTAGCAGAAAGAATATTTGAAAGAGCATTCGAAAGAGCATTCGAAAGAGCATTCGAAAGAGCATTCGAAAGAGCATTCGAAAGAGTAGCAGAAGGAGTCGAAGGGTTTCCTCCAGGCATTCATCGCTCATCACTACCTAAGGCTATCAGGGTGATTGTTAGACATGGCCGGGGACCACCACCGGATTGTACCTATGGATCCAGCCAAGGGGTGCCAACCTTAAGAAGATCTCCAGGCAGAACCCGTTCCTCGGGATTGATCTCCATCGTCGCAATGACCAAAGTCCCAAATAGTTATCCAAGTTCTGGCCTCAATCCTGGTGTGAAGCCCTCCAACATGATCGTGGGTTTGATCCCGGGCTGTATATTCCTGGCTATACTTTCGTCGTCATCAAACGACCTCAGCGATATCTGGATCCCCCTTCTCCAGTCCTGTCCTGGGAAAAGAACTGATGACCTCTGCAGTCTCGGCCAGGTGCTCATTGGAATTGTAATGTTTCTTCGGAGGCGCAGGGCCGCTGAACATGCGTATCGCAAAAAGTCCCAGAAGGACGGCGCCGAGATTTCATTTGTCTGTAGTCGCATTTCATGGGCCTTTTATCGGGATCTCGTTGTACCGAATGTGAGAGGCTGGAAGCGTTCGTTGAGGGGGTAATGCGCCTAACCCGTCTGCTGTGCCCCTGATTGAGACTGTACCTCAGTTTTTTGGCTCTTGGAAGGACCAGCCCGTTGTTCATCACTAGTCCACTCTGGCCGAGGACGTGCGATGCCTGCGTAGACATGGTTTAACATGACCCCCATCATCAACCACTTTGTAGACTTGAAACGTGCCAGCTCGAGCCTCAACCAGGGTGACAATGATTACTCGAGCACCTCAATAACATATGCATTTATTTCCCACGGAAATCGTTAGAGCTTGAATCCACGAGAGGTACCGCAGCACGTTTTGGGAGCAGCGTCACTGCTTTGCGGTACCGACTCGTCGTCTGCTGGCTTGGGATGTCCCAGAGTTTGGGACAATGGGGATCTTTGCAGTTGATGACGAACTGGGAAGCCGAGAGGATTCCTGTGGTCTGACGAACTCAGGTCTGTTCCTCTTGTCTCATTGCAGTGACGCCCAGTCGCCAGGGACGGTGCCGAGGCTTTTCGAGTTAGACTTGTCAATGAAATGATGACCGAGGGGAGCGGAGGGAATGACAATATACTGCCCCCTGGTCTTACCCTGCCCAGTGCCTTGGGCTTTGCTGTGCGAGGTAGCCAGATTCGATGCGTCTGTAGTCACTCGTTTTGACGAAGATGTCGGATGTTGCGGCATCTATAAATAGAAGGGTAGAAACGGTGTCCCAGGATGAAGTAGTGTCAGAGGCCCTCCTCTGTGGCATCGTGGTTATGAGCGGGATACAGCGCCAGGAGTAGTAAGATCGCGAAGCGCCGCATGAACCAGTGGGGAATTGGGCATCCACTTTCGTATGAGTCGTGCTAGAGTCGGTGCCTGGTTGACGCAAAGCCTGAGCCATTGTCATGGCTGGCGGATGTAGTGATGAAGGATTGTTGCGTCAGATCACACGAAATTAGCATTGCTGCATCTTGTAAATTTCTTGGAAAGCACTTGATTATCAGTTGACCACTTCTCCGAAAGTTATCTTGAGTGTTTGGGACACCTTGAGTCGCATCTTTTTGACTACCAGCGGGCATCTTCTCTGCATCAGACATAATTCTTTAGATGTGTTCGTTCGTCAACATTGCCTACTGTTTTTTGCATAATTCGAAACAGTTAGCCATACAGAGATCTGGTTGTTTCAATTGGCCCACTCCTCTCCATTCCTAATATTGAAGAGGGCTTACGGCTACACCTTAAGGCAGTCCATGAGTCTGGATGCTAACAAGGCACGCACCAGACGCAAGCCTGGGTTCCAATGATCTCAGACCATTTAATTGATTAAGTCCGCACCAAATGCTGCAAATAGTGGAGACTATATGCTGCTCATCGTGGTGACCAGCAGCTAAATTCAAGATGTTGACGAAGACTCTGACCAATCCACTGTGAGAATGTTAAAATGATGAGCAACCGTATAGAAATTATACTACGAGATATCAATGTTATAAGCGGCGCGGCTATAGCGCGTAGTCCATGACAAGGCAGCATCTGCGACGAACCTGTTCAGCATGGGTACATCGCAAAGCTTCTCTACCAATTGACCGTTCTCTGTGACTGACAACCACCTCCCATATTGTTCCACATCATCCATGCCAGTTGGGAAATAAGGCTGGGAACTCACCGGTCCACCGATCCGACTCTCGTGTCTATCAGGTTAATTCTTCAGAGGAAGTAGGCTGCGGGAGTAGACTCACTTTGAGAATCTTCCTTCCAGGCAGCGTTTACACGAGCAATACACGTCCTGCCCTGCGCATGAGGCACGTATTGAGCTGGCCCGTCCCCCATCGTCAACTTTCCCAAGTTGACGCATCGTATTGCACTCCTTTCTACCCTGTAGAGTATCCCTCTCTATCTCGTAGATATTCCCTCGTATATCGAGTTCTTCCATCTATCTCGTAGATTTCCTCGTCTTCTGACTCGAACAACTCGAGGTTTTCCTCCCTTCGAGCAGAGCCTCCCCTCCGGCCCCTGTAACTATCATCAACATCCGGTACCGCGTTTCTTTGGATCTTGACGGAGTCTTCTCTCAAATATTCTTCCTATTTAAGGAATTCTCCGATCTAACGACCCTCCTTCTTCCCATCATCTCGCTCCCCCTAACCTTCACCACGCACTGAGTCTTAACGAAGACTTACCTATCACAACTATCTCTCCACCTCTCACTTTCTATCAATATCTCCCTCAAGAGGTACGTACTTCATCTACCAGAGCTCCTCGCTATCTCCCAGCGTCATCAGCTCCATCTGACCTGACATCTTCTCCATCTACCAGGCCTCCTCGCCGAAGGGCATCGCAGGATGCCTATTTCGTGCGCGACTGATATTGAATACACGAACCCAACAGCACGGACAGAGGACATTAATTATGCAGTGATGCAATTCGCTCTCCACGATCCTCGAAATCTGTGCTTTGCGACAGTACGGTGCACACGCTGTGTCCAGTATGATAACTCCCACCCATCCCGCCTACTCCCATACCCCGAGTCTAGATATCACCTGCTAACCGATTTCAGCGGCGGATACGCCTGGCACCGCGGCGGTACAAACCCAGATGCCCCCTGGCACATCACGGTCATGTATTATGACCGAGAGGGCATCTGGGTTTGCACCGTGCACCTAGACGCAGATGGCTATGAAGTTTAATCAAGAGGGGCTATCAATGCCCGGTGAAAACCCATTCAGATTCCCATCCTTCCTAAACATTCAACTCCTATAAATGTGGGATTATCCCACCCACAGGCCCAACCATATTAACGTGTCAGTAGAGGTTAGATAAAGCATGAGACTGACGCAGGATAACCGGGATTGGAGCATCAAGGTGTAGGAGTGCTCGTAGACGCAGAGCCTCAGAGGCCCTTCATGACGTCCGGGGATTATGGATGTTGCCCAAAACTCCAGTCTCAGTTCTCGTCCCTTTTGATTGAGTTTTGTAAGGACAAATTTAGCGTAACATTATCATTATCAGGACAAAAACCGAGATTTATGTATGAATTGTATACAAACAACTAAGGACGAATGTTATGAAGTTAGGGCACGTCCACACGTGAGAACGTGACGGGAGGCGTGTTGATTGGCGGTGGGGCTCACCGCTCTCTTTCTGCCTGGCAGTGCCCACTGCCTGACCCTGACTGGACTGCCTGCAGGCTCCGATGATCGATCGAAGAAGTACTCCGTAGTTACCAGGAAACTGAGGAGCCGATTGTAAAACTGTTGAATGATCTGAAACCCCTATTGAATCAGCCCATCTCAAAGCATCAATCCATCTTCCTCTTTTGACTACTTCTACCCAATGATGCAGCCACAAGGCAGCGCGTTCATATACATGCGACTTCCTGCCGGATTGTAGTGAGCTACAACGCTACGAGAAGTTGAGAACACCGATACCATCATGTCTTATCTACACCTGATAACAAGGTCTACTTCCGAGAACAAATAACGGACGTGGTGAAATACACTGCGATCTTCCATTCTCGCTAAGGGGAGCTGCTATGGACAGAGCGGGAAAGACGGGGCTGAATGCAAATACAATGTGGTAAGCAAAGTAACCGAGTGCTATGCAAATCCGAACTGAGTCTTTCTTTGACATGTTTTTGGTGCTGAATGTGGTGGGAATCTCCCCCGAAAGCGCCATATGTATGGCATCTGGCGTGTACAACGTGGTGTAACACACCTCATTCTTCGACTGTGATGCCGAAGAGGTGGGCAAGCATCGAAGCGCGGCAAGAATCGACCATCGTGCTTCAAGAACAAGGCAACGAAAGCAAAGACCCACAAGCTGGGGAGGGGAAGTCACCTCCCCACTGTTCAGGGGCAAAGGAAAAATGTGATATTGTACGTACAATCAGAACTGCACGTGGCAGTTCGATTGTGGATGAAAGGGATTCAGAACTCCCAGTCCTCGTCAACCGACTTGATAGCCCATTCAAACTTCTCACGGAGAGCCTTGGAGAAGAATTTCTCGATAGGCACGTTGAACTTCTTGCTGAAGACAACTGTGAGGCGGGGGTCGATGTAGTTCTTTAAGATACTGGTTAGACAAATGCACAGGATCATCGAATCGGCAAGGATTCAAAACTCACGATCTTCGAGGTACCCAAGGCAACCTCCTTGTTGTCTTCCTTGTCCTGAGCCTGGAGTGACATGGCATCAATGCGCTGCTCCATTTTCTTGATGCTGGCCTCGATCTTCTCGATAGTCGGACCACGGCCCTCGGCCTCGATCTTTCCGGTCTTGTTCTCTTTGGTGTACTTCTTCTCGAGGTCCTTGACAACGCTCAGCCGTTCGGTGAGCTCCGATGCCTTCATCTCCTTTTCGCCATCCGCGACGCGCTTTTCGTTGTCCTTCTCGAACTTCTTCTTAATCTTCTGCGTCGTCTCTTCGACCTTGAAGGCCTGGTATTCCTTGACCCACTCAGGAGTCAAGTCCTCATCCAGCTCGAAGAACGCGGCGCCTTTCTTCTTCTTCAGGGAAGGCTCGAGGTCGAGCATCTGCATCTTCAAGCGCCACTTTTCGTAGCGAAGTCCCTTGATCTACAGAACTTTTTAGTACTTCGACAAAACCACGATGATGATGGCAAGACCTACTCGTTCACTCATTTTCTCCATCTGGTTGGCGTGAGCAGCTCCGACCGTCCGCTTGTGGTTACATAGAATGGCAACCCGGCGGTTGGCATCGTTGTAGGCCTTGATCTTCTCGGGGATCGTACCAGCAGCCTTCATGTCCTTGAGCAATTCGCTCATAGTAAAGGAAGCGTTGTAAGTACGGAACACCTTGGCGGTCAAACCGGGCATGTAATTCTGCAAGTGCTTGTTGAGAGCGGAGGTCTATGATTTTGTTAGCCGAATCCATGACTTGAGCTGAAGAAAAAATGCGTACAGTCAGACGGTCAAAGATTTCATCTCCTTCCTTCTTGGGCGCCTTCTTGAAGATCTTCAGGTTCTTGAAGACTTGTGGGTCAACTGTGACCTCGTCGTAGAACCGAATACTATCTTTACCGAGGAAGTCGAATACAACGGTTTGAGGGGGTTTCAGAGTGATGTTCTCGTACTTCAACGAGCAACAACCGACAGTCTCCGCCTCGTCTTCACCTTTCTCATTACCAGCACGCAGAGCGAACTTGTCAATGAGATAGACGGCAGTTGCCTTTTGACGCTCGACCATCAAGTCGTTCTTCATGTTCTTCGTGTAATCTCTGCGGATCTTGTCGATGTGCTTCTTGAGCTCGCGAGCTTTCTCAAACTTCTTGTAGTCGCTTTGGCCCTTGACATCGGAATTGGCAGCCAACATGACGTACTTGTAGTTACCGTTGATGTTCTCCTGCCACATGGCAAGCCACGTGCCCTCCTGGTCATGCTTGACTTCCTTCCATTTGTGACCAGGAGGCGGAGGAGGAACTTTGGCCTCCTTACCGATGTTGATCGTGATTTGCTCGGGCTGCACACGGGTCTTGACGCGTCCAGTCTTCGGGTGTTCACCTCGACCGCGGAAAAGTGAGGGCGGCTCGACACGGAAGTTGCCGACTTTTTGTACACGACCATCCCAGATACAAGTCATGTAGGGAGCTTCCTGTTCGTCTTTCTCCGCCTTCAGACGCTTCTTTTCGGCTGCAGGCAGATTGCGCTTCTCTTCACGCTGCGCATCGTAATACTCGAAGATGGGCTTGAAGTCGCACTTGCTGAACTCCTTGATCTCAACTTTGTTGCCCTTGGAGTCTTTGGCGCCGCCAGTCTTCTTGAGGATCTCTTTGAAATCCATGAAAAAGTTCTTTTGGAAGACAGGGTTCTCCACGTTATGGGTCGAGTTGAGCATGCTTCCGAAGAAGGTAGCAACCTCCTCGGCCTCGGGATGGAGAGTCACAGGAACACCGTCGTACTTCAACTTGACGTTCTTAGGCAAAGGCTCGTATGGTGGAGGGAACACCACACCGTTGTGCTCAAGAGTGGTCCACTTCTTGGTCCCATCGCCCTTGGTCGGATCCTCCCACCAGCGGTATTCTTCCTCTCCGTCTTCGACATCCTCGCTCTCCGCCTTCACCTTGGCTTTTCCTTTCTTCGGAGAAACCGGCTCAGACTTGACCTTCTTCACAGAAGACTTATCGTCCCCAGCTTCCTTCTTGATGCCATTGGCTTGCTTCTTGGTCGTAGCCGCAGGCTTGGCTTTGGAGGCTGAGGATTTGCGCGCAATGGCGGCCTCCTTCTCGGCTTGCTTCTCGATCTTCTTCTTCTGCGCGGTGAGTTTGCGCTCGATGGGGACATCAGAGTCGGATTCTTCGCCAATAGCCGTCTCGGAGGCCTTGGGAAGCTTCCGTCCGTTGAGGGCCAAAGGAACGTCATCATCTGTTTCGGGGTCCTCGTGTTTGACCGAGGTTCGACGGCGTTTGCTCTGAGGGTGGTCAGTCGCTGAAACCAAGAGAAAATCACAGTCGCATAGTATAGCGTACCAATGGCTGGTCGTCTTCGCTGCTCTCGGGCTCGGCATAAGACTTTTTCTTGTCAATGCTTGCCCGAGACTTGCGCTTGTTGAGCGCAGGCGCATCCGCGTCTTTCATTTCCACGTCTTTGTCTTGCACTGGGCCGAAGCGAACTGACATTCCTGGGTCAAGATCGCCGTTTGTCGCAGGAGACTTGGTTGAGGAAGGAGCGGCTAGAGAGATAGATGATCGCAAAGGTTAGTTCAGTTCAAGATCAATCGTAGTGTGTTTAGGCCAAATCAATGAAGCGGCCAAGAGTGAGGTGAAGCCAATAGGATTTGAAGACGCAGAGACATGCGAGGTGATGCGATGGGAAAGGTGTCCTCGAAGGAAAATAAGAGCCGAAGGGTGTCCACACATGCTGCGGAGTCACACGGAGAAAGCTTACCATTAGCGCGGCCGTTGGCGCGCACGAGAGGAATGTCATCCTCAGAAGAGCTCATTGTGATGGCTGGAAAGCCAAGAAGGTGCACGTGTGAATTGGTGTGAATGAGGCGAAAGCTGAGGTTGAGAAAGAACCCTCGTGCGCCGCCGAGTCGTGCAAACCGAGCCGCTTGATAGAAGGTTGTAGTCAGGGAAATTCTGACCAATGAAGGCAAGAATCGACCTCAGCAGAGGTGAGTAGGCATCAATGATGTGCAGAGGGATTGGCGTGGGGGAAGAGACTCGAGGAGCAGGAGGAGGACACGAGCGCGGCGTGAAGCTGAGAGGAGAGGAGAGGAAAAGAGAAGAAAGTTAGGAAGGTTGGGGGGGAGGAATGGAGGGAATGGAATGGAAAACGAGGCCTTGACCTCATTCTGCCTGAGGCCCCAAAACACTGTCCCAGATTGGCCCGGGTGGTTGCCTGGAATCTCAGGCATAACGTACACGAATCTTGCCAATTTTTCCAGGCGCCAAGGCATGATGAGCCAGTAAGGCGCCAAGGCCACTAAATTTACGCCGGAAGTCGGGACAGCGCACCGCAGACCCTCACCCGTTTGGGTTTAGCGCAGGAGCGGCAGGCCAGGAGTTCGACTTCGCACTTCCCGACTGTCCCCAGCAACGACAGCAAAGCGAGGCCTCTGCAACCCTGCCCTGCTCCCCCTCCCCCCTCTCCGCAGTTCTTCTCTGCTCTCGACCACCTCACCAACCTCTTCGCAATGTTCTCCCGTACCGTCCGTCCGGCCGTTCGGGCTGGCAGTGCTGCTGTCGCTCGGTAAGTCTTCATCCGATGCCCGCCTCGTGGGCAGGTCCTTTCACCCGACACACTCGACACCACCATCTTGATACCGCCTGCATTGAATCAACTGTTTTACTCTGGGAAGAAGAGCTTCATTGATTACTGACACCTGATAAAGCACTGCGCCGACCAATGCCGCCAACTTCGCGACTCTGCGTGAGATTGAGGGCCGCCTCAAGTCCATCCGCAACATCGAGAAGATCACCAACACCATGAAGATCGTCGCCTCGACCCGTCTGACCCGCGCCCAGAAGGCTATGGATGAGTCTCGCAACTACGGTCAGACCTCCAACACCGTCTTCGAACAGGCCGAGACCAAGCCTCTGGAGGGCAAGAAGACTCTGTACGTCGTGGCTAGCTCCGACAAGGGTCTTTGCGGTGGTATTCACTCCGGTCTCTCCAAGGCCACCCGACGCCTGCTGGCTGAGGACCCCGAGGCCGACGTCGTCATCCTCGGTGAGAAGGCCAAGGCTCAGCTGTCCCGTGTCGTCCCGGAGAAGATCCTCCTGAGCTTTGGCAATGTCTGCAAGGACATTCCCACCTTTGCCGACGCCCAGGCTATCGCCGACCAGATCACTCTGCTGCCCACCGACTACGCCAGCGTCAAGATCGTCTACAACAAGTTCATTAACGCTCAGAGCTACGAGGCTACCACCGTTGAGGCTTTCTCCGAGGAGGCTATCACCCAGTCTGGTAGGTTCTTTCTGCGCTTGATAGAAGCTACCTAGCTCGAGTTACTTACTCTGTATCTTATCTAGCCAACATCTCTGCCTACGAGATTGACGACGAGGCTCTTGCTGGTCTCCGTGAGTACGCTCTTGCCAACAACCTCTTCTGGGCCATGGCCGAGGGCCACGCTTGCGAGATTTCGGTATGCTTTTCCTGCTCTTACGTTACCATGATGCATGATCCTAACTCTATCTCAGGCTCGTCGCAACGCCATGGAGAACGCCTCCAAGAACGCTGGTGAGATGATCAACAAGTTCCAGATTCTGTACAACCGTCAGCGTCAAGCCGCCATTACCGGTGAGCTGGTTGAGATTATCACCGGTGCCACCGCCTCTGCCGAGATGTAGAAGCCTTGATCTGCTTCTCGGGACGAAGTCTTCTTTCAGTGTAGACTTGTTGATATTTAGATCGACCCACCGTTTTTGTAAAATCAGTGTCAATCCATTCCAATTTCTTTTGTGCCTTTCGGCTGAATCAGTAGGCTGATGGCCATCACTTAGGATCAAATCCACTGTGCGTCACTCCCGTAGGTTACCCCTTGTCTTGGTGGGCTGATATTCTCAAGCCCTTGGTGCGTTTGCCAGGCTTCTGAAGCAGCTTCTGAGGTGACGTGTTTGTTCATTCCCTCTTCTAGACGCACGTTTTGCTTGACTCGCCAGGACAGGACTAGTTCTCAGACGCGTCTCTCTCTCTTTTCCCCTCTCTTCTTTCCCCCGTCCCTTCTTTCCCTCCTTCTCCTCACCCCTCTTCTCCCAGACTTCTCAGACTTCCTTCCTCCCGAGGCTTCAGCCAAATCGCTCCGATCTCTTGGAGATACACAGCCCTGCTCTTGAGAACCAACCCTTGAGTTATTTCATTTCACCATATCCTCACTGATCTCTCCCTTTCCATCGCTCTTTGAGCCGCAAAAAATGTCGACAATGTTCGTTGACCACTATGCGGTCCTCGGCGTCAGCCGCGACGCATCCATCAAGGAGATCAACGATGCTTGGAAAAAAATCGCTCTCAAGTACCACCCAGACAAGTGCAATCACAGCGAGGATGGTATTGAGAAGTTTCGAACTGTACGTACCTGCTCGACCCACCAAGGCCTCTCCATACGTAGCCCTGCGGAGGGTCTCGACAGAAACCAAGAGCTAACAAACTACAACTGACAGGGACGAGAGGCTGTAGAGACCCTCCGTGATCCGCTGCTGCGTGGCGCGCTTGACCGACAGCTTGAGGCCCAAGCTTCCTACCATCGGGCAAGCGAGACCGGACGGGGTCGTTATCCGCCTCAACCCTCTGCGGGCTACTCCCAGCCGATGAACTCGCAATCTTATTACTCGGCTGGTCCACGACGCTCCTATTCCACGTGGAGCGAGGCAGAGATGGATGAGATTTTTGAGCGGGCCAAGGTGCGCGAGAGAGAACGCGTCGCCGCAGCGGCACGCAAGGCAGCCCGGGCTGAAGCTAAGCGGGCAGCTTACCGTGAAAAAGTCCTGGCGCGAGAGAGAAAACATTTCACGGTAAAGGTACGCAAGGCAACCCAGGCTGAAGCTGAGCCGGAAACTTCCCGTGAACAAGGCGAGGCACGCAAGGCATTCCAGGCTGAAGCTGAGCCGGAAACTTCCCGTGAACAAGTCGAGGCACGCGAGGAAGAACGTGTCGCCGCAGAGGCACCCAAGGCAGTCCAGGCTGAAGCTGAGCCGGAAACTTCCCGTGAGCAAGCCGAGGCACACGAGAGAGAACGTGTCGCCGCAGAGGCATGCAAGGCAGTCCAGGCTGAAGCTGAGCCGGAAACTTACCGTGAGCAAGTCAAGCCGGTTAAGCGTCCATGGGGAGGCGATCACTACGCCAGCATTGAGCTCGAAGAGCGGAAGGCACGGGCCGAGAGACGCAAAGAGGGTTTCCGGGCTCTTGTTATGCGTGATGAGGAAGAATTGACAGCCGAAAGTGACAAAATGGAAGGAGATGATAGCCTGATGCGAAACCCGGGCACTTTCTCCATCGGCGACACAAGCGTCACAGTCTATCAGTCGACGTCGGCTGTTCACAAGCGCGCGCAGTCTTCCCTCCGTAGCAGCAGCGATTGCAAAAATCTGTCCAGCCACTGGGGTGGATCGTACCTTGCCGACTTGGTGGTCGAAGAGGACATGCACGGTCTCGAAACTTTCTATTACGAAGGTATATGCAACCCCTGGGATGTACCGCTCCCTACCGACCCCGTGGACGGACATCAGATCGAAAACACAAACGGTCTCGATACTTTCGGTTACGATATCGATTACGACGGTATGTACAGCTTCTTGGATGCACCGCTCCTTAGCGACCCCGTGGTCCGATATCAGATCGAAAACACAAACCGTCTCGACTCTATCGATGGTCCTGCCGCTGTTCCGTATCATGTCGCCTCCAGCTCCGGCCCCAGAATGTTGTGTTGAACATGGAACAACCTGCTCGATCTGGTGTGTGGACAAATATTCAGAGGACGAAGGAAGGCATCAGCCTCTCCTTCCTGGGAGGAAGTGTTCACAGGTGATCATGTCTTGGCCTTAATTTTTTTGGGTCTAACAAATTTGTGTCCTTGATTCCCTCTTTGTGTCACTTAGAGATGGTAGTGATATTCAAGGAATGAAAATTGAACAACTGGGAATGAATTTCAGCTACACCACCACTGTTTCTAGGTTTGGAAGTAGTTTTGCGGCAAACTTTTGGGTCTCTGTGTAAGGTCACGCCTGGAATGCCCATGTGTCGGCAGGGCCTTGATGCTTGGTTGTGTCCATGACATTCCAGGTCAAGTATGATCAGCTTAATAGAATTGTTAAGAATTGCTCGGTGTGTAAATACAACCTGGTACTTCCAATCATGTCGGGAGTCCACAGAACTAAGTCTGCTCGATAGGTATTATGCCCAGTCCTACCTGGAGTCCAGATCACGGTTCAATGACAGGAGCCAGATGAATAGGCGATCTTGTAACTGGATTTAAACAAAGAGAAATGGGGTGAGAGCCCTGAATGTACCATTAAAAGCCCCGTTCAAGGGCCAATACTGCACCACCTCAACATATCTACCTCTCAGGTGCCCGCATCGTGGACTGTCTCAATACTCGGTTGCTCCCTTCGAATTTACACTACGTCTAATTCGAGATCTGGCATAAGCGGGTACAACTGGGCACTTGCCTGCCTTGCCGGAGGTTTCAGTACTTCGAGACTGAATAGGTCAAACAAACCTGGAC
Organism: Penicillium simplicissimum; assembly: GCA_024706585.1. Lineage (NCBI taxonomy): Eukaryota > Fungi > Ascomycota > Eurotiomycetes > Eurotiales > Aspergillaceae > Penicillium > Penicillium simplicissimum. The sequence continues at coordinate 976,276 of JAMZTW010000061.1, forward strand.
TTCATCTGTCCAATGTTCATATTAGGAAGGCGACCTGTCAGAATGGGTAGCTCTCCTATCTATCAAATCGGTTGATCCACAAAAAACCGGTAGGTGACTCGCATATTAGGTACTTATCACAGCCAGAGATCTTCGCCGTGCCACCAAGATGCCGGCCTTCCTGTGTGATCAGCTTTTCCCCCGTCTCGATCGTCAGATATACCATATCTCCCTTTCGAACAGACTCGTTATCTTGGAAATGAAGACGGAAGATTACGCCGGAGTCAGGATCAGTCATTTGTGCAATGACGCTATGCCAAGTGTCGTAAAAACTCATATACTCAAAGAGGGGCATCTGTTGGAAATTATCGTTGCTTCGATACACCGTCAAAATGTAATCGCGCCCGAATCGGTGGTAGGGACCTATTCCAGTCACTGGAATGCCAATGATTCCGGTCTGTGAGATACCCTCCGCTTGGGGCTCATCGTCTCCAAAGATGCGAACGTTCTCGGTGATGTACACAGTCTGGCAATCATCGGTGATTTCGAGCTGTTGTATAGCCGGGAATCCTCGCTGTCGAGCATCAAAATGCTCGAGTTCTTGGTACCCGAACCGAGCGACGATGGACGGGGACAGGTCGACCTCTGGTCCTGTTTGGGATCCTGTGGGATCGAGGGATGGTCGGTAGCCGGATTTTTTGGAAATGTCCCAGACAAATAAGGACTCGATGGGCGCATCTTCATCTGCCGTGTACAGACTGCGGTTGGGTTGCCAGATGTAGATGACATAGTGTGTCTTGGTGTGTGAAGAGAAAAACCGATCTCGCTCACTCAGTGGATGGCCCAGGAACATGATTTTCCACTCGTTGCGCAAAGTGACGTCCCATTTACCGTCCTCTTCGATACTCGGGGTCACATCGTAGGACGAGGCAAAATGACGATGCACACCGTCGCTGTCATTAAGCCAGTGGAAAGCTTTGGGTTCGGCCCATTCGATGACCAACACACGTTTTTGTAGACGCGCTCTGCGAACGACTTTATCCTTAAAGAAAAAGGGCACATAAGATTCTGTATCGCGTTCGAGATCTAAAAGCACGAAAAGCTGGGCAGAGCGATCGGGATAGACCAGCAATCCATCTTCGTATGTCCACATTGCTTCCTTAAACAAGCGGTCGACTTTGCCCTTATACTGACTAAAATGTACATCAAACGGCTGCACTGGGAACCACTCCAGCTCCCCAGAGGGACCGTACTCGGAGCACAGCTGATATTTCTGGGAGGAGCGGAACTTTCCTCGGTTGATGTGGTCATATCGGGCTACCACTTGGTCGAAGACATGCCGGAGAGATGCTGCCCTTTCAGACGAGTCGTCAATCCCATCTGAAGCCGTTTGCAGATCCTTGACTTCTCGCGTCCACGGGAAGTGCTTCTTGAAGACCGGGAGGAGGATGTTCGGGTGACTGAAGGTCGAGTTCCACTCTCGACAGACGCGGCGACAGCGTATATGATCCTTCGGCTTTAATAAGTCTAGGATGAGCCAGAAGAGCTCCGTCGGCAGGGAAGGTAGGCCAAGACAAGGTCCATAGCTGGCATCAAGAGAAGTGCCCATTGTGGGTGGCGGCATATGGTGATGCACAAGGAGTCTGAATGAGGTTAGGCTGTGGGGGCTTCCAATTGGAGAAGCTTCTTCTCCCCTCCGCATGCCAAGAGCTTCAGGACACCTTGCGTAATAAACTCGGTTTTTATGAGGCTGATCTGGCATTTTCCTTCTTTGTCTCTCGACCTTGCGATGCTCGCTGGGGCGCCCGCATAGCTCTTGTGCATAGCTCATATTTATTTCAATCTCATCCCACCTTCATTATGTTGCCTCAGAGCTCGCTGTTCTTCGTCGCTTCGTTGCTGGCCGCGCTGCCCGCCAACGCGGACGGGCTCTACACCAAGAAGTCGCCGGTGCTCCAGCTCAATCAGAAGACATACGGGTCACTGGTTGCGAACTCGAACTATACTTCAGTATGACTGGCCTCGCCTTCTGCTTGCTCGCGGTAATCCTGTCAAGGGTTAATTGCTAATATCTTGCTCTATAGATCGTCGAGTGAGCTCCCCCGCACGGCCGAACACAATCCACTTCCTCAAGTTCCTTTCCAAGCTAATTGACCTGTGCTTTCGCTAGGTTTTACGCCCCTTGGTGTGGTCACTGCAAGAACCTCAAGCCTGCCTATGAGAAAGCCGCCCAGAATCTGAACGGCCTAGCCAAGGTCGCCGCCGTGAACTGCGATGACGACGAGAACAAGCCTTTCTGCGGCCAGATGGGCGTGCAGGGATTCCCCACCCTGAAGATCGTGACACCATCCAAGAAGCCCGGAAACCCGCGCGTGGAGGATTATCAAGGCCCACGCACCGCCAAAGGTATCGTTGATGCAGTGGTCGACCGCATCCCCAACCATGTGAAGCGCGCAACGGACAAGGACTTGGACAAGTGGCTGGGACAGAATGAGGAGAGACCCAAGGCCATTCTTTTCACGGAGAAGGGCACAACCACCCCCTTGATTCGCGCGCTGGCCATTGACTTCCTGGGCGCTATTGATGTCGCTCAGGTGCGCGACAAGGAGACCGCATCGGTGGAGAAGTATGGCGTTTCCGAGTTCCCGACCTTGGTGGTCGTCTCTAGCGACGGCGAACACAAGGTGTACGAGGGCGAGCTGAAGAAGCAGCCCATCACCGAGTTCCTTAAGCAATTCGCCTCGCCCAACCCAGACGCTACCGGAGAGGCTGCGTCGCCTGCGGCCAAGCCCAAGAAGTCCAAGCCTTCCAAGCCTTCCAAGCCCTCGAAGCCCGCCCCCAAGGTCCCAGTTGTTCCCGACGAGGCGGATGAGTCGGCAGCTGCGGAGGAAGCTCCCGAGACCAAACCCGCTCAGGTCCCTGTCGCCCCTCCTGTCCCTACTCTCGCTACCTCCGAAGGCCTCGAGTCCGCCTGTCTGAGCTCCAAGTCTTCCACCTGCGTGCTGGCTCTCCTCCCAGCAACCAGTGAGCCGGACGCCGCGCTTCCATCGGCAGCCACCGATGCACTTACCAGCCTTGCTGAGATCGCACACAAGCACGCCCAGCGTGGTACGCACCTCTTCCCAATCTACGGGGTCCCCGAGATAAACCCTGCCTGCCAGACTCTGCGCACATCGCTCGGCCTGGGTACGAGTGAGGTAGTGGAAATTGTCGCCGTTAATGCCCGCCGCGGGTGGTACCGTCGCTATGGCAAGACGGACGACTTCAGCCTCGCAGCTATTGAGGGGTGGATTGATGCAATCCGCCTCGGCGAGGGCGCTAAAGAGAAGCTACCGGAGGGTATCGTCGCTGAGACTGGGGCTGAAAAGGCGAAAGAAGAGCCAGTGGCTGTCGAGGTTAAGGAGGAGCCGGAGCACGATGAGCTGTGAGATTTTTCCTGAGTTACTTAGCTCATCTAGTCCCGCTTGTCCGCGCCCCCTTATATCTTTAGCTTAGCCGTCATTCTTGCATCCTACTCTATGTATCTTCAAATATCACAGCAGAATAGTATCACGTCTTGAAATCATCACCAGTATGAGAGGACATATCGAGACATTCGTACTTATATACAAGCGACGAACGTCAAAGAAAAATGTAACATTTGGGAGCATCGCTCTCTTCAAAGAGTACAAGCGGATGAATGGAAAGCCGCAAAAACACCGTAAGAAAATGCAGAAGAACGCCGTCGAAACACTGGTAGTCTCCTAAAGCAAATTTACTTTTTCCGGCCCTCGGTACCCTTCTTGATCATTTTTTGACGCTTGGAATCAATCTCCTTGTCGTAGATATCCCGTGCAGTCTCGCCCTTCTTGCGCTTCGACTGCTTCGACTTGACGCTAACGGTGGCAGCACCACCAGAGCGAATCTGCTTCTCGGCATCTTCCCAAGAGGCGGCACCATTATCAATTGCGTATCTGGAGACTAAGAATCAGTTATTGTTCATTCATGGGTTCAGAAAGAGAAACCGAGGCAATGGCCAGACTTACTTGTCGAGAGGAAGAGCGTCAATCAGGGCACGCTGCTTCTCGCGGAGCTCCTGGTTGATCTCCTCACCACCTTCACGGAGCTCATCTTCCAGGCCGATTTCCAGGGGCTTGAATCGGTCCTCGACCACGGCGTCGTCGTGGGCGCCGGAAGGAACGGAGGCAGGGATCTGCTCGGCGGGCATGGTGTCTGCAACGGCGCCCTCAACCAGACCACGGAAGTGAGTCGAAATCTTGCGCATAATCTTGAGGAACATGGCAAGAAGCTGAGATGAAGGAAGGCTCAGCTCCTTCTCCAGGTCGTCCATGCTCTTGCGCTGCAGACCGATGGCCAGAAGGATCGACTGTTGGACGCCAGAAAGGTTGACTTTGCCGCCAAGACGGTTCGCGAAGTAATACTCGGCGATCATGGGGACCATGTCCAGGATGACGTGGTAGTCGAGTAGGTTGTTCGCATAGCTGTCCAGACGCTTCAAGTCGAAGGGTGAGAAAGCGGCATCAAGGTCGGCCTTCTTCAAAGTGCGCACAATGGCAGAAGAATCGAGCTTGGCGCCAGAGTTGGCCGACTCGCAGATGCTCAGAGAAAGAACTGAGGGGAATTCGCGGAATTGGTAAGAAAGCAGAGCAAGGAAACGGCGGTGGAAGTCGCGAGAGAAGGCACCCAACCAGCCGGCGTCGGTGGCACCGGTGGTCAAAGTGCGCAACATGACGCAGGAGTGTTCGCCAGTCAATTCATTGGGAGTCTGGCGCAGGTATACCGGGTGGAAAGAAGAGCGCTTCCAGAACTTGTGCAGAGTGGGGGTCAGACCATAGCTGACACCGAGGTAGTCCAGAGTATCAGGGCGACGCTCGCTCAGCTTGCCGAACAATGGCGGCATGGAGCGGATGTCCCGGACATGGACGTTATCATCAAGCAAGCTTGAGTTGGCCAGCTCCTCGTCGGTGACACGAACCATCTCTTCCTGAGGACCAGCCATATCCTCGTCAAGACTGGTGAACTTACCCTCGTAGAAATCGGTGAGAAGCTCCAGGGCACGGGAACCATAACCCATGCCGATGTACTCAGGGTTCGTCGCGATACGAACGATACGAGCTCCTGAGAGACCCGCAAAGTCCTCATCCTGGAACTGCTGGGAGACCAACCAAGGGATCAGATCACCGCCAGCACGCTGGCCACGGCTCAGGCTATTCAAGACACTTTGTCTGCTGATTCGGCCTTCAAGAGCAACCTGGATCACGCACAGCGGCTCTGGAAGCTTAGTGGCCTCTTCATCGATGGGAGGAACGAGCACATAGAGTTGATGGGCGGGGGCATCGCTCATGAGCTGAAGATCATTGGGCGTGTTCTTGTAGTGGCTAGCGACGTACAAAGCCATCATCTGCTGCAAGAACTTCTCGGAGACAGGGTGGAAAGAGAAAAGTGTGTCACGGTTGACCTGGAGCAGCTGGCACTTCGACGGGTGAGGACAACCTTGAGTGTTCATACGAGACTTGGGAAGAGTAGCATCGAGACACAAGACCTTGTTCAACCACTTCTCAACAGAGTCACCGGGGGCATAACGGATCGGCTCAGAGAGAGTAATTTCGCGCAATGATCGGCCGCCAAGGTTCTTGTCTGTGTTCTTGGAGATCTTGCCAGTGCTACGGTCGGCAACGTCGGCGTCGGCAGTTTTGATACCACCGCGAGCCTGCTCACGAAGCTGCTGAATCAGCTTCAAAGAGAGAGAGCGACCAGTTCCCTCATAACCATTGATGGTGGAGGCCATGAACACGAGGTAAGGGCCCATCAGCTTGCGCACAAGCGGCAGCGGAATGGCAGCCGCCTCATCTATGACCAACAGTTCTGCCTGGCCCAGGACATGCGCATCCTGGGGTTGAATGTACTGAATGGTCTGACGGTGGTTGCGATGGATGTTGACACGGACGATAGCCTTGTTGAAGTCCGGGTTGGTCGATTGCAAAATAGTGTAGTCAACATGGTCAAGATAGCCCAAAGCATCGAAGCCCTTGAAGACGAATTCGAATAGGGTCTTCAAGTTCTCCGGGCTGGGAGAGGTAATAAAAATATTGCTATAACCATGGGCAATGGCTGCGGCAATAGCAACACCAAGGGCAGCAGACTTTCCACGTCCACGGCCAGCAGTAAGAGCAACTGTGCTCCTCAAGGTCTTCTCAGCAATTGCGTCCACGAAAGTGAGCAGAGCCTTTGCCTGGTCAACAGTGCGAGCCAAGCTCAACAGTGGCCCGACGGGTTGCGAGTCTGCCAGACTTTCCTTGATTTCCTTCAACTCCTTCTTGGTGCCAGAGCTCGAATCGTCCGTAGACTCCGGGGGAGGAAGAGGCGTCACATTCTTGCCGCCGGAGATGGGCAGCACGTTCAGCTCATCGTCCACAACCAAGCATGAATCGCAGCTTCCGAGGGACAAGATGAAACGCTCGTTGAAACGGGCGACCACATCGTCGTGGGCCTCTGTGCGATACCGGGAGTGGATATCCATGGACAAGGTGTACAGCTGCTTCAAGCTGTTCATGCTCTTCAACAACAGCAGAACCATACCACCTCCCTCGACCGTCTCGACAGTGCGCGCGAGCAAGTTCGGAGTCATCGCCTCGAAATCCTGCAAGATACACATGCCGTAGGTGTTACCCAGAATTTTCTCCGTCTCCTTGTAGTACACATAGCGAATCTGATTCAACGTGATGAACAGCTCGAAAGGATCCTCCTGGTTCGGCTCGCGAATACCATGCTTAACCTCCTTCTTGATCTTGTTTTCGCGCTTCTTTCGGTGGCTCGTGAAGCCTAGCAGATCCTTCTTGTATGCCCACAAGACGGACTTGTTTTGCTTCACATCCACGCTGGACATGATGTAGTGAAGATGCACGATCACATCTTTCGCCCTATCTCCGACGACCACAAAGAAACTGCGCTTCTTCTCCTGCACGCCATTTCGGATGAGAGCCGGAATACGCGAGTCAATCGCTTTGCGCGGCATGTTGGGGTTGCGGAGCTGGCCGCGAGAGTTGTCGGGCCTTTAACGCTCACGGTCGGATTGTCGATCAAGCAGAAGGTTAGGTGGCCGAGTTCGATTCTGACACTATCGATGATCCGCCGTCCGATATGCCACTGTGAATTCGAAGTCGTTGATCAACAAACAGTATTGCCTCGTTGCTCGCATCCCAAAATGGTCCTAAGGAAAAAAAAAAATCATATTGCTACCCTACACCGCCTGCTGTGTTCGAACTCACCGCCTTATGATGATTATGTAATGCGGCTTCTACAGTCACGTGATTCAGGGTCCCGTGGGGGTCCCAATCGGGTAATCAGTCCTCATTCCACATGGGACCCTCCTCACAGTCCCATACTTGAGTAGTAGTAGTACTGCTACCGCATGCGTCCACTGGTAAGTTCCTGAGTCCCTCTTGCTCTGGGGAAACCGTTGAGATTCAGTCGTATGTATGCCCATTGCCCGCTCGGAGGACAACGGTGCGCCCGGCTAATTCGAGTTGCTAGCGCGCGCTCTGACATTTCCAGACTTCCAGTGCGCCAGGTGGAGCAGGCGGGAGCTAAGTCCTGATTCTGGCCGCCGATCGCCCAGCATATCTTGCTTTCTTTGGCGCATTCCCAGGTGGAAGAATCAAGGGCTCCAGAGCTTGCTGAAAAGTGCCCGTGATCGTCACCCATTTCATTGGCTGGGAAATGCTACATGAGAAGGAAAAGGTCGGTCCATGGGTGTGTGCTTGACCAGAGTTTAAAGGACTCCCACTGACGCAACCTGAGCGCCAGTCAGCACTGGACACAGCGGACAGTGGAGGCGCATATCGTTTGCTCTTGATTAGCTACAGCCTACCAGCATGTCGCACTTTGGTCAAGAATAGCTCTGGCTGGCTCCGGCTGGCCCATAATGTGATAATCCATGTCAATCCCCTGAGCCTCTCCACCGGAGCCCAGTCCCGTGTCCTGTTCCCTTTTCACCTCGCACTCCAGACTTTCCTCTTTGCGCCTTCACACGTGTGGACATACGCTTCTATTCTCTGGCATCCCACTCGATCGCAATGTGGCGCGATGACTTCTAACATAAAACGCATGGAACTCTAAGTTAACGGGCGCATAATGGTCCCATTCTCCGCCGATACGAGGCTGAGGGTCTATGTGGGGTGAGTAGATTTCGCGCAAATGCTATGCTCAACCTCGAATAGCGGGCGGAAAAGACAACTGCTAATGGTCTCATTCAATCCAGGGTCTTCTTTTTGAGCTCTTTCTTCCTTGTGTCAACTAAGAATGCCACATATGCCTTTGGTACGTTGAATTCATCTCCAAAGAAGTTCATCGCAGTCGCAGACTGACGTCAATGTCTATTAAGACCGGCCGGTCAGTACGGCTGTTCTGGTATGTTTCCTTCTGGGAAGTGTGTCGTTGGCCATAGGTCGCTTTATCCCATCAGTGTCGCGACCTTCCTCGCCGATAGGAAAAAGATCTGGCATTCCTGTCGATCACTTCGAGCTCTCATCGCGAAGCTCCTCTCCATCCCCCATCTTGGGCTCTAAGAGACATCAACTACCTTCATCCCAGTTCTTATTCAAAGTTGGCCCAATTGTGTCGATTCTTGGGCTGCGTGTCGAATTATTCCGCCGAGTTACCCTTCACAATGAGTGTGCTCCGGCCGGATATGCTGTAAGTCTAATGCTTTGTGTGCTTTACGCGGAGGTACAGTTACTGATCGTTTTCCATGCCTTTAGTATGCGATCCCGTTCGTCATTTCGCTATATGACTATTGGCGACATCAGCGATCACGTTCAAGAGCTGGCTACTCTCAGTTGCAATCCCCCAAAAACCTGTCCTCCAATCTAGCCTACTCAATCTGTCGACGGGGCTTGCACAATCTCACACTGAGCAAATACAGGGGCATTTTCGCAGCAGCTTTGATTTCAGTTGGCGGATATGCGGCTTCGACGCTTCTCGCAGGCAGCCAGTCGACCTACGTCTGCCCGATCATTCTCAACGGCTCGGCGCGTCTACAGGCTATGAAAGCTGCCAACGTGATCATAGATTCGATTCTTCTGATTGGGATTGCCGAACTCTGTCAAAATGGCACCAATATTGAAGAGTCCCGAAGAAGGCGAACAATGATTTCTCTCGGAGCTGGTCTTCTGGTAAGCTACACTGTCGGAATGTCCCGCTGAATAATACCTCTGACAATATCTGGTAGGCACTTGCCGTGATTTGGACTATAATTGGACATTTCGTTCGAAATAGTCGCCCTGAACACAGCGGCCAGCCCTTTTTGGATGCAAAGTACTCGCGCAGTGCTTTTGGCCAAGCGCTGCTGGTCATCATCTTTGTTCTGTCAAGCTGGCAAATGGTAGGTCCTTCACCATCCAAGTTTCCCCGTTCCAGTACTGATTTTTGCATCTAGCTACCGCACTATGGGATACTCGGGCTATCAATCCTGGGTGGATTCGTCTTTGTGCTTTTCCCGGCGATGTCGACCCTTCTCTTCGAGCAGATGCCATTCCCATATATCTCTCAGCTCCAAGCTGCTGTCCCAATTATTGCATCTGCAACAGGTGCAATTCTGCTACTTCTCTCCAGGATATTATCGGAGGAAGAGTCGAAGCCTTTATATCGTACCAATATTGTTCTGCAGATTCTATTCCTCCTCCTTGGTGGGGTTGGCCTGGCCTTTGCCATGACCAAGCACCATTTCTCTCACACCCACCCAATCGATCTTCTCATTCACAAGGCTACCATCAACTATGACAACTACCTTCTGCAAGCAAGTGCCAGCAAAAATCTAGCACAGGCTGTTGGGGAGTATCGGAAGCGGTATCGACAAAATCCCCCACCTGGATTCGACAAATGGTTCGAATATGCAACAAACCGGTCCTCCGTTATTATCGACGATTTCGACCAAATCCACGAGAATCTTCTTCCGTTCAAAGCCATCAGCCCTGCAGAGATCCGAGACATGACGCACAAGTTGGCAACAAATCCTTTCAATGACCTTGGAGCGATCAGTATTCGCACCGGCCAGGTCAAAGTTCAAGCAGGCATCAAACCAACTCATTTGTGGATGGTGGAAGGTGCGGCTCAAATGATTGAGAAATTTGCCCAGTACCTGCCAGACATGGACCTTGTCTTCAATCTGAATGACGAACCGCGCGTTGCGGTGCCATGGGAGAAGATGGTGCAGCTGAAACAGGTGGCACGGACACAGGAACCCTTACCTGAAGGAGAGTTATTGAACCGATGGTCGGGCGACCGCCAGGTTGGCTGGGCTCCAGTAGAGCCAGCCGATCAAACAAATCAGACAATCTTCACGGACGGTGCATGGAGAGGAGTTTTCGACCCCTATGTCAGCGCAGTTTGTCCCCCGTCATCCCGAGTGCGAACACGACGAGTCTGGAACCGGCATGACACCTGCCTGAGCTGCGCCGCGCCACACACGATGGGTCAATTTCCGTTGGACTTCAATCTCGCGACCGAAATTTGCCATCAACCTGATCTCGCTTTCCTTCACGGCCTCCTGATATCGCCTGCGTCATTCAAGGTGTCTCAGGAACTGGTCCCAGTCTTTAGCCAAAGTGCGCTTTCTGGGTTCAGCGACATTCTCTATCCCAGTCCCTGGAATTATAAAGACAAAATTGAGTACAAACCGTCTAAGGAATTTCCCGACCCAGAGTATGCAAAGAAGGACAATTCTCTGTACTGGGTCGGCAGTACTTCTGAAGGCTACAGCCGCTTCAACGAGTGGAAGGGCATGCCACGGCAGCGATTTGCGCATCTGGTCAACAACAACACCCACGGCCAAGTATCAGTGCTCTTACCGGCGGGTCCTGGCCGTTACCAGTACAAGATCATGGATGGCACCGCTCCGACGGAAAAACTGAACCTGCGCACGAATGTTCACATCGCCGATCCAATCACCCGCTGTGGCGATTGCGATACTCAACATGATGAGTTAGGAACCAGCTCTTGGGTCGACTTCCAGGCACACTGGTCCCATCGGTTCCTTTTCGATCTTGATGGAGCAGGATTCAGCGGCCGCTTCCTACCTTTCCTCCAGAGCCACAGCCTCCCATTGAGGACTGGTCTCTTCCGACAATGGTTCGACTCGCGAGTAATCTCTTGGCTACACTTTGTCCCCGTCGACATCCGTCTGCATGGTCTCTGGAGCACGTTGGCGTATTTCGCTGGTGTCCCCGTTCCCACAGCCGATAATAGCGACCCCAGGGAACCTGAAATGCTCATGAATCCACACATGCACGAAGGCTGGTGGATCGCCGAACAGGGACGGAAGTGGACAGATATTGCTCTTCGCAAGGAGGACATGGAGATTTATTTCTTCCGACTGCTTCTTGAATGGGGCCGTCTCACGGATGATCAGAGAGATGTGCTTGGGTACAAGCTGTGAGAAGAATTATGATTGGAATGTATCTTTGTGAGATTAGATCTTTTTAAATATGGGCTACGGTTTCTTAACTGATAAACAGGCAAGCATCAACCACCACACACGTAGTGCAACCTAGACACCTTCCATGTGATCATACGTAGGTAGTCTCTAGCCTTGCGAGTCCAGGGATGTTTGGAAGTTTTTGCTTTGGCATTACATGTTTAGAAACTTTTTCATCTTGAGGCACATGCAATCGCCTTGCAAATTCATGCTTCATGAACAAGTGTCAGGGGTATTTAGAAAACGTCAACACATAACAGCCCAAATCCGCCATAACGATCATAAGCACAGAGATCGGGAATTATCCGTAAGAGGGACCCGCTTAAAAGAAAAAGAAACTTGATAAAAGAAGTGAAGAAATCATCCCAAAACACCAAGGAATCACAGATCCCTATCCTAAGCAAACTCATTCCTATCAACAAGCCATCCAAGGTCATATTCACAAAGCAGGCATTCCCACAGACAAAAACCAGCTCATCTACTGGGCATGTCCATGCTGATGTTGACCGCGACGGTGCTTCCAGGCAGGTCGGGGAGCTGGCCGGACGTACGGCGCGGTGCGGCCGACGACCTGATTGTCGCGGACGTGCGCAGCAGCGTGCGGGTGCGTGTCGCGCTTGGAGCTGCTGTTCTCCTGGAAGACTTTGAGCGAATTGATGCGCCAGTAGGTCTCGGTGAAGGCGGAGGGGTTGTTCTGGACGTAGGAGTTGCAGGTGCTGGCCTTGGAGGCACAGCTGCTGGATGACCAGACGTTGCCGGCCCAGTCACCGCAGAAGGTGATGTCGAAGACCTGCAGATACAGTGTGAGCGGAAAGTCATTCAAGGATTTTGTTTTCATAGAGGAGGATAGAACCTACGATTTGCAGGTTATTGAAGTGTGAATCGATATCGCAGCTTCCGGCGAACGCAGCAGAAGGAGTACCCCAGTTCGAAGGGTTCGGATTACCACTCGTAATATCCCATGGGATGCTGGACTTTGAGAAGAACCAGATATTGATTCCGGAAGACGTCCATTCAGTGGCGTAGACGCCACCGTTGGCCTGATTGAAGCCGTCGCCGTACGACTGAGCGTTGGAGCTGAGAATGCCACAGCCAGCGTTGGCCGATTGGCCCGAGGCCTCGACGTAGCAGTTGCTTGTCTCGAGGGTACCAGTAAAGCCGGAGTTGTTGATAGTGCAGCCATCGCTGGTGTGCAGGGTCATTTGGTTGACGGATTGGGTGTTGACACCCTCGATGATGTCGATTTCGCCGTTGTTGGGCCAGTTTGAACCGAGCATCCAGCTGGGAAGCGTAAGCAAGTGCTCGACGGTATGAATGACAGTGAAACTAAACTTACAAGGCAGGCCAAGTACCGCAAACACTGCCAGGCATATGCTCCAAATCCAGAATCACCAATCCATGGGTGTAGGTTTTGGTGCTCGCGATGCGAACACTCTGACGACCGGGGCTGCTAGCTGTGTTCTTGGTGTCGACACCAATGTACACCGAGTTCCCGGAAGTGCTGATCAATCCACCACTGCTAGCAGTCGAGCGGTCGACGTAGCTCACATAGCCGTTAGTGGGATCCGCGCTCTATCCCATTGTTGAGTCAGTATTAATGCACCTTGAATGCATTTGCGATCAATACCACAAAGGACGAACATACCGTGTAAAAGTCGAACTTATCAAAGAACGAGTCAGTGGTGCCATAGTCGTCCAGCAACGTATAGGCAGCGGCACTGAGATGGGCAAACAAGCCCAGGCTCGGAATGAGTGTGGAGAGAACGTGCATTGTTCCCGTGTGCTATATAGATCGAGAGCGAAGGGAAGGATTGGATGCAGTCTCTCAAAGACGAGCAGTCCTATGTAGATCAGGTGCTAACACTAGGCAAGCGGTCCGAAAACCACAATGTCGAAACAGACCAAAAAAACAACCTTAGGTAATTTACTTCCCTTGAGAGAAGGAAGGGACCGTATATACCAGAAGAAAGGAGTGAACAGCGAAGCTATACAGCACAGCAAGGGGAACAAAGGAAGGACCAAGCGCCGATGGACATCTTCAGGAACAAAAATCTCCGAGAGGAACGGGCGGGCGACATGCTTATCTTTATACAGGACAAAGCAACAAAGAGCAGACCAGGCACAATACATAGACAAAGAGCAAAGAAAACCTCGCGTGGCGGCAAGGCAACGTAGGCCCTGAGTGCCGGGCCCTGAGGTGAATCCACCCGACCCGATCTTGAGACTCAATGTGGGACATGCATGACAGGGCCACACTCAGGGACGGGATCCATGTGAGAGATGCGAAACGACAAAACGCGGAGGAGGCTTCCGTCTACGGTAGGAGAAATCAAAAAATCCTCATATTCACCAAAATCAAAGAATCCCAGCACCGAACGGCGGGTCCCGAGGCTTGAAACGCTTCGACAAGATAGGATGAGTTCTTCTCCACACTAGGCAAACCAAAGGGTCTGCCACAGGCCGCGTTATCAGCACTCGTAGTTTGGGCGCTCAAGGGCCGTGGAAAAGAGAGCCACTGGTTGCTCCAAGGGTCGGCGTGGAGCTCGGAACCGAACATAGGAGGGTCTGGTCTCGACTCTCTACGGAGTACAGACCGACAGGATCTCTCCTACTTGGCTCGTTATTGTTGGTTTGACCTTCGTCGAGTCTCCGAGTTGGAGGGTGTCTATGAACGCGCATTGCGGATCATCTGCGCGGCATCGACAATTCACGCAGCAACTTATGCATCAGATGGCAGGGACACGCCACCTCCTGTCCGGCCCCGGAAAGGCATGGGTATGGCCTTCCGTTGGCTGGCAGCCTCGTGGAAAGGACCGTTCATTCGCAGCATTCCGATTCTTTCTGTGCTGTCAATGAGATCTTCTGGATGTGGTTACTAATCAAGGACTACTCCTCGCGCAAAGCAAAGACTTCCCCAGCATATCAGCCTTGATACAGTAGTACCCTCAAACTCCACTAAGGAGCTTAAACTCCATCCCCCGCCGCCTCCTAGTTTCAGATTCAAGCGCAGAAAGTTTGCACTTGTTCACCTGGGCGTTTCGGATGCGCAGAGCGATCACTGCGCTGCGGCTGCTGACTCGTTGGTCCCTGCAACGACGGAAATGGGAGAGCTGGTGCCGAGCGCAAGAAGAGTCATGCATGACTTGTCACTGGCTGGACGGGCAATGCGGGCATTTCCTTTCGGGCCTCTCGGGGGCTCATCTGGCTCGGTCTGCCGCTGAGAGTCGTCGATCCCTGGCTGGCCCTGGCCAGTGCGGGCTCGTCACTGGTTGTGCTCGGCTGGGAGGCTGGTCCAATCAATCCCCATCGATCGAGGTGGCAAGTCATGCATCGACCAATTGTTCGGTGAGTTTGCGCTCCTATTCATGGCTTTTCTCTCTTCTTCCGCTTTCGAATTTCGGGAAGTGGCCTCGAATTTGTCCTGGTCGGTTGGCCGTTCAGGGGAAAGGTGGGATTTTCCATGGTTCTTTCATATCGGCTGATCAGCAGATCGAGATCTGATGAGCTGATGAGGAAAAATGTTTCGACACGGCTGGGAAGGTGGAATGATGGAAAGCGGATAGGAAAGGGGCCGATTAGCCTGTCAATCTAGACTATGGATGCTTGCTACACTTCTGTAGAGAACAGTCATAAAGCCGTGAGGCAAGTGAGTTTGAGGGGTACCCTGTGACCTCTTGCCCTATCCATAAGTTTGGAAAGATGACACAACTTTGATATTATCATGACCTAGCCAATACTCACTAGTGCAAACATCAAGAGATCATGCCGGAGAACTCGAGAAAGGCTATTACAAAGAGTTCCGAAAAGAGAATAACGTGAAGCGCATACAGTCAGACAGTCTGTCTGGCCTCCTCCCGGCCGGTCTGTGACACCTATCGCCTGGACGAGGAGACACTACACGCAGACACTATCCTCCATCCGCTACGGACTACCACCCTCCACGCTCACCCGCAGCAAGCAACGACGATCGCAATATCTCGGCACGCGGCGAGTCCTGCCGATTCTCAAAGCATCAGAAGCAAAGGTCACATCCGACCGTCGCGCCGAGATCTATACCCCGTTCGGACAACAGACAATGCTAACCCAGATCCCATTCGGCATGGGGCCCGACAGGGCGACCTAAATCCTGCGATGCCACCCTACACGGACAATTAGCACGCTCGCCTTGTCTGCAACGGGCCAGACGATCTGGGGGTGCATTTACTCTCGGAGGTATTTGCAAACGCGGCCAGAACTTGAGTATAGCCCCGCGCCCCGCACTCTAGGTACAGTAGCTAGCCAGGGGTGTTGGGGTTCATATTAAGGACAGGGATCCCGGTTCATGTAGCATGCGCACTCGGCATTTGGGGTTTGGGGCATCGGACTGTATCAGGAAGGGCTTATTTGGACGACTGTTCTTGGTATGTGACTACGAGGTCCTGGGACGAATCCCCCACACCGGCGCGTCGGTCAATCCAAAACAGGTCAGACCTCCGATTCTAGAACTCAACAGAACTCAAATGATCACAGAGGAGGCTAGAGGTAGACAGATGGTTCACTGTCGGTCTCGAACCGGTCCACTTGAAGACGTGATATGATCATATGATTCCAGGGGGAAATGAAGTATATGACACGTCCGTTCCAATTGTCCTATCAACTACAGAGATATCGTTCCAATCAGAACAGAGAAGTCAAAAGGGGAAAAGGAAAGGGAATATGTGGCGTCGCACAAACAAAGAAAAGAGTAGAAAGGATGCGCTATCGTCGCTATGTACAAGCCGGACAAAACAGTTCAGCCACGGGCCAGTCTGGATGCTCGCGTCGGAAGACCGAGCCATGCGCAGCCGTGGGTCGATTCAATCCACCAATGGCATCCACAACGCATTGTCGGTGATAGAGATGTCGGCAGGAAAATACCACCACCGGTTCAATGGGATGGCCATCCCCTTCCACCGCAGTCCCCGCCCCAGCCACGGCCTCGTGCCCGTGGCCGGCCGAGTGAGGCATGGCAGCAGCTTTGCCCTTTCCCCGCTCGGACGCCGGGTCATGACTTTCTTCAAGACGCCGGGCGATCCGACGCTGGTGCTCGTCGGCCTGCCTTTGCTCCCATGAGGCCCAGTGCGAGGAGCCCACACCGGGTCCCCAAATACGCCGTCGGCAGATTTCGCAAACCTGCCCACGAGGGCGCCACCCGTGCTGCCGCAGCTGGGTGACCTCGTCCACGTGAACGAACAGGTCGCGGTCCAACATGCCGTTGGCCAGCGTCAAAAGGGACTTTTCATAGGAATAGGCGGAGAAGACCGACGCGAGCACGGCGCGAAGCTCGAGCAGAGACGGGGACCAACTGGCGGCGCGCGTCAGAAACGCGCGCAGAATGCGGAGGAAGGAAAGATCGGTACGTTCATTGGTTGTTGGGCCGCCGCCTTTCACGGTGCTAGCGAGCAGCGAGGTGAAAACTTGCTGGACGAGAGTACGGAAGGAAAATGTCAGGCGGCCGGTGTCTTCACTCAAGGAGATGGCGGGCGTGGTTGATTCGAGATCCTTGATCTGATGATTCCGCATCAGAGCAAACACGTTACTTGCGATGCGAACCACGGCCTCGATGAGATCCAACCAGAGGATCTCGTCAAAGGCCAGAGGCTGTTCGAGCGGAGGCACGCCCTTTTGGCCATTGGTGGCCGCTCGTGATTGCTTTGCGGTCTTAGTCTGGCCCTGGCAAAGCCAGGTACCAACCCCAGCGTACTTGTTTAAGGACTCGAGAAGGTCATCAATCGCCTCGGTGGTGCTGGCAGCATCAGGAGCCTCGCTCACACTGTGAAGAATGCCGACTAGGCCCGACTCAAGTGTTCCCAAGTGTGCTACGAGACGATCCAAGGCAGCCCGCACCTGACCCTGTCTGGCGAGCAAGATAACGGCGGCATCTATGGCTCCGCTCTCCTCAATGGATGGAAGAAGGTCTTCAAGATGGATATCCCCTACCCGCAGATCATCGACAAAGTCTGCGACGTGGGACGGGTTATACTTGCATAGAAGCTGTACATACCGCTCGATCATCCAATTCTCGACCGAAGGGGCGGACCGGTTCTCGCCAACTTGCCCACGAGGTTCGACCAAGACCTGTAGATACTGGTATTGGTTGAATGGATCATCATCCAATACATGCAAGAATTTGGAGTGAGTCTCCGGTGCCAGATCTTGCATGGCCTGCGCAGCTCGCTTCACATCTATGCCGACGATATCTTTGGCATTCTGCTTGGTCACGTCGATGACGTCCCGCCTTTGCTTTTTACCAAGCCCCGAGCCCGAGCGAAGACAATCATGCAAGGCTATAAAAATAGCCTGCTTGTCATGCGGATCTTCGAGGTAGGTCATGATCCACCGGGGATACTGTTTCTCGGAGCGGTAGGTTGACTTCAGGATGCGGAAAAATCGAGCATCCTTGAACAGTGGGACCATGCTTTGAATGTCGGGCGGATGGTAGAAAGAAAGCAGGTACTCAGCGCTTAACTCACAGTCCTCGGCCATATCCTCCTCCGGGTACTCGCACAGCCGTACAAGCACTTGGTGCAGAGTAGTGCCCGAAAGAAGAATATACTGAGGGTATTTTGGGAGATTGCGAGCAACAAACATGTCCAAATAAATGGTATCCGAAGGGGCAAAGGACTCCGCATCCATCACTTGAAACAATATGCTGATCAAATACTGCCGATTGATCAACACTCCGGCAGAGGAAGCCTCTTCGAACCCGGGCTCGTTCAAAAAGCTGTCCTCAAAAGCCTCATTGAGCATACTCATAAAGCTCGATGCGTCAAACTTGAGCATAGCCTGCAGCTGGGCAAATGAGCCAGCCTCGTTTGCAGTGTTCATAGACTCTGTGCCAGACCGTTGGCCAGAGAAGAGGTACTGATACAATGCGGTCTTGGCCCGCAAAGCTTCAGCTTCGTCCAAGTCATCGCCAGTGGGGTAGATGCGACCAGTCAGGACGAAAGACAGGTAAGGAAACATTTTCATCGCGTTCGTATGGCGTTTCATTTCGATAGCATGGTCTCCATTGGCCAAGGGTTCCTCCGATTGAGCGGGAATCAGACGGATAAGTTCCGCCAGGGGGCCCACGTAGTCCATCAAACAGCGATTCCAGACGTAAATATACGCATCGTAGAGGTTGTGCTGCTTGCATAGGGTGGTGACTTGGTCAATGTCCATCGTCGTGGTGTCAAGGAGGCAAATAATCTCCTCCAAGCTGCCAGCGGAATGGGTGATGACGAAATGATTGATGAGCGCTTTGACTGCGGTTGGAGGTAGAGATCGGATGGTCCCGTCAACGATGCGCGGTTCCAAGACGTCTAAGAAAACCCCTGCGGAGTCGTGCTCCTCATACCAAGTGAACACCTCCTCCCACAGGAACTCCACATCCGCCATATGGAGGCAAGCAGCTACAGATACCTCAGCAAGCTCCTCAAGCTGCTGGCTTTCCAGTTGCTGATTGCTCGCTTCAGCGTTGCGGCCAAATGCATACTTCAAAGATGCCGAGATCATCTCAAGGAGCTTTTCTTGAACGATCGGCTGCCTCAAGGCATCCTCTTCAGGAAGCCCAACTGTAAGCCTCTCTGCACTTCCCGTGTAATAAGAGGTCGCCAAACGAATGGCGCTGATGAAATCACCTGCCTCCATCAGTGCTAACAGCCGGTCAGCCCAGTTTGAAAGGCTACCGAACTGGGCTTCATTATACCCAAGGAGAAACAAGCGTCCTTTATAAGAACGGAAACTCATATAGAAGGCATCAGCCACCACGCCGTGCATGGATGTATCCTCTTCGTCGAGTTGCTCAACCAAGTTGTGGAGCTGTGATGAGAAATGGTCGGTATGGTAGATATGTCGATTTGCGAGGTCGATGGAGTCTGTTACATGCATGGAATAGTCTTCCAAGATGAGGAGACGCTGGGTAATGGTGAGCACCGCTAGCACCGAGCGGCTGAGCCACTGGACAGCCACTATGGCCTCGTCCGCCTTCCATCGGCTGCGGGCTCGGAACACAAGGCTCGGAGGTCGATCCCTGTCCACAGGCTCGTCTGTCTCTGCTTCAGTCACTTCCAGCACAGTCAAGACGTTCGACCAGCAATAGACAAGCTTCGTGTTAGAGGTTTGACTATCCTTGCCCTTTAGCCGGATTGCAGGGAACCAAGCCAGCGCACCAGTCATGGCACTATGTGCAGGAACTTCCTTTGGGCGTGGTGATTTATGCTGGGTTCGAGCGACGGGAGTAGTCGACACGATGACCAGAAGGTATGGAGTCAACATAGCAACAAGGCCTAATGAATCAGACGACTGCTCGACATTCCCAAGCGGAAGAGGAGAAAAGGCTAGAACCGAGCTGGGTTTTCGTTTGCGCATCTCCTCTGCTGCAGTCTGTGGGTACCGGCCCAAGATTCGAGTTGTCTTGACCGTTCGTCCAAGAGACCCCGTGCCTCGCGTTGCCAAGTGCGAAAAGGCCATTCCTCTCGTATCTGCCGATACAATCGCCGTGCGACGAGTTCCCAAGAAGCCCACATGAATCACCGCAGAGCCCGCAATATGGCCATCAGATGTTCGTGTCTCGACCTGGTTTGCCGGTATCGGAGGCATGTGGAGGAAAGGTCGCGCGGAGCGTGAAATTTCCCAGGTGAAGATATCGCCAGACTCATGGCCTCCAGCCACAGTCGAATGATCTGCTGACAGTGCGAGTGAAGTGACCGGTCCGCATTCAATGGCTTTTATATGTCAGCGCAACGTAGCTTGCAAAAGGATGATAGAAGCAGGGCCGTAAACAAACCCTTTGTGCCTGTGCCTATGATCGTCTTCAGGCTCTGCTGATAATCGAAGACCAAAATGATGCCCTTCGATGTACCGATCACAATTGACGTTGAAACCGCCAGACAAGTTGGGCTCCCGAAGTTGCGCTTTCCAATCTCCGAAAAGGCCTGCCCTGTAAGCTTCCGCAACTTTGTCCATCGTACGACGTCCCACGGGCTTGGCGGGACTTCGTTATCTGGTTCCGGAGTCGGTGAAACTTGGCTGGTGATGGATGACTGGCGGGAATGTAGCTGTGCTAGAAACGGAGAGCCAAACCTCGATGCGCTGAGCGGAGACGAAGATAACCGGGACTGGAAACGAAGGTCGAATGGACGGTGGGCTGGGCTAGGGCTGACTCGTGGTGAGCCTCGAAAAGCCAACGCGCTGCTGCTCTGGGAAGACATAATAGAACCCTAAAATCCTCGATTAGACACTAGTCTGGCCGGAGTGCATCCGCATCCCCCAAGTCGCAATCACTCACATGTAGAGAAGGGCTATCATCGGGGGTTGAGGCCGTCTCGTCCACACTGCCTGGGGTCGCATCTATCTGCGCTTGCCTCAGCGGCGGGGTTTGTGGTAACTGAGGGCCGTCTACATCCAGCGTCTTCTCAAACGCATGGTCTTGCGCATCGTCTATCGTGTCCAACAACTCCGCCTCCGCTTCGGTCGGCTTTGGCTTCTGCGGGGAAGGCCCGGGGTGATCGTGGTCGAGGATGGCGCCATGACCGAGGGATTGGGAGTCGTGCTCATCCTGGCCTAGATCAAGCTCATCCTCTCGTGCCCAGCCCTCATTGCCCTCAGCCATCGAGCTCATGAGCACGGTCTCCGGGTGATCATTGCTGGAGGCGGGTCAGGGAGTGAGGCGTGGCCGGACCAGCAGGGTGCTCCGATAGTGTAGGCGATTCGGTCCGCGCAAGACAGGCGAGCAGAGCGAAGGCAATAGGGACAGGAGCGAACGGAGGAGGGGAATCGAGCTCGGATGTAAACATGTGGAGTCGCGAGAGTCGAAAGAGCTCCGGTTGCCTGGTTCGGCCCGTCGGTCGCTTTGGGGGCGGAGAGACAGCGAGAGAGCCTCAGCCACAAGTGGCTTTAGGTGGGATCGTTTGACAGCGATCTTCCTCTACATACCTCACGATATGCACATTGGCACTAAGATACTATTGCTTAAATACACTGCTGCGAGTCAGGGAAACCAAAGATAAGCGCCGGGGTGGTAGGTAGAAGATTCAAACTATACACTCTCGAGTACAACAATCCCACTGCCATCGCACTCGTATCGCAGTGCTAATCACCGCTTGCGGTACGAACCACAAGGAGTGGACTCCTGTAAATCGCATGTATGGAAGGTGGCTACTGCAAGCTGATCTAGAATCCAGAAAACAAGGCTTATATACGGTCATCCTGTCCACTTCTTCTCCTACTAAATTACCGCCGAAGTAGTGCTGCCCATTTGAGGATGTGCCCCGACGCTCATCACATTTCCAAAACATCGCACAACCGCCACTCCGATTCCTCCTGCACGCCTCCCACCTCATCATTGGCGGGGTCTTCTGATCCCAGTGCGACTGCAAGCGAAGCCAATATCTAGCCTCGATGGATCTCCGCAGTCCACTAGCTACATCGGACGGTGGAAACACCCAACCCCGAGCTAAGCTTCCCAGACTCTCTAGTCATTCCCCGGGCCATGCGGTTACATCGAGTCACAAGGGCGTTTGCAGCCCCGGGTCCTATCATCACGGCCGGCGCAACCATGAGGCCGTGAACTTGTTCACTCTGTGTTTTCATATCGGGCTAGGGATCGTCGGCATGTGGAATGCTGGGGGGGGTTCTGACCATTTCTCTCCCTCGGAGAGGGGCTGCATGACCCCCGACCACGCCGATATATCAGTCACGATGTCCTACTGGAGGTAAAATGAATCAGTGTGAGCGCTGAGCACTCTGAAACCTTTTGAAAAAGACACTAGAGTACCGTGGGCGACATCCCCTTTCTCGCTTCACCCTAGACTATCAGAACCACTTCGCTGTCCTTCAGTGCGACGCATCGACCACACACGATGACCTCCATTGCCAGTATGATGCGGACTATGCTCGGCATCATAGTGCTCCTAGAACCGGTGCTCGGGATCCCAGCAGAGATGCTCCCCCGAGACAATCCGACAACCTGCAACGGGCGATCTGAGTACTGCACACGCGCGTACTCGAACATCACCTTCGTGGGCTCTCATGACTCTCCATTTATAGGAGAGCTTCCCCAGCAGAATCAGAACATCGACATTGCGGCGCAGTTGAATATGGGCATTCGGTATCTACAAGCGCAAACACATCACTCGCTCATAGACGAGAATGTCTTGGAGCTGTGCCATACTTCCTGTCTCCTGGAAGACGGTGGGACTCTTGAGGCTTTCCTTGGTACTGTGAAGAGCTTCCTTGATGCCAACGCGGAAGAAGTCGTCACAATCCTGCTCACAAATGGCGATTCTGTCGATATCACCAAGTTTGGGGACACTTTCTCCAGGACGGGGATTGATAAGTATGCTTTTGTCCCATTGTCAAACCCGTTGTCGATTGGCGACTGGCCTACCCTCGGTGAAATGATTTCGAGTGGGAAGAGACTAGTTGTTTTTCTAGGTGAGTTTCCTCTTCAGAATTCATCCGAGAGTGTTTCTTTTGAGAGAAAGAGAGAGAGCACCTGCGCTTTCATGCCATACGACTTGCCCATGAGAACTCATCATCCTAACATCACCCACGTACTCTAGACTACGGCGCCGACACGACCAAAGTAAACTACATCCTCGACGAATTCGCCTACTACTTCGAAACCCCCTACGACGTCACCGACTCGAGCTTCTCCACCTGCAACATCGACAGGCCCTCTGGGGCCTCCGCATCCGGCCGCATGTACATTGTTAACCACTTCCTCGACGTGGACATCTTCGGCGTGAAGATACCCGATCGTTCGGCGGCGGGCACAACGAACGCGGCGACTGGCGAGGGCAGTATTGGTGCGCAGGCTGGAGTGTGTGAGGCGCTGTATAATAGGGCGCCGAATGTGGTGTTGTTGGACTTTGTAGATCAGGGGAGCGCTATTGAAGCTCAGAACGACTTGAATGGGTTTTAGGTGGAGCTGGGAGCGTGATCGTACGACCTTGTCTACATCATGACACATTTGAATGTCGTTGGATTTGAGATGCGTAGTAGGATATCTATGCAAGCGCCAATGCTTTGTGCCGTCTAATGCTGTTCTAGCTATTGATTCCCATCGATGGAACACATCAAATCATTCCAAAATGCCCCCTTATTCCTCAATCTCAACCCGCATCTCGCGTTCTATAAGGCGTGTCAGTAAACATGCAGCCAACATAACATATTATATTGTAGCATACCCCATATCTTATTTGCAGATGCAACAATGGCCTCCGCCTTCACCAAAAGCTTCGCAGCATACCGCTCCGCTTCAGTAGGATAAAGCTGGTTTCTCTGTGTCTTGCGTGGATTGACCTAGCAGTCGCCGCAGGTTAGCAGTCCATCCTTGCCGATCAAGAAACCAGTCATGAGCACATACCATCATAAGCACTGGCACCAAATCCTTAGGGTTCGCCTCTGCCAATGCCCTCAGATTCCGGAACCCATTCTCCCTCAGACACCGTGCCGTCCAGCTCTTGACGTAGGTCACCTGCGCCATCTCCAGCAGATCTGCACGTGCACCGGCTTCCAGCCGGTCGCGCATATGGTCCAGCACAGCGGCCATCATGCCCCAGTTCATGCGCTGGCAGAACTTGACAATACCTGCAGCAAAGCCATGGCACTGCTGGGCGAGGGTCTGGACCGTGCCACGGGGAATATTATAGCGGGCTGCAATGGTGGAAAGGGGCACTTCGTTGCTGAGGTCACGAAGCTGAAAGGCTGTGTAGGCGCGGCGATATATGCGGGCTTGTTTTTGCTGAGCTGGCGTAGTCTCTTTAAGAGAAGCGCCTGATTGGACCCTAGAGATTTGGTGAGCTTTGCTTTGATCATCCAGGATATTTGATGAGAAAAGGCTTACATGGTATTGACAAATCCTGGCTGGACCCCGACGAATTGCAGTGCTCGGAGGCCACTTTCGTCCAACCGGTCTAGCTGGTCGCGAAATATGGGCCAGTCTATCGGTGTGTTCATAGCAACTTGAAAGGGAGTGAACATGTAGAATATGTGCATATCACCATCCATGACGAACGCCTGAAGGGCACGCTTGAGTTCCTCGTACACGAAAAGCCCATCTTCAGGGGAAAATGCCGATGCGACGACTGCCTGGCCCAGCAGCGTCGCTTCGTAAGACTCGTCTTCTTTGAAGACAATAAGCGCCTCGTTGATCAACTCCTGCAAAGCTGAGTTCATAATGGTATACACGAGCTTCCTGTCGAGAGTGCGGTAGAGAAGTGTGCAACGCACATAGTCTTTGATTGCCTCGCCTCCAGATACCAAGCCTGTAGCGATAGCTTCAAGAAGGGCCCTAGAGCGTGTAAGTAAAAGAAGATGGGGTGGCAGGGGCGAGGACATACCTTTTCAGGCCTCTTTTTTCGGGTGCCAAGCAACTCTCAATGGCAGGCATATCAGCATCAAGTAAATCACAGACGGCCTCCAAGTCAGCCTTGATGCATATCAAGTAGGTCTCGCCCGCATCGTCTTTGCCTTTACGTCCCGCTCGTCCACACATTTGCCGGCTATTTCAGTCAGCCAATATCTCCCTCAAGAGTAGGAGAGTTGATACATACAACATTGCTGGCCCAACCAACTCCCGACCCATTCGCGCTCCATTGATAATCACCCGTCTAGCGGGAAGATTGACACCAGCAGCAAGACTGCACGTTGCGACCAATACCCTCAGCACGCCTTGGTCATAGGCTTGAGCAATCAGCTCCCGCTCTTCAGTAGTCATGCCAGCGTCTACGCAGTGTCAGTTCTCAGTCTCGTCACGGAGCCAGTGCCACTTAGGAGAATACTCACGATGGAAACCGCCACCCTTGATGATGGTCTTCTCGAGGACCGGATCCAATCCACACGCGAGACTTCGCAACTCTGCAAGCAGATCCAAACGCTTGCTTAGCTCCTCCGTCTCGTCTGGGGATAGACTGGGCATTGCCTCGCTAATTGTGGCAGCATGAATCTGACAAGCTCCGCGACTGCTGCAGAACACCAATGCACCATAGCCCGCGGAAGCAGTCTCAACGGCCAATGCCACCATGGAATTAGTGGCAGCGTTACTAAGCTCCTTGTACTCAGAAACATCAACAAGTCTATGGGGAGGAATCGAGTCATGCAGTGAGGTTGAATCTGCGGTTGTCAACTTGGATGCGGTCTGAAATAGTTGTCTTGAGGTTGCTGCTGGATAGATGGCATTCTCGTAAACGAGATATTCGTCAATAGGGACAGGGCGGTACGTAGAAATGAAGAACTTTGCGTTCATCCATTGTGCAAGCATCTCCGTGTTCTAGTATTTGTCAGTCACTGACCACTCGGAAACGTCCAAATAAGCAAAATCTCACAGATAGCGTGGCACTCATGCCAACAATCTGAATATCTTGCTGAAGCAAGAGCAGCTTTGTGACCATCAACTCCAAAAGGTATCCCCGATGCTCATCATCCAGCATGTGCAGCTCATCAAGCACCACCACACCCAGCTCCCCGATACTACACTCCTCGATGGCAGTGTTGATCAAGGAGTTGGCCTAAGACATGCATCTCAGAACACATTTCAGAAGAGTTCATGGTCTTTTCGCAACAAACCTTCTCTATAGTACAGACGGCAACATCAGTATCTGCCCAAGTCGCCGTCGTCCGGCTTCCTCCGAAGAACCCGGTCACCCGAATCTGCTTCTGCAGCTTTTTCCATCGCTTGCGTGGGAAAGACGTGTCACGGTCATCTTCATCATCAGGCACATTCCTCTCAACACCCTGAACAATCCGACGCATCCATTTCAGCTTCTCTTGTACCAGTGCCACATATGGCAGGACTAGAAGCGCCTTGCGGCCGGGATTCTCGATAATCCGTTTGAGTAGCAGTACATCTGCGACCAGGGACTTGCCCCCGCCGGTGGGGGCCGTGTAGACTAGGTGCCGCTCACCCGATAATAGCCCACGGGCGAGCAGACAGGATGCCTGCCATGGGTAGATGGTTCTTACGCCGAGATCAGCGAAATTGGCCGTGAGCGCTGGAGGCAGCCCATATTTGGGGTTGGAGAGGGACAGAAGTGGATTTTGACTGGCGCCCGGGGCAGACGTGCCCTTTTTGTTGTCCCTGCTCTCTTCAAGATCTGGTGCACCTGCACCTGCACCTGGGCCTGGACGGATCTTGCTGGGATAGAATCGGTTTAGAGACGCGTGCGAGACTAGAGCGGAATCCAGAGATATTGATTCTTGGACGTCATCGACCACAGTTCGTGAGCTGCGCTGGATTGCATGGTTCGTGGAAGCTTCTGAATCTAACTTGAGAGGGTCCGGGGACCTTGTCGTCAATGACCTCTTTATTCCCGCGACCGGCGCGACTTGATAGCCTTGGCGCCGGGCGATATCAATCGAGGTCTGGAATCCGCGCGACTGGAACGGCGGCTGGCCCGATGTCGACATACCGGGGGCTTGTCCCGTTCATAGAGGTTGAATGAGATGGGTATTATTTTTCGGTGCCGTAATTACAATCATTAGGATTCCATCTTTCTGGTTCCTTGTTTTCAATTGAAGTCGTGTAGGCGACCATGGCGTTGGTCAGGCACATATGCCTCAGGCAGGAAAGAAGCACGGGATTGGTACCTGCCTAGCCTTAGGCTGAGGAAGATTAGGCACCTGAGGCAACAAGACGCTTACATAATAGGTTCCTTGCGGTGATCGAGTTGGAGGCTGATCCTACTTTCACACTAATTTCCAGACAGCCAGATGTTCATTCACGAGGAGGTAAGGTTCTCGCCAAAAATTCTGGAATACGTGTTATATTTTCTTCGGAATACAGTCTTGGAAGATCTGGTTCTGTGTCCAAAAGAAGTCACCCCTTACACGACATGACTTGACAGTGTAGTAGTGCATGACTTTGACA
This sequence comes from Penicillium simplicissimum, assembly GCA_024706585.1. Taxonomy (NCBI): domain Eukaryota; kingdom Fungi; phylum Ascomycota; class Eurotiomycetes; order Eurotiales; family Aspergillaceae; genus Penicillium; species Penicillium simplicissimum. The sequence goes on from JAMZTW010000061.1 coordinate 1,003,599, forward strand.
AAGGGAGCACGTAATTAACTTAGTTAGCGCATGCTCGGTTTGATGACCAGGCATCATCTCGCATATGGATTGTCTGCAGGACCATTTGTCCGACGATCTTATAGGTTCGGGCCCCACCGTCTTCCACTGTTTCAGTATTTGTTAATTGATTCCGTCTCAACACTGACTTTGGATTGGCGTTGATCAAATACCTAGAGTATCTCTATGTTCAGAGAACCTTTGATCCGTTGATGAGTCTTTAGGTACCCAGGCATAAATTCCTTGGAAGTTCCTATCTCCGATTGTCCAGTAGGTCAGGTTAGGTAGGTGGTGGGCTTTCCAAGATGAGCGGTCGCATCGGGTGGTGGACTGGGTCGTGCCCGGCGGGCGTATTGTACAAATTTTTCTTCCCCAACACATCACGGTATTTCGTTCGCCAGACCGAGAGGCATAAAAGACGGTTTGCGAAGTCTGGATCGACAGGCTAGAATTCCGGTCGTCGATATTAGGCATACAAGGATGTGATGGAATGTGGGCGGTGGCCGATTTGAGGATGAATGTTCGAAATACGGGCAATAATATATATCCCATGGCAGGCCAGCACTAATGAAGGTTGTACTAGGTGGGCGCCAGGTTCCGCCTTACTACAGCCAATCTCTCCATCTCAAGAGCAGCATGAATCAGGGTAATCTAGCTAGGACTATTTTGGATGGAAGATGAGCCCCCGACTGTTTATTTTTCCGCATAACGTGGTCGAATTATAATATAGTAGAAGTACTGGTGACCCTTTTTGCAGGTGTCGTGTGCGTCCCAAGTGAGACGTATTAAGCGGCTGGCGGAGAGCGTCCCGTAGGTAATGAATAATTCCCCAGGGGTCTGATCACCCTACATCACAAGATAGCGTCAGGATTCCAGGAACCAGACAGAATCGCGGCTTTTCATGCTACAGAAATCCCGTATCATAAATACTCCTGATCATAGCAGGTACTGAACCTCCTTCTCGGTATCTTGCTTTGTTCGGCCAGCTTGGACTGAGCCCATCCTATCCCAGCCCTACCCTATGCTCCGATTTAAGTCCGATGGAGAATATTACTGTCTTTGGTAAGATCCATCCACCCTCTAACATAACAAGCCCTAGTGCCCAGCACGCTCTGAAGTTTTGGCCTACCAGATGCACAAAGTGGCGACACACAACAGCCACCGGGAACAAATCATCCTCGGCCGAATGTGGACGGTTTTACACGGCGCCTTCGATCGTCATTGGACCGAGTGGGCGGGAGAAGTTTAAATTAGGGAGAGGAAAATGACAGACAAGTTCTCTTTCCTTTCAAGACCTCATGGTTTGAAATCCTGGATATTAATAGAGAGTGTGCTGCTGATGGATAATAATGATGCAAGAGAGGCACTGTACTTTGTGCTGCCTCCTTCTTTTCATGCCTACTTTCGCTGCCCTGCTCGTAATTTTGTGATCTGACTGCCCGTTGAAATCTTCCTTCCCCGTTCGTCCTGTTGGTCGGCATTTTGATGGTGACCAGCACGAACTATTCGCTTCCCTTGCTTCAAGTCTTTTTCTTTTTACCCTTTCCATTCGTTCATTCCTTCTTTATTCAATGTATTGCCTTGCTGTTTTCTCATAATTGTGTTATAATTCCTTAGCAGGCCTGCGTTTGTAAGGAACTCTTCCTGTTGTGGTCTATCTGGTTTCATTAATGATATGGATCGTCTGCATGCATCTCCATGCCCACCGGCATTCCGCGTCACACCTGGACAGCCGTGGGAGTCACGTATGACTAGGACACGATAATCTCGATTCGCTGTATAGGTAGTTGGTTCTCGGCATATACCTATATAGGGGGATCCTGGTGTATTTCCCTCAGTCATCCCAAGCTCATTGTCCAAGTGACCATGCCTGTAAATCTTGGACTACAGACATGGTTCGACGGAATCGAGAAGAGGGGACATGGAAAACCCGTGCTCAGTTGCGGTGAATTGAGACGAAGTGGTGGTACAAGACAGATCAAGGCTGGTACGGCTGCCCCATTCACACCATAGTGTGGGAGGCCCAGAGCGGTAAATATGGTAAATATCGTAATATCCCAGGCGTACTGAGCTGTAATTTTTACTTTTTCCACGCAGGAATCGTGGACGGAGAGGTGGAGTCGAGGTGCCTAGTCCAGTGGCCACTGGCTAGTGCCTTTGTGCCTTAGTGCGTCTACCCACCACGCTACTGTACTCTTCTTTACCACAACCTGGAGTCCGATAATCTGGTCTGGCGTTTCTCCTCGGCTCACTTCGTCGCTTCCTGATAACATATTCAAAAATTGTACCTCCGTTTCTAGATCGGTTCTTCCAGATATTGTATCCGTAAATGCACACAAGACTCGGCAGTAGCGCTTGATGATGAGCCTGCTTTCGTCGATCGGTATGTGTATCCCCCCTCCGGAAAACCCACTACGGCCCTACGGGATGGGCCTGCAAGTCGTCGAGCTCAAACCAGACCTCACACAACATGGGTTCTGAAATGTGGCATTCATGGGGGAGATTATACAACGTAATCATGAATCAAAGGGCTGGAAGGGAGGGGGGGGGAAGGTGATATCTATGGAGACTGATGATCCCATCCAATGACCCAGTCCCAATTTCAAGTCGGGCCATACGCGCCTCCTACGTGACGGCATTCCTCATCTTTGACGGTCTGGGGCCACCGTCACTGGCGCGATTCCCGACCCGTTTTCTGCGATTTCCGCTGCATTGTGCGGAGGCCGGTTGCCCTATTGAAATAGAGTAATAGGCTAAATCGTTCTTGGAGCATGTTCATGCTCAGTCTTTGCAATTCGCATGTCTCTTAGACTCGTACGAAGTGCTCTAGACTCGGCATGTTTGTGATTTGATACCTTGCCCCCCCCAGTACGTGCTGTTTTGATTGGAGCCTGGGTGAAGTGTGGCCTTATTGGGTTTGCTCCAACGGCTTTTGTCAAGAGATCGAGTCGTCCGTTGGACCATTTGCCCTCTACCTGCCCATGCTAGTCTGCTGTTAGGTTGAACCCATGGAGCCTCGTTGCCCCCTTCTTTAGAGATGATTCGAGCTGCTTCCCCCAGATGCCTGATGGATGCATTAAGAGGCCCAGTAGTCGTGGTAGCATACCGGGCCGAATGCTATTCGTGCCAGCCGTGAAGAGTCTCCCACCGAGTCTGGATCTTGGGGGAAATGGAAAAAGGGCGGCGAATGAATCACAGGCCCGTCGATTTGTCGGGGGCCCTTGGGTCGAGGGTACTGAGGATCCGTCATATTAACATATCGGGACTAGGGGCACGCTCGGGATCCTCGACGCTTTTTCCCATCATCAACCTTTCTCTTCCTTTCCCTTTCTACTCTTTCCATAATCCCATATCCCAAAGTTTCATATTCTCATTCCCATAGCCTTCGCCCCCCTCCCCATATTCTCGCTTCTCCAGTCCCGGATTCCTCCAACACCACTTTCTTCCCTCCACCTCAACCTTTTCCCCTTCAAACAATCCATTCCATCTCCCCCAACGTCTTCCATCGATATCATCCACTCTCTATCCAACTTGTTTGGTATCGGCTCTTCGCATCGCCCTCGCCCGCCTCGCGTCTCAACCTTGATCTTTTCGCTGGCCCTTTCGTTCTCTCGGTCTGCTGGTAGGTACTTGGTCTTATTATCTCTGGTTCCTTCTACTTTCCGTACTTGTCGTTGTGGGGCGCTGCCGATGCCGATGCTTTGATCTGCTTTACCATGTACGGTCTTGGTATCGGGAGGCATGATACCCATGTCTCGATCCCCTTTGCGTTACTATATTGCCCTTGACGCGCGATCCTCATGTCTTGCGCTCCTCTCATATATCCTGATGGTCTCGTCCCCGGCATTATCATGATCTCTCATGATACCCGAAATTGGCGCATTCTCCCATCTCTCTACTGCCTGGTGCCTCCAGTATCTCTCTGCCTATCAGCGTATCTGCCTTGGGGCCGCCCTACCAACCCCGATCACCCACCAGCTTCCCACGAAGGCACAGAACCCCTGCAGTGAATCAGATCTGACACGGTCCACTCTTTTTTTGCCCGCCATGCCTTCCTCGTTTCTTTTTCCTCCCATTCACCTCCAATCTTCCCATCTCCTGCTTTCCATCTTCTCATTCTGATTCCCTCCCGTTCGTGTTTCCCCTTTGCGATATCTCCTTCCTCCCACCCGCCATTGTCGAGATTTTCGCCCCCCCCGGTCCTTTTAGTGTTCCCACATTTCCACATTTCCACATACCACCCGCACCATCCACGTCCATGCATCCGCGCCACGTCTGATAGCGTGTTTGTCCCTTCCCACCCTTCCCTCCCACCGTCTCTTCTTCCACCATCTCTTATTCTCCATCCTTCACCCCCTCCAACCCTCTAATCGGCCAATCATTCAGGCGCCAGAACTGACCAACCACCACAGCCCTATCGCTTGCTGGTCAAGCTCCTCAATCTCTCCCCAGGGTCTGAATTGTACCCAGCCGTGGATGACTAAGACTCTTACTCAATGACCACGAGCAACTCTCCGGAGGCTGTGGCCGACCCGGCCAGCACCTCCGTCGCGGCCCCTTATGGGACACGTTCGAGAGGTCGCAACGCTCCCCGGCCTAACTATGCCGAGGACCGGGACATTGACATGGAATTTGATGCTACGCCCGCCAAGCCCGGCAACAAGCGCAATAGCGGCGTCGCCTTGAACACCAACGTTCCCAACGGCGCCAAATCCGACAGCGAGAAGTCCTCACCAGTGCAACCACGGAAGGCTGTGACCAACGGTGCTGCCAATGCCCTGCCCAAAGAGTCCATTCCTGGTACTTCGTCCTTCTCGGCGCGTCCCGAGGATGTGAATGGGACGAGCTCCGCGCGTAAGCGCAAGCAGCCTGCGAGCACCCCAAACTCCAGCTCCACCTCTGGCGGCAATCCCGCCAAAAGAGTCTTCACGGCTGCGCCGGGAGACTCCGGCGGTTACTTCACGAATATGATGAGCTTCGAGGCCTCAGGGCCTTATCTCAAAGACGGCCAAATTAAAGCAGACGATGGCACCACATTTGGCCTGAATGGTGAGCTCGAAAATTTTTTTCCCTGGCATTACTGTAATTGCATTCCCAGTCCACCAAGCTGACTCAATGTTTCAGATCATGTATATTTGATTTGTGAACCCCCCGGAGAGCCATACTACCTGGCTCGAATCATGGAGTTCCTTCCCTCCAAAACCAAAGAGTCGGGTGTGATTGAATCATTGCGGGTAAACTGGTACTACCGTCCTCGCGACATCCAGCGCCACAGCGCAGACACTCGACTTGTGTATGCGTCGATGCATTCAGACACATGTCCCCTTTCCTCATTACGTGGGAAGTGTCAGATTCGCCATATTTCAGAAATTGACGACCTGAACGCGTACAAGAAGCAACGAGATGCGTTTTGGTACGACAAAATGTTTGATCGTTACATCCACCGCCTGTACGATGTAATTCCGACGAAAGATGTGATCAACGTGCCACCCAACGTCAAGCGCGTCTTGGATGATCGCTGGAAGTTCATCCTAGTGGAAATGGGCAAAAGCAAGGAATTGACAGGTGCTGTGAAGACTTGCAAGCGATGCCACCTTTTCGCTGCGAATTCCGAATCGGTGGATTGTGCGGTTTGTGGCTCGACGTACCACATGTCCTGCGTTCGACCTGCTCTCACGAAAAAGCCCGCCCGTGGATTTGCTTGGGCCTGCGCACCTTGCAGCCGTGCTCAGGAGCGCAAACTGGAAGCCCGCAACACGCCGATCATTGGCGCAGCGAAAGGGGAAGGCGAGGACGAAGTCATGGAGGAGGAAGAGGAAGATCACCATGCGAATGGTGTCGCAAATGGAACCTCTGTCAGTACCCCCGCCGCTATTGAGGACTCTCTGCCTCTGCCGGAGACTGCAGAGCAGATGGCACAGGCAAGGATGTGGCCATACCGCTACCTGGGTATGCATTGCCGGGTGGAGGATGCTCTTGACTACGATGACCGGATTTACCCTCGTGCCAGTTCTCGACTCGGACCGCGACACCAAGCTGTCGTCAACCCGTGGCCCGGGCGCCCTGTGGAGTATGTGAAACCGATCGAGCTTAAGAAGAAGTTTTCCAGACAGTCGGGCGGTGCCAAGGTTCCTCCAAAGGCCGCACTGGAGGCCATCAAACAGGAAAAGGCCACTCGGCCCAAATGGGTACAAGATTCACCACCAGGCTACATTCAACGTGGAGAGGATGAACCGGTCGCCATTACCAACACAAAACAGGGTCGTACTGCTGAACTCATGTTCAAGATGCCCACAGCTGAGCAACTCCCTGCTCGAGGCGAAGACGATGCGCCCGGTTCTCATCTTAGCCCTGCAGATCGGGAAGCCTTTATTGATGATTACATGCGACGCGCCAAAGAGTTGGCGCCAGCTGTGGGAGTCGAGAAGTACTGCACTAACTTCCTTGACAAGGCGCTTGAGTTGCTCTATTCTGAGGCCTTCAACGCCGATGCCGCTCTTGCTAAACTGAAGAAAGTCAACAAATACAAGGATCTCAAGGAGCCTCACCTTAAACCGGAGGAGGCGAAACTGTTTGAACAAGGCGTGGCCAAGTACGGATCGGAATGGCGCAATATCACCAAGCATGTCAAGACGGTTCCACACTACCAAATCGTCCGACACTACTACATGTGGAAGAAGACACCCCGTGGTCGGCAAATTTGGGGCAGCTATGAAGGGCGCCGAGGCAAGAAGGAGGTCCGCCGGCAGAGTGTCGCGACATCCAAGCTCCTTGACGACGTCGCCGATGATCATGACGATTCCGCCTTTGATAACGACAAAGCGGCAACTCTGAAACGTGGTTTCCAATGCAAATTTTGCTTAACTCGCAGCTCCCGACAGTGGCGGCGAGCTCCTTTGGTCCCACCCGGCACCACCGTACCTTCGGACCCCTCTGCAAAAAAAGACAAGGGGCCCATGCTCACCGTTTCTCTCTGCCTCCGTTGTGCCTTACTCTGGCGGAAGTACGCTATTCAGTACGAGGATATTGATGAAGTCGGGAAGAGAATTGCAGCTAGCGGCAACAAGTCCTGGAGGAGACGTATTGACGAGGAGCTGCTAGCGCAGATGATCGTTGCCACCGAAACGCCTTTTACTATCAACAGCCTCACAGCCACCACTGCGACCTCTATTGGTATCCCAGTCGACATCAACCCTCACCTGCAACAGGAAAGCAAACTGGAGAAGAAGAAGCCACGTACAGATGTTCCGAGCACGTCAACTTCCACGGCGACATCAGTTGAGCCAATGCCAAAGAAGAAGGAGAGGGTGGTGGTCCCCGAGAAGGTCCCTCCTGAAGGGCCGCCCGTTGTTCCTGATCCCCCCAGGGCGAAGACGCTTCCATGTGCGATTTGCGACAAGGTCGAGCCATCCGGTGACGAGCATCTCTCGTGCCGAGACTGTCGATTGACCGTTCATCGCAACTGCTACGGAGTTCCGTCGTACCGGGCCGGTAGCAAGTGGCTTTGCGATATGTGCTCTAATGACCGCAGCCCATCAATCTCTACCACTTACGAATGTGTTCTTTGCCCAGTCACCTACACGGAGCACGACTTGATGGAAACCACCAAGAACACCAGCCGGAAGAAGTCCGATCGTGACAAGGAGAAGGAGCGGCTGGAGAAGGAAATGGTCACAGAAGCGATCAAGCTTTACCGCCAACGTCAGGAAGCTGTCGGCAAGCCTGTCGGTCCTCGGGAGCCTCTGAAGCGCACCGCAGGGAACAATTGGGCTCACGTCAAGTGCTCTATCTGGAACCCCGAAATTAAATTTGGGGATGCGACAGAGCTGGAGCCCGCCGAAGGCTTTGGCTCCATCCCTAAAGATCGATGGCGCCAAGAGTGCAAGATTTGCAAGTCTAACAAGGGCGCCTGCGTGTCATGCCATTTCCCTGGCTGCAATGACCACTTCCACGTTGGTTGTGCCATCCAAGCAGGATACCGCTTGGGATTCGACGTGACACCGGTGAAGAGCACTCGCAAAGACAACGTACAGACCATTCGTCTGGGCACGGAGCTCGGCGTTGCTACACCCGTCATCTATTGCCCCAGTCACAGCGTTTCAACCACTGTTCATGATATTGGCGAGGCAGCAGGTTCAGATGGTCTCAACGCGCTTCAGCTGTTCGCTCGAACATACAAGCAGGCTGACCTCACGCTCACCGGGACATCTCGCAAGGCAGCATACGTGCAGCAATCGGTTACAGTGCCCGTCCACCACGGCAATGGAGCGGCTCATAGACGAACCTCGACAAGCACTGGCGTGGCGGCTCCTACCAAGGAGAACCACAAGCCTCACCCTGCCCCTGAGGATGCCGGTGATGAAATGGACATTGACACGGAGGAACATACACCTGCGCCAAAGCCTGTGACTGGCGTATCGACGAACCGAAGATGTGTGCGGTGCGCGACTGATTACAGTCCAAAATGGTGGCCCAGCCAGCGACGCAGCGATCATCGAGCTTCCTTCACGCCCAACGGGATAAGTAGCCCATCCTTCCCGTCCCGTCGACCGTTCGCGCACTCCAACGGAGATCTTGGGGAGACGACCTATGAGTGCCACAAGTGCCACTTAAAGAACCCGCCTGTGCCCGAACCTGCGCCGGAGCCCCGTCCCTCTCCCTACTCGGCTCCGCGCCCTTCCATGTTCCCAGCTCCACGCATTGTTCCTGGTCACAGCAGCCACGGTCAGCAGAGTAGTCATGGACCCGGTCTCGGCCATACCTTTGTGCCGCATTCGCACTCACACCCTCCCCCGGCCGTGCTGGGACGCCCATTGCCTCCGGCTCATTCACACAGTCCTCTCCCAGCCTACCCAGGATATGACCAGCGAGCCGGTCGTAGTCCCGACGTGCGTAATGGTATGCCACCGTCTGCGTACCCTGGGGGTCCCCCTCCACCTCCTCCTCCCCACCACATAGGGGGCTACTCAACAACTCCACCAGGCCATCCTCCAGCTCCTTTCGGCACTGGACCTCCTCCGCCACCTCCCGCGCAGGCGTACCCGGCTCACCAGAGCCCTTATCCTCCCATGCCGGCTCGATCACCTCATCTGTCTCAGCCGCCGCGTCCGTATCCTGCATCTGCATCTCCGCCGATCGTACAGGCGACAGTTAACCGGTCTCCACAAACGGCGCTCAGTGCGCTAAACGGTGGGCCGCCTCCGCGGCTGTATTCGGGGGAGCGTGATATGGGGGCTCCTTCCCACTCACCCCCATCCACCCAAGCACGCCTCGTCCCGCGGGGGCCTTCTCCTCCTACGCGAGTTGACTCCTCGCAATCTCTGGCCAGCATACTTGGAGGAGCCCCAAATGCTCGGCGGCAGTCGGGGGTAAATGGCACGAGTGGTGGGTCGGGGGCGAGTGCGAGCCCGTCGCTCAAGAATCTGCTCTCGTAATGTGTCATTTTGACAGGTATTTTTTCTGAGCGCAGCATTAACATGTATGATAGTAACTTCATGTCTTTTCTTATTACCCCGCTTTCATTTCATGCATTTGCGTACCTGGTGTTCTTGACCCTAAAAGTGCCTGGGTATGAGTATTCGTCAGCTTAGTCGCACCTTTACCTTTTATTCTCTTCACTTATCTCTTACTTTTCGCGTATTTCCCGCGCGTTCCCCGCGCATTTTTCGTGCAGTTTCCTTTGTCTGACATCTGCTTGGCGTCTTTCGGTTAGGGCTGGAAAAAATAACCTGGAGTCTACACAGGATAGGGGCGGCTAGGATAGGATGGTGGGTTGCATGGTGTATCATGAGGCCGGCGACAAGTATTCTTGTCGTTGAGAACTGTGGTGATTGATTTCTTTGCAGTGGGTGTCGTCACGGGTAGAAGAAAGAAGAATTGAATTGAATGCATTTGTTAAACTTCTTATAGGCACAGTTCAAAGAACTAAGACCAGCACGAGGAATGATCTGAGGCAATACGTGCTAAATTGCTCTCTTTCGAACAGTCTTTCCAAAGGGTCGTTCTCAATGGCTTCCGTAGAGATTGTAGAGAGGGTTGTCTCAATATGATGAATCTGAAGATCTATCGGCACGTTCAACCTAATGGAAACCCCAGGGCGGGTACACTTGCTGAACTTTCAGTGCCCGCGTTCCTCCTTTCACCTATTCCTCTTATAACCCTCCAATCATCCTCTCTTTTGTGATCCATCCCATCCCTCACATTGATATAGATCGGTACCTCGGCAGAAATGTAGCCTGTGCCGATTAACCGTGACGCACACCTTTGCCAGTGTGGATATCCACCACCCAGTGGACTTTCAAGTGGACTTTAAAGTGCTGACAAATTCATGCTTCATCCGAGGGCTACAGACTCCAGCTTTCCAAGCTTTGCGAGCTTTCCAAGGCACACTCCTGGACTCGTGGGATATAAGAGAGAGATAAGATCCTGCGCTACCTAATTCTTTCCACACTAGAAAAAAGACTCCTTCATATCTCACTGCAAAAATGACCACAATGCGCGCGATCGGTACGTCACCCTCCTCCCCACCCTGGAACCCCCTCCACGATAACCCCGCGAGCTTGTATGGCGGGTTCTCAAACAACGAGCTTCAATCCCAATGGCTTCAACCCTTATACCTCCGTTCCCTTTTGATTGAATCTGAGCTACTCCTCTTATTCTTCATGCAAAATACTAACCACCACCAGCCATCCACGGCGGCAAAGGCCCCGCCACAGCCATGCACGTCACCGACATCCCCAGGCCCGTCCCCGCACCAGGCCAAGCCCTCGTCAAGATCCGCGCCTTCGGCCTAAACCGCATGGACCTACTCCAGCGTGAGGGTCTGTACCCGCTGCCGCCGCAGGCGCCGGAGACCATGGGCGTCGAGTTTAGCGGTGTCATTGAGGGATTTGGTGATGAGGCTGCGGCGGCCGGGTGTGGGTTTAAGCGAGGAGATAAGGTGTTTGGGTTGGCTTATGGCGGTATGTCACATCACGAGGGAGGTTTGGGAGTGTTGGAGGTGTTGGAGTGAAGCTCATACGTGGTGTATAGGTGCTTATGCCGAGTATATCGTCGTCTCGACTAAGATGCTTGTTCACAAGCCGGAGCAGTTGTCGTGGGAAGAAGCTGCCGGTATTCCGGAGGTAAGCTTCACCAACGCTACAGTCTACACTTGCTATCCCCTGTGTGTCTACTGCCAATGCTGATACTACGTTATTCCCCGCGCGCCCCCCAGACCTGGATAACCGCCTCCCAAGCCCTCTTCCTCATCGGCGACTTCCAACCCGGCCAATCCGTCCTCTGGCACGCCGGTGCCTCCTCCGTCTCCATCTCTGGCATCCAGCTCGCCAAAGCCTCCGGCGCCTCGGCCATCTACGCAACAGCCGGCTCCCAAGAGAAAATCTCCTTCCTCGAGAAGGAACTCGGCGTAACAAAAGCCTTCAACTACAAGACCGACGACTGGGCCGGCGAGCTTCAAAAGCTCACCAACGGGGCCGGCGTCAACTTGACCGTCGACTTTATCGGCGCGCCCTATTTCCAGGGCGATCTGGACGTCGCGGCGCGGGACGGACGGGTCGTGTTGCTGGGTCTCATGGGCGGGGGCAAGCTACCGGACGGAGTGAATATTGCGCCGTTGCTCTTTAAGAGGGTGCGGGTTGAGGGGAGTACGTTGCGCAGCCGGGATGTTGAGTATCAGGGGAAGTTGAGGGATACGTTGGTTGAGAATGCGTTGCCCAAGTTTTGTGATGGGACGTTCAGGGTTTTTGTGGAGAAGGTGTTTCCGTTTGAGGAGATTGTGGAGGCGCATCAGTTGTTGGAGAGTAATCGCACCAAGGGGAAGATTATTTGTACGGTGGGTGGTCAGTAAATTGGATGTCAGCCTGGTGGTAGAAGGTTGATCCTGGATTCCTGGGGTTTCAATCCTTGGCGGGCGGTGATGCTTGTCATCGAGTCTCGGCTCGGTCGGAGTGTGGTATTCTTCGCTTTCATGAATGATGATTCGTGTCTCTCGTCCACTTTCTATTTGTCTTGAGTCTTGACTCTTGACGACATGTTGACCGACGACCTCGGGACTTCGGGAGGGTTTGCAGGTGGCGTTCTGTTTTCGGGCGCAGGGGCCTTCTTAAGGTTGCAGATATGAAGGATCTCCTTGTCCATAAATAGTATGGCTGCATGGGAGAATGTTCCTGATGGCCTTGTCGTTTGTACTATGCTTATTGCGGACATCGGCGAAGGGTGGATCGGACAATAATCGGCGAAAGAGAGGTCGATTATTGTAGCTTTTTGACAGCGCTTCATCGTCCCATTTCGGAAACCAGTCAGCGGTGCACAGCTGGAGACTGGAGAGGCCAGATGAGGGAGTCGAGACTCGCAGTCTCGGGTCTCTCAGGAGTGGATGGGATGTACTCCGTGCAGCAAAAGCAGTTTCTATGTTTTAGTTCTAATTTCCGAGCTGAAAGTTCTCACCCTTTTGCCCTACTGTAAGTACATTTAAGCTCTACGTGGGGCTGGCTGCGCCCGATTTGAAGTGGCGAACCGTCGAGACTCGAAAGCCTCGTATGCTGAACGCTCTTCGGGCGAGGGATAACAGTCGAACAGTGGACGACTCGATAATACGGGGTAGTTCGAGATGAACGTACAAGATACTCAGTCAGGGACCCTGACCGATAAACCCTGCTCGATACTAAGCGGAGTAAGGAAACCCAAACGGAGGCAACGCCACTCAGGAGTCAGCAGGGATAGGCCCAAGCTCGGCCGGGCCTGCAGTCCTGCACGACTGTTTGTGAACTTTGTGGCGTTTCTCTGGGGGGATTTTGGCGGGATTCCGAACTTCAGAATGGGTTTGAAGGTTGAAGTAGTGCTGGGTGAAGCCTGTGCATCATTGGCTGGTCCCCCATCCCCCTACAATGGGATCGCCCTTTTCCCATGGATGATCACGACAGGCAAAGTCGGTGGCTATTCTTATTCATCAAGGAATAGAGTCCTGACAGGCTGAGACAGTCAGTTCAGGAAATTGGTCCTTGGTAGGCTGCGGTTTTGGCAGAGAAAGTTTAATTTTCTTTTAGGGGGGGGGGGGGCGGTGATGAGCGAGCAGTAATCAATTATAATAACCAGGCACGGTGGCGTGTCTGCTGAGCGGACCACCGAGGAGAGGTGAAATGTGACGCATGCAGTCGATGAGATCATCGCGGAAAAATCCAGCGGAGCGGGAAATCCTGGAAGCGAGGATCCAGCCGAAGAAGGCAGTGACGAGTGTGTGTGTGTGTGTGTGTGTGTGGGAAGAGAGGGCTCGCCGTGACTTCGTCAGTTGGTAGACTTGCAGTGGTACGGGAGACTCAAACTGCCCCCAGGGAATCATCTCCGAGGAGCGCCCATTTGTCCAACCCCGTCGCATCCATTGTTCTGTGGTCAGTGGTCACTTCCCAAGTTCCACAGTGCCCAGTGTCCGTCGGCCTGTGCATCGGGTGCATACTAATGCTATGCTGCTTCTTCGGAGGGCAGCTACTGGCCATTTGGGGTGCTTTTGCCCGGCGGACTCCCCGGAGCCTCGACGGGATCCTGCAGACGGAGCCAATGAGAAGAAGGAGAGCGCTGGGTGTGAATCCGCAGGGGGCGCGCCATGGAACTTTCAGTGGGCTTACCTAAGACCGTGGGCCTTCTAGAAAAAAAAATCAAGCACAAAATGAGATGAGGCGTCATGGTCCACTGGAGGGATCGAGGCTCTGCCGGAGGGGGGAGGAAAGGGAAATGGGATGACACTGGACAGAGTGGTTGGGATGGGATGGGGGATGGTCGAAAGCAGTGGGAAACCCCGATGAGAGATGAAGTCGAAGTTCAAATGTACCGACCAAGCATCAAGTCACGAGATCAGAGAAGAGAGTGGTCGTCGTAGTTAGTACTTGGTAGCCGTAGCCAGAGGAAGCTGAGAGCCTGAGAGGATGAGAGAGACCGAATCCCTAATCGTGCAGAGACGATCATCCCGTCCCGCCCTTCCCCTCTCTTCTTTCTTCTCTTAGTCTTCTCTCAGGCCTTCTGGAAGGAGCAAAGAAGCCCCTTCCCCGTGTCCACAGTCTCTCTCTCCCCTTCGACTCGTCGACTAGTCCAACTTTGACTCCTCCTCCTCCCCCCCTCCCTTCCCATCCACTTGGACCTTTCTCATTTTACATTTTCTCTCTTTCCTCTCACTTTCTCCTCTATCCTATTCCCACATTCTAGACCTCTCGATTTTCCTATCCCACACCTCATTTTCATTCCTCACCTCCGTCGACTCCCGCCCCTTCGACCATGTCGCCCTGACGACTCCCTCTTGGACTCCGACCAGCCTGCCGAAACCCACCGTCTTGGTTCTCGCCTCCCCCCTTCTATACCCGTCATCGCTCCGACCATTCAAATATTCCTCCCCTCAAACGTGCCAGACATCAATCTCACCATCCATTCCCGTCCGAACAAAGAGTCACCGGTCGGGTTGCGCGCAAACGACCTCCTACCAGTGCAACGGCGCCCGCTGCATCTGTCTCAGATCGTCCTAGTCCACAACGCGACTCGGGCTGCCTGCAGGGAAACAACTCCATTGTTTGATTCTGTTCCTTAGGGGGTGACCGACTCTAGTCGTTCCTTCACTCAATACCTTCGTGGCAATCTGCATCTGCGTTGATTTGGAGTCGCTTCATCTCCGACACGCCGCTCGTTAATCCTCCCATCCTTTTTCTTTGACCTGGTCCCGAAACGGTCCTCCACCCCCGACTCACTTCTCTCTCCTCTCCGAATATCGTCCATTCCGCCTTTCATCCTATTTGTCTCAATTTCATTCCCTCTACGCTTTTCGTGTTCAGTCCGTGCTCTTCGTCCCCCCTCCTCTACGCCCCATACGCCACCTCCCGGTCATTGGCACCATATGCGAAGCAGGGCAGATCCGATCGCCTCATTTCCCTTTCCTTTTCTATCCTGGGTTCAGTCCTGTGATTCTGGCGAAGCCTGAATCAGAGCGACCGCTTAATCCCCCCTGTGAGCAAGATGACGGGAGACCGTGTGGACTGTATAGGCGTCTACGTCGACGACCGCGTCCGATCGGAGAGATGGGTGCGCCGCAATTCGATTGATACACTGACGTCGTCTACTGGTTCTTTGGCACTTCCTGATGAGCCGGATGCTTTACAATCCGACGTGGAGCAATTGTTGGAAGTGTGTAAAAAGAGTACGTTTTTATGCCCCTTCTTCCCCGGAGTTGCGCGACTGTCTCGTCGCCGAAAGACCTCCCCGGCTAACCCTTTCGCTTAGTCTACCTCTGTAACACCGGATCATCCTTTGCGACCAAGCTGGCCGAGCTGAGCGACCATTCCGGCAGCGACTGTACCCCGATATTTGCTTTCTGTGGCATTGATTTTAGCATTGACGAGCCTAACCTGGCCCGACGAAAAGCCGGTCGCGCTTCATGGGGAGATACCGCTCCTCCATCTCCCGGGTCGATCCAGCGTACTTTTACCTTCTCCTCACATTTGGATGACGCGCCCGGTCTGTCGCTTCTTTCTGGTGTGTCCACGGATATTCAAGTGCAAGATGGCCCCAGTCTCGTGGTTCCGATCGCCCTGCTGCGCGCCGCTGGTCCGGATGCGCCCAGCGCCACGGCCGACCCGACTAGTGACCCACAGAGCCGGAGTCCGGTGACTTTGGAGCACAAGCAGATCGCTCGATGCCTCGACGCGGGCGCGATGGATGTCTTGCTGACTCCACTTGATCAAGCCCGCATCCAGGGGCTGGTGGTCCATGCGTACCGAACGCGCCGAAACGCTCAGAAGGAGATGTCACGCTTCCTCGCGCGGAAGAAGTTGCGCAAGCTGTCCTGGGTGGGAGTGCATGAAGAAGAGCCATATGCATATTTGCGAGAGGCGATGGTGTCAAAACTCATGAAGGGCATTTGCAACCCGGAGGAAATCATTGACGAATTTCAAGAACGCGATATCCACGTGAATCCGGACCGCAAAGCTCTGATCAAGGAGCAGGTCGGGAGCTGGAATTTTTCTGCCCACGATTTCTCCGAAGACGAGCTGGTGTTTGGTGCCTGCGAGATGCTCTCGCATGCGTTCAGTATGCCCGGGCTAGAACACTGGCGGCTGACTCCTGGGGAGTTACAAACATTCCTCCTCGCCTGTCGGGCCGCCTACAACTCCTTCGTTCTCTATCACAACTTCCGCCATGCCATCGACGTCTTGCAATCCGTGTTTTGTTTCTTGCTTCGTATTGGGGCTCTACCCCCCTACGGCCCGATTGGTCAGACCCCGGTCACCAAATCTCCTATCGCCTCTCTCGTCACGCCTTTTGATGCCCTCACTCTTCTGATCTCGGCTATTGGCCACGACGTTGGTCACCCGGGAGTCAACAACTTCTTCCTTGTGAAACTTAACGCCCCCTTGGCACAGCTGTACAATGATAACTCGGTCCTCGAAGCTTTTCATTGTGCCGCCTTCTCTCAAATTCTGCGCCGCCACTGGCCCGCTGCGTTCAAGGACAAGCAGCTCCGAAAGCTGCTCATCAGCTCGATTCTGGCGACCGATATGGGTGTGCATCAGAAGTTCATGGAAAGAATGGGGTCATTGCAGGAGAAATTCTACGCGAACCACAAGTCGGTCGATGGCTGGAAACCTCAGGATATCGACATGTACAAGACTCTTATCTGCGGTGTGCTGATCAAGTGCGCCGACATCAGTAACGTTGCGCGCCCGTGGAAGGTTGCCGAGAAATGGACGCAGATTCTGCAGGAGGAATTCGCCAATCAAGGCGAAATGGAGAAGGAAGTTGGCATGGAGACCGCTCTCTTTGGCGGACCACCCGAGCTGGGCAACATCTACAAGCTGGCCACAAGTCAGATCGGGTTCATGTCTATCTTCGCCCTGCCGCTCTTCGAAGGTGTTTCCGATCTCCTACCCCAGTTGCAGTTCACGGGCGACCATATTCGCCGTAACCAGGCACAGTGGCAGGAACATGCCAACCATGAATTGCGCAAACAAGGCTTGGCTGTTGAAGAACGTGCAGATATCGCCGTCTCTCCGCGCTCTCATAGCCCCGCCATTCCAGCCGCCGAGTCTGGCGAGGATACCCCTCGGGCTGCTCCTGCAGATCATGATGCTACTCTAGATGACCTCGATTCGCCTGAATCGTCCGACCGCACGGAATCAGAGTCTCGTAGCTACAATGAGAACAACATTGAGCCAGTGGTGTCGCCAGACACGCCAGGTCCTCAAATTGAGATCACAGGAACCCCCATGGCCCCAGATGTGACATCCTCTCGAAAGTCGTCCAGCGCCGTGCCTGATCTCTCATATTTCTCGATCCCGGCGGCGCCGCAATCAGCACGAGGGTCATCTGCCACACAATATCAAAATCCCATCACGGATAACATGACTCGCCCGTCTGGCGATCCCGCCGTCTTGGCCGCTGCGCTGTATGCAAACTCGGTTACAAACGGCGGCAACGCATCGGCAAACGCCCAAGAACGTGATTATGCAAACGACCGTTCGTCCCACGAACGACCAAGTAGCTCCCGCCAAGGCCAGCCGTCAGGGCCGACGCGTCATCATGCGCATCACAGCTCGTCTATTCGAACATCTGGCCCCTCGAGTTCCAACCGCAACAGCTGCACTCGTACCCAGAGTGTCAGCACGTACAGCAACAATATGACTCCAATTTCGCCCGCAACCAACGCGACGAGCTTCTTGCAGGTGGACAGCGGGGACGAGAAGCGTGTCTCGGATGATAGCGCCCCTCAGAGCGATCTGGGCGCTCCAGACGACAGTAGCACGCGTCCCAGCACATCATATGCTTCTCACGTGGGCGACCAGGAGAGCAACTACAGCCGAAGTCCTAGCTTCTCCAAGGATAGCAGTTACCCACGGTCTGAGGACGGACATCTTCACGACTTCTCTCATCCCGCTCTCAACGGTACCCGGAGCCCGACTCAGCAGTCCACCACGACAGGCGAGAGCATCAAAAATGAAACACCGCAGGGATCTCCCGAGGACTCCCACAACGGTGTTTTACGGCGTCTGCCCAAGCGACGTAGTCGGCTGCGGCTTGCGTTTTGGAAGCGGCGTAATCATCATCAGCAGGAGGTCCACGGCGAATCCTGATTTTACGTTTGTTGTTGCAAGCGGGTTCATGTTTTCCTCCACTGATTGGGTGGCTGTATTATGCGATCATGGTCTCACGAACGGTGCATTCTCTTTTTGTTGTTGCGATGACACGTCGAGGTTTCGACATTGTTACATAATGTTCACGATTTGGTCTTCGTGCCTGGTACCTTGCCAATACCGTTCCTGCCCTGCCTTTTCGGGGTTGGATGTTGTTTGATCCCGATGATCTCGATGAATGTCCTGTAGGTGCGGCGTATATGAGATCGCATGGCAAAAGCAATCATAATGATTCGGCTAGTTGGGCTGTGCAGGATTAGAGACGGCCACCTGCACTCGTTCTCTGTCACCTTGTGCATCTCCACGTCGAACGGCGGGGACTGGCTAGTCACGCTCGAATAGGTACATCATGTACGTGCAAATCCAGGCCTCCGTGCTGGTGACCCATTCTCCCTTCTCTTCTCGAGTCATGATTGTACTCGAATTTTCTTGCATCGGGTCTCATTCCCGCTTCTGCTTGTCTTGTGATGATCATGGATATATGCTCGACGGTTTTCCACTGCTGTTTTGCTGTGTATCTTTGTCTACGTGCACGTGCGTTGTGCTCTTGGATGTTGCATTTGATATGGATCTGGGGTGGTCATCTTAGAACTTGGATCTGGGGGCTGGTGGCGTTGGTTCTAATCCGCGTTTCATCTCTCGTTGTGTTATCAATTGTCTTGGGTTCCTATGGGTCGGACTTGTGGCTTTTTCATCTACGTGGACGAGAGGCTACAACCTAGCCTGGTCTGCGCTCTATATTTCTCGAGAATATATTTGAATTGGATGTCTAAACTCCCCTCGCCTGTAATACTACGTTTATAAATATTGTCTACAAGCCAGTCAAGAGATTCCATCCGGTCATCGCGGGGTCTTGGGTGTCGTGAAATCCATCAACCCCGAGTTCAATGTTATAAACTGAGGTGAACGGAGGGTGAGGTATGTACAAAAGTTATCAAATCATGTTTCCAAAATCTGCAATTCACACACGAGCATCAACAAGTCTCGCATCCTCATCCAACCTCCCCGTGAGGAATTCCAATTTCCCAAAAATTCGCCCCGCCTCATCCAAAATATCCCGCTGCTCTCTCACACTCAGACACCTCTCCGCATCAACCATACGAGCACGCAATTTGACTTTCACCTCCCCTTCCTCATCAACGTGCCAAAACGACAACGGGCACGGTATCCTCCGCGGAGAAGTCATTTCCGCGCCCGACAGCCCCCAAAACTCGGGACCGGCTCTGAGAAGCATGGTGCGGATATCACGTCCTCCGTACAGAAGGGCTGAGTACAGGATCCACACGTATGCGAGGAGGATATGCGGTTTTGCTTGGATCCGCTGGATGATGTCCTGTGCGATGTGCCGTCCGTAGTCGCGTGTTTGGAGGGGTTCGTTCATGGCTGGGTTGGTTGGTGGACTCGACGCGCGCAAGAAGCGTATGTCATCTTTTAATGCCCGTGTGCGTAGGAGCTCGGGTATGTAGAGCATTCGGAGTATGGTTTTGATCCGAGCTTGTTCGTTTGTCGGTGCAAGGGTGCTAGGGCTGTCTTCTTCGAGGCTGGAGATTTCGGCTTCTGCAGCTGCGTCTGCGTCTTGATAGATCCATTCCCCGGGATCCCCGATTAACGAGACCCAGACATCCTCGATCCCGAAGAATAGCTCTGCGTACTGTGATAAACCGAGTACGTAGAGAGTTGGTCTGTCTGTGTGTGGTGGGAGACAGAGCGGGAGGCGGGAGAGGTTTAGTTTGTGGATTGATGCGTGTGGTTCTCTGTTTGAGATTGTTAGCCAAAGCCGAAGATTGTAGAGGGAAAATGAGCAGTGATAAGACACATTGTCTGAGTTAATACACAGGCAACGAGCAAAAAAGGGACGGTATTGCAATGGAATGATAGAACTACTACTTCCTGATGAGAGACATACTTGATAGCAGTGCGTAACTTGGTGAGTAGATCACCAGTTGTCATGGCGGATATCGCGCCGCGCTGAATAGGACTGTAAGGGCCAGTCTAGTCCTGCATAGGTGGGTGTACTACTTGGTATCGGGCTTCGTCTAGGATGATCTTTTCGTGAGAAGTGTATGCTAGAAGGAAGAAGAAAGAAAGTTGGAGCCATGATACGAAATTGTGCGAATGCGCCACTTTGTGCAGCGGAGATTTTTGGAGACCCCGTCGGAGGTCGGCGATTACGCCACACACTCGGGGAGGTAAGTGATTCTACATCATGCTCCATATTCGTGATAAAAAAGAGATGTAGGGTGGTTGGAGCCCGCTACGTCTAAAAGTATGTTATCTTACTCTAAACCTATTGACCTAGCATGTAAATTATATCTCAATTAACTCTAATATGGTCTCTCGTCGCGTCAACGGTCGGGGAAGTGGAAAAGGCAGGCCCAGACAGAAGACGATTTGGGATAGGCGAAAACTGGTTTGGGGGATGGATCGGGCCATCCAATGATGACTACTACAGTTAGAGGGCGGGTGTGCCAATCAACTACCGATAATTCAACTAACATTAGTTAACTAGTAAGTCAGTAAATTAGCGACCATGCAGTGCATGCACTATGGGTCATATAGCGAATAGCCTCCTCCTTGCGGCATCACATTCTCCAAGCGTCATCAAACCAAAAATTTCAAGTTTCCAGCCTCAACACAAAACAACCGCTGGATCAACTAGAAATTACAAAACAATAATGATCTAGTTCGGCCCCTTATTCATGGCAGCTTATTTGTCGTCAGCGTAACGTAACCAGGGGCGGATGGATCCAGCAATGACGAACGATGAGATACGACCCATCCGATCTCAATGGAGCCGCCTCAGATCGGAAGATCTAACCCTCTTTTCGATAAGGTTTTGGGGAGCTTGGGCACTAGATCGGGTGATTGCGAAGCTGAGGAACTTGTTTCTTGTCGATCGCGTTCGTGGCCGGGGAGGGGATGCGCGAACTGGTATGACGTTCTAGAATGGGGGGGGAGGGGGGGGGGTGATGAAGATGATGAGGATGGATGTATAAGTAGGAGTGTATTTCTCGACATAACCATAAGGTTGCAATTCATCAACTACTCTTGCAAGGATAAGTGGCTGTTCCAAGCAATCTTATCATATCTCTCTTCTTATACCTCTGAAGAACTACTCTATCATCAAAATGGCCGACGACTACGTTACCCAGGATCAGGACATTCCAGTCCAGGACGATATCAAGAACGTCGAGGATCCAGTTGACGAGGGCATGGCGGACTCTGATGAGCAGCTTGGTCAGTTTGTGACATGTCGACACTTGAATACCTGCTAATAGTTCAATTTGGTTAAGCCCGTGATGAAAGCGAGGCTATTGACCCCTCCAACATCATCAATGAGCGGACTCGTCACGCAAAGCCCCAGACCGACAACGGATACAACGAGGGCCCTGCCGAGGATGATCTGCCTTGAATGTATTTCAAATGCGATGCCATGCAAGTCGGGCAATGATGGAGTTACTTGTATGATTATGTGTATGATAGCAGAGCTAGATAAATGAAGACATGCTCAATAAAGTCACTTTGCAGCTCTATAGATTCCATTGAAAGGTAGTCAAAACTAGACAAGAAAAAACAATGTTGGCCAATTGCTGCTCATACACAATCTTCACACTCTTTCTTGTGCTCATTGTGTCCTTCGTCTACCTCTTTCTTCTCCTGTTCTTTCTTCAGAGCCCGATCCGTATGGCCCAAGTCTCGGTTCGGAGCAATAACGTTACGAACAAGAGCCTTGAGAGCTTTTACCTCTACACGTACAACTCCATCAGCCACTTGTTCAATCTAAGAAACGGGGGGCGCAATCGAAGAGAAAAGCACGAAAGGGGGAAAACATCAATTCTCATATCCATACCGGGAAACCCGCCATCTCGCTTCCGATCCCAAAGAAGAGTCTCTTGCATCTTGACTTCTTCTTTTAATGCAGGTGTCACCGCTGTATGCCAAATGGTGACTGTAAAGACCCCACCGGTCTTCGGGATCAGAGCAACTTCGCCCAGGTCGGTGCCAAATGTGGATAGAAGTTCTTGGGCGAACTATATTGCGTCAGCAGTTGATTGAGTCGCCGCGCGAGCAAGAACGAATATCTCGTAGCTCTTTTACTAAGTAGAGAGCAAGCTCGGTCAAACAGGCGTTCGACTAGGCAATGTAATACTAGAAGAATGGCCAAGATCGGAAGATCAAGGATACATACATACGCAGCCCGAAGCATCCATCGGCACTGAGTACAGAACTGGATGGCAATGCGGGGTAGTTGGACACGCTCGAGGGCACTGTGCTCAACATCCAAGGGCACGGGCGCGGTATTAGAGGGAGACGGTGCCGTTCCCGGCGCGAGACTATCCTCGATTGGGGCCATTGGTTCAGTCATGGTGAATCACGAGAGGCCTAGGATGGGGGAAAGCACAGTTGAGGTCGGTCGATGCTGAAATTTGAACCGTTCCTGAGGGGATCTCGGCAGCTGCCGAAGCGGGATGTGGAGCAGAGTTTGCGAGCAAACTCTAGAGTCTCGAATCCGTTTTAGCTCTGGGTGAGGCTGCAGGCGATGGGAAAGAGCATCAGTTCGGAATCGCATGCCCGAGTTTCGCAGCCGTTGGTGGGATGATGTCAGCGGGGGTCCTGCCGAATGAGGACCTCAAGAGTAAGGTTCCTCTAGCGTTAGTCATATCGTGATGTAACCAACCAACTTAACTAACAAGTGAACTATTTCGAAATTCGCACTAGTTACGGGGCCTGCATGGTTCTTCTGCATCTTGCCGGGGACGAATCCCAGGGGGCCACCTATGGGATATGCCAGAGGCGTGGGGCTGAAACACACTACAGCAGGAGGGAGGGGATGAATGACCAACGCAGTAGGATTATATCGGTTATTGTATTTGGTCATTGGATGCAAATCGAATCTATGATACACGAATGGCAACCCAACTCTCGGTGCAGAGAGGCTTTTGGAGGAACCCAGAGAACAAAGGAAATAATTTGGCTTCAAAATAAACACAAGGTCGACGGAACGGGGGAATGGTGCGATAGGTGAAGAAAGGAACAAGGAATAAGTAGACGACAAAGAAATTGAAGAAAGGTAAGAAGAAAAAAAAAATGACGGCGCGACACAGTAGAAGTGACAGGGTAGCAGAGTTGATCATATCGTCCAGTACGATCTACCGGAGCTACCGTCCGGGAAGATGGATTGGAAGTAGAGACGGTTCGATCTACTCGCATGATCCCGATTAAGGCGTAGGAAGGGGTTTCGTGCAGAGCCAGCAGACGATTTCTTCGGGCGCATGTCTTTTCGCTTGTCCGCGCCCGGCAGGTGAGCGATCGGCGTGGTTGGTTCATCTCCCAGGGGGAGGGAGTTTATCGGAAAGGGTCGAAGACGATCATCAGGGGGTGAGGTGAAGAGGAAAATGATCCGGAAGAATTAGGTGAAATCGAGAGGGAATAAGAGAAATCGTGTCGTGGCGATCGAGAGAAGTAATTGTCATGAGGGCCATTACATGACGGTGCAGCAACCACCCTGCTGCTGGGGAGCGTAGGGGTCCTCCCGCTTGTCGACCTGGAGCGAATTGAGTTAGCGGGAATTGCGCGCGTGCGCCCACCATTGAACGGTCGCATACCTGTCCCCATACGGAGGGCACCATGAAGTCGCGAGTGTTGTTGCAGTAATTGATGAGCCTGTTGGAACCAGCCCCGTGGGGGCCTCTAAGTCAGCTCAGGTCCGGTGGGAGGTGGTGGTGGTCCCGAGGTGGCCAGTAATCACTACGAGGGGGCCAAAACTCACGAGAGTGCTGCTTCGGACACCTTGACCCGGGGACGGTCGAGATCCTCCTTCAGGCGGGCATTGAGCTCGGTCAATCGGCGGTACTTCAGGTCCGCAACACTCTGCTTCTTGGTCTTGACATCACCTCCGGAGCGAAGTTCGTAGGCAGGCATGGTGATGGTCGGGGAGTCGAGGTATGTGTGTGTGTGTGGGTGGGTAGAGGCGCGCGATCGAGAAAGGGGGGGTGGCCGGGGGGTCTGTTGTGTGGACTACGGAGGTAGCTAGCCGGGTGCAGTCCAAAATACAGGGCAGTGGAGGACTTGAAGCTTCGCGCGCACTTCTGGGAAGTGAGTCGACTCGACGAGCAAAGAACAAAAAACGAGAGAAAGGGAGCGGCAGGTCAAAGGAAGGGACGTGATGATGATCGGGGGAAGGGATTATTGGAGAGGGATTTTCCCGTTGGCTGTTTTGGCTGTTTGGCTGGGTTTGGTACAGATACAGGAAGATTACGGGGGCATTACAGGGGTCCGTGGGTCTGCCTCCTTCTTATGGCGGGCGTTTGATCATGGGGTAGGATTCAAGGGCGTAAGGGACATGTAATAGAAGTACAATCTCTCCACCCTGCACAAGCTAGCGACAGTAGGATGTATTGTACTAGTATGTACTCTGATACACTCGACTCGTCAGGAGTACTGTAGTGCGACAAAAGCTCAAGCCCGCCCAGCAGAACTCGAGTCGTCCTGCAGATCTGGATGGATCATCTGCAAAAAGGATCGCCCGAATGTGAATCAAATGAATTCGGTTTTTGCAGTCATGCTCCTCGGATTACTTACGAATTTGACCAGCTGACATGGGGCCGAACACTTCGTACATAGGAACGAGAACAGGCATACCTGGTGTGTCTTCATTGTCTGGGCGTATTATCGTATCCAGATACTGTTTGGTAGGAATGTAATCTGGTTACATGCGCTCCTCGACTTCGTAAGCTTCGGCTTTGTTTCTGGAGCTAGCCTCAGGCAGCAAGGTTACACGTGACTGCCCCATCGCTTAGCCCGAAGTGGGAACGCTGGGCAATTTTCGCTGGCTCGCGCACAACAGGCACTTCTCCCCCTCCAGGTCAAGGGAACTTCGCGTGGCAGCATTTTCAACGTCGGTCTTAGACCACTGCCCGTGTGACGCCTGCACTTGTTGCGCCCCCCCGACTATTTGACTTTTTTACGTCTTCAAAAAAAAGTTATCGCCCCGAAGGGCTGCGTTGCCCAACATGCCTCCACCACCTCACATCAAGCCTGAGAATGTCCTCAAGGTGCGTACCGAATCATCAACAACCATTCAAACCATCAAAGAAAAAAGATTATTCGGAGGACTTGGTTACTGATATTCACGCTCTTCTCTACAGAGGGCCCAGGAACTTATCGCCGTCGGCCAGGCGCCCGCCGCCCTGACCGTTCTCCACGAACATGTTACCTCGAAGCGGACCCGCAGCAGCCCGATTGCGTCCCTCGAGCCGGTGATGCTCCTCTTTGTCGAGCTGTGTGTCGACTTGCGCAAGGGAAAGGCGGCCAAGGATGGCCTGTACCAGTACAAGAACATCGCCCAAAACACCAATGTCGGCACCATCGAGGTCGTCCTCAAGAAGTTCATCGAGCTCGCCGAACAGAAGGTCACCGAGGCCCAGGCCAAGGCCGACGAGATCCAGTCCTCCCTCGAATCCGCTCCCTCCGCCACCAACGTCGAGGACCTGGAGGCCATCGAGACCCCCGAAACCATCCTGCTGGCCACCGTCTCCGGTGAGCAGTCCCGGGACCGCACCGATCGCGCCGTGGTTACTCCCTGGCTCAAGTTCCTGTGGGAGACCTACCGTACCGTCCTCGAGATCCTGAAGAACAATGCCCGTCTCGAGATCATGTACCAGGCCACCGCCCTGCAGGCCTTCCAGTTCTGTCTCAAGTACACCCGCAAGACTGAGTTCCGCCGTCTTTGCGAGCTGCTCCGCAACCACGTCCAGAATGCCGCCAAGTACTCTACCCAGATGCACGCCATCAACCTGAGCGACCCGGATACCCTGCAGCGCCACCTGGACACCCGTTTCCAGCAGTTGAACGTTGCTGTTGAGTTGGAGCTCTGGCAGGAAGCTTTCCGGAGCATTGAGGACATTCACACCCTGCTGAACCTGAGCAAGCGCCCCGCCAAGAATGTCATGATGGCCAACTACTACGAGAAGCTGGCCCGCATCTTCCTTGTCAGCGAGAACTACCTCTTCCACGCTGCGGCCTGGAACCGTTACTACAACCTGCTCCGTCTTTCCACTATCGCTCTGGCTACCGGCCAAAGCACCAAGAAGGAGAACCCCTCCGTCACCGAGGCCGAGATGACCAAGGCCGCCTCTTTCGTCCTTCTTTCTGCTCTGTCCATCCCCGTGATCAGCACCACCCGTTCCCGTGGTGCTCTGGTCGACGTTGACGAGGCCCGCAAGAACAAGAACACTCGCCTGACCAACTTGCTTGGCATGGCTCAGCCTCCTTCTCGTCAGGTTCTGTTCCGCGATGCCCTCAACAAAGGTCTGCTCAAGCGTGTTCGTCCCGAGATCCGTGATTTGTACAACATTCTCGAGGTCGACTTCCACCCGCTCTCCATTTGCAAGAAGATCACTCCTATTCTGACGAAGATTGGTGCCGACCCTGAGATGGAGAAGTACGTTGTGCCTCTGCAGCAGGTCATTCTGACCCGTCTGTTCCAGCAGCTGTCGCAGGTCTACGAGTCCGTCGAGCTCAAGTTCGTCTACGAGCTCGCCCAGTTCCCCGACCCCTTCCAGATCACCCCCGCCATGATCGAGAAGTTCATCATGAACGGCTGCAAGAAGGGCGACCTCGCTATCCGTGTTGATCATATCTCCGGCGTCCTGACCTTTGACTCGGACGTCTTCTCTTCCTCCAAGGCCATGCACGCCGGCAGCGCCGCCGGTTCGGCCGAGAGCGAGATTGGCTCTGTCCAGCGTCTCCAGCACACTCCTGCCGAGATTGCTCGCTTCCAGCTCGCCCGTCTGGCCAAGACTCTCCACGTTACTTGCATGTATGTGGACCCCTCTTACAACGAGGCTCGCCTTCAGGCCAAGCAGACCGCTCTGGCCCGTGCTCTGGCTGGTGCCGCTCAGGAGCACGAGGAGACTCTGGCTCGTCGCGTCATCATTGATAAGAAGAAGGAGGCTGCTACCGATGCCCTCAACCGCAAGCAGCGCGAGGAGGAGACTCGCAAGCGTATCCGCACTCAGCAGCTCCAGGAGGCTGAGAAGCAACGTCTTGCCGATGAGCAGCGCGAGCGTGAGCTCAAGCGTGTCAAGGACGAGCAGGACCGCATCCGCGCTGAGGAGCTCAAGAAGCAACTTGAGGAGCTCAAGACTGGTGTCAAGGGCCTTGATATCAGCGAGTTCGATCCCGAGGAGCTCGATGCTAACCGCCTGCGTGCCATCAAGCTTGCCCACCTTGAGAAAGAGAAGAATGAGCTTAATGACCGTGTGCGCACCACTGCCAAGCGCATCGACCACTTGGAGCGTGCCTTCCGTCGCGAGGAAGCCAAGCATATCCCTGCCGATTACGAGGCCCAGAAGAAGCACGACCTGGAGCTCTACGAGGCCCAGAAGGCCGAGACTCTCAAGGAAGCCAAGCAGAAGCACGCCGAGGCCGTCGCTCTCAAGCACCGTCTTAGCCGTCTCGTTCCCCACTTCAGCAGCTTCCGCAAGGAGCTGTCCGAGAAGCGTCACGAGGAGTTCGAGAAGCGCCGCAAGGCTGCCGAGCGGGAGTTCGAGGCCAAGAAGAAGCAGCGTGTCAAGGAGGTGCAGGAGCGCCGTCGCCGCGAAAAGCAAGAGCGCGAGGAAGAGGAGCGTCGTCGCAAGGAGGAGGAGGAGCGTGCCGCTCGCGAGGAAGAGGAGCGGACAGCCCGCGAGGAGGAGCGCCGTCGTGTCTTGGCCGAGGAGAAGGCCAAGCGCGAGGAGGAGCGAGCGTTAGTGCATTCCTTGTCCCGTTTCGTCTTGTGTACACTTTTCAAACTAACCTTCCATCTTATAGCAAACTCGACGAGATTGCGCAAAAGCAGAAGCAGCGCGAGGAAGAGGCCGAGGCCCGCCGCAATGCTCGCAAGACTGGCGGTGCTTACATCCCCGAACCTACGGCCGAGCGAACCGCACCCCGTCTCAATCTTGCTTCTCGCCCTGCTGCTGCTGCTGCTGGTGGTGGTGGTGGTGGTGGTGGTGGCTGGAGAGAGCGCTTGGCTGCCAAGGAAGCAGCCGGCGGTGCTGCCCCCGAGCGAGCCGAGCCTGCACCTGCGCCTGCTCGGGAGGAGCCCGCTCCTCTCCGCAAGGGCGGATATGTGCCTCCTCACCTCCGTGGCGCTGCTGCCTCTGGCTCCGCCCCGCCAACTCGTGAGAACGGCCCCTCTGCTCGTCCCGAGCGTACCGCCCCCAGTACCGACCGCTTCGTCCCCCGTCACCTGCGTGATCCCGCCTCTGCCACTCCCGAGGCTCCTCCGGCTGCTAAGCCCGAGGAGGCCAAGCCCAGCGGTGGCAAGTGGGTGCCCCGCTGGAAGCAGCAGCAGTCTTAAACTGGTGCACGGATGGATCTCTCTGTTTTCTTCTTTTCACCTACACCTATAGGGAGCGAACCAAAAAAGTGACACGGAAGCTTTTTTCTTTCTATCCGGCGCATGTTTCTTCTTCATGACCCATCTTGCAATGACCCTGTATCATCGGCCAGGACTCCTTGCCGCTCTCTCTACAACCCGATGACCCATTTGGGTTCATCATTCCGATTTGACGTGTGTGTCTTCTTGCGTGTTCCATGTGTTTTAATCTCCTCGTTTTTCTCCGGATGGGTCTATATTTGTCATCCGTGATGCCAATTTCATGCTCTCCACCGGTGCTTTTACAATCCCGAATTGGACTTGGGATTTTTGTGAATGAAATCATCTTAGACGAGTCAGCACCCAACTTGGGTCAATCCTTTTCCTCTCATAGCTTCAGTCTCGTCTTGTCTCCGGAGTTTAGCGGTGCATTGCTGCCAGGCGGATTTAACGGATTTAGCCTTATTGTAGCCCTGGCCCTCGTCATTTCCACCAGCCCCAGTGCGTTCAGGGTGTCGAATGAGATAGGCGGGAGATAGCCGTGCCTTTGAAACCCTGTCCGTCCAGTGCACAGTCTGTTATGTGTAGTTCAAATCTGGTCATTCTCGGAAAGGAAGCAGTCCGAGTAACCAGCCCAATCTGGGCTTTATACATCAGATATGAGGCTATATAGGGGTCTCAAATTCTCAAGCTAACCCTCTCGTAACAACACAAAAACACATCTTGACTTCAATTCCCACCAGATCATCCATCAATCACACCTCTCACCCCAAACATGCCCGAAAATCACGCAGCATGGCAAGACCAAGTCGGCGTGCCCCTCTGCATCCGACAGACTCCCTATCCAACCGACCTAACCCCAACCCAGACCCTCATCAAAGTCCACGCCTGGGCCATAAACCCAGCCGACTACATCCTCCAAGACGTCTCCCTCCCCTTCGTCAAATACCCCGCAATCCTCGGCGAAGACATCGCCGGAACGGTACAAGCCCTTGGCACCGAAGCAAGCACCCGCTTCCACCTTGATGACCGCGTCCTCGCCTTCGCGCAGGGGGCAACGCGTGGCCCAGCTATGGGCGGATTCCAGGAATTCGTCGTCGTGGAGATGGATATGACCTGCGCTATGCCTGGGGATATGAGTTTCGCGGACGCAAGCGTCTTCCCGTTGGGGTTTACCACGGCGGCTCATGCGCTCTTTAACCGTACGACATTGGCGCTGCCCGGGCCGAGGGTGGAGTTTGTGGCTGGGGGTGCAGGCAAGAGGGTGTTTATCTGGGGTGGTGCGTCTTCTGTTGGGGGAAATGCGATTCAATTGGCGTGCGCGGCGGGGTTGGAGGTTCTCACGACGGCGTCGGAGAAGAACTTTGAGTATGTGAAGGGGCTTGGTGCGAGGGTGGTGTTTGATTATACTAGTGAGTCTGTCGTGGAGGATGTTGTCTCCGCGCTGGATGATGGGGATGCTCCCTGTGTTGGGATCTTCCAGGCTGCTGGGTTTAATGATTCTCTTGGACCTGTTTTGGAGGTTGCTCGGCGTGCGAAGGCGGCATTATATGTTATCACGACTGCGCCGTTGCAGGAGGGTGTGGTTCCGGAGGGTGTGAGGGCGAAGATGTTGTTTGCAGGCGGTCATGATGATCTTCTGGGTATATGGAGGGAGTTTTTGCCGCTGGCTTTGGAAGAGGGCAAGTATGTGGTTGCTCCCGAGCCGCTTGTTGTTGAAAGAAGAGGGCTGGAAGGAATTCAATTGGGATACGAGCTCTTGAGGAAGGGTGTTTCGGCGAGGAAGGTGGTTGTTTTAGCGGAGTAGGATGATTTGTCGCCCTTCTGAGATCTGGCAAGCTCGAGTGGCCTTGGACAATTGGACACGATCAACGGTTCATAGTTTTAGAGCTACCGCTAGTAGTATATGTGGTATGGATATATCAATCTAAGCTTGAATGTTGGGGGTATGTGACATAAACAAACAACACCACCTGGGTGAGACGGGGAAGTATCACAGGACCGGTGTGAACAGTAAGAAATCATAAAACAGGGGATATCTGACAAGAAAACCACAAGTAAAGCTCAAGATGAGTCTAGGTGCATCATGGAAGGCATCGGTTTCCTTCCAATTTCAACATGAAAAAGGGTTGTAACGAAGGTCATGGTAAGGTGGCTACGCAGCGGCCACCTCGGCGCCAGGGCCGAATAGTTTTTCGCGCCAC
The DNA here is from genome assembly GCA_024706585.1 of Penicillium simplicissimum. Taxonomy (NCBI): domain Eukaryota; kingdom Fungi; phylum Ascomycota; class Eurotiomycetes; order Eurotiales; family Aspergillaceae; genus Penicillium; species Penicillium simplicissimum. The sequence goes on from JAMZTW010000061.1 coordinate 1,034,348, forward strand.
TCGCCGCAGACAGTCTCAAAGCCGCTCACGACGTCCCTGCACTCCTGGCCAGCCTCACGACTCTTGAGCCGACGGTCCCACTCACCGCGCTCGATCCAGCGTGAGCCCTCTTCGCGGCTTTCTTCCTCGCGTCGGAGGTCCGCAACGAGTTCACGGGCAGATCGAAGGCGGCGAGATGCTGTTGCTGTTAGTTGGCGGGATTCATAGAGTGTGTCACCCAGGCTGCGAAGGGAGGCGGTGATGTCGGCCGTTTGGGAGACGAGAGCTTGCAGAGACAGAAGAGGGTTCTGGGTATTTTGCTGCGAGGGCGTCGAGGGCCGAGAGGGCCGAGAGCCTCTGCGGGGCTGTTCGGGGAATGGATATGGGAGGTTGGGCAGGAGGCCTTCATCGATGAGGGGCATGAGGGAGTCAATGGCGTCTTCCGAAAGCAGGGGGAACGGTGAGAAGAGGAGTGGATGGATAAGAGATTGGAGCGTGCGTGTCTGGTGAGTCAAATGGGATGTGATAGAGGAATGGGCGGTGATTAATCTACGAAGAGTTAGATTCAAATCACCACGAAGAACCGTTGTCAAAGGAACTTACCGCATGGCACTGTTTTCTATGCCACTCTGACTTCCAAGATCTCGAAGTGCCTCCACCGTCCGCTCAATGACATGGTCACTCTCACTGCCATTGTTCTCAATGCCTCGGCGCGCCAGGCTTTCGACATCGGCCATTTGCATCTCTAATGAGGGGGAGATATCGGCCTCGTCCAGATCCGAGTCATTCCCATAATCCGACCCATCGTAGTGGGACTCCTGCCGCCGGTGCTGTCGAAGTTGGGTGGCACGCAGTCGGTTCCTGCGATCTGGTGAGTCCAATGCTGGTGACTGGGCGCGCAAAGCGCGAGCGGGTTGCATGTACCCATCCTCTTCATCACTCTGCTCCATCTGCTGCGACCCCGCAGCTCCCATCTCCTGCCCCGAGGCATAGTCGTATCCTTCGTCCTCCTGCTCCCACGCGTCCGCCAATTCATCGGCAAGGTTTCCCAGACCACCACCGTTTGTTTCGGCAGAGAAATCCACGGACTCTCGGTGAGACCCGTTCATGGCACTTGTGCCCCGGCGGGAGAGGACGGGAGAGGGTGGGGCAGACAAGCGAGGGGTTCGAGGCGAAAGAGGGCTATGAGGAGCAAACCCATTGACTCCTCGTGTCCCCGGAGAGATTGGTGAGTCGTCTGTGTCGGAGGGGCGGCGGTGGGAGAGTTTCAGGGGAGATGGTGGGAGGGGCGGCATTGTGACGGGCAAGGACAGTGCGCTCGGTCTTTGCTAAGGAAATCCAGAGCGTATCAAGATCAGGGCGATTGGCAAGACAAGTTCGAGATCAAGGGAGCATGAAAAGAGCGGAAAAGACTATGAACACGCAGGGTTTACGGTCTGCCGCAACCGGCAAGTGTGGGATGCAGTGGAATAACGGTGTCAGCAAGCCGTCTATCGCGGCGTAGGTTGTGTACCTAGGGAGAGAAAATGAGAGAATATGAATATATCCGTTCAAAAGAAAGACAGTAATCCAGGGACCGAACTCAAAGGGAGAAACAGAAGCTCGTTGGGCATCATTAGTGAGTCGCTCCGAAAGATTATAATCGTAACCAACTGGAGATGATGGAGTCACGGTACCTGGCCAGGGCTACCTGGCGGTACCGTGGACGCGGTACACGAAAGGGTTGCATAATTAATAAGCAAAGTTATTTCAACGGAGGCATCGCTTTCATTGGTTCAGAAACCGATTCTTATGTATCGTATTTGGATATTCGAATCAAGTCATATATATTCAGAGCGCTCGGAAATGTCATTAATAAGGCAAGGTGCCCGAGTGGTGAAGGGGTTCGCCTGCTAAGCGGATGGCTTCGGCCGCGCGTGTTCGAATCACGTCCTTGTCGTTTCCTTTTCTTTTTTTTTTCTCTTTTTGTTTTTTTACTGTTCCAGTGGGTATCCAGCCATTGCCATATATAATCAGACAGAGGGTCACTACATAGGGCCACATTACTACTGAGCGCTCGTATAATTGAATGGATCAAATTCAATTGCACGCCGCTGACCACTATTCTCGTACGTTGCTCTGTAGTGTATGAGCTGTCATTCTAGCCAACCAGAATATTTATCTGTATTAAAACTGCAGCGGATATACTGTCAAGACCAAGAGGGTACTAGGTGCCCTAGGAGATATGTAAGAACGAAAAAACGCCAAAATAGTGACTCGCAGGTACCTGATACTGTATGTTTCAGTAAACAACGAACCGCCAAAATGGCTTCGGGGCAGGTTTTGGCCTGCAGGTATTCGCCCATAGAGCTCTACTGACCTCTAGGTCTTGACAACTATGGCACACGACTCACCCATGGCGAGCAGGCTCCAGTAGAAAGTCCCAATGGGAGTAGTTTTCATTGGAGTTGCCTCACCTTGGCCAATGTCGCCCTACAAATTCTCATGGACCTTTCAACACCAAATCGTCTCGGAAAGCAACTGGAATAACATCTTCCAAATGCAAATCCGCATGGTTTTCTGCAGGAACTTGGGTCATCGTCGACGCAGGTTACTTGAGTCCGCAAGCAATGCATGCTAGCATCGTAATGGGGAAATGTTAGATTCCACCTGAGGGTCACTAATGGGTTTGCTGATGACTGTCTAACGGGGCAGGGCTACATCAAGGTTTTATATTGACTCCAACATCAGGAGCTGAAGATGTGTTCCGCCCATGTCGTTTTTATCAAATAAAGTTCATTCTCTTCTCGTTTCTAAAGCAAGGGACCTAAATGACTGCGAATAAAGATAGCTGCTGGTTGTCGGGCAAGGCCTAGCCCCAAACCATTTTCTCGACCTGGGCATCTTGGGACATGGAGTCTCCATCATCCATCTCCTCATTTCCCTCTCGCCAACGCCATCTCTTACCCATGATCTCCTTGAAGGTCTCAACGTCCAGGTCTCCACGCATAATGGTGTCGGAGAAAGCTCTCGACGGATGAACATCAGGCAGAGGCTTCAGTTTCACATCCAGATCAGGAGCAACAAACAAGACAGCGCTCAGCCGACGCACACCAGGGGCACGTCGAACACGATGTCGTGCAGCAGACACTCTACCACCGCTCAGGATGACTGCACACCAGCCAGTAAGAATAACCGTGGCATCTCCGGGGACTGGGAGCCACGTGCCGGGGGTTTCTTCAAGCTCCAGACCTGGGGTACCGTCCTGGAAGATGATGGAGAACGTTCCATAATCTGTATGGGCACCGCATCCATTTGACGATTCCGGGGCAGCCGTTTCAGGATGGTAGTCGCAGAGGCGATAGTTCATATTGTAGGAAGTGTGCGTGGTGGACAGGTCGGTACCGGCGAGAATGCTCAGCGAAGAAAGGATAGTGGGGACATACTGAGCAGCGAGGGTGTCGAAGAAATGAAGAACAGCATTGAGCCCGTGTGGAGACAGGCGATCGCGAAGCGTGTCCGGAATCCGGGAGTTTCGCATGGGCGAGAGATCGATCGTGAACTTCTGGTCGGACTGGGTCTTGTGTAAAGCAGCAGTCTTCATGACACCCCGGCGGGGGTATGTTGCATTCAGATCTTCGACATCTTCAGGGTGGGCGTGCAGATGGTCAAAGAGGGCTTTGATTGCCGGGAATGGGGCCTGAACGTCGAGATTGACTGAAACCGTGGTGGAATTCGAGCTGAAGAATGAGATGGCGGGGGTTTCCACTGGGCAGGTAGGAGGAGGGGCGCCCAAGGGTGCTTGATCAGTGACGACTTTCGTAGCCATGATGGCTAGTAGTTGTGTGATGGTGATTGTCGATGAGGGAAAACCCTATGAGCGTGGAAGTAGGAAAGGTTGAGGAGGATAGTGGAAGATGTGAGATGTGGTGGTGATATCTTATATATTATTATAGTCGCGTGTGGCGGGGGTCCTCTTGCCCTCCTCCTGCTTGCCAGTAATCCGTGGATGGTTCCACTCACGAGAACGAGAAAGAACGGACCTACCTGCATCAGAATCGACACTCGAGTACTATCTGTGGAATTCTAGACATAGCTAGCGTCAAAGCAAGCCGATAGAGTGTGAGCAACTATGCATATTAGCGAATAGGATCCATTTCATCCCTATCGTAGGAGCTACATGGTTTTTTGAAATCAAAAGAGATAGACGATGCACTTCATCATTTCGAATATCCCCTGATGATACCACATGGGACACTCTTTCTGAAGACACCACCCCGCGCCGTGGAGGCCCGTTTTAGAATTTTATATCAAGCCCAAGGCAAAGCTCTTGAAGCTGGAGGACGTCGATCGACGTCGCGAAAATCCGAGTAATGAGGGTTCCAAGACGCCTCCACAAACATTTCCAGATCAGCATTGGAAGACCGTCTTCGCCTGGCGCGATTGAGCCTTCTGCGGATTTTAGAGAGCGACAGACTTTGACCGCTGAGATTGGCTGGCATGGAAACTCCAGCCGCTTCCGAGGGGTTTCCCAGTTCTTGATGAGTGGTCGGGAGCTAGCAGCTTCATGACTAGTAACTGGAAAGGGAAAAAAGAAAAGATGTGCATCATCCGTGAATCGAACACGGGCCTCGTCGATTTTAGTAACCCAAAGCCTATGGCAAATGGCAACGACGAATTCTACCACTAGACCAATGATGCTGGTTGTATAGAGTGAAGAAGAAAATTTGCTTTATGCATGCTCCACTTCTCGGCCGCCGGTGTCGGCCATGTAAGGTTAGTATCTGCCCAGAGCCGATGCCAATCTTTAGCAATATTTTAGGGATAACATGTTGGAACATGTCGTATCACTTTGTGACCTTGGTACCTGGAATCGACATCAATATCATCATCAAGCTGTATGGCCTCCGTCCATTACAATGGCGTTACTAGTCATGAAGCTGCTAGCTCCCGACCACTCATCAAGAACTGGGAAACCCCTCGGAATTCCCACCGCCGAGCAGAGGGCTGCGCAAGAGACTCCTCTTGGGCCAGCGCCATAATGAGGTAGAACGAGTCAACAAACGCCTGCGCCTTCTCTTGGCTGTCGGTCACCTATCGATACTTGGGGGGCAGGCGCATCCCCAGGAGTCTCGCGGTCTCATATCTATTGCCGCTATCCACAGCTGCCCTTCGCCTGTCGCGTGGAGACACTGTCTCCAATGTGGCTTTCTCGACTGTCCGCATCCAAGCTCGTCGCTCTTGGCGCGTGTGGCCGAAGAGCGCCATGGTGACCTTTCCGTAGCTCTCTTGCTATTTGCGCCGCACATAGCCCACTTCTTTTTGCCGAGGTCATAGACTAGGGGCTGAACCTTCAACCTACCTCCGGTTCGCGTAAGGAGACGGCCGTAAGCTCGCGGTTTCCTTTGTTAGCTTTCCATCTAGTGCCTGGATTGTGTTCGAGTCTTCACGATAGATTCCATTTACCAAATCAAGACACGTATTGTATTACAAAAATGACTAGTATACCAGAAAATGGCAAGGTGCCCGAGTGGTGAAGGGGTTCGCCTGCTAAGCGGATGGCTTCGGCCGCGCGTGTTCGAATCACGTCCTTGTCGATTTAATTTAATTTTTTTCCTTTTCTTTCTCTTTCTTTTTTTTCTCCCCGCGGACTTTGGCTCAATGCCAGTAAATGTTAAACGACCATCTATGGCCATCTAAAAAAGCAGTTATGCTCATATTAGCGCCTCACCTGTCCTTCAAAAGGTAGCAGTAACACCTAGCGACATGGAGATTCGATGGGTGCGGTTGTAGTCGAACATTGTCCCAGTAGTACAAGCCTTTCTTCACGGCAAAACCGCCTATCGTCCATCACTCCTAGATTTTGATATTACATGGCCATGTGGAGAAGCTAGATAAAAGTTTCGCTAATGCAATGCCTAGTATACAGAGCTATTCGCCTTCGAATAGAATAATCGTACGGGTGTGCAATTTGTGGAGAGCGCCATCAAAGACGCCTTAAACTGAGCCTACCCATCTAAGCCCGTGTGCCAGAACGATTGAAGAAATAGAAGATTACTCAAGATACCAATCATATTGGCTACATGAGATCTGTACAGTAACAAAAAATATTTGGAGTTCTCTACTCCCTTGGAAAGACAACGCACGTGAAGTGGAAATGCACCCTTCCTTCAAACACCGAGGCACCTATGATCATAAGAATCTTCATGAAAGCAACTTGAGAAGGCATGAAAGACGAAAGAGGACACTTGTGCATAGGTATTATCGAGCTAATTGAAGATTTAATTAATTATCGGTCGCCGCTGAGAAACTATCCAATCACTCGAAACTTGAAAGAGTAGGAACCCATCCCACAAGCGGTTCCCCGCGAACTCCCCGGCTACCCGGGTGCTCAACTTCCGACAACCAAGAATCCCACCACCTCCCATCCTCTTCCCTCTTCATAAGCCGCCCACCATGCAGCAACAATTCGAGCCGCTGAAGAACGACCTGCTCCTGAGGGCTGCCCGGGGTACTTCCTCTATCAATTCCCAGTCTGTACATGACTGCTGACAATCGCAGGCGAGAAGGTGGAGCGTCCGCCCATCTGGGTGATGCGACAGGGTAAGTTCAACCCCGCCATCTAAGTATTTGCAAAGCTGCCCATTCCGGCGCAACTGGAGGAACCAATCTAATCAGCTCGTTTCATTTTCGGTATGTCTAGCCGGTCGCTACCTCCCCGAATACCACGAAGCAAAGGGTGGCCGAGACTTCTTCGAATGCTGCCGCTCGCCGGAAATCGCCTCGACCTTGACTATCCAGCCGATTGATCGCTATGATGGCCTGATCGATGCTGCCATCATCTTCTCTGATATTTTGGTCATCCCTCAGGCTATGGGGATGGTGGTAGAAATGATTGACAAGAAGGGCCCGCATTTCCCCGAGCCTCTCAAGTCGCCGACAGACGGACAGTATGAGAAAGTGATGGCCAAGAAGGTGGACGTGAAGGCGGAACTCGACTATGTCTACAAAGCAATCACGCTTACGCGCTTCAAGTTGAAGGGTCGGGTGCCGCTGATTGGATTCTGTGGCGCGCCATGGACGTTGTTGTGCTACATGGTCGAGGGTGGTGGCAGCAAGATGTTTGTCCAGTCCAAGACCTGGATCTACAAGTACCCGACCGAGTCGCAAGCACTGCTGCAGAAGATTGCCGAGATCTGTGTGGAGTACCTGGCTCTCCAGGTTGCGGCCGGTGCCCAACTGGTGCAGGTCTTTGACTCGTGGGCCGGCGAGCTGTCGCCCGCTTCGTTTGCCTCTTTCTCCCTCCCTTATCTGCGTCACATCTCTGCCAACCTGCCCAGGCGCCTGAAGGAGATGGGTTTGGAGCCCGTTCCGATGACTGTCTTTGCCAAGGGTGCCTGGTACGCCCTGGAGGACTTGTGCCAATCTGGGTACAATGTCGTCGGTCTGGACTGGTTGCACGACCCTGCCGAGGCCTTCAAGGTCGCCAACGGCCGAGTGACTATCCAGGGTAATGCCGATCCCGGTATGCTTTACGGTGGCCGCCCTGCTATCACTGCTACCGTGGAGCAGATGGTCAAGGGATTCCAAAAGGGTAAACAGGGGTGGATTTGCAATCTCGGACACGGTACGTGCGATAATTCACTTAGAGTAGGCGCTATAATACTGATGAGATATCTAACAGGCGTTACCCCGTTCGTGGACCCGGAGCATCTCAAGTTCTTCTTCGAGGAAGTCCACCGTCTGACGAAATAGACCGCGCAATTTCTCGTTTGATACTCGTTTTACCTGATCGGGGCTTCTCCACCCCCTACTCTTGGGCGACAAGTCTAGAAAAGTATTACGACATGCTAGAACGGCCCTTTGCCAATTGTTGGAATATAATATGAATTTGAGGCCACCTTCAAGGAATCCCCGGAGCGCATTTGCTCTGACTATTTAAACAACATCTATGGTCTTCAGACGGCGATATCCTCGTTCCTGTACGGCGTGCACTGCAGTTAGCAAAGTTTCTTCAAGATCCACGTCGCGGCTTCCTCTTCCAAACACAGACAACCGCTGAGGTCCATACGAAGGAGCCCGTAAACGAAGCAACGCGACCTACCACAACTCTGGCTTCTCCTTCATGAACTTGGTCATCAAGTCCTTGCACTCTTGGTTGTCCAGGACGACGACTTCCTTGCCGCGGTTGAGCAGTAGCTCCTCCCCACCCATGAAGCTCTTGTTCTCCCCAATAACCACCCGCTTAACCTTGTAGAGAATGCACGCACCAGTGCACATGTCGCAAGGGGATAGGGTCGTGTACATGGTGGCACCCTCGTAAGCCGAGGCGGGCAGACGACCGGAGTTCTCGAGGGCGGACATCTCGGCCTAGACACGCGGTTAGCTTCGCTCCAAAGTTCTGGAGCAGGAATTGAGTAATTTGACAGGGGTATACTCACGTGCAGGACGGGACTACCCTTTTGCACACGCATGTTGTGGCCTCGGCCCAGGATCTTGCCGTCCTTGGAAACCAAGCAGGCGCCGATGGGGACGCCGCCCTCAGCAGCACCTTGCTTGGCCTCTTCCACGGCCGCGATGAAACCGGGGTCCTGCTCCATGGCGGGTATTATAGCAATTGATCGCAATTGAGGTGGGGAAGGGGTGAATAGCTGGGGGGGGGGGGTTCTCTTGAGGGTGCAAGCGGGGGGAAGGTGACTCTACGGGCTTATCTCCTCGCAGCTCAATTTCGGAGACGACCGATGACGAATTGATACGACTGGCTGGAGGGTGTTGGGGTAGTGGAGTGGAGTCTCCGAAGAATCTTTTTCCCCTCGGCTTATCGATAAGAGGAGAGACGTGGCTGAAGTGTGGCGTAGTCCTTCAGCCTCATCTAGCCGTGCAGTCTGCCAGTCAGTGGTCACGATGTATGTAGTTACGACGTATGTAGTATGTACAGGGCTACTGTACTGTCTGCTGACTAGTCCGGAGTGGACGAGTCCAGACTGATTAGCAAGATCGATGCCCGATGGAAGATTGGACCCAATAGACTGGTTTCAGCTCAACCACCTCATCCAGCAGACTTCTTTTGTGAAAAGTACTCCAGCTTCTTTGTGCCTTCTCCCAGGTCGGTCATGGGTATAGATTACGGTATGTACAGTATCACTCAGACTGAAGAATACCCAGAGCCGAAAACACAATGGCTGCCATCTCTACCAGACGTACCAGTTTGTTTTCCATATTTGCCCCCTCAACCGGAGAACTTTGAAAGTATATCAGATCCTGCACCTCCAGCCGCCACTGCCAACTGGATCTGACCCAGTGAGTAAGCACCCTCAACTCCCACATTTCCGCAGGGCTCAGTACGGAGTAAGCAGCCATGAAACCGAGGGCGTCGATGTAGTTCAATACTGGACAGAATTTGCTCGTCACTCATACCTGATTGATTACCATCGATGGCCTCCTGGCTCTGAATTTTACGGCGCAGGGCGAAATTCGATAACCAACTACGGCCACGGAAGCACGGGGCATTCTACCGAAAGCCATCGAAATCCGTAGAATCCCGTCGAACCAGCGCTCGGGCCAAACCAGCTTCCACAGCGCAACATGGGAGAAACCACCAGAAAGTAGGGGGCCGAGGAGGGCATTGTTGGAGAAAAGTAGAAAAGGCAGTGTTCCAGAAATCAAATAGAGGAAGGAAAAAGTCATCCTGGTTGATATTCAGGTGGTTCTTAGCGTGAATCTCCCCTAGAGCGCAGACAATAATTTCCCTCTCGCAGCACTGCCCTTGGCCCCGGTAATCTATTTCGGCGAGATTACACGGTCCGTACAGTACCTGGAAAAAAAGTTACTCAGCCATTCGGCGGGCGTCCCTATTATTCTCCATTATTCTCGACTCTTTATCCAAAAGAGAGAGAGATTCGTTTTTCTTCTATCTCCATCCTCTTCCCCTCCTTTCATTCCTGGCTTTCTTTGATTTCTCGGGTGTCGCCTTTTCCTTCCTCTTCTTCTGTCACTCTCGAGCTGTCAGTGATCCCTCTCTCTCCTCGACTTCTCTGGGTCCCTCGTGATTCCGTTCCTCGCCTCGTCCCCTCCACATTCTACCGCCTGCAGTCGACAACATGGTGAAAGACACCAAGTACTACGAGTGCCTGGGGGTATGTGGAACCATCAGTGACTGCAACTCAGATGTGCACTGTAACTGACCGACTGGTTTTTCTCCTCTTGTTTTAGGTTGATCCCTCGGCCACTGAAGCCCAGCTGAAGAGCGCCTACAAGAAGGGTGCCCTGAAGTTCCACCCTGGTACGTGACTACGCTAGGGACATAGATCCTTCCCCATCTATCACTGGTTATGGCTTGGAACTGCCCTGGCTGACACGGAATGCCTTCGCTCCCGTACAGACAAGAACAAGAACAACCCCGATGCCGCGGAGAAGTTCAAGGAGCTGTCGCACGCCTACGAGATTCTGTCTGACCCTCAGAAGCGTCAAATCTACGACCAATATGGTGAGGAGGGTCTGGAAGGTGGTGGCGGCGCCGGTGGTATGAACGCCGAGGACCTGTTCTCTCAGTTCTTCGGCGGCGGTGGTGCCTTCGGCGGGATGTTTGGTGGTGGCATGCGCGATACTGGCCCTAAGAAGGCTCGCACCATTCACCACGTGCACAAGGTTAACCTGGAAGATATCTACCGTGGTAAGGTCTCCAAGTTGGCCCTGCAAAAGTCCGTCATCTGTCCCGGCTGCGAGGGTCGTGGCGGCAAGGAGGGTGCCGTCAAGGAGTGCACAGGCTGCAACGGCAGCGGTATGAAGACCATGATGCGCCAGATGGGTCCCATGATCCAGCGCTTCCAGACTGTCTGCCCCGACTGCAATGGCGAGGGCGAGATCATCCGCGAGAAGGACCGCTGCAAGAAGTGTAACGGCAAGAAGACCGTTGTGGAGCGCAAGGTGCTGCACGTTCACGTTGACAAGGGTGTGCGCGACGGCCACAAGATCGAGTTCCGAGGCGAGGGTGACCAGATGCCCGGTGTCATGCCTGGCGATGTTGTCTTCGAGATCGAGCAGAAGCCCCACCCCCGCTTCCAGCGCAAGAACGACGACCTGTTCTACCAGGCCGAGATCGACCTTCTGACCGCTCTTGCCGGCGGCACCATCCACATTGAGCACCTTGACGAGCGGTGGTTGACCGTCAACATCGCGCCTGGCGAGGTCATCGTTCCTGGTAAGTTTCGCTTTGTACCTATCCGCGGGTCTTACGTCTCCTTTCAAGAACCCGTCGTCACCCGCCCCCTCTTTCACAACTCCTGCTAATTGATTTTTCACTATAGATGCCATCAAGGTCATCCCCGGCCAGGGTATGCCCTCTTTCCGCCACCACGACTTCGGTAACCTCTACATCAAGTTCGACGTCAAGTTCCCTGAGAAGGACCAGCTGCGGAACCTCGAGCTCCTCGAGCAGGTGCTGCCCCCTCGCGCGCAGCAGAACCAGCCCCCGGCCGACGCGATGGTTGAGGACTTTGAGCTCGAGGATATCGATGCCAATGAGAACTCCCAGGCGCGCGCCCACGGTGGTGGCTCCGCCATGGACGAGGATGATGAGGACGTTCCCCCCGGTGCCGAGCGCGTGCAGTGTGCCTCGCAGTAAACGCGGGAATCCGACGCAATTACCCCGTGTGAGTGATTTTGGGGAAGCTGAAAATCGATGGCTCAAACGTTTGCGCCGACCTGACGAAATTTCGCTTATGATACCATGTGAAGGGGGCTAGGACCGTTCCTTTCCATTCCAGCTGATGAGATAGAGAAGTGTCTGGAGCCGTTATTGCTCTTATTTTCTTTCGCACCCTGTCATGATGCGGGTGGGACCTATATTCTCGCCCGCCAATCCACCTTTTGCTTTGCAATGGCGTTCGCTGTGAAGACTTTGAAGACCCGATGGGTTTTTGCTTCGCATCTTCGTGTGTTTCCTGTTTCCAGATTCGTAATCTCGTTGTCTTTCGTGGCACGCCATGTCATGCACTTTGTCCACTCTGCTTGTGCTTTTCTTGTCCAATTTCGGATTCTCGCGGATGTCGGCGCGATGTGCGAGCAATCGCATCTCTCCTGAGAGGAGGACATGGTCTTGGCCCGCGGCCATGATGGTAGCAATGTCCTCGGGGTTTCTAGGGAGACCAGGATCTCAACTGCTTTTGAGATGCGCCGAGACACGACGAAAGAGCGGTCTTTGCTTTTGTCGGCGTCCCCATGGTCGACTCTGGGGGACGGTGTGGGGTGAACATGGTGGATCCTTCTTCTTCATTGTGCTTTTTTCTCTTTTCTTGTTATGCTCTGATGACGACTCGGAATAGACATTGCGTTGACCTTTATTGAATGCATCGTTTACATCATGATCCCAGGCTCTTTTGGGTTACCAGTATTACATGTCCTCCTTGGGCGACCAGGAAGTAAGGTCTCGGTGGATAAGATAAGATATGGCTTGGTAATGAAGGCAATTTGAGAAGGGTGTCCGGAAATGGAACACGAAGTCATTCTCATCCCAGCTCAAGGCCAAGGTTTTTATCGCGACTAGTCCTCCGAGTCATCGTTAGATTGCAGGGTATATCGCTGCCCGGAAGCCCCGGTAATCCTCAGCAACCGTAAAAATACGCTAGGCTTGTTCCATGTAAAATGGAAAATGGGGACTAATAGAAGTTGCCTCTGTCGAACAGTGTTTGAATTGGTCAAACACCCAAAATGTCCATCCAAGATGTCCATCCCCTGTACCTAGATCCCAATGACTGGCTGAAACGCTATCACACCTGTTACCAGTGCCCACGTTCATGCGAGGCAGACTCCTGCGTATATGTAATCTTGGGTACTAGACGGTGTTGTTCAAAGAGTGCCGTGAGGGGAAACAAAATGCAAAAGATATATCTCCGAATAGGGGAATCGAACCCCTGGCTGTCGTGTGAGAGACGACGATGTTAGCCACTACACCAATTCGGATTGTTGAGGAGCGAAATTTATAGCTCTATGAAGCAGACTGGAACTGTCGGGTCTAACCCACGATCATTCTAGCAGATGGGGAGTTACATACCTAGCTTATGTAGTGATGTAGTGTTAGTTTATCTGAATTGCTCAGGTGATCTCCTCTACCCACAGACTTAGCTCTTAAACTCTAGGAAACCTAATTCGCATTTTTACCATTCTATCCTTATATCGCCTGCTAATGATACGGGAAGGACGCCGACGTAAGTGTAGTGTGAATGAATCTAGGAGGAAGAAACACGGGGGGACTTGACTGAGCTTGAGTAATTTGACTGTTTTTTTCTGCATGATATATCCTCGGCACCTACGGTCGTGATCTGCCGGATACTTCCATGTACCATGACCACTACACCGTGAGATTCACGCCCCAGCCTGACACGATGCACTGGAATCTCTACCTATGAATGTGACATGGCAACCAACAGCTCAGTCTGCTCTAGTCATTTCATGGAATGATCGAAACAGCAGAAACATGCACTATTCCATGTGGCTGGTCTGAACGGTGAGCCTTCGGCGTACTTTCATAGGTTTAAATTGATTCAAGCTAGCCCAAACCGAATGCATCGTGTTGAGAGATCAAGAGAACATACCTAATTATGGGCCCAGGGCTCTTTGGCGAGTGTTTATCCGACATTTACCTAACGACTCCAAGTAGGTAGTAGTTGTTACTTCTAACCCTACTACTTAAAGTACACCATAACTAGATATCCTGCGTCAGGGTGATGCTGCCGCCCTCATATATATCTACGAACACGGGTCGGTTCAGCGTCACCTCATGATAAATGGAATTGGAATAGGACCCGAATACTACAGTATCGATCGAGTATGTTTCTCCGGGTTAAGTTGTGGCCTGTGGCCAACTCCAGGTGGAATACATGAACTTGCCACGTAACCCGCCAAGCAGCTCAGAGTATTTTGTAGAACGCTCATACTTGAAGAAAAAAAAAATGGATCCATAGTAGGAAAATATCGCCCTGGAGCCATGGTATGGCATAAAATCTAAAAAGATAGGATTTTCCGTCACCTGCAGGATTCGAACCTACGCTCACGAATGAACGCCCTTAATATTGCAGCTGTTCAGGAGAACGACCAGCCAATAGCAGGGGCGCGCCTTGACCACTCGGCCAAAGTGACTTGGATGTGAGATTCGCCGGTTTTTAGAACTATGGAGATTATGGACACTGGACTATCCTGTCATTCTTAGCAAGGTAAGGGTTACGTTAGGTGGGGATGGTGACTCTAGGAAGAGAGAAAGAGAACAAGAAAGGGAGGGAGAAGCAGAGAGAAATAGCATGGCATCCATGGTGTAGATTGATGCGTCTGTGGAAAGCATATTAATGCCTAGTTATGGAATAAAATGGCATTTCATTGCTGAGCAGTAAAACTACCATATGTTGCTGATTACGATTACGAGACAACCTTAAGAATGACAGATATCCATTCTGTACATACATGCATTGATTGTACCCATAGTAGTGAAACACCCATTCTCGGTGTAGCCCCAAGTTCGTGTGATGTTGTATCATGGGAAGATCATCAGGCCCCATCGGATATTTTAGCGTCAGCCCGATTGTGCTCTGATGAAATGAGATCGGCCCTTGAATCCAGGTGGCTTAGGCCGCACCAGGGGACTCCCGCGATCACAATCTGAAGACCATAAACTCGGCTTTAAATTTGGTTGCCTTGACATGAAAATCAGAACTCATTTACAAATTCCACCATAACTATACGAGAATATGCTCTGGGGGGAACAATTAATACAAATAAGGTCTTTTGAAAGCCCTGTCTCTCTCTCTCTCTCTCTCTCTCTCTCTCTCCACACATACAAAGCCTACCTACAATCCGAATCGAAATCAGGTTGACTTAGACCCAATGGGGTACTCAAGATCCCACCTCGGGTCGGTGCTCATTTAAATGACAACCCGACGTTTAGTGGCTTCGACGTTTAGTGGCTTCGACGTTTAGTGGCTTATATTTCCCTCATCTCCATCAAGTTCTTCGGGTTCATCGCCTTCATGCTCGTCTTGGAGTCGAAGAGCCTGCATGCCTAATCGCACTTCCCACGGATCCTCAATCATGAACACCAGTCCATGGACCCGATTCAGGTAGTCGACCATGACCCTGTTTGTCTTGTGCTTTGCTCTATCGGCAATCCACTCATTGAAGGTCCTGCCATTTTGAGGCTGGGCGGTCGTTTTGTCTTGGATCTTGACGGGACCCTTTTTGTCCCCCCATTCGACGTGCTTATATTGAGAGAAGCACGAGCCGCACAGGAGTCTGCCCATTTCCTTAGTGGCGATTGGATCATAATCCATGATCATCCATCGTTTTGCCCGCAAACGACCGCAACCTTCGCAAGAAATCTCCAGATCTTGCAGATACGTTGTGGTGATCCGATGGCAGCGGTGTGTCACAATGCATCTGTTGCAAGCGTTGCAGTACCACTGCGTCAATGTTGGATTCCAGCATCTTCTAGTCTTTCCTGTGAAAGCTATACCGCAATTGTGACAATCTGATCGGTCCCGACTCAGCTTGAGGCCGGCGTCTGCTTTGCCCTTGTCATGACACTCCTGACAAGTTCGCGGTGTCGGCCATCCAGAGGACTCGGTCGTATGACACACATAGCATCGATACCACCCCCACTGTCGGATAAGACGGTTCAACTGCCGAACCCTCTCTTTGTTACAAGAAGGACACCGGTAATAGCCAGTTGGGCAGCCAAAGGCGTCCCGTACTGGTGACCATTTTTTGTTCCCTACCTCCGATTCAGATTTCCAACAGCTAATGCAAACCCTCTCGTGTTGCTTCCGGACCCAAACATGCATGGGTCGATCCTCTTTAAACTTCCAGAGCCACATATAGCATGGGCAGCAGAGAACGTGATCAGCTAACTTCAAATGCCACCGCCATCGGGTTGTGGAGGTGGTATTGCAATTCGAACAGGGGCCATGCTGTGGGGGGCTTCTCTTATCGAGCAGGAACGAGGGCCTATCCACACCCAGTCTCCACCGGTACCTGTAGCTGGTTCGACACAGGTAAACGGTGGCTAACTCGAAATTGTCAATGTCATAGTACCAGCCAAGGGGCTGAGTCGTCTGGCAATTCCGGCATTTTCGAGTCCCTGTGGCATCATTGACGGATTGCTTGGTCGGGAGTGCTTTGTTGAGTGGCATGAACCGGCTTCGCGAAATTCCACATCGCTCCAGAGCATTGTAATACATCTCTGAGGTGACACCCCACCGAGTTCTATGAGTAGTTCCATCGCAGGGCCTGTACGAATCAAGTAGTAGCATCATAACCGTCTCAAGAAGACGAATAAGCCAGCCCGCATTAGCGCAAGCGATACCGGCTTCGGGGAGTTCCTTGGGGAATAATGCAATGCGCCGAAAATTTGGCTGCAGACCGTATTTCTGCACTATTTGGCGGTGATAGTACCGCCCGTTTTGGGAATTACGTGTTGCCATATCCCCTTCCTGGTGATCAACCCGAACTTTCAGGTCATCGGTGCTCGAACCTGTGTATAAAGCGGTGATTGAAGGAGCAGTGGCTGCTTCATCTAGTGGCCGAGAACCGTCACGTTGCGTGGCGCAGTCAATGTACACTCCAACCTTTTCCCTGCACTCGGCGTCAACTAGGGGGAGAGACAGTAGATGAGCACTTATGATTTGGTCATGACCCAGTATCGCCATGGTCGACTCCGGAATAGCCGCCTCAAAGATTTGGAAGATCGCGCGGGGTGTTGAGCCGCGCAACGGCAGCCAAAATGCCAGATTGACCCATGTGATTTCGTGAATTATTTGCTGAAGGGTGGTTTTCCGCGCTTCTTCTTGTAGGAATTCAATGACTCGGAATATCCTGCTTCGAAAATCTCGGATTCTCCTTGTCCTGAGGGGATCCAGCGAGGGGAAAGAAATTTTCAAGTGAGCAGGCTGCGCATGTAGAGTACCGTGTTTTGAGCCATATTCTGTCAGATAGTCACTATGGCTCGCGGCTGCAGCTTGAATCGAATGTGCTCGATTCTCGGCCGAGGTCAAGGAATCACCGCGGGACGCTTCCTGGCGGCAAACTGCTATGTCGCCAACAGTCAATTGCGAAGACTGGAGACCCTCAATCAACTCCAAAATCTCAGCTTCCCAGCTTCCATCCATCTCATCTTCGATGTCGTCAAGTGGGGATTCCCCGGTAGTTTCAAAAACACGCTCTAACGTGGGCGGAAGGAAGTCGTCTTGCTCAAAATCGTCAAGCAGCTGGTCAGCAGGGTTGCAAGTATGTCGAGTCTCAGGTTTCTCGCTGGGGTCGGCCTCGTCAGGCTTTGTCTTCTCGGAAGTACTCTCACGGGTGTCCTTTACGTAGACTTTCTTGCGCGGAGAGGCTTTCTCCTCGTCTGAGCCATTTTCCTCGCAGTCTGAGCCATACAGGCCCCTCTTCGTGTCAGGCTTGTGTCGAGCCATCGCGGCTAGTCCTAGTGGAGATTCTGATGAGGCAGTTGTGTGGATGTTTTCTGACGCCCGGTGTAGCTGGATTTGGGAATCAAAATAGAAAACCGAGGGAACGAAGATTGGAGGAGAAATGGAGAACTTGTTTGATTTTGTTCCATGAAAATCTGAGAGACTTCACTCTCGGGGTGGGGATTATAATGTTTGTCTGTGTTTATAACGTGCTCGACGGTTCTCATAACAAACACTGGCTCTTTTGGGCGCAAATCATGACCATTGAAGATATCAATATCTTTAGGCGAGATACACGGGAGAACGGCAGACCAATTGAGTGTGTCTGTCAATAATGAAACACGTATTTGGCTTACTGTCATAGCTATCAAGTCTGCTATACATATGTGCGATTAATCTCGAAATACACGATGGCTTATATCAGGACGTTACTTAGGTATTTCCACAAAACCCCGAGTGCACACGAATTTCTCTATCCCTTAGAAGGAATGTGATATTCGCTGGCCATTGAAACTTAACAGATTAGAAAAGTCTTCTTATAGATCATACTGTTGGTGAATTTGCTTAGAGAAAAAATAGATAATTTCCAAGATGAATTTTTGACCGGAACCACAGTCAGAGTCAAAATGATAGGGGATAGGTGGATGGTGCGGGTCGATTCCTTAGGTATACCCCAGAACCCCTAACGGCTTTTGGTCAGCTTCGACAATCTCGCCCCGGGGGAAAGTGATACCGAGTGGAGCGCAGGTGCGTATTTGCGAAGAATACGAGCATCCTCCTTTCTGGGTTCCCACAACTAGGTATCAATCAGGTAGCACGAGGTCCACTATCCAGGAGAAGAGAATCCTTGAAAGTTCCTTGCTAACTAGTCCCCATGATGTGACTCATCCTGACCTTTAAGCAGAGACTTTTTGCTGCTGTTCCCTTTGCCTTTGCACCCCCTCGCCTTTTGCTCGCTCATTTCAGTGCCAACGTCGTGGTTCTGTTACGTCTTTTGTCAAATATGGGACGGGCCATCAAAAAGAAGGTGCTTTCGAGCCGCCGTCCTACCAAGATTGAGGAAGCATCAGAGGCCCAGCTACTGCGAACCTTTAGCGAACCAAAGAGCTGGGCGGAATTAGGCATAAAACACCATGCCGTCCGCATAACCCCAAGAAGACGAGGAAGAATCAGCGTAACGGCTGGATTCTTTGACTTCATTACAACAGAGATATTGGATATGATATTACTCGATCTTGACTACCCCTCGCTTGCGACACTTTGCTTGGTCAACTCGAAAGTCGAGTTTTTCATCAAAAATCGACCTTTCTACAAACTCGTGGTAGAAGACTGCAATAATGTGCTCCACGAATTGAAAAAGAGGGATTTGATCCATGTACACACCGCAAAGCTTGTCTACAGAGCCTTGACTACCCCCAAATGCTCTGGTCCAGGATGCCAGAGGCTAGGCAATTCACTATTCCTGCCCAATTGTCGCCGGTCGTGCATCCAATGTCTTGGGTACAAGCCTGTCTTATCAGCAATGTCACTGGAAGGGGTACAGGAAAAGTACGAGCTGCACGCGAAGGATATCACCGAGAATGTCGCTTGCTTTAAGCTCCCCGGAGAGAGCGGAAGCTTTGTGTTGGAGGCCGAAGTGGCCGAACTTGCCATCCGCTTGCATGGCGAGAGGCCAGTTCCCCCAACTTGCACGCCGGTGTGGTCAGAGAAGGCTATTGTTCCATTCCCACTTTTCGAACCGGAGAACAAGAAGCTGGATTTCGGAAGGCAGTGCCGCGCTTGTTATCTGAGGTTTGAAAAACACGAGAATATGTGGTGTGAAATCGAGATACCACCCAGCGATGGAGAAATGGCACGTTGGAAGCAGGAACGGCGCCATCTCAGAGAGCTTGGGCTGGCGGTGCTTACTAGGAAGCAACTTTTACAGCACGTTACCAGTGGTGAATGTGTAGAAGCTCCAAAGCTCTGGTCTAGAGAGAGATTGAAAAGAGTGGAAAGTTAAGTTCTCAGCGCATGCCAGAAAGAAAAGATTTCAACGGTCCCACAAGTTAGGTCTAAACAAGTCTCCCTGTCTGTGATCGAGCTTCAAGATTGAATTCTGCCCACATTCATACCCACAAGGCAAATACCACAAGTATCGCTGGAAGCAGAGCCAGGACGGTCAAAGCATGCCGTATGACGAGGTAGCCTGTATGTGGCCATAGCGTGATCGAAAGTAGTCGATTCAGACTACAATCTGATGCTGGATGCTGGAGAAGGAATCAAAATTACTACTCCGCGAGTTATGTACATATATGCATTAATCCCAGCATTCAGTCATCAAAAGTCCTCTTTCGAAGATTGGCCAGATTGTACAACGTGTCATCATATGCCTTCTTTTGCTTGGCGTCCAGTGCGAAAGGTAGATCTGAAGTACCGCCTGCACTGATGGAGGCTGTCCTTGGGTCTTCACTCACGGTCCATTTCAAGCCATCGCCAGAGACACTCACTCGGAGACATTCAATGAGGGTCTGGGGAGACGTCGGACTCGACTTCCACTTATCTGTAGACTCGGGCTCCCGAATGGCATCTACTGAGACGCCAACAGAGCCTTGCGAATCTATGCAAGCAATGTCGAGCACATTTCCAGATAGCTGAACAGTACCTTGGGACTTGAGTGTGTTGTCGCTTTCAAGGGTGTAGCAGAGGAGACGAGGGGAGCTATTTAACTCATCAGCAGGAGTTCTGATCAAAATTAAGGATTTGATACATACCCTTCCAGACCAACAAGGATTGCATTAATAGGGCCAGTGGTGCTGGCAGATTGATCAAACGAAACCTCCCAAATTCCGCTGATAACAGAATCCTGGAACGACTCGCCCAAGGGGACACTCTGGTGTACTTGACCCTCAGTCCAGTTCCACACAAAAAGATGGCCGTCGCCGCCGCCAGAAATCAAGACACTGGGTGCCCACGACGGAATGCAGAGCTTGCTAATAAGCGAAGTGTGGCCCAAGCATTGTTGCTCAATAATATGGGCCTGAGGGATACCACGAGAAACACGGATATGCTCATCGCGATCTGCAGTCAGGATGTAGTTCCGCGGGCGGCTGCCCGGAGCACCAGGCAGAGCCACTGCAAGGACATCAGTCAGCATGGAGACGTGACCAAGGATGAGTTGATGCTCGAAGTTGAGCGCCGTTTTCTCCTCGGCCTCTTCTTGGACCCTTTCGGCCTTCTGAGCCCGCTCGGCCTGGAGGTGCTGTTGCTCCAACGAACGAAGATTACGCTTCGAGTGCACAGTGAGTGTCGTTGCAACCGGCTTGGTCTTTTTGGTTTGGTTCTTTGGCTTCACATACTCCCCAGGGACCAGAGGCAGAGAATAAACATCGCCAAATTTGTCAGCACAAAGGATGGTCTGATCATCGGGTGTCAGATCCAACGCGCAAGGCTTCTTAGCCATATTCCTTCAACCTAGTTCAGTAATTGCCACAGAATAGGTAGTGTCAGATGTGCTTACCGAGAGCTGAGCTCCTTCAGCTTTCCATCCTCACTCAGGCTGAAGACTCGAATGCATTTGTCCTCGGCGGTCAAGGCGACGACATGCTTGCCATCGGACGTTGCCAAGACTATGGGGATATTTGACCAAGTAGGAGAGCTCTTCGTGGAATTGCTCGATGTCACGGCAGTCTTGCCTTCGGTTTCACTTTCAGGCGATGATAGCTTGATCTTCTTCTCAGGGGGAGCTTGGTCTTCCGAGGTGGCAGTTGAGGCAGAAGCAGCTCCATGGCTGGTCTCTACATTTTGGGGCCATGTAGCCAGGCGCTGGCCGCTCTCGGCTGCGTAGGTGTAGAGATACGGCCCCGCGGAGGCGACCAACACATTGGCAAGGCCCTGCGATTGCCGCTTGACAATTCTCAAGCTCTGAATGGGTTGTTGAAAGCTGGCCATAGTGAATGTCGGCGGAATTAGATGCGGCAAAATTTGATCGGCGCAAAAGCCCCCGCGGTTGAAATTGAGGGAAATGGTCCCAGGTCCAAGGGGGTTCGAAAATGCTCAGAAATCAAGATTCACAAGAGCATAATCAAATCAGAGAATTCAACCCCGAATTGAGTCAATCAAACAATCTCCAAATTCTCGCCGCCGTCGTCCATCGATCCTCACCTTCGCAAGCGATGGGACCCGCGAACCACATATCACGTGACCCACACTAGCCGAAGCCGCACCACAAAAAAAGTCCACAAAATCCACCGCCTTGCAAGAGCTTCCTCTTCTCTTCAACCACCACCAATTTATTACCCTTGTCCTTAAACAACCTCTCTTCAGGTCAAATAAGAAGAAATGGGGGGCAAGTCCGCAACCAAGGCCGCTTACTTCGATAAGCTGAAGGCCCTGCTCGATGAGTACCGCACTGTCTTCATCGTCGGTGTCGACAATGTCAGCTCTCAGCAGATGCACGAGATCCGTATGACTCTGCGTGGCCAGGCTGTTGTCCTGATGGGCAAGAACACCATGGTCCGCCGTGCTCTGAAGGGTTTCATCACCGAGAACCCCGAGTTCGAGCGTCTGATGCCCCACGTCAAGGGTGAGTTTCGCGATTGCTAGTTGCCAATGGTCCGACAGATTGACTAACTCGTTCTTTCGTCCACAGGCAACGTTGGTTTCATCTTCACCAACTCCGACATGAAGGATGTCAAGTCCAAGATCCTTGCCAACCGTGTCGCCGCCCCCGCTCGTGCTGGTGCCATCGCTCCCGATGACGTTTGGGTCCCCGCTGGTAACACCGGTATGGAGCCCGGTAAGACCTCGTTCTTCCAGGCGCTCGGTGTCCCCACCAAGATTGCTCGTGGTACCATCGAAATTGTGTCTGACCTCAAGCTCATTGAGGCCGGTAACAAGGTCGGTGCCTCCGAGGCTGCTCTGCTCAACCTGCTGAACATCTCTCCCTTCACCTACGGTATGAGCATTGCCCAGGTCTACGACCAGGGTCAGACCTTCAGCGCCGATGTCCTTGACATCGACGATGAGCAGCTCCTCAAGACCTTCAGCCAGGCTATCGCCACCATCACTGCTCTGTCCCTGGCCACCAACATCCCCACCCTCCCCGCTGCCATCCACTCCCTCATCAACACCTACAAGAAGGTTCTTGCTGTTGCTGTTGAGACTGAGATCAGCTGGCCCGAGATTGAGGAGCTCAAGGACCGCATCGCCAACCCCGACGCCTACGCTTCCGCTGCCCCCGCTGCCGCTGCCGCTGCCGCCCCCTCCGGTGGTGCTGCCGCTGCCGCTGAGGAGCCCGCTGGTGACGACGAGGAGTCCGAAGAGGACATGGGCTTCGGTCTCTTCGACTAAGCGCATCTTAATTGATGTGTTACGTCGGCCATGTACTAGATACTTTTATTTGACCTTTCCCTGAAAAGGGTTGGGGAATGAAAAAAATGATCATGACCTGGCAACGAAGCTTGCTTGTTTCGACAGTTCGACATGTCTTATGGAACGTAGAAATAACGCTCCATACCTGTCTCGGCCCAAATGGTGAGTGACCACAACGTTTCTTCCTCTGCTTGCTCCTTTATTTTCCTCCTCTCGACCCTACTTGGTTCCCTTTTTTACACCTGTCCCGGCGGATGATGAAACATTTTTAACCCTGAGCATGTGTCTCCCGTGAGACCGCGCTGACGATTAAAACGCAACAACAACACTCTAATTTTTTGCTGACGCCTTGCCTTCTTTGGCTTTTGCTACATTCCATACACTTGGGACATGACTTCGGGAAGCAATTGCTAACTATCTCCCAGCTGAACAGGTTTTTCTTTCATCAATCGGGTACTTGTACTCTCGTAGCGCTTCGTGCAGCTACCACGTAGCCATTGGTAGAGCACTCGGCGTTTGAAATGGGAGGACTGGGCTATGTTGAGTCAATGCTGGGCTCCGTGGTTATTTTACGATATCAAATGAAATGTCTCATGTCCATGAAATTCTTCACAGCTTCAATATTCTACTCCTTCAGCTATTGCTGGTAATTCGTTAAATGTAGCATGAGTCTGGACCCGCGTACAAGCAACAAGAGGAAAACAACAAAGTAGAGTCACTCTCTCTATTCATGAGATTCAAGATCCATCGCGACTATAAATAACAATCCACATCCTGGGGAGGATGAAGAAACAAGAAGGTATGTAGGTACACAGAACTCCGTCGGGTTTACGCAGCATCGTCGGCACCACGCCCAAACCGCCCCCCAAATCCACCAAGATCACGGCGGAAGAACTTTCCAATATTCTTCAGATTTTCATTGAGATTAGCAGCAGCAGTCGATTCCGAGGGGGTGTGAGCATGGCCAGCCTGTTGGGCAGAGGCAGACGGCGCAGGAGACGCTGTCACAGATATACCAGAGAAACCAGGGCCAGACGGGGGCGTGCCTGTGATGCCGGGGACGCTGGACGCGCCAAGCGTGCTGAGACTGGGGTTTCCGAAGCGGTCGACGCCGTCCTTGGCAGCGGACATGATGGCAGAGCCAAGCATGGACGCGTCGAATCGTGAAGGTATCGATCCAGCCCCGCTAAGGCCCAGCCCTTGCGAGACTGATCCCGTTGTGGTAGCGGCAGGTGCTTGCAGAGCTGTGAGGATTGGGTTGCTCTGTTGGAGGTTGGATGCGTAGCGGTCTGAGGCACGATGAAGCTGGAAGAGCTCCACGAGATGATTCTGCTCTTGTCGGCTGCGAATGCCTTTGAGATCGAGGATCTTGCGGAAGTTGTTATTGTTTCGATCCGCGATGTGGATGAGGTATGCCTGTACCAAGGCCTCAGGGGGCGATGGCCGGACTTGGAGTGTTTTGAGGAGAGTCTCGATCTTGAAGAAGCTGCTATTGACGCGCTTTACGAAGCCAGCTGGAGCGGGCGCAGGGAGCAGAGATGAAAGACCACTCTTGAGGGTATATGAGTCGAGTAGCATCTAGGTAGAGATGTTAGCTTCGAAAGATGAGTAGAACAACTGCTCAGTGCAGAGAATACATACTTGCTCAGCGCCTGTCTCTGACACAGGTCTGCACTGAAAGACATTGCTGATGAACAAACTTGACATCAACTCGACCAAGTGATCGGAGAAGGCTCGGGCATACTGTTGCTTATGAAGCAACTGCAAGATCTCCGATGCCTTCCCCTTAGTGCGTGAAAGTAGCTCGCTCACATACGAGCTCTGGTCGCTGACAGCCTCAATCTTGCTCCATGGTGTGTTGCGCATTTCACGCCAACTAGGTTCCAATTCAATCTCAACTTGCCTGACAAGGCCGCGCACGGCCGCAGATGCAATGCCCATGAAGGAATCTGCCTGGCTTTGAAGGTCAACTGACTGCTTGAGCGACTCGTCCAACCGGCCCTTGATCTTCTCTTCCAACTGAGTGCATGTGGTGTAGCAGTAGTCAGCGGTATTGAGGACAGAAACCAAGTCCTCAATAGTGGGCACTTTCGAGGGAGTGTGGGCGCTAGGCCGTTCGCTGATATAGTTGAGGAGAACCTGTTGAGCGTACTGGTCCAAATATTTCGCAAATACCTTGGCCAGTTCAGCCAAACTCCCACCCGTAGAAAGCTTCGCACATTGCTGTAGAGAGTGCCGATAGAAGGCGAACAGTTCAGTTGAGGAAGAAATCACAATGTGCGAGTTGAATTCCTCATCCGGGGGCCGCAGTGGCTGCTGACGGTACTTGGGTAACAGGGCGGCAAGCTGCTTATCCTGCGCATCCACCCAGACACTCAGATAAGGCTCGAAAGCCTCGGATATAGACTGACCGAACACGGGGTTCTCATTGGAGGAGGTAAAAGTGTCGGTCGATGGGCGCGAAGGCGCGAACCGGCTCTCGAGGGAATGTTCAAACTCAAGTGTTTCTTGCAGACAGGAAAGCAGTAGATTGACGTCAATTGCCTGTCCACTGCGCACTGACCGGGACAAAATGCCCTTGAAATCATCACGAGTACCCTCGCAAAAGACATTGGCCAAAATCTCATTAACCCTCCACGCAGCGGGGAAGATGGCCGCGTTCTCCTCGTCGTAGATCTTCAATATGCGCCGGAACCAGGAGTATCTGCGAGAAATATTGTCCAACGAACCCGCTTCTTCGTTATTGCGGAAGACCTGGCGGTACTCGCGAAGTTGTGTGTTACAGTACCAAGTCACAAGCCGGGATCGAGCGTGCTCACCCAGCGCATCCACGACAAGACATGCCTCCGAGAGTATCCCGCGCTTCTGAGCAACCTCGCTCTTAGCAAACGCAATTTCAAAGTCCTCGCAGACCTGTTCCAGGAGATCCCGTTGTATGTCCGCCACATTTCGGCTCAGGATCGCGATTTGATCAATCGATCGGTACGACTTGAAATGGGCCATTAACTGAATCACCGCCTGGAGAAGCTGGGCGCAGTCTCGATATTGTCGCGTCCGGCTCAGCGCCTGCAGCTGGTCATAGGCAGTGGTGAGCATCTGGAGGCGCTTGAGGGCCGTCATGGAGAGAGTGAGGTTCTTTTTCGCGTTGTCTAATTGCTTAATATCGGCCGTCATGTCCGTGATGGCCTGTTCGGTCTTCATCGCGCGTTCTCGTACATCGTCGATCTTTTTGAACAACTCCGACAGGTCGGCCTTGGCTGTCTGGATACGTTCCACACTCCCCGCATTGGACGTAACCTGCTCCTCGACCAGGGCGCTGATCTTGTCGTCCAATTCATCTTCGTAGGCGTGGAGGGTGCTTGTGACCTGGGAGACGGAGGAGAGGGTGGATGGATGGGAGAAAATTGCATTTAGATGCTCGACCGGATCATAGTCCACTGTAGTTATACCACACCGAGTCAGTCATTTCTATGCGCATAGCGATGCGTGTTGGTCCCGTACCTGCATCCAAGGCGTCCTGGGGGGGCTCCTCGTTTGGTGGCATGTGGCCGGTGGTCGGGACGGTAATCGCAGTCATCCCATGAGCACTTCAAGACAGAATCATCCTGATTCATGCCCGGGAGCCAATACAGGTGTCAGTGGCAATGCGAACTGGGTGAGGAACCGAGACGGGGGGGGGGGGGGGGGGGGGGGGGGGGGGGGAATTGGAGACGTCCAGCTGCGGGTCGCCTGTGTTGGCGGGCTCGGGACAGCTTGAAGCTTGGCATCTTCCGCAACCCAACTGTTTGGCAGGTAGATGGAGAACACAACGATAGACTACTACAACTACGGGGCCAATTTCTACAAGATAGTGTTCCTTTTCCAATCGCTATTTTACAAGCCTAAACCAGCCTGGATTTGAAGTTTTTTTGTTTCATGGTCTCATTGTTCTTGACACAGATGTGGCATATGTTGATAGAGTAAAGTACATGTTTCGTCAAAATCTTTGCCCATTCGCCCGAGCAATGCATAATCCAGAAAGCAGAAAGTAGAAAGCCACCTGTACTGCCATGATCCCTTGTAGCATACAACTCCCCGGTGACTCTGGAAAGCGACCAGGGTCACATGTAACTCTATTCCATCATGAAGTAGAAGCAAAACAAAAACGTGGGCGGGAAATCGAGTGAAGGGCAGCCCCCTAAACTGGAGAGACGAAAGCAGTGGGGGGCAGTGTGCCAGATGCCTGGAGACAGATGAATTAGTCATTTGCGTTCTATACTTTCATATCAAGCGAAGAGACATACCTTGAGCTCCTCAAAATTCTTCCACGCAGCATCGAAGTTCCAGCCGTTCCCAGACAAAGCCATTTCCGAGAACTGGAGCGTCATGCCAGACTTCGCACTCATTTGTGCCACTAGCTGCTCTTGCTGGACTTGGGCATCGGTTTTTCCAGGGGCGGGGGCACCATACCCTGCGGGAACACCAGGCTGGGCGAGGGGCGCGGGACCAGGGACGGGGGCAGCTATAGGCGCAGCCACAGCCACCGGTGCAGCAGCGGCGGAGACAGTGGCATTGGGAATGGCCTGGTTCTCCGGGCTCCATGCCTCGTGGCCGCCATACGCCCGAAGGCACAGAATGTCATTGATCACTCGAATGCCGCCCACGCCACCGGGGCCAATGAGGAAAGTTCGATCGAAGCTGCGCGTCTCGACCTTTCCGCCAACACTCTCTTCGAACTTTCCATGAACCATGATCATGAGACCGCCGACACCAGTGGGGCTTTGTCCACTAGGGTCGGGAAGTCCGGGGACAGGGTGGCACTCAATGAGATATTCGTCCGGGTTTGTACTGAAGTCCGGGTGACGGGTCTGCGGAAGAGTCTTCCAGAGCTCAAGAATTTTCTCCGCACCCGTGTAGGCACGGGACATGCGGGCAGGGAGGTGGCTGATCTTGAGGAGGTTTCGGCTCTTCTTGATGTATGGGTCCCAGCCGGCCGACTCGGTCTGCTGGGCCTTGGGAGCCGCGGTGTTGACGTTGAGGGTGAACTCTGATTGATGGTCGTAGACGCTCTGGACGAGTTCGTCGCGACTGTTGTCGTAGCGAGTAAAGAAGGCGCGAATAAAGTTCTCCGCGATTTGGCCATCATCTTGGAAATGAGGGGCTTGAACAGGAATGGGCGTCTTCTTCTGCGCCGCAATTTCCTCTGCAGTGCGAACAATAACGTTGTTCAGGGTCTGCAACTTGGGGAACCACTTCATCATAGTTTCCCTGAAATTCGGCTCAGCACTGAACGGATTATCAGTGAGATCAAGGAACTCGAGGTTGCGGAACTTCCAGCGCCATGCGGTCATCGAGCGATAATCCTTGAGATTGTTGTGAGAAAGATCCAGGTTCTTGATATCTGGAAAAGTTTGGGCGAGAGTGGTCACAGCCGTGACGTTGGTGAGTTGGTTGTGAGCCAGGCTGACACTCTGCACTGCTTCTCGTCGCTGAGTTGCGTCGGTGAAACCCATCTCCCAGACCTTCATCAGGGCAGGGAAGAACTTGGATTCGGTCGAGGTCTGGTTGAAGATGCCCATGGCCACGAGATCTGGGTCGGAGGAGAGTTTGGAAAGGTCGAGAAGTTTGGTATCCGGATAGTAACGCTTGGACAGGATCATCGTCATCTTGGCCTTGGTGTCCGCAGTCGAAGGGGAAGTGCCAGTGGCGGTCCCCAGTTGGCGATCAAGGGCCGCGGTCGAGGAGGGATCGTAGGGCTCAACGATGATGTGAACTCCGGCGAAAATATTATCATGGAGCCGAAGCATTCTGTCCGCCAGGTCGGGGCGGACGAACACCACGAGAGAGTCGCCTTCCACGCGCGACTATTATCGAATGTTAGCAAGGTACGAATGACCTTGTGAAATGTGATCACTTGAGGGACGAGAGAAGCCAGTACGACGAGAGGAATGTCGGCCGCCGTTTCGCCATTCTTTGGGTACACAGAGAACGCCGGGTCCGGTGATGTCGAGATTGGTGATTGATGATCGCGCTTCGGATGTTGGACATACCTTTGTGATCTTCGCGCGGGGTCCTGACTTGATATGGGCGTTCATGCGTCGTTCGAGGAATGCGATGAGGTTTTCGACGCCCCCATCCTTATGGCCCGAGACCTTGCTCTGCTTCCAGCCCCGGACGCTGAACGGTTCCAGGTCGCTTGGACCCTTGCTCTTTCCCTGCCGGACGTTGACTTGGGAGCCCCGGGTGTCGGTGATGGCTTTCTGGATCAGGTCCAGAGTCTTGTCGCGTGCGAGGGGCCGATCACCACCAGGGCGCGCCGGACGACCAGCACCAGCGCCGGAGCCAGAAGCAGCTCCAGTCGGGCGACCGGGGCCACCACGACCCCTCTTGCCTCCACGACCGCCAGGCGCATCCATGTCCATGTCGCCATCTCGGTCGGTGCGAATTGGGCCCCGCTTGCGGATGCCCCCGCGGTCACCAGCCGAGCGGCGAGACTTCATGGTCTTCATGGTGCGGAGAGGAGAACGAGGGACAATCGAGGATGGAAGAAATGGAGGTGTGAGAGGAGAGGAACAAAGAATCGACGTTGGCCTTTCAGGCCCTTTCGTCAAAGCAACTGCGCGATGCGCGCCTCAGATCGAGAAGGAAGATTTGATTCGCATGCAGGAAAGTCGTTCGAGTTGTGGGGGGGGAGTGAGAAGAGAAGAAGGAAAATCGCAGAGATGCGGAGATGAGTATTAATAGGAACGAAGGTCAATTCAGGCAGCGCAGCGTCCCCCCGGCGGCGTCAAGGCAGTCGCGAAGGTGAGAGTTGTAAAGCCTAGAAAAAGTGACGCAGGGATCACGTGGTTGATTGTTTGAATCAATAGCTTACTAGGCAGCCGTCAGGTGACTCGAAAGTATGAGTCAGCCGGCTGCCTGAGGTGAGGTCCCGGGCTTCCAGGCAGCCGCGGCAGCCAATGAGCGATTGTCCTCTGTCCTTTCAGAATACGGTAATTCCCATACAATCGGCTTTGAGAGTATACGAGGGTGATCGATCTAGCCAGCTTGCAGTATCTCACGGGCTCGAGGACGAACGGGTGAAAAGAGGCAATTGAGTTGACTCTTGCTAGGTGAGTGTATCAAGAGGATTTTCTATAGCGGCCTCTCTTTCCTTGTGGAATTTTTCCCTACCCATTGAGCTTGCGCGTTTCATCGAGCCCTAGCTAAAGTCCTCCACGCCTTCTTCTAGGACGCCCACTCGCCGCTGCAAATCTGCCCTACACTCATTCCTCGGGTCTTTGGATCACCCTATGCCCGCCAATTGTCCCTCAAGATGCCCGCAAAGTCGCGATTCACGAGGCTAGACGCCTTCGCCAAGACCGTCGAGGATGCGCGCATTCGCACCAACTCCGGCGGCGTCATCACTATTGCTTCATTGTTGGTGGTGTTGTGGCTTGTCTGGGGAGAATGGGCCGATTATCGCCGGGTTGTCGTTCAGCCGGAGCTGATTGTGGACAAGTCAAGAGGTACGCTTTCAGGACTCGAGTCGAGGATGCTCGAGGCGAGTCAATCTGCATCCGCAATGAAGCTGACCTGGAGGGGGGTGTGTTGATACAGGCGAGAGGATGGAGATCCATTTGAACATGACCTTCCCACGACTGCCTTGTGAACTATTGACCTTGGACGTCATGGATGTGTCAGGCGAGATGCAGGTTGGGGTGGCCCATGGCGTGAACAAGGTCCGCCTGGCCCCAGCTGCCGAGGGAGGTCGCGTGATTGACGTTCAGGCTCTTGACTTGTAAGTGCCTCAGACAATACATCCAATTTCCCCAAGGACCCGCGTAACAAGTGAATGACAAGCTTACCTGGGTCTTTCGTCAAACTCTAGGCACTCTCCAGCCGATGCCGCCGCACACCTGGCCCCGGATTACTGTGGTGAGTGTTACGGCGCAGACCCACCACCAAATGCGATCAAAGAAGGCTGCTGTAGCACCTGCGACGAAGTGCGAGAGGCATATGCCAACAAGCAATGGGCCTTCGGCATCGGCCAGAACGTCGAGCAGTGCACTCGCGAGGGATACGGCGAGAAGCTTCTGGCCCAGCGGCGCGAGGGCTGCCGCATTGAGGGTGTCCTGCGAGTCAACAAGGTGGTGGGCAACTTCCACATCGCTCCGGGTCGCAGCTACACAGCCGGCAACATGCATGCCCATGATATGGACAACTACTTCATGCGCGATGCGCCCGGCTCCGAGCAGCACACCATGACCCACGAGATCCACGAGTTGAGATTCGGCCCCCAGCTCCCTGCTGAGCTTAGGGACCGCTGGCAGTGGACTGATCACCACCACACCAACCCGCTAGACGACACCAAGCAGTCGACCGACGAGCCCGCCTTCAACTTCATGTACTTCATTAAGGTTGTCTCGACCTCGTATCTGCCCTTGGGCTGGGATCCGACCTTCTCGTCTGCCATCCACAGCGCCTATGACAAGGCGCCTCTTGGCTCGCATGGCCTTGCCTACGGCTCGCAGGGTAGCATTGAAGCCCACCAGTACTCCGTGACTTCTCACAAGCGCCCTCTCACGGGCGGCGACGATGCTGCCGAGGGCCACAAGGAGCGTATGCACGCTGCTGGCGGTATCCCCGGCGTCTTCTTCAACTATGATATCTCCCCCATGAAGGTCATCAACCGCGAGACCCGCCCGAAGACGTTCACCGGCTTCCTGACTGGAGTGTGTGCCATCATTGGTGGTACCCTTACGGTTGCAGCGGCCTTGGATCGTGGTCTTTACGAGGGTAGCATGCGTATCAAGAAGCTGCACTCCAACTAAATCGTGCCCCCTTGTCACTTGAAAACAAGAGACATGGAGTGTGCATCGCATCCCCACTGGAGTCTCCGCCCTGCAAAGCGAGGAGACCGAAGGCCAGTGGGCATTCGGGGCGTTATAGGGATACCTTTTTACATTGACTTTTTGTTTGGTTTTGTTGTTTGTTTCGGGGGTACGTACGTACCACTATCTCAGAAAGTACTACTGGTTGCCTGGTGAAGCAGTTACTTGTTTCATGGTCTTTGCCTTGAGTATACAGGATAAGTGTAATAGCCCCGTGGACCATAACCGGAAACCATGGACGCGTAAAGATAGGCCATGCCCAAGGAAGGATTGTGCAGGTATGTACTTCTTGGGGACGATGCTCTGATTTCGTCTCAACTGTTAGTATTGACGACTTCCCTAGTATAGTCGAACGAATACCTTGAAACATCTCCCAACAAATGAAGTTGAACTATAACTGGCTGAGCATCTATGGCACTGGTTCTTCGACTATCACTGTACGTAGATTAGGTAGGGTAGAAAAAGCCTGTGTCAAGCATTTCATTCTGTACAATCCCCGATCAATCCGATCTAATCAAGGCTAATGCAAAATGATGGGATGGGAAACAGAGAAAAAAAAAGACGTAGTTTCAGACCAGAAGCGGCATAAACTTAGGAAATAACGATGATGAGAATGAGAGAAAAGCAGACCGCATGCGACAAAGAGAGAAGAGAAGCAGACCCCAATGCGCCAGACCAAATCTGCAACTCCATTCTGATGCGCAATGCAAGGATGATGATAAACGCGAGACAAGTAAGAAAATGACAGTATGGGGACTGAATGCGACTCGAACAGAAAAGAAAAAGAACAGTTAAGACGAGGGATTGAGAATGGCCGAACTGTGCAGAAAGTCTAGATCTAGGCTGGTAGGTATGCACTTAAGGTTTGAAAGTGGAAAGAAAAGGGCTGGAAGGACGGTGACGTGATGGAAGGTTGAGTTGACGTGCAACTCATGTTAAACAACAAGGCAAATGTGATTTCTTATGAATGCATGGTGTTGTAGTTGGCAGGGTAGCCGCCCTGTTGAGCAAAATGTTGGCTTTGCTGATAGTTGGGCGGGTAGCTGGGCGGTACTTGCGAAGCCTGAGCGAGCTGGCCATACCAAGATCGCCGGCGAGGCTCGTCTGCGCGGGTCATCTGGTTGAGCGCATCCCAGGTATGGCTGGCGCCGGGGAGGTTGTATATCCCATCCTGCGTCTGAGGTCGGTATACCGAGGGGGCGTACTGGGATGCATATTGCTGTGGGTGCTGCATCATCTGGTGCTGTTGCTGGTATTGCTGATGCTGCTGGCGCTGCGCAATAGCATGTTGTACCATTTGGTTCGACATGCCCTCCTTCATCTCGCGCTTCTCACGTTCACGAGCATCGATTGTTGACACGAGACCCATAGGATTCACTGGAGGCTGAGGCTTGGTCGCGTTGGCCGAAAGATCGAAAAACGAGGAGCCAGTCATGCGTGCGACGTGCTCTTGCTCACGGGCAGAAAGGTGATTCGACACATCGTTGTAATTGGTGATCATCGTGTTGGCACCGCGCGAAGAAGGGCGATAGTTGGCATCTGGATACGAAGTCATACGGGAATGAGGTCGAGCCTGCTGTGTCCAGTCTCCAGACACTGGTCGTGCTGGGGGTGGGCTGTTGTTGGATGGGACTCGCTGGTGCATGTGTATCGGGGGACTAGGTGCGGCTCGCTGCTGCACAAATTGCTCGGGGGTAAGGCCGCCTCCTGGAGTGGTAGGACGACCGCTGGCCATACCCGGCTGCCACAAGACACTACGCCGGTGTTCTTCCAGACTTGGAGACCGAGCGTGAGGGCGTTCCATTGGGTTAGTAGGAACCCAGAGCTTGAAATCGGAGTCATTCCGCTGATGTGAAGCCTTTTTCAAAGTATCACCCGTGGTCGGACGTCCGGTGGTAGGCATGTAGGTCAATGTTGGGCCGAAGTCAACGGTTGGTATATCTGGGTTTGGCTCAGCTTGCCTGTCGGTCGCGTAGCGAGCATCGCCAATGACGAGATCCTGCTTGGCTGGCTCTCCAACAGTCTTCTTGACGCCCATTCGCTTGACGGACTTTTTACTGTAGACAGACTCATGGGTGCTCGCATAGTCAGGTGAAACAGTAGAAGCATCATCGTACACACTTTCCTCCTCATTGGAAGTCGGGGAAATCGGAGACGGAAGATGGGGGGCGATTCGATTCAACGCATCTTCATCTAGAGTATGGCGCAGGTCGTCCAAGCTGGGTTCTCCAGTGTCGGGTGACAAAGTCGGCCCGCCAAAGAGCTGTCTTTGCGGGAGAGGTTTACGCTTGACAGCCTTGGGGTCGTTTTGAAGGTTTCTTTGAGGCGAGGGAGTGCCCGCTGTACTGGGGGTAGCCGGACGAGGTTCCGAACGAGGAGCATAACGAGAAGGGAAGGCAAGATTGATGCCCTCATCACTGGACTGATTCCTGAGTGGAGACCCTCTCGCTGCAGCAAACTCTGGAGAGTAGGCCTGGTAAGGCGCATGGTTTTGAAGTCGTTGATCCATGTTGCTCTCAGGGTGCTGTTGTTGGGAGCGGTTATGATCCTGATACCCAAGTGCAGAACCACCCATCTCCATACCCGTTTTGCCTACTTGGTGGAATTGCATAAGCGTTGTGTGAGACATACGGTTATTAGCCAGTCTCTGCTCGTTGCTGGTTTGCGGACGGTTGGTAGGCATCTCTCGCGGTCCATGTGCAAACGTGGGCGGCTTGGTGACTGGAGAGGGCGGCGTGCGAGGAGGAAACTGTTCTTCAAGCTCGAGAGGCTGCTCAGGAACGCCCGAATTGCGCTCACTCTCAAAGCTAGTTCGTTCAATAATAGGGCCAGCCAAAGCTTGCGCCCGGTCACGTTGCACCAAATCCTGTGCCGACGAATCGGGCGAGCTTTCAATCAGCGAGCCATGGCCAGGCCTGGGCCCCGTCTGCAGACCTGTGGTATCTGACATTCCCCTGGAATGATAAGACACCGGTTCGTCCCTGGGAGATTCATGAATGATGGCCTCAGCAGATTGATTGAACTCGGGTTTCGCCTCTGGGGGAGAGAAGGTTTGACGGGATCCATTCAATGAGTTGTCGCCAATGCGACTACCAATACTGGCGCGATAGCGAGGTCGGCTGCTGTTCACGCTATTCGTTCGGCTTCTACCAGTGCTCATCCGCTTCTGCGTTGCATCCTTCAATTGTTTCCTCCACTCGGCCTCGCTCCATTCCTGGCTTCCCGGAATTTGAAGAAGGTTGGTGATATCCAAGACATCCAAGTACCCGTAGCGACGCTGCTTAGGGAACGCAAACATGATGCTCTTGATGTGGTTCACATCGGCCACAAGGCGAGTCGGACGACCGTAGAGGTTGAATGTATCGAATGTTGGGAAGAGGAATCGAAGCATCATCTCGAAGCCAGAAACGGCAGCGTGCAGCTCGGGCATAACAAAGACAAAGCCTTCCGCCGACGTCTGCGCCCCCGAGTGCATGGTGATCCGACCCTCCAACTTTACCAAAGTAGATTGATCAATGAGCGCTTTCGACTGGGGATAAATCGCGTATGCCGAATAAACGTTCGTCACTGTCGCAATTGGCTGTGCCTTTTTGGTCTTTTTCGTTTCATAGAACTTGATGTTTCCCGTGACCGGCATCGTCAGGCGATCATAGGCGGACTTCTTCATCAACTTCCTGGCCTTCTGGAGCTCCTTCTCGTCTGGTGGGTTAATAACAAACCAGCATCGCCTCCAGGGCGTGCCCGCGCCAAATCGTACTCGCGCCCAATCCTCGTGCTTGAACTTGGCGGGTGCTAGAATGGACTGAATCCCATTCAAAGTTTTACCTTTGGCGGCAATGAGGGAGCCAGTGTACGCTTCGTAGAGAGAAGTGTGTTCGTACATTGCCAGGCGGATGGCCGCAGTCCATTGAGTCATCGAGTGGAAAGAGCTGAAATGCAGCAGATACCGATTCTTCCCCGCGGATGATAGACTGAGAACATTCTTCAACGGTGGAACGGCTCCGTTTCTGATCGGCAGCGATTCGATCTAAGGCAAGAGTCGTGATATGAGCATGGGATCGCCACCGCGCGAGACTTTGAGACAGAACATACCATCTTAATCGACGCATCTGCCAGGTTAATAAACGTCGCTGGAACCTCTGCTCCGCCTGCTGCGTCCAGCGCAGTAGCATCCCAAAGGGACAGGACGGTGCCGACGAGCTGGGCATAGCATTCCACCCACTGTCGATCGCCACAAGGTCGTCCATCTGCATATCTCAATCAGCCCACTATTCCCCCGCACAAGATAACTGGGGACAATGAATGCGCATTGTAGCACCTCCATCGAACGAGTCGAAACATACGGGAATCCTGGTCGTTCAACTTCAGAAAATAGCCTTCGTGATAGACCTTGTTGGTGTGGATATTGAGAAAGGAGAAAATCGGCGAAAGCTCCGGCGGGGTATCCTCCTCATGGGTCATCAGCGGCGGGTTGCGCGAGAAGATCATCGAGGCTGGGCGTGAACCTATTCCCTCACCACGGGAATTGGAGCCACCGACAGGCGACAAGTCGGATGGCGGAGATGGGGTATCGGGGGAAGGCGTCTGCCACCTCGGGGGTGTTTCGGCGGGCGTCACATTGCGCGAGGACCTCTTGCTTTCTTTCCCGGAATCATTGTTCTTCGGGCCACCCCAGGTTGATATAAATGAAAGGACTAGAACGAGGACGCAAGGGTCAGAGAGTCTGTAACGTGGTTCTCCCATGGTTTGCGACCAAGCGGGAGCCGATCAACCCGTTCACTTACCACGCGAGCGACCCATGACGTCGGGTGGGTGAAATAATCACCGGCCAAAACCTCCCTTTGGCCTTCCACCAGCACTGACGAAGCTGCGCAATTTCGGAGAGAAAACAAACGGAAATCTGAGATGATGCAGAAGGGAAAGTGAGGAAAGCTCAAGGAGGGTGTGGTAGCGCACGGTCTGGGTCGCAGAAAGGTGGTGGAGCTAAGAATCCCGCTAGAACCGAAACACGGAGAAGTAGCAAATTAATCCATGAGAAGAGGATGCGGGATAAAAGGGGTGTTCTCCTGGGACAGATTGAGGGGGAAAAGAATGAGATCACTCCAGTTGTAGTAGAGGAGAGCCAGTCCTAAAAAGGACCAACACAGTCGGACGTCGACCAAGAAAGTCGGCAGGAAGTTTTGCTGGCCAGGCGCCGCCAAGCGGATGTGATGACGTTGCGGCCTTGGGAGGAAAAAGCTGGTTGCGCTGAGTTTAGGCACCGAGCGGTCACTGAGGGAGGAGAGTGTTGAGGGAAACAAAAAGAGGGGAGGTTGGAGAGTAGTGAAAGAAAGAAAGCATGACCACACCGACGATGGAAATACAGAGGATATGATCACTGCCGTGTACGGCGGATGGAGACTGGCGATGGTCGCTCTGAAGAAAAACTACGGAGTGCTGTATCCACCATACAGCGTGGATAATGCCATCGACGAAGGCAAATGCCAAATGGCCGCATGGCTCAGGGCTGTGGGTCTGGTCATCAACCACAACCATAATTACCAAGACCGGGGCCAGCCTGCCAGGTCTGTGACTCTGTACTGATACTCTTTCTACTCTTGGACTTGGTGCTGGATCCTGATAGACTGTTAGTTTTCATGGAGAACTCCTGTTCTCTCTCCTTGAACACGGACACCGGAATATCGTCACTAGGCAATGGCTATTGGCAGCTGGTGGGACGGCCTTAGCAACTAGGTTTACGGAGATAGTAACTCCTGACTAGTAGACTGTTCATGGTAGGGTAGGAGTTACCCTATTTGAGTGGACTAGGTGTGTACAGTGTACAGTGTACAGTACACTGTAACTACCTACGGAGCAATTAGTTAAAGAAGATAGTCCGCTGTTAGTCGTGGGTCACTAATTGACTGGCTATAACTAGTTAGCAGCAGGACGCCTTTTCGATGTGCGACCTCGCTTGTCACATAGTAACATTTCACATCAAGCAAAGGCATTTTTTTTTTTCGAAAGAAACCTTGACAAGTCAAAAGAAAGGGACTGACTGCGTCATGCTGGACCCTCCCGTGGGTGGGATCGTCGGGACACTCTGTCTTGGTCCAAATTTAGCAGTGTCTTAGCCAAGCTCAAACTATACGATAACTGTCGGTTTCTTATTAGCTGTTCTGCATACCACAGGGTCTTGAATCTACTACAGTAGCGACGATGTTACGATGGCTGTATCTACAATACCGAAGTCACACGATAGTCTCATTCCCCCTTTCCAGTCGTGATCACTATTTTAGGCTCCTCCGCTACTCCGCTATGAGGGGCAACTGGCATGCCTAAATCCCTTTTCGATGGAACATTCGATTCCGCCACCACCGGCCATCTCGGCACCGCCTCTCCTGTTGCCTCGCCACTTTTCCGACCAGCGACAAGTTTTCTCATCGTGTTCACCATCCGGGCAAGCCTTCAACCAAGTTTTACTGGGCTGCCCCGTGTGATCCAATGAAACTCAAAATATCCCAATGATCTAATATGGAGCGGGCCCATTCTGTCACTTCATTCTGCCGGGACGCGCAACGTGCCAACGCCTGCGCGGCAACGGGCTTCACATTGGCCCGGGCGCGCACATACCGCCGGGTCCTGCGTGGCCCAAGTTGCGCTTCTTGATTGCGAATTTGCGAGATGATTTCAAGTTTACCCGCATGCTGGGCTTGCAGCCATGCAGAGTCAGACCTGCAGCCCCGGCTGCACACAGATCCAAAGGCTGGGCGATCCAGCTGCAGACCAGCCCCCGTACCTGTCGCCCCCGATGCCTAGCCCCAGCCTCACCGACCTGAGATCAAGATGTTGCTGGTCGCCTCGGATTGGAAGTTATTCGAAAATCAAAGCTCATCACGAACCTGCAGCTCATTGCCATGATTTCATCCTTGAACTTGCCTCGCACGCACTCTTGCATTACACCTCCGAGGCTCCGACTACTCCAGCCACACATTGGCACCAGGCCGAAGTTGAACTAACTAA
The DNA here is from genome assembly GCA_024706585.1 of Penicillium simplicissimum. Classification (NCBI taxonomy): domain Eukaryota; kingdom Fungi; phylum Ascomycota; class Eurotiomycetes; order Eurotiales; family Aspergillaceae; genus Penicillium; species Penicillium simplicissimum. The sequence goes on from JAMZTW010000061.1 coordinate 1,072,962, forward strand.
TCCTCTTGTTGGCTGCTAGCTGCTCTCGGGGTTCGTAGGTGGAGTCTTGGCACACTAGGTCAATGACCCCTGCCAGCATTTGACGTTCAGGTGGTCCTTCCAGTTATCGTGATCTATGCTGATTCGCTGTGGTTGAGCATGAGGGTCGAGGTCGACTCCATTATTGTCTGCTTTTTTCCCAAACCAGAACCCTGCCCCTCCATGGTCCATAGTTCGCGATAATGACTCTGGGGTGTGCGCATTCTACGTTCAAGATATTCAGGCATCTGTGGCCAAAGCTCCCGATCGGGGCGGATGCACTGTTGCCCGCCAACGCTTAGCTGTCTAAACTTTGGTGCCTTCCCTGTTCCGGTGTTCCCTGCCCCTATACGCCATATGGAGTACAAGGCCACGCAAGTTAACCCTGTGGCGCCGGATAAACTCCGTTAAAGCTAGCTAGTCGCTTAGCATAGCAGTCAGCATCGGTCCTTGTTGATGACGATTTCTCGTATTATGATAGCACACAACTGTATCATGGGCAGTTGTTCGTTTATCGTTCCATCCAAGTTTCTCTCCCGCAACGACGCAACCTGCATTGAGGTCTCAGGTGAGACACGGAGACTCCGGGGGACCTCGTGGTGTCTTGGCTTTTTGCTTTAACTCAAAGAGAGCCCTGTCAGTGTCATGAAGGAGGTCCTTACGATTTGTCCACCAGTGGCACCCCTCCCTCCCCTTTTCCTTATGGCGCAAGACCCCGGCACATGGCCCCAAGGCTAATGGGGAACTCGTGCAACGTGGGGTGTCGAGAAAATCCTCAAGGTAGCTTAAGGGTTCGAGTAGCGTCTCAAAAGCAGAAATTGACGACCTGACGGACGAATTCAATCAAGTCAAGGCGAGCTGTAATTTCCTACCAACCTTGGGCATCGGCCATAATGGAGCAATGCCCAACAGAGATAATCCAAGCGTTTCTGTCTTCTCTCCCAGACTTTGAGTCCATTCATGCTTTGATTATGACTTCGCGTGGATTCTTTCTAAGCGTTCAAGAACAGAGAGGCTTTCATCCTGCGAGAGATCCTTACGCGGGTCATTCCACCAACACTTTGGTTCGACGCCGGGGCAGCCAGACTGGCGAGCACGAGATGACTTCTTGGACCGGTACCTCGCTCGAGACATTCAATCATTCGGCTTAAATTATTTGCCCCCGTCTATCCAACTGCAGAGCTCTCGCTGACTTTTACGATATCGTTGAAATTTGGTCAGACGAATTCGTGCACGGCACAATCGGCTCGTATTCCATTCATGGCGAGCCACTGCTCACACCGGTCAACACCGTCCCAATCTCCTACAATTAAAAAGTGCGGGTAGAGCGGTGCCTTTACCGGCATGGCATTTTCTCCAGAGTATTTTGTGCAGCCCCGGCCTTACCAGCCCAACGTGGGCGAAGAGCGAGTTTTCCAATACCTTAACCAATTTTTCTCCGTGGGAACATGAACAGTTCGCTTGTATTCGCGAATTCATGACCAAGGTTCTGCGCTCAGGTTTGTATATTTCATGTATTGTTACCAACCTATGCTTATACTTAAACAGAGATACTTGGTGGCAAAACAGTCATGCCCTCAGCAACCGAAATGATTAGTTCAAGTCTTCTGGTCAGTATCGAATACCATATCTCGCTTTGGTTGCGACACATTTTGGCTGTGTCAGAAGGAGATGACTGGAAACCTCCCCTGAGCAATTTTCAAACAACGCACCTGCCTTTCCTCTAGCTTCACTGCTCCAAAGCCACCTGCGATGGGAGTTACCAGCTGATGGAACGCTCATTGGCACGCTTTGGGAATGCCTCGACCCCGGCGAAGAGAGCGACATTACCTCCAATGCATGGCCTCGCGATACTGATCGTGCTCCAATGAAAATCTGGCGCCGTGTATACCAGATGGAGCCCCCTTCCCAAACCCTTGATAATTCCCACCAGGAACGCTACGTGAGTGGGGATACGTTTCTGGGACCTGGGACCGCTAGCGGTTGAAGCAGGTAGGTGAAGGCATCAAGATAGAAATAATCGATAACATAAGATAGTAAAACTGATTCCTAACAGCCCTAGTCACCCTTCACTGCGTTTACTTGTCTACTTTTCAGTGTTATCTATACCAATCAAGGATATATAGCCTTTATACATAAAGAAGAATACTAGAATATACGAACTAAAATAGTAGACTATTCGAAAGAGTATTCGAAAGAGTGGCAGGAAGAGTAGTAGGAAGAGGATACTAGGGGATTTCAGGCAGAAGGGGGGTCAAAATATGCAGATGGGTGGTCAATTTAAGTAATCTCCTTGATTTAATACCGAGTGTTTAGCAAAGGCACTGGAGCCAGTGGGGAGAAAGAGAAACTTGGCTGCCTCATTTTATTGACTAAGAGAAAGGGGCCGGCCAAGCTTCGTGTGGAATATCCTGCCAGGCCCTTAGAGCTCAGTCTCCGGCTGGGCATGGCCAAAAAATAAGCAAGTTGGTTTGGGAACTGTGGAAAAGTTAGGAAAATTCAAGTAGTAGCTTGGTGAGAGAACGAAATCCATCGAGGTCAACTTGGTGAGTAGATGACAAAGCTCTAAGGATGCGGCCTACTTCCATGTCCAGAATGTCAGTGCCCGGAGGGTAGGAGGCGCTCTGCGTCATTGCAGCTTTGCCATCATGTTTTCCCGAAGAACAGAATTCAATACTGATGGCTCTCCTGAAGATGATACTTTGTACTTTATGCCTGAAGGATCATTGTGGCTACACTGATTTCCACCATCTAAGTACTAGGATTGCCTTCAGACATACCTCCCACATATTTTTATGTGGTCTGGCCGCTGTGTAAGAAGAGACCTATCCAGGAGTTATTTCGTGAGCATAATTCCGAGCCTTCAGGAAGTGCCTGGGCAGGATTTTCCACTCGCTACAGCAGAAGAATGGATGCATCCTCGCAAACTTAGAGATTGGGCAGCCTGTAGGCTACTTCCGTTCACGGCGGGGACTTGCCATGACTTTGTTTTGCTTTATAGGCCACCATAAATTCTCAGGACAAACTACCTAGTACTCTCATGCTTTCCAGCTAGACTATGACTGCCCTTTGATAGAGTGTACAAACGAGCCATATGATGCTAGATTCTGGTATAAAGAAGGCCTCTATGCCCATCAGTATGCTCTCCACAGAATTCCCGGCTTTATATAGTATTCATCCAATGCCATTCTGGCCCTACCACTGCCCATCATGTTGTGTTCGCGGCCTTGACAAAATTTCTTACTTCACGGAAAACATCAAATGATGATCTACGCTGAGTATATTGGAGATAAGCGCTCAAGGCTACTTGAGTGGCAAATAATATTTACTGATGTTGTCACAAAGGCTAGCTAATCTCTTTTGGAGTTGCGGCCGCCGAAGGGCAATACTTCCAATGTCCTGCCTGCTCTGGCATTGCTCGTTTTTACCATATTGGAGTTGACTCATGGAATTCCATCATTTACCCTCCTGGAACGCCTCGCCTCTCTCAACTCTGCCCGAAATTGCATTTCTTTGCCTTCCCACCTACTCTCTCTTTGAAAACCATCATCATGGAGCATTGCCCTACAGAGATGATACAGGCGATCCTGTTTTGTCTATCCGATTTTGAAACCCCCGAGTCGATCATCACCACTTGTTGAGGAATTTGCGCGGCCTTCAAAAGCCGCGAGGCCTCAATTCTACAGAATATTCTGGAGCAGGTCCTCCCACTCACTCTTTGTTTTGATGCCGAGATAGCTCGATAGCTCATTTGAGTTTGCAGATCACTGATGAAGATGACTGGCCCACCCGCAACCTGATGTTACAGCGGTAGCTCGCGAGAGACATTCACTCATTCATCAAACGCCGTTCTGTTCCCATCGTATTGTTTTCGAAGTCTTGTCAAGATTTTTTTTGACTTCACAGAAATATCAAATGAAGATCTACACTAAGTGCTTTAGAGATCAGAGCTCAGAGCTACTTGACTGGAAAATGACTATTTACTGGTATTATGGGCCGGTTGATGGACACTGAATAGAATTTCCTTTTTTTGCGGTTACGGCCTGCATAAGGCAATATTTATGTCCTGCTCTGGAATCGCTCGTTCTTATAAGACTTGACTCATGGACCTCACCTGCCCCTCCTATAACACCTCAACACTCTACACGAATGAACTTGCACTTTCTCGGTTTCTCTACCAACTCTTCAAGACCGTGATCATGGAGAAATGTCCAACAGAGATAATACAGGAGATCATGTTCTGCCTGCCAGACTTTGAATCCCTAGACTCGATTATCTTGACTTGCCGAGGATTTCATGCCGCTTTCAAGAACAGAGAAGCTTCGATTCTGAGAAACATCCTGGAGCGAGTCATTCCGCCTACACTGTGGTTCGATGCCGAAATGGCTCGTTTAAGTTCGCAGATCACAGGTGATGTCTGGACCACCCGCAACCTGTTGTTGCAACAGTACCTCGCGAGAGACCTTCAGTCCGTCGCCTCGACCTTTCGGCCCAGCCTGAGACAATGCAAAGGACTCGCGACGTTCTATGAAATCATGGAGAATTGGACAGACGACTTCGTGGATGACACGCTGGGATCGGTTTTGATCCATGGGTACCCTCTATCTCCGCCTCTAGACGCAGTCCCTAGCCCCGTCAAGAATCACTGCGGGCTTGGGGTTATGTCTTTTGGGACGGGACTCGTTTGAACGCTTTGGGAGTTTTCAAGCTCCAATGGGACAGTCATGTCAAGTTATGGGTTTGAACTGCTGGATTCTCAGCGGGGGGATTTTGCACTTAGGAGCATGGACGCCGACGCCACTATCCGACAATCAATCACAAACCTCAGTGAGGGGGCAAAAGACGCAGGTTTTGAATTTTATGAATTGACAGGTCTCCCACTACTCATGGTTTGCAAGTACCTAGTATGCAAAATAGGCAGTCTACCACAAGATAAACCCACCCTTACTGCCTTAGACGGACGAGCCATTCACGGTTCAGCGCTGACTATATCTCGGCCGTAGAATAATCGCCGATCCGGCTTCTGAGTGGCTGTTCTACCGCCTAAAAGCCCCTCTATTTGAACCGATCTTTCTTTACTGCCTGAGACTGATCCTCATGCGAGCTGCTCACGGAGAAAAGATTCTTCTTCGCTGACACAACCGTGGGGCATAGTCTTGGCTAGTCGCTGTCTCGTTACTATCCTGTTCTTGCTGGAGAACATCGTGCCCGGACCATCAGTTGTACTCCGTAAACCACCTCGAATTACACAACTCTTTGATCGCAAAATCTGGTTTCGCTTGTCTTTAGTATGCCGCAGACTGCGAGCCTTTCTGAGGACCGGAGAGTCTGGCGCGTCGAAGGACGAGCTCTAGATGGATTGGCTGGTCGTTGTCCCTGCAATCCCGACTCAAAAGACTTAAAAATAAAGCCACATAAATAAAATACATCGCAAACGGGTCAGAAGCTATTGACAATTATCATATCAATGTTGAAGCATCTGGATGGTGCTGATATCCATTCCTTGTGAGTTTGTATGAAGCGGACTGGTCCTTGCGAAAATGATCCCCTTCAAGATGATTTCTGAGCCTTTCGATATCATCATGAAAGCTCCTCAAATGCCCGAACAATAAACGACTTTCCTTGAATAACCACCTTCTCTCCAGGAACTCTCCAAGAGCCCTGGCCCTCTCCCTCAAATCCAGTCTTCATCGAGGGCAGAGAGCCCCCATCAGGCCCAACAACATACTTCTCCTCCCAGCCAGAATTCCATTCCTCCCGTCGCGCACTGACTTCGGCACCGGTTCTCTTCAAAGACACCTTGCCGTCCGAATCCTTCTGCTGAGAATGAGTCTGGACCTGCTGGAACGCCAGATAGGTACCCCAAATCCGACCGAAGAACATCTTGGTCACGGTCTTTTCCTCTCCTTCCTCAGAGAGCTTGAGGTCACTGTCATCCGACTCGAGAATCCACGAGATGCCCTTCTTAGCACCCTCGGGGCCTTCTCTGAATGGCAGCTCCCGCCAGACCTCCTCGAACGCTGTCATCGGCGCACCGGGGAGATCGGCGCGGGGCATTTCTCCAGTTTCGAGATCGTCGCCGTTGGGGAGAGGGCTGAAGTTGGCAGGGTCGACCATGCCGATTTCATTGAGAGAGTCCAGCTCGCGGGTGAAGCGCACCTTGACTGTTCACACCGTTAGTACTCCTCTATCGAATTGGTGATTTTTGGACTTGATGGTAACCGACGTGGTGTTTCATTTGGGTTCTCCACGATCCGTGTACCCGCCATGGCCCAATCAATTGTGGCGGTGGTTTTGTCCATTCGCAGATCAATAAAATATTCGCCCACCGAGAGAACAATGGTATCGGTCGTCTCTGCTGGGGGCTCGGGAACCCATCGGAGGGAGATACGAGTTGAGAAGCTGCAGGAGGAGCCCAACATAGCACCGGTAGCCGCCATGATTCGTATAGTGCAGATCGAGGACCTTTTCGAAAAATGAGGATTAAAAAGATGTAATCGAACAGGCGGGGTAGTTAATTAATTATATTCTGTTGGGACTGTGGAGGAATTGGAGAACTCCTGTTACGAATCGGTCTATTCGACGAATTGGGAAGCTGCAAGAGATGGCGTGCGGCGGTATTCTCCACGCCCACTTATCGCTTATCGTTCCTGCCCCTCACTCCACGTCGAATTACCTATACCTTCTCGCTAAAAGAGTCCAGTCTGGAAGCCTGATACTGATAAATGACCTATTGATAAAAGTTGTATCTATCGTCTCATGAAACCCTAGCGGTATGGTTATACTAACAGCTGCGTGTAAGCGCTCGGAGGAGCCAACCTTGTGATTGGTAGCATTTGTAGGGCCAACATGTTGCCCCTATGAACCTTATGAACGGGGAAATCTGACATTATCCTAATTTGATGAGCATTTGTTACAATGACTACACCTAACCTCCAGCTGATTGATCAGAATGATCGCAATCTATGAGGCTCTGGACCAACATAGTCCCAAAAATATGCACGACCTCAGTTTTGCGAAGCACCGGCCAACCCCCCTAGAGTCAGCAATGATCGAGCCGGAGATTTGAGTCTGAGAGCCGAAGTCAAACTCCCATCTCGAGGAACAGACAGTCAAGCTGGCTTGGGATTCTGTAGTTTGGCTTCAGTGTCACCTATCAGTCCGAATACCCTAGGCCCTTGATGTTAGGTATCATGGGAAGCTTCTGGCTTACGCTTCAAGCTCGCGGATCGAAGATTGAGAAGTCTTACTAGAAACGATAATATGCACAATGATGAAGTGAATTGAAATGGACTCGTGTGAAAAGGATGATGCATCTTGATGACTACGTGTACAAGGCCCATGCTAAATCGGGTTTACCAACCAGTTCCAGGCGGGGTGCAACCCAAACTGAGTCAGGTCGTTTCATGTAGACTTGAGACAAAGCTTGTAGTGGCATAAATACTTATGAAATAGCCCCCGGAAGTGATCTTCACAACTGTCGTATAAACCACCATCCCCCGCATTCTCCACCAAGAGACCATGTTCATACGACGCCAGCCGAGGTTCCCGGGATCAAACCAGCTTGGGCTCTTTGATCCACCACGAGTCCCCACCAAAGCACCCCCATACTTGATGCCCCATACTGCAAGCACTGCAGCTTCAAAACTACACCAGAACATCTTGTATATCTCAACTGATATCGCATTTGCCACTCCCTACCATGTCGTACCAAACTCCACCACCCGCGACCACAATCTTCGAGCTCTCCTTCCCCAGCCCAGGAGTTCTGCTTGCGACGATCAATCGTGAGAATCGCATGAACTCGATCCCTTTGAGAGGTCATCATGAAGGAACCGCGCTTTGGAACTGGCTTGACAATGAGCCATCCATGCGAGTAGGCATTATCACCGGCAAAGGATCCAAGGCCTTCTGCGCAGGCGCCGACCTGATCGAGCAGCGTGATATCAGTCGAGGCGACGAGGCCAGGCCTGAAAAGGGTGCTGAAGGCGGCTTTGCAGGGTTGAGTCAGCGACGAGGGAAGAAACCAGTCATCGCTGCGGTCAATGGTCTAGCGCTGGGCGGCGGATTTGAAATCTGTCTGAACTGGTTTGTGTTTGAATCCAACTATTGGAGTCTTTCTGGAGTTCTGGAACATGAGCTAATATGAAATCTCATCCATGGATGTTAGTGACTTGATCGTCGCTTCTCCCAAGGCTTTCTTCGGTCTACCTGAAGTACTGCGCGGCCTGTACGCTGGAGCCGGTGGACTGTCGCGCATTGTCCGCGATTGCGGAATGCGTATTGGCACTGAATTGGCATTGACTGGACGCCGGGTACCTGCACAAGAGGCGCTGCAGCTGAGATTGATCAACCGCATTGCGCGCTCTCCGGAGTCCGTTTTGGACGAGGCCATTGAGCTCGCCAGAGATATCGCGAGCAAATCTCCCGATGCGATCATTGTCTCTCGGTCGGGTCTTCGTGAATCGTGGGAAACGGCGAGCACGATAGAAGCCGACAAGATCACAGCAGAACGATATGGCGGGGCTTTGTTGAGCTCTGAAAATTTGAGAATTGGGCTGGAGGCTTTTGCGGCCAAGAAGCAGCCGCAGTGGGTGGCATCTAAGCTGTAGGGTTGGGCCTTAGACTGTCATATCCGATCCTATTCACATTAAACATTCTGTCATGGGCAACTCTGCCATAGTAAAAATAATATATAAAAATTTTTTGTACCGCCTACCTGCCAAGTTAACAACTATACAGCGCTATATACATATATGCCTTCATCCATGCTACCCCTATATCTTGGAGCCCAAGATCTTGAAAGTGTTTCTGCCAGTTTCTTTGTCGAAATCCACCCAAATCGACTTCCCAACTTGCTCATTTGCAGACCCAAGCTCCTTCAAAGTGGAACCATCCACTGTGATGGCGATAAATCGAGAGCCATTCTCGCTTAGACGTCCCAGTACAAAGCCCGCTAGAGGTGATCCATCACGGTCGTATTGAACCGTATAAGTCTATCCGATAACTTAGTCACAAGTGTCCCAATAACAAATCAATCATAAGCACCACTCACCTCAATCGTCGCACTTCCCTGTACCTTTTCGGCAATAGGCGGCTGGGCATCGCTCACATGCCGCGGCAGAGGATTTCGGTTCGGATAAGGCGCACCATCGCCTCGTGGCTGTCGAGACAGACACACTGCATGATGATGGGACAAAACGCCGCCGTTGGCGAGGACGAGGCCGATGCGGCCATTGCCTTGCCGCAGCTGTCGTACCATTTCCGTAATTGCCTGACTCGATTAGCTTTTTTTTTCCATTCAGAGGCGTATCATGGCTCACATACATGCATGGAGTAGTTGTTACCCGCCCCGCCAAACGAAGTGAGACCCCCGAGTAGGGTTGTCGGTCGTTTGCCACCATAGATGGGAATACCCAAGTGCAAGGAAGCCAACTTGGGAACTATCGGGAAGCAACTGCAGGTGCTTTCAATCAGCGGGAGTCTCTTATGCATGAAGTGCGTAGCACTCACGAATAGAAATCGAACAGATCGATTTCGTCTGTCTTGACATTTGACACGGCCAAGGTCGCATCGAGACAAGAAGACAAGCTTCGACTGGAGTGAAACGAGCTACGTTCCCAGACTACGATCTTGTCAGAAAACTTCAAGGTGTATAGTTCTCAAATCAGAGACTCCTCACAATGCTCATAGTCATGAGTCCCCGCTCCCCCAAGAGGAAAGATCAATTTGGACTCGGGAACCCCCAGCTCGCGTGCGTGCTCAAGTGAAGTAATGATACACGCTGCCGACATATTCACCGTGTTGAACGCGTTCATCACTAGAGGATCTGGTTCTGGTCAACAAAGATAGGAACCATAGCATCCCAGTCCTGGCCCACACTTACAGGGTAGACAGATCATGCGGTTTCTTTTTGTAATCTTGCCGATAGTGTCCGCTGTGTCCGCTGGCTTCCCGTAAGTCCAGGCGATAGGGTTCCGTGCTGCTACTTGTGCATACTCTGCATAGAGTTCACTCGATTCGCGATGATTATCCGCTAGACTTTGTCCCCGATGGGCACGGAGAGCGGCCTCGTACAATGGATACACCTGTGTTGGTAGACCGAGTCCATAGTTACTGGCCAGATCTGAGAATGGATTTTTTTTAGCTCTTGTCAATGAATTCAAAGGGCAAAGTCGCATACTATCTTTGCGTGCCCGTTCCCAGATAGAAGTTGTATCCTCCACAGGCGTCCAACCCGGAGGAGGGAACTTTCTTGCAGCTTGGAATGCGCCCACTATATGCAAAGTGTCAGCTCAATGCTTGATCATACTTGGTCATCTTTTGATCCCCAGGAAATCCTACACGATGCAAGAGCCTCTCCGCCAGTAACAATAGCGACTTTGCTCTCCCCGCTCGCGATCCGCCTGGCAGCTTCATCGAACAGCTCTGCCGGAGCATTGCCGCCATGTTCACTTTCGTGAAGATAAGTAGCTTGACAGCTCAATTTATTGAGCAGTAGCTCAGGGGCATTAGGATAGGGCCATGTCCAATTGGCCACGACAGAGATGCTATCGATGCTCTGTTGAAGTATCTGGGTACGTTGGGCGGAGATCCCGGTATCTTTCAAAGCTGCCGCAATGGCCTGTAGCATGAGCTCCAAAGGCTCGAATGCATCTTCCAAGCGACTGGAGCGATTCTTGATGTCCCCGACACCAATCACGACGGGGACTGCGGATGACGACATCGAGGCTATATACGTGGATGCAAGGTTACGACACTTGACAATTGAGTGGCTTCGAAGCGAGGAGGTAAATGTAGAATAGTAAATGACTTTCGCCTTGCTCTTCTTGCCTTTGGCTACTATTATAAACCGTAATGACGCTTTTTGGGTCCTGTGGGGAAGAGATCGTCCATGTGTGCTATGACTTCCCGTCGGCTCTCACGACGCATCATACCGAGGATAAATGGCCCTCCCCGCCCCGAAGAGTTCCTTGGTTCCAAGCCGTGAACGGCCCTCGGACTTCACATGACTAATTTTGGACTCATAATTTGGATAAAACTTAATGACAACTTGCTATGTACTTTGAGTTTGCTGGTCTGCTTGTGGGGCCTCATGATGGTTGTATACACTCTCTACGCCCTGTTGTTTTACTTCTCGGCAAGCATGTTGAGCTGTGCTGAAACAATATTGACGGAGAAGTGTATCGTCTTTCCCAATGTGGATCGAATCATGGTATCTTTATTACCACCCATTCTTCCAGTATGCGAAGTGATGATCAGTGCTCGAGGTCTCTGGCCATAATGTTTTTGAACGATCTATAGAAGACGCACATAATTCTCCTCATGTCTCTATTGTGCACCAAAAGCGTGAAGCCATGAAGGTAGCACCTAAATTGATGCTCTAACCACAAGGCTTTTTCTCCTTGATCATTCTCTTTTTAAACCTGGAAGCCGCGGCTGAATCGCCACGATTTCATAGCAATATTCACAGCAAGATCATGTCACCCCTGCTAGAACCATAACTTGTCTACATCTATTACATTAGCGAGGAGTCTTTTCACTGATCTTTTGGTATACCTGCTGAAGACTAGTAGAAGAGAATTCACATAGCCATTTTGTTAGCAAAAGAGAGTTGTTGTGAACTTGACTTCTTAAACCTTGCTTAGTTCAAGATCAAAGACGACTAGGTAAGGGGTTCCGGAGATGGATATTCAAGATCCCAGGGAATGTGGGAACTGCATCGACCATGCAGTCTTATTCATCTGTAGGATTGCATCTATCTCTTCCATTAATTATCCAAGTAGATGCATTTGATACAGTAGGCACTTCATTATGATCAATTGGTGGGGCAATCGATGGGACGGACGGAGATCGACAAGTCCACGACAAGCGTCGTTGACTTCCAGATGATGATTTGTCTGAGATAATGCCACTTCAGGTGAGAAGGACGAATAGTGTTCTGGTCTCCCTGAACATTAGGGCTTGATTAACGATATTTTCAGCTGGAAAGGCATTTCCTCACGTAATTACATGATGGCGCGGGCAGCTGCGCGGCGCTCCTGGGTTAGGGGCCAAATCACGCTATTATCTTCAGCCTCAGAAGTAAACGATGGTGAGGATGCAGTCTCGAAGTTGGCAGCTCTGCGTGGAATTTCTACTGCCTCAGAGCAATTTCAGCCAACACGACTTCTATGACTCAGTAGTATGTGACCTCAGTCCAGACTATTTGGGCAGGATAGGCGGCAAGCCTTGGACGTCAGGGACATGCAACAAGCGTAAACTCATTTGGATTTTCCGTGTAATGAGCAAAGGGCCAATAAAGTAATTATTCCTACTCTTGAATAAAGAATAGCCATTACAAACCGGCAGACCATCTTCACGAGTTCGAACACGGAGTCGCAATTCGAAGAAGGTCTAGAGAGCATTGAGCTGAAGCACTAAACTCTAACACTGTTCACTTTGCAGGGAGTTGCAAGGTATCAGTTCGATAGAGTCATCCATAGGTGCAACCCCCAAGTCCGCAACCAAAGACTATAGCTTAATCGGTAAAGCGAACCGAAACGTACCACGACGTTTACTCAACTCACTCGCCGGCCGCGACCCGCGTACCCGGCTGCACCTTTATACAAATTCGCACTGTGACTACTATAGGACCCCGCCGGCGTATGCGTCTGTGCGTGGCGGTGGTGAATCCCATGGTCCTGGTCGTACGTCGCGCGTTTATTGGTGTCGAGGACGGAGTAGGCGGTTGAGATTTGCACGAAGCGTGTGCTTGCCGTTGGGTCGGTTCTGTTGCGATCCGGGTGGTGGAGGAGGGAGAGGGCGTAGAATTTTCTAATAGAACTAGGGTTAGTTATGGTGGAGAGGTGTCCGGGGGGAAAAGCGCGTTTTATCAAGCGTGGTATTGAATATCTTGCTTGAGAATGCCAGGATAGACATCCTGTTTTGGACCCTTCTTCGAGACCTTCAGCCGTATATCTTCAAAGCTCGGGGGCTCGTAGGCTCTTTCATTGGCGACAAGCTTTCCAAAGACCAACTCAACCGCGAAACACGGCTTTCAGTCGCTACTATGCGGATGAGATGGCACGGAGCTTCCCATACTGCTTGCAAGACGGCTTCAAGTGATGTGGCATCCAATGCTTCATATTCTGCGTTCGCCAAGCTGCCAAAACATGGATCGAGGTCAGAGCGGCAGAGAAAATTGCCTAGTGTTAAGACGTCTTCGATTTCGTAGGAGGCCTAGGCTTTGACTACGCCAAGCGATTGAAGGATATCTTGATGTCCCAATGGGGTCAAGAAGAAAAGCCCATTTCAGGAAACAGAACGGGCCCGTACCGAAGAATTTGTCCAACAGCCTGGCAACGGGAGTGATATGGCAGGGGGATCGGGACTGTCTGCAGGTTCTGGTATGCTCCGGAAGCCCTTCATGTTAGACCTCCCTGACCTTTTCAGTATGCTGCCAACAGCGAAGCTGTCAGATGCTAGACTTGCTACAACAATACCAGTAAGAGAACGGAGAAATTTCCCATGAACGTGATAACATGATAAGTATAACACAGCGCACAACAAGTAACAATTTGCTGTCCATTCGAAACAAGCACTGTTTGATAGCAATGCACCAAATGGAAGGGTTCAAAGTCACTGGCCAAGTTATTTAAGGCTGTGGATGCCCATCCCAAAGAGGCTGGGGGCCGCGTCACCATGCCGTTCCTCTTCGCCAGCCGAGGCTAAGGTTTAAGGCTGTGAGGGTATTAGACAGTGCGAAAGATTGATCCGCCTTTTATCAGGGTCGAGTGCCACGTTGCGAATCATTATCACTCGAAGGAGAAAATTCGGAAGCTTGATACAAGGAAATCGATTGAACATACGTGTGGTATCCAAAAATTATCGTGACGTCGTAAAGATGGTGCTCAAACAAAACAGAGGCCGGCGCGTACAGCACACAAGGGTTGAGAACCCCCATGGATAAATACGTCGTGAAATTTCCCGCCTACTAATATTCACTCTTCCATCAGATGATAGTTATGAACCTGGTCCATCAAAGCCATTTCGTTGTGGTTGGGTATCATAGAATCCATATCCTCGTCCGTCTTGAATGAGAAATCACTTTGCACCAACATTCCAGAGTCCGGCGCGGTCTGCGTCTCCGTTGAGTAGGGCAGGTTTCTCGCATCAGCAAAGCCTTGGTCAAACTCAAGGCCGTAGATGCCGAGCGCATTCCGTCCGAGGCCGTTTTGATCAGACAAAAGGGCACGCTGCATGAATAAGGCTTGTACCTGGTCCTCGGAGCAGGAGTGCTTCGCAGTCATATGTACCCATAGGTCGTAGTCGCGGTGGAATCTGTGCTCACACGAGTCATAGAAACATGGGATATGGCGCCCTGTTTCTTCCGCATAGCCTTGGCCTGTAAGAGCCGCTAATGTCGAGACCTGGTGGTTATTGCTTGGTTTATTGGTCAGACCAAGTCGTTCACGCCGCTCCGCCTTGCAGTTTTTAAATCCCAGATGCGATGTGCGAACATGTTCCTCGAGAGCGAGCTTGGTGCCGTAACGCTTTCCACAGCCATAACCGTCCCATCCGGTCACCTTTTTCGAGGCGGATAGATCTGTCTCACCACAAACGAAGCGCTTCTCACCTTCATGGAAGGTTCGAATGTGGACAGTCAGATTACCCTTCTTGGTAAAGCTGCGGTCACAGCCATCAACAGTACATTTGAAGACTTTCCTGTCCTCAAGGCTGACGTCACCGTGTGCGACTTCAAGATGGCGACGAAGCTCACGAGAGGTGGAACAAGTAATGGGACAGTTCGGGCACTTCGGAGGGTGAACCGTTCGAATGTGAGCTTGCAAAAGGGCGTAGGTAGGGAATGTGAAAGACTGATCGGAGACGTTCTCGATGTTTCCCGCAAGCGAAGACTGCTCCCGGAAGTGCTCGAAGCATTCCGTACAACTGAACCGCTTCTCAGTGTGTACTCGACTCTTATGGGCTCGGAGATTGCCAGCAGTATCAAAGGCCATCTGACATTGCTTTCCTGTGCTCTCATCGATATGATTGCATGGGAACGGTTTTTGGTGCAGATGAACCGTTATGATGTGTTTTTGAAGGGTGGAATGCTTCCGGAAAGTCTCGTCACAAGGCGGGTACTCGGTACAGCGGTATTTGTCTCGACCATCATGCGCAGCAATATGCCGACGGAGACGAGATCCAGTCACGAAACTTTTTCCACAGCCTGGGCGATCGCAAACGTAGTCACGGACTCCGGTATGGGCACTCTTCACGTGATGCTGGAGATGAGAAGCGCGTAGAAATGTTTTGTCACAGTCTTCAAATGAACATTGAAAGACTCGCTCATTGTTATGCGACCGAATATGTTCTTGCAGTCGAGCCGGGCGGTTGAATGCTTTGGAGCACCCTTCGAACGGGCAACGGTGAGTTTTCAGTTCCGACGGATATCGCGAGGAGGTCGTGGAAATTGGCGTCGCAGGAGTATCGTGAATGTCATCACTGATGAGGCTGGGTGTTTCTGAGCCCGAGTATTCGGCGTCGGAATGCACTTCCTCAAAGATTGGGTCTGTTGCAGATTGTCAGCAAGTCGACAGGTCTTATCGCATGGTGGTCTCGCTGATTACCATCATGGTCCAGAAGAGGCTGGAGTCGCCTTTTGGAGGGAGAAATCTCTTCCGCAGAGGCCTTTCGTTTCAAAGCCATGACTGAATGACCGTCGAAGCGATAAAGGCATTCACCATCGAAGGGAACGATGCATTGGTCTTGAAGTGTCAAATGTGCAGATAAAATTATTTTGCCGTGGTGATAAGGCGGTGACGCCGAGAACGGACTAGCTCGTGGAAGATTTTCCGCCTTTTTTGCATCGCGAACCTTGACTTCTGGTCCTGCGCTCAGGGTTTCTCTCTCATTGATCCCCTCGGACCTCATTCATTACCACTCAACATGTCGGATTACGGTGGCGATCACGATGCCGAGGAGAAGTACGCTTTCCTGCCATTCAGCGCCTCTGGGGACTACACGAAAGATCTTTCTGGACCTGGATCACCTCGGAGTTTCTGACAGCTCTGAAAACGAGGGATAGAGAGCTTGCTAACCTGTTTTGTCCTGCAGCTACGACTTTGAGCCTCAGGAGGAGGTATTCGACGAGAATGAGCCCGATGACTTCATCGACCACGAGGTTCTCGAGGGCGACGATGGCGCCGAGGGGGGCTCATACGAGCCCGCCGTCAACGGCGAGAATGTGGTAGTCTCGGGCGACCCCAATGCCGGCTATTCAGGCAAAGTGATGGAACAGTCGCGCGAGAAGAAGGTGCCGAATGACAAGCGCACGACTACTCCATACTTGACCAAGTACGAGCGCGCGCGTGTGCTCGGCACTCGAGCTCTGCAGATTAGGTGGGTTTGCTTGGCAGCATGGCTGAATGCTTGCCATGTGACGAGCCAGAGGTTGGATTGAGTTAACGAATATTCGTGTGATGTAGTATGAACGCGCCCGTACTCGTCGACCTCGAGGGTGAAACCGACCCGCTGCAGATTGCTATGAAGGAGTTGAACCAGAAGAAGATCCCTCTGATCGTGCGCCGATATCTACCCGATGGATGGTAAGGATAGCTTGGAACATTGACCACGGAGCAGATCTTCCACTAACATTCTCCAGGTACGAGGACTGGTCCTGTGAGGAGCTCCTTTAGACTGATACCACCCCTCGTTCGGACTTTGGGATTCTTTTTTGATTTTGGGTGGGTTCAGCATAGCGTTTGGAGTTTTGGGAGTCTAGAAACCGTGGCTCAGAACAGAAAAAGCAGGCGCAATCGCCGTGGACATGGGCACGAACTGTACATGAGATCTACAAAGACAAAAAATAGTAATGACGGTTTCTACTATACCAAGGCCCAGTGCCAGATAAGCAAGCTTCCTCCGTAGCGCAATACGCCATGGCCCATAGAAACTGCTGACACGGGTGCAAGTGTTAACTAGACGACCCTCCTCATTGCATATCTGGCAATTCAACCTTCGGACTTTATACTTCGGTCTCCGTGCATATCAGCCATTCCTCAACCACGTGAGTCGTGCATTTTTATCTCCGGGGAGAAACCTTCAGACAGCCGAAAGTCCCACTTTTTTCTCTTGGGCTCGTCCCCTCGTCCACTGTACATTTCTTAGTTTACAGACTCACTCATCATCATGATTCGTCCTATTGAGATCATCTCGCGCCAGGTATCGCACAGATCGGCCCTGGACCCTCTCGTCGGGATAATCGGCACGCCTTCCAGGGCCCGTCATTGGTTTACGCCCTCTACTTGACATGGCCTGGCCTCGGGGGCCAAGCAACAAGGCTCGCCTCTATCGTACCCCAGGGTGAGGGTCAAGGCAAGTGGGCCACTCTTACCTAAAAGCTACGGTCCAGGTTCGGTCACTTCCGCCCTTCGAGCTGCTGCTTTTTCCCTGGCGTCCCACTAGCCTGCAACTCAGGATTTAGCCCAGGATTTATAATCGGCCCTGTGGGTTTTGATTTATAACTTGCGATCCTGCGAGACAGCCAAGTTTCTCCTTGACGCTTCATTCACAGGTCTTCTTTACCCTCTGTTCTTGAGGGACTCTGGAGCAACAGCCAGCGTCTGTCCTGTACACCAAAACGGAAAGGATGGGGTCAACTAATCTGGAAATAGAGCCGAAGGGTCTCGCGGACACTCCTGTCGCAAACGATGAAGAGAACCAGAATTCCTCGGGGATCAACTCCCCAGTTGAAAAGAAGCCGGACGAGGTAACATTCGACACGGGTCTGGTTTCGTGGCTGCAGGTGTTGGGTTCGTTCTTCCTTTTCTTCAATTCATGGTAGGTTGCTCCGGAAGAATCAGAAAACTCAGCGAATACGACCCATGCGCTGACATGACTCACTAGGGGTGTAATCAATACCTGGGGGGCCTACCAAACCTACTATGAGCAGACCCTGCTCGCTGGCACTTCGTCATCCACCATTGCCTGGATTGGATCCTTGCAATCGTTCCTTTTGATGATGATTGGTGTCATCACGGGCCCTCTTTTCGACGCTGGCTACTTCCGCGGGCTCCTCTGCTTCGCCAATTTCATGCTACCCTTTGGCTTGATGATGACCAGCATCTCGACTAAATACTGGCATCTGATCCTCGCCCAGGGTGTCTGTGTGGGGCTAGCCGCTGGGTGTTTGTTCGTCCCTTCGGTTGCACTTCTACCACAGTATTTCCGCGAGAAGAGAGGACTTGCCAATGGCATTGCTGCAAGTGGTAGCAGCATTGGTGGTGTGGTCTATCCAATCATGTTCAATCAGCTGCAGAAGAAGGTTGGGTTCGCTTGGGCAACTCGTGCTCTCGGGTTTCTCTGCTTCGGAACCATCCTGATCTCCGTGAGCATCATGCGCATTCGCTTCCCTCCAAAGGAGAAGCGCAAGCTCTATCAACTATCTGCTTTCAAGGAGCCCGCATACTGTTTGTTTGCCGGAGCAATGTTCCTGGGCTTCCTGGGCTTTTACAACTTCCTCTTCTACGTACAGTCCTACGCTATTGATACGGGCATTGTGGATAAAAACCTAGGCTTCTACCTCCTTTCCATGCTGAACGCGGCCTCGACCTTTGGTCGCATTGGGCCCAACTTCCTCGCCGACCACATTGGCCCTGTCAACATGTTGACCCCCGCCGTGACTATCACCTCCATCCTAGCCTTTGCGTGGATTGGAGTGCACACTTTGGGTGGTATTATTGCTCTGGCGGTCCTTTACGGCTTCTTCTCTGGCGGTTTTGTCTCCTTGCCTCCAGTGGTGATGGCTAGTATGACACCCGATGTTCGCGATCTCGGAACTCGCCTCGGAATGGTCTTCGCCGTGACCTCCATTGGCCTATTGATTGGTACACCAATTGGCGGTGCCATTATGGCAGACACACACAAGTACCTTGGTGTTCAGCTTTTTACCGCTTGCTGCCTCATCGCATCTGCGGGCCTCATGGCTACCTTGAGGTTCCTTCGATCTGGTCCTAAACTGCTTATCAAAACCTGAGATACTGTCTTTCGGGTCATGATGTGAAGGGTGTGTCGCATTCTCTGTGACCATGCCGCATATCTGATTTCAGGTTCTACATCACAACTCTTGTTTTGCCTGCAAGTGCCAGTTGTGGATGACTCTATCCCATTGGGAAAGTCACAAATGGATCCAGCTCTCCGCCTTCTGTGATTCAGTAGTCGGACATCTCTTGAGATAGGGACTCAAAACTCGGCCTACGGAATCGACCTCTACCTGTGAGCCTTGCCAGGCCTTGCAATTTCCACTTTACCAATCTACATAACGACGCACCACATCGAATCGGGCGGATTACTGGCGTTGGGTTCTGGTATGGATTATGGGTATCGTGAGCTATACAAAAGCATGGCAGCCCTATAGACACTAGCTCCTCATCGGTGGCAAAAAAGAACGTATATGACACGCTAACGTTCTATCATTACGCTGTATAAATGATATGCAATTGTATGCGATGCCTGAACCCCGCCCAAGTCCCTAAAAATAGACGATGAAACCCCCCTATCCTATCGTATAACAGTAAATGCACCGCTGCCTCGCCTGTCACGTCATCTCAAATCAAGAAACGTCCTCGGGATGCACGAGGAAGTCTTCGCCTTTGTCGCGCACATGTTCCAACTTTTTGTCCCGACTACACGGTTTGCGCATATCAAATGCGTCCTCGCCATTTTCTGACATGCCGGACGGATCGTCACTATAATAATTCAAGACTCGTCTGAAGACCGAGTATCTGCAGTCATAGTCAGCTTCCAATCTCCTTCCACCCACAACTCTCATCTGATTCTCAACTCACCCCATGCCCTTATACATATCCACCGCAACCTTGTTCCCCGCGCGAACATATAGATCCACAAACCAGGCATTATTGATATCAGAGCCCTGCTCCAGCTGCTCGGTCAAGCGACTGGCGTATCCGAGGCGGCGCCAGGCTGGCGCAACGGTCAACACGGTGATGTGGCCGTGCCACGGGGTGTAGTGTTCAGAGTGCTTCATTGAGGGGTGCTGTTCTTCGAGTTTGCCCATGACTGCGAGATCATTAGTCCGGGACCTCTTGGATGCTTTAAAGGGTCGGATTGGAACTCATACTGTAACCCACGACGCCAGCATCGCGGTCCTTCACTGAGCTGAACAGTGAGGGCCATTTCGTGAGGTAGTTGAGGTAGAAGCCGAGGTCGTAGTTCTCAGTGAGTGGGTCCAGGTTTGTCAGGTTCAGATCTAGTAGATCTAGCGGGGACATGCGCGTAATGGAGCTCATTTTGTCGTTGTTGGAGAGAGCTTCTTGCTCTTGAGGAATGTGGGGTTGAGCGTTAACGATGCCTTTTCTGCCGGGCGGTGTGTTACCACCTGAGAGGCTGAGAACCATTGATGAGTGAACCTTAGGACTTCCGTAGGTAAGCTGGAGGTTGCTTCTGATCATAGCGATTGAGATCAAATATGAATTTAGGTGCTCATATCCATTTGAACTAGATGAGCTACGCCTTTTTAATTCCGAATAAAACTTTGCCCAGTGCTCATTTCAAGGTTGCCAAAAAAAACCCTCAGTGGAAAGCTCGTGGCGGACTGGAGGATAGTACCTAATTATCGTGTGGTCAGGTTAGAAAACCAGGTGCTATATACCTATTTTGCCAAATTTTGGAGGCATTTCGTAGACCAAGAAATCTAACAACGCGGAAAGTGGCATGGGTCTCATCTACTGATCGAGAACCTGCACATATTATGAGAGGAAATTCGAATATCCAGTGAAACGCCAGCGGTGATACCTACCTGCATCAGGCATTCACCCATGAACTAGGCGTCACATATGAATGCGCTAAGACCGGAGAGCCTTTATTGATTTGAGACTTGTATAATCCAATTTTGAGGAAAGCTTGTCTAGAAGCACAGCTAGGAACCGATATCAATACTCTTACATATCAGAACTCGCGGGTTCCAATTTAATTGGAGCCTTTCTAAGGCAAGCAGTATAAGGCTTCTAAGGGAAGGCTAGGTTAAGGGTCAATCGGAAACCATTCGATGAGCCATATCGCCATCTATGAGATAGGACACGTCTGTGTGAATCTAGAAGAGGCACTCCAATCTTTGCCATTTCAAAGGCCCAGTTTCCGTACCTTGTCGCGATTCGAGGCGTATTTGCATCATCCAGAAGTCTCATGATCTTCTCGTATTGTTAATTATATTCCGGGTCTTTGGATGTGTCCACTTCAAATAATAGGGCGTGACTAGGTAAGTTAGCAAGCTGGTTGAGGTCGAAGATGGAAGAGAAGCATCATGCAAATGTCAATTCCTGGACGAGGATGATTCACAGTTTGAATGCTTCCATGGCACAGATCCTTTTGATGAGAAGGGGAGATGGTTCATGAGTACAGAACAGGAAGAGAGGATCTTTGTAGGATAAGATTGGGTGGGATATCTTTCAAAATACCAAGATTGACGTGGTAAGTCCACCAACTATTGAGCGCTGTGTGTAGCCTTGGCCGTTGGGACATAATGTTCTGCTCAGAGTGCCAAAAGTAAAATGAAGAACGGAGAACCAGAGTGGTATGCAAAGTCCGCAACTCAGACAAAATGTCAGAAGAGGCCACGCTACTCTGTCTGGGTGAGGTGCATCGATCTTTTGCGTGGTCGCACTGGACTATGCGGCGAATATGCGATGTCCTAGTTTTGATCTTCCAGCTTCTATACTTGCGATGCTTAACGCAAGATCTTGGGTGTCTTCTTAGATACCATGGACAGGCTCATACACAGGTTCTACCTAGTCACGAGGCAGGGATAAAATTCTCACTTTAGATTTGGTTTGGCGAGGGCCAAGACATGAATAAATTCTTAGGCTATAGTTAGGCTACATCGGCCATAAAAAAAAGGATCATAAGACTCGTTCTATGCTCGCATATTCGAGTATTCGTACCCCAGACAAAGCGCTGGTTTCCAGCACTAAGCGCAGCCTCGGGTGCGCCCACGAGGGCAACACCTTGACGCCATCACGCGCCCAGCGTACAAGGATTTCCCCGCAAAGCGCGCCGTACAGCCCTGCGTATGCACGATGCGGACACCCCGATCCAGTCCTAGAAGTCCCGAGCCACTGGGTTCAGACTCTCGAAGAATTTAGGCGGACATCATCTCACAGGAAATCAAAAACATGCTCTGCCGAGGGAAGCTGGACCGCTCTGACTCTTGTACAGAGTATAGAAAAATGAAAAGGAGCAAGCAGTTCTGGATATTGGGTCAACCGTAGAGTCGAGCCCGGTGGATGGCACGGGTTCAGGTCACGATGGCATCAGTTGCCTGGCCAGGGCGAAAGTACGCAACCCAGGACGAAGATGGTGTGCACAGGTGAAGCTGAACTCGCTGGTCGACCGTGCGCGAGGCCAAGAATGAAAAGCTGAGCTTGTGTGGTGTCGTGATTAGGGCCGCATGACGAGTTACCTTTTCGGAGTCACGAGGGGGAAAAACAAAGTGGATGAGAAGATGGAAAAGGGGGAGGTATAGACTCGCGTGGGAGGGATGGGTATTGGCTGAGGCGGTTGAGGCGGCCGAATATCAGAATAGAAGGAGGATTGCTGGTTGCTCCATACCTGAGCTCAGTCGTATTGGAGCATAGTTACTTGCTATAGCTCGTTCTTTGGCGTAGGTAGTCAAAGCCACAACCCCATTTACATTTTCGTGCCCAGCCATTCGCTACCAGTAAGATATAGCGAGGATATTGGAATATATCGGTTTCGAGACTTGGCGAACCGTGGGTTAAGCAAGCCCAAGCTCTCGGTGCGATGCATCTCGAATATAACCTTTATAAAGTAGGTAAAAGGTAAAAATTGATAATTGCAACTCCTAGGTAGAACCCCGTTCTCTGGGACGTCCTAAGCTAAGTCTAATTTCAGATAGATCATCATTTCATCGAGAAATCACCTCATCACCACACCACTCATCCAGCATCATATTCACCCCAAGACCGCGCCACGAATAAGCTAAACAAGGGCCGAGGTTCCTGGAAAACGACTAGCCGGGCTGAATTGTTCTAGCTTGACTATTGCCCGGCTTCAGCCTTTCATCTTGTTTAAAGTTCTGGACCGCAGCCGCGTTAAGCTGCATGACGTGATTTGGATCTGGATGGCGACTTTGCGGACCTGTCGCGGAGAGACGAACCCGTCGGACAGGGCTCAGCTGCAGATGGCGTGCATATGTCGTACCCGTCTGTCGGACGCGTTGGGCAAAGCTGCAACGCCCGTTGCGTGCGACGTCTCCAAGGCCCCATCGTTCCATGTGGACGCCGCTGTGCATGGTGGAAGGTTGATGTTTTGTTGTCTGGCCATGCTGCAGGGTTCGAGAATGGGGAACGGTGTGTGTGGCAGAAGATGTCGATCACGGGTCCCGAGACAGTTTACGGGGAAATAATGATAGGCGTGTAGGGAGCTACGGTACTCAGTAGGTAGATCATGATTGAATACACAATATAATTCTGCATTTGGTTTTGATCTTGGTCGCCAGTTTCTGTAGGTATACTACAGGACACTCGGGCATGGCAGAGCGCTATAGAAAGTTAATCAGGTGACCTCGGGGTTCAAAGTATGCACGACTCAAGCCATCGGCTTCTCCTCCTCATCGACCTAGCAAAGAGAGTAGGGAATAACGAATAGAGTAGAAACTGCCAGAATCCAATGAGAGTGCCACCCCTGCCAAGGGCGGACTGGGGCTGGTGGGAAGCTGCTGCTTTGGCCTTTGCCCGTGCGCTCTGTGGGTGACTCGGTTGTCATCGGGGCGCCGCGCATCAAACTGATCAACAGGCCACTAGGAACGAGGACAGGGCCCCGAGTGGATCGTTTTTGCAGACTCCAGAGTCCGTAGACTCCGTACAGGTTCGCTTCACAAGGAAAAAGATACGAGGGACTGGGACAGATTACATCGCTCCACGTAGACTGTAGTGGTATGTAGCGTGTCGAGCTTTCAAGATGATAGTGATGGTGGAATGAGATTGAACGTGGGTGTCAACATGACACATCTGGTATGTTAACGTTTAACTTAGTTACTGCCCGGAAATTAAACATTATTAAGCGATCTTATCCTGCTGCCCACTGCCCAGTGCCCAGTCAGCCAAAAAATCAGATTGATCGAATCAGCAGCTTCAGGCGAATTCGACTTCCACGTTGGATCTTTCACCATCTGCACGGGAGATTTCACCATCGGGGGCCAATCTGATTGGCAGCGGAGCCCCGCCGTCGATCGGCGGCGTGTGCCTGCGCGGCCTGATTCGTCATCCGGGCGGGGCCCGGGCTTGGCGGGATTATGTCATCCACTCTCTCTTCCACGTTGCTGGCACTTCGAGCTTTTTTGACTTTTTTGAGTTTGATGGGCCAACTTTTATTCTGTGCAACCGTCAAACGGATGATTTGTATGGACTATTATTATTCTCAGATGGGCAATTGAGATCAGATGCACCGATGAAGATGGGCAGATCCGCGGGTACTTGGGAGAGAAACACTCTGAATCTTTCAAATTGGCTGGTCGCATAGATGGATATAACTCCTCCGTAAGTGA
Source organism: Penicillium simplicissimum (assembly GCA_024706585.1). Lineage (NCBI taxonomy): Eukaryota > Fungi > Ascomycota > Eurotiomycetes > Eurotiales > Aspergillaceae > Penicillium > Penicillium simplicissimum. The sequence continues at coordinate 1,097,545 of JAMZTW010000061.1, forward strand.
CCATAACTATGTAATGACTATAGTCCCCGTAAACTCTGCTCCACGTTCCGTCGTCATCAGAACTCCATCGCTTTCCTGCTTCCAGACTCTCCGCTGGGGTTCCACCCGGCACTTCCTGCTGCGCACTGCGATCTTCGGTCTATCGGTGGGCCAAAGCCCCCCCCCCCCCCCCCCCCCCCCGATGCTCGTTTCATTCTTATGCCCTCCTCGACGTCCCTTTTGACTTCTCCCACCATTTTGGTTCTGCTGCCAAAAAGCAAATACCAAAGGGAACACAAACCCCAAAAACGCTGCGGGCCTGTGCAGGCGGCATCACACTAAACAGCTTCCGGCATCTTACACTAAATCCGCCTGGGCAGTCAAATCTGGGGAGCTTAGATATTACGCCATCGGCTCCCGAATCACGCACACAACGCCTCCACTCGCTCTTGATTACCCCCTTTCGTGTTCTTTGGCCGTGTTGCCTTGCAATTTGCTTCTTTTCTTCTTCTTCTCGTGGTCGGTCTGGTCGCCATGCGCAGTGCGTGATTGTCGAGTTTCAAACCCGTCCGCCCTTTATATACCTGGATCATCGCCACGTTGATTGCTCATCCATCGCTGGGATCTCGACAACCCGACTTCCTTCTCGAACGTTTCTTGGGCCTAGACCTGGCTCTGGAATTGGATCCTGAGATTGATCTGAAAGTCGATCCTTGCATCTTCACGTCCAGTTGAAAGACCGGATCTGCAACATCCTCGTCGGCGACCTTCTTCATCACCTCCAACATGGCTGGTGGTGGACGTTCCACTAAGTTGGGTCAGGCTCTCGCCAAGGGTCTGGGTATCAAAGTCGCCTACCGTGACCCATTGGGTGCTCAGGCTGACCCTGTCACCCGCGGCGAGTCGACATTCTCTGTCGGCACGGTCGACACATACTCGTACAACGAGCCCGAACCCACCAGCATCGAATGGATTCGCGAGATCACCCCCTCGGGCGAGCAGGTGCTCAAGTATATCATTAGCCTGTTCCCGTTCCTAAACTGGATCGGCCGGTATAATGTGCAATGGTTGATGGGTGATCTGGTTGCGGGTGAGTAACCACCAGAATATGGATCTTTCCTTGTTCTCAAGGAACCCAAACTAATGATTCTGGACTAGGTATCACTGTGGGAGCTGTGGTTGTGCCTCAGGGTATGGCCTATGCGAAGCTGGCTGAGCTGCCCGTGCAATTTGGTCTCTACTCATCCTTCATGGGTGTCCTCCTCTACTGGTTCTTTGCTACTTCCAAGGATATCACCATCGGAGTAAGTGTCTATCAGAATGAGGATCGTGCTGCCTCCACAGGCCAAATGTCGCTAACTGATCGTTACCCAACATAGCCCGTGGCCGTCATGTCTACCCTGACTGGTACAATTGTGCTCGACGTCGCAGATAAATTGCCTCACATTCCAGGCCACGAGGTGGCCTCCTGCCTGGCAGTCATTCTGGGTGGCATCGTCTGCCTCCTGGGCTTGCTCAGACTTGGTTTCATCGTCGACTTTATTCCCCTTCCGGCCATCTCGGCTTTCATGACAGGCTCTGCGATCAACATCTGCGCGGGTCAAGTCACGACCATGCTGGGCCAGACGACCAAGGTTAACACCCGTGGTGCAACCTACCGGACTATCATCGATACCCTCAAAGCCCTCCCCAGCTCGACCATGGGCGCCGCTATGGGTGTCACGGCCTGTGCGATGTTGTACATTATCCGAGCCGGCTGCACCTACGCCGCGAAGAAGCAGCCCCACCGCGCGAAGACTTGGTTCTTCATCTCGACCCTGCGCACTGTGTTCGTCATCTTGTTCTACACCATGATCAGTGCGGCCGTGAACATCCACCGCCGGGATAACCCAGCCTTTAAGCTGTTGGGCACCGTGCCTCGCGGTTTTCAAAATGCTGCCGTGCCAAAGATGGACACCGAGGTCATCAAGGCCTTCACAGGTCAGCTTCCCGCTGCCGTCATTGTGCTTCTGATCGAGCACATTGCCATCTCCAAGTCTTTTGGACGTGTCAACAACTACACTATCGATCCCTCCCAAGAATTCGTGGCTATTGGTGTTTCGAACCTGCTGGGGCCCTTCCTGGGCGCCTATCCTGCCACGGGTTCTTTCTCTCGTACTGCGATCAAGTCCAAGGCTGGTGTTCGTACTCCTTTGGCTGGTTGCATTACCGCCGTCGTTGTGCTGCTTGCTATCTACGCTCTCCCTGCTCTCTTCTTCTACATTCCCAACGCCTCCCTCGCTGGTGTCATCATCCACGCGGTGGGTGATTTAATTACTCCCCCCAATACCGTCTATCAGTTCTGGCGGGTCGCCCCTCTGGATGTCATTATTTTCTTCATTGGTGTTATCGTTACTATCTTCTCCTCCATTGAAGACGGTATCTACTGTACCATCTGTGTCTCATTGGCTGTCCTGCTCTTCCGTCTCGCCAAGGCGCGCGGCCAGTTCCTCGGCAAAGTCAAGGTTCACTCCGTGGTCGGTGACCACCTGCTGGACGGTGATGGCAAGTACGGCTCTCTCGGTGCCAACCGTGTCTCCTCCGAGGATGAGGACCACGCTCACCGGTCCATCTTCCTGCCCGTCAACCACGCCGACGGCTCCAACCCAGACATTGAAATCGAGCAGCCTCACCCGGGCATCTTCATCTACCGCTTCTCCGAGGGCTTCAACTATCCCAACGCCAACCACTACACCGACTACCTGGTGCAGAACATCTTTGCAAACACCCGCCGCACGAACCCGCACGCCTACAGCAACCGCGGTGACCGGCCCTGGAACGACCCGGGCCCCCGCCGCGGTCAGGAAGACAAGGGATCCGAGGACCAGCGCCCTCTCTTGCAAGCCGTCATCCTGGACTTCTCCTCCGTCAACAACGTGGATGTGACTTCCATCCAGAACCTGATCGACGTCCGCAACCAGCTCGACCTATACGCCTCCCCGCGCTCCGTGCAATGGCACTTTGCCCACATCAACAACCGCTGGACGAAGCGTGCCCTCGCCGCCGCCGGCTTCGGCTACCCGACCCCAACCTCTAACGACGGCTTCCACCGCTGGAAGCCCATCTTCAGCGTTGCCGAGATTGAGGGTAGCTCATCCGCTGCCGCGCATGCGGAGATGGTCAACAACGAGCGCGAGCACAAGCTGCACCACCCTCAGGACGTCGAGGCCGGTCTGAAAGACCAGTCTGCGACCACCGAGACGGAGAGACATGGCATCGAGACCTCGTCCGAGGACAGCGACCCCATCCACGAGGACAAGCTGGCCCGCGATCTGACTTCCAGCCACGCATACAGCAACAACCGCCGCAAGGTCGCTATTGTGCAGGGCATGAACAGGCCCTTCTTCCACATCGATTTGACGAGCGCGCTGCAGAGTGCTGTGGCCAACTCGTCAAATGAGATCCCGCATGTCTAAGAAAACAACCACCATCATAAAATTCCCCCTTTTCTCTCTTGCATCTTCTCTACTACCGACATTCATGCCTGTACCTGGGCTCACCTCGCATTGCATATTACCTGCATCGTTTGTGGATATTCCCTGGTTTGGAGTCCATTTGATATGCCCAGACATGACCTGTTAAATATCTTTGCGCATTCTTTTTTCTTGCTGCTTTTGTTGGTTGGGGATCATCGTCCTTCAACCCGGCGCATGTGTGTTGCTGGACTTGGATGGATTTGGACTTGCTATTTGCTGGAGGTGCTGGAATTTAATTGGGTATCTGTTTTATCCATCTTTGTTGTTCGGGTCCATGATCTTTGATATCTTGGCTTTTTTGTTTTGCTTGGGCTTGGGCCTGCTTGAAATACTCGCTAGGGATACCCTTGAATCATAGATCGCGTTATTGACTCTGATTATCTTCCTCACTACCTAAGTTTCTTATCATCAAATTATAACGTAGTTGTTTTTAATGTGGACGTCCAGTCAACGTACTGGGGCTAAATAAGCTAGAGGGTCCCGACAATCTCACAATCACATACAATGCTGGGCAACAAGGCGATGCCCGACATGACCTTCCGTGACTTTGATATCATACAATGACACTCATGTATATACATCGCATTAGAAAAGGTCAAAAAAACAGTGTACCCGCGATTTCTAGGTCGTCTCTAATTAGGTCGTGACCTGCATGGAATCCAGGCATACACCGAGACTAGAAACCGGCTCGTACAATGAATTAAACGATGTAGTACAATTTTGGCAAATCAGAACACTTGGGTAGCCAAGTAGGCACCGAATCTATCCCAAACGTAAGAAACAGCCCTGTTCCGAGTAAAATCCATCCAAGGCACCTCAATTGCGCTACTGTAAACAGAACATCCCAAATTGGGAACCCACGCCTAATCCACCCCCTGCACAAACCATCAACCCACACCCCTAGCCTCCGTGCAAACCATAGAACCATAAATCTACCTCAAAACCCCCCCAACACCCGCCCACCCCAGCACAAACCCACTCAAAGCCTCACTAACCACACCCCCGCCAAACCAAACATCCCTCCAAGCGCCCTTCCTCAACACAAACCCACCCTTCCTGCCCCCCTTCTGCATGCGTACGACGCCGCCCTCCATCCCGATCTGCCCCTCGATTTCGCCGCCACTGCTGCCAGGGAAGAAGGCGCCGGCGCCGGCGCCGGAGGAGCGGCTTAGGAGGACGGCGTGGAAGAGGAGGGAGACTAGGGCTGTGCCGGTGAAGTAGAAGGCGAAGCCGGCGGTGGATTGGAGGGCGAGGATGCCGGCTGAGAGGCCGAGGAGGAAGGCTGTTAGGGAGTGGAGGGCGGATAGGACCTGTTTTTTTTTAAGAGTTGTTAGTTTGTGGGAGGGAGAATCGGATTGGAGTAATAGGGATGAGTTTGAGGAATATGATAGGGGGTGGGTGAGGGGAGAGGAGTGAAGGGGGGAGGGGGGGGGGGTTGGTGATTTTGGTGGTTGTTGATGGAGACGTACCCGGTTGTTATGCTGCACCGCCTCGGGGACGAGGGGGTTGATGAGCAGGGAGAGCTCCTGCTTTGTTGGGGCCATGTCGATTGGTGCTTGATAATCGTTTTCAAGGGTTGGATAGACGGTTCGTGATAGCTCACGCTGGCTTTCTCGTTGGCGGGATGAAGCGGAGCGTGTGCTTGCGTGGCTCGCCTTTTTTGGGGGGCGGTGGACTCCCGGCCAATTTGGAATTTGAAAAGGAAGATGACGAGCAACTGGGATTGGAGAATTGATGGGTTCAGTGCCCGTAGAATGAGCCGCAGTCGATGATCTCGAACGTGGGAGGCGCGAGGTGTAACGTACTAGCGGAGGTTCGGAGGTTCGGGCGTGGCTTGTGGGAGTGCACGGGCCAGGTGGACTTTTGAGAGCTCGCCAGACGAACTGCGGAGATACTCCGTCGAGCCCGTACAGAGTAAACGATGAAAAGACCACTTTGAGGAATCTACACTACTTGGATGCAAAGAACCACAGAAATCAAAATCATGTTCATATCTACGATTAGCCCAGCCATTTTCAATGTTCAGTAGCCCAAAGTGTCCCTCCTCATAAGGCGTTTCTTGAAGACATCACTGCGTTTGATACATGCCGATTCCACATCCATCGTATTAGAGTGAACAAAAGATCACAGAAAGAATGAAGGGGCGGGAAGTGGGAAAAAGATGAGAGAAGAAGATAAACCACGGACAGAAAACCAAGAAAAGAAAAAAAAGAGACAACCACACATGATGGGTTGCGAATGCCAATGATACCGCTGGGCAAAAAGATCAGAGCCAAGCGAAGGAGAAACCGTCAGCCAAGCCTCATGCCGTCCTCCCAATGGGGATCAGAATCATGTTCACGAAAGATCAGCAAGCTTGCCCTCTGCGCGGGCTTCGCGGACCTGATCGAAGACCTAAGGAAACTGGATTAGTTGTCTGAACTCGCCTTGCAGAGAGAATGCAACGTGATAGTCGAGTACTCACCTTGAGCATCTTGTTCCTCGCACCCAGTGCGTTGACACCACGGTCCTCCAGAGCCTTATCGTCGAGCTCGACCAACTCCGTCCACTTGAGATCTTTGAGGTTGTCCGTATACTTGTGCAGTCGAAGGGATCGCAGCCAGCTGGGGATATCCTTCAGAAGAGCCGGGTCCGTGGGGTCCTCTGGCGGCTTCGAGCTGCCACGCCGACCACGCGGCGACCGTCCACGGGTGACTTCCGAATGGTCAGACAAATAACCCTCACCACCCAGACCGAATTGTCCAATGCCCAGCGAGCCCAGTCCGTTGCCCATCAGCGGGTTGTTGGGATCATACGCGGCGAGGAAGCCGTTGTTCTGTGGCGAGGTAAAACTCATCGCACCGAGGGGGGCGCCCTGCATGGCGATACCGGGAGAGGTCGGACGAGATCGTCGCCCAGCCATAGCGGCTTGCTGCTGAGCCTGCAATGCCGCCAACTGCTGGGCATTGAGTAGCTGACTCGCCATCGAGCCGTGAAGACCAGGGCTGTGCAAGCCCTGGGCGATAGTTGGGTTGGCAGCCGAGTTCTTGCCTTGGCCGTCGTTGGAGCGGGCGCGGCGGTACTTGCGAGCATCGTCGAGAGCAATGCGGTTGTTCACAGTGGACAAAGCAGCCAGCTTCATCGCCGTGGCATTTGCCACCATGTCAGCCTGCGAATTAGGTCCGTTGACCTGCTGACCAAACGTCGCAGTCATTGGAGTGTTGGTCATCGATGCCCAGCTATGGTTTCCCACGTTGTATGGCGAAAGCAATGGGGGCTCAATCTCGGGCGCTGGAATGGTGGCAGTCTGGGGCAGAGGAGAACGCATGCCAGACTGGCTGAACTGGCCCATAGGTTGATGTCCCGAAGAAGACTTGGGGCGGGCAATGGGAGGCTGAGTGTCCGAGAGACCACCGCGCTGAGTCCATGGGGAGGCCGGAGGCTGGCCTAGGTTGTCCGAGCTGTTATCCGGGGCGGAGATGGTGGGTGCAACGAACGAGGTACGGTCTCCAAAGACCGCACTGTTCCGGTTTGAGGGAGGAGCATTGCCGGTCTGCTGTGTGAATTCGGCCTTCTTCTTCGCGATAGCTGCCGCGGCATCCGGGAACATGGCATTAATAGTAGAGGAGTCGAGACCCGAGTTGCGCTTGGCACCCGGGGATGGCGGGGGCCGGCCCAAGGAATTCCGGGAAGTATCCATATTGAGTTTTGACATCGCATCGCTCAAGCGGCTAGACATGGCATCTAGAGAGGAAGAGTGGGTGTTAGTGGCCTGCTTTGAGATGAATGGAACTCGTCGGGTAAATCGTGTCGATTTACCTTTTTCACCAAAGTTGGCTGGAGAGAGAAGCCCAGACATAGGATGACTCTGGGACATTTGCTGCAAAACCTGGATGAAGAAGCGGATCTGCACCTGGGTAGTCTGCTGCAACAACGCATACAGAGCGGCCGTCCGCTCAGCCTCACTCAAAACACGGAACCACTGCTCAATAGCACTGAGTTCATCCTTGAAGTCCTGGTCCAAAGTGGCAGCGGCCATCTCCTCCAAGGTTGTCTCATACTGATCAATGTCCGCGAGCCATTGCTGCGCGGCCCGGTCCAAGGCATCCTCCGTTGCATTCTGACCTTGAGATTGTTGGTTGAAGAAAACTTCCGAGGACGGACGCATACTGCGGGAGGATAGCGGCGAGGGGAACCCCGACATGTCGGCGGATGCCCGCAGCTGGTGGGATCCGAGGTTACGGGCAGACGACGGGGGGCGCAGGGAAGAATTCGGAGCGGCCTCCGGGGTGCTGTTGCGGTTGCCGATGATGTGGTTGGCCATGGCTCACAGATGTGCAAAGGCAAATAGTAGATACAGTGGAGCTGTGTGGGTTGGAAAAGATTACTGCAAAACACCTGCAGGGCCTGCTGAGTTTGCGTGACAAGATAGAATCAAAGAACCTGGAGGGAATCAGGCGGGAAGATTCACGGGGAGGGAGATGCCGAAAAGAACTGCACGAGAGCCTGAATCTTGGAGTCTAGGCGACCACAGTCGGGCACAGACCAGGCCAGTGGCTGCACCTCGAGATTTTGGGCGACGTTGTGGATTGGGGCGGTTGGAAAACCAGACGCCAAAGGCTCCGAAGTATTAGGCGGGTGGGGGGTTTGTTTCGAACGAAGGAAAGTCAGGGACCAGGAGGCAATAGTGTGTCAAACACAGCAAGCCGAACCTAGTGCCCAAAGAAAGAAAAAAACAGGGGGGAGAGGAAGGAGGAAGGAGGAGAGAAGGGAGGGCGAGAGAGAGAGAAGAAGAAGAGAGGACAAGTTTGGGGATGGTGGAAAAAGAAGTTAGGCCGGAGGGAGAGTGCGCCGAACTTCGAAGAGGCTTTTCTCAGTTTCGGTTTCTGTGTCGGTTTCAGGGTCACGGGGTTCTGGCACTGCTGGTAACCCCCCGGAAATGAGGGAATGAGGAACCATCCACCACGGCATTCCTGGAAGGCTTAACCCATCAACGTCCTCGAGGATCTTGAACAAAAGGCTACCCTGCCTGTCCACACTCCACACAGCGGTTTTCTTTTCTGATTCATCCATTGTATCCGGCCCAGGTGGAGATGTTCCTTTGAATCAGCAGGGCCGCTGGTGCACCTGAAACGCCTGGAGAGAGAACTCGGCGCCGCACCTCGACGAATCGGTCTGGGCCCGGGCCCAACACGCTGGGTTCTGCACGCACGCCTATCAGTGACATTCTGGAGATTGGCTACACAACGGCATCTTGCCAGTCGTAGCCACGCATTACACTTCAAAGGGCGAATATTTTCTCCGGTGTCACCTTTCCAATTTCCATTTTCTGCGTGGATGGTCCAGTGAACCGGGGCAGCGCCAGTCGCCATGGCAGATCCAGATTTTCCCGTAGACTATGCCGCTTCCCCCGGCGCATCATACACTTACCCAGATATTGATGAGACCATTCAATACCCTTGGCGGGAGACTGATACTCTAACCAGTCGGGGTAATCACGCTGGCACTGCGATCGACCCGCGCTTGTATCAAGGGCTTTTCTCCCAGAGCGCGCCTGAGGACACCGCCCAAGAGGATTACCCCGCTGGTGAAGCTGGAGATGTGTACGAGGATCTTCAAGGAGCTCCTCGGGATAGGTACGCTGATGGTATGGACGATGATGAGTCCGACTATGAGTTGTCAGAGCCCGGAAGTGGCAGCAGGTACGAGTTCAGCCGCAATCTCCTGTCCCGTCGGTTCCTAGACTGACACCTACCCCAGTGATATGGATGACGAGCTTCCTGAGGACGATGATTCTGACGACTCTGCCGCGGCACGACGACGCCGTCGCCGAGGTGGTGGGCGTTTCTCCGGTCGTTATGGTGCCCGCGGTGGAAAGGGCATCAAACGAGGACCACGCAAAGCCCTAGATCCTGGACCTGAATTCAAAATGTTCCATTCAGAAGCCACCTCCGCTTTCATCGACGGTGATTACGATCGCGCCCACGAGTGTGTGAACCAGGCAATCCAGATCAACCCTGAAATGTTCCCAGCCCATTCTCTGCTATCGGAAATTTGGCTGGCTAAGGGAGATAGCGTTCGAGCCTTGCAGGCGCTTTGGAACGGTGCTCACACTCGACCCAAGGATCCTACCGTGTGGATGAAGGTTGCGCGCCTTCTTCTCGATCGTGCCGGTGACGACCGTGCGAGTGCTTTGAATGACGTTATCTATTGCTACAGTCGTATCGTTGATATCCAACCTGGAAACTACAATGTCCGATTCCAACGAGCAGCCCTCTACAGAGAACTTGGACACAATGGCAAGGCTGCGGGCGAGTACGAGCGTATCGTGCACGATAAACCGTACAGCATTCGAGCCCTCCGACACATAGCGGAAATCTTCATTGATCTTAACGACGTGGAACGAGCGATCACGCATTGGTCAAAAAGTGTAAATCATTTCTTGTCGCTCGATCCAGATCGAGTCCGGGATTTCTCCTGGTCCGATATCAACATCTATGCGGAGCTCTTTGGATATGTGAGCCGGCCCAGGGAAGGGCTTCATTATCTCAAGGCGCTCTCTAGATGGGTTTTGGGTCGCAAAGATGATGTGATGTGGGCAGATTTCGAGGATGATGACCGAGAATGGGACTCTCAGGATTCACCTCGCCGAATTAAGACTGAAGGATACATTCCTGGTCACTGGCCGCGAGATAGCTATGGCCTTGGACTCCCTCTCGAGCTTCGGGTCAAGATGGGGCTCTTTCGATTGAAGATGGGCGACAAGCATTATGGAGAGGCTATGGTGAGTTGAAAGCAATACCCATCCTGATATCAAGATCCTGGAATCTAACCTCTGCTTTCAGCATCATTTGGAATATTTGAATCCCGACGATACCTCCGAGGGGGCTCGGATCTTTGACTATGCTGATCTTTTCCGCGAGGCTGCTGATGCTTTGAAAGAGGTTGGCCTGTTTGAAGAAGCGCTTCGCTTCTACGAGCCAATCCAGCAAACCGCAGAATACGCGGACGTCAGCTTCTTCCTGGCGATGGCCGATTGTTGTATGAAACTCGGCAAGTATGAGGATGCTGAAAGCTGCTATCTTACTGTTGCCGATCATGACGCGAGTAACCTTGAGTCTCGCGCCCAACTAGCAAAACTCTACGACAGCCTTGGAATGCCCGATCAGGCATACAAATATGTCAATGAGGCTGTCTTGCTCAGCCGACAGGAGACCAGGACGCGAAGGAGGAGAAAAGATGCCCGGCTGGAACAGCTTGCAGCCGAATTTCGCAGGCTTGAGCCTGCGGCTCTCAGACCTCTTGCGCCAAAATCTGTGCCAGTTGAAGTGTTGGCCACGACTAGTGCTGAGCAACTGGAACCCGTTGTTCGACGGGGTGAAGGTGCCCGTGCTGAAGATACTAAGTTCTTGTATGTGATGATGCAGCAATTGGAACCCAAGGTCAAGGACGGCAACGTTGAAGCTATCGAGGACTGGCTCGATATTGCCGATGCTTTGATTCGTGAGTTCCGATCAAATCGGATATTCTACCCGATGGCCCGCACGACCGAATTCCAGGGCTATTCCAGTCAAGCACAACGGCGGGCTACCGGATCTAAGGCCAACGCATTTTTGAACGAAATGGAAGAAATAGCGGGGCGCTTGCAGAAGTCGAAAGGTACGTCTTTCTTGATTACCAGGTGGTTGGCATTGCACTAAGAAAAAAAAAGGGGTGGGTGGCGAAGACGAAGAGGAACCACTCCAAGGGGTCGTTCCAACGGATTATCATGGTATTCCATTTGACGACTGGCTGGACATATTCCTCCAATATGCCCTCACTGTCACGGACCAGGGGGAGCCAATCGAAGCTTATGAAGCCCTTGAGGGTGCAGCGACTGCTAGTGTTTGGTGGCATGACAAGCGAAAGTCCCGGATGATCCATGTGTGCTGGTTTAGTAAGTTTTCATCACGTTTGTTACTCTGCTGGCTCCGTGCTCATGATTTCCAGCATGTGCGCTGCGTGCCCAGGATGAGGACGCTCTCACGAGCGAGGCCCGTTGGTTCGTGAAGGAGTATCAATTTGTCACAGACACATATCGCCTCTTCTCGATGCTGAGTCATTTGGCTGGGAATCCTCGGAAATCCCTGTTCAACTCATCCCCGAGCATGAAATTCATGCTCCGCCAGATCAAGGCAATGGACTTTACCATGCCAGACGCGGAAGACAAGCCCGAGCCGCCGCGGCAGTCTGTTTGGCGGGAACGAGCCGCTCTCTCAACCAAGGACGAAAATGGGAACGACATCCCGGCGCATGAGCTTGATATCGCTCTACTTGTGCTTTACGGCCACATTCTCTACTCTGGAAACAGCTTCTTCCCGGCCCTGAACTACTTTTTCCGCGCCTATGCACTCGATGACCAGAACCCGGTCGTCCTTCTCTCCATTGGACTCTGCTTCATCCACCATTCCCATAAGCGGCAGTGCGATAATCGCCACTATCTCATCATGCAGGGTCTGTCATTCATGCATGAGTACCGTCGCGCTCGTGAGAAGCACGGCGTTACCCTGCAAGAACGCCAAGAAGTGGAGTTCAATTTTGCCCGTGTCTACCACGGCCTCAACTTGTCCCATCTAGCTGTGCAAGGATATGAACGAGTTCTCGAAATTGGCGAAGAGATCCAGAAGCAGGCCTTGGAACAGTCCAACGGCGCATCGGACGGCGCTGACGTGAATATGGACGAGGCTACTGACATTGCTGTGAGCTCCGGACAGAATTTTGTCGAGGATTTCTCTCGCGAGGCTGCATTTGCTTTGCAGTGCCTCCATGTACTCGGTGGTGACGCACTCACTGCCAAGAATGTCACAGAAAAGTGGCTTGTTATTTGATGGATGGAGCTCGTTTTCGTCTTGGCTCATTGGATCAGCGGGTGGGAGTTTGTTGGAACTTGGAATAGCATAGAGAGGGCGTTTCTCACTGAATAGCTTATTGTCACAATCGCAATAATGTTTTTGACCATAACTTGGATACTTTCTTCCAGATATGCATCATACTTGGGGATGGTACGCACGTGAAAGACGGCACGCCACTGTCTTATGACCACCTGCTGAGAGAGAAATGCACTCCAGAGTCCAGGGAGCTGGGTGCTCTTCCTAAAACAAATCCCGCTTGGGATGAAGAGCATTCGTCTTGCCATAGCCTTATCCCACTTGAAGGATTCTTCGTTATCTTCACCTGCATGGTCGGTCGTTCTCCGCTCCACACTGTTAGTGTCTCCTGGATATGGAGACTGTGTCTACCAATCAAGCTGAGTGTAATCGCGGAATCCTTTACTGATATTTCCATAGCCCCCTTAATCTTCGAACTGACCCCAGAAAAGTCAATCTTGCAGTTCGGCTTCCAGCCTCGGTATCCATAGAGGTTCCGAAATTCGGACTTTCTGTGCTTAAGTATGGGAGCCCTGCTAGAGTATGTGCCGAATGATGCTCCGATCTCCACAAAAGTAACTCAATTTAAGGTGCACCCCAAACTTTGCAAAGTCAAGTCTCCCAATCCGGGGTAACCACGGACCATCTTAAAGCTTGAAATGAGATTCGCCAGCCGCAGATCTTAGCTTGCAAGCCTTTTTCTTGTTTCTCGGGTAGCGGAAACATTTTGAGAGAAGGGGGGGATGTTAATTTTAGTGTGCAGAGGCCGGACCGACGGACAGATGGAGCTTTTGCTTCATCCATCCAGGTCATGATTATCGGGGTCTATCTATCTCCATTGATCAATTTCTGGCAATGTAGGTACCTATTAAGGTTGGTATTCCCGAGGATGAATGCCGTTGGGAAACAATGCGTCATAGATATTGCGAAGTGAGCTGACGGTATTGTCTATATAAAGTGAGCATCCAAGTTGGAAATAGATTTGCTAAACATTACCTAGGTGGTAGCAAAGTTATTCGAATCAATCCACCTGCCTATGGTTACAACCCACCAGGAGCTCCGGACCTCGCAAGCTTCCTGTACAAATTGCTAGAAAAACACTTCCTTTCCCCCAATTGCACCAGAGTACCCTCCAGTCCAGCTTGGCCATGACTTACGACAACAATCCCAACGCCAAGCCTGGCAACAACATGTCTTCTTCCGATTCCAACATGGATGACATTGAAGTCGGCCGCTATGGCCCGCTGGCCCATATCAGCACTGCTGAAAGTCGAGTCCCTGCCTTCGGTGGAGAATTCCAACCGGGTCTGTATCGGTCACCCAGAGACCGCAAGATTGCCAACCCTGCACCCCTTGGGCTGTGCGGTTTTGCTTTGACGACTTTCATGCTCGGATGCATCCAAATGAACGTGAGAGGAATCACTCAACCGAATTTCATCGTTGGACCTGCTTTGGCATATGGCGGACTGGTCCAGTTACTCTCGGGAATGTGGTACGTTACTGAGCATTTTACTCCACAGCAGGTCATGGAGAGTCTAACGATTGCTTCCAGGGAGATGGCCGCTGGGAATACTTTCGGCGCTACCGTCCTCTCCTCCTATGGAGGGTTTTGGATCTCCATTGCTATTACCTTCATTCCTGGTGGTTTCGGGATCATCGGCGCCCTCGAAGAAGCTGACAAGGGCTCCCCTGTCATGTTTTACAACTCCTTCGGCCTCTATCTCATGGTACGTGCTGACTCCTCTACCTCCTTGAAATCCCTAACCTAAATATCGTCCAGGCTTGGTTCATCTTCACCACCATGATAACCTTTTGCACCGTCAAATCCACCGTGGCATTCTTCTCCCTCTTTTTCGTGGTTGACATTGCCATCCTCCTCATCTCCCTATCCTACTTTTTCCTGAATGCACAGCAAATGCCGAATGAAGGTCTCATGAGGGCGGGCGGGCTCCTTGCTTTCCTCGGGGCTTTCGTGGCTTGGTATAATGCCTTTGCGGGTATAGCGGATGATAGCAATAGCTTCTTTGTTGTTCCTGTTGTTCATTTCCCGTGGTCTGAGAAAGGGCGGAGTGCGAGACTGGGGAAGACTTGACGGCGAGAATGCTTGAGAGATGGATGTCTCTGGCTTGAAAGAGAGGCCGGACCCGTGTACTTCCCTCTGTCCTTTCAGGCTTACGACTAATCTCTAGGCATGATATCTGAATAGCAACTCTTTTTCCGGGCGAGGTATTGAGACTGAGATCACTGGATGTACTTGCCACTATATCTGATTGGAATGAGGACACAGGAGCCATGAGATTTCATAAGATCAGTCATTCAGGTTGCAAACTACTGCCCGACTTGTATTTTGACCAAGGCGTTCCTTGTAAAATGTGGGCTAATCCCAGCCCAAGGGACTCGAGAGAAGCAAACACTTCTTGACACCAGAGATAGCGATCCTGAATGTCATTGCGATAAAAGAATTGGGCGGCCATAGAAACGGGGAAGAGCAAATCATGCCCACCCAGAATATGCATGTGAGGCTGAACAAAGTACCCCACGCCACGGCAGATCTCGTCGGCATAGAATTCAGGACTTTGTGTGAATGAATATGACTTGCCCTGACCTGAGTTATCACTGAAATGTGAGCTCTGGGACTCGACGAACATAACGGAGGCTTGCTCTCGACGCTCGATCTCCAGGAAGAGGGTATAGATGATAAGTGAGGTAGTCCAGTATAGCATGTGAGCTTCTGCTGTTTCAATCGTAACAAAATGATATGTATCGGGGAAGAGTGATTTGGTGACATCGGATCTCGGAATTTCGGCTTTGTTGGGGATGGTCGTGTAGAGTGGACTTGGTGATGTAGATTTTAGCCTCTCGTACCATGACTCGGTTTGTTGTTTCAAATGATTGCAGAGTTTCATTAGTTGCAACGTGTCATGGTCAGAGCGTAAGTTGTCGATATACTCAACGAAAAGGGTGCAGCTCATGAGAATATCAATGATTTCGTCGACCGGATCTGCCCAACCATCGCTGTCGGCGCATGATGTTAAGGATTGCCACATCGGGCAGAAGTTAAGGGCCGATCGGGACTTTCCAATGGCGTGATATATCTGAATTCGGAATCAGTCATTGCGGGCTGAAAATGCAGAGACGAGGAATTGCCCACATTTGCAAGTTTGAGCTGGCGGAGTAGCAAGATGGACACCTGGTCTCTCTCCAGGGACTTTTCATATTGGGCGACAACGGCATTGGCGCCTTGCATATGTGCCATCCATCCTGCAAAGTCGGACGTGGAGTTTATCATCTGCACCTGTGAGAAAGATGGTTGGAGTCATGAGAGGTCATTCGAACCAACCTCGTAATACTGGAACACAACATTCGCGCAAAGAATCTCTCGAACGGGCAGTCCTCGGCGCGATATCAAGCGGGAGAAGGAATGTATTGCTTGATTGTACAATGCAACACCGTGATGCACCATCTGGCCATTGTTGAACTTTTTGCCGACAAAGACAGACGCAAGTGCTGACGTCGCCCGGTCGAGTAATTGGCTATTCTTGCCATCCACCATAGGCGGAAAGGCCTCGAGCAAGTTCGACGTGTTCTCCAACCTGAAGGAGACTTGGCCCGTTGGAACAGATGGATTATAGAAGTCAATAAATATTGAGAAAAGCTGAGCGCGGATTTGAGCATTCACGTCGATGACGGCAATGCTCGGCTCCGTTGTTTGTTGACCACGGTCATTTGGAGTCTGCTGGGAGTTTAATCTCATGGCCATGTTTTTCGGCCTTTTTCTCTCATCGGCAAACGTGTGTGCAATAAATTTCGAGGCGCGCTCATATCCCTCACAGTGGTGGCTCCCGCGGAGGCATCGTGCACAATGGGGGCGTTGTAGATCACACTGAGGCTGAATCAGTGCCTCTTCCGCTTGGCTTGTGAAGTTGGTGACCGTGATGGTTTTAGTAACCATACCTTTACTTTTCTCTTTCTGCAAGTATTGCAACCATCTGATCTCCAGGGAGCTCCACCCATCTTGGGCGAGTAACTCTGACTTGTGCCCAGTCCAGGCTCACAGCAGGGTGAGGCTCCTCGGTTGGGGGCTCAGATAATCAGTATGGTTGACACGCATCACGTGCTGTGTCACCCCCCAAATGACCAGGCATTCTGAAGCCTTAGAATTCAGGCACCAAGCATCCTGGGAAGGAAATTTAGCGCGTTAACTAGCGTATTGTAGCAACGCCTTTTTATTGGCGGAACTGTGTTATTTCTCGGTAAAGAGAATCAAGGTAAGTAGTCAAATCTCATCTTCCATGCCTTCTCGAGCTGATGCTGACTTGAAAGATGTCCTGTGCGCGTGGTGTCTCGTGGCCCTCCTATGCGTTATATAGTGGCACCGCTTGATTTATCTCGACACAGTCCATTATTCTGATATCTCATCCATCACTTGGATCCGAGTCTCTGGGTCAGGATTCATGATCCAGGTGCTACCTCGAGCTCAGTTACGTGGCAGGCGCCTATTTTGCACCATGTCTGTTATTCATGGTTGGCTGTCTCGTCTGACGGGCATGGAGTATGCAGAATCTCTTCCTTCATATTGTTTCGACTATGATACCGCATAAGAGACTTTCCAACCAGCTCACAAATACTCATGCCCACTCTTCCACGCTTGTTGTAGCTATTGTTGGAACAGGGTCCTATTATCCTCCAAATAGGCAGGGCCCTGGGCATCTCGAAACAACCATCTCGAGATTCTACGAGTTAGACCGAACGTTAGTATCCCACACTCCCAAAATATCAAATTGCAAGGACTGACATGTTTACCTGTGCTTCAGACTTGAGAAGACTTTGGAAATCAACAAAAAGTCTCAAATACAATATCGTCATTTTGCCCTGCCAGAGGATGATCCCTACTGGAGCAATCCTCAGCGTCCCGATATTGCTGACTGTGACGTTCTATTTAAAAAGCACGGCATTCCAATGGCTGAAGAAGCTGCCAGGCAGGCAATCGCAGACTGGGGTGGGTCTGTCGCCGACATCACGCATGTCGTGGTGGTGACCTGCACAAATACAGCGAATCCTGGGCTGGATTTTTCCCTCTGCCAGAGGCTAGGGCTCCATCAAAACGTACAACGTACACTTCTTCACGGAGTCGGCTGCGCCGGTGGCGTGGCTGCTCTGCGCTCAGCAAACGAGTTTCTCTTGGGGGCGGCAGCTCAAGATAAGCCAGGAAAGGCCCTTGTCATTGCATGCGAGCTTACTTCAATGTTCTGCCGCACGGAACTGGCCGATGCTGTGAGAGATCAACAAGTCAACATTGGACCAACGCTTTTCGGTGATGGGGCGGGAGCGTTGGTGCTCTGCAATGGAATCAACACTAAACCATCCGAAAAAGCACCGCTTTGGAATATTCTCAATGCTCAGTCTACCATTCTTGGAAACTCGGCCAATTGTCTCGAGTACACTGTTCACCCATTCGGTAAGTTGACTTCTCTGCGCTTTCTCACAGCTGGAAACAAGACTAAGCACTGAGCAGGGTACCACGCTGTTATCTCAAAAGATGTTCCCGAATTCGTTCGCTCGTGGCTGTCCACCGGTTTCAAAAATTTGATTACATCAACTCCATCTCTCCGTTGTGTAAGAGATAATTACGACGCTTCGAATTATGATTGGGCCTTACATCCTGGCGGCTACGGTATTCTCCGCGTGGCTCAGCATGTCTTGAGTTTATCGGAGCATCATCTGCGTAAGAGTTACGACGTGTATCAGACACATGGAAACACTAGTTCTGCTACTATACTCAGTATTATAAATGAGTTGGCACACGAGGAAAGCACCGCTGGGACTGCCAGGGATAAAGTTATTGTCTGTTCGTTTGGGCCTGGTATGACTATGGAAATGGCTGTCATGGCTAGAGCCGGGCGACTAGATAGCATTAGTCTTTGAATCAGAGTAGCTACTGCTAAATTTTGGATATAGTACCTAGATTATATAGGTACGGGTGCGTAGGTAAAAGTATGGAACTGCCTTCTGGAGAACGCTGCAGCTACTCCGAGTTTCAGGGCCAAAGATGATCGTAAGAAATACTTATCGAAGAAAATCACAAGCAGGAAGTATAACTGTCAAAACATGGATTACATTAACCGAGATCAAAGGAACTATGGACTAGGTCATGGCCCCGTTCAAGGGATTGTCTCCTTCTCAAAAGTAGAGTCGGTGTCTCCCACCTGGTTAATCTCAACCATTACCTTCTTCTGAGCATCCTTACTTTCCTCCATCAGGGATTCCACGAGATCCTCCAGCTCATCGCATAGCTGGGTTTCACCTGGGCCATTCATTCTCACCTGGCCTGTCTGAAACTTCTCTTCCGTCATATCACCACCATTTCTCAGGTCCCAGAAGCCTGTTTGAAACATCGGTGCAGAGAACAGCTTGGATTTGGAGGATCGCATATGGCGCTTGTAGAAGAGAATAGATTGCATCATGACTAAAGCCGGTTATTGGACTTTCCGAAGCAATACGAGGACAAGAGTAGATCCTGCTGTTTGACATACCAAAGAAAGATGCCAATTTACTAGCTCGCGTCTCCTCGTAGACATCCATCATTAGTCTTTTGAGAGAACGATCTGCTTTCGCAACCACAACAACATTGTCGAATGGGACCCCAGGAGCTTTGGATCCTTCCCAGAACGCGAGCTTTTTGACTTTCCTGTATCAGGTCTTAATGACGTGGTTCAATCAGTGCATGGAGACACAGCTAATCCCTTACCATTCTTTCTTCACTTCATACTCGCCGATTCTTTTTGTGTTCAGAACGTTCCACTCTCGAACGATATCTTGCAGGCGATGATACATCTGCAGAACCTCTGTAGACATGTTAGAATCCTGTGTGGAAGTTTTGGCGCATTGCTTTCCCCTACCACTCAAATTTCCAAAGGTCATTGAGATTGTGCGAATTGGGTTTTCATCCGACGCAGTGCAGACAATAGTCTCGCTCCCCACTATCTGCAAATCAAGGCTCGTCACTGGACCTTGTTAGGCCTAACAAGCACATTATATCTGGTCTTTCTCACTCACAATTCTCACGAAACACCATTGTTTGGTCAATTCCAGGCTTCGTTGTACACGTGAGTCGGGGTGCTCGATCTTCCAAGCTATACTCGACAGAGATGTAAGGATAAATGTAGGATTTCTCCGTGCCATCTGCATATCCGACTTGAACATGCTGGTTCCTGCCTCACAGTGTCAGTGTCTTTTCCAGGTTTCAAATATTACCAAGTTGTTCTAACAGGTAGTCTCACCTTTTTTTGACTGGCGAATCATGGTAAAGCTTGCTGGGCGCTGCGAATGCAGAATCCATACGCTGGAAGTAGCGAGCTGCATAAAGATGCCCCAGGAACCCCTCGCGATCTGTTACGGGTGAGCATCTCACAGATATAGAAGCTAGATCATTGGACATACCACGAGAATTCTCAAAATTGATCAGCACCTGTTCGGTTGTGGCGCCTGACCTTAGAGCATATCCACCAATGGCGACTCTGTAATCTTCTGGGGACTCTTGTGCTGAGAGGTCATCAAGCGAGCAAACGACATTTTTCAAATCATAGCGAGGGATGATAAGACTTAAGCTCCCAGCTGGGATGAAAGGTCGATGTGTGGTCATTGACAATGCTAAAAAGAATATCAATATACGTTCTTCAGAAGATCAATTTCTCACTCACATTCTGCTAATTGCATGAAGTGCAAATCTCCCGCTGATGGCCCTTTGAATAAGAGGTGTACTTTCATGGGCCTGACGGCTGAGTTCGCTACTAATGGATCTTCCCAACTGCAGATGAGACTGATCTTCTGTTTCCCGATTTTTCTGCACGTCGGACCGTCAGTGCTGGCGCTGCATTTTACGGCAGAGTTGTGTGGGACTCACATTTCACACAGAGAAGTCAGATCTGGGCTATTGAGATCAGGGGCCTGTTGACCTTCGTCTTGGCTGATACCGTAGAATCCCGGTTCATCCCAGCCGGTCGTCTTCGGACCGGAGATAATATGGGACATGTCATTTCCCAGAGTCAGAGAGCTGTCGCTGGTTCCAAGTGTTGGAGAAACTGCACCGCTGTCAGTTATCTTCTGCTCATACTCTTGCTCTGAAGCGAGCCCTGCGAGCTTTTTGCGCCAGGATAGGGGCGTTTTCACAGAAACAGATTCGGCGGGTTTCAAAGACAGCTTCTTCTGGACCTGAATAAGGATTTCTTCGATGTTTGTGGTGGTATTACTACAACGAAGTGAGCATTTATCAGCCTTACTACTTATCAATAAGAGGCAGACTCACCTAGTCTGAACGGAAAGCAACAAATCCAGGTTCAGTTTGTAGCTTTCCAGCCTTCTCATCATGTCCTGGATGTCGCTCTCCTTCAATGTCCACTTGACCTTTACCTTCAGAGAATCAAGCTTTGAGTTCGATTGCAGCCCCTGTAACTCTTTCTGGAGCGTGAGGTACGTGTCTCCGCAATTGTCCAGAGTGTTGTTGAGAGCTTCTAACCATTCTGCGCTTTTGGTAGGCTTTGTGGATTGGAACTGAATGATCTGTTGAATCTGACAGAGAATTCCACGGACTGAAACAACTTCACGCGAGAGGGCTTCCAGGCCCTTGTTATTCTTGGACTTGATTGCACCGATGATGCTCAAAACTTGGGTCGATATTGTGATGAGTCCGGCCACCGAAGCGGAAATAGACAGGGGATCCATTGTACCGTTTCCAAGACCTGGCGAGGTCTATGTCCGGTGAGTGAGGGATTGCGACTTCAAATGTTGACGCTAAGGTTGATTTCCCTCAGTGAGTGCTCAGCAGAGGTTGACCAGCCCCTCGGGTTGCCATTAGCGAGCTCGTATTCGGCATCATGGAGGGGTAAGTTTGGCCCTGTGGCGCCGTATACTGCTAGAGTTGGTATTCAGCCTCTTGGGCTGAGACTTGATGGCAAGTGTTGAATCTATTGACACGACTTTGGGTCCAAGGAATTGCATCACTGAATTGAAAATGACATTAAACCTGTTCTTGAAGCTTGCAGGTGCGGTCTCCAAGGCCCTGCTAGTAGACATGTGGCCTGCGGGGTGAACACGGGGTCTCGACACTACCCCATCACCGAGCTCGAAGGAGATTTCAGGTAACATGTCGTCAGTGAGCATCTGACGTACTGGAAAGATTATCAACAGCCCATATGTTCAATTCATGGTCAGTCCAGGTAAATCGGCTCGAGGCCTCGGGCAGATTGTGTGAGCAATGATGGAGTAGGGTCGCCATGAACAAATTACAACCCAATGACCCTCAGAGCCCTGAGCGATGCAATGTTCGAATCACTTCAACCCTTGGGGCTACTACAGAGGATACACTTGAAGTTCGAATTAATACTAACCTCTACGGCTATCAGCCCTGGTTGCTACTACAGGAGGCACACTAGGTTTGGGTGCTTCTTCAGCCGCATCTGATCAATCAAGATGATCTCAAAGCCCGCCCCCAGTCATCATCGCCTGAGCGCGTACAACGAAATACACTAATCACTCATTGTATCGTCCACGAGGTCGACCCCCACTAGCTGAAACACATTGTTCATCCTGTGGCAGGGCTGAGAGTGACCGCAGTCGTGTTGGAGTGGAGGCGTAAATGACATCGATATTAATGGGCAGAGCTCAGAGACCATCCATAGCTTCTATACTACCGTTACTTTCCTAATCAATGTTAGCAAACCCGAAACAAGCAGTAGGGAAAACTCTGACGCGTACGCTCAACGCGTGTTGGTTTGCAAGGCCGACCTTTGTTCTGATTGCTACCTCGAGGATGCTAGACTGCTATTGGCAGTGAGCTTTGCACGGAAGGTGCCCAGTGACCAGCATACTCGGCCAACTAGGTTGGATTGCACGGGGAATGAGTGTCGATTTGTGACGACCGGGCTTCGAGAAGATCGGAGTGTGCATGTACATGTATGTACAGTCCAAGTAGGGAAGCACGAGAACGCGTGTACCAGGCAGGTATCTGTCTTCACTCATCCTCCAGCGCATTGTTGTTGTTCAAATTAGTCTGTACATAAGTTTTGGCATAGTGATTTTCTCAGACACATGGTATCCAGACTTTGTCAATACGAAACCAAACTTATCGCCACAAGACGAGTCAGATACAATCTAAGAAGACCCCATCAGTGATCAATTACAGTATACAGAGCTCAGAGCAGCTGAGTCTCATCGAGTCCATGGGGCCAAAGGTGCGCGCCATATCGTGTTCTATCATTGTTCACTCAACGTCAGGACAACAGTTCAAGTTGTTTAGTTCAGTCAGCTTGATCTTCTCGATGCCTCCTCAGGAGACTGACTGGTCTGCAATCTGACAGAGCTGCACGGTCGCAACGCAGGGCTTGTTGTTGTAACCTCGTATACAACACTGAGCGCAGTATTTCCTCGTTCTGGGCGTGCAGTGAACTATTATGCTGTGTATACTCCATAGTTGCCGCAGAATCCGTCCTACAGCTCCAACGCTGTCTCTGAACTGAATATCCGAGGCCGCCGAGAAAAGTCTGAACTGTTACTGTATGCACTCAGCCCAGTTGCACCCGCTACTTACACCGAGTTACAATTCAACCCCGATCGGTCTGGCCGAATGCCCATGAAAAAAGGCCGAGCCCTGCAGCCGGTCGATCTCGGGGCTCCCGCCGGGCTAAAGAAAGCATGATTCTCGACAAGTGGCACCCTGCAACACAACCCCCCTGACTGAGCCAGCAGCTCCTGTCGCGCTGTGTGATGGCTTGGCGTTGGGAAAACGATAGTTTGTCACTCCTCGGTGCCCGAAGAGAGCGCCAAGCCCTTCCTTTCATGCACGCCTCGGGGACAGCAGGATCAACGTGATCGCCCTTGGCACAGGACATTGGCAATGGCACCGTCGGGGCGCTAGGTGGTCATAATATTGCTTTTTTGAGACCAGATGCAGACATTGCAGAGGCAGTGTATGTCTTGGCGCCCGGCGGACAACCTTCTCCCTGATATACGGAGGCCGTTGTCAGCAGGGGCCGGCGGGAGGCAGATCTTCCGTCTCCTGACTCCTGAGTCTTCTCCTGCACAGACGCAGCCAGGATCTAGGTTTCAAGATTGAGAAAGGGGGTGAGCTCAGAGCCTCAGCCCGCCTGTTTGTGTCCACTGTCTAATTGTCGATGCACTCCACTGCGCCAGATTTGGGTCTGTGGGGTTATTGTTTCTTCAGTGGAGATTGGAATCCACCCCCTGACTTGTTCTTGACCAAGAGTGTGTGCTCTATTATCCCAAGTCGTGAAGCAATCATTGACGTGATGGTGATGGCATGTCCATGTTGTGGTATACGTAGCATCGGTCGCATTCTGAAGGCGCGTGAGCGTGAGGGCTATGCCCAAGGCTTGGCAGGCTAGAATATCAGTCGTCCTCGCCAAGCGTTGTGGTAGACTGCAGATGGACCGATAGATGCGGCGATTGAATGGCCGAAGGTCTCACTGAGCTTGGGGTTGATGTGTTGCTGGCATTCATCCAAGACTGATCTCTGCATGGACGAAGTACGACGTTTCTGGACATTCTTGGCGAATTTTGAACTTTGAGACTTGAAGTTGTTCGCCCCTGTATCGTTAGTTGATCTCATGGATGGGAATTGTTTCGGGCAAGTCCTAGGGCCTGAGTGACAGGCCAGCGGTATGGCCATACTCGACTGTACAGTACGCTCGGTGTAGTCCATGCATTGTGCATAACGGCCATTGGGCAGGGACTTGTCGTGGCAGCTATTCAAATGTCCGACACCGACTCCCCTTGTGCATAGCCAATATCAGAGTCGATGTTTAAATGTGACTCGGGCATCAAGAAAGAGACAAGGTGGTTGAGGGCCCATTTTGGCCTAAGGATATGCTTGTAAGGAGCATCGTCAGATCCTGTTAGTTGCACAAGCCGTAAGAAACCCCGCGGATTTCCCGCTAGGTTCTTTCAGGCAAGTCGTCATATGATCTTGCCATCCTTCTCAGCAGATGCGGCCAGGGATAGCACCAAACCTGGGGATACAGCTGCTCGTATCCTAAAATGGCAGGTTCAACCAGAGTTCCTGGCACTTGCGCCGGCATTTACTCTGGCATGGTCGTAGACAATAGTAATTGACCACTCGGGGAATATTGTGTCGTCAACAGCTCAATTGGCACTTTGACAAGCCCGTAGCAAACAAACCAGTTACGGAAGGAGAAAAAAAAGGTTCAGCCTTCTCCAAAAGCAACATCAAAAGGGGGGTTCATCAACCACCAAGAACCTAAGCCAAGCCAAGCGGGACAGCCGCTGTCAAAAGCCCTTCCCCTCCTTTGAGCCGTCATGGCTTGACTGTTTCCGGTGCACATCGCAGATACGCCGTGGATAGGCGGACCAGAATAATACCTCATACAAAACCGTCAAGCTGGTACAGTACGCCATCTCCTGCACGCTACTGTCAGAGGTTCTCCGCGGGACAGACGTGATCGTTGGTTAGATGAACTCAACGACGACTTTTAGCATTCGCTATAACCGCCAGCCATTGACTGGCTAAACCCCGCGATCCTTGCCCTCATGCTCATTACTATTTTGGATCCGTTTTCGCACCCTCTTTACTGGACACCTGCGACGGCTCGCAGCGTCCAATGTCGATATACTACGCCGTCTCCACTTCCCCCGGTTGTGCTCCGGTCAAGGCCTGCAGCATGTTAAATGTACCACACATCAATCCTTTGGCGCCATAGCCTAGGACTCGAAAGGTGAGTCTTTGATTCTTTTTGCCTGGTCGGGTGCTCTTGTACGGTGTACACTGTACAGTACCGTTTACGATTGTTGTTGGCGCTCGCGCCAGCTCTTGGCCCTAGTGTGGACTCCACCTTGCACAGTTCACACCTTATTGCCTGTTGTACGAGTCACGACTCACGACAGAAACATGAATCGAGTACAATAACCGACGGAGAATGACCTGACAGAGATTGGAGATCGGCTGCAAGAGAAGTGGATTGTAACTCCATTATTCTTGGAGTAGATTCAGAAAGCCAAATCAAATTTGATCTCAATGGATTCCCCAGGGCCCAACCTCCTGTTCTCCCATGTTCAGGCTTCATCAACGCCCGGTTTTGCTCCACAGGCTCCAACTCAGCACCCGTCCCGTCTGGTCACCCGTCCCGTCTAGTGCCACGAGCGCAACGCTATCCCGCCCACATCGGAATGAGTCTCTTGGCCCGCCACCTAGTCTTTCCGGGAGAAGGTATACATATGGATTTGTACTCCGTAGTTGGGTAATGAATCTGTAAGTGTTTTGGAATGAGTAGTTACAAATAGTTCGTATCATGAAGATGCATGAGGGAGGCGTCTACGGAGCCTTGGAGGATCTTTTTGGCCCCCTGTTCGTTACAATTCCAATCGTACGAGTATTGATTGGCACGATTGATTGGACAATGACTGTTGTTGTGCATATTTACCTAGTACCCTTCTGATGTTGAATGGGGGCGCAGGAGTGCATGTCCAATTTCTACAGTAAACTCGCCCCGTATCGCGGAGAATAATCCTCGGCGGCT
This sequence comes from Penicillium simplicissimum, assembly GCA_024706585.1. Lineage (NCBI taxonomy): Eukaryota > Fungi > Ascomycota > Eurotiomycetes > Eurotiales > Aspergillaceae > Penicillium > Penicillium simplicissimum. The sequence continues at coordinate 1,123,471 of JAMZTW010000061.1, forward strand.
GACTCGGAAGTACAATCGGAGCATGTCCAGACGTATGCGCGTGTGTACACATAGCCACTGTCCATTCTGTCAAGTACGCACCGAAGAAACATGAATTGTCAATCAAATGAATGAATGCCAAATCACACGCAGAAAATTCTTATGTAGAAACTGCAGTAGTATGTACATCTTTTAATCAAAATGCGGATCAGCAACAACCTACAAGTGGGTAGGAGAGTCGATCAAACCGCTGATCTCGTGGCCGAAAAACCACCTTCTGCCAGCCAGTAACGTTCCCCAGCAGTGTCCCATCAAGACCCTCCCACCCTCCATGCCAAACCTTCTCGACGATCGGAGACAACCTCCCTTCAACCTTGAACCTTGAATCTGTAGTTCACGACTAATGTATGTTGCGCAACAGCTCTGGTACCCACAAGTTACAACACAACCAGACGATCCCAGTCCCTGCACCGCCGTTCCGTTGGCAACAAGCTTCGTCGGGATTGCAGACACGACCGCAGGCGACATACTCGCGCTGACCGGTTCGTGGGCAAATCTGCTCAGCCCACTAAGGACTCGCGCGCCCGACAGGGGCCATGCCTGTTCGACAGGTGTAGTGTGGGGTGATCTCGGATTCGCGAAGCTTGTCAAGATCTCAACGCCGGTTTCATCTGGCGATTGCATCTTACTTGTCAGCTCCAACTGACTACTGTACTGTAATGTGTGCCCTGCGCGTACATGACAGGAGGATGCGTCAAGGTGTGAGATGTTTCGTGCGCATCGAAGCTTCTGTAGGAGAGCTCAGCCGAACTACCGAAATGTATTAGGTACTTCTACAGTGACTCACTTGCTACCTGAATGAGATACTTGGGTACAATTATACGATACCATGATCCATCAGCCTTCCGGTATCTGTGGAGAATCTGAGATGCTGACTGAGTAACAACCATGCGATGAGTGGATGACAGGTTTGTACTCTCTCTTTGCGGACACCGCCGGGCCTGATTGCCATCGTGGTTGACCGCTCCTCCTGCTCCAAGGTGGGCTGCCCTCGCCAGCCCCTCGTCCTGCTTGGCGATTGGTGCCCGTTGAGGTCATTTATCTTACGAGAAGCGCCAATGACTTATGTTGACATTTATTTCCATGTTTCTAAGCACTTCTAAGTTCGCGCCCGGGTGTTCACCAACATAGGTCAGCCATATACGTCGGTAGGGTGGGCCGAGGGCACAACCTTACGCATCCATCTCCACTACGAGCTCGTCTGAATAGACGGGGTACAAGAGTACAGCGCTGTATACTACTGGATGTTCCACTGCAGATCGGAGGCCGACAGTACGTGGAAGACCGATCATCGTCCACGCGACGTGACCGAACGGTAGATCGGTCAGTGTTCGGTCTGTTTATCCATCTGGGGGTGAGGATATTTACGTGATATGAGGTTTGCCTGGCGCATCGCCTCGTCGTATGACGACGACCTTTGAAGATCTTACAAGGAAATCTTTAAGTAGTAAACAGAGGGCTATCCGTAATTAGTCCACTATTTGGCTGACTAGCCTGGTGCAGACAGAATAGCTCTTGGCGCAATACCGACGCTACCTTGGACTTGGCATGCTTTGGAACGCCATGCACGGAGGATCATGACGGTGTGGGTTTTTTTTTGGCTGACGCTGAGATGCATGTCTACCAAGCCCGATCGCCCGGCACGGAGCAGGGCCAAGACAGTATGTCCTGGGGGAGATATACCCGTGTGTAGTAGTGTACTCCCTCCAATTTCTTCTTGATACCTTGATACATTTGAATCCACAGGTTGGTTCCATGGTCTGTTCTTGTTTCAAGAGTATCAGAAGGACTGAGCAATGTTTACGGGTTAGGAAGTAATATACTGCTAAACCCTAATACAGCTCCGTAGTGCGTGCACTACGGTAATAACCTCTGTCGGGAGAGGTCCGAACTCTCCCTTTCGTTCTACAATACTGTTTAGTACCATCACGACTCACGAGAGCGTAACTTACGTCAGAGGTGTCTGCATCGAGGAGCAAGGGCCAGGTAAAATAATGGTTCTGCTGGGATGTACCGGGGAGTACTGTATGATGATTGATCGCATCCCAGTTGAACCCCGCCAAGACTGCGAGACCAGTCAACCCGAGACAGCATGAAGCGCGCAGAGCGCGTTTATCGATTTTAGTTAGAGGGGTAGGATCATCGGATGGCACCAAGTTAAAGCTCCCGTAGGTTTTTACACGATTCAGCATCGGGTGGACTAGGAGGTACATGAGGAGGCAGCTGGGAAGAGCTAGGGTTTGGTCATTTTTACTGAAGCCGAAATCTTGAGAGGGTTCAGACGTCAGGCACAGGCACCACGCCGCTTTTTGGGGGGGGGGGGGTTTACAGAACAGTACCGCAGATCTGCGCCAGAAGTGGCTACAGTTACGTCGGATGACGGTACGGGTACGGTCGTTCCTCGTGGCTCGCTGAATTCAGTAAATTCTCCTATCTCGCGATGCGTTCCTGGAACTTCCTGCTGAGAGCAACATTCCTGGCGCCGGGAGAAACTGCATCGAGAAACGTGCTCATCTGGAATGCGGGAGATCGAAAAAGTCAACTTTATCGTTCTGATCACAAGCACACAGCATCATCACGATTGATCTTGCCTCAACTTGAATGTATACTACCAAGAAGGTCGAGAGTTTCTGGGTTACAGTACAGCGCTGGGAGCAAATCTCATCCAACTTCCAAGTCATGAATGATATTACTACATTGTATTACCCTCGAGTCTGCGCAGGTCGGAGTTCCTAGCGTGGGTGCACTGAGTTGCCCTGAAAAGGGTTAGCTGGCACAAAATGCCTCATAGTCCAGCGGCAACCACCCAGCGGACGAGCAAAGGTCACCACACAATAATAACTAATACGGGAGGAGTCATCCCACTCCACCCATTTTCATTGGGGTGTAATGGATGAAACCCTAGGGCACTGACAACGAAACGAGCGAAGGAGAGAGGAGCGGAATATACCAAGATAAAACAATAATTCAATACCACAAAAGAAAAGAATGACAGCCTCACAAAGAAACCCTCATAGTTATTAAAATAGAAGAGAGAATCCTTTGGGGGCTGTCCGAAGTACAAGGCGCAGGAACCATCCCCGTACTGTACGAGTGTACGTGCACTGTGCAGCATTCAGGCCAGTTGACAAGTGGGGCCTTGGAAACTCCGTGGAAGGGCTTGTGCCTTGTGGCGAGGGGGGGAGGAAAAGAAAAGATTTTTTTAAAAAAAAAGAAGTCAAAGAACGGATTTTTTTTTGGACGCTAAACCCAAGACGACGATGCCGGCGTGCCGTGTATGGTCATGGTATGGTAACTGTATGGTCAGACTGTAGTGATCATCATGGGGAAACTTGTCCTTAATGCGGGCAGCTCCTAATCTGAGCAAGTACCGGGGCGGCACAGTGAGGGCCGTCCATACCGTCAGAACGGTACCAAAGGTCAAGGACGGTACCGACTCTCCCACCAAAAACCCGCAGCTGGTCCCCCCTCCACGACCTACCCTGAACGACGACTACTACTACTTCCTGACCTGACCTACCTTTCTATACCTTCTTTTCTCGTCTTCCTTTTATCACCTCTCCACTCTCCACTCTCCTCTCTCCTCTCTCCTCTCTCTTCCCTCTCTCCTTCTTCCTCTGCCACCTTGAAGCTTTCAAACTCTCACGCATTCTTCTTTCTCGATCTGGTTGCCCTTTGCTGCATAGCGGCTTGGCGCTAAGACTAGAGGTATTCGTGCCCCGGCGCTTTATTGAGAGTGGCCATTTTTGAGAGACAATAAATCGTCCTTGGCGACCCTCTCATCGTCACCTCTTGCTTTTGCTTCCTGGACCTCCCCCAGTCATGCGTTACATATCATGACCGCTGTCCTTCACGGGACCTTTGCTCTGCCCTCCGGGTTGATCGGTTGCGATTTCTAATCGATATCGAGAGAGCATCGCCGCGCGAGTCACGACCTACCTGCTTGGATAATCTCGTGAACCTCGCCACACCTTTCGACTTCGTTCGAGAATCCTCTGCAGAGACCTATTCTCATCGAAGAACAAAATGGCACAACCCCGTGGAGAACGACCTTTCTCTTTTCACAACCTGCTCAAGATGCTCGTCGCGCCAAACGCCGCCACAAGACCGGCCCACGACGAGGCCGACCTGGCCGAGGACGTGGACGAACCTCCGGATCACCAACATATCATTCACGCGACTTCATTGCACCATCACGATGAGACCGTTTTCGCACGACCCACCTTCGCCCCCCAAAAGGAATCTCTGCTCACCCGCGCCCTCAAGAGCAGCCCGGAGATGTCGCCCACCGATCCCCACACTGCCCTCCACGAATCCGCATACTCCTACCGCTCCTACCCTCACAGCAACATCAGTGGCATCTCCACGGCAGAGCTGACCAGCGACGGCGGCCTGACCAGCCCGTCTCTCTCCAACACCCCGAGTCCGCCTTTGCCACCACAGATGATGGGCAAGAATGCCACGATGACCAGCAAGAAAGACACAACCCCCAAAGTCAAGATTGCCGTTGCCAACGAGACCACGGTGGAGGCCAACTTGGGTCGTAAGCGATGCATCAGCTTTGCCTGTGGCCGCCAGACCGAGGCCTCCCCTGCCCAGAAACCTACCTCACCCAACCCTCGACCTGAGCCCTCCAAAGATACACTCGAGCCCCCCAAGCGCAAAACTGCCCTCACCTTTGCCTGCCCCGGACGCCTGGCCACCATCGCACGCGAACGCTCGCCAGGACGCAAGTCTGCCTTCCGATCTCGCTGTCGTGGATCCCCGGCTCCCGTGACTCGCAGGCCCTCCCAGGACCACGAAGATGGCGCCCAGAAGGGAAAGATGCCCGCCCAAACTGCTCCTCAAGGTGTACCAACCAGTGGACTTGGCAAGTTCGAGGAATCCGAGGCCACTCGGTTCCACGAATTCGCCAGCTCCGTGGGTGAGGATGACGAGTGGGTCACCAAACAGACCGATTACGCCCAAAAGATTACCCTGAACGACTGCATGAAGAAGGAGATTGCAATTCGACGCCTGGGTGAAGAGGCTGAGGAGGAAGCCCAGGATGAGGATGATGAAGACGACGACGAAGAGGAGGATGATGCGGAGGACCTCGCTGATGATGACTCCACTGTCCACTTCTCCGATGATGATGGAAATGAATCCGACAACGAGGCCGGGTTCGCAGACTCTGACGAAAGCGATGACGATGGTTCCGAGTACGAATTCTGGGCCCCGTCGGCAGTTCTGCCTGATTCTAGCACCCAAGCGCTTGACATCTTCCCTCCGACCATGGAGCGCCGTGCCTCGAACACTTCATTCGACTCAATGACCGATGACCACCCGAAATGGTTGCCCGCTCCCGTTCGGAAGACTGCTGGTCGTCGCTCTCCAAAGACCTCCAAGATCATGCGTCCTGGCACTCCCAATCTTCCGGATAGCACCGACTTCGTCTGTGGCACACTCGACGAAGACCGCCCCTTGGAGGCTGCGTACAAGTCCTGCATGGAGCAGCGGCGCATGTCGAAGCACATTCTCATTCCGCAAGACATTGACCCGAGCTTCCCGACCAGCGATCCAGAGGATGATGACGAGGATTTGGAGGACATCTCGCACGGTGACTTTGACGACTTCGTTCTTGAGCCGTTCCGCGGCCGGACCGAGGATCCCACTCGCAAGCCCTCGCCTCGTCACTCACCCAAACGTATGATGTCTCCCCCACCTCGCCGGGCTGGTCGGGTTTCTCCCAAGCGTTTCAAGTCCCCTCCTCCGCGGTCCCGAGCCTGCCGTGCCAAGTCGCCCTCGCCCTCTAAACAGTCTGCTTTCCCGGAGGATCTGCCTGCCATCGAGTCCTCGTCACCCCAAGGTCTCAACATCAGCCACCTGGTTCAGCGCCCGCATTTGACCCGCACCAAGTCTTTGCCGCGCACACCCAATCCGTTCTTCACGACTATGGACAAGTCGCACCGCTGGCACGGTATCCCACCTCTGACTGAGTCACCCGAGCGTGAGCATTCTCGCACGCGCGAGATGCACATGCGTGGACCCATCGACATCGTCGAGGGTCTTGAGCAGAAACGCCAGAAACGTAAAGAGAAGTACTGGCGTCAACATTGCCGCAAAGCTGCCAAAGAGCAGATGGTTCGGCGGCCGATTCCCGGCAAGGGAGCCGAGAGGATGAAGGAGCTTGGCCTCGAAGTTGCTGAGAGGTGCAGGGCTTACGGTGTCGCCCAAGACACCCAGCTCGTCCTATCCGTCTAGGCGCCCACAGGACTGGACTGCGCATTTGCATGTCTTTATTGTCTTTTCCCCCCAACCAATTCACCCCAATACCCATTTACTATTACCCTACCATTTCGCTTCTGTACATACATTACCTTTTTATCCTCCTTCCCTTCACATACTTTTACCCCCACCCAGTTAGCGATCTGGGTGCCTTTCGCTGATACATACTTAACCAACTTCATGTCATCCATTTGACTGGTTTTCTTTCTTCCCCTGTGGTGCCATCACCTCTTCCTAAACCTCCTGGCCTTATCGACTATTTACCTACCTCTCTTCTAATCCTTCTTGGGGGGGGAAACCAATTGTCCTTGCTTTTTCAATATCCCATGCTTCTCTTCCCGGTACATATTCTTTGGTCTTCAGTGCCTGTCTGAGGAGGTCCCTTTCGTTTTTTATCTTGCATGGTTGCGGTGCGTATACCCCTTAGCTGAATTTTGCTGCATTATGGATGGGAATTTGCTTGATGGGAAAAGGTGCATCGCCAGTCTTTGCTTAGCGCTAGTGAAGTGACCACGAATGAATCCGAGACCTATTCTTATCCACTGCTCCAGTTTTCAACCCGTAAACTCGCCACTAAAGGTGTGTCGTAGGCCTGCAAGAAGTGTCTGGTGTTGGTCAAGCCACATGGTGATGGTGAGAACATGGTGAACTCCCGATTTCGTCAAAATCCGCCACCGTTGATCCCTTGCTGCCTCAGGCACCCAAGCCACTGGCCACTGGCCAACTGGCCGATCCCGAAAACAACATCAACCTGGCCTGAAACTGACGTTCTTGCCTCTCTTCCCCCCTCTCCATTCCCCTCGACGCCTACCTCTCGCCTGCGATTTCGTCGTATCTGATTTCCTTTGTTCGGCCCCACCACTGTCACCCTCCCGTGCTCTCGTCTTCGCCATGTGGATCGTCAACTGGTGTAAGTCGTCCCCCCCGAACTCCATGGCCTGACCAAGTCCATCCTCCCGCGCCCACGATACAAGACCCCAGAAAGGGGGACCTGGCTCTTCGCACTTTCTCAGTGATCTTTTTTGTACACCTGGAGATCATTTGTGGTGCTTTGGACCGAGTCCGATCTGTCTATGCCAATGCCGCGGCTTCTGTGCTTGTGATTCCAGGCCCAACTTGTGCAAAGCTGCGTTTACTGATGAGTGTTTTTTCCTCTGCTGCAGTCTACGATATTCTGGCCTCGCTTGGCCTCCTGAACAAGCACGCCAAGCTTCTGTTCCTCGGCCTCGACAATGCAGGCAAGACCACCCTGCTGCACATGTTGAAGGTGAGTCTGGTCTTGATGTGATGGCGGAAGCGTGCGCGGATGGCGGGATACGAGGCAGCGCCGCAGCCGAGCGCCGGGAGTATGCGCACCTGGTGCATGGCTACGGAATATGCCCGCAGGATGAGACGATATGCTTGCGCGTGGAGGGATAGATCCATAAGCTGACGATAGCACCGCACTACCTAGAACGATCGTGTCGCCGTCCTGTCGCCTACTGCCCACCCCACCTCGGAGGAGCTGGCCATTGGTAACAACCGCTTCACGACTTTTGATTTGGGTGGTCACCAGCAGGGTGAGATCTCCGCAAGCGATTGACCTGGATATGAGAATACACGGAACAGTCCAGCTAACAAAGCATCTCCTCCCGGTTAGCCCGCCGTCTGTGGAAGGACTATTTCCCCGAGGTCAGCGGCATCGTCTTCCTGGTCGATGCCAAGGACTACGAGCGTTTCCCCGAGTCCAAGGCCGAGCTCGATGCCCTGCTCGCCATGGAGGACCTCGCCAAGGTGCCCTTCCTAGTCCTCGGCAACAAGATCGACCACCCCGACGCCGTCTCCGAGGATGAGCTGCGTCACCAGCTCGGTCTGTACCAGACCACCGGCAAGGGCAAGGTCCCTCTCGAGGGTATCCGGCCCATTGAGCTGTTCATGTGCAGTGTCGTCATGCGACAGGGTAAGTTCCCCGCAACCTACATTCGGAAGCGCCGAGTAAATATGCCGAGAGTAAGACCGGGTCGCTAACATCGACATTCAGGATACGGCGAGGGTATCCGCTGGCTGTCCCAATACGTCTAAACGTCGTCACCCAGTGCCTTGTTTAGACCGAACTCCCTTCCACAGCCAACCCCCTTCGCTCTCCTCCGCTACCACCCAAAGCTCCCCAACGCCAGCGGCGAGCGTGCGCGACTCATCCCCATCCCCCCACTCCGTGTCCCGCGCCTTCAACACACAAATACCTATATCGTGACGTGTCACAGTGCTGTGACATGTGAACCCCCACCCAAGCCGGATCAGACCCAGTCCGCTCCAGGCCATGGCCATACCTAAACCCCAACCACACCCTGTAACCCCTCCCCCAATGCATGTCTTCAGTTTTCTGAACTGCTTATGCTTTGTTGTGCTTCTTTTGTCCCTACACTCCAGCCAATTAGCCGGTGAAGTTTTTCTGGGTCATGTTGAATACAAATGGTTTATACTCTTGTCTCCTGGTTCAAGACTGAGTGTATCTCGGACGGGATCCAAAGGGGAGTATCCCATTGTCCATTGTGTGCGGGATGGTAGACAAGAGCCCGAACGTACAAGAGAGAAATCTAGTAGGACGTTGCTATGTCGAGTGCTGCTGCCCATTAGGAGGGGGGGGGGGGTACCTGTTCTATTTAGGAATTGACTACTTGTCCAGGACCCCGTCACTAGCTTTTTGCGAAATGTCCCTTTCTCTACGCGTTGCCTGCCGCAAGGGTATCAATAAGCGGGATCAAGGACACTTGAAACCTACACGCTGCTAGTACAGGCCTTCAAGAAATGAACGAGCAGGATCTACCTGACAAAGCGTCATCAAGCTACGCAAACCAGGCACAAAAAACTTAGGCAGATAGATGCGTTCCATTCAAACTCAAAACAACTCGACCAGTGTAAGACAGAACGAATCAGAGCGGGAGATACGAAAGAAAAAGATAAGATAAACCAGGTTTCCCCCGCCCTTCCAGGATGCTGAGAGTAATCATGCCGTCCAGATGGTAAGAACCCGCAGTGACAGTAGATGAAGGACTTAGGAAAACGCAAAAGGGGAAAAACGGCGAAAAAGTGGGCGAAAAATAAGTCAAAGAGAAAAAGAAAAAAAAAAAGGGCATTGGTAATTGGTGGAGGAAGGCGAAGTCGTCGTCCGTCCGATGGGTGTATGTTTGGTCGCGTGATCCGGAACCGGCCAGAAGGTATGAGAAAGGGGAAAGACAGACGAGAAATGATCAAATGGCGCACCGGGTCAGCCCTAAACGGAGAGGAAGGAAGACGGGAGACGGGGGATTATCGGGTTGTTGTAGCGGCGGTGATGGGAGGGTAAAGATTCGGGAGAGGTGGGCGTTGGGCTGGACCCGGGCGTAGATAAAGATCCTCGGTCGTTCATCGCTTCGTGGGGGTTGTTGTGAGCGGGGGAATGGAAATCGCGGCGGTGGTTGTAGGCATTGGCGTGGGACATGGCTTGGACATGGACAGTGGATTTGGCGGATGCCCGCTATGGTGATGGATGTATTTGTCGATGGGGCAATAGTTGAACAAGGTGTGTTGTAAAAATTGGCTTATCTCCGCCCGAACCTGCTGCACATGGGAAAGCTCGTATTGATTCCTTTTTTTTGGTTTACTTCTTCTTTGGCTTGCGCGGAGGAGTGTTGGGCCCGCCGGAGCCCATGCCACTGTAGACGTACTTTTGTTTCTTTTCGGCTGGTTTTAGGATCTGCAGATGGAAGAACGACGAGGTTAGAAATGGTCTACTCAGGAGTGGTAGACGAGGGTAAAAAGTGGGATACGAGATCCACTCACCTGGAAAGAGCAGAGCAGAGACTCGTCGACGCTCATCATTGCACCAGCATTGTCGAATTCACCACAATAGTTGGGAGCGCTGAACAGCGTGACCAGCTGCCGCTTCGAGAAGAATTCGTATCCATCTTCCACAACCTGGTGCGCGCGGCATATCAAATCCATATCGTGTTTCTGGAGGAAGCGTGACACCACGTCGGGGCCAAATGTGAAGGAGACACCACGGTCGTTCTCGCTCCAACCCGTGATATCCTTGTCCGGGTCAGACCACAGGAGATCGCAGAGAAGTCCACAGTCGGGGATCTATTGCAACGAATTGTCAGTCAGCCTGGCTTTGAAGCCGCGGGAGCTAAAGCAATCGATTATGCAGAGATGGCCTGCCCAATCTCGAGTCCACGCGTGTCTCGAGTCCGTGAAACAACCGCATGCCGAGCGAGCCGGGCACTAAGGAAAATCGTCAAACGAGGAAAACTTACATCAGTAGGACGCATAACGCGACGGATCTGCTCCATGGAGTTGAGATCCGGGCTCAAACCACCGTGCATGGTGAAAATCTTCTCGTCAATGATGGCAGCAATGGGCAGGCAGTTGAAGCAGTCGGTGAAGGTCTTCCACAGCTTGATGTTGTATCGTCGCTTGCACTCGTCATAGAAGCCATAAATACGGTTGATGGAGGCGCACTCGTGGTTGCCACGCAGGATGAAGAAGTTCTCGGGGTACCGGATCTTGTACGCGAGGAGCAGGCAGATGGTCTCGAGTGACTGCTTACCACGGTCGACGTAGTCACCGAGGAAGAGGTAGTTGGCCTCTGGGGGGAAACCACCGTATTCAAACAGACGAAGGAGATCGTAGTATTGGCCGTGGATATCACCGCAAATCTGTGATCAAAAGCAATGAGAAAGAACACGTTAAAAACGCGACTCTTAAGGTAAAAAGGACGTGACAAGGCTTGTGGAAATAGGGCAAAATGCGTACCTTGATGGGGGCCTCGAGCTCCAACAGAATGGGCTGGGAAATGAAGATCTCACGGGCCTTGGTGCAGAGGAAACGGATCTCCGATTCCAAAAGCTGCACCTGCTTGCCGGGACGGCTGCCCCTCACCTCCAAGAGGCGATCGATGATCGAGTCCAAATCCACTTCCTGATCGGCCATGACGGACGGCCTCTAACGAAGGACGGGAAAAGAAAGGAACGAATGGGAAAGGAAAATGGAAAAAAAAAGCACGCGCGAAGGGAAGAGCTGACTTCCGGGGGTGAAGATGACTCGGCGGCTATGTTTCTGTAGGAAAGACCGTCGGTTAGTGATGGATTCAGTGGGTGTCAAGGAGCCAGTCCGATTCTCAAATTGTAAAATCAGCATCAAAAGGGGGGTCCAGGCGCGTCGTCTCCAGTCCGAGGAATTTTTTTTCTGCCTTTGCCCAGAGGATCTAGGCTCTTGCTGTCCGGTGTGGGTGGGTGTGGCTCTCCTTGGATAGGAATCTGTAGATGAGGCAACGAGAAAGTGACGACGTACCAATTAAATCCAGTGAGACCAAAGACTCTGTGATGAGGGCCTTGCGGCCGTGACGTGTTGTTGGGGGAAAGGATCTGACAGGGATGCCAGACGGGGGCGTTTGACTGAGCGTTGCCTCTCGAAAATGACGAACGACTGAAAGGACGGTAACGTGAGTGTAATCGGGTTCTGAGCGCCTCGAGAAAATTGAGAGCGCAAGTGGATTCCGATCGCGAGTCGGTGGATGCGAGCGGGATGAAGGGAGGGGGGTGGGTGAGCGATCGAAGTTTTCCGAGCGGGTAGCAGCCAAGTGCGAAGGGGGTGAAAGGAAGATGATCAAGGGAGACGAATTTTCTGCGGGCGCAGTGGCACAGAGAAGATTTCAACGAGACAGGGACGCAGGTGGATGGGGTGGGGGGAGATGAGCCTCGACGGGATGAAGAGGGAGAATCTTGCAAGGAGAGGAAGAGGAAGCGGGAATGGGAAGTTCGGGTTTGTGTTTGGGATGTTTGGCTTGGCCGGTATACATCGCCCTACGAACCAAGCCCTGCAACTGACGTCGAGAATTTGGTTCACTTTCTTCGAGAAGTCGACCTGATGAGAATTCGAACATGCTCGTACACCTCTGATTTCACTTCTCGTCTCTGCATTACTCCTCTCTCTCCTCTCATGACCAGTGTGCGGCGTCACCGTGGAGGGGCTCCTGCAGTCGCCGTCGGTCGAGACCCTCTTCAACGAAAGCAGTCGCAGAGGCCTTAGCACCATCCGGCATAACACCCCGCTGGGATCCATGTCAGAGCAATCTATATGCGCCTGACGAAGGTCTTTTGCACGGTCTACAAGGCATGATCCGGACCAGCTCCTCCTAGGCTGCTGACCCAAAACCCAGCCCTTCCATTGGGTACCCAACGCCCAGATTGTTGAATCCTGGAGGTTGGAGCTAGTTGCGGGCGTGAATCATGGCTTGATAGTGGGGACTAGTTGCATCGGCTTGGGGCCTTGGGGTTCCAGGGTATGCAGGCTTATACGGGTTCATTGGCTAACGTGAATGCTAGCTATCTCCAACCTGAGCAGGCCGAGCTATCCGTATTGGCTACACAATGAAGAAGAATACTGGATCGAGACTGATATTATTTCCGAACTGGCTGATCACTCACAATCGCCATTGCTCTTTCCAGAGATGAAACTGATGAAAAACACCGCCGCAGGAGACACACGCAGAGCAAAGACAAAGAACCAAGACGAGAGGGGAATAAGAAATCATGCCACCAACGCCAGCATACCCGAACAAATCCAAGGCAAAACAAAAGCAGGAGATACAGTCAACGCGCTCTAGGAATCGAATCGTCTTTCACGGTGCCGTCCAAATCATCACAAGCAGGAAGATGCGTTTTGAATGCGAGCACGGAATGCAGCGCAAAAAGCTGGCAAAAGCCGAAGTCGGAAAGAACGAGGTGTTCCAAAACGAAAAACCGAAAGAACAAGAGGAAGAGACCTCCGCGAAACGCAGAAAAAAAAAGCAAACGCAAGGCCGTAAAATTGTTCATACATCCAACCCGCCGTATCTCGTAAGTCATCCAACGCCGATGAAAATGCAAATAAGGAGCAGCGCAAAGCTTGCTCCAAGGGACAGATTAGTCTGAAAGGTGAGTGGGTTTTTGATAGCTGCTTAGCCAAAAGCAACGAGAAAGAATGTCGTGGCGAGGGGATAGGGTAACGAGGCCAGACATAGTAAGGATAATTTATGCAAGATGCAATAGAGTCGAGGAGAAAGAGGTAGGAGGTGATCACGAAGCCCTCTCCTTAACCAGCCAGCGCATTGCCTCCAGTCAGGATAGCATGGCTGTTTGCACGGACGAGAGGCGCCGTCGCAAGAGCTGCGTGGTCAAGGCCGGTCCCTGCCAGGTGGTGCACACCAAAGCTGTTCTGTGAATTGTCCCAGGGATGGTCCCCCAGGACGGTGATCCAGCTATGTCCCACTTCCTGACGCAAGGCCTCCAGTTGTTGTCGGCATAGCTCCTCGCCCAAAGCCCAGTCCCTGGTCGGGGTCAATTGTACTTCCGCAGCATGCGGACTCGGGGAGTGGACATGCTTGACCGGGCTTTGGATGCTGGACGATCCGGACGGAGTGCCGCTGTCGAGCCGCAACTGATGTTCGTAAGGAAGCACTACCGGGGTATGGGTGGGGCTGTGTAGTTGCTGGATCGGGAGGACCGCTGGCATGGTAGGGCCAGGAGTTCCCAACCCATCGGTCACAAACGGATTGTCAGTGGAAAGGTCGACTATGCGGCGGCGTTGGATCTTTTTGCGACGGTTGGTCCCGCCTTCGGTCTCCTGTGGCTGGGCAGACTTCGGATGAAATTCAAGATCATCTTTGGGCGGTACAGGTGGAGGGGCTTCCTGGGCTAGCAAAGTATTGGTTGGCTTGTGCACCACCACCGACTGGTCGGCCGCACTCGAGCGCACCACCGGTGCGCCCTCGGGCTCAGCAACACGGTCCACCAGCTGCTTTCGCTCGGTGTAGCCGGGCCCACGGCCATCGACAATGATGTCCTCGGCGTAGCCAGGGGTCCGACGGAAGAGATTCATGATTATGACGCGGTAGCCGGAGTGAGTCTTTACGAACGGGTTTCCGGACACCCAGATCTCCCGTATCTCAGGGAGACTGGTAAGTCGTGCCAATTCCGTCGGATCCATGAGGTTGTTGTCACGAAGGTCCAAGCGCTCTAGGGAGAGAAGGCGTTCAATGCCGGCCAGTGAGCGCAGCCGATTGCCACGGAGGTTGAGAGCAGTGATCGCGGGAAGCGGGTTGCGAGTGAGGGAGTGCAGGGATTCGATCATGCAGTGGGACAAGTTCAGCGCACGCAGAGACATGAGCGATGCCAGGCTTTCGGGAATCTCAATCAAGAGGTTTGACGACAGGTCGAGGGAGTTGAGAGTGTTGGCCACAGGGGCAAGGCTGGCAGCTGAGATGGAGGTCAACGAGTTTTCTGGAAGTCCCAGGTGTCGCAAAAACCGCCATTTCGAAGGAGGGAGCACGCCAGGAAGAAGAGTCGCTGAGCTTCCCGTCCGATATCCACCAGATGTGTCGCTTGAGTTCGAGCTACCTGAGCCCGTACGACGAATTCGCGCCGATTGTCCCCGGCTATGGCGGTGACTGTGCTTGGTAGACGGGCGGGTAGGCGAGACGCTGTCGGCCCGTGTACGAATCTTAGTTCCCTCGGAGCCCGCTCGCATCATGGGGACAGACTTGGGACTGGTGCTGCTCGCCAGCGCAGTCTCCGCAACGGGAGAGCCAGGAGCGGAGATGGAGGCATGGTCGGGAGTATGAACTGGCTGCGTACCCACGCTGCTGGTCCAACCCAGCGGCGGCGACTGTTGGGACTTAGCTGAGCGACGGCGACGCTTGTCAATGTCGTCCAGCACAATCCGCGTCAACAGGTCAGCCGGGTCATCCAAATGAGCCCGCTTAACAGTCAAGGTACGCAATTGCTCCGACAGACGATCCCACCCATAGAAGGAGCGGTAGTCAATGTCAATAATCTCTAAAGCGCTCAAATTTTTGAAGGAATGAAGCGGCACAGCTGTGTCGAAAGGAAACTCTTCGTATCCACGGATCAAACGTGCGCGATGGTCCGGGGCCAGCCGCAAACAGGGAATCTTGGTGAAGGCCGAGTATAGGTACTTGAGGTCTGCTTCCAAGGCGACCTTGGCCCTTTCCGACTTGGAAATGGAATCTTTTGATCCCAAGCCGAAGGAGGACCACAGACCGCTCATGCCAGACATGACGCTCCGGACGCTGGAGACGGAGTGTATCGATGCTCCATCGCCCTTGGATCGCTGTGGTTTGTTCAAGAAGGACACGTAGGACTGGGAGACGTCGGTGTGGATGTTCTCGAGCCGCACATTCATCGGGCCAACCGCAATGGACAGATCCTCGAAGCGCGACAGGAGGTAGAAGAGGTGGTGCGGGGTCAGGGTAAGTTTGGCGGGTTTGATGTTCTGCGAGGTGAATTTCAATGCGCCAAAAGATAATGCCGCCGCCAGGGTCAGGGAGGTGGAGGAAAAGGAGGCGCCGGCGCTCGAGGAGCTGGTCGGCGATTGTGGGGTTACAGCATTCTTGGACTGGCGACGGAGCTGCAAAGCGTTTGCAAGCGCCTTTTCGTGTGTACGGACGAAGCTGGCAAGATTCTATTATGAGAGAAAAACCGAAATCTTAGCGAGCGCGTCTACAACAATGACCACGAGAAAGCACGAATATTCCTATGGTGGCTTTACGGCGGGACACACCTTAATGAAGAGTTGTCCATCTTCAGTGTTTAGCTTCTCCATGACCGATACGGGATCCAGCGAGGCAGGAGAGGAGCCCGGAGAACTCTGAAGATGGATGGCTCAATAGAGGGTATCAGAGAGAGAAGACATTTTGCTGGTGAGACCAGATACGGTTGAAAGGAACGTGTCGTCGGGGTCGCCTAGGCGATAGGAGGAGTTAGCGTGAGTTCGTCTTTTTTTTTGGTTCGGGGTTGGTGGTGTTGGGGATCGCTGAGCGCCGTGGAGGCAGGGGAGCAAAAAGCAAGTACCTCGTATGAAAGGAGTGTGACGAGTCGACGAGATGAAAGAGCCCGGGGAATCGAGTTCAAACCCGAAGATCTCGAGGAGGGTCAGGGGAGGTTGTAGAAGGAGAAGGCTGGAGAGGAGGGGGGGGGGGGTTGCAAGGAGGAAAGAATAGAAAGTGGTGGCACGGGGTAACCGCTAAATACATACGACGTCTGATGATCGATGGGGGGGGAAGGTATTTACGATGGGTACGATGTTTACGGGTCCAAAGAAATTACAATATTTACTTTACGATAAACGGACGGCCGACTAAAGTTTCATCGGGTTTAGGGGGACCCATGGATTTATTTCGGGATTATTTTAGGGGAGAGATTAGCAAGATTGTACGCTAATAATCTAAATTGTCAACCACCCGGAACGAGGTAGTCATTGCGATTAGTATATTAAGATTGCTTTCCACTGCTCTCAACAGAGCAGCAATTTCGCAGCTGTGGTCTGATCGCATCTGCTCATTTCCTGATGGTTTGAGACGTCTCCCCTCACGTCAGGACTGCCATCACGACAACAAACATTCACGTCCGGATTCAATCCCCCCCTCCTCCTCCTCCTCCTCCTTCTTCTTCCACCCAGCAGACAACGGCTAATTTATTTGAAGCCTATGAAACGGGCGAGCAACGGGATAGATCCGTGGGTGGTATCTTGTAACAGTCGGCCTCGCAGCGAATCTGATTAACGTGACTAGTTCGATCATGGTAATAGGCTACTAAGTATCGTGCAGCAACGCCCACTGGATAGTGGCGAGCCTATGGAGGGGTCGCATGAGGGCGACTCGCGTCTATCAGACCCTTCGGTTGGATCGACCGAAGTCGTGCGCCGTCGTTGAATGGAGGAGAGTCGTGAAGAAGAGCAAGAGGATACATAACTAGGTTCATGATGGGACGGCTGACTTGGGAATGCCCCGCCGATGGGTCGTGATCCTCTTTTTTCTTGACCCTCTTGATCAAGTTGATCCTCGTCCTGCATGGCCTGGTGGGATGGCTGCATTTCTGAGGCGATCCCCCTCGAGTGAGGAAGCGTCTGTTTATCACGCTACGCGGTGGGTCCAAGTGCAGCTCGCTCCACTTTTGTAGTTAGCCCTTTTAGTTTGCTTTTTCGTCGCTTTTGCTTTCTCCTTGGTCCGTTCCCCTCCTCCCCGTTCAACCGCGAGAGAGAAAACAAAAGTGACTGCATGATACTCCCCGCAAACATGGTCTTCTTGTCGTTCCGTCAATGTGTTCATGCTATCTGATGACTATTCTGAGTTGAGTCAGACCGCTCGTCCACCCTTCTCAGCTGCCCTCGAAAAACCACTAAATTCGGACAGCCACCAACCGCACCGCCCAGGTGGGAATGCCGCAGTTGCCCCGTGCTTCTTGGCCCGCTTTTTCCTTTGCTTTTAGTTCCGCAATCAAAGCCCGCCCAGTACAGTAGCCTCCAGCCTAGGAGTCGCTTCGGTAGCGCCGTGTTCCCGAGTCGGTCCTTACCGGATGCTGTTGGGGTCATCTGCAGTGTACACAGCTCTTCTGGTCGGAGCCAATCAAACGGTCGCGATGCAGACGCACAGGATATCTGCGTCGCAAGATTCCAGGGTGCCAATCCGGTCGCAGAGGAAGGTTGGATGCAAATTTGGATCATGACATGGATTCTCAATTTCCTCAAGCGTTGGAGGAACAGACGAACCGTTTGGCGCTTGAGGGAGGAGTCGATCAACCATGAACGGACCAATAAGCCGAGCAGATAGTCCACTATCTACAGCGACAAGAAAGGAGTTCAGATTTCCCAACCCCGTCTCGTTGTCTATCCATCAGGCCCTTCTTTTCTATTCGTAAAAGTTGAGATCAAAACTGAACTTCTGATCACTTGTCCTGCCCAGCTAAACCATGATCTCTCACGGCACTTTTCGGGACATAGCTGAAGATTCCAAGATACTGTTATGAAGTATGGTCGGAGTTTCAATCTGATGGAACGCCACCGTACTGGATAACCGACGACGCCTGCCCCCAAAAGGACGGCAGGATAGGAGACTAGCAAATGAGACTCCGTTCCTATGGGGCGTTTCTCGGGCTCGTGGATATTCCCTTGGAACCCAGTCAGCTCGCACTGACATCTGACATTCCACCGGGGCCACCAGTGGGCCCCTGATTGATCAATACGGCGGGTGCCACTAGGTGGAGGTCGGGATTTTCGTCCACCAGCACGGTCCGAATGACATCTAATTGTGGCAGAGAATGAGAGCGAACGATGGAGAACGGGGCATTCGTAGAATCTAAGACAACATTCCATCATCATCATCATCATCATCGGCACCCTCGTGATGAGGGTCATGATTTCTGCACCATCTACAAGTCGAGCACACCATCCATCGTCCTCGTTATCGCGCGTACCCCCGCGATCAGTCACACCGCTCCCACATTCCCGTCCCGAGGGAGCAAAAGATAGCGAAACAACAATGGAAATCCGAGCCATCATCCACGGTACTCGTAGTCTCGTTCAGCCTTTCATCTCAAATTTTGCATGAATACTTCTGCCCTGAATAATTTCATTCATGTGTCCTTAATCTGATTAACTTCATCCCATATGAAGAAAGAGGGGCTAATTATATACGAACGAATCACTGCAAACAGGTGATAGATCGACTCGGCCTTGGATTGCGTGGACCATGGCTGGCGTCGTGTTTCAGGAGTTATTAGAGTTAAGTTTGTTTGATAGGAGGCAAGAGGGACACAAAGAGTTCAGACTCGAGCATAACTTGGTACACAATTTCATTCGCGGCTCAGAGTTCAGGACCAAGCATCGTACAGGAGGTGAGTGTGAGAAGTATCCAAGTATCGAAGATGTACCTCCATGTGTAGCCGTGGTTGCGGTAGGTGTCGTGGAAGGTCATTTGCTCGTTCGTGAGGGTGAAACTGCCAGAGTTGATCCCTGGAGTCGATCCCTAGCCGAGCGCGGGGTATGGTAATTCGACATTTTCCCTCGGTATTTCAACCTGATCGTATCGGTGCTTGATTAGACATAGTGTGATGGTGTTATCAATATCAGCATCATTAAGACCAGGGGAAACGTCGCTTGTCGGCCTGTCTCTCTCTCTCCAACAATCCTGAGCTCGTTGGCCTCCTGCGCCGCAAAGGGCGCTCGGTCCAACCTCTACTCCCAGCCTCGCTGCAGGCCAATCCTCCTCCTGCACTTGCCAGGAGCAGTTCGCATGCATAAGGATATTCTATCTATCCTTGCAGCTGTCCTTAGGGAGTTCTTCAAAGTTAGCGTTCTTCTTGAAGCACACCATGACTTCCATCCTCTTCCAATAGATTACTTTGTGGTCTGAAGTGTCATGATGAATGACCACATACCATATCGGGTGCCTTACAAACAGCGACATCATAATTTGCCTTTGCAACAAATTTGCAGCAAACTCGAAGCAAAATATATTCTCGAAAGGAAACGTCAAACCTCCTTTCATCTCTTCCCGCTCCAGTAATTCGGCTCAACACTCCTCCCAGTAGGGTATACTTGGTTGCTTCCTCAACCTACAATTTGAATTTGCCGGTCGTCCTTTCCTATCCTGATATGACTGAAAAGCCGATACAACAAGGCAGTGATGACCTTTATCTTGATGACCTTGATCGCGGAGGCAGCTTCCTTAAGGATCTTCCCCCTTCGATCAAGCGATACACATACCAGGGAGAGCCGCAGTTCTTTGACATACTAAAATCCGAATCCGCTTCCAATTTTGAAGCCACACCCGAGGCAAGCGAATTCCTTCTCTTTCATGCCAGCAAAGAAACTATCGAGACACTTTTCGATCCTCAAAACGAAGACACTTCTCCTATCACGAAATACCTCAAATCATTTGACAAAAACGAAGAGCTTTTCTTGGTTAGGATATTCTGAGCTCCGCATACGGCAGCACCTTCTGGCCAGCATACCCAAGATGGCGAATTCTTGTCGTAGGAACACAATATCTTCATACGATCAGCCCTCCACCACCGGATCAAGTAGGAGAACCAGTGTCACAAGAGGCAAGATTACATATGGCGGACGTCTTCGCATCCAATAAGCCTCCTCAGATCAACATGATGTCTCGAGACGCTCTCAGGTAGACTCGGGGGTCGACCGGTTCACTTTGCCCCCACTGCGGGCGATCCATAGATTCCTTACAGCACGAAGAGGATCTCAAAGGGCTATATGGCGGGCGGCTTGACACGGCCTTGTGATTTGCGAAATTGCGCGCGCAAACTAGCTAAGCCCTCGTGTGGCTCGCTGAGCCTGCATATTTGTGCGGATTTGCTTTTCTTGTTGTTGCTATTTGCTTCTTGTTCTTACGCAATTTGGCCATTCATCGAAGCCTTCTACGAGTGACCACAATCGGGAGAATGATCGCTGTGAGCGGGGTTGGAAGGGGGCTGTTGAGCGGGCTTCCACACTTTACTGCTTCATTGAAGTTCAACCCCGTATTAACTAGACTCAAAAGGTAGATTCCGAAGGCTGCTTGGCTCAATCTTCCGCCTCCTCCAGCCTCTCACAATCGAGCACCTCGGCATCCAAACGGCTCAGCTCCCATGGTCGCTTCCTCATTCGGTTTGATGCAGATCGCTAAACTCCAAATTGCACGAGTTGACTGCTGTGGCGCCGCGTAGGATGAGAGACAGGCTCACTGGAAGGTGCTCCCTAAGGGCTATACCCCATACAGCTTTCCAGTTACATCCATTCCCCCCCCCCAGATTCACGGGTATTACTACCTTCTTCCATCGCCATCGCCGCCCCTTGTACACATCCCGGTTTGCGAGTCAGGCGGGTGAGCTAAAAGGTAACCTAAAATCACGGGCGGCTACCGCGCAACCGAAACAATAAATTCAAATAACTTATCTAATCAGCATTCTGCAGCCGGTGCGTGCGATTACAATACGTTCAATATATCGTACTGACCGAGGAATGGAGTGATTTCGTCATGAATTGCTATCTGCACGAGCCACTGGATGCAAAGCCGACATTTGCCATGTTTGCTTTTGCTCACTCTTCGTCGAGGGTTTCTCAGCACTTCCAGGGTGATTCAGCGTGATCAGCGCCAAGGGGGCGCAAGATGACTGAGCACAGTGAGCGGTGAGATGGAGCTGAGCCAGGTCCAAATTAGCCACAAATCCCGCCCGATGGGGTGGCACGCATGCACATCTGCACATCATTTGGGGTTAATTCCGACGGGGGTCCTCCTTCTGAGCCAGTTTTAGAACATCGAGTATGTCAAGCATAGATCACGTTATACCTGCTAGCTGCTCATTACTTTGTCCAGTGAAGAGGGACTGAATGCTTGGATGTATATGTTGACTGTATTTGTTGTTACCTTGGTTAGGCGATCACCCGCTTCGATATGGGTCAACCTCGGTTTTCGAAGATAGTGGTTAGCTACGTACGAATAGGTTCCACCTAACATTGAACTGACTACCAGGTTTCCAATCCTAGGTAGGTGGAATTGAAGGGTCATTGCCCGATACATTGATCATGTTGTCACCTGGCCATCAATGGCTACACCGTCTATCTCGAATGTCATCCCACCAAGGTCCATTGTTTCTATCAATATTGCAAGGTTGTAACCTCTCCGATATCGCCAACCCCGTTGCGGCGGCTAAAATGATATCCATTGGTAAGGTATGGACCCCGCCTCAGCCCATAGGGTGCTTTCCTGGCCCCTCCACAGTCCACCACAGATTGCAGTTGCACCACCAACTCAAATCAGAAAACGCCACTAAGTGGAAGTCTTACCGGCCCCACCAATCACAGTTGTTACCATACTTTTACACTGCGATCGGAACGAGGCACCATCTAGCGGTGAAGCTATCCAGCCGTGATACTCCGGAGTGTGTGTTTTGCTTTGTCTTCTTACACGCCACTGCCAGGATACGAGCAATGGATCGTCGTGTGAGCAAGATAGACTTTTTATTCCCGTTGAGATTTCCTTGGATGTCAAGGTTGGTGGAGGGGTAACGAGGGGAATGGAGTTGGTTGTGGCCCGGGCGACGAAGGGGTTGTTCCATCGCGAAAACCCCGTCCAGCAAAGCATTCCGCGCAGCAACACTCGGGCCAATGCTGTGCCACGAGATTGACTTTCTGAGGAGCATGCGCGAATTGCGAGCGGCGAATGCAAACATATGCAAGTACATATGCGAGTGCCGACTGACGCGTATGTAGCATGGTGAGGTGGGATAGAGAATTGCGTATTGGCTTGGAATGCGCTACCTCACTGCCCCGCGGTGGGAGTCGGGAATTTGACGACAATTGACTTGTGCTTTGCCATGGATGGAATCATTGTGTACCGAGTCTTACCGTCTTTGACATCGTTTATTTCAGGGAAAATAGATAGCGGTCTGGAGTGGTCAACCCTAGAAACAAACTAATTGTGCCGGTTCCTGCAACCTCGACACTGGAACCATGGTTGACCTTTGTTTTTGAACCTTTTCAAAAGATAACAATCGCGGGGCGCCGATAAGCAACGCTCACCAGCCACAGACACCAGCCACGGCTGCCCCCACGGTGGAATGGCTCGGTGGGGACGCACGTGACGCTGACGTCGCCGGGAAAGCTGCTGCCCCAACCGGATTCATGAAGCTGTGGCCAGATGCTCGCGAACTACTACACAATGCGTTGAGCCATGCCCACAGCGGAGAAAGCAGTGCTGCTCGACCGATATGACCCGGTCGGTCTGCCGGACTACGACCGAGAATTCATCAAACCAGAAGAGCTGCAGCGTTTCGAGAAAGCGTTGAATGCCCCGGAGGCATCGCCATTAGTGGCCATCAACGACTGGCGCCCGATCAACCAACGAGTGCGCAAGACCCGCGGCCGTCGCAAAACCCCAAAGCGAAGCAAAGATGAGACAAGGGAAGGCGTGCTGTATACGGTGCTGAAATGGCCGTTCTTGTTCACCGTGTTCGCATGGATTGCCGTGCTGGGCTGTGGCTACGTTCTGGTTCGCGTCTACATCCTCATATATGAGCAGTGCGTCACCTGGCGCGGCAAGAGGCAGCGGCTGAGGAGAGAACTTTGGGCTCAGAAAGATTACCCGAGCTGGTTGCGAGCTGCCCAGGCGCTGGATGCCCATTTGGGAAATGAGAAGTGGAAGCAGACTGATGAATATGCTTACTACGACCATCTCACCATCACCAAGGTGGTGGATCAGCTGAAGAGAGTGAGGTACGAGGCTGAGCGTGAATTGAATGGTGGCACCGATGCCGGTGGGGTTTCGGCGATCGAGGAGCTTCGTGCTTTACTGGAAGCCTGTGTCAAGAACAATTTCGCCGGCGTGGAGAATCCTCGGATGTATAGCGAGGCCTATTCTGGGACAAAGGATCTGGTCCAGGAATATATTGATGAGGTCTACACGTGCATCGAGCTCCTTCGAGACTGTCGCCATATCGACAAGGAGGCCAAGTACCAGCACTTCAAGCACCTCGACACCAACTTTGGACGCACTGCGCTATGCCTGTCGGGTGGAGCGACCTTTGCTTATTACCATTTTGGGGTAGTCAAGGCCTTACTGGATAATGGTGTTCTGCCGGAAATTATCACTGGAACGTCTGGGGGAGCGTTGGTCGCTGGCCTGGTTGCCACTCGAACGGACGAAGAGCTGAAGCAGCTGCTAGTCCCAGCACTGGCGCACCGTATTCGGGCATGCCATGAGGGCTTCACAACGTGGATTCGCCGTTGGTGGAGGACCGGCGCTCGGTTCGATACGCTAGATTGGGCTCGGCAGTGTAGCTGGTTCTGCCGAGGATCAACGACTTTTCGAGAAGCCTATGAACGGACTGGCCGCATCTTGAATGTTTCTTGTGTGCCCTCAGACCCTCACTCACCCACAATCTTGGCAAACTATCTCACTTGCCCAGACTGCGTCATCTGGAGTGCGGTGTTAGCTTCAGCTGCCGTGCCCGGAATCCTCAATCCGGTTGTTCTGATGACCAAAAAGCGCGACGGCACGCTAGCGCCCTACTCGTTTGGACACAAGTGGAAGGATGGAAGTCTGCGGACGGACATTCCCATTAAGGCGTTGAATCTGCATTTCAACGTGAATTTTACGATTGTGTCGCAGGTCTGTCGATCAGCCCCACCCCTTTCAAGTGCAAATGTCACTAACGTGTTTATCATCTTTAGGTCAACCCCCACATCAACCTGTTCTTCTTTAGTTCCCGGGGAACTGTGGGTCGCCCAGTCACGCATCGTAAGGGCCGGGGCTGGCGCGGCGGGTTCCTCGGCACCGCGATTGAACAATACATCAAACTCGACATGAACAAATGGCTCCGAGTCCTACGGCACCTCGAGCTTCTCCCACGGCCTTTGGGCCAGGACTGGAGTGAGATCTGGCTACAGAAATTTAGCGGCACGGTTACTATTTGGCCCAAGAGCATTCCGTCCGATTTCTATCACATTCTCTCGGACCCGACACCCGAGCGGCTTGCGCGCATGATCCATGTTGGTCAGCAAAGCGCTTTCCCCAAAATCCAGTTCATCAAGAATCGCCTTAATATCGAAAACGCCATCATGAGGGGCCTCCAGCAACATTCGGCAACGGGAGGCCGCTCCCTCTCCCCGATCTTGTCTCGCCGGATGCCAGCTCCAGAGCTTGAGCCTTCCGATGCGCTTTCTCAGCGATTGGACGCAAGCTTTCCTGAGCGGCACGAGAATGGTGACACGCGCTATGTGGATGTCTCTGATAGCGTGTCCCATTCAACGGCTTCCTCTCGCCCTCAGACCCCGACTCGACAGGGCAGCATTATGGAGGAGGTGCGACGTCAGTCTGCGGTCTTCTTTGACGACGCGGACATTTACGGTGACGAAGATGCTACCGTCACCTGAGGCGATCTTTCGGTAAAGGCGGCGTAAGCGTCTTCTCGGGTAATAGGGCGATAGTAACCTATCCCATGACGTCGAGCCAAGTATTCCTGCTTCCGGCTACCTGCAGATCGGCCTCACATCGTCCGTCATGAAACTTACGGCCCGGACTGCCATTTGATATGACAGGCGGCTCCTATCCGTTTTCTTGAGCCTGTCCCTTTTCTGACGCGGATACTCTCGCGAGGTTTGCGCTTGCCATGTACACTTTTCGCCGTATCCTTTTGCGTTTTCGTTTTCTTGCCCCCGCATCTGCGAGGTCTTACACTAGCATGCCAAGGAGTTTTTGCGGATTAGCCTGGGTACATCATACAGCCTCGCTCTTTGTGTTTAAAGTTTTGCATGTCCCTCATTTGTAATCCCTCGCACCTACCTACCTTCGTGATTACTCTGCTCGGGTACTTTGGTCTTCAGTCATGTGCAATACGTTACGCCTATATGGAGTACGACTTTAACAAATATATTCCTGTTGTGGGAAAAATGTTCCATTATTGCTTTTACCGGAAAGTCATTTACGTCATTTACCCACACCATGGCGATTATTTGCCTATCTGCACTTATTTTAGCCCCAATATCACTCATACCAGGGGTTGATGCCTTCTTTGACGTCGGGTATTCCCGTGTCTTCGAAGCGGGGAAGCACGATGACGTCTAAACACCTTCAGATAAACCTCCGCCAGACTCCAAAAGGTGCTAATGCAATGTACAATGGTGTCATTTAATATATTTTGGCATGAACGTGTCATGAAAACCTTTGGCTGCTAATAACCTTCTATTTCCAGTAACCTTTGTCGCACGTCCATCCCGCTAAGAGGACCTTCCATGCACTTGGTTTGGCCGAGTCGATAGGTTGTAGACTAATTTACTGGAGGTTATATAGTAAGCCCAGGCGGTCTTTCAGAGAAGTCGGTAGGAATGATGTCAATTTCCATTCATAGCAGTGCTTAAAGATAAGCCTTCAGGTTCTAATTAGTGTTGCATGTCTAGTCTTGGAAAGGATTCGCTGGCATGCTACCTCTGTCACCTCATGGAATCACAGGTAGCGGGCAGCAAGCCCAGGTAGTTCTCATGCCCGTCAAAGTGGATGTTGTTACCTAAGTTCCAGAGAACTTGGCAGCAGGCCTGCAGATTTTTGAAACGCCATGTTCTGGGATCTCCTTATGAAGGAAGAAGACGTTGCGGCCATGATCGAGAAGTACCCGCTCATGAACGCATACTGGGAAGACAAGAGACCACGGCTGCAGGATATTAGGATCCCCATGTACACCTATAACCTGGTTATTGTGAGCTATTCAACCGGTTTACATACCGAGGGATCTCTGTGTGCGTAGAGGTAAGATTAAGGTTATTCGCGACCGGGAAAGATTTGTAGTAGCCCTAGCCCCAATTGAGGGCATGAAGAAGGTCTTTGATGCTTGCATCAACAAGGCTCAAATGATCAACTGGCATTGGAGTGGCAATCGCCGGCATTGTGAAGCCAATTTAGGGTGTGAACTTGAGTCAAGAAAAGGAACCAAAGGTGACACTGAAGAGTGGAACTTGGTATCTACCTCAAGTCGCCGGGAACATTCCATGGTTTTTAGGTTCAACCGTAGAAACATTTTGATATATGAGCATCAACCGTTTGATGCTCTAGTTCAATCTTCACCACTTCGTGATTTCGCGACATATACTAACCATCCTAGCTGCTGATAAGGTGGTTGGCGAGCTTCGCTCGAAGCAGTCGGGTCGACTTGCGTATTCTCGGCTCGAGTTTCCCTTGCGATTCTCACAGACAACCCAAGCATACCATGTAAGCTTGGGGTATAGGGGTCACAGTTCACCTCAGGTCACCTCAGTTCACACTCGTAGTTGCATTGAAAACAGTACCAATAGCTGGGCGACTGCAAGTTTCTTTCGTTAGCTTTTATGGAACGTGGAAATCGGAATATTGCAGCCCAGGCAGAGAAGAGAAAATCCAGGTTTTTTTGGAACCATCAACCTCTCTCGCATCGTTTGCTTCAGATAAGAGCTTTCTAGATGAGTATGGCATGTATTCCCATTTCAGCCATTGTGGCTCGAGAATCTACCCTCGCCGTCTCTTGCATCTCCCAGCACTTCTTTATAATCTTCCAAACCGTCTCGCTATTCCCGCATCTCCCGGCACCGCGCACCAGTTCGGCCATCAGATTTTCGAAGAATGGACGGACATGCGGCTGAGCCATGCATCCTATCACACACAAGGCCCACACTGAGCCGGTTAGTGAGTAATGCTTCGGTCTACTTTGGAGGGCAGCGATGCTTCTAGCAACTGCGCTTTGTACCTCGGGAAGGGCTGGCAGTGGTCCCGACACGATTGTATGTAGCAGAACCAAGCAAGCCAAGTGACCCAGTTGGACAGTGGTTCAAGTTCTGTGTAGCCCTGAAGGAAAGTGACCTTTAGTCTCGTCTAAAGTTCGATGATGGGCAGGGAGATGGACATACTTTTGATATGTCAAGATTTTGAATCCCATTTTCGAGGCGCCGCTCAACCTCTTCGCCTTTCCCAGCCAGCTCTCGTATACTAAGTAAGCCATCCCTTTCCTGTCGCTCTTTCCAGATACTGAAATTCGCAAGGTCTCCAATAATGACCATGACCCAGTTTTGGCATCCCATGAGATCGGCGGTATTCAACCCTGGGGTATGTAGCCAAGCGAATTTGCCGATGCCGGGGCATTGATGGTGATTGGAAGTGATAGTCCGACCTCACCATACGCACCCATGCATAATCTTTATGTTGCTACAACGCGACGTTCTGCGAGGGACCATCAGTATACGAAAATTGTCAACGAGCACTTCCAACTTGGCCTGTGTCAGTCTGTCGTTGCATCATCTGGCAGGGCGGCGATGAGTGTCTTTTCGGAACGGCGAACTGGTACTTTGACTGCTGGGAAACTTGCAGACTTTGTTGTCGTGGATATGAAGTGGGAGGCAAATGCTCTTCTCCAGGCAAATCTTAAAGAGACATGGTTTGGTGGACGCAAGGTCTGGGGTGAGTAGATGGACAGACATACGCAGCAGCGGAACAGGCAGTTCAAATGAATATCATGCATGTCAATACTTTTGGCTAAACTGATTAGATCTCGGCTCCGTCGTAGAAGAAGACGCGGACTACTATCCACATTGCTTGATAGGTAAAGTAATAGATTTCTTAAACCTGGACATAGATCCGTCTAGCATCTGTTCTCTAGCTTCGGCTATCCCCTCGTTCTGAGCCATGGTCCGCGGTCCATCACCTCACGAACCACGAATAACCACTTCGAATAACCACTGGACTCG
The DNA here is from genome assembly GCA_024706585.1 of Penicillium simplicissimum. NCBI lineage: Eukaryota > Fungi > Ascomycota > Eurotiomycetes > Eurotiales > Aspergillaceae > Penicillium > Penicillium simplicissimum. The sequence goes on from JAMZTW010000061.1 coordinate 1,151,836, forward strand.
AACACATATCACGACCAACCACCGTGAATATCTTGAAGTCGCAAGTCGCGGAAGCGCTTTGTCGGAATCTTTATAACCTACCCAAGTCTCTAGTATCAAGGCGGTAAGTCCGGTGCTATTCCGAGTTCTCATATAGGAGATACTGATAAATAGGTCTAGATATGCAGCTCAAAAGAGTCGCCCGGCCTTTTATTAGGCCTGTTGGTCGGTCACCATAGAGGTTGCACAGCCTGATCATATTTCCCCTGTTTCTGTTATGGGAGTCTCGGTCCACGGTACCTTCAACACTATCCTGGTCCGACGTGTTATATATAAGTCTCGTGAGGAAATGACGAGAAACGGGGTATTTGAGCAATGGCACTGAGAAAGTTAGCAAGTTTCTGCGAAGCACTTGCAGTATGTAATGCTTGAGTTTGCAATAAGCGACTTTTTGAGCAAGGAAAGTTGGGAACTATGATGTAGTACCAAATATCATCAATTGTAAACAAGTGTACAAGGAGGGTATGTGAACACCAATGAAATGGACACCAGGCCCTGCGCGCTCCGATGTTCAAAAACAACAAATCCAACTCCATAAACAATGACGAAAAGATAATCCTAATCTGAACACCTGAAATGAATGTATCAACGCTTTCGTAATCATCATAGCACCGCTTTTACGGTGAGTGTGTACTTGGTTGTGTAATGATCGTGATGTCAGTGTAGGGTTGGGTCGCAAGACATCACAGCCGACGTCCTGCGATGTTTCGCTGCTGATATCGTGGACCCCTTCCCGTCGACCGATATTGTGTATTGTTCGCTCTCTGCTTCCGGGTTTGGTATTTTCTCCAGTACCGAGTAATCACCTCCTTTGCCCAGATGATCTTGTTTCTAGTTTGGACGACTGCCGCACAGTTGGCAGCGAGATCGCAGGCGACTTTTCGGCGGCACTCATTGCGCTTCGCAAGGCGAGCCCGCCAAACCCGCTGCAGCACTACAGCTGCACGAGCACGCTTCGACGCTGAAAGCAATCGAGAGCAGAGAAAGGCAAGTGTGCCAAGAGTAAAGTCTTCGTTGAGGAGATGGGAGGAGGATTTTCCAGGGGAGACAAGGCATGCTACGTTCGCATGTTAGTATTCACTTGATCTCAAATGCCTTCGTCCGCTCGTATAACTTACCGAACTGATTGCTGCATCCCAACAAATGCAGACGAGACTCCAAAGACATTGAAGCAGAATGTCCATCCGTATTCCCACGGTCTCCCCTTCCATTGCCAGTGAGGAACGGCTCGTACTCGTCGACGATGCTCTCATAGATTCTTCCATCCGCAAAGCTGGTCGTCATGTTGGTGATTTTCAACCCCCTCAAAGCTGCCAGGATTGTGGCCCACTGCTGAAGCAATGCAGCATGTTCACCATCGTTGAAAGTTGCCTTCTGGGTAAACCATGCTTCATTTGTCACCAGATCATAGCCAATCTGAAGGGCAGCTTTGCTTTGAAGTCTGCCAATCTCTTTGCATACATCCTGCCAGTCAACGAGACCCGCAAGGCCCCATTTACTGACAAGAGCCCAGAGGAGCGCGATTGTCTTTTCACGGTAACCATCCACAATGTCCTCTGCACGCACGTCACCAACAATTGTACGGCCACCTTGGACAGAGTTCAAAGCCAAGAGCGCAATCTGACAATTGTGAATCTTGGCTGCCCGGCTGATGCATGGATACTTCAGATGCTTGGACAGAGGCAAATCCCTTTCATCACCAGGAAGCGAAAGAGCTTCTCTCGACGATAAGGTGAATTCATTCTGGTCTCCAAAACCAGTTCGCACCTGATCCGAGGTATAGTAAAGGACTTCAACGATCCTTGTCAGCCGCACACCATCTCTCAAGTCGACGGCAAGGTTATCGATCTTGTAGTCATATTCTTGCAGCTCATGCTGTCTGTACGTGACATGACAGCCAAGATGGCTTAGAGATTTTGTGAAATCTCCACAAGAGGGCAACAGCAAACGGGCCAAGGCAAGGAGAACCTCGACAGATGATTTGTACTGGGATGACGGCAAAAAAAGTTGTCGAGGTAAGCCTGTGCCGAAGCTTTGTCTTGCGTGGTCCAAAAGAATAACCAGAACAATGCTTCGAAGGACGGTTCGACGATAAGCCTTCGCATGGGCTTCTCGCGATACGCCACCCGGTCCAGAGGCGTGGTGGACCATATCCTCGTTATGTAACAAAAACACTTCCAGAAAGCCTTCCAGCTTTCGGATCATCGCCTTTCGGGCCCTCAAATCATTGGTCAAGGATGGATTGCTCCGCAAATTTGATGATGTAGAGTCGGCGCAAATGCTTCGGCCAACGACGGCTTCCAACGCCGGTACCAAGGCGCGAAGGTCATATGTTTGAATCCAAATGTTAAAATAGTCTCTGCGCAGTCCCAAGTCATGTTTGAGACGACTGTTGCGAGTCTGAAGGTCCTTTGGGATGCTCAGAGTTCCGCAGGTCAGGGATGATTGAAGGCGCTCATAGAGTTGTGTAAAGTGGTCGGTGTGGTAAACTTCGAGCAATTCGAGGCGAAGCGTCTTCACATCCGCCACCATCGAGTCCCTATTAGAGCACTCAAACAAAGCATTGGTTAATTGAGTAATGACTGTCTCCTGGTGTGTGAGCCAGTCCTCTTCATACAGCGCAGGCTTCGATATGCTCTCCTTCAACAGCGGATATTGGTTGTTCAACTCCTTCAATTTCGAACAATCTCCAATCTTCGAAGCTCGCGAGGTCTGCGAATGACCAAGGCGTTCTGACAATACAGATGCGCGAGCATTGAGGGAAGCTGATGCGGTGCGCAGAGGATTCTGTGTCTTGCCTTGGCCTTTGGTGTCTAGCGGAAGAGAAGGAGGTTGTGCATGCCCATTGCTTTGCTTCTCGCCAAGAACACTCCGCTTGGGTGACTGCGTTTTCGCTCCCACGTGAAAATTTGTGGCGTGTGCCCTGTCCGATTGGTGCGTTTCCGTACGGCGAGGGGTTTTGGATGTCACAGTGCTCAATCGCTTGGGCTTTGGCTGCACAGTACAGTTCGTCTTGCTTTTTTTGTCGATCTCAAAGATTGCCCCTGGAGGAATATTCTCCTTACCACCGTTCTTACCAGCGATATCCACTCGCAATGCAGCTTCCTGTGCAATTTTCGCGCAAGGCTGGAGGGGCGCCCTGCGTGCAGAGGCTACCACGGGCTTTCTAGCCCGTCGCTTCGCAATCTGGCTCTCTATGGTGTTGACTTGAGTGCCCTCCTCCACTTGGGGCAGAGCGTTCCCATGAGGCTTTTTGAGCGGACTAAAAAGCCCCATGAAAACGCTGGGCAAAGTGGTATCATCAGGTGGAATGTAAACTGTATTGCGTCGAACGTCCTGCTTCAGGTGCTTTGCATGGTCGTGGTTTTCTGTTAATTTGTGCGTCACTGGCGAGGCAGACGGGAAACCGTTGCTTGGATCGCCTGCTTGTGCTCTTGGCTGCGTTTCGGTCTTGGGTTTCACCTGTCGAGGTGGTGGACTCGAAGCAAAGCTGACTTTTGGGCGGAACCGCTGAGCGGGTTGAGCAAGCAACGATGATTTACGATCAGAAGCTTGAAGTCCTAGCCTCGGTGTTGCCCGTTTCTCCACTGGGCCCGACTGCTTCTCGCTAGTATCTTCGTAAATTTGGACCACATTGCCCGGTCGATTGGCTCGTCGAGGCCGGGCACCGGCCAGAGTTGATGCTCGTACTTCGGTGGTAAACTCAATTTGTGCAGTGTCCTCAAAGGCCGAGTCGTCATCGATGAAACTATTGAATGACTCGCTGCCGCCATATTCGCTTAAGCCGGAGGGTCGAGACCGGGGCGGGCATGGAGTGAAGGCTTCATTCAAGATTCCAGACATGATTCAAGCCACTGGTTGTGAAAAGGATGCCGTGTGTGGGCACATCAGGGTCGTTGGAGCGCTCTCCGTAAGTATGTTCGCGATCAAATTATTCAGAAAGTCCACCCTTGCAGTTTGTTGACGTCCGAGAGGCGGTGTGAACGGAGAGGGGGTGAATATTCTTGGGGGGAACCTGATGGTTCGAGGTATGAAGGGATGTGATCTGATAAGGAGTCTCCGAAGTTTTGTAATAACAGGTAAAACGACTGATAACCATCTTGTCTCTCTCGCGTCTCTCCAAACCACACGCCCTCGGTGTTGTTGACGGGGCTGGTTGTCCAGGGCAACTGATCTTACCTCATCGTGGCGGGGCAAGCACGTGACCAGTTTGCGTCCCAAACAGGCAAGGGTCCCAATTCGGCCCAGGGCAATTGTGCGTGCACCATTGCACCCCTGCATATGACTCAAACAAACACCATGTTTGAAACGCCGACACCGCCTCCGTCCTGGACGAGTTAGCTTCATCCAACCATAGCGAGTTGCCTCCAAAATCCACCATGTAACATTAGCAGGCTGCTGTCGGTCGGGAGCCTCGGAGGTGCCTCAGACCCTACCGTGTAGCATGTACAGTGTACACGGAGCATTTTGCCCCTGTGATACCTTACCTTACCTCCAGGAGCACGACCTATGTATGATTTCTTCCACTTCTCTCTTCTTTGAGTTGTGAAGTATGAGTCAAATCGATCGCAACTAACTAACTAATACCCGCCGTACACATATACTCCGTACGGTCTTGTAGGATAAACTACCAATCATATTAATGGAGATCAGGGGCACCGGATTGGTGGGCAACTGAAGCCCTCGTGCTTGGCCGAGCGATGTCATCTGTCATCACGAGAAAAGGAGGCGTGTGGGTCTGCTGCTCGAATTTCGACAAATGAGACCCTCGTGACTTCTCCTTTCCCCGGACGAACAGTCAACGTGGCCGCGCTTTGGACTCCTCTCCCTTTGTGTTTCCCACCTGCGATCATTATTGTTGAACTTGGTGATTCTTGTCGCGACTAGGGAGAATCGATTATTCTGCGACATGTCCCAAGGCGCGCGCCGTGGCCTTTAACACCCTTTCCGCAAGCTTCCCCTCCTCTCCGAGCACCATCTGGGGCAGCCCTCCACCTCCGCTTGCCATTCCTCGCGCCGCTCTCCGGAATGATCTACGGCCATGGAGTCTTTTGTGCCTAAGGATTCGCCTTTGGACGATTACCTCCAAGGTTCGTGTGTCTTACGCTTGACTAGCTTATAATTGCAGACTGACACGCTCTGACTTCTAGGGGTTGGTGAACGTGAGGAGACCTGGCCGGCGGCGGAAACGAACAGCGATGGGGAACATGAGATTCCGGCCTCTGACTTTGCGCCACGAGGAGCTTCTCGCTTCCAACGCCGAGTCCGCAACAAGCTCCCAAAGCCCCTGAATCTCCGCAACTCGCCTCATGGAGCAATCGTCGAGAAGCTATACACTGCCTGCTCGGTATGACCACCGCCGAACATTTTTTGAAATCTACCCTGACCTCTATGCTCTCACCCAGTCCGCTCTGAATGCGCGTATCGCCCGCGGAGACAACGAGCGGTTTCTGGAACAATTCGGATATGTCATAGTCGCCTCTCAGCTTCTAAACGAGCACAGCGCGCCTTCCTACACCTCCGCGGCGGATGTCCTCGCAACTTCACAGCCCGCGGAACTCCCATCCCTATCTACAACCTTCGGTCTGCAAGGTGCCGTTGTCACCGCTTCCACATCGTTCTCTATTGTGTGGTTACTACATTGGGGCCGGTCCAAGACGGGATCTGGGCTGAATCCACGAAAGTTCGGCATCTTGTTGATTCTAGTCCCGGTCTTGGGGGTCTTTTTCTATGCCTTCGCGAAGCGACAGTGGCTGAAGTACTTGCGGCACCAGGCGGTGGAGGCTGCTGGGGCCTTTGTTGGAAATGCTCAAGGTTTTGATTCAGCTGCATCGGCGTCCGTGGTATTTATACAGGAGGTGGAGCTTGTCTCGAGAGGCTATCGGATGTAAGCATTCTTCGACACTCCGCGAGAAGATGTACCACCTAACTCTGCAATTCTAGAAGCATTCCACTTCCCCCTATCAGTCGATTGGAAGATCAGGTGCAACTTCGGCGGTGCTTACGGCTTCGCCGAGCAGTGTCCGAATGTTTTGGATCTATGCTCGAGCGCTATATTCAGTCACAGAATACGCTGCGACCGCTTACCGACGAGGCCAATCTGGCTAAATACTACGATATCTATGATCTTGCGCTCGAGGATCTCGAAGCAATAGAGTCGACACTGTCGCAACGGTCCCTGGATGACCAGTATTCGTTACGTTCTTTGCGTGAATCCTTCGGGAAACTGTATACCGTGAGGAAAAGCGTCTTGTGCTGCTTGCTAGCGCTTAGTGCGGATGGAGGGGGATCTGATATTGCGAGGTGGAGCGCAGCCGTGGAAGAGATGCGCGAACTTGCTGCAGTCACTGGATCAAGCATGACCAAGATGGCCAACATTTTGAATGAAGAGGACCGTGAGTATCTATCTACCTGCTACTGCATTATTTCCAAGGAACATCGGGCTAATTTCGCAGGGGATGTCATTCCTCCGTCTCCGTTGCCGTCCGCCTCCCCAAGCAAGGAGCACATGCGCGCGCAATTTCGGCGGCTGAACTCCTTATCTCAGGGGGTTCGTGCCTTGCATGCTAAAATGCACCTCGTCAGTGAGGAGTCCAACGCCAACCTCGAAAAATCCGACGCCGGTGATTTCGAAGCGAGTCTCCTGGCTCAGTATGACTCCATCGGTAGCGATATCCGAGCTCTCCTCCAGGAATGGGAACTCGGGAAAGCCGCCTTTGTCAATAGCCAGGATCGCCTCAGTGTCGGGGATTTCTCCAGACCCCCGAGTACAGCCTTTCCACTGTCTCCTACGCCTAGTCTTGGCGGCACTACCGCCGTGGAGGGAAGTCCTACCGATGCCCTCAAAGCACTGAACGGTGAGCGTCCCGACTTGGTGCACAGTTTTGACGATGAAGAGATTTTTGAAGCGGTTGTGCTTCCGGTCTCGAGGAATAAAAGAGCATCTCTGACGAGAGATGAGCGTCTTGCACGAGTGCGAGAAGCACGTGCCAACAAAGCGGCTGTTCAAGAAAAGGCGAATGCAAAGACGAATATGCTCAAGGAACTGGAGATGGTCATTCAGCAAAGGCCTCGCAACAACCAATCCAAGCGAGTCACCAGTATCTAATGGTGTGCTATAACGCAGGGTCCACTCCGTACCCACCACACTCATTTGCTCTTGTTTTTCTTGCTTGAATTGCGCGGCATGGCTTCACATCGCTATGCTTTGCTGACATGATACCCATGAAGTTTATAGAAGGATCTGGCGAAGATGGTGTTTTCAGGTCTGAGCTTTTATTATTCTTATTCGTTTTCTGGTCCATCGGGCCTCTCTCTCTTTCCAGGCTGCGTTTTCTTCACTTGGTATTGTGTGGCTTCAGTGTTTCCTTCCTCTGTACATGTCTTTTCTGGCTTTTGCGGCTAGGCAGATGGACCTTGCTACAGTATACCCCAGCCCTTTTGTACACTACAGCTCCCCTTGCTACCGATTGTCTGTAATCATAATGATTTCTTGAAAGCCTCTTCTTCCAAGTCTCGCCTGCCTTAGTTTCGGGAGATAGACACCTTGCGGCCTTGGGCATCACGCTAGCCGAAAAAGGGCATATCGCCAAACGCGCTCGCGCGTGTTTCCCCACTTGCCCTCGAACGCGATTTCGCCTGACATTCAGACCGCTGCCCTCTTTTTACCTTCATCACAGCTACTCTCCACGACCATATTTCCTTCTACTAATCCATACCATCCCTCTTCTGGTCATCGTTTCGTCTTCATCTCCTCATCTCTCTCTCCCCTTCCCTCTTTTTCTTACACCCACACACACACACAACCAGTAAGTGGCATGAACACCATCCCCGACCGTTGTGGGAGAAGCGTAATTGACCTCTTGAAACAGTGTTTGAGGCACGATTGGAACAGGCCGCCCTCCTGAAGCGCGTGAGTAACGACCCAGCCGATCTCCCCCGAGGTCTCTATACTCACGACACTCTGTTAGGTCGTCACCGCCATCAACGACCTCGTTCAGGACTGCAACTTCGACTGCAATGACTCCGGTATCGCCCTCCAGGCCATGGACAACTCGCACGTTGCCCTCGTCTCCATGTTGCTCCGTGCCGAGGGCTTCTCGCCATACCGCTGTGACCGTAACGTTGCCCTCGGCATGAACCTGGTCTCACTGACCAAGGTTCTGAAGGCTGCCCAGAATGAAGACGTCTTGACGCTGAAGGCCGAAGACTCTCCCGATTCTATCAACCTGATGTTCGAGAGTGCTGAAACCGACCGTCTCAGCGAGTATGATATTAAGCTCATGGATATTGACCAGGAGCACCTGGCCATTCCCGACACTGAATATGCTGCTACGATTGAGCTGCCTTCCGCGGAGTTCTCGCGTATTTGCAGGGATCTGAACGCCCTGTCTGAGTCTGGTGAGTATCGGTTGTCCCTCTGTTGTATGTCTGTCAAGACAGTGTCAAGATAGGACGCTAATTTTCCGTCCCCTACAGTCGTCATCGAGGCCAGCAAGGAGGGTGTCAAGTTCTCCTGCTCCGGTGACATTGGAAACGGCTCCGTCACCATTCGCCAGCACACCAATGTCGAGAAGCCCGAGCAGAACGTTAGCATTAATCTCTCCGAGCCCGTTGCTCTGACCTTCTCCCTCAAGTACCTCGTCAACTTCTGCAAGGCCTCCAACTTGTCCACCTCCGTAAAGCTGAACTTGTCCCAAGAGGTGCCTCTGCTTGTTGAGTATCCTCTTGGCAGTGGTTACCTGCGCTTCTACCTCGCCCCCAAGGTACGTGAAATTGATTCTTGAGTGTTTCCGAGCATCACTAACTGGTTGCCCTTCAACAGATCGGCGATGACGAGTAAACCAGATGCACTAGTCAAGAGATCAGACAAAATGAAGCCCCTACGATAATGGAGATTCCCTGACGGAGGCAATGACCTGCTTATTTTCTTGTTTGCTGCACTCTGTCCCGAGATAGAAGGGACAGCAAAGATTTTTTTCCCTGCTAGTTTATTTCAATAACATCCCAAGAGAAGACTCTTGGGCTATCATCCAGCCACCTGTTAAATTACGAAGAGTAGGAAATTTTTACTGTTCAAGACGAGTTCCATAGACTTCAAGCTCCTGGTACGGTCATCGGAAACTAAAAAAAAAAAAACATGTCCATCTCGAAGCAAAGCCCTGTATGCTCAAGCCCACGTTCCCATCCCAGCCTCCAGTGTCCCATCGCTCACACACCATGCAACGTCAAGGCCCTGGAAGGGATGACCTAACGGGAACATGGCCCGCAACCCCACTAATTAGCAGAGTCGCCAAAAAAACAATCCTTTCCAGACCCACACCCAGCGCACAACGCAGCGTAGAGGGTAGGGGAAAGCAAAAAATACTGACCTGAAAAAAAAGGGGTGAAGCGCCATCCCCGCCAGAATGATCGGAATCGAATGATACCGCCCTCATCCCTCTCCACAAGGAAGAAAAGACAAGAGCACAGTATGCTGCGTATTGCACTAAAGTGTCATCACACACAATCTCCGCACCGACTCTCCCATAGGGTATCGAATCAGCCCCGCCAACCCCCCGAAGGGAGAAAAGCAAAGACCAACCGGGTCCCCCGATGTTTCTGATGCCGAATGCAGGTGTGTCGAGTAGGTCACACCAGGCCCTCGCGGGCAGCACCGGCCCTCGGACTTCGCGAGGCGAAGAGAGGGCGGGTTGGGGGTTTTGAAGATTCCTCCGAATTTCTCATTTGCAAGGGATCTCGGCGCTGGGACGGGGCCCAGGGTACCGAGGACAGGAGGGGGCCGAGGCCCCACGCTGTCGTGTGTAGCAAAGAAACGCAGCATTGGCAGGGATGGCGCTTGAGGGAAGGAAAGGAAGAAGAGTCGAGAAGTGAGTCGAAGAGAAAATGGGAAGCTGTGGGTGAGTGGATTGACCGCTTTCTGGATTTGGTCTGGTTCCTGGGATTCTGCCGCGGCGGTGAGTTACCGCTAGCTGGCTCTGACCTGACAGAAGAACACACCCCGACAGATAACTTCTGGGAATTGTCGGTGAATGTTTCAATAACCACGATGCTTTTCAACGACTTACAGACCGAGACAAAAAATGACCAAATTCCTAATTGGGGGAAACCAAAACTCTTTGCAAAACAACTTGACTAATTGATGGCCGCTTTCCTTTAAGAAATCCTCCATGGAAACAACTGTGAACTGGGAGGTGGGTTCTGGGCCATAACCATTGGAGAGTGGGCGTAGAAATTCGGCCATATTTGTTTGACCATTATATTCAGCCCACTCCAGAGCAAATTTCCCTGCAGGGTCCTTGACAAGAGGTGATGCCCCATTCTCGCTCAAGCAAACCCCTTGTAGCAGCATAATAAAGGGGCGTTCCTATGCCACTATATTGAAATAGTACTTATCTCCACAATTTTGATACATGATGTCATTAACTAACTAGAAGGCCTTCTTGGAGAAGGTACATTGAGAACGTCTAGTCGATCATCCAATTCACGCATGGCTGCATAGTGCAAAACTTGGCTATGCTGTAGAGAAGCGCAGTAGTTAAGAAGTTTGACAATCGGAAATTCAGCTTCCCTGAATGCGATTGATAACGGTGTACAATATTCTCTGTCTGTATCACATCGCTGATTAGGATTTGCTCCATAGTTAAATCCCCATCATGGAATGACGTACTGGCGTGTGAAATGTAAGGTAGCAAACTAGCGAAGAGAAACTTACGCGAGGGCTGGCCGGGTATATGGATTAATCGGCGTGTTAATATCCTACCCGATGATGAAGGAATGCCTGCAGAATCCGGTACGACGTGTTTCGCGTCGCTTTCAAGAATAGCTCGGAATTCATCGGAACTTCATAGACGAGAAGAGCTTTAACTACTTCGGCTAAGTCGCGTTCTATCGCCTCGAAGGGAATGGGGACTGTATTCTCAGCGGATACCTCGTCGTTACTAGGAGTTTTTCGCCATTTCAGAATGCCACGTACCCTCTCAACATAGCCGAAGAGAGCTGCCTCTCGAAGTTGCGTGATACCAAATGTTTTGGTGGTTACACTCAACAATGCGCTGCGCTGCTTTCCGACGACATTTCAGGTTTTACAAGACAATTTTAGCACCAATGCAGTTGGACCTCTTTCGCCCTGGAATCGAATAAGTCGATGTCCCATTGAACAAGCACAATGCTCAGAAGTCTGAAACAAGAGGATATCAAGGGAACGGATGAGCTATCCTCGGGAAGCTATGATTTAAAGGTACTAAGTTCGTATCACGAAGGCTTGCATATTAGCATTAGTCTCATTAAGACGCTCGACGTACCAAAGAGGCACAGCGAGGCGGGTATTCTTCTCACACCTCCGATCAGCGTACTGCTTTAGGTATTTGTTATATACCAAGGAGTATCTGAGCCAAATTCGAGAACGGAGGTCTTTTGGATCTTCTTTGATATCGTCAGGCTCACGTCGTTCAACACCAATGAGACAGAAACAAAGTGATCTCACACAAGAGGCGTCGCCCACTCAACCACGGCCAGATCTACTAAGGTCGAATTTGCGGGGCGGTCGTGTTGCACAGTGTTGGGTGCTGAGAAATGACGGCCTTCAAGTGGCACGGCTTTCAAGATCACATAACCAAAAATCCCTTCCACGGCTATCCGCCGTTATACCGGAACAGGACTTGGATATCCAAACTCTCACGGTCTGTTGATTAGCACGGGTGTGAAGCGAACAGAATACTGACGCTTACAATGTAGCAAGCTTTGATCCAACGCAAGATTGAATTCATGACTTTCTAGCTGCAAGGTCATCTAGGGATAGAGAAAGAATAGAAATGAAGAGCGGTAGTTATAGTCCCACTGTCTGTAAACGAAGACCGTCGCATTTGCTAGAGTAGTTTGTACTAACCTTCCTAGATCCTGTTGCAACCCGCATTCAGTCCCGGGAATGATATCCGCTCAGTGACACGAATTAGATGACAGAGACTTCTACGCAATGCTTCTTGTGCTGACCGATATAGGTCTTCTGGTATTTTCGTTCGTGATGTGTAGTCCTAGGCTGCCTAGAGTCGGCCGAATTTTCTGGTAAAGCAGACTAGAGGACGGGAAATGTGGGAAAGGGCGAAAAGTATGAAGGGGCAATCTCACAAGATAGGTTTGTATCCAAGAGAAGCTCTATGAAAGTTCATCTGACGAGGCAAGGGGTGTCTTCTATTGGGAGCTCAGTTATACGAATGGCTGATTACCGAAGTGGTATAGCTCAAAATGCATACCCTACTGTAAACTATATTGCTGTCCGTTGAGCCTGAATATGTCTACTATTTCCAAGGTATTCTGATATTACCACCCGTATGTATCATTGATAGGTTCAACTTCGTGGTTTCTCCATTCTGTGCCGGCTAGACCCGCGGATGTGCCGCCCCCGAACTAGTTTCTGGATAGTGGATCTGCAATATTCTGGTCACTTGTATGCATCCTTTATGGAGAAAGCCTCTATTTTGCGTCTTCCAAGTGGATAGTACATTTATAGAAAATAAGAGGCAGCTTCCTGGTTAACACTTACCCTAACGCTTAGGCTTACCGATTTATCCAATTTCATTTTGCCTCTTGCTTTTACAAGTTCCCCTGACGCTAACTGTAACTCTTTACTGTCTGTTTCAGGCATTCCTATGAGCGAAGAGTAGGATATAATGTGCCCTTACTCTACTGTAGTTACTTCTCTCTCCTCGCCTGCTACCTACGAGTCGAATTAACCTGCCTGTGGACCTCTATATAGGTGGTCGGATGCTGGCATACTTGACAAGTGGGTAGTAGCCATCCTTAATGTCACCCTGCGGACCCAACTAGGCGTCTCGGGTCCCTATGGACAGGTTAGTCATTACCCCGATCGCTGGTGGGTCGGGCTGGACCTTGGTTAAATGGATCACGTTTACCCTTCTGATCACTCGCCCTGGATGAAAAAAAATGGAGCAAAGACGTAATCCGCCGATTGATGATACATCCGCTCAGCAGTGCTTAGCAATCATGAGCGGCGGGTAATACGGCCATCACAACTCATGTATTAAAAAGGGAGGCTTCCGGTCTTTGACAGGTTTCATCCACCTGATTCACTTAAGAGAACCTAAGCCTCAAACCTTAGAGCATAATATATTTTCGTCTCGATTTCTGCTCAACGCAATATGACGGCCTCCAAACTTCTAGTCGTGATCGGCATCACTGGCAACCAAGGATCTTCTGTTGCGAGTGCCTTCCTGAAGCTTCAAGACTGGCGCATTCGTGGCATCAGCCGCGACATATCTTCAGCCGCTGCCCAACAATGGATCTCAAAAGGCGTCGAACTTGTGAAAGCAGACCTTGATGACATCAACTCCCTCGAGAACGCTTTTCGCGGCGCCTCTGCAATTTTCGCAGTCACCGACTTCTACAGCCTCATGCTCGATCCTGCCAATTTTGCCGCCGCACAACAAGCCGGAGTTACCCCCAATGAATATGCCTGCAATCTCGAGACCAAGCGGGGTATGAACATAGCCACCGCTGCGAATTCTCCTGCCGTTTCGGCCACACTCACGCATTTCGTCTTCAGCAGCCTGAGCGATACCAAGCACTGGTCGCACGGCAAGTACACTTGGAACTACCACTTTGATGGCAAAGCGGCAGTCGTGAAAAGAATCAAGAAGGAGCTGCCTGGTTTAGCTGAGAAGTTGAGCATTATCCAGGTTGGAATGTATGCAAGCAACTGGAAGGGGGGCATGGGACGACCTCAGAAGCAAAAAGACAGAGCATTCGTCGTGCAAATCCCAGATATAGGGGAGGTTCAGCTTCCATGGATTTATGTTGATCGCGACGTTGGTATCTTCGTGAAGGCGCTGCTGGCAACTTCTCCAGGAAAGCAGATTCTAGGAGTCTCTCAAATGGCCTCTTGGCGTGAGTTTTGGACGCTTTGGGCGGAGACCCGGGGCGTCAAGCTCGAGATTCAAGTGGTCAGTGTGGAAGAGTTTTTTCAATCCTTGCCTGAGGTTTTAAGGAGAGAATTCCAAGAATCCTTGAGATACATAGTGGAATTCGGGTACACGGGCGGCGATTCAGATGTGTGTTGCAATTTACAGGATATGTTGCCTGGGGCTAAGACGGCCACGTTGAAGGAGTACGTGGAAAGTGAAGATTGGTCCATACTTGACTGATTGATTGATACCTACATTTCATAAGGCAGCCTGTGTACGACTTCCTCTAGACAGCTTGTGTATCTAAGAGCGTCATCGACCCACGTCGCCTTATACTCCATGATAGCCAGTACTGTTTGAAATCCCGTGCGGCTTTGAAGTACGTTGATTTAGTTCACCATTCTCAAACAGCATCAGGGTACGTTGAAGGATTGAAGGCACAGATATTACGATATGGCTATTCTAAGATTTGCCATTCCAAGGGGTATCTGAGGATCTTAGACGCGTGCAGCTATCTATTTTCTCAACTGAGCGGGATTAGCTTGGGCTAACGCAAAGCCTGACCCAACAAATAGCTATCGAGCGCTATATTTTACAAATCATAAGTCTGGTTCTCTCCACAAGAAGTCAAGGGAATTGAATGCATAGGAAATAGGTCAAAGAACTAGAGAAAGCCCTCAAATGTACTGAAAAGCTACCGTATCCACCCTATTGAAAGCGAGTGCCTGTTTTGAAGATGGCTAGTTTTTCTAGTCTAGGAATCGGCGTAATCGACTTGCCCGTCTTTCTTCCGAGGGACTTTGAATAGGCCCAGGCATTGAACTCGTAGGGCTCTATGGAGTTGCTCAGTCATATCGGCGAGATGGGGAATAGCATTTTGTACCTTACTAATCCGAACCTCGGTAAATGCAAAGCATCGTCACCGAGTTGTGAGATGAAAGAAGAGATAGACTATGTACCAGAATTCAGTAATAGCTCTGCCCGCTCCACCGAAGCCGACTTTCCGGTTCTCGGATTGCTTAGTTATCTACTATCTACCGGTGGGCCAAAATGCTCAGGATGAAACAACACGCAAAGGATTAGATCAAGTTCAGCCTGTGGTTAGTAATTAGCAAACCATATCACGCTCATCATCTTTGGAAGAACCGAAGATCGGCCCCCTGGATGAGCGACCTCGGTCGCCTCATCTTCTCATGACAGTATCAAAAGATAAACCCGAAAGTCAATCCCAGAGAGTCTCTGGATCCCCCACGGGGTTTATGCGGAGCCTGGGGAATCGCTCACAATCTGAAATTCGGCACCTTCGGATGTGACTTGAACTTTCTGATCCACGCTAGCCGCAACAGGTACTAGCAAGCAGATTTATCAACCTGTATGAAACTTTCTGAGCGCTTTTAAGTAGCATCGATACCTGCTGCTACTGAAACCTTGAGAATTTCTGCCCTAAAAATCTCCCATCCATTGAGAGGTAGACTTCATCACAAGTCCCCCTTCCGCAGGAACAATCCTCCTCTTCATAAACCGTACACGCGACGATACGCCTATCCAGTTATCAGAGCTGCAATTCAACTCTATGATGAGAGCATTTCAATTTGCCGATGTCTCGAAGGGACTTCAATTCAGGGATGTCCCAATTCCCAAGCCTGGGAAGGGCCAAGTGCTCGTTCAAGTTCTAGCCACTGGTCTCTGCCACACCGACTGCAATGTGGTTTCCGGCAAGGACGATATGCTCTTGTCGAAACGGCCTGTTACGCTGGGCCATGAGATTGCGGGGGTAATTGTTGAGCTCGGACCAGATGTCACCAATTTCAGTATCGACGAACGAATTGTCTCTGCCATAGCGATCAGCCATCCTGTGACGCTGCAAGAGGTTTTGACAACAGCGGGCATCGGCTACGACGGTGGCTATGCAGAATATGTTGTCATCAACATCGAAAAGGCAGTACGAATCCCAGATGGTGTCACTTTTGCTCAAGCTGCTGTGGCTACCGATGCTGTCGCCACTGCCTACCATGCTGTTGTTGTCGAAGCCCAGGCGTCGCCATCTTCAACCATTGCTATCATAGGCCTGGGTGGCCTGGGTCTTTCAGGAGTCCAACTTGCGTCCTACATGGGTGCGAAAGTGTATGGGATCGATATCAGTCTCAGCAAATACCTCCCTGCTCTAGAGTCCGGGGCATTGGTATGCGTCAAAAGCCTCGACAAGCTGCCTGGAATTCAATTCGATGCAATTGTGGATTTTGCAGGCACAGGCACCACTACTGCAGCTGCTGTGACTGCTGTGAAGCCCGGCGGACGAATTGTTCTTGTTGGGCTCGCAGCTAAAGAGACAGCATTGAACACTTACGAGCTGGTAGCTCGAGGAGTCTCCCTCAAAGGCTCTGCAGGTTCGTCGGTTGATGAAGTAGCTAAGGTGCTTGACTTGATTGCCGATGGGAAGATTCAGCCACTTTTGGAAGAGATTCCCTTTGCGGATATTGCTAAGGGACTGGATAGGCTCAGTAAGGGTAATACACTTGGCCGATTGTATGCTAATCCAAGCAAAGCCTGAAGGTTTATCCGGTTAGACTCATGATTGTTCATGATCTGAAGACATAATAAGAATTAATCCCTCGTCTTTCTGGTACTGAACCGCCGCTTCCAAGTTGACTTAAGCAAAGTTAGACTTTTTTGAAAACCTGGCCAACTGCGAGCACACGAGAACTCATAATGAGCAGCATTTCCCACGCCCTGGCCCAAGATCCACTAGACTGAGAGTGGGAATCCGCGCAATTTTCAGTATAAGCTTCAGTAGTGGCCTAGGAAATTGGTCGAAAGATCGCGCTGTGAGATTGTAGTCAATGCGAGCGCGTCGTGACGAAGTTGGTCAAACCAAACCCAGCCCTCTCGCTCACGGAACAACCTAGTCGATTGGTGATCTCCGTCTCGATGCGACCGCGTACCGTCACTATTCCAATGCCCAGAAATTATCTTCCACTACCGGCGCTCTGTCGGCTTGGACACATGATGTGACAAATAATATTGCAAAATTTCCCACTTACTTCTTATTGTAGGCTCACAGGCAAACACTTCTTGCTTCTCAGACGTCTAGTCTCAAATGTCAAATTGAGTGGGGGGAAGTATCAAATTCATATCATTTCATGAGGCAAGAATATATGAAGCTTAGAATTTCAACAGAGCATCAAGTTCTTCCAAGGAAATCCAGGGGTGTTTCGTTATGGATCTTAACTCTGTAGACTCTGGAGAAACATTAAGATCACCTGATTCAAGATTTGAATGCACTATTATAGGCGAGAGACTCAGCCTCCTCGTCCGTGCAAAGATGTGTCTTGGGTTTTGCAGCCAATTTTCAGTGTGTATGCGAATTGGCAGAGCAATCAGCTCCGTGAGGGATGTTGATGGTCTTGTCTGGCTGCAAGTGTCTCCACAATCGATCATCTCCACAGACTCCGGGATATTCGGATTGCGGATAGCTCCCGTGGGAGGTATAAGCCGTACTATCTCGGACAGTAGCGAATGCATCACGCTCCAACGCGGTACATCATCGTCCACGCCACTGGGTGACGAGTGTCGGAGTGTGGGGTGGGGATTTCTGCCAGCATACTTGGACGTATGCGCAGTGGATGCACTGCATAATGTGCAATTATATCAGCAAGCCGCAGTAGTTATATCGAATTGACTTCCATGACATAGAAGACAAGAAACTTAGTGATACCGTGCTCGACGTGCCCAAGGCAGGCAGACCTGGTCCACTCTGATGCAGTATGTACAACGATGGCGCTCAGTGTAGACGCAACGTTTCTTCCGAACATGGCATGTTTGACAAGCTGACATCTTGAGTTCTCCCATGAAAGGAGATCTTCAAGCTGTGGGAGGGCCGATGTATGTAGATCTATAGCCCAGTCGAAAGGTATCCGGCAATTGTTCTGGATGCACCTGAGGTGGCATCAATATGAGCTGATGGAAGAGAAAACTGAATATGGCAAATAAAGTTCTTTAAGAGACCAACAACAATAACATGCACTCAGTTGCTCGTCCATCCCATGTCTACTTTCGCAAGCTCCCATTTATGATGGCCGAAACCTAATCCTCTCAAACACTTACGTGACCCATTGACGATAAACCCCATCAAGTGGCATAAGGGTATCCGCATTCGCACTTATCTTACCCTATCAATCTCGTAGCAACGAGCCTCGGCTGAACTTCGGAGAGATCACTCAACATCCGCTCCATGAATGTAATGCTCCACGTAATCCCTGATTTTCGAGTAGCCTAAGATTAGATCCGAGTGGGCACAAAATGATAGAATTTGTAATCGACTCTCGGGTCATTCTCGGGTATCTCAGAATACTTTGTAGGCGCTTATAGTGGGTCCACATAGTTGGTTTCTCAGCTGCCGTAGTGATCACTAACAGCGTCCGAGGATCAGGGAAGTGCCTTCACGGACCTTGCCACTGTTGTTTTTCCTACTTAAAATGCTTCCATACTCACAATTGTAATTATTTCTCAACTCATCATCTTGTCATCTTATCATATTATCACCTGGATCATGTCTAATCAGAAGGCCGTCATCGTGACCCAGCCCAAGACAGCGGGCTTGGTGACTGACCGCGCTATTCCCAAACTCCGTGATGATTACGTTCTCGTGAAGACAGTCAGCGTGGGTTTGAACCCAAGTGACTGGAAGCACGTGGATTTCCTCTCCCCTCCCGGCGTCCTCTTGGGAGGTGATTACTCTGGCATTGTCGAGGCCGTTGGCAAAGACGTCAAACTACCCTGGAAAAAGGGCGACCGTATCTGCGGTTTCGCCCACGGTGGTAATGCGGTGCAAGCCGAGGATGGGTCTTTCGCCGAATATATTGTCGTCAAGGGTGATGTGCAGCTCCGAATTCCTGAACATCTGAGCTTTCAGGAAGCCGCTACGCTCGGAGCAGGCATTCAGACTATCGGCCAGGCATTATACCAGACTCTAGGTCTGGCGTTACCGAATCAACCTATCAAAGATGCGACTCCCATTCTTATCTATGGCGGTTCTACCGCTACGGGCACCCTCGCGATTCAGTTTGCTAAGCTTTCCGGTTATCAGGTGCTCACTACCTGTTCGCCGCACAACTTCGACCTTGTCCGTGCCCTTGGCGCTGATGCTGTCTTTGATTACAAGGACCCTGAGGCCGCCGCTCAGATTCGCAAGCAGACCAAGAACGATCTGAAGCTAGTCTTGGACTGTATATCGCTTTCCTCTAGTGTTGATTTCTGCGACCAGGCACTGTCAACGGAGGGTGGCGAATACCTCGCACTCCTGACCGTGAAAATTGACCGCGCCAACGTGAACAGTCGATTTATCCTGGCCTACACCGTCCTTGGCGAAGCCTTTGAGTTCGGTGACATGTCGGTTCCCTTTAAGCCAGAGGATTTCGAGCACGCCAAGAAGTTCACTCAAGTGGCTCAGACTCTTTTGGATCAGGGCAAGATCAAAGTCCATCCACCTAAAGTTGGGAAAGAGGGTCTACGTGGCGTCTTGGATGGAATGGAGCTGCTCAGGGCCGACAAAGTCAGTGGTGCGAAGTTGGTGTATAATGTTGAGGAGACGCCTTAGTTAGTCATACACCCTGAGTCACAAAACTAGTTAGTCAACTTAGATCGACACATCTTTCACAATTTGTCAAATACGAATCAAGACCATCACAGAAAACCGAAATTGAGACTTGACATGAACAGGTTTACGCCAAAGGCAAATTGTATGAGCACGGCGCAAGGATGCACAGTGGCGTTCTGCTCCAGGGTTACAGTACTCGAATTGCAATTTGCTGATTTGTTCAGAGCGCATACAACATATTGAAATACAGTATTTTATAAGCGGCTGCATTAAACCTTAACTCCCGTTGGGCAAGGCATACATCCAGCCACATTCACCCTAAGCTGATGAGCGGTCACTGGTCGAGTGATTGGCAAGACCCCTTCTCATTTTCCCGTTTCTTGTCCATCGAATTGCCAATTCTTGAAAGCCGGCCAGGACCGAGTTTCTTCAGCTTCCAGCGTGCTGTCTCACCTTCCATTCTCCTAGGTCTCTAAACTCATTAGTAAGCATGTAAGTTTCGTACCTACGACCCAAGCTTGGACGGGGACCTGGTTCGTTGGATAGTTACGTTATCAAACGGAAAGATGAGTGATCTTGCCGAGCCAAAAGTTTAGCCTTCCAGGTTGCCTCCACGGGGTATCCTTCTAGTCCCGGGTAGAAATCACGCCCTCACCCAGGTTCTCACCCCGTCTATTGCGCACTCAACCCTACGCGCGTCGCTAAAGCGGCCCTCTGCGCATTTTACTGAGCAGCATTCAGAGAATATCATCTGTTTCACTCTTGACTGCTAGTACATACGACCATAGGGTGTGGAGAACAGGGCTTCCCGTCCGCTCAGCCGTACTTAAGCCCATTATAGTACGCAGTCAATTCTCAATGCGCCCTGCGCTCTAAAATGGCGCAGGATTTAGTCTTAGGGTGAGTGTGGGTAATATGGGTGAGAAGTTTGGAGACTAGGGTGATAGAGGTGAGAACGGGGTGAGAGTGGGTGAGAATGGAGCAAGGATTCTCACCCGGATCACCCACACTCACCCACTTCTCACTTTTCCTCTGTCGCCAGACTCTGTGCTATGTATATGTGCCTAGGGCGCTGGTAATGTCTGCTGTCTTTTTTCCCTGACCTAGAGACACCCTGCTATGCGAAGAAGATGCTCCTAGAAGACCTTCGAAAGAAACTTAATGAAAGACTTGCACGTGCTACGTCACGTGGCTTTACCCGTGAGTATTAGAATGAAAGGGAAAATGAGGAGAACTCTATATGCCTTAAATAGCTCGCTCCGGCTACTCTGGAAAAGTATGAGGATATATCGATGAACTGGATATTGTGGGTTATCCTGTCGATAGTTTTTAGGCCGTGAAACTCATTTTAGTAGATAGAGACTATCTCGTAAAGAGGCGACCTATGCTAATTTCTCTAAAAATGAACCTGATCCTACCCTATAGCTTCTGAAATCT
The DNA here is from genome assembly GCA_024706585.1 of Penicillium simplicissimum. Lineage (NCBI taxonomy): Eukaryota > Fungi > Ascomycota > Eurotiomycetes > Eurotiales > Aspergillaceae > Penicillium > Penicillium simplicissimum. The sequence goes on from JAMZTW010000061.1 coordinate 1,172,827, forward strand.
TTCGCGGAAGACTATATTACGATAAGAAAAAGAATACCTTTATAAAAATCCGCTTGTTAGAATCTAATTAATTTCACTTTAAAATGGGAGCGAGAGACTCTTTGATCCTCTGCCGAAGCACGTTAAGGAAGATGTTCTGAACGTAAGTCGTCTAGTTCTGCTCTATGTGATTTATTCTAAAAGCCTGTAAGTATATTGGCTAAGATCTTATAAGGAAATATAAATTACCTACTAAGCCACGAGAGCGCTTTATAGTTATAGCGAAAGATATCGACTACCTTCTTCGCGTTCTTTTCGGCGATGATTGGTATGATTATAAACACGAAAGAGCCTGTGTATAAGTAGGGAGTGCCCTTGTACTATTCTCTAGGTCGGGTGCTAGGGCTAGAGCTGTGGTGGAGTTAAGCGTATATCGTAAGTCTAATGAATACCTATACTATAGAGTGGGTTTACCCCGGTTATTCTCTCTTTAGGTTAATTAGCCAGCCAAGCTAATAATATGAGGTCGATAGTATCTTACCTTTAATATGAAATAGAGCGATAATGGATAAGTGAAGCGTTGGGTGACGATCGATCCGGAGTTTTTGAAAGGATAGCGTAATCGATTCTTGGGATGAGCTTTGTTTTCTGGGTGATAGTTTATGGGGTAGCTGACGGCGCTTTCATGGGCCTCAGGACCGTGACCGACGTTCTCGCCGTGAGACCTCCGAAAGGGAGAGAATCATATACACTCGAATGGACCGAGAGTAAAAAAGGTCTACCACTTTTTCAAATCGTAACTCCTGAAGGTCCTCAGCAAAATAAAGCATTGACCTTCTCTTCTATGCGCTTTAACTTTGCGAGCCTAGCTCAGCGAGAATGCTTCAAGGATCAACTACGCGTACACAGAATCCGTGCCGGTGTTGCAAACTGCACTGACCGTAAGTAATATCGGTTCTTCTCGCGTGACGCAATCTAATTTTACTTAGCTAAGGCATCGGAAGCGACTCGTGGTCAAGCGCTTAACCATCAAAGCCATGACACTTATATCAAATACTAATCTGTGCTCAAGTCCTTAGGGCAGTAGCCATGTTGAAGACATGCGTTAAATAGCGTGTGAAGTGTGAAGGCTCGGCAGAAGTACGTCAAGCGCCTGGTGCAAGATACCGTTGATGATTCCGTCCGTGCCGGGCGCATAGTCGAATCCTTGAGTGATTTGAACATGAACACTAAATGCTATTGCAAGCATGATGAATATTGATTTAAACTAGAAACTTTATTGTGGTTCCTCAGGCCAGTTTCTTTTAACCATCCTGAACTCGAGCTGAAATATGCTTTTGTGAAGTACACCAGTTGTGATTCGTTATATGACCTCTCTACCTATCTCGATTATCCATCTATCATCAATCATCAATAATCTACACATGTACACCCTCTCGCACTAGTCAAAGCCCAAAATCACCTTACAGAGGCTTACACCCCGACACAAATATACTCATGCAACCAAAGATCCGTGCAACCGGTTCCAACTTTAGGATTCCACTGTGTAATTTGAGCGACAGTCACGCCCTTGCTGCTAGCAATGCTCGCGCAAGTGTCGCCCGAACTGACGAAGTAGAAGGTCGTGCAGTCGTCCACCATTCCGGGCTCAAAGGGAGTAGGGGTAGGAATTCCGTTACCAGAGGAGGTGGTTGAGGTGGTTGAGGTCGTGGCGGTGTAGCCAATGATGTCCACACAGACGTAGTCGCCCACATCAAGGTGGGCACAAGAAGAGCCGACGGCTGGGTTCCAGTCGTAAAAGCTGGCGAGGGGGATATTGTATTTGTTGGCAATTACAGCGCAGGTATCGCCGGATTGGACGAGGTCGAACTTATTGCAAGTGGCGGTCATACCAGTCTGAATGGGGCCGGGGGTAGTGATGCCGTCGGCAGAAGTGGTAGTGGCTGGGACCGTGGTAGTAGTAGCGACCTTGGTGGCGCCGGGGATATCGACACAAAAGTAGTATCCGACCAGGAGGTTAGTGCAATCTGCAGCACGGGTCAGTACGAGAGCTTTATCTCAAAGCTTTTTTTTGTGCGCTTTACTGCTCACGTGCAAAATTCATGAGAGGAATGTGACTTACCAGAGTTGAGTGATGGGTTCCAGGCGAGGAATTCGGTCAAGCTGATATCATACTGGCTCTCAATGGCACTGCACGAGTCGCCCTGTACCACTAGGTGGTATTGGTCGCAAGTGGCAGCAGTCCCAGTCTGTTGAGGCTGGTATGGAGCCGAAGATGACGAGGTTGACGACGACGTAGAACTAGTTACCGTAGAAGTGGTCACCGTGGAAGAAGCTGTGGTGGTGGGCCCAGTAGATGTGACTGTGCCAACCACACAGTAGTCTTGACCGCTCACGAGATCCGGACAGGTGATACCCGGGTTGATAGACACAAAGGTCTCCTCAGTCAGGCCCCATTCGGCGGCAAAGGAAAAGCAGGTGTCTCCAGAAGCCGCCGCGGTCTTATAGTCACAAGTGACCGACGAACGAGGGAGGATCGCCATTCCCCAGGTCAGCTGTAGCTGAGCGAGGAGGACGAGACCAGTTTTGAAAGTTGTCGGCGCCATCTTGCTTCTTGATCTTTGAAATGGATGAGTGATATGGACGAATGAAGGATATGGAGGTATGGGCGATAGAATCAACTTATAGAACTCACCCGCGGCATACAAACTGCGACGGTCGGTAAAAGAAAAAAGTCTTTTCCTGGCACAGTGCCAAGTGGGAAGCGCCTGGTAACCAGCCCCATTGCATCTAGCACAACTAGACTGCTACTAGGATGTCAAGATCCAGCATACCGAATCTTTCATCTCGGTTCCAACACATGGCTTTCACATGGCTTCACCGGACTCTCACGCAACCTGATGGAAGCCTCCGAAGCGATGCACTGAGACATTTGAGGGGAATAGAGCGCTCTAGAGGTCCCTCTCTTGGCTTAGTGTATAAAAAACCCACACACTGTGGAGGAGGTTATTGTCATTATAATTTGTTATTTGTTTTCTACTCTAGGTAATTTTGCGCGATGTATACCACACGCAGGCGAATGGTCTCCCAAGGCTATATAGTATTTAAGTGCCGACGGCTAAGCCTCGAAGGATTTGACTACCCCCATTTTCATGTTCGTGCACAGCAGTAATTGCTGATCATCACTTGACGGCACTCTAACCGTCCTCCGTTTGTCAGTATGCAATTTCAGCTTTCCGAAAGAAGGCGTACGCCTCCCGGGAGGGGCGGCAAGCCCCCTTCGGGAGAGGCGGCAAGCCCTTATATTTTGAAATTCCGAAACTCAGGGTCTCAGGGTCCATGCAGCCCGCTGTTCACGACTCAGGGACGAGTCGCCTCAGGGACAGGGATTCAGGGCCACATTTTACAATGACCATTGATCACAGCCTTGAGCAATTATAGCGTAATAAAACCCACCAATAAAATGGGGAAGTCTCGCCACTACAGTACACACAAGTAATCTGTGTACTGTATCAACATGGTCCCACTGTTCTCGGTCCTCTCCGTCCTATCCGTCCTTCCGAATCCCGAGATGCGGCCCCCAAAAGGACCACTTTTCTCGTATCGCATTTACCGGATTTTCGCTCACAGGTCAATCTCCCGACACTAGGCGAAAGACCGGAGCGATCAGTCGTCAAGTTGCTCTTTTTTTCCACGCTAGTGTTCTGACCAATGGTTAGAAGTTCTAAATAGTGAAAGGCTGCAACACTATATAAGCGACGTTGCATCGTGAGATCAAGAATTTCTCTTACTCTTGACTTACTACAGACTCAGAAGCCGGTGCGAAATTGGACTCCGCCCATCGGTCCAGTTAGAATCAAGACCCTGCAGATTGGCTGGGGCTCCAGGTAGCGCGTTCACACTAGACTTAGTATGTATTTTAATTTAATGAATGAGGCAACTGGATTACTGGACTATATAGTCAATTGATTAGACGCTTGTATTACTCTAGTATCATCTCTTTTTCTCGTTCTCCGATAAAATTGGTGGCGTTCGCCAAGGTGACATAGCCCCAAAAGATCACACTTCCCCACCTATTGGAGTCCCTGAATCTCTCCACCTGCGACTCCAATTCTCCATACCAAGAACTGCAAGAAGTCTTCGCAAAGCTTAGCTCAACAACGTAGTAATAAACGCGGGGCGAAAATTTCGCCAAACAAGATCGATATTTTAGGAAGGTATAATTAAACAGACATGTAATAAAACACATGTAATAACAAAGTGATAACAGACTACATGATAGTAGGGGATAACTCATCTACCCCATCAAGATGAAGTTGATTACCCAGACCAGTAGCATCGACAAAGCCGGTGCTGTGGCCATGCGCGATCGACTCGCCGGGTTGCTGGCAGAAGACGTGCTGGTGCTGGTCGGACAGGTCACGTTGGGATTCACGGGAGTATTGGGTGCACAGGCCGAGGCGGTGGCCGAGGCGTAAAGACTGGAGGCGGCTGATGAGCTGATGTTCACGGCGCACGGATTGGTGGTTGGAGTCTGGCCGAGATGACCACAAGCAGAACCGAAGGATGTCACGTTGAAGGCATATGCTTCCATCGCGCCACATTGACTGGCAGAAGTGGCAGCCACCAGATCGGGTTCCTGGCCCGATTTACTAATCGTAAAGACGGTAGAACCACTTCGCGTGAGGGTGTGGGATGGGCCCGTATACCGAGAGCAATTGGAGATTTCCAGAGACCAAATCAAAGTCCAATATCCATCTGGGTAGTCAATGGTGTTGAAGAACTTCGAGATCAGCCGTTCACTGGATGGGTCCTCCTCAAGCAGCTCAATGAGTCCCCCGTCGATGGAGCCTGGTGAGCTATGGTTGTTGCCTTCCCATAGGCTCCAGGTAATGTAACTCGCTAATGGGGGAGCCGTGCTTGGATTCTGCAGCGCCCATACGATGGGCATCAGCGCCTGGGGGGTATAGGTAGCATTGCGTGGGAACACCAAGTCCACTTCAAATATACCCGTGTTGGGGAAGCTCATCGTGCTCGTTGGACCAGCGATCGATGCTGCGATGCAAGACAGAGAAGTTGAACGAGTGTAAGCTCCAAGTTGTAATGAAGGAGTTGCGAAGCGTTTTGTGGGATATTGATTTGAGTTAGAAAGGAAAAGCAGAAGGGATTTCAGTTTGACGGGGAGACGTCGGGGTTCCCACTTGGTATCGCAGTTTTGACTATACATGTACGGTGTACAAGGATCTCTGTAATAATACTAGTTTATTGATCGGTATTGGCTAGTATGCATAGGGACGAGTATGCATAGGGACGAAAGGACCACCGGAATAATCAAGATTGAATGGATCGATTGAAGAAAGGAAAGGACTCGAACGAATGAAAAAAGGGGTAGGTTGAGCTGTCCCCTAGCGGTGTAACTGGGTGTTCGAGTACAGTACCGATGTCGAGGTGTTACCCGCATATTACATTCAAACACAAGAGAAATATGGGTTGGAGTTCAACCAATCCTATGTCACCGTAATGAAGGTCTCCACTTTTCCACGACATTTATCTTAGTGCCCCTTGGTGTCTTTTTAGTGTACGGAGGTTTACTCTCATCCCACTGCGCTAGTACTAGCATCATGCTATGTTTGCTTCGCGACTCGGACCCTTCGCGACCCTTGTCTCCTACAATTTGTCTCCACCGAGTGCGAGCGCGAGGCAGACTACTTCCGATGAGATTTGATCGAATTCATACGGGAGGTCTACTAACCTATAAAGCTCACGGGCTCATCTTCCATCATGGAAAAGAACAGGAAGCAAACCGTTCTTCCATCCGCTCATTTTTTTTCCCTCGCTAATCCCGACTTGTGCTGTAGAATTCCACTATAGCTCATGTCGTGGTCGTCTACTTCGCTTTCGTGGCGGAAGCCACGGAGTGCCTTCCTCACTCTCTTTCATGTCACTCTTTTGACTCTTTTCTTTTCTGTCCGTCCAACTACTGCTATCTCGGAACCCCTTCGGCTCTCTGCCAGTCCTGGGTATCAAGGCAGGTCTAATGCGTGTCCCACTCGATGTGCGGTCTCGGGACCCAACCCAGCGAACTGGTCCATGTACCACAATTTTGATCAACTGGCCTCGTGTCAGGAGTCTCTCTTTTATTCTTTCTCTTTACTTGACCGGGTTGATGACGCTCATACTGGCCATCACATCTACGCCTGTACTTCCTATGGCCCGGATTGGGGAAATCTACCGGCAAATACCACAAACCTTGACTTGCAGTCATCAAACGCTCCGGAGCCCGTGAATGGTACCTATGAGGTTGGATACTGGCCCGGCACCACAGGTTCTTCAGTTTCATCTTATCTAGCCACGCTCACCAATCAGCTTCGGCAGTACTTGGTTGGGGGATTGGGCTCCGTGGACGGTCCGACCATTCTCTTCGCCCGCTATGGCTCCACCTCGGTCGGTCTCTATATCGGCCAAGGACTGGATAATCGAGGTATTGCAGAAAATGCGCTGTCTTCTTTATCAGACTCAATTGCGTCCTCCAATGCTAGCCTTGCTGCGAGTATAGCTATGCAATTCTGCGAACCTGGTCAGACTTCGCACCATACGTTCGGCCTGATTGCGACGGGCAACGGAACTTTTGATTCCGTACAAGCCGCCCTCGCCTCATGGTCCAAGGCAAAATGTTTGACATTCCCGGTGGTTCAAAAGATCACTGGCACAGTCTCGCTCGTGAAGCCCTTGTTTGATGCCTCCTCCTCTAATGCCACCGTTGTCAATTCCACCCGTCCCCCAGTCTCCCACGCCACCCAGTCTGCTGGCAATGGGACCTCTGTTAGGGCCAGGGCACTCGCCCCTCGGACAACCTGTTCCACAGTCCAAGTCGCTTCTGGAAATTGCTATGATTCTTTGGCGTCGGAATGTGGTATCACATTAGCCAAGTTCCTTCAGTACAATAACGTAACAGACGATGATTGTTCTACCTTGGTAATAGGTGAGCACCTTTGTTGTTCAGCAGGTCAATTGCCAGACTTTTCTCCTAAGCCTCAATCCGATGGTACTTGCGCGACATACACCATCAAGGCAGATGATAACTGTAAGACGATTGCTGCGTCTTACGGGCTCACAGTAGATGAGCTTGAGAATTTCAACAATGATACTTGGGGTTGGGGAGGCTGTGATCCCCTCTACGCGCATACCATTATTTGTCTAAGTGAGGGTAATGCGCCCATGCCGGCCCCTCTTGCCAATGCAGAATGTGGGCCACAAGTTCCCGGAACGGTGACCCCCGCGAGTGGAACGAATATTTCCACACTCAACGAGTGCCCTCTGAATGCATGCTGTGATAAGTGGGGACAGGTAAGTGGACCCCTGACTCAACGGTTAAGTTGACCTTTTTTTTACAATTGATCAGAGTCGCTGATAACCTTTCCAGTGCGGCACAACATCCGCATTCTGTATCAACACCAGCACTGGCGCCCCTGGAACCGCCAAGAATGGTACCAACGGCTGTATCTCTAACTGCGGCACCGCTATCGTGCAGAGTGATAAACCTGCCACATACAGAAAAGTTGGCTTCTATGAGGGTTACAACTTGAAGCGGCCCTGCCTCTATCAGGATGTCTCTCAAATTGACTTGAGTGCTTACACACACATTTATTTCGCTTTTGGTGTCCTCTCCTCGTCCTATGAGGTCCAGATCCCCAACAGCACCGCGACGGGCACCACCTATGAGTTCAACCAGTTCAAACAGCTCGCAGGCACAACGCGTGTCTTGTCTATCGGTGGATGGGCATTTTCGACCGATCCGAGCACATACATGATTTTCCGTAACGGTGTCACTTCTGCTAATCGGTTGACAATGGCCAAAAACATTGCGAACTTCGTCAAGGACAATGAGCTCGACGGCATCAATATCGACTGGGAGTATCCAGGAGTACGTATTACCATCGCCCTTGCATTTCATGACTCTCTAGCGCTGGGAATTCCAATTGACATTTCGGTCTTCACGGTTTAGGCACCTGACATCCCTGGTATCCCTGCTGCTAGCACCGATGACGGTACCAACTATCTCGCCTTCCTTGCCATCTTGAGAAATCTCCTTCCTGACAAGGAGATCACAATTGCGGCGCCAGCATCATACTGGTATTTGAAGGGCTTTCCCATCGAAGCCATGGCTAAAATCGTGGACTACATAATTTACATGACCTACGATTTGCATGGACAGGTATGGCATCTGTGATGATTAGGTACTTGGCACGAGATGATGAAGACTAATCTGAAAATCTTCCACACCCGCACAGTGGGATTTCAACAACCAGTGGTCACAAGAAGGGTGTGCAACAGGAACCTGTTTACGTTCGGACGTGAACATTACCGAAACAGAGGGTGCTTTGAGCATGGTGAGTTTACTCGAAGCGCAGATAGAGACCGGAGGTCAGTACGTGTTCTTATTGGCTAACCTACTTGTTTTTCACTTTCCGTACAAAGATCACGAAAGCCGGTGTTCCGTCCAACCAGGTCGTGGTCGGAGTGACTAGCTACGGACGATCGTTCGCCATGGCCGAAGCGGGTTGCTATGGACCAGATTGCACATATTTGGGATCAGCTGACGACTCGCAAGCTGCACCAGGAAATTGTACCCAGACTGCAGGCTACCTCGCCAATGCCGAAATTTTGGCGATTCTCGCAAACTCCAGCCGGGTCAATGAAAACTACATTGATATTAAGAGCAACACCAATATCCTTGTATATGATGACACTCAGTGGGTTGGATGGATGAGCGACGGTATCAAAAACTCACGGAAGTCGGTCTACCAGGGCCTATCGATGGGTGGCTGGACCGACTGGGCTACTGACTTGCAGAAGGTCAACGATCCTCCTTTCACCTCGGACTCCTGGACTAATTTCATAGGCGACGCTGTTTTGAATCGTGACCCTTACGCTGAAGGCAACCGAACAGGCAACTGGACTTCCATGAACTGTGAAAACCCCGCTGTGCAGGATTCGCTTTACATGGCATGCTCGCAGCGCTGGTCAGAGCTGGACGCATCCAATGCGTGGTCAGATGCCATCAATGTCTGGAACACTATCGACGAGCCAAAAGTCGGGGATGACGAAAGTAAATTCACTTTGTCTATCATGTTCTTCTTCCATGGTGGGGATTCGATGAACTGCGGAAGTATTGCTCCGGCCGGCTCGTGCTCCACCACCCAAACTTGTGCCTGGTTTCAAGGGTTTGGCGACAACGGTGAATCTGGTCCTGCGGCAATGCTTATATATAACTCTTTTGTGATTATCAACCAGGTAAGTTTCTTACATGCTGCTTGAGCACAAGACTCAATGGGGAGAAAAGCAGTGCAGGCCCCAGGTGGGCTCATGTCCATATGATAAAAATAGCTGACAGACAAACTCGTCGACCAGATGTACTCTCAGTTATATTACGCCATCAATGGAATCGCTGCAACGTACGTCGACAATCAGCTTTCAGACTTCGAGGACATTTTTGCACCGGTTCCTCCAGCTAAGAGCGACGAGTGGCTGGTCCTCCTCATCGATTTACTGGGTCTCGGTCTTACTGTGGTCGCTGCGCCATTCTTTGATGGAGGTGAGCTCCTCCTCATTTGAAGCTCTTTCTCAGAGAAGGCCATCATTGTCCCGTTTGCCCATGCTAATGCCTCCTAGTTCTTGGAGCTCTACCAGCGCTTGAAGCCTTAGGAGAAGCAGGTGCCAAAGTCGCTCAAGATGTCACATATTCCGCCATCGCATACGGAGCTTCAATTGCTACCAGTTCTCTGCCTTCGGCCGCACCGTAAGTACTTTCTTCGTTTGCTATGATACCAAAGGCCCGAATGACCCTTTCTGGCAATCCCTACTTCGAATATGCTGGGCTTTTGTTGACGAATGCAATTTGGCTGATGAATTCTGTGCAGGGGTAAATGGACAGCGCAGTCTCAAGATAGTTTCAGTGCCACTATGGGCTCTGTACTCTGGGGCTGGTCTAATGCCACGGCAAACCAACTTTGGACGCTGTTCAACGGATCAGACCCCTCTATCACCCTTCTGACAAGCCTCATGAGCGACGGTAAACTCATCGAGGGCAACGGCGGCTCTCCATCTGTTGGTTACTCAGTATCGGAATCAACATCCTCCGATGTTGAGGCTTTCATTGGCAAAGCTTTCTTTGGGTACTCTATTCCAACTTTGTGGACTATCTCCGGTACTGCCGCCTTCGTCATCGACTCGGGCTATCCATGCAGTGCACAGAATCCACTGGGCGATTATATGACTAATGCCACCCAAGAGTCTACATATACTTGCTACAACGATAGATTGTACTATCTGGTCTACCCTGATGGCACGGAGGATGGTTGTAGTAATGACCATACGGCCAAATGCACCCACAAGTTGTTCACTGCTCCACCTGGCTTGGACACTCTCGGTCCATCTAAGTGGGGAGGCATCACTCTATCCGAACTGATCGAGGGATCTGTCAACACATACATCGCCAACGGGAACGCGAACGGAGGACCTGTCGCTGATCCAATGGACTCACTAACGCTCAAGGACTTGTCCAATCGGAACATTACTACGCCCGGCTACATTCGCCTGCCGGTCTGTTCTCCGCAAGTTGCCTGGGCCTCCTGGACGAATCCAGCGCGGTCCAACTCCTCCGCCCCAGGGTACCCCTGTAACCCTCTCCAAGGCGTGACCAAATGCAGCGGCTACACTTACCAGGATACGACCACATCCGCCTCCCCCCTGGTCTCAGACTGCAAGGTCCTCATGAGTAACATCGCCGGCACAACCGGCGTATGGACTACTGGTATCGGTCACCAGCGCACAATTCCTACATACGGCACCTGCAAATTCGGCGTCCAGAATGTTGGCGTTACCGGCGACGTCACTTACATGACTGGCAGCCAGGATGTTGTGAACATTATCACTGAGTCCATTGCGAAGTATGAATGGGAGGGCAAGGTTGGTGCGAAGGGATATATGGAGTGCGATGGTGACGCGGGCAGCCAAAAGGTGGAGTGGGGGCTGTTTTAAAACAGGTATGCTGCTTTGAATGATAAGCTTCCGCGGATTGGCAGTGCAAGCTGTCGTCATTGCTGCTATAGCTTCTACATGGATTGGGCGTGTTCTAGATTCTATGGTCGCTTTCCGACCCTGGATATATTGTGACCTGCCTTTTACCAATGTAAGGCAGAGTCCTGTATGTTTAAAGAACCCCTAGAGCATATTGAAGACCTCTTTCATGTTTATACTCAGTGTAAAAGAAGGTGGTTGGGTGAGATAAAAGGTCGGGTTATTTCATTGTCATTTCCGTTTCATATCTTTATCGAGTTGCACGTACGGAGTAGTTTAGTGTAGATTGCAGTTGCACCTTTCGGCCGGCGGTAGTGCTTATTTTCAGCAGTCATCTAAGTCGGGGGCGGGTTGAGCTGCTGATACTTACGCTAACATTGGTTCGTGACTGAACAATACTTGTTCCAAGCATACATGACCTAGCAAATTACCCCTGTGGTGAACGATTTACCTTACAGTACTCAGGTAATCCACGGGTGAGCCGTTGTTATTTGGGCGACCGGCTCCAACATACAGTCAGCGTTCATTATCGTAATTCACTACCGAACGGGCCACACCACCGAGCGGGCCACCACAAAACACATAGCAAATGTGATAAATTACCACTTCATATCTAAACAACCATATCTATTTGCGATAAGATATTAAAAGGATATAATAAAGATTGTATTGAGAGTCCACTGGCAAAGTATAGGAGAATCCCTGGCCGTATCACTACAGATATGTATGTTTACGTCCCTCACGGCAAAATTACGGCGTATTTTATGGTAAAGCACTGAAATAATTATCTAAGTTGCCTAAAGCTGAGGTATATTATTTTAAATGCTAAGTAAAGCCTATATCCTGATATTTAAGTAAAAATAAGCTATGGTGGTTGATATATCATGGTCTGAAAAATCGCGTGTACTATGGGGTTTTAGGGTGGCCCGCTCGGCGGTGTGGCCCGTTCGGTAGTGAATTACGTTAAGTAGTATGGTGGGTGACCACATGCGAATCCTGGCTGTTGTATGTTTTTGAACCTTTTGTCTCTACATGTGCTGGAATATGCTAAACAACCAGGGCTTCTGTATTGAATGATGACCTCCACAACATTCCGGTCCGGCGATATAGAATGTGGGTGTTACCATTCACATGTTTGCTAGTTGATGCCTGGTTCCTAAGGCATCCATCTACTATTTAGATAGCTCTCCTGCCATCTCTCCTTCTTCCTTTCTCATGCTTAGTTGCTTCGTTGAATGCTACCACTTGCTGATTTGATATCCTTGTGCCTGAGCGTAACATACAACTAAGCATCCTACCCTAAAGGCCTTTGGTAGTATTGGCACCTGATCTTTCTCCACTGCTATCGAATCACCTAGTAAGCTGCGGCGAGAGACCTGGTTGATTCCTCTGGCAGTTTCCGTTCTGCGTACGCTAAGCGGGCTGTGTACTGTTTGTACTCAGCGCTGGCCGCGGAAGGAAGTCTCCGCTAGGATTTCTTTGTTCCCCTTTTTTCTTTATCTTCTTGGCTAGCAGCCCTGCCAAAATCTTTCTTGCTAGCTATCTATCTTTCTTACTCCTACCTATCGCCTTTGCTTCACGATGGAGCAAGAACATCTCGACCAGCTTCGCTTAGCCATCAGCAACGAATTCAACGATATCATCGAAGGCTTACGCGGTCAAAACAATCTGCTTCAGCAAGAGATTACCACGCTCCGCCAAAATATCATCAGCGTATAAGCAAATCAGCTCTAAGCCCAATCTCAGCCTAAGCGGATCTCACGCCCGAAACCTTCGCTTCTAGATCCAGATAAATTCACCGGGACCAGCGTCAAATTTGATACGTGGGATGCGGCGATTCGAGCTAAGTTAGCTATCGATGGGCCAGCTATCGGTAACGCTACAGCACAATTCTACTACGTCTACCTCAATCTTGATAGCAAGGTTCAAGCGATGGTTCTCCCACAGCTCGCATACGCTAAGTCATCAGGCACCCACGACTACAACACGATCCTTGACCAACTCACGCGTGTCTACGATAACCCAAACAAGGTCCAGGAAGCGGAGGATCGCCTTCTCAACATCAAGCAAGACACCGATACACTCCCTGCTTATATCGCCAGATTCGAGCGAAACCTCTACGAAGCCCACGGTCACGAGTGGCCAGATGTCACCAAGATTTCCACCTTCCGTAAGGGTCTCAATCAAACCCTCCGCAATCGACTCAATCAACAGCTCAATCTGCCACGTACCTATCCTGATTTCCTTCGAATCACGCAGCAGCTAGCAAGCTACAGTGGCAGTAGTGGTTCGAATACTACTCAGAGGCCTAGTGGCGCTAGCGCTAGCAATCACGAGGATCGAATGGATATCAATGCGGTTGGTATCAGCAGGATTGCCATCAAAAACGATACATATCAAATGCTTCGGGACGCAGAAGCAACTGATTCTGATTGAAATTGTGGCCTGATTCTTGTGGCCAAGGGTGCGATCTTATTGGCCAATTCAAATTGATTAATCAGCAAGCCAAGGACTAAGTCATCGAGGACGACGCCTTTCAAAGAGGGGGGTGATGTTACCATTCACATGTTTGCTAGTTGATGCCTGGTTCCTAAGGCATCCATCTACTATTTAGATAGCTCTCCTGCCATCTCTCCTTCTTCCTTTCTCATGCTTAGTTGCTTCGTTGAATGCTACCACTTGCTGATTTGATATCCTTGTGCCTGAGCGTAACAGTGGGAAGAAATTTTTCGGTAAGATACCGCTCCATTTTGCGATAGGAATTGGACTTAATAGGGTAGTTAAGGTATTGCTAGAGAAGGGGGCAGAAAAAGAAGCTCAAAATCTTATATCCGGCTAAACACTGCTTCTATAGGTAGCAGAGAAGGGCCCTCGTGTAGATGTGGAGTTACGCTAAACGAAGCCGTATAGATCAGTAAAATAGGCCTAGTATCCCTTCTACTAGAAGTAATAACGGATATATAGTAGTGGTAAATTGACTGCTTAGAGTTAGGGCTAATATTAAATCTAAGTATACTATTAAATTATTAATAGCGTTAGATTAGGCGAAAAAGAATAGGTATATAGAAGTAGAAGGGGTTATTATAGAATAAAGTGTTAGAGGATTAGTCTTTCTATAGTATCTAGTTCCTTATCTTCTGGTCTGTATAGATCTAGTTATATACGTGAGATCGGTATATAATAAACACGAAAGAAGAAATTAATAATATTAATTATTTAAATTCTAGGTAAGCACCTTTAAGTATATTCGATCTCTAAGATAGTATTAGTCGTTTATACGCGATAATTATTATAGCTCTACCTCCTAATAATGTGATCCAAAAGGGAGATGAGACATGTCCATTATGTTACGTTATCTCCTCTTGAGGCTATACTCAGGTTTATGCCTTAGGCCGTGGGGCCTAATTTGATTCTGCCGAAACGGCGGTCCTTCGGCGGTGAGTCGAAGGCCGTTCGGCAGCACAGCTGGAAGGAAGCGCTACATGCGCGTTACACGATCTCCCCATATCTTATTCTGTCGACGACGAATCGATCAGAGATTGGTGGTCTCTCGACAGGGATTCGGCGGGGAAGCCGGCCCGAATGCACGATCTCGTATTACCCCTCCTTTAGCTGAATCGGACTGTATTGTGTGTGTCTTTGGCCATAGGGACGAATGTATGTTAAATAGCTCCAGAGAGTGAGCTCCTTGAGGGGATCCTCAAGAAACAGTCTTTGACTCAATTTGACTTGGTGCTTTCTCTCCTACCTGATTGACAGGCCTTCTACCCTGCAAGTAGATACTATCACATATTCCTATACTATGAAGTGAACTAATCGGATAATATTACTTTACTCATCGACTATAACCAGGCCAGCACAAACGGAGACCATATCCGTCAAATCTAGAAGATTATCCTCATCCAAACCAGCCTCGCCAAGCTCTACAGCCAAAGCAGTCTAAACTTCGAGTATAGTAAGTTCTCTCTTCGCATAGGTAATCCACATTAGAACTTATCTAGCTATCTCCCTCTAATCAGAGACATACCCTTCAATCCGCTACATAGCATCATTATATACCGAGTCATACGTCTTAGATCCGGTAGAAAGATCATTCAAGACAGAGCGTATCGCTTTAGGTAACTTTTTACCCACCAAAGAATCGACAAGAAGTTATGCTAGAAGAAACCTAAGTCACCGTTAGATAACATTAAACCTAGGCGAAGCAAGTGATCAAAATCTCACATTCCACCGGCAGCATCTATAATTCTTCTAGTGATTTCATGTTAAAGATCTAGACTCCGAGACACGAATAACAGAAGCATATTTAAATTAGCACATAAAAATATCATCACGTCGGAATTGCTGGCGCATATTTCCAGCCAAGGCCAGTGACGAAACTTAGCAGCGATCTTCGGAATAACCTTGAAGTTACCAAAAAGCTTAGATTGTGGTTAGCCTAAAGGTTAGAGATTTCATCCAAAATTCTAGCTCGCGATCCATCAGAGTTCGGGCATTCATCCAACGCATCGATCACAATAAATAGTCGGGAGAATCCCTAAGCAACCAAATATAGGTTATCGCGTATTTCATCAATTCCTGGCCGAGATTCCATGATAGCATACCTATCGTATAAGTACTTCACATTCTCTAGTAAATATAGTTTTACGTACGCTAGCTGCCTAAGAAGGTTTACGAGTAAACGCTCTAGGCTCTGTTCTTTATAGCGCTTAAAGTTACAATAAATAAACGCAACGCTAATATTACTTCTATGCCCGTAAAGCGAATAAAGTTCTTCAATTAAGATAGATATAAAGATTGTTTTTCCGGCTCCGGGCATACCAGGACAAAACAATATCTATTTTAGATTAGCAATCCAACCCTAGAGCTCAGAAGAATCTAGAAGCCATTATCCTATTCCTAGCTAGCGTCGACTTATATAGTCATTCTATTTTATTCCATATATCATCAGGGACAGCCAATTAAGCACCGCCTAACGTTCTTAGTTATCTTAGTGCTATATCAATTTCGTAAGGCTCTTATAGATAATCCGTCCATTAAAAGCATTAAGCAGACCGATAGTACTACTAAGGCGGCTTCGAAGATCCAAGACGTCCGCTGGCTCCCACTTCAGACGTTTCCAAGCCCTCTTTACGGCTTTTCCTTTCATATCACAGTCGGTATTCAGCTCCCTATACCTACCGATTATCTTCTCGGTGTCATTAAGGACATCGCGATAGCTCTCTATTATCCCGAACAGTTTAGCTTTCTGTCGGTTATCTAGGCATTTACTAAACAGATCGACTTCGATATCCTACATCACGAACAAGAGATTTCTAACTCTAACGAACCCAAAGTCATTCCGATCCCCCTTCAAATTCTAGAATATAAAGCCTAGGAAATATCGTACTCATTAGATATAGCCGTAAACTAAGCAGGAGCTTCCACAAATTCCTTTCGGATTTTATTTACGTAATCAATTATAGTAACAAAGTCCCCAATACTAAAACCGAAGCTCATTATTAATTCTCTATAACGTAAGGACAGCCGCCAGTAAAGCAGCTATCAATACAGCTAGGAGCGAAAAACCTTCTAGAAAATTAAGTAAGAAAGGAAGTCCGACATAGAGCTAAATAGAGGCAGGGTAAAAGAGAAAGCGAGGGCTAACTAGCTAAGTATAGTGATAAGCAGGGTCATAAGTAGTCTATAAGCAGATAAGGTACTCTAAGTCACCGTTTATACTATTTAGGACCGAGTAAGCCCCCAAGTCGTCGCCTTTAGACGCGGATTAGCAGAGTAAAGCGATACGTTACCAGGTTCTGATTGCCGTCTCCAACGCCTGATGTTTGACTTGTTTACATTTCAGTAGAAAATTCCGGCCCCCATGGCTTACCCGTACAGCTGCGAGACAGGGGACTATATTTTAATAACTAACTTAGCTATAACATCCCGTTTAGGTAACATACGAGAATAGTTATTAATATTCCGGAGATGGTCTCAATAACCGGCGACCCAGGAGAACTCGTAATTTCTCGAAGGTAGATTCACCTTTATACCTATCAAGCTATCTAAGGAGTTTTATATATCATCCCATTACGCCCATAGTATAATACCCAGAAACCCCTGTTTATGCCTAGCAAGATATTATGAAATCGTATTTACTAGTATACGCTCCGGGGAATAAGGATCAGGATGAACCAACCCAAACAGGATGAATTGTTTGATTGATTGAGAAAAACTACAATAATGAATCTGGGCGAGGATATGTTGAGTTGTCCTCGCTTCGAAACTAACACCGTAACTTACATACAAAAGTGGACACATGGCGAACAAATCATTTGCGGGCGTGGTCCATTTTCCTCGACAAGGTCCTTTTAATATATACCCTACTAACTACGTACTATCGAAGTCAGCCTTACCATTCATTTGGCCAATCCTAGGGGTTAGGATTCAAACAGTATATACAAGTGCCAAGAGACCGCGGTTTCAGCCAGGCCAAGGGAGGCAAATAACACTATTTCTAAGCCCAACTGAGAGGGTCAGTGCGGTAGTCGCGCGACGGAAGGTGATTCTCTCCCGCTCTCACCCAGCTTCTCACCCCGTCTATTACGCGCTCACCTTTATCACCCTAGTCGCGCGACGCTAAAGCAGTGCTCTGCGCATTTTACTGAGCAGCATTTAGAGGATATGATCTGTTTCACTCTCATCGCTACTACATACGACCATAGGGTGTGGAGAACAGGGCTTCCCGTCCGCTCAGCCGTACTTAAGCCACACGCCGGCCAGTTAGTAGTATGGTGGGTGACCACATGCGAATCCTGGCTGTTGTATGTTTTTAAATTTGTGTCTTTTTACACACATCAAATCAAAAAAAAAATACATCTTAAAGCTGGCTCCAGCATAACGCCTTAGATCTCCTCAAACGTCCGTACAATATATGTCTTCCCCTGAATTTTCACCTTCTCTCCAGGGACTCTCCACGGCCCTTGCCCCTCACTCTCAAGACCAGATCTTATGGAAGGCAGCGCATCCCCAACGGGTCCAACCACATACCGATCCCCCCAGCCTTGGGCCGAGCCCCATTCCTCTCTCCTGGCACTGACAGCAGCACCTGTCTTCTTCACAATCCACTTTCCAGACGAACTTCTTTGTCGAGAATGAGTCTGCGTCTGCTGTAGTGCTAGATACGTCCCCCAAAGTCGGCCCAGGAAAGTCTTGAACACGGTCACCTGCCCTTCCTCCTCTTCTAGCTCGCCATCATCCGACTCCAGAACCCAAGAGATCCCTTTGCCAGGCCCCTCCGGCCCTTCTCTAAATGGCAGCTCTCGCCAGATTTCCTCATACTCCGTTTCAGGTGCCCCCGGTAGATCAGGACGAGGCATGGACCCCGTCTCCAGGTCGTCACCGTTCGGCAAAGTGACAAATGTACCGCAGTCGACGCTCTCGAACGCGTCGTGAGAGTCGAGCTCGTGGGTAAAGGATACCCGTACTGGAGCTGCCATTAGCTCGGATTCTAGCTTTGATGAAAGCGCTCGGGGGACAGACGGGGTGCTTCGCTTTCAATTAGTCGTTGACCGGCAATTGCCCAGTCGATTTCTCCCGTTTGCTTGTCTATCCGTAGATCAAGGTACCAGTCCTTCACGGACATGACGATTGTATCAGTTGTCTCGTGTGCAGGCTCAGGAAGCCATCGTAAGGAGATGCGCGTCGAGAACCGACACGACGAAGAGGTGGGATTGCCGGTGTTGGCCATGATCGAGATGCAGTCCCGGTCTGTTGAGCTCAGAGGGAGTGTAGTGGGAATAAACGGAGTGCACTACTTTACAAGAAACCCAAATGCACGCACGTGGACTCGACTGATCGTTGAAGTTGCAGAATCGCGAGTTTGGAGCCAATACGAATTAGGTAGCTCGAGGAGAAGGTCGCGCGACACTCCTGTGGCTGATCGTCGTGGGGCTTATCGGCTTCCCCTCATGCCCCGCATCGTCGGCTCGAGCAGCTCCTTTAGAACGACGCCCCTCACGCGGCAGACTCTGCGTGGTTAATTTCCCTTGCAAGCCTTCTCTATCAGGCTGGATTTTACGTTGAGGATTATTGTCTCCCTTGAGTGGAAACAATTTTTGCCTTGAAAGAACCCGCAGCTCGGAAAATTCCTGAGCGTTCTCTTAGGCCCTCAAAAATTCCATGGCCAGGAAAGTGCTTGATGATCAAGATATCTTGAGTTGCTATGCCACGACCTATCGCACATGCCATGATCAATCTTTCTAAATGCAAGCATGCTCGGCAATTAGGTTAGATACATTCGGAAGGCTGTCAATGGCCGAGCGGTCGATCTGATCGATAGATTGGAAACCAGCTTCCTCCATCAAGAGGTCAAATTCCGCCAAGAAGCTCTTCATAACGTGACGCACGCCATGTTCACCAGCGATGCTCAGTCCCCACACCCACAATCGACCCAGGAAGACAAATTTTGCTCCGAGGGCAAGCGCTTTGAAGGCATCGGCCGCCGTACGCACCCCAGAGTCGAACATAATCTAATTCCCGGTTGGTATTGCCCGATCAGGACCTTATGTAGTACCGTGAGATGAAGGGGGGACTTACGTATATGCTATCGCCAACGGCATCAACAATCTTCTCCAGAGCATCAAGGCTCGCGATCGCACCGTCCACTTGTCGGCCGGCATGGTTGGTTACCACAATCCCGTCAATTCCCCTGACAAAACGATCAGCAATAGTCGATCCAGCCGTGCAGTCAAAGAGGCTTACATTTCAACGCACTTCCTCGCCGCTGCCACACTCTGAATGCCCTTCAAGCAGAACGGCCTACCGCCACTGATTCTCTTCCATTGCGCCATAGTCCACTGTACTTTCTCCCAGGTATGAGCGCGGCCGTGCCAAATATGCTCATCGATCCACTTTGCTCCAGCCTCTTTCGGGCTTGTCTTCGGATCAATATTAGCCTCCTTCAAACGTTTCTGAAAGACCGGGTCCTGCAAAGCAATACCCCCCGCTCCGTGCTCATGATAAAACGCATAGTTCCCCGTGAACACGTCATTATGTCGCCACCCGAGAGACCAGGTATCTGTAGTGAGCATACAAGCATCGAAACCAGACTCCCAAGCGCGCTGCATCAGTGAAATAGCTAACTCATCATCATGGCTCTGGTATAGCTGGAAGAATCGTGGTCCACTGCCGTTGGCTTTCCCCACGTCTTCAATGCTGTAGCTGCCAGCCGACGAGAGACAGTACGGCAGGTTCAACTCCTCCGCCACTTTGGCGACGGATAGCTCGCCAGTCGCATGGTAGATACGATTGATGCCAATTGGAGCAAACCCGATGGGAGCAGAGACTTTGTGGCCGAACATCTCTGTGGCGGTATCTCTGGTGTTGGTGTCGATTAGAGTGCGAGGCACGATCCTGTGACGGTAGAATGCCTGTCGATTTGCCAAATGGGTCCATGAGAGACCTGCATTGCAGGATGAATAGTACCTGGACATGAGTGTTGTGGTAAGCCAGACGCATGTTGAAATAAATTCGAGAATGATGTGTGGAATACCGACCATCCTCCTTGAGATAGCTTCTCTTTTGCAAGTCTTTCGACCTCGGTCGGATCTGCAACCAGAACAGAGCATCAATATGGTGTACAAAGGTGAAAGGGCTTCCCAAGAGCTATGTACCGGTATTGAAGAGAGGGAATTGTCCATTATTGGTATTCCAGAATGCCTCGCGTCGATACAGTGACCATTGCGGAGTGGTTCTCGACTCGATGTTAGGATTGTTCGGGTCGGACATGTTGCAAAATAATGTGCAGATCCCAAGAGAAGAGTATAATCAAATATTTGGAAAGGGAGATTGAAGAGATTGAACCTCAAGACTGGAGAAAGGTAATCGCATTTTATACTAAACGGTATTAAGGTTTCATCGCCGCGAATTTCCTATTGGCGAGGAGTAATGCCCCAATCTTGGAAGCATGGTCTCTGATCGAGCCAACACAACATTCTCCATAAATCGATCATCTACATAGCGGGATTACGGTTCGATATGGTCGATCGCGGCGGCTCGTTGGGATGTTGAAGATGTCCGTCTCATCATACCCGTTGTTGGAGGACTTCACCCGAGCCAAACAGTCCATCAGTCTCGAGCCAAATTAACTCCTTAAACTCGAAGAGAACATTGAAGGAAATTAGTATCAAGAAGTTCAATCTTACCACCGCACAAGAGAATCGGGAAACAGAAAATCTGTTGGTGCGATGATTGGCGACCCCGCCCCTTCCCGCATCCAGGTCATACTGCAAAACAGGTTTTGTTTCGGCCGACATGATGATATCAACCAAAGGTAGAGAACATATTGCTTCAATAAAGAGTGCTGGTAGCAGTTTTGGCTCTACGGTTATCTACAGTATGTGGAAGCTTTGAATTCGCACCAATCAAGAACACCACAAAAGTAGGAAGCATGGAGCTGCTGATAAGTTAGCTCCAACACGATGTATTACTAGACGCCAGACCTTAAACACATTCGATGACTCCAAAGTAATGAGGTAAGCCAAAATGGGGTTTTAAGGACAGGAAGAACGCAAACTTCCCGGAAGTCATCTAAATCTCCGTGAAGATCAACTTGCACGTCTGCCCCTTTGGCCTCGCCGAGATGATTTGATCGTCTAGCTTCATCGAGCCATTCATTTCCGGCGCCACCGTGGTCGTGAATCGCGAGTAAACTTCTCGCAGAAGAATCTTCATTTCCACCAGTGCAAGACTGTACCGCATTAAAACATGGTCTGAGCAATAGTTCTGGAAAGAAAACTCACTTCTTCCCAGTGCATCCTCTTCCACCAGTTGCAAAAGCAAAGAAATACCTATTTCGCTCAGCGGCCCCCTTCTCTTCGAGCCACCGATCGGGATTAAACCGGCCCGGCTCTGGAAAGACCTCCTCGCAGCTCCGATGAACGGTATATGGTTGACAGCTCACGATAGTGTGTTCTGGAATAAAGTAACCATCAATCGACCTTCCACCAGCAGGCACGTAACGAGGCAAAGACATCGGGATTGGAGGAGAATAGCGCAAGGCTTCTTTGATTACCGCATCAAGATACACCAAGCTATCCAGTGACGAATCCAGCGAGGCGTTTCTGAGTTCATGCTGCAATTTGCGTTGGAATTCCATGTTGTGTGGCTGTGAGAGCTCCCACATCAGAAAGCAGAGCCCGTCCCCGGTCGTGTCGATACCAGCTGCCATGTGGTCTTTGCATTCGGCTGCTACTTGCAAGAGTTCGAGGCCGGATTCTTTGCGCTTGAGCTTTTCGAGGAGAGTGAACTCGTCGACGTGGCTTTGGGCTGACATATCGAGAACAAAGTCGTTGGTCTTGGGTGCATTGCGTGGATGAAGGAATTTTGGGAAATAGGGCTCCCACGATGGAAGGTAATAAGCCAAGAGACTTTCTAAGTCCAATTTTCAGCGAAAAAAGAGCTCCAGTAGGATGGGACAGGGTATCACTAACTTTGAAGACTTTGATGGTAAGTAAGCTCCTGCATTATCTCAAAGTCTTTCTTAGTGTCGAGTGATTTGAGGCCTCCGGGACTGAACATGAAATGTGTGACACAGTCTACAGCATAGCAGTGAAGGAGTACCTGGGAGTGCTGGTGAGCAAATTTCAAGCAAAAGCCAAATCTGGGAGGATCGAGACTCACATAGACATCGACACTCCTCTTGCCAGCTTCTGCACACTTGGAGACAAAAGTCTTTGCCCGCTCGTTGATGGCTTCCAAAGGCTCTACCTTCATTACATTCGTCATGGCATATCGCTCAGCGAAAAGGCGCTTTCTTTTGCTATGCTGCAAAATCGTGAGATTGGGGGCTACCTTGCAAACTCTCGCCAGAATCTACTTACCTCATCCTTGTTCAAAGTGGAGAACATGGTCCTGTAATCGTCTGTTAGACATGAACAATAGAGGGCTTTTTGGCCCACAACTCGCCTGGTGTTCATTTGCTTGAAGAGCGAGTAGAATTCAGTCTTGTCGTAACCGCTACCCCCAGAAGCATAGATCTCTCTGATGGCGTCAAGACTGGTGAATGATACCTCATTGGGACCCAGACGGACAACCGGGCCATAGACCTGGTGAAGCCGATGGACGGACTCTCGTCTGTTTGCCGTGAACTCTTGGAACTTGATCCAAAGACTTGTGAAGCGGGTATACCACGGGCCCGGTACTTTAGAGACTGGTGAAATGACCCCATGGACCACGAAATACCCTAAGAGGAGAATGGCGCCTACCCACAGTGACAGCATGATGCTTCCAATATGAAAGGCCACTCTTTGGTGCAAGGGAGTGTCCTAGTGTGCTTCGAGAATAGAAGTGATTTGGGAGGTCGCACACTTCCCGGGCGCTTTATAGGGAAAATAAAACATTCACTAGATCTTTCATTAAATCAATACTGCAAAGGACACCCGTCCTTTGGAGGGCCCGTCGATTCGCTCAGCATAACCGATATCAGTTGGCGATGGAGACGTGCGGGGAAGGGCGGGTGGATACGCATTGAATGGCTTGGTGACGTTCCGATAGCATTTGGCACTTAACCCAGAATAGAAGTCAGAGGAGATACCACGACTACCGCCATGAAGGAGTTGGCCCAGTTTGCTCGTTTTGCTGTGAGGATTTTGCGAAGCCAGCCTTGCCCTTTGGGCCACACTGCTGGCCCCATCTGCTCATTATCGTGGCGGGGCTATGGTAAAAGGCAGGGCGATAAGAAACGTCAAGAAACGTCACTAGGCGAAGAGCGTGCTAGATCAATTAAGAATATCTACTGAGAGTTCCCCTCGAGTCTATGCTTCTGACCAGGAGACTTGTAATTCTCTGCGATAGTATTAGTCATTTGTTACCCGCCGTTGAGTCACACTTTTAGGTCATTTTACGGTCGATAGTGCAAATGCGCACGCAAAGCATCCATTTGCTCTCAAACGCCTGGGGCTATAATCTGATTAAGATCCATACGATAAAATGATCCACTCTGTCCTTCAAGTATTATACTGTCCCAGTCCCAGGCATAGTCCTCCGATTCTGGAATGGTGGTTCGTAGCTATAGGACTGTTCCATAGCCTCTAGCTTTGTCATACCAGTGGAATTAACTACCACATTCAATTTGGTGTCAGAGACTAGCTTCCAGTTTGCAAACTTTTAATTGTGGTTGGTCATCGAGGTAGTTATTCGTGATACCTATTGGCTACTTAGGCTATGGTGATGCGATCAATAGCTGTTAATTATCCTTGAACTCAATGATTCTGGTCAGTACTCGTGCTCTCCTCAATGGCCAGGCGGGCATTCATATCCGATGATCGTGGAAAATTCTCGCTGATTGTGTTAGATGTGTACGATGATTTCTAGACCTTTCGACCCAAGCGATCGTTCGCAGAGGTCTGAGAGTGAGCCCTGCACATGCCCGTCTGCACAGTAAGCCACCCGATGCCCCTGGTATCCAACCCCGAACAGCTACATGAGCCATCACAACAATTCTTGTAGTCGCGCCGATAAGTTGTCGGATTCTCAAAAGCGATAGTGCGAATGAGTTCGAACAAGGGCTGACCACATCCGCGGCTGGACTCGAGACACAAGGTAGGTTTATCTTGTCATACTCAGCCACCAGGCCCGTCATGATTTGCCTGGGAACTGCCCCAGGGGAAATCCGAGCTATGGATGTTTGTTGGTGAGGAATCAAGCTAATATCAAATGCGCGGATTAAACGTAGATCTATCAGACTGTCAAGAACCATGGAATGGTTAGCGATCCGGTGTTTCTGGTGAGAAACTCTGCAAAAGCATCTCCAGATTGGCCAATCAGGTGAATCAGCCAGAGTCTTAGACCAGATACGAGGCGGCAGGAAGGTGCTGATCCTCGCATACGCAATGCAGGCCTAACACAAGGTAATAAAACTGACGTGGAGTCTGGAGTGCTCGAGTGGCTTATTGACCGGCCACAGCCACACTTCACCAGTAGTTAACTAGTGGTTACCTTCTGGAGCCTGTCACTTCGACGCCCAAGGCGTACCCCAGCCACCACAGGCTGGCACCTGCCACCATGTTCCACCAAGGTGATCAGCCACGATCATCTGACAGGACAAATTCCAAGCCGTGGTAAACCGTAAAGGACGACTGGTAATCTGGCATGCCGTGATTCAAGGACGTGTGTGGCTTGGAGCGGTCGAGTCCGTGCCTCAGGCCATCGAATAGTGGTACATTTACTACATTAGCGTTGCGAAAGCCTCACTCCACGCATGGCCCACGGTTTCGCAATTAATGAGCAGAGGCTGATGCGTCATTCCAGACAAGTCAATGATCTGGTCTGCTTTGGAGTGGGCGTCCAGGAGTGGATGGCAAGACAGACGGAGGAGTCTGGAGTAATCATCCACGCCAGAGAGGCAAGGCAGCCGCGAAAAAGACACAGGGCTTCAGAGTGTACAGAGTCTACGGACTAGGGAGTAGTAGTAGTACATTTGACGTGGCCAGCAGCGAGCAATCATAATCAGCGAAGCGATCCATACGTGGCCCAACAAGGTTTGGTGTGCCTGTTTCGTGCCGATGGAGCCAGGCCCACCGGAACCACTGGTGCGAGCCATCCAGGGCCTGGAGAAACCCGTGGAGTTACAGGGTGTCGAGAACGTGAATATTTTCGAGAAAAAGAGAAGTCAAAGAGGACAGTCCCAAGTGATACGAGAGGAAGAGGAGGCAGGACTCGAGCCTCTGATTGTGGTAATGGTAGAGCAGAGAGCAGAGAGCCCCATGACCCGCCCATTGCTGGTATGCGTGGACGAGTGGACGTGTCTTTGGTTGGACTCCATTTTAGTCTCTCATTATTCATATGGTCCGGAGGAGTGCTGGAGAGTACTGTGAGTGTGAGGAGTCCAGTGGACTAAGACTTGGTACCTGGTGAACCCCGGATGGATCCCCCTTTTGCCCGTTTGCTTACTGTCCACTGTCCGTCCACCCCGTTGAGGCTACACACCCAATTCATTGTTTTCCACAATCCACTTCTTCTTCTCCTCCTCCTCCTTCACATCAGTCACTCGTTCAATCTCTCGTCCTTCTCGTCTTGTCAAGACAAAAAGAGGAAAGCAGAGGGACAAAGCCTCTCGCCGGCTTTGCCTGACATCCATTCGCTGATTCCCCCGACCTCGTTTTTCCAACCCCCACCGACCGTCCCTTGCGACCGGCCCAGAAAAATCTCCCAAACAACACGAGAGGCTGAACTGGTCGTTCGAATCCCATCACCACCGCTCGTTCACAAACTCGGCTGGCTCGAGCAGTGTACACTTTCAACCTCCGATGTTCCTGCGGCTCGACTATTGAGTCTAATTCTATCCGACTCTCCTCCAACGAAATCGCCAAGCCACAGGGCACACGAGCCTCTGGGCGTTTCAATCCTCCCACGTATCAGGGATCGGCAGACGGCGACACTGCGTCTCACACCTGACTGGACCTCCTTCAGCCCGCTCCCCCTCTCCCTCATAAATAGCAGTTGCCGGTCCTTAACACCGTCACTGCCTCCTTCGCCGCTCAGCATCGCGTCGACGCAGGCTCCGCTTCGGAGCACCTCGGCAAGATTCACGCACACGGGTTGCGAGCCTCCCTCCTCGGAGGGACTTCGTTCGACCCTTCATTCCGCCCCATCTCGGGCGGGTTTCGTGGTCGCGAAGGATACACGAATGTGACCCCGAAAAAGAAGACGCACATGATGTATATGCCTAATACTCAGTGGACGTGGTCCTTTGCCATCGTCACACTGGTTCAGACAGTGGTAACCCTCGGTCTCGAATGGTATGTACCTGCCGGAAAATCCCTCGCGACCGAGATTAAGAGTCCTCGCTAATTCATCGGTCGCGTCCAGTTACATTTTCGCCAACTTTCAGATTCAAGAAGAGACCAACGATAGTCCCCCGTCCAAAACTATCCCCACCTTCCTCGCGCTCTACAGCTTCGGTTTTATCTATGAGTTGGTCCTCGTGTATGATGCTTTGCGAATGAAGAACACCATCCAGGTCATTGGCTTGTGCGCGTGCAATATCGGTCTCTTGATCTACGGCGCCGTGCAAGTGCGACAGATCCAAAATGCCGTTGACATCCTGTCCGTCAATAATATGATCAGCCCAGTCGTCTGGGCCCAGTCCCAGCCATTCTTGATCATCATTCCCTGCATTGTCGCGTTGGGGTCACTCTTGATGTCCTTCGTTGCGTGGAAGTTGTACGACGAGTTTGCGTGGACGATTTACAAGCACATCAGTGCGGACCTCCGCATGAAGCGTCGCTACCTCACGTATCAGATCTACATTGCTCTGCTGAAGTTCGATTTCTTCTTCTTCCTCGGCTTTACCGTGCAATTCTTGGTTGTGGTCTCCTCCTCCAAGCACGATGCCGAGTTCTACCTGACGATCATCGCGGTTCCCGTAACCATCATTATTCTGCTGTGTGCTGCTTGGTTCGTCCGACGTGAATCCACTGCTGGCATGATTGGCATCATCGTAAGCCTTCCAACACCCTCCTCTCAAACTGGCTGTCCCTAACCCGTCTTTCGTACAGTTGCTGTTATTCGCGGCCATGGGCTACTTTTGCTTCAAACTCTTCCGCATGTACGATCAGGCTACATTCCGTCAATACCTGACGGCTCGTCCCTCGATGACATTCTTCGCCATCATCACCCTATTCTTGATCGTCGTCACGATTATCAATGCCTGCATATGTGTGCACAACTTCAACTGCGGCCTGAAGCCGCACATCAACAAGAAGAAGGGCCGTCCCGAGGAGAAAACCACCGAGCTCTCCGACAACGTCAACGGCCAGGTCCCTTCACGGATGATGATTGACTAGGTCAATCTCTCCTGCCCAGGGCACTGATACTATGTAATACCTTGAGTGAGTTCGATCGCTCGTTGGCGTTGGATCTCGGAGCCGGGATGTCGATTCCTCATTTACTTTTCCTCTACTCGTTAATTGTGTCCTCGGATCATTTGATCATTTGAGCCTGAATCTTCCTTGCGTGTTTGATTACTTTGACCCTCGATATGATACCTTGCCCACCTGGAGGGTTTGCTTTGCCCCTTCTCGCATGGGATCGTCTTCTCCGCGTCGCTACCTCGGACCGGGGCCCATGGCAAAAAAATTCCTGTTATTTTATTTGGCCCTGCTCCTTGTGCTGCCTATTCCTCCTCTCACATATCCATCACGAAGTGCACCGGTGGCGTTATTCTTTCCTTTGACTCTTTTCTGGATATGATTCCCGGGCGTGTGTTCTCCGGCCCTTGTCTGTTCGATTCCATGTCATTCATGATGACAGATGCCCACTGGCAATTTTCCTCTATGACCGTGACTTTTTTTCTCCTCTGGACCTCAAGAATCTCACAATGTTCCATATATCATGAAAATCAAGCTATTCATCATTTACAGTCGAGCCTGTAGACCAGAAATCCGTACCCTGTAGTTGTACGGAGTACTGTAGTCGCTTTAATAAAGGACGGACGAGCTTCATGGCAAATGGAAAACAACTCTGGGCGACCGGGGAGCTCTCCTATTGGCGGACTTGCCGTATCTCATACATAAAATTACCCCCGGATATCGTGGGAAACCTCCCAGTGTAACGGTACCATTACCGGCGCTAGTATCAATCAGGAAACCGCGATCGTGGCCTCAACTCCGCAACTTTGGTCCTTTGGACCTCTCCCCTTCACCCCCCAACCTGCCCTTCCTTCTTTGCCTCCCTCCTGGTCTTTCTCTCTTAATCTTTCCCGTCCGTTATCTTACAATGGTATGTTGGTCTCCTCCTAAACCTCAATTGATCCCCCAATTGGCACTCTCTAAGCCAATGCCACACATCACCTTACTCGACGAACCTCCTTTTCACATCATCAATGCCTGCTTCCAGCTAACATCATCTCCCCTTTAACGCTAGGCCTCCCCCCGTCCTGCCTCTCCTCTCACCTCGGGTGCCGAGTCCGGCCCCGACTCCAAGTCCGCCGGTGCCGTCGCCGCCTCTGGCTCATCCATCAGCCGTCCTTCCTCTCCCACTCCCCCCGGCGGTCCTCGTGCTGCCATGCGCCGCCGCGCCGCCGCCGACCACAAAGAATCCCTGCGCAATGCTCGCCCAGCCTCTACTCGCTCCGCTGGCGCCGGTGGCTCGTCTGGAACCATGCTGAAGCTCTACACCGACGAGAGCCCCGGTCTGCGCGTTGACCCCGTTGTTGTGCTCGTCCTGAGTCTTGGCTTCATCTTCTCCGTTGTCGGCCTCCACGGTAAGCATGACTTCCACCTATTCAATGTACGGCCGTTACAATTGAAGCGCTGACCAATTTATTACAGTTATCGCCAAGATCACCCGCAAGTTCTCTGCATAAGCGAGTCTCCCATCAACTGTCTTAAATCCACAAAAACTATGGCCTCGCGCCTCGACTCTCGACTGTTTGCGTGACACTGCCGCCCTCATTTACAACAACTCTTTCTCCTATACCCCGTGACAACTTAGTCCTTTCGAAATCTGGTCGGTGGTGGCGGAGGGGATTTCCAGTTTTGGCCATGCTGGTGTGATCCCGTTTTCTCGACATATGTGGTGTTTTGTTTTATCTCATTCGGCGGTGCTTCTACGTATGAGCGAGCGCGGGAGGACCTATCTGCTGTATAGGTCGGGCTGGGTGCATTGAGCCACTGATTCGAGTCTTTCCCTCGGGCTGTAACGGGGTTCGCGCTAGTATAAGCTGCGGTGGCCGCGCGTGGACCGAGGATGCTCGGGTGGCGAGGTGTCATCTGGCGTTGTCTGTACCATAATATCCAGAAACCACTTCTCTTGCATTGAAATTCTAATGGGTACAATGTACCATCTAAATCTCCAAGTGAAGCCCTGTAAGACAAAAAGACATCTATTTCGTGGCTTGTAGTTTTAGTCTCATCTATGTTTAGAGATCTTCCTTATCTACTCCTTCAGTACTGGGCGGCCGGTTGGCTAAACCATTATATATGGGCAGTCAGTCAAGGGATTTCACCCAAGGTTGTTGGTACGTCGATTTCTACGACGAATGCCTAATCACCCACGAGATATATCATGGACCCGATGTAAGTAGTGCCCCTCTAGAACTAGGTATGTACTAGGCATCCCTATATATGATAACGTTTCTTGGAAGGCCCGCGTTCTAAGTGCCCACAGAAGAGGTATAGAGGCTTCTCACAAATTCTCTAGATGTTACTATAAAAGCAACAGTAGCCGTGGCTAATGCGGCAGGAGTTGGTATTCTGAAATCATACGGCGCCGATATAGGGTTATTCAGCTTATCAATTCTCGCCGGTCATAATCAAATTAGATATGAATGAGGAAGAAGAACCTGAAGTAGGGCATTGTGGTTCTCGCCCTAATCCAGGTAGTGTTTTAAATGTCACCGTTGGCTGTTAGAGCCCGTGGCTAATATATATAGCCCCTTAATCAAAATTTTCAAACGAGAGGGAGTCAACGATTCTTGCTGGATGAAGGCTGATTATGACATAGTCCTTTCATGGAGTAATATTTCTCTTGCAGTTATTCTCATTATATCGCGGGGGTGCCGAATGCCAACACTAACGCCCCGCTGGTTCTGGAACAAGTGAGTTTCGAATAAGAATATGTGGCTACCTTCAAATATAGGACATCATCAGGTATACATCGTTTACTGTCGAACACTACTTCAAATTTTGGTGAACTTGGTAAGATGAATGTATAAGAGAGCTCTCCTTTACTCGAGTTTTCCTACCCATACGAGTTGAGCTCTTGCTAGACGCTCTCAGGGTCAATCCTGCAGGAACAGGCTTTTATACTAAAATAAGAATAAGCTCCACGCTGCTCTTTGCAGCTGTAGTAGTGGCTAAGACAATCTCAGTCACTGGTTCGGCTCTAGGGTTTACACACGGACTCATAGGAGGTGGAGACGTAATACCTATCTATCCCACTGACATATCTTATTTGATTGAGTTACTAGGCTCTGATGAACCGTAGGTCATTATTCTTAATAGAATATACGACTTTATTGGAACCGAAAAGACGACCTAGGGAACCATCTGCAAGTCATAGGGATCTTTCGAAGATGGATGCTAGGCCATTCATCGATACCGGGTCAGGATGTGGTAATGCTAAATCAGAGTCTTATGATAGGGATATGGCCGGAGGTCGTAGGAATTCATGTGCACTCGAATAAGACAAGACAGTCATTAGGGTTGGGAATAAGAGCGTTCTTCGTGGTAAAGGCTTGAGAATGGTTGATGTTTCTAATATCATCGTCTAGAATATTATGATCATGAACTTGAATCCTAAGCTTATCTAGGGTGGTGATGCTTTTGTGCTCTCTAGGACTTCGAGGATCTGGATTTACCATGTCCCGGTTCGTTAAGCTCTCGGTACCAATCTGCCCTTAGGTACCTACACATGCTAACTCAATTGCTACTAGACCTAATATATCGGCCGTGTGCACTACTCCTTTGGCTTTGAACCCAACTCTCTGGTCACCATCTCCAACAGCTTTGTGAACGGCGCAACCAATTACTCCACCTCGTGTAATGGACAAACATACTGGGGACTCGAGCTGGTCGGGAAAAACGACCAAATCACATTTTCAAGTTAGTATCATCAAGGGATGTCGAGAGACTACACATCGCTGATGTCCGACATCTAGACAACTACGTATACCGCACATCCGGCCGCAGCCCAGCACTAAGCGGCAGCACACTGTTCCACGCCGTCAACAGCGTCATCGAGAACAACAACGGCCACGCTATTGAAGGCACTGATAATGGTCAAGGTCTCTTTGAGGGATGTGTGTTTAACAATACCAGCCAGATCGTCGTCGATGATTTCGTGGGGCAGCTGTTCAGCTCGACCAGTGCTAGTGTGAATAAAGCATGTCGGGTCTATCTTGGAAGATATTATAGCGAATCTCGATCGGTAAGGAAAAAATACCGATAGCGGTTGAGGATGGTTTCAAAGGCGACATATGCAACATCAAGTGGAGATGGTGGTTAAACGGTATAGTTTGCAAATCAGAGCGCAAGCGTGGCAAAGTATCTCCTCTCTAGGAAGGAACTGCTCGAAAGGAATGGATGGTAAAGGATTTCTTTAGTACAGGGGTACCTAGACAAGAAAAGTCAGAATAGAAAATATTATGACCTGTTGTGCGATATACTGATCCTTTTGGCACGAGATTGCTATTTAAATTCAGAAAATGTTGATGACAAGAGTTTGGAAAACCACGGGCAAAGCTGACACAGCAGGATCTGGAAAGGATCTGAAGGTGCTCCCGACTTCGTGCGCTGGCGGGGCATTTTAAGGAGCGGAAATTTGCCGAATCGCAAGCGGGCTTTTGACTGACCGCCCGGTCCGGAATCTGTATTTGTCGTTTACCAGCGAGGTCACCTTTGTCCGAGTGTATCGTAATTTGCAAAACTTGACTCGCTATGATCTTTTGACAATAAATTAAACTGGTG
This sequence comes from Penicillium simplicissimum, assembly GCA_024706585.1. Classification (NCBI taxonomy): domain Eukaryota; kingdom Fungi; phylum Ascomycota; class Eurotiomycetes; order Eurotiales; family Aspergillaceae; genus Penicillium; species Penicillium simplicissimum. The sequence continues at coordinate 1,205,337 of JAMZTW010000061.1, forward strand.
AAGTGCGATTCAGTAATGCGACCGATTTCAGGGATTTTGAGAGCCCTCGCATGCACCCAAGAAGTATTTGAACGGCTTATAGACTTACCACATGTACTAATACTAGTAGTCTCACTATTCTTTCTGGAAGATTATAGGTTAGTATTCCGGGTGCTACTAGATGTATTTGACAACGCATATATGCATATGTGTTTCACTGTATAATAAATAATATCCAATCGCTTATGCGTCTCCTAAGTACTTCGGGATATAATCATTAGGGCGAACATAATGAGAACCATTTCGAAGCTTAGCACCGAAACACCACACTTATCCTGCCGTGGGCCCTTAATTTTTTTTCCTGTACTCTACCCTTCTAAAACAAAATTTCTTTCGACTGGGGAACTATAGGGAAATCGAAGAATCAACCACTAATATGACCTTGACGACGATAAGAAAAGAACCACGCTTACAAAGAGTTCGCGATCACTTCAGCCGATTTCGAAATAAATCCCGAGAGCGCAAGAAACACGCCTAAAACGAATAAGTGCTTGCAACGAGGTATGGCGATTACCACGCGGGTATGTCCACCGATGCTAATTTGTGAATTAGCAACGCTTTAGCTTCCTACCTCGCGACCGCGAGCTTACAGACCGTGAATCAAACGAATGCCATCACTAGACAATCGACCAATACTAAGCGGAAAGGAGCCTCGGCTTCTCCTAGTCTCAACATTCTAGAACAGGACGTCACAGACGATCAGTTATCTCTTTATAAAAGCACAGGCAGTCTTTATGCGCCTTTAGATATCTAGAGTACCGCGTATCGTGAAGCAGTTAAGGGTCTTAGAAAAGAGATAGTATCAGCACTAAGCGGAAAGAGTGCTGAACGGCTATTCAAAGAACTCGAAGAAATTAAACGTGAAGCAACCTATAAATCTGCCTTCTTAAGGGGCGTGCAGCGGCTTCGCTCTTTAAAGACACCCCTTAACACATTTAAGATAGCCTTAGATCTTGCTAGTCCACTGGTAACCCTTAAACCTACCGCGTCGACGGTAATTAGTATGGTTAGAAGCGTGATAGCGGTGAGCTTGCCCTACTCAAACTTGACGTATACCACGATTAAATACCGTTATTAACTTATACTTTCCTTCTCATATTACGAAGATTACGATTACGTTTACTAATGCCGATATTAACTTTACGAAATAAATCGCTAATATATTAGAGCGGATTTCCTATATTAACGACTGTGACACACTAGGCTAGAAAGTAGGTAGGAGTGATATCCATAAAGTAATGACTTTTGGTCCTTTATCTACCTTTTTGTGATAGTATCTACTTGCAGGGTAGAAGGCCTGTCAATCAGGTAGGAGAGAAAGCACCAAGTCAAATTGAGTCAAAGACTGTTTCTTGAGGATCCCCTCAAGGAGCTCACTCTCTGGAGCTATTTAACATACATTCGTCCCTATGGCCAAAGACACACACAATACAGTCCGATTCAGCTAAAGGAGGGGTAATACGAGATCGTGCATTCGGGCCGGCTTCCCCGCCGAATCCCTGTCGAGAGACCACCAATCTCTGATCGATTCGTCGTCGACAGGATAAGATATGGGGAGATCGTGTAACGCGCATGTAGCGCTTCCTTCCAGCTGTGCTGCCGAACGGCCTTCGACTCACCGCCGAAGGACCGCCGTTTCGGCAGAATCAAATTAGGCCCCACGGCCTAAGGCATAAACCTGAGTATAGCCTCAAGAGGAGATAACGTAACATAGCAACGCATCAATCCATCGGCTATACTATTCTTGGAAATCACGTCGACACTATGAAGTACCTTAGAGAATTTAGCTTCGAAGCGCATCTTCGATACCGAAATTCCCGCGGTAAGAACGTTCTACACCTGGCATCTAAGCTCTACAACCCGATTATGTTCCGTCTTTTAACCCCTCAGTTTCCGGAAGGTGTCTATGCAGAAAATAATATCGGAGAGACGCCTTTATTGCGAGTTATCATAAGCCCTTCTGTCACGCGGTACGAGTGTGCGATAATACTTTTGCTTACAAGCGCCAAAGGGGGAATTCAATATTTAAATTAGCAACGGCAAGCCTTACGGACTACTGTATCACGTCGGGACCTAGAAATATGTTATATATTGATCTGTATCAGCAACATCGATCCCCTCGCAGCCCTAATTAGCGATGATGAATGCCGAAAGAACTTAAAAGAAAGAGTCCTTAGGAACGAGGAAGAGATACTACGTATATTGCTTGATCTCTTTTCTTTTAAGGGTAACCTCGCGGACATCGAGCTTCGATATCTGGCGGAGGAGCATTACATCAAGTGTTTTAGTGGTTATCACTGAATGGTGCGCCCCGCTGCTTTGAGACAACCTAGGTTTAACAAGACTATTTTAGCACCACAATCGGATTGTTCTGGTTGAGACCTCCTTGGCAAGTTTGTCCATTCTTGGTTTGGTGTAACATGGAGTATCGCGACTCCGTCTGACCAAGCCTCCGAGGTCGTTAAGGTATCCAGATCCTTGAATGGCCCCGAAATTGATAGATTGTTATCTGGTGAGGAGAGAACACTATCGTAATTAGGCTGGCGTCCTAAGTTTCCAAAAATACCCTTGAGCTGGGATCAGCCGTAGTTCATCAACCGCTCCTTTTATCCCTGCCCTAATTACCTTCTTTTCAATTATCGAGAACGAAGGCGGTAATTTCTTAAGCCTGTACCTTAGATATAATCTATAATAATATATCTCTTTTGAGTTTCCGAATCGACAAAGTTATCACGAACCTTCGGTACCGGAATATTACTGTTGTGAGTAACGTATATTATGTTTTCTGCCTCTAGTGGTGGAATAGACGGGAATAAATAGAATAGCTAATCTAGGTAGACTCTAAAGCCTCCCCGAACTCGAATAACTCGAACAACCTTGATAGTATCTGTCCGAACACCTAGCACATTAGGTGATGCTTCGATCTCTGTAACCGTTGGTAAATTGGATCTTGCGTACGCAATAATAGCCATGCCGTCAAGCAAGACGTAGAAGCCTAACGCGGATAGAACCGAAGAATTGGTTGTTAGTGTGAACGAAAGGGGCACTGAACACTACCGCACTGAAGGCGGTGTAAGTTGTGCCGCTAAGAGCTGTAGTAATCACATGATCTCAGCACCTGATAAACAAAACTTCACGAGCACTAAAACAAATAACGCCATGTAAAATCTCAAAAAGACTTGTTGCCGCCACAACACTAACCCCCCAAAGAGGGTTTATCATGGGCAGTTGATCCTTACACGAGAGGTGATTGGCCCATCGCCTTCGCGTGCCTTATCTCGTCAACTGGCAGCCAATCAAAATCAGTTCCTGCCTCAGGCCAAGCGAGGAGTCCGATAAGCCCATCTCACCAAGTCCACTCGATCAACAGGAAACACTGACACACTTTCGATCCCTCGTATTTGAGGAAATCCCCTTTCAATCAACATTCCTGTCGTCGCGCCATGTGGTGTTTGTCTGGCCCCAGTGCCCCCACTAGCGGCGCCCCCCGATCCCCCAACCCTGGCAGCGAGCAAAAAGCCCAAGCCATAAAGCCATTACGAGATCCATGCCATCCTTATCGCACCTCTCAATTGCGGGTCGTATCTCGCTATCTAAGCTCAGAGTCTCCATACGTTTCTTTCCGGGGTTGGCGCGTGCGAGTTCGGAGCTATTGCTATCATAGTCTTGCTGGGGATGTAAGATGAGCGTTACTCGGGACTTATATCAATGCGTCCCGCGCCGTGGAATGCTGGATTTTTGTCATCTATAATTAATTCCCTTGCTTCAATTGCAATCTCCGTGATACCTTGAATCTGCAGCTATTCTACTAGCCTCCAGGACTTTTGTCAGCCATTATATCGACAATAGTCAAGTCCAGGGTTCCCTTCTTTACCTACTTCCATTGCCTCTGTCGGCGGGCTATCGATTGCAACGTTATCACCATGGCGGAAGGGGTGGTCCACTTTGAAGCGCCCTTGTCACAGGGCTTTGGGTATGGCATTATCCTTGGCTTGGGATTTGCCTTTGCGCTGGCGATGATCTTCATCACATGGGCACTGAAACGGTAAGTAGTGTCTCTGTGTATCCATATCTTTCGGCTTTGGTCAACTAACAACTCTCCACAATGCTAGCTACCAAAATGAAGTTCAAACATCGGAAATGTTCTCCACTGCAGGCCGGTCCGTCAAGTCGGGTCTGGTGGCCGCTGCAGTCGTGAGTAGTTGGACGTGGGCTGCAACCCTTCTCCAGTCCTCTGCCGTGGCATACAAATATGGAATCTCGGGGCCATTCTTCTACGCATCAGGTGTGTGTTTAAGATAACCGGGTCTACTATGAAGCTCGAATGGATCAAAACTAACTCGATGCAAAACTAGGCGCAACGGTCCAGATCCTTCTCTTCGCAACCATCGCCATCGAGCTCAAGCGCCGGGCCCCGAATGCTCACACCTTCCTCGAAGTCATTCGCGCACGCTACGGCACCACCGTCCACGTCGTCTTCATCGCCTTCTGCCTCATGACTAATATTCTTGTCACGGCTATGCTGCTCACCGGTGGATCGGCCGTCATGACATCCCTCACGGGAGTACCCACTGCTGCTGCATGCTTCCTGCTCCCCATCGGTGTCGTTCTATATACCCTGTTCGGCGGTATCAAGGCCACTTTCATCACGGATTACATGCACACCGTGGTAATCTTGGTCGTGATCTTCCTGTTCGCATTCTCAGCATATGCCACGAACGCCGAACTTGGCTCTCCGGGCAAAATGTACGATGCCCTCGTCGCAGCGGCCAAGGCGCATCCCGTCGAGGGTAATGCCGAAGGCAGCTACCTCACGATGCGATCCAAGGAAGGTGGCATCTTTTGGATTATCAACTTGATTGGAAACTTTGGTACGGTCTTCCTCGATAACGGTTACTACAACAAGGCCATCGCCGCAAGCCCCGTCCACGCCTTCCCCGGCTATGTCATCGGGGGACTTTGCTGGTTCGCCATCCCCTGGCTGTGCGCTAGCACTATGGGTATCTCCGCGCTGGCGCTTGAGGGCTCTCAGCGTATGAGTAGCAACGATGTGACGGCTGGGCTGGTCCTTCCTTTTGCGGCTGTCAAGCTACTTGGCTATAGCGGTGCCGTTGCCACGACGTTGATGATCTTCATGGCGGTGACATCGGCATTTTCGGCGCAATTGATTGCCGTCTCCTCGATCTGGACCTACGACATTTACCAGGCTTATATTGATCCCGCTGCCAAGGGCAAGAAGCTCGTCTATATCTCGCACGTGTCTTGCGTCGTCTACGCCATTATCATGGCCGGCTTTGCTACTGGACTGTACTATGCCGGTATCGGTATGGGATATCTGTATCTCCTCATGGGTGTTATCATCTCATCTGCCGTGTTCCCGGGTGCCATGACCCTGCTGTGGAAGGGCCAGAACTGGGTTGCCGCCGCTGCATCGCCGCCTCTCGGTCTGGCAGTGTCGCTGATTGCCTGGCTGGTGACCGCGAAGAAGGAATACGGTATCTTGACCGTGGATTCAACCGGTGCCAAGTGAGTAGTCCCTCCAATCCATATATATACCATCCAGGTTATCATTTACTAACATGACCCTGGCAGCTACCCCATGCTCGCAGGCAACGTCGCCGCCCTCCTCAGCCCAGTCATCTTCGTCCCCATCCTAACCCTCATCTTCGGCTCCCAAAACTACGACTACGAATCCATGCGCGCAATCCGCAAAGTCGACGACACAGACGTCGCCGCCGCAGCCCACGTCGACCTCGAACTCATCCCGGGAGAAGGCACAGGTCCAACCGCAGCCGACTCCGAAGAAGAAACCCGCAAACTCAACCGCGCGGCGCTGTACTCGCGCACCCTGACCATCTTCATGACCTTCGCCTTGCTGATTCTCTGGCCGATCCCGATGTACGGGTCCTCGTACGTGTTCAGCAAGAAGTTCTTCACGGGGTGGGTTGTTGTGGGCCTGCTTTGGTTGTTCTGTACGTTGTTTGGGGTGGTTGTTTTCCCGCTTTATGAGGGGCGGGAGAGTATTGTGCGTGTTGTGAGGATGATGAGTCTTGATTTAATGGGTCAGAAGCCGGCGGTTTATCGGGGCCGTAAGACGGATGGGGCGCAGGCTTCGGGTGTTGCGACGCCTACGGAGAAGGTTGGGGAGAAGGATAAGGGGGCGCTTGAGGCGTCTGCTTAGTTGAGGACTTGACGAGGTTGTAATGTCTGCCTGTTCGGGTCTGGTCCTGTAGACGGGATCTTGCGTTATCTTATACCCCTTACGATGATAGTTGTCTTTTAATAACGAGGTTGTTCATATTGTGACCATTTCCAAGCTAAACTCGAAGTAAAGACAAATCCCATGCTTAAAACCGATGTGGCCATCAATAGAAACAAAAAACCTCGACGCCTTTAACGACAAGAAAGAGAATTTGCAAAAGAACAGTTGATGTGTCTCGTCCTTCATTAGCTTCCCCATGAAGCGCTACTTGTACAGCTCCTTTTTGCAAGACAGGTAGATAAGCAAGCCCTGATTCAGCATCATTTGTAGCCTTCGGGTGCCTGTTGGGCCCCATGAGCCACGGGAGGCGACTGCAGCTGGGGTTGCTGCTGCCATTGAACGCCAGGAGGGGGATGCGCTCCCCATTGCATATGTGGGGGTGGTCTGGTTTCAGGTGTGATATCAGGGCGGTCGCTAGATTTGGATGAGGAACAGGAGATCAACTCGATGCTATAGCGGTGCTGAGACTTACCGAAGGTCTTGAGTGAAACGGCAAGTGTAGCAAGTCACCTCCTACAATTGTATTAGTCACCATTTGATAGAAATTGCAATAGAACATCCATGTGGTCCACTTCTGAGTGATGACAAAGCAGGGCCATGATGCACTCACCTTGTACTTATGCGTGGACAACGGGATCACCGGCTGGTCGAGGTTAAGTGTCAATCGTCATATACAAAATGTAGGGACATCATATGATAAAAACATACAATGAAGCAGACAGTGAAGAAGGGCCTGGTTCATGAGTTAGTCTATCTGCGGAGCTCGGGGAAACGTTTTTGTCACATACCAACGAGTGACACAATGTCCATTCCAGTTATGGCCTGTGTGCAGTGACGTATATCAGTCAAACGCTCAGATCCATGGCAATCACTCAGAAAAAGGCCCACGAAGGGAAGGGCGTGGGCTAAAGCTTACAGTTGTAGCAGTAAGCTCGGACATTCTCATAGCCCTCCAGCATGGAAGTGAACTCTGTGACGTGGGTCAGTCAGGCACAATATAAAGACGGGTGGATCAGGTTCCGTCATGGACTCATGGTAAACACCAGACTGGGACCAGTCCGAGGACAAGTCCCCAATCCAGTGTTTGAGGCCACCTCAAATTTGACTGTGACTCACCGTGTGTACCAAATGTGATACAGATCGCCATGGTGTCGACGAAGGTTTAAAGGGGAAAGTCGAGAAGCGAGAACTGAAGGGTGTATTGGTAAAGGCAGCGGCGTTTGGGGGCGCTGTGGCTTGGCAGCTTGGCAGGCACGTGAGGCCATGTGATTTCGAGATAAGCCACCGCAATTGACTCTAAAAAAGTTGATAGCCATATGAGGATTGAATTACAAATGGATATCAATTCAGAGAGCAAATATTATTTTCCAAAGCTTCATCTCATTGATATATGGGTAATAAGGGTAAAATAAACAAAATGTGTACAAAATAGGGCATTTCTTGTGTGGAAAGCGCTTCGGCTCAAAGGCTGAAAATCATGACACGAAGAACGAGGGTCGCTTTGAAAAGGCAAGGCAACGAGATTCCTCCGCGGGGAATTCCCTGGTTGCATCTGCTAGCCTCATAGGTATGTCCACCTACTGGGTCTTGAAGAGGAGGATGGCGCAATGGCCGAGGTAGAAGTAGATGAAGTGCTTGGTCTCTGCTGGGGTATTAGCTTTGTGTCCTGTGCATGAGATAGCAATCAGTCTACACTGACCATGAGTGACAAAGCTTCCAAAGTTCCGGCCAACAACGCAATGCCAGGTAGCGCCCTTTCGCGAATCGAACTGGAGGGGTTATCAGTGCTGGTGTATAAAGGAGGTATGAGGCGGGCGACGACGAACTTCTTTCTTGATGTGCTGGGCAATATCCTGTTGAGAATGACTATCAGTACCAATTCAAGGTCTTTGATTTGGGAGATGGCGGGGTACATACCTTCTCAATGTGGTACTTCTCCATAGCCTCGATCGCTGGGGGTTCACGTCAGCTGCAATTCAACCAGTGAGATGCTCCTGGACTCATACCGAGAGCAATGGCCTCTTGCTGCATATCCTCCGTCTATTTAACAGTGTGAGAGCTTGCTTCCCAGAATTCACAGAAGTCAGTGTGTCCTACCATGTCAACGGACTTGATTTGCGCTGCATGAGCAAGTTAGCTGATGCTAGTGAGCGCAGACCGGGCTAGACTCACCCTCCATCTTGTCTTTCTTCTCGGTAGCCATGATCGCGGTCAATTTCGGAAGATCCGCGCAAGTTTGATTGGAACGCTGTTGTCAGGGTGGCAGGAGAGTGTCCGAAACGGTGAAGCTGCGCGGTGATCGCGTCTAGCCCATGCCCTGACCGCCTTCGGGATGGTGACTATTGCCGGAGTTATTGGTCGTCTCCACTCAAAGTACTCTTACCGCCTTCACCCATACAAGTCAGAAAAAAAAATTTCTCGGGTACCTTTACCACTGCACTCGCCCAAGGCTTTTCAGCTGCAGACATTCATCATGGAGAATACTCGGGTGTTTGTCACTGGTCTTCCACCTTCTTGCTCAAATGACCAGCTTCGCAATCATTTTGCAAGCCGGTTCACCGTTACAGATGCTCATGTCTTGCCCAAACGGCGAATGGGTTTTGTTGGCTTCAAGAGCAATGAAGCCGCTCAGGAAGCTGTCAAATACTTCAACAGGACATATATGAAGATGTCCAGGATCTCGGTAGATCTTGCTCGACCGGTACGTAACGCCTATCGCCAGCTCGCTGCCTCCTTCTGTTTCTCATTTGCCCGCGTTCCCGCTGACCAGTTCAGTTTTTTTTGAGACTGACCCATATCATTGTAGATTGACTTTAAGCCCACAGAGAGAGCCCATCCCACACGGAAGCGCGATGCCACTGATGATGTGGCAACGGACAATGCTCTTAAGCGTAAACGGGAGGCGGATGCCAAGTCGCAAGACCCCAAGCTGCAGGAGTATCTTGCCCTGACACAGACCTCCAAGACCCGGACCTGGGCCAATGATGACAGCACGGCTATGGCGCTGGCAGCTCAACAGGCTGTGGCTCCAACTAACACACCCACACAGGATAACATCTCCACGGAGGAATTGCCCTCGCATCCGAAGAAGGTTCGCGTCCAGGAACCTGCAGCCACTGGCGACGCCGAGAAACCCCAGGCCATGGAGGTTGATAAATCTGACGACGCCGAGGAAGAGAATAGCCAGGCAGAGGAGGATGCCGACTCTGCGCAGGTAGACGCCGGCCCGGTCTCAGATTCTGACTGGCTTCGGTCAAAGACTAGTCGTCTTCTCGGCCTCTTGGATGAAGATGAACAGACTGAATTTGAGCAACACAAAGCTGCTCAGCCAACCGAGTCAAACTATCCCCAGATGGAGGAGTCTCGGACTGCGGCCTTTGAGGATGCCCCTCAAACCATCACTGACGATGCTGCTGTTGAGGACGAGGATGCGGTGGAGACAACGCCCGACCGGCCAGACCCGAATGTTGATCTCATCCGTGATTCTGCCAGGTTATTCCTCCGTAATCTTGCCTACGACACAACAGATGCGGATCTCCAGCCGCTCTTTGCTCCCTTCGGAAAACTTGACGAGGTCAGTTGCTTGTTTGTTTGTTAGTCTCTTTCATATTTCCCTTTCCACCACCAATCATGCTACCATGTGCCTTTGCACATGCGCTAGCAGAGTGCTCGTATGATGACTATCCTGATAGGGACAGCTTATGCAAATGCAAATGATGTCACCAGGCGAGAGATTTTAGTAGATGCTTCTCGGTTTTCTGATAACGACACTCAACCTACCCCTTGCACACATTATTCACACATTTTATGTTGGACCAAGTGCTGATGATAATGCAGATCCATGTGGCCTTTGATACTCGAACTGAGACTAGCAAGGGGTTCGCCTACGTTCAGTACACCAATGCCGATGCGGCCATTGACGCATATCGAGCTTTGGATGGAAAGCATTTCCAGGGTCGACTCTTGCACATTCTTCCCGCTGCCGCGAAGAAGACTTACAAGATCGACGAGGTAGAGCTGTCCAAGCTTCCCTTGAAGAAGCAGAAGCAAATTAAACGTAAAATGGGCGCCACCTCATCAACTTTTAGCTGGAATTCTCTCTACATGAACGTAAGTTCTGTTGCATCCTTCCCTGTATCTGTCCATACTAATGAGCTCGTAGGCCGATGCGGTCATGTCCTCAGTGGCTGAGAGGCTTGGTGTGAGCAAGGCAGACCTGCTAGACCCCACGTCTTCGGACGCTGCTGTGAAGCAAGCACATGCTGAAACGCATGTCATCCAAGAAACCAAGGCCTACTTTGCATCGAACGGAGTGAACATCGAAGCCTTCAAGGGTCGCGAACGTGGAAACACAGCCATCCTAGTGAAGAACTTCTCGTTTGGCGTCAAGTCGGCGGAGCTCCGAAGTCTGTTTGAGCCGTATGGCCAGATCCTTCGGCTTCTCATGCCACCCAGTGGCACCATCGCCATTGTTGAATTCGCAAGGCCCGATCAGGCACAAGCTGCATTCAAGGGTCTCGCCTATCGCAAGATTGGTGATTCTATCCTCTTTTTGGAGAAGGCACCCAAGAACCTGTTTGATGGCACGGCCACTTCTACAGCTATTCCTGAGACTCAGGCTAAGTCTCAAGGATTCTCTACGTCCGACACATTCGCCGCAGATGAGCCTGAAACTGGCATCACCTCGACCCTGTTCATCAAGAACTTGAATTTCGCCACAACGAATACGAAGTTCTTGGAAGTGTTCCGTCCATTGGACGGATTCGTCACCGGTCGTATCAAGACCAAGCCGGATCCCAAGCGTCCTGGACAAACCCTCAGCATGGGCTTCGGTTTTGCCGAGTTCAAGACCAAGGCTCAGGCTCAAGCGGCCCTTGCAGCTATGAATGGCTACAAGCTCGACCAGCACGAGCTTGTCATTCGCGCGTCTCACAAGGGCATGGACGCCGCGGAAGAGCGGAGACGGGAGGACACCGCCAAGAAAATTGCGGCCAGGCGGACCAAGATCATCATCAAGAACTTGCCGTTCCAAGTTACCAAAAAGGACATCCGGTCCTTGTTTGGAGCTTACGGGCAGCTCCGCTCCGTGCGTGTGCCTCAAAAGTTCGATCGGTCAGCTCGTGGTTTCGGGTTTGCGGACTTTATCAGTGCTCGCGAGGCCGAGAATGCCATGGACGCGTTGAAAAACACGCATCTCCTGGGTCGCCGACTCGTGTTGGAATTCGCGAACGAGGAGGCTGTCGATCCCGAGGACGAGATCGCGAAGATAGAAAAGAAGGTAGGAGAGCAGGTGGACAGGGTCAAGCTCCAGCAGCTTACGGGCGGAGGACGGAAGAAGTTCACTGTAGGAGGCGGCGAGGAGGACGAAGCATGAAGGTGAACTGTGACCCTTTTGCTCTCCCTGCGGAAAAGGGCGCTGAGTGGATTGGCCGAGGATGGCCATCCCTTGCGTGGTGGGGAGGAGACGACCATGTACGATTTCTTGCATACACTTTTTTGTACCTGCGACCGAGAGAAAGAGATACCCCCGAACACGTTCCTGCGGCTGTCAAGTTTGACCCTGCAGTTGAGATCCGCACGGCTCGTGTGCTTTTTTCCTACTGTGTATAACTGGGTTCCTTTTTCCTCCCATTCCAGGCCCGCCCTACTTTAGCCCTAATTCACCCACCCCTCTACTGTATACCTGCCAAGTTCCAACAACCTTTCCACTGTTGTTCCCTACCCCCACAGTTCAAGACCTCATATGACATACGGACCTTTGACTACGAACAAGCAGATGAGTTATTTTATCTGTGTTACTAGACGGTGCGCGGACCATCATCAGGTCATTGAGCACCTACCTACATTCCAACCCAGTTGCTGTTTGGGTGGTGTTGCATTCTTGACCCTACGCAAATAGGAGGACGACGTTCCATGTTCAACATTCCTGCCAACCTTCAATTGCCACTGATGATAGTCGACAACTGTCAACGCTTGCTCGCGCGATGGCCCTCGAAGGTCACTTCCTGCAGCTCAAAATCCCCGACTCGCTCGTCACTGGATCGTGCTGCTCCAGCATCCCTTGCGTGCGGAACAGTTCCTTCATGTCGAGCCCTTTCTTGACTCCTGATTTGCTGCGCGGCAAGGACGGCCGACCAGTCTGTCCTTTGGCTACTCCGTGGTGAGTGCCTGGACGCGCCGAAGGCTCTCCGGTCGAGAAGCGTCCCTGTCCTAGGAGTATGGGAGTTGGCGTTCGAGGGACGTGGTGCCAGGCCAAAGCAAGCCTGGCGTATCTGAAATGTTGCTGCCAGGACTACAAACCATCCCTCCTTTGAGGGAAGTATGCTTCCCTATAAACACCATCGTGCTCGCTCTCACATTCTCTTTCCCAGTTCCTGACATTCTCTTCTGACAAGTTGCGTTCTTTGCCAGGCAGTAAGCATTTGACGGTGCCTCTCAACTCCCCTCCTCTTTGGAATCTGTCATTCTTTTGGGAGAAGCCCGTCCTTGGTACGCTCCATGGCTGCTGACTGGCAACCCGAGTGCCTCGTGCCTCAGAACCAGCCGTCCTTGGAGGCTGTGGGTGCTCATTCGGATCGGGCCCTTCAGAACACCTCTGGGAACGTTCAATCATATTCGGATAGCCTCGTTCACAATGATGCTGGTCGAGAGGATCATCTCCAGCAGCTAGCCTTTAAGTATCCTCAACATGCTGTCGCCCCTCATCCAGTATCAGCTCCCAGTCTACACCATCAGGCTGTGGCAGCTCGGCTTCAAGCAAGGAAGCTGCGTCGGCTGAACTCTGTTGGGCCCAATATGGCGCCTCGACGGGGAAGAAGCTATCTCAAGTCTCAGAAGTACTTGGAGTATCGGGCTCGTCCTCGACGAGATACCGGCAAGGATGGTGAGCCAGTCTGGTCTGATCAATTGGAAGATGCTTTCCAGCAAGGTACGTTGAGAATAGTCTCAATACAATGCATCCCGGCTTGCTGATGTTGACAATTCGAATTAGCCCTTGAGGCAAACCCTCCCATGGGACGGAGAAAGTGGTCTGAGCGAGGAAAATCATACGGACGCAATGAGTTGATTGCCGAGTATATCTTCAAGTTGACGGGAAAGCGGAGGACCAGAAAACAGGTCTCTAGTCACCTGCAGGTGCTCGACTCGTTCTTGAAGGGTGACCCCGATTGTGAGTGGGAAACTGTGGAGGGAAAGATCCGTTAAGCAAAGTGTAAGACTAACTCAGCCTTCTTAGGGGAACGACTCGTCCGAGAGCAGTCCACAGACCGATCAACTGGGCATAGTTCAACCACCGGGCCCAAGTGGCGAACTTCTATGGATCACCACGCGGTGTCTAGTCACTATGGGGCTCATGGTCATCCCCAATATCATAATCCCATGAGGGCAGTGCAGCCTTATGGGGACCTCCCTCCGCCGCACTATACTCTCGGCTCCAGCATGCAAGATGCTGGAACCAAAAACATTCATGGCTTCAGCTTTGACATGTGGGTGAGCGCCCCTCAGCAGGCCAATCGCATTGACAAAGCACTTCACGCATATACTCGCCTTCAGGGAGACCTACACCACCCAAATGCTCCTCCCATGCCCCTCGAGAATGTCAACGGATGGCGTTCTTCCTTCCCTCATTTGGCGTCAATGATTGATGAGCTCAACGGGCCACTGGACTGCGATATCATCATGCTGGAAGTAAACCTCCAATTGATGACTGACTTCCCGCCTTCTGGCTCCCGGCTCGGTATCCAGCTTGATCTGGACTTTGGGCATCCCACCGCTGGCGATGTGCTCATGGTGGGCCAGATGGAAAACTGGACCTGCAGCACACAGATGTACAAAGATGGACACGTGGTCCGAGAGAGTTACCATGAACTTCCTAAACCGCAGTCGACTAAAGTCAAGCCGCTGTTCGAATCATCCTGGTGGGCGAAACTCTTCACAGAGTTGACGCAGGATAAGCGCATTGCCGAGGACTCTGGGCAGCCCGAAAACATACACGCCACTGACGATCGCACCCGTCGCTTCTTCCGCTCCCTGTCTGCGGTGCAGGAGATACGGGCCGTTTCACCCAGCTCGCGCCGTCTTTCGAACCAATTCCAGGGCCATGGCGATCAGAGTGAGCGTATGGCCATACTCGTTTGGAAGTTCCGGCAGACTCGGCCTGGTGAGGTTGGAACCACTACCTGGCGACGACTCATTCCTCCCCCAGATCGAACCTCGACCAACAGCCCACACCCTAACTCTGGTGTCGATCTTCCTCCGCTGTCCTTGGACTCTATCCTCCTCAATAAACCTTCTCAGGGTGTCTACCAAACACCGCAGCTACAAGACCTGATCACCCACCAGGGGCAATCTCAGTCACAATGGCCGATGTATTCTTCTTCCCACGACAGCGTGGCTAATATCTTCAATTCTTCTGGTCAACTCGATTTCATGGCCGCTATCACCAAGCCGGAGGACGGCATGGGGGACAAAACCGCCGTCACCTCGGTACTTGACTCCTTCTCCGCCAGCTTGGCCCCAGAGACATCGCAGCCCACAAGTCTGAACGTCTCCAGTGGCGGCTCTGTGATGATGAACATGCACGACCTTCCCCTTTCCCACCCTAGCCTCGCCTATACCATGGGCCACGACGCCAGTCAATATGTATCATCACAGCAGCACGGTGTCAACCTCCATGACAGCAACAGCGTCCTGAATGGTTTCTTCCCAGGAAGCGCACAATCCCTCGATGATCTGAGCAGTGGCCAGGTCTCGTGGGCTGCCCACTCCAGCTCTCTCACGGGCGACGGCTATCACCACATCCCATTCCAAACGGAGCACCACGTGTCCGCGTCACGGGAGTCGCAACAGCCGCACCAGTTTGATGGTCTCATGGCCCCCGACGACATCATGGACAAGCTCGTCGGCCGCATGTCCAACAATTCCAGCATGCACGGGGCTGGCCCTGAGCATGCCAATGGCACATACGCGGAGAATGGCGCTGTGGATGCGGTTTGATGAAGCGGCGCTGTGTTGCCGCAAAGCAAAAGAAAAACAACGTATTGGTAATGATAATTCTTATTCCTGGATCTTTGTATTCTTTATACCTTGTCATTTTTCTGTCTCTCTTTCTTACCCTCTTTCCTTCCCTCTGGATCCTGTCTCTCCTATTGATTATTTCTCTTCTTTTTTTATTCTTCACCTCTGCTCCGGGTGACGCAGCTTCGCCTGAATGTCCCTGAGTAGAATCCTGGAAATACTATTCGAATCTTGGTCGTGATAACCTTCCTTCGTTGTTTCAAGTAGGCAATGTATTCTGGCAGACATATAGACTTAAGTAAAGATGGACTGGATGACAAAAAGGAACTCCAGAGGTCGATGCAGATGCGATAGAATCTCCAAGTACCTAACCTTAACTAAGAGTCGGGTTCAATCCCAGTATTCACAACCCCATGTTCAACAAGGGAACTAGACAATCACAACCGCACTGTTCGGCTTGAAAGGCCCCCCTTTCAAGAGCTCCACCGTCCACTCTATACATAACAAAACTCTCGACTTCAGAGTCACTCGGTGTCGGAATCATCCCTGCCTCCAACTCAAGCTGATACGTATACTCAACCTCCGGCTGGAACAGCCCCAATCCCCTCCAGCCTTAGTCCCCCCGAACAAGGAAATAGCTAACCGACCCCATTGCCCTGCTATTCGCCCTCGCAAACTCACCCGGTATCGACGCCTCTTCTCTCGCCTCGCACAGGACAGCCTCTATCGGAGCTGCCCTCGTGGGAAGATGCCCCCGCAGCCGTGCAATCCAACATACCCGGGTACGTCTGCTTCCTGCTAGACCGTTTCCCAATCCAGAGCCGGGGACCATCTGTATTCTGAGGGTACCAGAGCAGTTGCACACCGTAAGTTATGGTTCCGAATAAGGCGCTCGATCTGGAGGAGCACGGTGCCGTGCATGTCCGCAGACGGGGAGTGTTTCGTTCCGCCATTTATTATGCAGCATGGAGATGAGGTCTAGCGGTTTGGTGGCTTTTAGGGTGGCCTCGAGTGCATAAGCGCGGGTTTCGCGCGTTGCGGTTGGTGGAGTATCCAGGACGACGGGATTGGGCATGCGGGAAGACCTACAGTACCTTTCGCATTCCTTGACTCCGTCCAAGATTTGAAGATACTGCTCGCCATTTCTCAATCTTTTCAAGTGGGAGTATTTGACAGAGGACTGGACCACAGAGGGGATGTATCCTTTGCCACAATTTCTGGTAACTAGTTAGTGAACTTGACTACTGGTGTGCTTACCATTACCACCAGCAGGTGTAAGGTTAGCAGACGCGGGGGTACAGTGGGGTCATTGCATAGGTCAGACAGTGAGGAATTATCAGATAAGCCTGGACAATCATCTCATCATGGACGAGTTGAATGATCGACCATGAGATTCTATCAAGGCCATCAATCAAGGAGCTTCACAAAGCTTCACGAGACCTTGAGAAAGGTCTCTCCAAGAGAAGCACAGTGAAGCCTGGTGGACGGCCTTCTCCGCCCAGGAGAAGGCCGTCCACCATGAGCCCCGCAATCATCGGGCATTGTATTCCTTCCAGGTACGGAACAGTACAGTCCATCGCTCCACAAAGACTTGCGTTGGGGAGAATTCCAGCCCTGGCAAGCGAGGTCTAGAAAGTCATGGCCATGATACAGTATGCGAAGCTCCCATAGTCTTAGCTGATCCGGTTGCCTATCTATTTGGTGCTGTTGATGCCCTGCGGACCCCCAGGGATTTCTACAGTGGCTGCCTTTTCCATTGGAAGGGACAGTAGGCTTCATATATCAATTGTTGTATGCACTTTCGTAACATTCTCCAATATTTTCGCACCACCTGCCTTCGGATAATAATCGGAGACAACCTTTCGAAGGGGTTGGTCCCCCGAACACCACAGATGCGCAACAGACTTCAGAAGCTATCGGCATGCCGGTGTCCACTTTCCCTGCTGGATAATCATTCGAGATGGTAACCCGGCTATTGAAACCTCTCTTTTATCCTATGATCCGCCGCAGGAACAGAGTCACGATCCACAAGAAACTCGGGTCTTTTTTGGCGATCCTCGAGAGTCATGCACTTTGAAGTTTGCACAAGGGTCTTATTCTCCCGACCCGTGCCCCATCGCAACAGCCTACTCCTCCCGAGTGATGGTGATTCGAGGAATTCAAGGCTTTCGACGTCAGTGGCCGGCTAATGAGCCGTCGTGGCCAACTGGCTTCAGTTCTTAACTGGATTT
Organism: Penicillium simplicissimum; assembly: GCA_024706585.1. NCBI lineage: Eukaryota > Fungi > Ascomycota > Eurotiomycetes > Eurotiales > Aspergillaceae > Penicillium > Penicillium simplicissimum. The sequence continues at coordinate 1,222,884 of JAMZTW010000061.1, forward strand.
CTCCGGTCCCTGGACGCTCTTTCCGCCACCAAGTGGAGAAGAGATGCACTCTCGCGGGTTGTGAGTGGATGGGGGTTAATTTGGCCCGAGTTTAGCCGCCGAGACTTGCGGTGCAGTTGATGCCACTTGCAGCGTGGAGACGTCTGATTTTAGCCGAGGCTGGCCCCGGAGTTTGTCCTGGCGGTTATTATTCCATCAAGGAATGGTGGAATGGGCTGGAATCATGAACAGCGTTGCATGGACTCATGGAGGGGTCAACGGTGGAGGGGCTGAGAAGAGAGTTCGGACTTTAGCCTGTCCATTCTGAATGCTGGATGACCCCGTTGGAGAAAGTGGAATCGTGGTCTCTTTTTTTTTAAATTCAATTGCGCGTGCTCTACTACTACTTTACATTCCTCTTCTTTCTTTTCTCCCTCCTCCATTCCCCTCCGGTCAGTGTACCCCTCGTGCGAGATCGCAGCTCAGAAAACAACTCGCGACAGGAATCGCCCACGAGCCACCAGAAACGTTTAAAAAATGTCTACTCCTACCGTCAAGCTGAGCAGCGGCTACGAGATGCCCCTCGTGGGCTTTGGCCTGTGGAAGGTCAACAACGACACCTGCGCTGACCAGGTCTACAACGCCATCAAGGCTGGTTACCGCCTGTTCGATGGTGCCTGTGGTAAGTACTCGGATGCGCGCGCGCGCGCTCGCTCCCAAACTCACGGCTTCTTGCAACCTTGCTAATCTGCTCCTTCCAGACTACGGCAACGAGGTCGAGGTCGGCCAGGGTGTCGCCCGCGCCATCAAGGAGGGCATTGTCACGCGCGAGGACCTCTTCCTCGTCTCCAAGTTGTGGAACAGCTTCCACGACGGCGACAAGGTCGAGCCCATTGCCCGCAAGCAGCTGGCCGACTTGGGCATCGACTACTTCGACCTGTACATTGTGCACTTCCCCGTCGCCCTCGAGTATGTCGACCCTAGCGTGCGCTACCCGCCCAGCTGGCAAAACGCCGAGGGCAAGATCCAGCTCAGCAAGGCCACCATCCAGGAGACCTGGACCGCCATGGAGTCCCTGGTCGACAAGAAGCTGGCCCGCAGCATCGGCGTCAGCAACTTCAGCGCTCAGCTGCTGATGGACCTGCTCCGGTACGCCCGCATCCGCCCGGCCACTCTCCAGATCGAGCACCACCCCTACCTCACCCAGAAGTCGCTGGTCAACTACGCCCAGGAGGAGGGCATCGCCGTCACCGCCTACTCTTCCTTCGGCCCGCTCAGCTTCATCGAGCTCGAGCTCCAGAACGCCAAGGATACTCCCAAGCTGTTTGACCACGCGACCATCACCTCCATTGCCTCCAAGCACAACCGCACCCCTGCGCAGGTCCTGCTGCGCTGGGCTACTCAGCGTAACATTGCCGTTATTCCCAAGAGCAACGACCCCACCCGCTTGGCGCAGAACCTGCAGGTCACCGACTTTGACCTGGAGGCCAGTGAGCTGGAGTCTATCAGCTCGCTGAACCAGCACCTGCGCTTCAACGACCCTCTTAACGTAAGTTTGATTTCTTCCTCGGTGGATTCAAGATCAGAATCTTAACATTCTCTCCTAGTACGGTCTCGGCATTACCATCTTCTAAGCGATTGGATCCCGAATGTTGGAGCGGACGTATAAGGACTACCTCGACACATTTGTACATACCTTGACGAGACCCGACTTCATGACCTCGGGGGCTCTTGTGTCATACGAAATGAATGAATAGAATCAACTGGATTGACTTCAACTGCCTGTAAAACGCCTTCTTTCGAATCTAGAACAAAAAGGCCCTAAATCGTACATTTGTCGTGGTCGGGCAAACCGTCGCGGGGCAGCTTCTTTCAACCGCCAAGAGATTCTTTACATTTTCTCCGCACTCCCTCCCCATCACCTCTTTCTCTCCTCCAACATATCCCCAAATCCCCTCAAAATGACCTCCAAACCCGCCCTCAACGCCCTCACCCGACTCCCCGCCCAAATACACATCAGCGCGCATCCGCCACCCAAAACCCTGGCCGAAAGCAGGCAAATCTTCGCCGCGCTGCAGGGCTTCGGCGAGATAATCAGCTTCCGGAATCTCAAGGTACAAAGGACCCCCCCCCCCCCCCCCCCCCCCCCCCCTTCTCCTCCACAAGCACAGAGTTAGGAGCTCAATTGGCGAGTGGAATGTAGTACGACATCCGCAACGACACCCAAAAAGAACGCCCCCTCCTCGCGATCTTCGACACAAGCGATGCCGCCGAGCGCGCGCTCGCCGCGTCCCCATTAACCATCACCCTACCCACGCCCACAGCCACGCCGACAAACCCACCTTTCACACGGAATCCCTTTGCCTCACCATCCCCCCCGTCTCCATCCTCACCCGAACCCCAATCCTCCTCCTCCTCCTCCTCCTCCTCCTCCTCCTCCTCCTCCTCAGATGCCACCGTAAAACCCGCCACAATAACATGCACCCTCACCCCGTCCCGCCACAACTACGAACGCGCCACCCGCCGCAACCCCTTCTACAGCATGTTCCACATCGACAAGAACAGCGCGATCTACGCGGACATGCGGAGCGAGGAGACCGGCACGCCGCTGGCGGAACTTGCGGATGTGTTGATGCGCACGAAGGGGGTTACGATTGCGTCGCAGCGGTTTGGGACGAGGGTGCATGCGCAGAGGTTGGGGGCGGATAGTTTGATGAGGCTGTGGAGGAGGGGGGTGGCTGAGAGGGGGAGGGCGAAGGAGAAAAGGGGCTGAGATGGCAGTTGGTGCGAATGGATGATGGCGAAAGGGAAGGGGAGAGGGATAGCAGGGGAGATGAGGTTTTTGAGGATCCTGGGTATGATCAGGGCTCGGGCTCGGGCTCGGGCTCGGCTAGAAGAGGGTCAGTCGGGGGAGGTTGCATGGTGGTAAGAGGAGGAGGAGGAGGAGTGTCTGGTAGATGTGGGAATCGCGGCGGTTTTCATGACCTGGTGGATGGAGTTCGAGGCTGTGGGACGGTGCGTGTCTCTCTCTTCGAGAGCGGGATAGGCCCGGTACGGCGGATTCCAAGGCGTGCATCGCATTATAGCGGTCCGCTTTGACTACGACCATCGTGTCGTGCTGGAGACGGGCTATATCATGCTCGTCCTTGGTGGATGAAGACATGGCGCCAATGCTCACGGCAAGGCAGGCTCCACGAACGGGGCCGCCGAGTGCAATTCTTGGACAGGGCCTTGCTAATGCATGTGAATTTGGATAGAATAGAATAGAACATAGATGATACCCCCATTATATACGTTCAATCGCATTGACGGTACCTACGAAGCGACGTGCGTTCTTTCTACTAGTAGTCCAACTCATGGGAGTAACCTCATGCGACTTGCAAGGCTCAAACGTGTTCGTTCCTCATAAGGTATTTGCCCTGCTAAAGCTGCTAAAGACACAGGAAAGTCCAAGCCCTTAATTCCCGTACCAAAGGGTTGCACAACCAAGGCCGGGAAGCATCTCAAACTCGTACATACGCTATAAAAAGACGCAAGGGTTAGCCCACATAGCACAAGCGACCTGATCCAGAAACAAGAAGTACTCACTGGCATCAATCTGCTTGATATTCGGCAGCGCCAACCGAACCTTATTCCGGTATAAAGCCGGCCCATTCGTCTGCAGCGGGTTCCCCTCGAAATACACCGTCTCCAGCTTCTCCTTGTCCTTCAGCTCTCGCTCGACCTCGTCAAAGCTGGCGAGCTGGTTATTTGATGCCCACAGCTCTTCCAGATTCTTCAGGGCGCCGAGATGCTCAAGGTGGGAGACTTGGTTGTTCGAAAAGTCTAGTACGCGCAGGGTGGTGTTGGACTCGAGGCCGGAAAGATCGGTGATGGCGTTGTGGGAGAGGTAGAGTTCTTCCAGGTTGGGGAGGGAGGAAACGCCGGTGATGCTGGTGAGGCGGTTGGATTGGATTGAAATGATGCGGAGGTTGGAGAGGGCGTCCAGGTTCTGGGGATGAGTTAGCTCTCTGTAGGGGTAGGGCATAACGGAGATGTCAGTAGAACTCGTGGAGTACACACCTTCATCTCCGAAATCTTGTTCTTTCCAAGCCAAAGCTCCTCCAGAGAGACAAGTGTGTCGAGATTCTCAATTTCCTTCAACCGCCGTTAACTCATTTCCAGGTCCCTGGAGTTTGCTCTGCCAATTGATCACATACCCGGATTCGATTCGCTCCCAGTTCCAGATTGCGCAATTTGTCCAGGCCGTCCAGTCCTTCAATTCGAGAGATCTTGTTCTGGACAAAGTAAATGTCCGTCAACTTCTTGAGATGCTCCACATTCTTGATATGCTTGATCTTATTGAAGCTGAGATCGAGGCTGGTCAAATTCTCAAACTCGTCCAGGCCCTTCACGTGTGAAATGAGGTTATCGTAGAGATCCAGTTCGGTCAATGTCTCGGCGATATTGGGCGGGAAATCGATCCGTGTTATTTGGTTTTGGCGCAGGCATAGTCTCTGTAAATTCCTCTGTTAGCTCGCTTTTCTTAGAGACTCGTCACAATGGAAGGCCCGAAGATTTGCAGCCCAAACATGAATCCTTCCTTTCCTTTCTCTCGATCAGACACAGAAAGATAGAGCATAGATCATACCTGAAGCTTTGTAAACCGTTCCAAACGTAGCGCCGCGAGCGACGATACGCGACAATGAACCAAGTCAATATCCTACTCCGCGCCCCAGATCAGCAAACCACGCCTCCATCCTCCTCCCCCAAAAGCCAGGGCATCACGAGACTGAACGAACCTCAACGTTCACGTCCTCATCCGCCAGCAAGTCTACCACCAATCAGCCCCTGTGCTCACCCGGTACGAAACCGCGCATGCATCACCGCCAAAACCTTACCTTCATCCGCGTCGATCTCTTCCACAGGCGGAGCCTCTGGGTCCGAGTAGTCCGAGTCCTCCAGGGCCTCAGGATTCGTAATAACCGCCTTGGGCTCCATTCGTAACTTGCCGTCCCAGCCTTCCTTGTTTTTCATGGGGGGCATGTTGGAGAGGTGGCGAGGGTGGGAGGGGGCGGTTTGGTGGGATGGAGGGATGCGGATGCGGGGAGCTCTGCCAGGCGGGCTGGCAGAAGTTTCGGAGGCGAGCTCTAGAGATGATGCGGTGGTGGATCGGTTCGTGATCTTTTCGATTGCTCGGAAGGAGAAAATCAAGCGAGCCTGAGGCTTTGTGAGGTCAAGAATTATACGTTGGGGCTGGATTTAAGTGTAGGGCTGACTACAAATCCATCCTAATGCGGACCGAGGGCGGTGCGGCTGCCCTCAGCCGGACGAGTGCACAATCTATACTTCTTCCTCGTCTTCTTCTGTCTGCTGGCACTTTTACTTCATCCTAGATACTGTTACTCTTTCTACTACTCCTTCTACTCTTTCCCTTTACAAGTCGCCTATTTTGGGTGAATTCTGTTATAATGTGTTCTCAATGATTATGTACAGCATAGAGAGCCGCTGATCCGCAGCCGAACAAAGGGCCATGTACATTGCACAGAGGAATCAATCCAATGATGCAATTCCCAACGATCACCTCATGAGCAGTGTGGAGGAAGAAAAGTATTAGCTCGCACTGCCCTCGAGGAGGATCAGACTTGGCATAAACCAACAAACAGCGAGATGCAAAGTCTTGGATTGGAGAAGCTGGAAGCAGCGTAGTAAGGCAAGGCAGAGAACAAGGGGCGCAGACTTGACAGGGGAGGGATACATGGGGCGTGGAGAGGGAGGGAGCATAATAACCAACAGACGCCTGCGTGATGCATTGGAGAATGCGGACCTGGGTAAAGGAAACAGCGACAGGACAATAAGGAAAAGCCAAAAAGGCGTGATAAGGAACTCCAATGGACTGGACGAGATACTAGGAAAGGGGGGCGTGGAAGTGTAAAATGGCCGGCTGAAACTGGGTTAGATCAAATGTCAAATGTGCAAGACACAGGGACGAAGATAAGTGATCAAAAAAAGGCCAAGCAACAAATATGCCAGACTGCTTGCGCGGGCTATAATGACGGGGCAAGACTGACGACACAAGCATCATCATAGAGGCCATGACCCCGGGGAACCTGTTCCTACCTGGGTCAATGACCAGGTTTTGTGAAAGTGATGGAAGTGAAGGCTAAGGGGGTGTGAGCAGAACAAAAAGGGCAAGCGCCCATCACGAAAATGCTGGAATTCGAAGCTGGGGTGTTGTACTGGAACTGAGACGGAGACTGCAGAAGGGAAGGAGCTTTTTCTCGCGACAAAATGAAAGAAACAACAACAGGGAACGACTCGCTTAATGGGGAATCTCGGGGCGTAAGAGAGGTCCGGGCAGACTTGCGGTATCAGAGGGTGATGTCCAGGACCATGCTGACATCTTGAACTTGAGCTCCAGCCAGATCCTCAAGAACCGGGATGAGGTCTAGCAGTTCATTGTCGTGGGCGTCAGAGAACCAGCTGCTGATGGGAATCGCGTGTTGCGGGTGAAAGATGTAAGAGGTGGGCGAGTTGTCAATGATGATCGTTTCTCGGAGGTCACGGCCTACTTGAGAAAGATCCTGTTGGATGGTTAGATACGATGAGAATTGAATTTGGGATGAAATACGGAGCGACTAACCTTGACGTAGTTTCCTTGGTGATTGTAGCAGCTCTCGCGGAAGAGACGATGGTGCACTACATTATGAATATCCAGTTGATCCAGCAAAGGGTCACCATACTATAGGAATGGGTTAGTCGTCGTCGCAGCCTTACGCGAAACCAATGTGTCTTCAAAAGGCTCTCATCAACTCACCTTGGATACGGACGCCGTAAACACTACCACCTCATATAACTCTCCAACGCGCTTCATAAATTGGTCCACGCCTGGGCGCTTGATCACGTAAATGTTGTGATACTGGCCCTCGATTTCCACAGGAATAGTGAAGTCGGCTCGCTCCAGAACCTAAGACTTTCTGTTAGATCGGGCTTGTAAAACTCGAAGTTTCCAAGACATGGACGTGCTCACCTTGAAGCTACTGTGTACGAGAGTCTCGTCAAGATCCAGTACGAGACACTTGCGGTTCGACAGGTGTGGTAACGGAGGGGGCAACAACCACTGCTGCCGCTCCCCATCCGATACGGTGGTCACTTCAGGCGCTGGTGGAGTAGGTGGAGGTGGAGGCACAACTGCAACCTGAGTGACTTCTCCCTCACGCGATTGGGTCTCACCTTCACCTATTGCAAGCTTCTTTGGGGTTGACTCGGTAGTCGGCAAACTTTCCGTCCCAGAGACCTGCTCATCTGGTTTCGCAAGATCGTTCTTGGCCTCCGATAGTACTGGTACTCCATTTGCCGCCGCGGTGGTAACCTCATGCTCCTTGGGGCTCGTAGGCGAAACCTCGGACTGAGTCGCAGCAGCTGAAGTCCCCTCCCCATGCGTGTCGCGCGAAACGTGAGTGTGTTGCTCCTCCTCTTGGGGCTGCGAGTGATCTGCCGTCACTGCAATAGCTTTCTCGTCCGCGTAGTCAGCTGGATCTCTGGACTCGGCGGTACTCGAGTCTCCGGCATGAGCTTCCGCTTTGTCAGGAGTGGAAAGCCGATTGGGGGCAGATGGCTGCTTTGACGTCTTCTTGGGGGGAACGGTACTGTCGTCGCCATCCACATCGGGCGAGGAGCAGCAGCTCAAAAAGGCGAATAACTTGGACCCCTTCTTCTCTAGAGGTTTGGAGGGGCCATTCATCTCAGGTGTGGTGGGAGTCGTCGTCTCCTGACCCTTTTCCATGTGCGCGGGTTCTTGCTGGGTCCGTCGTGACCGTCTGCTACTCGCCCGACTACGGTCTCTTGTGATCTTCAAGATACTTACTCTCGATCCTCTCCGACTGGAATCATCCTGTCCTCCTTCCGCAGTCTTCTCTGAGGCTGGTTGTTTCTCAGTCTTGGAAGATCTTCGCGATGGGATTGGGATCATCAGGCGGCTTTTCTTGGTAGGTTCGCCATTCTCAGTGGCATCCGGAGCACTAGGAGGTGATGCGACTGATGTGGAGGCTAGCTGAGAGGATGCGCCAGCATTCGATCCCTGGATTTCAGCAGCATCGGGGGCTGGCTGATCAGAAGGTTGTTCCGGACCTAATAGCGGTGAGAGAGGTCAGCGACCGTGAACTTTCGGATGGAATCGCACTAGGAAATGCTTGCGACTTCTGTGCCAGAGAAAGGGGGAGGTCTCCTACCACTAGGGTCCAAATTGCCAGAGGGGTTCATGGGTTCTTTGCCTGCAGACTCGGGGGCTGAGGTTGAGGAGGGATCTTGCCCCGTGCTTGCTGCTACCATCGAGACTAGCTGCAGATGGTGAGAGCCAAGGATTTCCAACGAATGTTCAAAGAAAGCCGATCGAAAAGGGTCAAGCGATGCAGCTCGCTTGGAAGCTCAGTAGGTCAGGAGCGCGGCTAAGAACGAGGTCAGCACGTCTCCTGGAAACCGGGCGGACCCTAAAGCAGTTGAGGTTGTTTTCTTTCCACACGTACCCCCGAAGTGAACCAGCAACTTTAGCAGGCCTAGCTGACAAGAGCAGCCCAAGCAGAGAAGGGAATGCGACACGGACGATGCTTGAGGGGAGAATGTTATGACTGAGGCAAGAGAGGAGTCGGGGATGTCACGTGCAGAGTGACCGGGGCCGAACTGAACTGGGCACGGTGGGCGTTCCCTTCAGGTCTTCACGCCTTCAGGCGCTGTTAGAACTTAGCGGGTTATGGCTCTTTGGTGACGACTCACAGCTTCCTCTAGAGGCTGCTCTCGTGTGGTCACAAGCAGCAGATCGGATGGTGTGTTCCTCGCACGTTGTAGTATACTGTAGAATCCTCTGTTGCACTGCAGTCCTGTGATTCTACACTACAGTTCTAGATTCTTAGGCGGAGAAGGCCGTAACCTTTCGTACTAGTTACTGTAGTCTGCTTTCACACTACTGGCCTTTGTGGCAGCCCTCGGCGGCTAAGCTCTTATTATCACCTTTGATCACACCGGGGTCCTCTCCCCAACTCGAACTCGGGGTTAAATCGGCTGGAAATATCACTTCCGATGCAGGTTAGAGCCAGTAAAAAGGTACAATGCAGCCCCTCCAGCGTACATACTGCATAGGCGCATGGGATTACTCCGTACTGTACAGAGAACAGGGGAAACGACGCGACAGACTGGTAAGATCATTAGTACAACTACAGGGTCTGGACCAGAAGTTTGCCTGCAAGATACACCCAGCAAGCATCTCATTCGTGAGTCTCTCAGTAATGGGTGATCGAAAGCCCAACAACCGGCCCCCACTCGCTCGAGATCGAGTGGAATCAGTGGATGGTTCAGAGTTCAGACCAGGTCTACCCCTTTTTTTGGTCTTCTGGGCCCTGGCCCTTCCGCTCACAATAATAACTCACCCGCGCGCGGAGGAAGCTATGGCCCTGGGCAAAGTGGAGGCATTGGAGGCCACTATTGGCGGAAATAGGGCCTTCTGTAGCAGGCATGGGTGGATTGGATATCACTATGCCCACTGCCTACTGTAGTCTGAACTCTGAGGGCAGCAGATGCAAGCTGCAGGATCTTGATGGCGTTGTGTATGCTGTACTCCGTACGCTGTACAAAATACACATTATCGTGAGGTCGCATAACTATTTATATACTAATCATGTAAATTCCATCTGATATAAGTTAGTTAGTATCTACTACCTTTTAACGGATTATGGAGAGCCCTAGTAAATGAGGAGAATACTACTACCTACCCTAGGGAAATGCAGCCTTTGCCGACCACAGCAAAGTCCCGTCCGGCGAATAGCCGCTGCCGTAGTAGAATTGACAAGAAGTGAAGGAATCCCTCAAAATCGTGCCTCTATCATAATGGTCATACTGTTACAAATGATCCATACTGATAGAGAGCTGCATAATTTGTACAAGGCGTGGATAAGCAGCCTCGAGCGTTGTCAATCCAGGGTCGGTGGCTGGTGATGAGGCTGGTCACGAACACGAGGGAGCGACCCCGGACTCCATCAAACTAGCGATTAACCTTAGTATTGGATTTACTTTTGTTTGAATAAGCTCTCTTCTAAACCTTCTGATAGCCTTCTCACTTATAAAAGTTGAACGTGTTAAAGATCTTGTAATGTTATGATTGCCCTATCGGCTAATCTCAGCCACATATGATGGCGATGACTATCTTTCCTGTAATGAGTTACCTACTGTCGAGTATCAAAGGTTTTACAAGACTGGAATCTATTTGCTCTATCTACTCCGCTCTTGATCTTTCGGGGCATTAACAGTATAAGGCATCGACTGTTAGTCTGTTACACACTGCCTGTCCAAAACCTTCCTGGAAGCCTTAAGGTTGTTTAGTCAAGACTCAAACCATGACTACTATACAGAGAGAAACAACTGCGGAATCAAGACCATTTACAATAGAGTTAAGTTAGTATTTGTCCCAATATTCTTAACAGTCAATAGTGTAGCAGGCGGGTGGAATGTCGGGATGCATGCTCCCGAGGTCCATGGATGCATGGCATTGTATGTAGGCACCCTTTGCTTGTGAATATTGCGATGCCTCCCTTGCTATCTGAGGCGCTTCGATACAATCGCCCAATAACGAAGCTGAAAGCTATGGATCAATACACCAATAACTTCTCGGAAAGATGTAGGGGCTCACCAGTTAGTTATCCCCCGGGGTTTGACCGAATTGGGCCAAGTCAGCACTCTTGTCGGGTGGAACGCTGGAGCTTTCCCCGGGCACGTCCCCTCTCCGCAATCCCGAGGTTCACATGCAATGATGCAACACTCTCCCTTGGCTTGGCCCAAACTGGTTGTGCTCTCGTGGGATTCCATCTTCTCCCACCACTCTATCCTAACCTCTACATGCCCTGGGAGCTGGTCTCTGATTCTGCATATGGCACATCACCTACGCTAATACGCCATTTGGGGTCGACGTGAACCACGGAGGCCGATCTGAGCTCGACAAATGGCCACCCAGTCGACACTCCGGCGCCCGGAGGATCCCCTCCTAGCACTCTACTTACACTACTCAGAACTACTCCGCTCGCGATTGAAGCGCACCTCTTCAACAACCCGGCTCATTGCCACCATCGCGCTACTATTATCGATCATCGGCTCAGGGTATGGAGGATACAAATGGTTCCGCGAGCGGGCGAAGGAGCGCGCTCAAGGCCGGCGGCTGCTTCGTCGAAATTCTGGCATCCGAGGGAAAGATGGGTCCCGTACCATCTATGTCCCTTACAAAGGTGAAAGGACCTCCAAAGTCTTGATCCATCCGACCAAGCCGACTACCTTTGATGCCCACCGGCGACTATTTTTAAACCCCCCAGCATCGGCTCGCGGCAGCGACGATGGATCGACGAATCAGATTCCTCCACCGACAACCAAACCTGGCCTGAATCTGGCGTTTCTGCATCAGTTCTTGAGTTTGGGAAGCATCATGGTTCCTCGATGGGGTAGCAGGGAGACCGGACTGCTGATGAGCCACGGCCTGTTCCTGCTGTTACGAACATATTTATCGCTTCTCATTGCACGACTTGATGGTGAAATCGTCAGGGATTTGGTCGCTGGCAAAGGGAAAGCCTTCCTCTGGGGTATCGTCAAATGGTGTGGTATCGGTACCCTCGCCTCGTACACGAACGCTATGATCAAGTTCCTCCAGTCCAAGGTGTCAATTGCCTTCCGGACCCGCTTGACGAGGTATATTCATGACCTGTACCTGACCGACAACCACAACTTCTACAAGTTGATGAATTTGGATGGCGGCATCGGGCAGGGCCCCGATCAGTTTATCACGCAAGACCTCACCCTCTTCTGCACGGCTGCAGCATCGCTCTACTCGTCATTGGGCAAACCCATGGTAGACTTGTTTGTCTTCAACTATCAACTTTACCGCTCACTTGGTCCCCTAGCCCTGAGTGGAATTCTCACTGGCTATTTCAGTACGGCTGTGGTACTCCGAAAGCTGTCGCCGCCATTCGGAAAGCTCAAAGCTGTGGAGGGCAAGAAAGAGGGCGACTTCCGGGGCCTCCACGCCAGGCTCTTGGCAAATGCGGAGGAAATTTCATTCTACGGGGGAGCCGACACCGAGCGTGTTTTCCTCGTCAGAAGCTTCAAGGAGCTGCAGCGGTGGATGGAGGGCATCTATAGCCTCAAGATCCGGTACAATATGCTCGAGGACATGATTTTGAAGTACTCCTGGTCCGCATTTGGCTACCTGGTGACCTCATTGCCCGTCTTCCTTCCCGCCTGGGGAGGCTTGGGTGGTGCGATGGAGCTGGCCGATGCCCCCGAAGGAGTAGGCCGTGAGCGAGGCAGAATGAAGGAATTCATCACTAACAAGCGGCTCATGCTGTCGCTGGCCGATGCCGGTGGCCGCATGATGTACAGCATCAAGGATATCTCAGAACTGGCAGGGTACACTTCACGGGTTTACAGTTTGATTGCCGCCCTTCATCGGGTTCACGCCAACGCCTACTACCCCCCTCGTGGCTCTCGCCCTGAACTATACTCCCTGGCTGATGCGCAGGGCACTACTCACAATGGCTTCGACGGTGTCCGCCTGGAGCAAGTCCCTATCGTTGCGCCATCGCTCTACCCAATGGGTGGCGATGAACTTATTGAGTCGCTGTCTTTCATCGTTCACTCCGGTGACCATCTGCTCATCTCGGGACCCAACGGTGTCGGCAAGTCTGCGATTCCCCGCATTGTGGCGGGCCTATGGCCCGTCTACCGCGGCCTGGTCAGTCGGCCTCGATCTATTGGACTCGATGGCATTATGTTCCTCCCCCAGCGACCCTACTTGAGCGTGGGAACCTTGCGTGACCAGGTCATTTATCCCCACACGGAGATCGATATGCGCGAGGCTGGCGAGTCCGACACAACCCTGCAGAAGGTTCTCGATGCTGCACACCTCGGCTACCTGCCTCAACGCGAGGGTGGCTGGGACGCTCGGAAGGAGTGGAAGGACGTGCTCAGTGGTGGCGAGAAGCAGCGGATGGCCATGGCCCGTCTGTTCTACCATGAGCCGCGCTACGCATTCATCGATGAGGGCACCTCGGCCGTTTCGTCCGACGTGGAGGGTCTACTATATGAGCGGGCTAAGGAGCGCGGCATTACTCTGATCACCATTTCGACTCGTGCGTCCCTCAAGAAGTATCACACCTACAACCTGACTCTTGGCCTCGGCGAAGAGGGTGAGCGCTGGGAGTTTGAGAGAATCGGCACTGAGAAGGAGAAGCTCGGTGTCGAGAAGGAATTGCAGGAGCTGCGCAAGCGTCTGGACAAGGTGGATGAATGGAAGAAGCGTCGGGAGGAAATTGAGAATGAACTCTGCAAGGTTTTCGCTCGTGATGGGGAAATTGCTCCACCTCCTTACCAAGAAGAGGAGGCACAGCCAGCGCCTGCAGCTGCTGACGAGGTGGCCGCCGAGGCGACTACGAACTGAGCGTTGACACATGAATGTCTCGACTTTGATATGATTTTGGATTCTTTGTATATCAGAAGCGACCCTTTCAATGCAAACAAGCTTTCCCACTGCGTTTTGATGCCTGCCTATTATTCATGGTCTCTTTCAAACTAGCCAACGGCGTACATTGGATTGTGGTCACATACCCAACTGTGACTGCTGACGAAAAATAAATGCCCTTGTTGGTTTTGAAGTCAAAAGATGATTCTCAGGCCAAGCATCAACATCAACATTGACAACCTCCCTAGGGCTTTCAAATCGGTCACTCAACTACTCGCCGAAGCAGAGACAGACAGTGGGCAAATTGCAGCATATGTCCTTCTAAATTTCTAGCCATTAGCTACTGTCCCTACTTCTAACTGGCATGACTTTACTCGGCAAGATCCATCCTACGGCCTAGAATTTGCCAAAGACCTGAATAAATCCACAGGCAACACCTTCACATTCTCACACTTTCATGGCCGTAGAACCAGAAGATCTATACTCCGTGCTCACCCACTTCGGGGTTACTTTCTGAAATCGTAATATCTGTTATCTCTCACTTCGGAGTCACTTCGTCACCCACCCAGATTCGTCAACTCCTTAAGGTACTACTTCTTCTTCTTCTTCTTCTTCCCTCCTTCAACTTCTCTCTTCTTCAACATCTCTAACTCCTATCGGTAAAGATCGCAGCTTCGAGAACTGACCTTCTTTAACTCTCTAAAGCTCCGAACTTACTCCGCTCTGCAGCCTCTGCTGGATTTTTCTTTCCTCCGAAGAAATCATTGGCGCTTGCGGCTACGCTAGTCTTCGGACAGGCGTGGCGTGTGGGGGCCCCACCAAAACAGCCCGAGAGCTATTCCGTAAGTATTTTTTTCCCGGGGAGAAATCTCAGGTCTTTTACTAACATTGCTATTATAGCAACCACTTCTTGCTCCAACTCTCGTCATCATATCCTTCTCCCGCTATCCTTCTCTGTGAGTATTTTTCCCGGGAAGAAATCTCAGGTCTTTTACTAACATTGCTATATAGCAACCACTTCTTGCTCTCTCGTCATCATCTCCTTCTCCCGCTATCCTTCTCTGTGAGTATTTTTCCCGGGAAGAAATCTCAGGTCTTTTACTAACATTCTATGCTATTATAGTCACAACCCTCCCGTCAAGATGCCTGATCGTTCAGACCCCTTCAGTGACCAAATCCGGTACACTGCTAGGGACGTCGAGAGATTGGAAGGCAACCTATCACTGCTGGCTGGTGCTATGAACCTAAGTCATGTTCAGCCAATACATGACTTGTACTGGGCGACGGATAACTTGGCAACCAAGGAGCTTATCGATGAGTACTTTCAGTTCAGAGCACAGGATTTTGGCTGGGTCCCACCGCAGCAGGGATCCTCCTCGAAGCCAAAAGTATCGCCAAAGAAAGTGCTATCCTGGTGCAACCAACAGAAGTTCATGGATGTCTTAAACCAGTCTGAACGTCCTGACTTCAACAAGCTCGGCTTCCCGTCTATGGAGCTTGCCAATCTGTATACCCTATGGTATACAGTGCAGCTGATGAAGCTCCAACCAGGGCTTTTCACTCGTTCTGCGGTCACTACACCACCATTCAAGATCGAGATCTACGATGCTCTTCATGCATCGTCAGTTCTCGCGCTATATGTCAGGGCCATGCAGAAACCTGATTTCCGGACCAAAAAGAACCAAAACAAAGTGGCAACCCCTCCTGCTGCGGGTCCATTTGGCGAAGGAGCACAAGGTGCTTCTGTATCTGGCAAAACGGGGCCTGCAGGACCATTACAGGCTGAGCAGATGGCTCAGATGGCGACGTATTATTACGGACAGATTCGCGATGAACAGCGAGATTTCATCTTGTCAAATTTCGATAATCCTCGTAGCGTCTTTGCTACCGAGGAGCTTGTCCGTCGATTGACCGAGAACATCGGCAAGAAATACGCCCAAAGTGTCATCGAGCCACCTGTTGTGCTCGATAGCAAGCAGCTTAAACTGATCCTTGACCAATCTGCTGGTGATGCCTTCGTTCGCCAATGTCTTATCTATGAGCCCGAGGATATGACCTCTCTTCCTGGCTCATCAGACGCAGATATGGATACGACAGAGGTCCTGGTTGCTGGGGAGCACGCTGTCGCCCATTTTGAGGACGAGCTAGAAACGTTGGCACGGTCGGCCGCGCAGACCAAGGCGCATGTCCCAGGGGAACTTGTACCTAAGATCCGCGGTACCCAGGCATGGGCTGAACAGGCGCGGTCAATGCGTTTGAACCAGGTGACGGCCGAGTCGTGGCCATTAGAGGAGGCCTGCCAATTCGCGGGCATCGCTATTAAGGATGGTTACCCGGTCCTACGCCCGGCCGATGACCAGTACGGCAAAGTCACCCAACTGCAACCATGGCAGCCAGCGGCAATCGCATGGTTACTTTGGCAACTAGATACCCCTCTTCATGGGGGTATCTTAGCTGATGCGTGTGGTCTTAGGAAGACCCTCACATCACTTTGCCTAGTGTACTATGCGATTCGTCGCCGTGTTCTAGCCAACGAGGGTATTGAGGATGAAGAGGCCCGAGCCCCGTACCGTGCGACGTTGATCGTGGTCCCTGCTAAGGTGCTTCTGCAGTGGGTAGCCCAAATCGACGCCTTCTTCGGAACACAGTTCCGGATCCTTATCTTCTGGTGAGATCCTAACCATATCGGCGATCCTACGAGAAAGGAACGGACTGTGGGTAACGCCGAGGACCTACTGGACCAACTGGTACAAATGGACGATACAGACCCGCAGACTGGGTACACCATCGTGGTGACCAGTTACGATACTATGCGACATCGGACAACACAAGAGGTACGTTTGAAGCTAGGATTTCTTCCGGGGGAAAAATTCCCGGGAAGAAATCTTTGGCGTTTTTGCTAACTCTTATATAGATCGAGACGGATGCTGAATCGAACGAGACATCGACCGAGCTCCTACAATCTACAGACGTCCAAGTCCTAGGTGATGCACAGCTTCGTGAGGGTCTTTATGACGATGACTACCTTGAAGAGGACCCTGACCAGACGGTCAAGAAGCGAAAGGTTAAACCCGCGAAGCTATACCGATCGACTTGCACATATCATTGGGAGCACGTTATCTTGGATGAATGCCAGCACGTCAAATCGATCCGGACACGACAGCACCAGAGCATTGCGCTCCTTAAGCGTAATGCATTCATTGGTTTAACCGGAACGCCTATGTGGAACAAAGTGGTGGACCTCTACGGCTATTTTAGCCTACTCTCCAGTGGCATCGAGTTTGATCCCAACACAGGATGGTCCTGTCTCCCATGGCCCGAGGACGACGACTCTAAGGCTGACTATGAACCCAAGGAGCTTTACCGCGCATGGTCTAAGGTCCGCTCTCTTCCGCGGGATCCTGCCAAGATCCCATACGAGCTACTCTGCCCTACTGCTCTACTCAAGATCGCACCCGGGGGGGATATCACACCGGAGACGTCCCACCAATGCTTCCCGTTCCTGTTCAGAGCCTCGATCATGATGAGATCAATGGGTGATTGTATTAAGGGATTAGGCAATCAGGATGTGGTGATTGGTAAAGAGATCCCCCCGATCCGGGTGATGACGGTCGATGTTCGCTATACCCCTCGTGAGCAGATCAAGCATAACGAGCGGTATGAGCAACTGATCAAAGCAATTGCTAAGGCAAACCCGGATACCGGAGCAGAGGAGCCGGAAGAGGCCGAGGGACGGATCAATATAGGAGTACTTCGGCAACTCTCGCTGTTGGCCTTTAGTCTATTCCTCGATTCTTTCGTCCTTGCAGCTGGAACATCCAAGTCTATTAGCGAGGAAATCGCTAAGCTTGTTAATGCTAAGGATCACGGCTTTACGGCATTCTTTGAGATGACGCGCATGGACACTGCTGTGCTCCGACCAGTGGACTCGATCAGCCAGGTTCACTGGGTGATCGAGCATAGTCCAAGGTTAAAGGAGCTCTTGCGGATTATGTATGCAGAGGGGGCATTCAACAAGTCAGATGCTGATAATGATCCTGCTCCGCGATTCCTGATCTTTACCCACTGGCCTATCGTCTGCTGGCTTGTGGAGATAGTCCTACAGCGACTAGGTATCCTATCTGTGTCAATCACAGCAGCAAAGTCACCAGAAGAGCGCGCGGCCGCAGCAGAGCAGTTCACTAATCCTAATACCAAGTGTAGGGTGATGAACACTACCTATGCGACTGGTGGAACTGGTTTGAATCTACACACCTGCTGCAATATTGTCATCCTTCTTGAGCCAGCGCCCAATTTCAATCTGGAGACGCAGGCTATTGGCCGTGTCCATCGGATTGGCCAGATAAAGCCTCAGAAGGCTTATCGGCTTTTCCAAGACCATACCATTAACCGATGGATCACAGGTAATAATATCAAGAAGATGCTACCCCAGTTAGCAGCACAGTTCTCCGTGCCGTTCGCCGCTGAGATCGATCGTCGGGTGTCTGAGGCTCCGACGGCCGAAGATGATGTCGCCGACAGTCAAAAGATCCAGAGGATACGCCAGGCATTCTTGGATGAGGTCTGTGAGGACCATATCCGGAAGATGACTGGAGTCTGTGCGGATTTCCCATATCACAGAGACCTGCTTGAGAAGAAGGATCTGGGCTTGGAATCTGTCAACCCCGAGTCTATTGGTATAACGAAGGGCGCGCCAGTGATGGTCTCGAATAGATCCTCATTCGTGGCTAGGGGTAAGAACCCAGTTAGACCCGCAAAGCGCCCAGTCATCAATCTCGACGATATTGATGACGATACTTCACCTCGCAAACGACAGCGCGTCAGGGGCCCTACTACGGATCAGAAGGAGTGAGTTCTCCTCTCCTAGGATTTCTTCCCGAGAATAAAAAATTCCCGGGAAGAAATCCTAGCTTCTATTTGACGTTGGCTAACATATACTGTCCAGGGATAAGGATTCGTCAGAGCTCTCCTCGGCTGATCCCGAGCCAGAGGAGCCAGAGGAATACGTTCTCCCAGTTGTCCCGACAGCCCAGCGTAAACAAAAGTTCAGTCCAGTGATCCCAGATTCAACGGATAGCGCTACTGATGCCATGGACATCACTCTGGAAACTACTGCTACTTCGTCGAACAAGACCCCCACTACCCACAACCCACCCAGAAAGGGCCCTTTTTCTGTGCCAAGAGATACATCGAGTGGGCAGCCTCAGCCTCAGCCTAGACCACAGAGTACCCAACCTGAGCCTAAACCGTTCGACTCTTCGAGTCAGCCTTCTCCTTCCAAGCCAAGCGGTTCGCAGGCAAGTGGTCGCGGACGTGGCGGGAAGACGGGTAGCGGACGTGGCGGGAAGAAGGGTAGCCCAAGCGGTTCGCAGGCAAGTGGTCGCGGACGTGGCGGCAAGACGGGTAGCGGACGTGGCGGGCAAAAGACGTGAGTAGTATAACACTCTCGTCTTTGGTGGTGGAATGTTTTTGAGCAACCCTTAACTCGTTATCTTTTACGAAATGAATGATTGATATGTTGTTGTATATAACGTCCAATTCTGTAGTAAAAGAAGTACTAGTAGTAATATATCAATATCGAGAAGTCTAGCTTTGATCGCGTTACATCGAATTGTCGATAGAGGACTCTATCACCGAAGTGTCGAAGGGCTAACGTAATCCACGGCCACCCTGGCCACCCGGCCACCCTGGCCACCCCGCGAGGAATCGCGTCATCTCGCGTACCTTCCTCATTCAACCACCTACCATGCCACCAATTCGCTCTGAATCCTGGCAAAAATCGGCTAACCAAGAGGGCAAGCTCTTATTAGCCCTTGACGATATCAAAACTGGCCGCATCAAATCGATTCGCGCAGCAGCGAAGCTATACGATATCCCACGCTCTACACTCCAAACACGCGCGAATGGTGTACTCTCTATCGTCGAGAGACGGCCACCTGGTCATAAATTGACCCAATATAAAGAGGATTCGCTAGTTGAATGGGTCCTCTCGCTAGATTCGCGTGGTGCAGCGCCTAGGCAGTCTACTATTCGAGAGATGGCTAATATCCTTCTTACTTCGCGTGGCGAATCGCCTCCATCTACAGTAGGCGTGAATTAGGTATTAACCTTCGTGGGTCGCCGCGATGAGCTCAAATCGCGCTATTCGAGACGCTACGACTACCAGCGTGCTAAAAACGAAGATCCTCGGTCGATTCGCGCGTGGTTTGAGAGCGTAAAGCGCGTGGTGGAGGAGAATAGTATCCTCGCGGAGGATATCTACAACTTTGACGAGACTGGCTTCGCGATAGGCCTAATATCGGCACAAAAAGTGGTTACTCGCGCTGAATACTACGGTCGCCGCTCTATCTTGCAACCTGGAAACCGCGAATAGGTGACTGCTATCGAGGCTATATGCGCCGATGGTTATGTACTACCGCTATACGTGATATTTCAAGGCAAGGTTTATATCTCTAGCTGGTTCGAAACGAATCTTCCTAGCGATTAGCGAATTGAGATCTCGAATAACGGTTGGACTACCGATGAGATAGGCCTTCGCTGGCTACAGAAACACTTTATTCCGCATACAAATTCGCGTGTACGAGGTCGATATCGGCTATTAATTCTTAATAGCGGTAGCCACCTTACACCACAATTCGATAAGATCTGCGCGGATAATAATATTATACCGCTTTATATGCCGGCGCATTCTTCGCATCTACTCCAACCGCTAGATGTTAGCTGCTTCGCGCCGCTTAAGCGTATATACGGTCGCTTCGTGAGCGATCTCGCCCGCGCTAGCTATAACCACATCGATAAGCTCGACTTTCTCGTAGAATATCCCCGGGCGCGAATTGAGGCCTTTAAGCCGCAGACTATCCAAAATAGCTTCGCTACTACTGGTATTACGCCGTTTAAGCTAGAGCGTGTCCTATCGAAGCTAAATATCTCGCTCCGAACGCCTACACCACCGGCTAGCCGACCAAGCAGCAGATCTAGCTAATTCACACCAAAAACGCCTAGGACCGTGATTTAGCTACAAAAGCAAGCTTCGATGGTTAAAGATCTGCTAAAGTAGCGGTCAAATAGCCCTCCGAGCCTATTCAACACCCTACTAGACCAGATTATTAAGGGCCACTCTATAGCACTACACAACACTACGCTACTAGGGCATGAGATGGCTAGCCTACGCGCCGCGAATGAGAAGAAACGCCAGAAACGTACACGCTCGAATCGGCAGATGCCACGCGAAGAAGGCCTAACTACTGGAGAAGGCGTACAGCTAGCTCAGCAGCTAGAGCAGCCAGTAGAAGATAGCCCGGTGGTATCGCATGACGCGGGCGAATCGGCGAATCAGGCAGATTTAGCACGCAGGAGGGCTCCGCAAAGGTGTAGTGGGTGTGGGGAGATAGGCCATAAGATTACTCGATGTAATAAGCGCTAATTTGAGATGAATTCATATCGTTTTGGTGGAGTTATATTAGTTTAAAAATCAGTGATAGGAAAGGGTGGCCAGGGTGGCCGGGTGGCCAGGGTGGCCGTGGATTACGTTAATTAGTTAACGTAATCCACGGCCATCTCGGCCACACGGCCAACTCGGCCACCCCACCAGAAATCACGCGTCTCCACCAACCCACCTAATTCAACTATCCACTATGCCACCCAACCGCTCTGAATCTCGTCAGAAAGCTACCGAGCAGGAGGGCAGGATCCTACTAGCCCTCCAGGCCTATGAAAAGGGCCAAGTCAAATCGCTACGCGCCGCAGCGCAGCTATACGATGTACCGAAGACTACTCTACAGGACCGCGCCACCGGGATGGCTTCACGCGTCGAGAAGCGCTGGCATAGCCATAAATTGACATAGTTAGAAGAAGATTCACTTTCTAAGTGGATACTCTCTATGGATTCGCGTGGTGCAGCACCTAGGGCTTCTGCTATTCGAGAGATGGCTGATATACTACTCGCTACACGCGGTGAATCGCCAGCGCCTACAGTAGGCGTGAATTGGGTATTATCCTTCGTGAAACGCCGCGACGAGCTCCAATCGCGCTATTCGAGACGCTACGATTACTAACGTGCCCAAAACGAAGACCCTCGGTCGATTCGCGCCTGGTTTGATAGCGTTAAGCGTGTGGTAGAGGAGAATGGTATCCTAGCGGAGGATATCTATAACTTCGATGAGACTGGATTCGCGATGGGCCTTATCTCTGCGCAAAAGGTAGTTACTCGAGCTGAATACTACGGTCGCCGCTCTATCCTATAGCCAGGAAACCGCGAATGGGTTACTGCTATCGAAGCTGTCTGTGCTGATGGCTACTCGCTACCGCTATGCGTGATATTCGCAGGGAAGGTCTATATCTCTGGCTGGTTTGAATTAAACCTACCTAGCGATTGGCGAATCGAGGTCTCGAATAATGGCTGGACTACCGATGAGATAGGCCTTCGCTGGCTATAAAAGCACTTTATCCTACACATAAATTCGCGCGTACGAGGTCGATATCGGCTACTGATTCTTGATGGCCACGGTAGCTATCTTACACCATAGTTCGATAAGATCTGCGCGGATAATAATATTATATCGCTTTGTATGCTAGCGCATTCTTCGCATCTACTCCAACCGCTAGATGTTAGCTGCTTCGCGCCGCTAAAGCGTGCTTACGGTCGCTTCGTTAGCGATCTAGCCCGCAATAGCTACAACCACATCGATAAGCTCGACTTCCTCGCAGAATATCCTCGGGCGCGTATCGAGGCCTTTAAGCCGCAGACTATCCAGACTAGCTTCGCTACTACTGGTATCACACCGTTTGATCCAGAGCGTGTGCTAGCTAAGCTGAATATATCGCTCAACACGCCAACGCCACTAGGTAGCCGGCCAAGCAGCAGATCTAGCCAATTCACACCAAAGACGCCTAAGACAGTGATTCAGCTACAAAGGCAGGCTAAACGACTCAAAGATCTATTGAAACAGCGGTCAAATAGCCCCCCGTCGCCCTCAAAAACTGCTGTGGATCAAATTATCAAGAGTGCCTATCTCGCGATGCATAGCGCTGCATTACTATCCCAGGAGAACGCTAGCCTTCGCCGCGCGAATGAGAAGAAACGCCAGAAACGTACACGCTCGAATCGGCAGATAGCTCACGAAGGAGGCCTAACTATCGCAGAGGGCCTACAGCTAGCTCAGCAGCCAGAGCAGCCAGTCGAAGATAGCCAGGTGGTATCGCATGAGGCAGGCGAATCAGCGAATCAGGCAGATTTACCACGCAAAAGGGCTCCGCCAACATGTAGCGGGTGTGGGCAGATAGGTCATAAGATTAACCGATGTAATAAGCGCTAATTTGAGACGAATTAATATTGTTTTGGTTGAATTATCTTGATTTGAAAATTCTTAATGGGGGGAGGTGGCCGAGTTGGCCGTGTGGCCGAGATGGCCGTGGATTACGTTACCGAGCAGGGTACTTTCATAATACCATATTTTGTCAGCCTATGTGTGTGTTGTGGCCTGAGCCGTCAGGCCAACATCTTTCTGTCAGCAGCTATTGCTGCCTGATTCCTCAGGCATCTATTTTATTCTGCAGAAAAGATCCATCTGTTTTCTGCAGAAAGAGATCCATCGCTTTTCCATGTCAATCTTCAACAGATTTGCTCTTACCGCTTTATCTGCTAATAACTGCTAATATTACGCTACTAGCTAATATTACGCCCCCAACAACACGTCGTATTTAGTCAACATATTTGCCTTTGGTCTGAACTTACTGTCCTGTTGATTCAAATCCCGTCTCATTCTTTACACTGTCATGTTGGCTATAAATACGGCCATCTCCTTGCATGTATTTACATCAGGGAGTTGAATCTTACTGAAAGGGAATAAACCCCAGTTGAAGGTCTCTGCTCATTTGAGTTTGCTCTCATCTTAGTCTTTTACTTCGGCTACCATCGACTTGGAGCCACTCATCTTCTCTTTGACCTTGGGTGAAATCTTCACACCTTACCTTAGCGCCCTTCGATGCTGACTGCCACCACGTATCCACGTCACGTGACATTGGTAAACTTAGCGGACTTCACTGCTTCATACTCCTTACCTGAGGCAACACCACGAAGTCTGATATATTTAAATATGGATTTGATTGAATAATAGAATCTTGATAGATAATAATATCTATAGTAACATCAATCCCTCGGTATAGTATACATACTAGTTGATCTCAACAATCTCAACGTTAGCATCCTCAACGTCAGTATCGTATATCTCAATGACTTCAATCCCAAGACAATCAAGCTTAAGAACATCAAAATCGGTAAGAGGCTCACGCTCCTTTTGGATTAAGGGGCTGAATGGTGGCCGTAGACGATTGTGAAACCTCTGAGTCAAGTGTGGACTGCTTGGACATCGGTCTAAATCCATAGGGCTCTGCAATGGTGTACTAAACCTGATTAGCCAAATCCTTATTTAAACCCGGAAAGAAATACTAGGTAACCACTCACGTTGGTGTCTGGAGTACCGGATCCCCATCGTCAAGGTTAGTAAGATCAACAAGGTCGTAATGGGTAGTTTGAGGGTTTCCGGCCTCCACGTCGGTCGGTGGGTAGGTCGGTGGGTGGTTAACTACTGCCGCAGACCCGATACCACCTTGTGGGTGGATATCCCAGAGGTATGGATCACTAGGGGTATCGGGGGGATACTCCTTGTATTCTGGGAAAGGCAGTTCTTCGCCACCATGGAACCTGTGGTTATGCTCAACGTAGGACCAAACCCGCTTGAATGTCCACCCACAAGAGTTGGCTGGACAGGTAAACTTGAAGTTGGGAAAGCGTACCCATTGGTGATTCTGTACTATTCCATGTGAATGAACCGAGTGACTCTGTACCAGACTCCCAGAGAACGGTTGGCCAAGAGCACACCTTCGACATTCCCATAGGGAATCCGCAAGATCCTCCCGAGCTATAAGTTGCACGTAAGTATTAGAGGATGTTAGGGAGGGTGGTGTCCGGTATTGATCCCAAAGATGGTTGGATAAGGCGCGGTGATTTAGAAATGTCGTATTATCGTGTAGACACACGAAGAGCTTGACGATCGGAGATTGATCTCGAGCCTCGAAGGTCGTTATATCCTTTTGGACAGGGCTTATATCGCGGGTATTATGTACTGGCTCGCAATGCCTGTTAAAGTCCTCCGTAGAGGAGAATACCCGGAGGCAATCTGTACAGTGTAAGATAGAGAAGTAAAAGGTAGTCGGGTTTTGAGCGAGCGGAATGGCCATAGGCGGATTGGCCATAGGCGGATTGGCCACGGGCGGATTGGCCACGGGCACGGGCGGATTGGCCACGGCCGGAGCGCGGATAGAATTTCGAAACTGGCCAGAGACTGAAGCGAATCTTTGGTAAGCTAGTGATAGAGCGGTACGACCCTGTTCGCCCCGGGCGATCGCTGCTGTAAAGGAGGTGATGATATCTTGCGTATCAGAATGAGGGTTGTCCCAGTACGTAAAGAGTTGCAGAACTTCAAGCCGTTCAAAGCGTGACTGTCGGGTAAAAAATATCGTAAGTCGCCACTGTAGTCGGTCCCAATGCGTGAAGAATTGGCGTAATAGTGGCTGGGTAATCAGAAAGCCATCATATCCAGATATAATAAGCTCAACAAGGCTCCATGGCTGTAGAGGGGTCAGGAAGTCATTCAAAGTTCTGATGTGTCTGTCGGGTAAAGGCTCTACGGCTCTGTTGACCGTGCCGATTGGCAATGTAGGGCCGCGAAACTCTCCGAATTGGGAGGTCCAATGTTGGAATAGTCTGGGGCATCGTAATCGTAGGGATGATTCTATCTCGGATGTAGGTGAATTTCCGCGGGAGGATAATCGTAAGAGGCATATGACTGCACTCGCGGCCGCTGATGTAGTTACCGGTGCGGATATATTGGCTGCCATCGAGAGCAAGAAGTGGTTGCTATAATAGCAATATTAGTAAAAGGCCTGAGATTTCTTCCCGGGAAAAATACTCACAGAGAAGGACGGCGGGAGAAGCATATGATGACGAGAGTTGGAGCAAGAAGTGGTTGCTATAATAGCAATATTAGTAAAAGGCCTGAGATTTCTTCCCGGGAAAAATACTCACAGAGAAGGACGGCGGGAGAAGGATCCCACGATTTCGTCCTCGGCAAAAGATTTTAATATTTCCGAGTTCGGCGTACCAGAGGGAGGAGATCCTGGCATTTCTTACCAGGAAAGAAATCTGATTTGAATGAGCGAATGAGCGAAGCCGATCAGGTAGAAGTAAGGTAGAAGTGTGGAGGAAGTGAGAGAAGTCGGGAGATCCATGTTGTGATATTACGTCAGCGCACAACATTACGTCAGCGGCCGGACCGCCTCAGAATTTTTTTCAAAATGACGACGATCGCGTGGGCAGAAGACCGATTCGGCGACGGGGAGAGGGTCTGTTGGGGAACAGGATGGAAGCATTGAGTCATCTCTACAGCTCGAGGTAGGACGGTTTAGCCTATTTGGACGCTTCTACGGTTACAGTGTGGCCTCTGGACTCGATCAGGTTGGACTCTTGTGTACCCCTCATATGCCTCTTTTTCTCCGATCTAATCGACAATCGCCCAATTTATCAGTTGACCGCCTTCACAATAGCTAGCAGTATTTTGTCATTATTGTTTGGTTAAGCAGAGTACGGACTCTGGAGTAGGCGCCTCACATTTTCTTCTCTTTCAATCATCCCCTTCCCCGCATCCAACCACTGTACTCGCACATTTTGAGCTTGAGAGGCTTGCAAATTGCCATCAAGTCCTTCACAGGGGCTCATAGCCCCGCAGACCCATTACACAGTCATCTTCTTGCTCATATCTCACGATGTCGAGTGACGGTGAGCTTTCGGATGACCCGAATACGGTCGTCATTCCTGTTGACGATGCAAAGAGTGATGGTTTGAAGTCAACTTGGCCAAAGAATGGCGCAGATTCACGCTGGGTCTACTCTATTCGTGACGATGTGGGATGGCGACTCGGCCTCGCCCAAATGTGGGTAGAGAAGCAGATGGGTACGCCAGAAGAAGGTATGTGGCATTTTTTTCAATATGCTCCCAGTGTTTATTTGCCTGAGCCTGCTTGGCAATGGCCTCAATTTGCCACATTCACCATGGATCTGTTCAAGCATAGCACAGAACGTGGGTGCGTCCTGGCTACAGGGATACGCAGTTCTCTTGTGATGGCTGGTGCTTCTATGGCTTAAACTGTGCCTTTCTAAGCCAATGTGCTATACTGCCTCTATGAACTTTAAAGGGAGTACTAAAGAGCTAACTTTCCACCCTGAGCAGGGATCACTTACATATTGGAAAAACTGCCGGAAGGGTATGTGCTGATGGACCGACCCCGTGGCACCGATCCCAAAACAGTGAGTCGCCCAAACTTTTCAGTTCTCTGATAAGAGCCACCGGCTGATATTACCACAGCGGGATAGCTTTCTCTTCGGGCACCCCTCCGGGAGATACTTCCAATCGCGTATCACTTTCTTTTTGCACTTCTACTGGCTCATGACCGATCGAGCCGAACCCTGCGAGTGCAAGCTCTGCGTGAGAGAACACCCAACCGGATACAAACCTCGAAAGCGTAAGTCCCCCCACCCCAAGCTCGATCGTCTCCCTCGACTTGCCAGAATCTCTGCTGACCTCCACTCCAGGCCGCACCAAAGCCGAGATGGAAGCCGACAGGGCCAAGATTGCGGACACTCAGAAGGCACTGGCGCGCAGCAAGGCCCCCACCATGGAGCTGCTCGAAGATGAGGAGGGCCCTGATTACTGGAAGATTTATGCCATGCAGCTCAAAGAACAGGGTACCCTCGATGTGGAGGTTAACCACAAGTTGAATAGGGACTGGATGTTTAGTCATGATTTGCTCAAGGACTATTTTGTCCGTCTTCCCCTCCAGCCAGCTTTCGTCCCTCGCCGCGGCGAGGTTGTCCTATTCACCTTCATCCTCGAGGGGACTCTCCAGTTCAATCCGGAGACTACAACGTTCGAAATGCGTACCGAGGACGGCAAATGGCTCGGCCAACCGGACTGGCGCGCCGGCGTCGTCACCCAGGCCGCTGAAGAGGAGTCCAGCTACCTCGATATCATCCAGGAAACTCCGAAGAAACTCCCGCTGTCCAATTCCGGATTTCGCGTCGAGACCCTTCCCCATCCACTCGAGGACATCAAGGAATGGTCCTTGCAATACAGATATGTTCCGCTCAAGTGCATCAAGCCCTTCAGCGCCTGCCATCGGTGGCTCTTCCCCACTCCCCGCGAGAAGTGGCACCCATCCATCGAACACGCGATGGTGTCCATGGCGTCGTACACCATCGTGCACAATACCCGTTTCAGGGGAACGTGGCCAAACGCCGAAATCGATTGCAAGGGCCTTTTTATTGGCTCGGAGCTCTTCACCATCAAGGACACGGTGCGCTTGAAGCCCCTCGGCCTGACACTCGAAGACTTGGAGAGCAAAGGCAACTTGGGTCAAGAGAGCCAGGATCTAGGAGCCATTGTCACGGACGTGATGGTCATCGAGCGGATCTTTCTCAAGCTCGAAGATTGCGACGCAGACCCGAACTCGGACCAACTTGCCAGAAAGCACGTCCCAATGCTCGCGGGTAAAGTCTACACGCGCGATCCCAATCGACTGAACCGGGTCATGCCATTCTCTACGGAGCCCTTGGAGAAGCTCACTACTCAGGACATCGACGAAGTTTTCGAGCAGGCGGGCATGCGCCTATATGGCCGGTGGTACCGCGTTTCCGCGGGCAAGACTTGCATCGTGTCGCCGGGCCTAGTTCTCGGCCGATGCTACGAGCCCGAAGCAAGCCAGCTCCACTTTGGACACCTTGGATTCGATTTCGATATCCACAATATCCTTCAAATGCGACGCTTTTCGCTTCTAACCGATTTCCGCATACCCGAAATCTGTGACTGGTTCTGGGCCGAGTCTCGCGCGGAAGCGCTCGGCATCGCGACTTCGAATGGTATCGATGTTGGACCGGCCGCAGAACAGCGTGATAATCCTCTGCGCTGGCAGGCGATTCTTCGGATTTTGGACGGCAGTGTCTCCGAGATTGACTACCGTCTTGCGGACCTGGGCATCTCGATCAAGGGTGAGGGCCGCTCGCGCACCAAGAAGAGGTTTAGTGAGGTCAGCAAGACGAGCAAGCTTGTTAGCACCGGGCTTGGCGCGGCGACTGAGAATGAGGACAACGGCATCGATAATGCCGAAGGTCCTTCCAACTTTCATTCTTCTTCGTCGGAGTCGGATGTCTCCGAGTCAAAGCTGATCGCATCGATCCCACTCCGTGAGCCGAGCGAGGGCCCTGAGTATCTCCCTTGAAAGGACAACAACACTGCAATACTGTATTATCACCTCTGGTTGCCGATACCCACTACTCTACTATGTGAAAGCAAGGTGGAGGGCCGTTTGATCTTATTGGATTCGATGGCGCTGGGGAGAAGCATCTTGGAAATTCTTAATGAGTTATGACCACTAATGAACCCCGGCCCCAAAATGAAATTTCCACAAGGTTCCTTGAGATTTGAGTGTAGAAAATCTGGCTCGTAACGATGTACACCTAGACTTCATTGTAGTATTTCTCATACAACATCCCGGTTCAATGGCTTGATAAACTCAACCGTTACAACTGTACACCCTCAATTCCCGAACATTGCACATTCTGATTCATAAACATCATATAGACGGGACGCCTCCCCTTACAACCCATCCCTAATAATTCTTCTTAACAACCCCCCTCGCAAACTCGGCAAAAGTCAACCCTTCCTGCACCTCCTCCCCCAAATTCGGCTGCGTAAACACAGCCAACGTATTCCGCGCAATCCGCTGCTCCCCTCCCACACACTTAGCCCCCTTGACAAAATGCGGCACAGCCCGGAACTTACCCCGCGTAATCAACTGCAGGGCCTCGCCGGTCTGGAACGCAAGACAGTCCTTGGGGATGTTCACCTTGACCACGGTGCCGGTGCGCGACTGGATGTATAGACCGGCCGCGGGGTCGGGGGACTGGGGCAGTTCACGTAGGTGCGTTGTTGGCGTGGGGTCCGGGACGGGCGGGGTGGCTGCTTCGTCGAGGAACATGGCCGATGTCAGGCCGGTCAAACAGCCGTGGTCGACGTGGGTAGCGCACCAGTCGTCGTCGTCGTCGTCATCGGCGGCGGCAGAGTCTTCAGCAGAGGTGCCGGCATCCGCGGGGAAATAGTGCAGCAGCCGCGCCTTGGTCGTGAGGCTGGTCCTCACGACGTGCGCGAGATACCCGGGCTTGTAACCGTCGATATTGGCCTCGGCGTAGCGATCACAGGCCTTGGCGACCAGCGCGGCGGTGTCGATGATCAGCGAGCAGAGGGACTCAACGCTGGGTCGGAAGCGGGGCAGTTTGCGCTCCGGTGGCCAAATGTTTGGCGCTGTGTACTGCGGCAAATCGGGGAAGCCGTCGGCTGGGGCGTTTTGCAGAGATGGGTCCTGGTAGAAGGCGCAGTTGACGTAGTACGAGCCCTTGAGGGTGTCGAAGGTGCCTGATTTAAGGGTTTCTTTGCCGCAGGACCAGCCGACGAGGTAGTTGGACTCGGGGCTTTCGAGGGATTCTGGGGGTGGGTGTTAGTTGGCTGGACGGTACGATATGCAGTGGGGTTGTTTGGCTTTTTAAGGTCTGCTGCTTGCTGCTTACCTAGATCTGACTTGGGCAGTGCAGCCAAATACGATGCGTGGGAGAGAACCTGTGCACGGAGTTGGGCAAAGTGCTCGGGCAGGTCTTTCACGATAATGATGCCCAGGGAGGAGGGACCAAAGGCCTCGGTCAGAGTGTCGAAAGAGACGGTTCCTAGAGAGAGATTCAGCGATTGTACAGGGAATAGACTATTTGGAGGCCGATCTACCATCTTCCAGTTCTTTCAGACTCACAGTGACCGCCTGGGCCACGGGGGCTTGAGTGGCATTCATGGTTGAGAACAGATTTGAAGACGCAAGGTGGAATCTTTTCCCCGCTTGGAAGTTGGATGCTGATAAAAAAAAAATAGAAAAAAGTGCGGATCAGTAAACCAGACGGCCCGCGCCGAGAAACGCCACGGCTAGAAACGGGCAGGACGATACGACCTCACCAGATGAGGGAAAGTACTGTACAGAGTTGGAATGGGATGCAAGAAAGAGAGGAAGAAAGATATAATTCTATTTGTCCGATGCCACCTGCATCCATATTCCGAACAAGTGGACGTTATGTATCTCGGTCCACAGCATTCGAACTTCCGCCTGAGCTTCCAATTAGCGCGGATCTCCACAAAGCTTACTTTCCAACCTCCCAATGCCCATCGATGGATGAAAGCTGACAAAAGACATGGGGAATGCCTTTGTAGTACAGTATAGGCCATATGTACTGGCCCCCCAGACCCTCATAGAAGACGCGGTCTTAGCTACTGTGCCGCCACAGTATCACCCCATCATCTGTCCGATTGGATGCAGTATTCAGAAATTTCCTTCTCTTTTGGATCAGATCTCCTTGAATATCTCTTCAGATACCATCCATGGCCACGAAAATCGCAGTTCCAAGATAACATCACCTGTAAACCCCACGAATAACCACCTCAAGTGGAACGACCGTCTCGAATGACCGCCTCATAACTACCTTATAGGTCATGACCTCCGACCACCATAAGCTTAGTACGTAACTGCTGTACCCCTGTACCACGATTAGTAGTACCGTGATAGAGAATCACAGGTCAGACACCGGGCCTATATAAACCTATATAACCAACATAACTTGGCCGCAGCAAATGCAGCAGCCCTGGTATACCGAATCTCCCACGAAATCAGAGGCGCCGCCTTGGGGTAACAACTTCTGTACCAACCGAAAGATATATCATCGCTTGAACATACAAGGTAGGTAGTTGAATACCACCTCACTGGCACACTGGAGTACATTACCCAGCACTTATACCAAATGAAAGTGGACGGTAGGTATGACCTTGATTCCTTCCATTGAAAATCATCTCATATCGTACAACAACCTTATGGGTACTCAATCACACAACGCCATTCCTTCGCTACTCACTCCCCCCACCAGCCCTCCTCGTCACAGCCCTCAAAGTCCCAAACGGCAACACATTCCCAATCCGCTTCGCGCCGGTAAACAACATCACCAACCGATCCACACCACAGCCCCAACCCCCCGTCGCGGGTAACCCCCACTCCAACGCCTCCAAATAACTCTCATCGACCTCAACCCCCTCCTCACCCCCCTTACTAAACAGCACCTGGTCCTCAAACTTGCGCCGCTGCTCGAACGGCGAGTTCTCCTCCTCGTAGGTGTTGACCACCTCCTTGCCCTCGATGAAGAGCTCGCCGCGGGCAGCGACGATTTGCTTCGTCGTTGGGTGGATGAAGGACTTTGAGAGCGGGGAAAGACATTCGGGCGGGTGGATGATGAAGGTTGGGTCTGTGCAAGTGGGTTCGAGGTAGGTTGCGCAGAGCTCGTCGAGGAGGCGGGGGAGGGTTGCGTTGCTGGGGAGGGGGAGGGAGAGGGTGGCGAAGAGGGTGTGCATTTCGTCTAGGGCGGTGGGGGAGGAGAGGTCGGGGAGGGGCCGGTTGATGTGGGCTTCAATGGCGGGGATGAAGTCGATGCGGCGGAAGGGGGTGGTGAAGTTGGCTTGGGTTGGGGTGAGGGTTCCTGTGCAGCTTTGGGTGTTGAAGGTCTGGATGTGGGTGGCCATGCCGGAGAGGAGGGTTTCGGTGATGTGCATCAGGTCTTCTAGGTTGGCGTAGGCGTGGTAGAATTCGCAGGTGGTGAACTCGGGGTTGTGGGTTTTGTCAATGCCTGCCGTGTGATTTTAGCATTGGGCTCACGCGTTGAATGGCGAGGGGGTAATATGATACCTTCATTCCGGAACGATGGTCCAATCTCAAACACCTTATCGAATCCACCGACTACCAGCCGTTTAAGCCAGAGCTCCGGTGCGATGCGCAGTGACAATTTACGATCGGGGAACTCGGTGGCTGATGTGTTGAAGGGCCGTGCAATGGCACCTCCTGCCACGGACCCGATGATGGGCGTGCTGACTTCCATGAACGACCGATGGATGAAGAACTGGCGCAGATACTGGATAAGAGAGGCTCGGGCTCGAAGGATATCTGCCGTCGCAGGATCCACCAGGAACTGGACATGGCGAGGATAGGGCGAGGATTCGTGCGAACTATCATGAACGGGCACATCGTGGAGACACGGCGAGAGCAACTTGGGCAACTCGGTGGCATCAATGGTAAGTTCACCGCGGCCAGTTCGATGCGGGCGCCCTGTTACAGCTGGAAAGAGGCGTCGTTAGTCGGATTGGCAAATCACCAGTTCAGCCAGCGCAGCACATACTGAACGCATCACCTCGGCGCAAGAGCCGATAGAATTTCTTAAACTCGGGACCGTCAACACCCTCGAGTTGTCGCTTATTGCACATCACTTGGACTTTGTGGCCGTCTTGGACGATATCGAAGAAGATCAATTTGCTCCCGGCAAGTCTATAGGTACGAATCCTACCTAACTAATCTAAGTACAAGGGCTGATTCACACGGCCGGAACAGACGACCTACCAGAGACCACAACCAAGTCATCCTCTACTGATTCATTGACCTTCAAATGGGCATAGCGAGAGCGGAACTCGGTGCAACTGAGGGTGCGCGAGTCTACCGCCAGCCGGGGATAGGGTTCTGCACAGGCATTGCGGATCTCCTGGACACGTTCCTGGAATGCCTTTTCGGGCGATGCACTGGAGCTTGCGTGTCGAGTAGACCTGGGCTGAAGCTGATACTGAAGCTGTAGGGTTAGTTGAGGCAATCCCAACGGGGATGGGAAATGCGAATTGGAAGGGCGCAAGCCTGCACTGCAAGCCAAGTTAGCTTATGTTCTTCACCGATTGAGAACGAGCAATTGAAGTGAAAACAATGGCAAAGGATCAGAAATAGAGTTCCAGTTTGTTCATACGCCCCGAGGGGATCATCTGCAGCGGTTCTGAAGCAGTGGGATAATCTCATCATAATAAAATGCAAAACACGAAAACGCCAAGGAAAATGACAGGGAGCGATAAAGAGTTGTAGTGCCTTACCTGTTTCGCAGACCTGCAAGGCCTCGCAGCGCCCGGGGGCGAATTGAATGCATGAAAGGGCGATGCAGACTCCCACTCACATTGCGTGGGTGAAGAAGAGAAGAAGAGCAGAACAAGACGAGCAACGAGAAGAAAAAGGAAAAACTCGGCGCGGGCGGAGTCTCGGCGGGAAGGGGAAAGTGGCCCGAGCTTCTCGACCTCGAGACTTGAGAGACTTCCGGTCCGCTGCTGCGATAAATTAACCATCACGACGACAGGTCCAACAACCCTAAATACTTTGTGAGTCTCGACTTGACATGCTCCATGAATGCTCTCAGTCCTAGAATATGCCCATATTAATAAATTATCAGCTCCGTTTCTCTTCCAAACTCCTCTAATCAACCATCACAATGTCGTTCCTCTTCGGTGGTCAGCCCAAGATGTCCTCGGAGCAGAAGATCGCTGCTGCCGAGACTGAAGTCGAGATGATCTCCGACATGTTCACCCGGTAAGCAAGACTTACCCTGCAGGCGCTCAAATCGACCATCATCATCCCCCCCCGGTTGCAACCTTTCTAACCAACATCTCCGCACAGGCTGACCGAGTCCTGCACCAAGAAGTGCATTCCCACCGACTACCGCGAGGGCGACCTGAACAAGGGCGAGTCTGTCTGCCTGGACCGCTGCGTCTCCAAGTTCTTCGACGTCAACATTAAGGTCAGCGAGAAGATGCAGCAGGGCGCCGGTCAGCAGGGCGGTGGTATGGGCTTCGGCATGTAAAGTGCCAGTTAGCCAGATACCATAATCTAGTTATAGGAAAGTGGAAGGATTTGCATCGGGGGCAAGGGCTGTGACACTGCTTTGGATATCCGAGCACGCGGGATGCGGTGTCGACATGACAGCCAACTTGACGCTTTGCCCAGCTGCTCGGTGGATGTTTGATTTTATGTTCTCGTGATGGATACCACACTTATATCCTCACAAGTCTTCATTATTCCGTCGGCGCGGAACGCCGATATCTATGTACAATAGGAGAAAAGGGAAATGGGGCCAAGTACCCAAAACAAAAGGAGATTATCATACGCTGTCCATGTCATATCGTGCAGCCGCAAGACGTCAACGTTACTGCGCCGTAAATCCAATCGACCGCCGCAGCCAAGTCATCCAAGAAACGCCATGTTCCTCCTCCCCCTGCAGCAAGCCCTTGATTCGAGTTTCCACATTGACTATGTGGCGCTCGAAATCACTCAAGCCTTCTTCCATATCTTCGACTTTCGACTCAAGCACGTGTAGCTCGTAGTCTAGCTTGGCGCCCAACAATTCCACGCGCTTGACACTGTCGCTCAGATGGGCATGTTCGTCCGTAACCAGATCGCTGGACCGTTCGCGCAGCCGCTGGTAGTCACCGAAGCGTTCCAGGTACACGGCGTTGAGCTCTTCGTGGCGCTGGTACAAGATATTGTTCAGACCATCGACGGCATCAACCTGGCGCTCAACCCATGGTACGGTATGTTCGCTGAGACGCAGGATCCGTGCACTGAAAATGCGCGCGTCAGATGCAAGCATGTCTTCTTGGATAATGGCTTCTTCAAGGTTCGTCGTGTCTTTGATCGCGGATTGTGTACCCAGCGGATCCCAGGTGAGCACAACTTCTTCGACATTGCTGAAGGACAGGTGCCGTGGGCAGCAATCATCCCGTCGTTGGTCTTCGTTGTCGATGGCACGAAGTTCTTCACAGCTCTGAGGGCGTCGAAGAGCCATCATGGCAAGGTTTGAGCTCGAATCATCTCGATCTTGCCCTCGTTCACTGGATGCAGCGGTAGACCGGGACCTGACGCGTTCTATATCCGATTCCTCATCTATCGTAGGAATCGGTTGCAGGTCGGACAGTTGGTCTGCTCTTTCGGACTGCTCCTCTGTGTCCACTACAGATGGGACAGTCTCAACGTGGATTTCGGGAGGCTTGATCTCGGCGCCAGGCTCGGCCGTCGTGGAAGGTTGGACATTCTCCTCGTTCTCTGGTCGAGTTCCAAACTCCTCGCCCGCCTTCGCTTCCGTCCGTGCAGAGCCAGTCTTGGATTTGGGAGGAGACGTCTCCGTGTCGCTGTCCATCGGAGGTTGATATGCAATATCATGCGTCACATCCACTCCTTCGCGGGAATGTTTATGGTGATGTGAACGCAGGCCTGGCAACCCGACAGCATCCTTGAACCGACCTAGACCCGCCCGGGCATCCGAGACTCTACCGCTAACACCCTTTTTGCGGTGCTCTCTTTCTTCTGTAACCAACGACTCCGGTGCTTTCCATTGTCGATCAAGACCAGAAGCCACACGCTCAGCGTGCAATTCTTCGGTGGAGTGCTTTTTCCGACTCGTCCAGACATATCCGCCCTGATCGTCAGCCGTAAACATCATATCCGTGCCCGAGCCGGGCGTGAAGCCAGTGTCCATGCCACTTTTGCGCGGTTTCCCCAGCCACAGCCATTTCGCCCTGGGACCGTAGACGCACTGGACAAAGTTGTCGAGGTCAAGGGTCTCGATATCGGCGATTCCACCCTTTTCACGACCGCGCACCATGCCCATGACCATTTCACCACCCTGTCCACTCAGCTCCGTCATGGTCGACTTGAGCGCATCGGTCCATCCCTCTGCATTTGCAGCTTTGACGGTAGCACGATGCAGTCTGTCCAGAGTGCGCCGGTCCAACCGTCGAGACCGGTTCATTTTCTGCGCCTTTTGAAACCCACCGATTCCCCTCTTAAGACTATCGATATCGAAGGCGTCTTTCCCCACGGGTGCGCCGTAAGCATGTAGTCGGTTGCGAGCTCCCAACAGTGTTCCCAGTAATGCTGCAACAGTGGTTGGTCCTAAAACTCCGTCACTGGGTTCAATGTTATACAGGTCCGTTCCAATATCTGCCCACCAGTCGCTGATGGCTTTCTCCGTCACGTCGCAGAGGAGACCGTCCACGTATTCTGGAGCCAGCTTGTCAAACACCACCAGGGCGATTTGGCACTGTTTGACCAGCTCAGGCACTGCCAGATAGAGCTCAACACGATCGCTCGTACGGTAGAGCTGGTGGAACTTGGCCTCTGTCGCTGCCGATGGGCGTTGTAGCTTCAAGCCCGCGCGACCAGCGCACCCGAGCCGTTTCAAATCTTCGTTCACAATGAAATCATCACGATGTTTTTTAATGTCGCCCCCGGGCACCGGAATGATAGTCAGAGCCGATGGGAAACTACCCAGGTCTGTAACCATGATCGTCCCGAGCGGAGTGTCCTTCCTCCGCGCACATGATTGTTTCACAGCATCAAAGTACATCCGCAGCCGAGGCGACCATGTCGACTCATCTGTCGGTACACTGAGCACCCCCACGACCACGGTATGTGACGGATCCCCGGTGTATGTGGAGATCACAAAGGTGGGATGCTGGCGCGAGCAGGCCCATTGTTCCACAATGTATATCTCATAGCCCTGCAGGGTCTCGCGGCGGTGCAGCACATCGGTGGAAGGGTCTTCTTCGAGGTATCGGAGGGCAACTGGGTCGGTAAATATGAGTCTCTGGTGGCCTTGGACCTTGGGACGCTGGTCGGCGCCATTTGTATTCGAAACGGGGCTCGCACGCATGCTGTCAGACGCTTTGGCGGAATCACGGCGGCCGACCAGCGGCGCAGGTGGTGGGTTAGACTGCATTTCCGCGGCCGGTCAACAGACAGGATTGTGGACGACTGTCCACACAGTCCAGGGACAGGTTCTGAGCAGTTTAGGGGAGGCGAGGTAGAACACCATCTGGGCCCAGGCACATCCACAACCACCACGGCTTCAGTCACCGGTACTAGAGGCGCCAAGGTTCCGTTCCGATCCTCCTGCAGTGGGATCAGGTGGAGGCAATAGGAACATATCCTGATAGCCGCAGTTGAGGCATCGTCCAGTTCTGATACAGCGACCACGGTAGAAGATAGAGCAGTGTCTCAGACCCTATCGATGTCGAGGGGATCGAGTTTAAGGAACTTCGAGACCCGCGGAAAGGCCGACGTCACTGGAATGCGGGCGGTGAGGTTGTCAGGCACCAACTTTGGAGAAAGCTTCGACTACGCAAGTACCAGGGAAATAACGCAGGCGAGTCATGGTGAGCAAGGAGCGTGGTTCCTGAGCCTGCTCCAACATCTGAACAAGACATTTGGCGTGGTTATTGGCATACGATTGCCCGCTACTTGCTACTTGATGACTTGATGTGGAACGCGTCGCAAGGGGAACGGAGGACTGAAGTTGAACATAGTCTACGGCGAAGAATGATTTATGAGAGTGCGATACATACAACCACTCTTCTTTACAGGTGCTCTCTCTTCTCTAAAGGCCACCAACATGGGTGGCAACAGTAGTGAAAAGAAGACCATGACAGCACTCGACGGCTGGCAACATCGCAGAGGATGGGCCATGTCCAGGCGAGCGCCCATCCAAACCCGATGACTTGACAGCCAAGGGGTTTGGGGCAACTTGTTTGTTCAAAAATTCCTGTCCGATCCGAAGACCAGACAGAGTGGTCAATTTGGTAGTTTTCAACTAGCAAAAACACGATCTCGGATGTCTCCTCACTGATACGTGTAAAACCCGTGCACTAGGATGGGAAAAGAAAGAAAAAGGAAGAGGAAAGGAGGAGGGAGGGAGGAAGTATTTATAGGCGTGGGGGACCACGCTAGCGTAGGCGAGGGTGGAGCTAGTCCTCATTGGGAAATCATGTGATGGGCTGGCAAACATGGATGACTCATCGCCAACTTTGCCTTTCCCAAAGGGGACTAGTGCCATCAGCACCGAGTCGTGCCTTCATACAACATCATCCTATGTAAGATGCTGGGGAACGATGCAGAGGCGATAGATCTATGCGACAAAACTACCTGATAGGGTGCTACACAGTGGAGGCCTTGCCATCTACTATTTCTCGATGCATATCACTCGTAGCAATGACCGGGAGAGGAAGGAGAATAGATCACGTGTCGATGTCGTAAGAAACCGGCGATCAGCCGGAACAGCTCCAGCACCCGCTGCCGTTGTCAATCGCCTTGCCAGCAACCCCTCGGAGCGGCGTACGATAAGGCTCATGACAGCTTCACTGAGTCTGTAGGATATCCCAGAACACAAAAACAACACCACCTCCCTTTGCCTGTTCGTCCCTATGGCTCTTGGTTGCCTTGCCATGCGGTAACCTGATCACCTCCGCATCGAGTACTCCGCAACCTGTACGCCACCATGGAACTGGTCCAGAAAGAGCATGACAGGCTCCTGAAGAGGCTGAGGACCTCACAGGGTATCAACAGTGTCCAGGCAACTATTGATCTCCTCCAGTCAGCCCGGGACACTATTGCTGCTGGTCAGTTGAGATCACCATCGTGGGCATCGTGGGACCCGGCAGATACCGAGCGGGGAAGTTCTGTTAGCTGACTGAAAGCGACTTTCTATGTAGACCCCAACCAAGCGGCCGTCACCTTGGCCAAACTTCAGAATCCCGTCAAGACATCCTTTAACACAATAAGCGACAGTCTGAAAGAGACTCATAGCAGTCTCAACAAATACACCAAGTCCCTCGACAAGGTACCCAACATGACGCTCGCAGCCTGCCCTATACTCTTTGTCTCTTCGGACCGCAAACTAACAATCCTCGTCCTCAGCTCTTCAAAGATCGGCCCCTCCCCAGTACTGAGCACGATGCCCTGTCCGAACAAGAACATCTCATTAACCGCGCCATCGCGATGCATCTCCTTCGTGAAGGCCAATTCTCTGTCGCTGCCACCTTCCTTGCCGAGATCGCCGACAAGAAATCCATAATGCATGACCGCGAATCCTCCTCATCCACCTCCCCCGAACCAGCCACTGGCCTCGCAAGTCTCGATGAGGTTCCCTCTCCGGAGATCCGCAAGGAGTTCGCCTCGATGTACTACATACTCTCTCAGCTGAAGGAGCGAAGGAATCTTCTCCCCGCCATCGAATGGTCTCGTGAGAACCGCGAGGCGCTGGAAGCCCGCGGCAGTAACCTCGAGTTCGAGCTATGTCGCCTGCAATTTGTCTGGCTTTACCACGGCCAGTCGGACACGCTGGGGGGCAACCATGGCCCCGGGGACTGGCAGGCGGCAATGGCATATGCGAAGCGAGAATTCCATGCTTTTCTGCCGCGGTACCTCCGAGAAGTGCAACAGTTAATGGGCGCTATGGCCTTCTGTCCCAATCTGCAGGGCTCGCCGTATTCGGCGATTTTCAACAACCCGTCGGCCTGGGACGATGTGGCCCAGTTCTTTACTCGAGAGTTCTGTTCACTGCTGGGTTTGTCGGCGGACTCTCCTCTGTACATTGCTGCGACGGCGGGAGCGATTGCATTGCCGACGCTGCTGAAACTGCAGACTATCATGAAGGCGAAACGCACCGAGTGGACGAGCGAAAATGAGCTACCAGTAGGTTCTAACTATCGAAAATACCTCGGGAAGATAAGAGTCACTAGACTAACCCGAGTCGCATGCAGGTTGAAATCTCATTGCCACCCTCATACCTCTTCCACTCGATCTTTGTCTGTCCCGTCTCCAAGGAGCAGGCGACTGACCAAAACCCGCCCATGATGATGCCATGTGGGCACGTCATTGCGGAAGAGTCCCTCAAGCGACTCAGCAAGGGAAGCCGGTTCAAGTGTCCTTATTGCCCGAACGAAAGCCACATGAAAGACGCCCGCAAAGTGTTCCTGTGACGAGCTGGCTCGTCACTCCATAGTCTTTCCCCATCACTCCGGGTTGTACGGATCCAAGTAATTCTGGACAGGCGTTGGGGGGAAATGTCGGCGTTTCATCTGGAAGCTTCCAGGTCAATGTATTTTCTGTCTGACTTGTCTCTCGTATCTGGTTCTTCTCTCTTCCCCCTCTTTTGGTCTCGTTCTTGAGCGTAGGCAATGCCAGACGATCGGCCGCCACCAGGCCAACATTTCATTTCCCACGTCTCCACTTGAAGCTGCCCCCTAATCCGCCGAGGCCGTCTCAGTCTCTCAGAGGATCCTTCCCTGCCCCCAGCTGGCCTCTGACTGGCTCCCTCAACGACGCTACTCGCACTAGCGATCCCGTGACCACGCGTTCATTTGGCGACGCTCTTTTTTGGATCCATCACCTTTTGTACGCGTTTCAAACCCGTCATGACGCGTCGAGGGCTTTGCTCTTGCCAAATGTGGTTATATTAGCTGGGCTGATCAGCAGCGGGAGTCTCCAGTTACGGTATATAACCATCGTCTGGCTCTTGGTCCCGTACAACCATGACAGAACATGACCCCAGGAAGTCGAACCTGGGTTTCGTTGTTCCCAGGTGCAAGCTGAGCTCGGCGTGGAGGTATAAATAGCCGCTGAAACCCCCTGAATCGTAGAACAATTCTTGCTTCTGTGTCTTTCTCTTCTTACTGTTGTACTTTTCCTATTCCCGGTCCTGGTCTTCGCAATGGATGATCGATATCGCAAACGGGCAATGCTGTCGCGAAAGACCGCCCCTGGCCCTGCGCCTATTGCGCCTTTCCACAGGTATCGAGCTGCGAAAGCCTCGGCAGTGCGCTCGAGGAGAAACCTTCGAGACAGCTCCAGCTCTGGCAGCTCGAGACGCTTGGAGAGGAGAAGGCCGGCCGGTCCACCTGATGTATCGTGAGTAGAGCTCTCCTCCTGCACCTCCAGCTTGAGAAGATATTTCTCGACAGCATCCGTAGTCTGTCCATTGAATCCATACACGTACCTCCCGACCACTAGTAGTCCATTGACCCTTACCATTCAAGTCCATCAACTAACCTCTCCACCAGAAGCCCAACCCGACCCCCCTCCTCCCCCATCGTAATCCTCCGCGTGGGCCCTCAACAACGCCTCTTCGCCGCGCACGAGTCCATCCTCAGCGCATCCCCCTTCTTCGCCGCACACTGCTCCTCTCAAACCCCCAGCCCCCCTCCCCCATCCCACCCACACATCACAACCCCAAGCAAACGCATCGACCTGCCCACCGAACAACCCGAAGTCCTCGCCTGCGTCCTCGAATACCTCTACAAAGGCGACTACACCCCGCGCCTCCAACACACCCCGACCCAAGGCTGGACCCTGGAAGCCGACATCCCCCCGCCCTCCCAACAGCCCACAGCGCAAGCCAGCGCAACCGCCACCTCGGGCCTCTCGCCAAACGCCGTCCTCTGGCACCACACCGCCAACGCCCCCATCCTCCGCGACACAGCCGTCTACTGCGCGGCACTGACATACCGCCTCCCCTCGCTGGCGCGGCTCGCCCTGCGCAAACAGGGTCTGCAGGTGGGTATACCCTGCCGGACGATTCTGGCGAGTGCGCGGTTCGCGTATGCGAATACGCCGGAGACGGAGTCGAGGCTGCGGGCGCATTATTTGGCGCTGATTGTGAGGTGTCGGGGCACGTTTAAGAGGAGTGGGACTATGCAGGTGGAGATGGAGAGGGGGGGACGGTTGTTCTTTGATCTGTTTGTAGCTATGTGTAATCATATGGTCAGTACCTACCTACTCTTGATGCCCGTCTGAGATTGCTGGGAGGTTGATTAGTAGGGGCGGGATGGGAGGGTTGTTTGATTTTGGTTGTGGATGCTAATTTTGATTCTTAGGACGATGCGTATCCGTCGGCGATGTCGGTTTGTAGTTCGGCCTTGCCGGAACAGGGACAGGTCTGTAGGTAGGTAGGTGGCGGCTGTACCAATTCTAATACCTGGTGAGGGCCTGTGGATGGGGGCTGTTTTTCTTCTTCCACTTGCAGTGGCAGTGCTCTAATGCTTTATACCCGTGTATAATTATCTTCTTACAGTATGAACGGCAAGGCAGAATGTGGTAGGAATACAGATATGGTTGATTTAAGAGAGAAAGTGGATTCAGGCTATGGATCGTCTTCGTATCAATGTTCATCGTACACAAACATGCGCATAGAAGTTGTGTTGGGCTCCATATTACGCTGGAGATGGACAAAGGATGGAGCATGGAGCTGGTCAAGGGTTCACGACTTGGGGTTGATCGGCATCCATGGGATGTGAGTTAAATCATCTTAACTCGCGAGGAAAATTCGTCATAAGCCGAGAATAGCATTGGGCCTCGTCGCGTATTTTCAGTCCTCTGTGGTTTATGACTTGAGAAACCAGACGTGCGGACTATGATCAGAGTCACTCGCGCAGAGCAGATAGAAAGGTTAGTAACGTCGAGCAAGTTCCTATGAGGACGTCCCGTCTAGACACCAGTGCCTGGAAAAGCAGTATTGTTCTTGCTCAAAACGATCATGCCGCGTTCTCGCGCAATGTAGCCCTTCATGAGACCCTGCAATTGAGAAATCAGTCAATGCGTCTTCAACAATTCCCTTAGAGACAGGAGAGGT
This sequence comes from Penicillium simplicissimum, assembly GCA_024706585.1. NCBI lineage: Eukaryota > Fungi > Ascomycota > Eurotiomycetes > Eurotiales > Aspergillaceae > Penicillium > Penicillium simplicissimum. Next base: position 1,265,776 of record JAMZTW010000061.1, read on the forward strand.
ACTGACCTTGTAAATGAGATTGGCCAACAAACACTCGACCTCGTCAATGTCTACCCGTGTTCGACCCGTTGCATGGGTCCCAATTCTCAACGCAGCAGCGAACTCAGCCACCGGCACACGGGTTCGCCGAATGGGCGGTTGACCATCCTTGGGCTCCTCAAACCCACCAGCAATGAAGACTTTTCGGAACAAGTTGCGCAGTGCAATGTCGCGGCCACGCTCTAGCGGAAGGTAAATACGTCGCTTCACAAACTCTGCTTCCCCGGCTGACATTGCTTGGTCGAAGCCGACAAGGTCACCCTTGCGGATGCAATTGCACAAGGGGCGGAAGAGTTGCTCTAATCGAGGGAACGGCGCCAGGAGTTGTTTGCTGGGGAGGGTGTGAGTAGTGACCAGGTGGCAAGGAATCAAGTATGTGAGAATCAGCCTAGAAAAGAATGTAAGCTACGGCCACAACACAACGGTGGGATGAAAACCCACTCTCGGTTCTTGTAGGCGTCGCGGTGGCACATTCTCCAAGCAGTAGAAAGGTGCTCCTCAGCCTGGAAGAGTAGTGTTGGATTAGACTTGTTCTCTTGTGGTTTCTCAAACAAAAGCGATTTCCACACCTGTGTGTATTGTTCATCCAGGAAGTGGATGACACCGAGGTAGTACTCAAATGTCACAATGTGGGACTTTGGGAACGCTTCGAGCGGTGGCAGCTCATGGGACTGTGCATTGATTGCCCGGAGCAAGTTCTTTGTTAAGCCTACAGAGTTAATCTGTGACAAGTTAGTCATCATTATGCCCACCAATTCAAGATAAGATGAATCATCTCACCTTGAAATAAGTCTTGAAGAGCAGGTTGGTGGTTTCGTAGATTCCCCACTTCCGCGACTCCTCGATGGGGGCGCTAGATCAAATCAGCAACGGTCGTTGTAACTCAAATATCCTAAACTCACCGATCACTCAGACACAGAGTAAACATTCGATTGATGATCCGGGCAGCCTCCTCCAAGTTTGCATTCTTCTCCACATCCACTGCAAGATCATCTTGGAAGCCAAAGCCCGAGGTGCCCTGTGACGCAACCTCCAAGTCCGCCTTGATCGCAAAGGTACGCAGGAACTTGCCTACAGTGTACAGACACGGCAGTGTCCAAGCGGGCAGTCCATTCGAGGCGGAGTATCCTTTGATGAGAGCATTGGCAACCTTTTTCCAGGCAATGAAGAGTGCAACTGCACTGGCTCCCGGGTGCCGGCCCTCGCACTTCAGCACCTCCCCCACTGCTTCCCAGTATGCGGCAAAGATGTCAACCCAGGCAGTTTGTTCAGGCTTTGGTACTTTTAGATTCTTGCCGTGGAAGAGACTCGACGTCAGGTCTTTGGTGATGTATTGGATGTTCGTGTACTGGTAGAATGATCGCAGCCGGTCCGGGTTGTTCTGTGTCGCAATTGGCGTCAGGACCGCGGCAAGAGCTGGGCCCGAAGCAATGCTGTAGGCATGTCGAAACTCGTTGGCCAGCTGCATTTCGCAATAGCCCCGAGCGCGGGGTTTCTATGCCGAGGACTCAAGGACCGTGGGGGGCGAGCGCACTCGGACTTGGGCAAGGGTACTCGATATGTTGATGAAGTCGGACAAAACGTAGTCAAGCAGATGGACCAGACCAGACCACCGTCGCGTCACGCTTGGACTCTTGGAGCAGACGCCCAGCATTGGTGGGGCTCATGTGGCAGTGCATATAGATGTGGCGGTGAAGCCCTCCCCCAAAGCCCCGAGTGTGGCTAGTGCAGTAATTACCCACTCCGGTTAGCGCTTTTCGAGGGGCCTCCACTCGCTTAACCGAAGGGCGGTAGCCCTAAGCACATTGCAACACAATCTTTGATTTCTCTCCCGACGGCACCACTAACGACTCAACCACCACAGCGACAATCACAGTACGTGCTGCCCCCATTCAATCCGCTGCGATACCAGTGCTAACACTTCTCGTTCCAGATGGGTAAGTGACCTTTTTCCGATATTTCCAGCGATTTTCTCGAGACGATTACGGTGTGTGCGATACGGTCCGGCGAAATACTCCGCAGAGCGACAACTTCAACGACGACAAGAGAACGCCGGAAGAAATGCGAATGTCTGGAGGAATCATCATCAAACGAATTAGAATGCATTGAAGTCGAGGAATTCACGCAGCAATATCGATCAAGAATCCTGCGGGTCAATCTCGAAATTTTCAAAAATCATATCAACCACACAGCAACCCCCTTCCATCTTTCCGGTCTTCACCTTCCGCAATCGCGCGCACCGTTCAATCGTTACGAGAAAATTTGCACCGGAATTCAAGCTCAAATCAGCACCAACCGGAACCATGACTGACGAAGCCTCAGGGCGTCTTAACGAGTACCAGGTTATCGGGCGTCACCTGCCCACCGAGGCGAACCCCACCCCCAAGCTGTACCGCATGCGCATCTTTGCGCCCAACACCGTTGTGGCCAAGTCCCGCTTCTGGTACTTCATGGCTTCTCTCCGCAAGCTGAAGAAGGCCAACGGCGAGATTGTCAGCCTGAACACCGTATGTGGACGATCCGCCATGCCGACTGTCATCAATTGAATGCGTTACTCATTCATTGTTTTCATCTAGATTACCGAGAAGCGCCCCCTCAAGGTCAAGAACTTCGGTATCTGGCTCCGCTACAACTCGCGCTCCGGTACCCACAACATGTACAAGGAGTTCCGTGAGATGTCCCGCACTGAGGCCGTTGAGGCTCTCTACCAGGACATGGCTGCCCGCCACCGTGCTCGCTTCGGTTCCATCCACGTACGTTTCGACTTTTCAACATGCAATCCCAGAATCATTTACTCACTGTTCTTTCCTGCAGATCCTGAAGGTTGTTGAGGTCACCGATGCCGACAGCATTCGCCGCCCCTACATCAAGCAGCTCCTCACCAAGAACCTCAAGTTCCCCCTGCCCCACCGCTCCGTCAACCCGGGCAAGAAGCTGTACGCTTACTCTCGTCCCTCCACCTTTGCTTAAATGTGATGTTTTGGGGTTTTTCGGGAATGGAGCGTGAGGATGAAATAACTGCGATATGGCCAATAGCATGCATGAAAGATACTGGTCGCGCAGAAACGGCCTGTGTGTACCCAGTTATGGGAGATGGTTTGGATGTCGCTAGTCCCGTGTAGTGGCGTCTGAGGATAAATTCAAAAAATCATCGGGTTCAAGTTCAGTCTTGTGCATTGTAGACGATCTTCGGCTTACATCGAGTACGCAGCCAGTACAGACGTAGTATGGATGGAGTGGGATATGCGAGCCACTACCGTTGGCCATGCTACAGATACGCGTTTACGCAAGTCTACACGTCTGGCTATGTTGTACACTTATCGTACCGCAAATTCTTTGGCAATTTCTACTGAAGATATTCCTTGCCGAATTTCGATGTCCTCACTTTTTCTCTGGCGGTTTATACTTCGGCCCTCGCGGTTTCAAAATGGCCGAGTCCAAGCCCGAACTTCGGTAAGCCCTGGAGGGCTCTCTCAGCATGGGCGGATTTCCGTACTAGAATGCTCAATACAATTGCACGCAAGCCAATTCTGACCACCGAGCTGGATAGAGCAGTAGAACGAGCCAATTATAACGCAAAGTAATCAAAGACACCCAGCTCCATCAAGTATTCAAAAGCCAAACTCGTTATACATAGCCGCTACGAAGAACCACGATTGCGTCATTGCATTAGGGGTGGGCAGCCGAGCAGCGTGTCCGCTTTCATTCCGATTTCTTCCCCCTCTGAGCCTCCGGCAAACAAACATCCTTTCTTTCCATCCCCGATTGTTTTACAATCTCAATTCACAGTCACCATGTTCGCTCGCCAGAGTTTCCGCTGTGCGCAGCCCCTGAAGCAGGTAAGTCTCGCGCTTGGTCTCCAATGAGAAAAACAGATTGGTCTAACTGGTTGCTTCGTAATCACCAGAGCTTCCGCAAGTACTCTGCTGAGGCTGCCCCCAAGAAGTCGAACCTCACCCCGATCTACGTCGCCGTCGGTCTCGCTGGTGTCGGTGTTGGTCTCTACCGCTACAGCTCCGGCGACAGCTCTGCCCCTGCCGCTATTAAGCTCGAGGACCGGCCCAAGGTCTTCACCGGCGACTGGGTGGACCTCAAGCTTGCCAACATTGAGACCCTGAGCCACAACACCAAGCGATTCCGCTTTGAGTTTGAGGACAAGGAGGCTGTCTCTGGTCTTCCCGTTGCCTGTCAGTCCGTTTTTCGCGTAGGTCTGCACCACTGCTAACACTGAAGTTACAGCTGCGCTCCTCGCCAAGTACAAGCCTGAAGGTGGGGAGAAGGCTATCCTCCGCCCCTACACTCCCACCAGCGATGAGGGTATGACCCATGTTCACCTAATCTTCAATTTGTGTCGATTCTCACCCACCTCCTAGACACCCCCGGCTACCTTGAGCTCGTGGTCAAGGCCTACCCCGGAGGCCCCATGTCCGAGCACCTCCACTCCATGAACGTCAACCAGCGCCTGTCGCTCAAGGGGCCCCTCCCCAAGTACCCCTGGGAGGCCAACAAGCACGACCACATCTGCCTGATCGCCGGTGGCACCGGTATCACCCCCATGTACCAGCTGGCCCGCCAGATCTTCAAGAACCCCGAGGACCGCACCAAGGTTACCCTGGTCTTCGGCAACGTCAGTGAGGACGACATCCTGCTGAAGAAGGAGCTGCACGAGCTGGAAAACACCTACCCGCAACGCTTCCGCGCCTTCTACGTGCTGGACAACCCACCCAAGGGCTGGACCGGCGGTAAGGGCTACATCACCAAGGAGCTGCTGAAGACAGTGCTGCCCGAGCCCAAGGAGGAGAACATCAAGGTGTTTGTCTGCGGCCCGCCCGGTCTGTACAAGGCGATTAGCGGTGGTAAGGTCAGCCCCAAGGACCAGGGTGAGTTGACGGGTATCCTGAAGGAGCTGGGCTACAGCAAGGAGCAGGTGTTTAAGTTCTAAATGGGACTTGTATTAGCTACTTGTAGAATAGATTTGTCCGGTCGGGGACGATGTACATTGATGCATTGATGGTTCCGTGGGCGCGTCCTTACATTCCATCAATTGTTATTCCCCCGCCCATTGTCTACGCGATGCGATTGTGGTTTCTGATCCCATAGAATATCTGCAAAATATATGCGTACCATTTCAAGAGCTCCCGCTGTTAGCCCGGTATTTAAAAGGGTGTAGTAACCTCCCCGACATGCAGTAGGTAGGCTATGCGTATATAGGTCCACGTTAAGCCTGGATGGCGAGGTCGCCAGCCCCGTTCCAGTGTACAACCTACCTTAACATGCCCGGGTACCACCTTAGGTAGCTAGACTGTAGGTACATGGATGGATAAGGACTTGAGATATGCCTTGTCCAGGTAGCTACCGTCGAGGTCGCCTGCAAGGCCAAGGTGGTTGTAGTGTAAGCGCCGACCTACCTAGGTAGGTACCGGTCCGCAATATATATCCCGAAGAACCAACCTTAGGTGCGAACATCTAGGTACCAGATGGTCGAAGCCCAGATCTGACAGCTGGAGCCCTCATGAGATATGGACCTAGTAAGGTTGAAAGCAGATCTGGATAGATCGAGTGCCCGATTGGGATATGTTTCTTGGAATTGCCAAGGTTACTAACAAATCCACGCAATAGTTGCGCCCGGATTAAGGAGGCTATTTTATACAGCATCTATTTTCAGCGGACAAGGCCCGCGCCCGGGAGTAGGCACTTAAGGCACTGGGCAATGGACCATATGTAAGCCCGGGCTTACTCCCGGACCGCTGGTGAACACCATTTAGGTGGGCGGGCCAGGTATCTAGTAGTGAGCTTTGCCCGTGGTGAACGGAGCAGAGTCATGCTGTCACGGGGGGAGGGGGAGGGGGAGGGGGAGGGGTTCTAACTAAGCAAGTCTAGCAGGACTCTAAGTTACCTGACCCTAGAGTCATTGTTGTGCCGGGGAGGGTTACCACATGACCCCAAGTTGGAGGGGAGACGGGGTTTAAGCTAAGCACCCGTGAAGGGGAGGCTCAGCTGAAGAAATAGTGGGCTCGAGCTTTGGGGGAGGGAAGACGGCCTAAGCCTAAAGCAGCCATGGGCGGGTGACCAGACAGCCGAACCTGCCGGGGTGGTGCTTGGGTAAGATGGGGGGCCAGTGTTTACTGTTTGGGCTGGGTGGGTGGTGACTCTGGGGGGAGGAGGGCTTAGAAGTTTGGGTGTGGGCGACCAGCAGCACGGGCAGCACGGGCAGCACGGGCAGCACGGGCAGCACGGGCAGCACGGGCAGCACGGGCAGCACGGGCAGCACGGGCAGCACGGGCAGCACGGGCTCGCTGGGCAGGATCAGGCGGTGGTGTTGTAACTATTTAGTGGGCCCTGTTCCCCTTCGTGCGAGCCGAAAGCTGCCCGCCCCCAAACTCGCAACCAAATTTTCTTCTTCCCCCCTTTCCCCCCGGCCTCCATACCGACCACTACCACGACCACAACCGCCACCACCCACCCCCATCAGCATCATGTCTTCCAAGCACGACTCCGAGGCCACCGTGGCCGTCAACATTGAGGAGCTTCGCAACTCCAAGGATGCTGTAAGATTTTTCCTTTCCGTCTTTTTTTTTTCTTCCCATGTCTTCCACTCGCTTCTTTTGCTTGTCGCGCTCTGCTTGCCCATGACCCGTTGCTTCAACTGGCGCGCTCCCCTACGCGTCGCATCATAACAGAGCTTGCGTGTCCCCCGCACACAAGCTCTTCCACCTAGCTGAGCTTTGTTCCCTTGTCGCAATATCCATCTCTTGCTTTCGGAAGCTTTGTAAATTTGCTATTTCTTTTGGCGGGGGCGGCACACTGTCTATGGCTCTTGACAGGCCATCCCCCGCGTGTCATGTTTCCCGCAGCAAACCCTCCGACCAGCTTACCCCCCTCCGGAACGCCCCAAACCCTGCCATTTCCCCCGAAACTTGACCCTCACGAAACCCTATCGCTCATCCTTGATTACCCTCTCAACCCATTCTTAGCTCGTCTATCTACAATTTTCTCCATGTCACTAATCAACGCACTAGGTCATCATGCGCCTCATGGCGCTGCAATCCTACATTGCCGATCTGAGCAAGGCATACGTGGAGCACGTCAACAATGTCATCAACGGTGGCCCGGCCACCATCGACATCCCCGCCATGCCCACTCTGTCCAGCCATGTGGAGTTCACCCGCGCTGTTAGCCCTGGCGTCAAGGCTGAGGGAGGCGCTCTGAAGAAGCGCAAGCGTGCTCCCGTGGACCCCAATGCGCCAAAGCGTGCTCTGACTCCATACTTCCTGTACATGCAGCAGAACCGCACCAAGATCGCCGAGGATCTGGGCGGCAGCGCCAAGCCGAAGGAAGTCGCCGACGAGGGCACTCGTCGCTGGCAGACTATGGACCCCAAGGAGAAGGAGATCTACAAGTCCCAGTACCTTGAGAACTACGAGGCGTACAAGCGCGACATGGCTGCTTACAAGGCCGGACGCAAGGTGGGCGATGATGATGCCGCCAACAACCAGCTGCAGCAGAGCATTGCGGGGATTGAGGATGCCGAGTCCGAGTCCTCTGACTCTGAGACCTCCGAGTCTGAGGAAGAGGTCGAGGAATCTCCTTCCCCCGTGCCCGTCAAGCAGAAGACTCCTCCCAAGAGCGCGGCCAAGCGTCGTCGTAGCGAGGTCAAGGCCGTGAAGGAGGTTGCCGAGTCTCCGGTGAAGCCTGCCTCGCCCGTGAAGAAGACTCGCAAGGCTGCGGAGCCTGCATCCGTCAAGTCTACCCCTGCGGAGACCAAGCGCAAGACCAAGAAGCGCAAGAGCGAGGCTTAAGCGATGGGGTGCCTGCGAATTGTGGACTATCTATTGTGAAACTGTAACTGCACATCGTAGGGAGCGAACGACATATGATGTGATTTGCTGGGTATCTACCAAGGAGTCAGTGTTTGATGTTTTTCCTTGTCGTTTTCTTACTTTTCTTTTTCCTATTTGGAGGATGCTTCGGAGACAAATTGCCGGAAAGCGCGCAAGTCTTGGACCTAATCTGATGGCGAGGGCGTTGGTGTCAAAAGTATATTCATCGGGCCTGTGTCTTGAATGGGATTGATAGTTGATTTGCTCATACAGTGTACTCTTTGAATTATTTCCCGCGTGTCTTGATATCCAAGGCCCCTTCCAGGTTTTGCCTTTCCCGTTGCACACTTCCAGGCCCATCCTTGAAAGTATAACTATGGCGGGGAAGACCGAACTAGCTGGGAGATACTCAAGGTTGGAAGTTAGAGTAGAGTGTACTAGTGTAGACAAAACCACAATACCGCGAGTCTGCCCTGCATCGTTCCAGATTTATATAGTCTACCTATTGAGTCCACTGATCATCCACTTGGACCCTCCAAGACGTGCGACTGGACGTCTTCCAATCACCAATTCTGCTTAGCAACGCCGTGACTAACACGGCCGAGCGCCCGTCTGTACTAACTTATCAGTTAGTCGAGTTAGTCTAGTGCATAGTGCATACGACCACCCAATGGCGCCCTTGGCGAGCTTATCTCTCTAGTGGGCTGAGGACTCTTATCGCGGGCCCCGGCAGTTTGACGGGGAAATGCGAAGAGCAGAAAAAAAACGAAGGAAAGGATTAAGAGGAACTACATTCCCCCTCCCCACATTATTCCCTTCAGTTCCCCATTCTCCTCCTTCTCCCTCGTGCCCGGCGGGTGATTGAGATACGCGCGATCATTGTTGAACATCTGTTCACTCCTAGACTTGTCACTGAGTATCATACCGTTCCTCCCACCCCGGCTCTTTACCCCCCTCCGACACCCCCGATAACGGTCCCCTGCTGCTGTACGCCAAGCTCCGGGTTCCACCTGCGCCATGCAGCTTGTTCCGAAGGAGGTAGGGTTGAACAGCCAAGAGTGGTCGCGAGAAGCAAGGACAAGGACAGTGATGCTGATATATACCTGGTACAGCTTGACAAGCTCACGATCGCGCATCTCGGATTCCTGGCGCAGCGTCGTCTGGCGAGGGGTGTGAGGCTGAATCATGCGGAGGCTGTGGTACGTCGTTGAATCTGGTATATTGGGGGGTTGGCATTGGTTCTTTTTACGGGGCGCGTCGCTGATCTGGTTTACGTACCTTGGAGGCGTTGATTTCTAGTGTGCTGCACGAGGTATGGTCTGCACCTTTTTCCCCGACTCGATTGTTATGGCTTGCGCTGTGCGCCAGTACAGACCCCGGCTGATAAAGTGATGATACGGCATAGCTGATTCGCGATGGACACTACTCCGTCGCCGACCTGATGTCCATCGGAAAGACGATGCTGGGCCGCCGCCATGTCCTGCCCTCCGTTGTTGCTACTCTGGTCGAGCTCCAGGTCGAGGGTACGTTCCCGACGGGCACGTACCTGGTCACGGTGCACCATCCGATTAGTAGCGACGAGGGCGATCTCGAGCGCGCGCTGTATGGCAGTTTCCTGCCTGTTCCGCAGAGCGAGGCTTTCCCCGATCCAGACCCCGAGGACTTTATGCCTGAGAAGATGCCCGGTGCGGTGATTCCGGTCAAGAATACGCGGATTGTGCTGAATGATGGGCGGAAACGGATTCGTTTGAAGGTGATGAGTAAAGGAGATCGGCCGATTCAGGTATGTGAGGGAAATGTACAGCGCGTGCATATATCAGCTAGAGATAGGGCGCTGACGAGTCCTGTGATACTAGGTCGGATCGCATTACCACTTCATCGAGACGAATCCGCAATTGCATTTCGACCGCTTGCAAGCCTACGGTTTCCGCCTTGATATCCCCGCCGGCACGTCTATCCGCTTCGAGCCCGGCGATACCAAGACAGTTACGCTGGTTGAGATTGCGGGCAACAAGGTGATCCGCGGAGGCAATTGGCTCGCCAACGGGCCCGTGGACCTGAGTCGGGCCGAGGAGATCATCACCAAGCTGCAAGCGGCCGGGTTTGCCCACGTACCGGAGCCGACGGCGGACAGCGCGCTGATCACCGGGTTCTCGATGGAGCGCGAGGCGTATACGCGCATGTTTGGGCCGACGACGGGCGACCTGGTGCGTCTAGGATTGACCAATTTGTGGGTGCAGGTTGAGAAGGATATGACCAGCTACGGTGATGAGTGTGCCTTTGGTGGAGGCAAGACCCTACGGGAAGGAATGGGACAAGCGTCCGGACGCTCGGCCGCCGAGTGTGTGGACACGGTGATCACCAATGCTCTGATTATTGACTACACTGGCATCTACAAGGCCGATATTGGTATCAAGGATGGCTTGATTGCGGGTATTGGCAAGGCTGGTAATCCCGATGTCATGCACGGCGTGCACCCGGATCTGGTCGTGGGCGCGTCTACAGATGTGATTGCCGGCGAGAACAAGATTGTCACGGCTGGTGGTTTCGATACGCATATTCATCTGATCTGCCCGCAGCAAGTGGATGAAGCGCTGGCATCGGGTATCACCACTTTCCTCGGTGGTGGCACGGGTCCCACCACTGGTTCGAACGCGACGACATGTACCCCCGGACCCAATAACCTCAAAAACATGATGCAGGCCTGCGACAGCCTCCCGATAAACCTAGGCATCACAGGAAAGGGCAACGACTGCGGAACGATCAGCATCGAAGAACAAATCAAGGCCGGCGCCGCCGGCCTCAAGCTCCACGAAGACTGGGGCTCCACCCCAGCAGCCATCGATAACTGTCTAGCCGTCTGCGACGAATACGACGTGCAATGCATGATCCACACAGACACCCTCAACGAATCCGGCTTCGTCGAACAAACCATCGAAGCCTTCAAAGGCCGCACCATCCACACCTACCACACCGAAGGCGCCGGCGGCGGCCACGCACCAGACATCATCTCAGTCGTCGAGCATCCAAACGTCCTCCCCAGCAGCACAAACCCCACCCGCCCCTTCACCCTCAACACACTCGACGAACACCTCGACATGCTAATGGTCTGCCACCATCTCTCCAAGAATATCCCCGAGGACGTCGCCTTTGCCGAGAGCCGCATCCGCGCCGAGACCATCGCCGCCGAAGACGTGCTGCACGACATTGGCGCCATCAGCATGATGTCCTCGGACTCGCAGGCCATGGGCCGCTGTGGCGAAGTCATCCTGCGGACGTGGCACACCGCGCATAAGAACAAGGCGCAGCGGGGGAAGTTGGAGGAGGACCGTGGCACGGAGAATGACAATTTCCGTGTTAAGCGGTATATTAGCAAGTATACGATTAATCCGGCGCTGGCGCAGGGTATGGCCCATCTTATCGGGAGTGTGGAGGTGGGCAAGGTTGCGGATTTGGTGCTATGGAAGCCTAGTACTTTTGGTACGAAGCCGGTGCAGGTGTTGAAAAGTGGGATGATTGTTGTTGCGGAGATGGTCTGTCCCCATTCCCGAGAGTGTTCCACGACTGTGGTCTGTGTGTGCGGCGTCTAACCGGTGTGTGTTGTTGTATAGGGTGACCCCAACGCCTCGATCCCGACGATCGAGCCTATGATTGTTCGCCCGATGTTTGGGGCCCGCTTGCCGAGTACATCGATCATGTTTGTCTCGCAGGCTTCTATTGACAATGGGGTTGTGCAGAGCTATGGTCTGTGCAAGCGCATTGAGGCTGTCAAGGGTTGCCGGAGTGTTGGGAAGAAGGATATGAAGTTTAACGATACGATGCCGAAGATGAAGGTTGATCCGGAGAGTTATGTAAGTGAACTCACCACGAAGGAGAGAATTTGCTTTCTGTGTTTGGACCGAGAATGATTGTGCTAATACGTACCTCTTCTGGGCTTCTAGACCGTCGAGGCGGATGGCATGCTGTGTGACGCGGAGCCTGCAACCGACTTACCCCTGACGCAGGCGTACTATATCTTCTAAGTTTTCCAGATTGGGAGCTGGAGCTGGAGCTGGAAGCTGGAAGCTGTGCCATGTTGAGGGCCAGCGTGTGGTACCTACTTCGTCGGGATAGGTCTTGTTTGTCTCCTTGATATTGTCCCCCTGCATTGCCTGGTCCTTATATACCTCTCAAGCGTCTGCTTTTCTCGGGCGTTGTTGTTCTTCATAGCAAGAGGCCGCGCTGTCTTCTGTTTCATTTAGAGTTTAGTATTGATGATGATCGGTAGTGACGAAAGTGATGACTCTTTTCTGTTTGATGCTTGTTGTACGGTAGTCTTGGGTAGAATTGACCGCTCGAACCCCCTCCACCGGGAGATCATCCCCGATCGATCTCGATCGACACCAGCGCCCCGTGGATTTCTTTAGCTGTCTTAACATCCGACATCCCCTGTCCATACAGTAATTCCTATATTCCTACCAACACCACCTCTACTCTCTACAACAATCCATCTCCCATGCCAGGGTCAATGGCCAATCCCAATCCCAATCCCAATCCCAATCCACACATTACGCTAAACCTCCCATCCCACCTCACCCCCAAATCAAACACCACCACCACCACCCAACCTCCCACTAAAAGCCCACCTCCACCCACGACCTTCCTCACAGGCACATGGCACGTCACCCACTCCACCCTCCCACTCTGGAAAACAAAACGCAACGTCACAATCACCTACACCCCTCTCCCCAGCAAAGCAGCCGCAGCCGCAGCCGCAATCCCACGGCTAGACGACCTCGTCGCGTACCAATCGGGCGATCCCTCCAAAGCCAGGTCGAAAAGGAAAGCCAAAGCCAAGATCCACACGGTGCATGGGACCGACACGGCCTCGGAACCAGGCGTGTGGCACTGGCGTGGGAAGGGGTGGTTGGCCGTTGCCAGTTCGCGGTGGGAGGTGCTCGGGTTTGGTGCGGACACGACCCGGAGTGCGGAATCGTCGACTGGTGAGACGGACACTGCAACGGACACGGAAGCGAATAATGCGTGGGTAGTCACGTATTTCGCCAAAACGCTGTTTACCCCGGCGGGGATTGATGTGTATTCCCGGGCGAGGGGGGGAGTGTCGGGGGAGGTTTTGGAGGGGATTTGGGAGGCGTTGAGGCGGTTGGGTGAGGCGGGGGAGGGGGAGGAGATTGGGAGGCTTGTGGAGGGGGTGTTTGAGGTTCCGAGGGATTGAATTTGGGTTTGGAGTTTGGGATTTTACTGTGTAGATTACTTCTTCTGATATCCTGTCTGCATTGGAAGTATCCGATACATACATCACTATGGCTGGACTGGATGCCGGGGAATGAGGGATCAAGCTGTTCGCATGCACTGCCGAGATAGAACTTACGGCGCTAGAAACCTATCATTACGGTCCTACGAGGTACATGTGGATGAGCAGGTCATACAATAAAACATTGCTATTCATTGGTGCTCTGGAAAATCGATTCGAGGGTTCAAATCAAGAGTCCAGGCCTACACAAGACATGACGATGGCGTTTTTTCGAAACACACAAACAAAGTAAGAGGCTGTGATCATGCCCTTCCATGCAGGTTCCTCCGGGCCAGTTCAACACCCAACGGTCAGTCAACAGGCAGCATAAAGCCTAGAGCGTAAAGGAATCACACCCCTAGCCTCAACCAGGCCCGTCATCCATCCATCCCGGCGTCTGTAAACCCCACCAGCCAATCGAACGATCTGAGCAGGAAGATAAAAAAAAATCCTCAACCGCCTGGTCCGTCCTTTGTGATCAGCATGTCAGAATCAACCGACCCATGAATAACCCGCTTGAATAGCATCGCTCACTGCTGCTCCGTGAAATCGGGTTCGATGACGATGTCATCAGCACTATCATGGTCGTTCGCAGAGTTTGTCATGGCCGCGGGGGCGGCCTGGCCGGCCTGCTCGTGCGCAAGCGCTGCGAGATGGGCCTGAGCGCGACGAGTCCGTCTGCGCCGAGTGGGAGGCCCACCCATGTTCAGGAGGGCGTCCAACTCTTCCAGTCGCTCCTCAGTTAGGTTGGTCACGTGGAAGGGATCCATGGACGGATAATGAGGAAGTGGATCCAATGGGCCGTAATCATCGTCAAACGTCGTTTGGGGGAATGACTCGATATGCGCAAATCCATCGGCGTTGCGTCTGAGGACAGCGATGTCGCCATAACCAGGTGGCCACGGAGGGTCGTCCATGAAGCCCGGGTCCTCTGGAAATCCGTTGATGTCATCCAAGATTGCTGCGAAATCGTTGCTTGCTTGGAGGTTGCCCCAGGTCATTCCACCAAGTCTGTTGCTTGCAGGATTCTCGGTTGGTTGCTCGTTGGCCTCGTGCTCGTTGGCCTCGTGCTCGTTGGCCTCGTGCTCGTTGGCCTCGTGCTCGTTGGCCTCGTGCTCGTTGGCCTCGTGCTCGTTGGCCTCGTGCTCGTCGGCCATTTGCTCGTTGGCCTCGTGCTCGTCGGCCATGTGCTCGTCGGTCTTTCGCTCGCCGGCCTTTTGCGCATCACCGTTTGAATCGCACGCACCGTCAAGTCCTCCAATCCAGGTGGAAGGAAGAGGTCCGATTTGCATATCCGGCACATCAGTCTGGTCCTGGAGATATTCCCGAGCGTTTTCGATCTCCTCGCGCTTGGTTCTGATGGGAAGATTCGAGAGTTCAGGCAGATTGCCGGCCATGTCAATATCCTGCGCGATAGGGAGCGACGAAAAGTCGGGCTCGACTTCTGCACGTAAAAGCCATCTGTTATTAAGGCCCTGGATGTCTTTGTATGTCTCTCCATAGATTGTGCACGAAAAGCGTCTGATCTTCTGTTCGGGTTCGGGGTACCCACTTTTCCTGTGATTCTCCCGGGCTTCGACATCGGCCTGGAAATCCTTTTCTGCCTCTTCAGTCAGTTCCCGACGTGCGCGAAGGCCCCAATTGTAACCGAGATGACCGGTAAGATAGTGGCCGAAGAACTCCTGGACGAGGGCCTTTCCACCCGAAACGTCTCGATCGTCTACCACGCAGGCCTGAATATCCTTGGGCTTGAAGACGGTGATGAGATGGCATAGCTCAAAGTACGAGGAGTGCCGTGCGTAGGGGAAGCACTGTGAGAGCGGTTAGTAATGATTATCTGGCAGTGAAGGGGTGTATGGAGAACTCACAATGAGTTTGCGCGCCCGCTGATTTCTCAGCTTGGCGATGTCCTCCTCGGCCATGGTTTTATCGTACAAGAGGATCTTGTCCACGAGGAGATCGGCGAGGCCCTTAATACTAACCGTCTCATCCTCCAGAACGATTCCATACTTCCCGAGGCAGATTGTGTTCCGCTTGTTCCCAAAGTCACCGTGCAATCTGCGCCTGACAATATGCGCCTGCTTATTGCTGGGGTACTTTTTCTTCATATGGCGTACGCACAATTCCACGAAATCACTGCTGGGCATTCGCTCGGGGATGACGAGTTCATGTTGGAAATACACATCCCCCGAGCCACCTCCATAACCCAGATCGGGAATGTCGACACCGTCCTTCCGATGGGCCAGGACAGGCTTGATGTGAACGACGTTTTCGGCATTGGCGTCATCACATCGAGGCACGCATAGGTGGATACGAGCCTCGTCCTTGTTGCTGGTGAGGTAGCCCGGGACGATATCGTTGCCAAGTCGGTAGCCATTGTAGGCTGCGGTATCGATGCATTTAATCTGACCAAGGGACTGGTAGAGGGACAACTGATACGAATCGACATGAACCTGTTGACGAAAAGTTAGAGAAAACCAGCTCCTAATTGTGCGAAAATCGTAGAAGTAGTCAATGGAGCCCACCTTTGTTCCCAGTGCGGCGGCAAGAGCTAGCCAGACTTCTTCATAGCCGAAGGTCCAGGCACTGAGGTGGAAGACCGTGTCCGACGGATAGCTCTGGACCTCCTTCAGTAGCTCCGCGATGCCCTCGGCCTTGGAGCAGAAGTTCTCGGGAGGCACACCGTCGCCATGAAGGTATGTGGTGTCAAGATACAGATTGTCGAGTCGCTTTTTACCCAACGTGTATGGGATCAGGAATGGGTTCCGGATGAGGCTATCGACCCACCATTTCTCCGCTGTTATCTTGTTAGCTTGCACGTTAAACCGAGTTAGGAAGCCACTGACCGCGGATGTCACCAGTGTAGAGAATTGTCTTGCCATCGCCCTCAATGAGGAACATGACACTTCCGGGGCAGTGGTTGGCATCGATGAGAGTCACGCGAATGCTCTTGAGCGGGGTGAGTTCAATTACCGTCGGCGTGTTCAACGGAATTGGGCGCTAAATGAGGTGAGAGAACGTGAGTCATTGAATCACAAAATTTGACGATGTTTGCAGGCGATATCACATGATACTTACCAGCAGCTTGTTGAGGTGTTTGTACGTCTCCTCGCGAGTTTCGATAACCCCCGTCACATGATTCAAGCGATGGGGATATCGCTCGAGTCGCAACAGCAGCTATCATGACCGGTCAGTCACTCAAAGTCGCGTCCGCACAAGAACAGAACGTGTCCCACTTACCTCGCGCGTGATCGGAGAGCAGTAGATGAACGGCGCGTGGAAGGACTCGAGGCCCTGAAGGTGATCGGTGTGTACATGAGTGAGGAAGCAAGCCAGAGGCGGCGGACGATCACCGCTCTTCCGGAAGTAGTCGACTTGACGATGCTGTTCTCAGCTAACGTTTCACTAGGATGCTGGATTGTCATACTTACTCTGGATGTCCGGAAACTCTGCAATCAACTGTCAGCCAGAGTGTGTCTGAGAACGCCAAGGAAAAGACTGAAGGTCGTGGACTTGCCTGGAAGGACCCCATTAAAGGTGGACATGATGGCGCCGGGCTGGCTCTAGCCTACAGTACTACTGTAGGCTAGTTCCGAGTGGGTTTTGGATGCGTTGTCCTCGATGAGTGGAGTGGCTGTGATGCGAATCCACGGAGTCCAGCTGGCTTTGCAGGGGTGGGGGAGGAGAGGAGAAGAAAAGAAGAAGCCATGTTGGGTGAGGAGGATCTTGTCTGGTTTATGACGCTTAGTCGCCGCGCGACGATGCGATACGGTGGTTTAGGTGAGCCGTGAGACGCAGCAATACGGCGACGATACGATGAGTCGTCGAGGCTGGGATGAGACGTTTTGCTATTGCCCGTGACCAATGCCCGGCAAGACTTGAGTTTCTTCTTTTTCACGCACCTCCCAGACCTACTTTCTTTGTCTTGCACTCCTTTTCGCCTGTTCTGTGTGTGCAATCGTCAGGTCCATCTCTCTTGTCGATCGGTGAACTCCTCTCTACGGCGCGTTCTCTGCCCGCCAGCGTCTAGACCGCCCCACTGTCGTTGGGAGCCGTCGGGATCCTTGACTAGGGAGCGGAGGCACAAAGCATCCCCATTGACAACAACAGAGGGCGGCTCGCCTGCGCTCGCGGGTCAGGACATTTCACACCTGCAGCAGGGCTCTGGCTCGCGGGCTGTCATTTCCCGATTTCATCCCTTATCCCAGTCACCTATCTCCTATCTTCTCTTCGTCATCCTCGCCGTCACCATGCGGAAGCCATCGCTTGCTCAGACCGTGTATGAGAAGCTCTTCCCTCGGCAGCGCCCGGCGGACCCTGTGTCCTTTGCTGCGCACATTACTCGCAATCTTGTGCCCGAGGTGCGCATTGAGACAAATGCGTTCTATGGCCCCCTGGACTGCATCGAAGCCCAATATCCAGGCTTGGATTATGCCTATCCACCCCACCGCCTGAGACTGGGCCGCTTCCCGTGGCATCGCCGCTTGTTTCGCGCCTTCGACGAACTCCAACTGACGGAAGAAGAAATCTCCGAGTTATGCTGTTGGGAGGGCACCAAGTCCGCCCGCCAACGCTATGAGTTGGAAGAAGGCATCACGGTGCGCGATACCACTGGCGATACTACCCGCGTTGCAACCCCGACCCCTCCACCCACCTTGCGAACCCACCCTGATTTCTATACTTTGTTCGAGGAGTGGGAAGATGACGACTATTACGACACTCTGGTTGAGACTGGCAGTGACGACACTGTGCGCGCGAGCAGTTCGCGTCCCTCGAGCGCTCTCGCTCCTTTCGGCTCCCCCTTCGGCGAAAACGAGCACAGCGACGAGGAAGTGGAGAGCTATGGGCTGGCTCTCAACCATCGTCTGCTGGCCGCGACAGCTGCACGAGCCCAAGGGGCCGATGTGCCTGTTGACGAGGACTACGAACAGTGGCTGAAAGATGCCAATGAGCGTGGCGGGTACGACTGGATGGTGGCTGCAATCCGCGCCAACCAACCATTGGCGACTGTGGAGGCAGAGGAACCCTTCCGAGCTGCTCGCGAAGCAGCTGCAAGAGGTTTCGCTGCCAGGGAGGCAGCCGCTCAAGAGTCGGCCGCGAGAGGAGCGGCCGCACTCAGAGCGGCCGCAGGCCAATATATCCTCGGCCCTAGACGGGCAAACACCTCCAACAGAGGCCGCTGAGTGCGGGCCTCTTTTATTGTTTTGAATATTCGTTTGATACGAATGTTCCAAAAGCGATTCGACATAACCCAGCGACTGCATTTACTGGCGTATTCCTTATCTTATTCTTATTATACGCATTCTGTTACCTTCATACCCTCGTTCTATTTGCTGCGTCATCCTGACGATCGCTGGCTCGATCGAATTATCTATCTATTTAGACTTGTTTTTTTCTTAAAGGCATTCGTCTCATTTTCAGATCGCTCATAAATTTAGAATAAAGCGTTGCTTAGCTCAGTTAAACACGCGTTCTATAACCCATTATGTGGTAGGTCGATGCCCGCCAAATCCGCGTCCCAAGCTGTTGTGGCGGACCCGCCGATAAGCACTGCGATCACCAGCAACTCCGACTTTACCTCGAGCAACGAACTGGTGTTGTGGAGGCCACATTTGGCCCTCTAGCAACCGGGCCACACTGAAGAAAAGCGAACATGAATGGCTAGGGCATTCTTGAGCCACTGGTTCTGCGAACAGTTTCCGCTAGCTGCATACTGCAGACTCCATCCCTAGGCTTGATCGCGGGACCAACTTCACAATGATCAAGGCAATCTTTTACAGCAAATTCGACACCCAAGAGGGTCAGATTGCGAGCTCTTCGAGTCGCTTGGAGATTGGAAATTGCTGACAGATATGACTGACAGGCCCAAAGGTTGTCCACCAAGTCCCCGACGGCGCCATCGTTCCCTCGTCCACCGCGCCCGCGCAACCCCTCTTCCTGACCTTCTCTGACGTCTCCTTCTTCGTGATCCCCCGCCAGGAGCTTTGTGGCAACCTGCTACAGGTCTGCACGAATGGCTATCGCATTCTGGGCTATCCTATTTGCATGAAATCAGACCGTTATGCGCGCAATGAGTTCATCTTCAACTTTTGCATCGTGCTGGCGGAAGAGGAGGATTTCAGTCAGTACAAGAGCGTGGTGCAGAAGCTCGCGGACTTGATGCATGCATTGGAAGAGCAGAATGGGTTCCTATCGCGAGACTTTTCCAAGACCGGCGAGGGAAAGGTGTATAGTCTCTGTGAGATGCTGATGGAGGACTTGAACAATTACTGCGAGTGCATGATCCCGATAGGTAGGTGGCGGCTTTTTGACTGGGTTTGTGATGCGAGGATGCTGATCGCGGCTCTCAGATGAGCTCAATACGTTGAACATCAAGTTGTTCCCCATTTACCCCTCGCCGCCGCCAGTCAAGGCGTGGCAGGTCCCCTTATTCACGGTGCGGTATCAAGCTTTCATGGACGAGAATTGGGACCTTTCCCTACAACGGGTACGATGAAGACTATCAATATCGAAGACGAGTGCATTGGCTGAATTCTTGCAGATCGTGCCACATATCAATGGAGTCAACAGCGTCCGCATCATTTCCATCCTTGCAGATACCGACTTTTCCCTCACATGCCGGGCCCTTCGACACCTACTCTACTACGGTTGTCTCTTTCTCCTGGACATTTTTTCATTCTCTGCCATTTACGCGCCAACAGCGCAATTCAGCCTGACCATTGGCTCAGACGAAGCTATGCAACTCGAGTGCGCGCGCTACGTGAACACGCGCTTTGCACCACATCCACCGATCGGCCCTCACACACCCCTTCCCCCACAGATAGCGCCAACAACAGCGGCAACCAGTGGCGGCAGTACCGGTGTCGGACCACTAGCAAGTTCGCTCACCGATCCCGCTCCGAGTCTATCCCGCGACGAGTCCCGCTTCGAT
Source organism: Penicillium simplicissimum (assembly GCA_024706585.1). Classification (NCBI taxonomy): domain Eukaryota; kingdom Fungi; phylum Ascomycota; class Eurotiomycetes; order Eurotiales; family Aspergillaceae; genus Penicillium; species Penicillium simplicissimum. The sequence continues at coordinate 1,285,859 of JAMZTW010000061.1, forward strand.
GCGGAAGAGATATGGCCCTTGTTGGGTGACCCAGAAGACGCCCCAGATACTAGCCGGAAAGTCCCTGATATTCCCGAAAGCAGCAATCTTCCCGTTGGCCAGGGACCAAGGGTCGTGGATGGCGTGGGTATAGTCGAACTCTACGCGGCCCTGAAACAGGGGCAGAGCGTGAAACAGTGGTACTCACAGCACAGCCGCGAGCTTGCGAACATTGATATTCGCCGCTTCATTACATTTGGTGTGATAAAGGGCTTTCTCTACCGAGTACACAAGTACGCCTGCGCCACGGGCCAGCCAGCACCGACACCGCGCTCATCGTCTGTCGCTCCCATCACTGCATCGACGGGGCCCTCGTCTCGTGCCACGACTGGGAATAACACTCCCTACGCGGCATCTAGCGTCGGAGAAGACGCGCCTATTTCCGCCCGGCGAGACGCGAGTCGCGAACGCACGGCTTCCTTTCATAGTGGGAGCCGCGGTGCGATTGGACTGGGAAGTGCGCCGTCGGGGGTCTTTGAAGACGAGGAGGATGAGATTGATGATCGGACGCTGTCGAAGTATCTGGATGGCACGCACAGCTTTGATCAGATCTGTACGGAGTTGGAGATTAGTGAGCGCGAGCTGACGGTTCGATTAAAGAGGTACCCTGGAGAGGTACTGATTCTGCATCGGTGATCCTGTTCTATGAGAATGGTTGATCAACCCTTTGTCCTGCTAGTCTCAGTCGTTCATAGTTCATAGATACCCATAAGCTTCTCTTTAAGAGCCGCTTCATTATGCTTCTTGTTAGTCGCAACTGGATCCGTGACGCAGCACGGCCTCGGACCACCTCGTGGATCAAGTGAACCAGAGCCGAGCCCCCGCAGCCGATGCGCCTCGTGAGTGGAAGAGGGTAAGGAAGCAGCGCAATCAGATCCACTGCAGTCGCCTCATCCTGACTCTCTTCTATTCTGACTCGGACTTGTTACAGCCTCATATTGCTCCGCGATGGCGTTGCTATGATCAGAGCACACCATGTCTGATCCTGTCGCACGCGCAAGGTGATCCCTGGCTTACCAAGATCAAGGTCCTTCAAACGCCAGTCTAGCCAGCACCGAAGAGGTCTGATACAAATCTATATACCGCCCGAACGTCCTACAGTGGATATCGTTGTTGTGCACGGCCTCAATGGTGACCCTTACCGAACGGGGACCAGCGATTCTGACTGCTCCTGGCCCGTGGACTACTTGCCGAAGACGATGGCTTCGGCTCCCAGAATTCTGACGTATGCTTATGACTCGAACCTGAACGACGGTGTTGGTATTTACGGGCGGAATCTGGCCGATGCCTTGGTGACTGAAAGAATTATATGACATCCCGATCACCCATTACCTCCATGGGTTGGTAGATGCCATTTGCATTGCCTATTCGGTGCTTGGTATTCGATCTACGAGTTTAATTACTCGGACTTGTGAAGATATACCGAGTTACAGAGACAAGTGTGCAAAAAGGTTCAACGTTTGTTATAGTGTGGACGCTGAACAAAGAAATAGGCATGGTCAAAGCGACATATTACCTATGTTCGTCTGCCACTCGGCTGGCGGAATTGCGGTCAAGACTGCGTGAGGATGGACTTTTCAGCAAGGCATTCGTCCGCATATACCCCATAGGCTCATCTGATGAAGAATCCCCTTCATCGGCGGTTGCCGTGTTTGCTGTCAGGACCAGCAGGATGTTTCCTTGTGGGATGTTTGCCTTTTGTGGCCTTTAGGGGCCTTCTATTTTGTTGTTTCCCTTCTCTCCCCTCCATCTCGCTCAAGCTCCATGTCAGAGAGATTTGCCTTGTCTTCCTTGCGTAGACTCTCCCTCAGGTTCTGGGCCCGACCGCTGATTCTTGATTCTTGATTCCTTTCAAATTACCCATTCATTCTTGCCTTAATTGGCTAATCCATATTGATTCTCATTTACCTAGAGTTTGGTGTTGGACAAAATGACAACTTACCAGGATTCGGCCTTTGCAAAAAGCCGTGCTGCACGACAGGATTACTATGATTTTGTTGCAAACACCACTGCCACGGGCCCTATCACTCAAATCACTGATGCCCCCGAAGAATTTACCCTCAATCCTTTGGATCCCCTCGTAAACACTCAAGATTTCGATATTTGGCTTGATGATGCCACTCGAATCCTTTGTCAACTGAATTTGCACCGCTTCCTTGACCAGGATATTGAGCGGCCTGACAAAATATCCCCTCATGCAGCCAGATGGGTCAAAACTTCAAAGAAGATCCAGGCTTGGCTATTTCAATCAATCAATTCCCAAAGAGATCAACAGATTGGTTCAAACCTCTCACTGTCGTCATGATTTTGCTGACGAATATATTGCATTGTTGAAAAAGGTTCTCGATTTTACCGGTTACACTGCTGCCAGCAGGGACATCGTTGCGTTCTGGAACCTCCGTCGTTCAAAATTCTCCTCTCCAACTGAATTTGTTACTGCCTTCAGAGATACTTATGCCAAGATGGAAGAACGTGTCCCGATCTCCCCTGCAATTGTTGGCCAAATCCTACTCCATGAGATCGAATCCGACAATCCTACAATGATAGCCACTAGACACTCCGCCTACGAGAAAAGATTTGCCAAGATGGATGATTTTAAGGCCAAGGATCTCTTCGCCCTGTTCAATGAGGTTCTCAATGAGCTTCGCAAGCTAGAAACAATGTTTGCTGCGGTCTCAGCTGCCAGTTCGAATACCAACAATGGCAACAAGAATGGAAATGGAGCATCGCACCAGGCAACCAAGTCATGAAAGACGCGAAACTCCGCGACAAGTGGAGCGTGGAGAGGAATGTGCTTTGCTTTGAGATGGAAGGGGCAGGGATCATGAACACGATGCCTTCTTTTGTAATCCGGGGGATCTGCGATTACTCGGACAGTCAGACGAACAAGCGCTTCCAGGAGTATGCGGCGGCAACAGCTGCCTCGTATGCCAAACTCCTGTTGTCTTACATGAAGAATAGCAGCGATTTGGACGGGACTGCATTGCGTTCGACAATGGAGGACCGGAGCCCTGCTGGGTGTTTTCCGAAGGGCTTGGCCATTCATGGGATGAGAGTGTTCCAATGGAGCGTGTTTCTGGCATAGTCTATTCAATATGAGAGATAAGAAGATCACAGATGTTTGGAAAATCATGTTGATGGCATTTGACTAACATCTACGGAGCTGCGGAGATGCGTCCATAGGAATGTGCCCAGAAAGAGGTGATGGCACCACACCTCTCGGGTTTTCGAGATGGCAAACAACATCCATGGATGGCTCTACATGCCCAGAAAAAAAAAAGCCACGAATCCAGAGTTTCGTTCTGTAGATTCAGCCTTCTTGTCAGGAGAGAACGAAGAAGAACGAAGAAGAACAAAGACTCCTAACCAACGCCGTGTCCGTCGTACCAGTCGTGTCGTACCTAGGTATCATGTGCGCGCAAATGGAAAAAGCAGAAAATACATGAAGATGTGAAGAAAAAAAAACCTACACCGATTTCAGGTGCAGTTGAAACAGCGGGCGTTATTGTGGTTGGCATCCCGCCGGCTTTCGGAAAACACCTACTCCTCGTCCCAAGCTTCCAATTCGGCCTTCTCGTACTCGGCCATGGTCGCGGAATCAAAGATAGTCTCATCTGCGGAGGGGATGGTGGTCTTGATGTCTTCGAAAATCGGAAGGAATGCCTCGTTCCAACGCTTCCGTCGGTCCATGACGATCTTTGCGGCATCACCAACGGCAGGGCGGGAAACACCAGCACTGGCAACGCCACCACCGCCGGGACGGTGCTTGGCCTGTGAGCCCTTTTTGCTCTTGCCCATAGTACGAGTACGCTTGAGATAAGCTTGCTGAACTTGAGAGTCCAGATCGTCCTGGATCGTGGTGAATTCGAGAAGAGCCATATGCTCCTGGGCGATTTTCAAAAGGCGTGCTTTCCGCGCGTTGTTGGTAATGATCTGCTTCTTCAGCTCGCCTTGCAGAAGACGCAGGCGCTCTGCTACTTCATCATCGTAGTGTGCATCATAATCGGGGTTGTCATCGGCCCCGAGAAATCCGATGTATCGTAGCTCTGCCTTGGCGCGCTCGTCGAGCTGGGCGTGATCGAGTTTGGCCACAGAAGTTCTGAAGCCGGTTGGCGAAGCGTCTCGGAAAGCGGTAGCCGCAGGTAGGGGCTTAGTCTCGGAGGAGGGCTTGGTCTCCAAACTGCCATTTGGTTGGTCTAGTTCCATCGCGTCACCGTTCAGACCGTCATTGGCAGGTAAATCACCATTGGTGGAGTTTGCACTGTCCTCGGGAAGGGTGCGGTGCTCGTAGCGGAGAAGAGACACCAGACGACTGAGTAAAGGTCCGATCGATACTTCGTTTGTTTCGGTCTTGTCATCAGTCAATTGGTCGATGTTACCGCGGCCCTGGTTCAGCGGGAGCTGGTCCATCTCGTCCTGGCTGGGGTCGTAAGAGGTCCCATCTTCCTCTGCCCAAATCTGACGATAGCTCTTCTTTCCACGGCGTGGGATAATGAAAGGAGTCGTACGGTCGCCCTATGATCTGTCAGAAAGAGGTGATCAAGATACGCGGTTAGGAACTTACTCTTTCCTTCAGCCACGCGATATCCTCCTCTGTAAGAGCTCGCACATATGGCTCGACCCAGGTAGTGAAAGTGTTGGCGCTGACTTGATTGGACGGCTTGGCGTTGCTGAAGTCCTTATCCGGAGGCACACCGGCCATCATGTGGGCAAGGTCGCTCTTCGGGAAGCTTGCCACGCTGTAGATTTCCTTCTTCTCGTCATCGCCCATGTCTGGCGTAACATCGCGAATGTGGTAGATGGTGGGATCGTCAAACTTGAGCGGATTATCGCCGAAGACCTGAATTTGAGGTATGGCTGGCTGGGGTTCAGGTTGGTGGGAGTCCTCGCTGGACTCCGAGTCGGGGGATCCAGCTGCAGCTGCGCCATCGGCTCCGGTAGCAGCGCCGTTTGGAGACAGCATGGTGGGGGGTGAAAGCGAGGAGCTACCGTCGGAAGCAGCTTTCTTTGCGTGTTTGGAAACTGGAGAAGCAGCTGTGGTCGGTCAGTCGCAATAGTTAAAGAGAAGAAAAGTGGGAGATGGAGAACTGGGGAAAACAAAGTGGAGTGGGAGCTCAGTAGTCGGGCTTCGAGACGCATCACGTACCTCCCTCGACCTTCGTTTCAGCACCATCCTGGCGGGCAACATCATGGGCTCCATGATTCAATGGTCGCTCCTCCTTCGTGCCTGATCGCTCCTTCCGCTTCTTCAGCTTCCCTTTGTGTACCAGGTCATCGTCGTCTTCGGTCTCCCTCTTCAGCTTCGCACGCTCGCTGACCTCACGGCTGAGCTCTTGATCCTCCATTACTTCCTTTCTCTTCTGTGACATCTCTCGCATCCCGGCATTGCAGGCCTCCCCACGAGCATCTGCCATGTCACTGAGACTCTTTAGGTACTCCACGAGAGTCTCAAGGGTTTTCGAATCGGGTATATTCGGGCCAGCCACAAGATCGAGCAAATCCGTGTACTGGCCATTAGCCAGGTCAATGAGTTTCGTGACATCGTTCTCGAGGTAGCTTGGAATGGGCGGCCCTGGAACGACAGTGGCAGCGCCCGCAATCGATGGGGTTGTGTTGCGACTGCGCGACTGGCGCACGTCGCGACCTTTACCCTTGCTCTTATAAGCAGAGGGCATTATGTCTGGTCCGAATCGGATACGCGGCAGGGAGGGATGGTTAGGTCAAGGGTCGTGAGAGCTAGACAAAAAGCGTCGATATGTCAGTCGCGAGGTTCTCAGATGGCACCCGTGGATGTCGGGTGACACATGCTGCCAGGCACTGCAAGGCTGAAATTCACCCCGAAGAGAATGAAAGCCCTCCCGATATTTGAGTGACTGTCAGCTGCGCGATCCAGTAGCTCAAGGTAGACTGGTAAATGCTCGACCAAGCGAGTGCTTCATGCTTGAGGCTTGAGTCCGGGGACAGGAGTTGCACGTGATATCGCATCTTCGGGGGTCCCGGGTCAACCATAAATCCGGCAAGGCGGTGGGTGACCATGTGACCATCCTAACCCTCCCGGACTTTGTTTATCCAATATATCTGTGACCATGTACCTATTTCCATTAGCAGTGAGTCGCTTGTGAAGCCATGGATGTTGCTACATATTAGATACGCGTATCACAAACATCCATTTGGTGCATGAAAGCAGGTATACTCAATGATCTAAACATCAGTGCAGTGCCCGTAGATTCAAGATGAACAGCTTAAAACTACCAATATATACTTTGTTTCCCATAGCCTCCGGCCTACCTTCTAGTGCCACCTAGGAACTCTGCCTAGGCACTTAACAACAGTAGGCAACCTTTAAAAATTGATTCCGACTTATAATTCTCATGATATCGCAGTTCCAACAATATTTTGCCTTTAACCATCAAGCACAGACATAGAGAAAGCACCCGACTGCTTGGCCTCCTCCTGCACTCGGCACCTCCGCAAACAGTAGGTATTCTAGTGGACCTGATCCGGCTAACATTCGCACCGCCACATTTTATAGTATCAGGTATTGCTCCCATCCATAGCGATTGCGGCCAACATGTCTCTTTTCCCTAGCCTAAAATCTAAATAAAGGGCCCGATCTGCCTCGTGGTCGGCGATGCCGTCCACATTCTTGCAACGGATACGATTCGCCCTTGCATTCCTGAATGGTGGATGAATTGGTAGATGCTTCAGTGCTTAGTCGTCGCCCGCGCTGAGATCGATTAGTCGTCGCTTTCGTCCATCCACACAAAATTAAAACTCCTTCTCGTGGGTCATCATGAGTTGTTTCCCTTCCTCCTCTGCGGCACTCAACATCCAAGTCATCAAGCGCATGCACCCCTCGCGGGCATTTCAAATTTGACTGCCAGCCTTACTCTATCATCTACACGTGCCAAGAGCGATCTCGACATACTTGCGATCAAACCGCCCAAGTATGTCGAGAACCTCAGTGTCCCATTCAATGTCCACCGTGGCCACCCTTTTTGCTGGCCCAGGAAGCGCCGTCAATGTCTCCGGCTCAGTCAGTGTATGTATAAGCCTCAGCCCCTGGAATGCTTCCACACAGCACGTGCTCATGCGAGATTGCCTCCAGGAAAATGTCGGATTTCGCTTCGTTTTGGACCGAATGGCAAGGACGCTTTCACCCACTGGGATCCATGACTCCGGGTTGACCTCCGGACTGCTCTTCGTCCCAAGCCTGGAGGCACAAGATCCTTGCAATGTTCTCGCCTCAGAGTTCATTCCGCAGAATGTCACTCGATACGAGGACATTCTTGCTTTCGGCTATCCCGCGATTGGGATTGCCCCGTGGCTGTCGGCGGCTTGTACCCAGTCGTTTCTAGCTGCATCACGACGAGCCGACTCCAAAGCCCTCCTGTTCTTCGAGACATTTAATAATGAGTCTGGAATCCCCCCACCTGCGTCTGATGTCTTATGGGACCTCAACGACGGCGGCCAGTGGAAGGAAGACAACCATTTCCCAGTCTACGCAATTCCCGGACCTGCAGCAAGGACCTTGATGCGTGAACTTGCCTGGTTCTCCGACGGAAAAACAGACCGGAGCCAGAACGGAAGCTATCCATCGATTCGGAAGCGGGATAGTAGTATTCGGCTGTTCACAATGATTGCCAATGGTGAGCCATCCCGACGTTCTGGCTCTATCCTAGCCCGGTCCCCTAATGTTTTCGCCACAGAAACCCAGAAAGACTCGTGGCCCCTCTGGGTTGTCGCGGGTGTAGTTCTCGCAGGGATGATTGCTCTGGGCTTGTCCATTTTGTGTACCTGGAGCGTTATCAGTCGGAAACTGATCGGGCAAATCCTCACTCAATGTGCGCAACGCCGACAACGCCAACAAGGTGACATAGAGAGTATCCCAATGAACCGAAGAGACCGAAGAGGTCGAAGAACCCCAACTAGGGTTTCGGATATTCGAAATGTGGTTCCCCGCGAAGTCGTCGGACAGTTCCCTCATTACATTTATGCAGGCCCAAGATCTCCATCGGCGGTATCACTTGTTAAGGACGAGATTGAAACCCATGTGGCGGAGATTGACCTCAACATCCAGTCTCTGGAGCCACCGATTGAAGAGACTCATGTGGAGACCCCTCAGCACATCCAACTTACCGACGACAGCCGGGACATCCACGGCGCCCAAGAGGTTCAGGAGAGCAACAGGGTGGTTGGCATTCGAAGACCAGCACCAGCCGTGATCAATCCCAGCGGAATCATTGTTGCGCCTGCAAACCCATATCGAATGAGCTTTACTCAAACTGAGTGCGTAATCTGCCATGATACGTTTGAGATTGGATTCTCCATTATCCGAGAGCTTCCGTGTGGTCACATCTTTGACCTCGCTTGTATCGACGAGTGGCTCTTGGAGAGGAGTGTCAGGTGTCCGTTGTGCCAGACGAGCGTTGTTTCACTGGGCTCGAACCAAGCCGCCGCCACGCGAGGTGCTTGAAGATCAAACTCAAGTCCGAGATCTGAAGAGGAGGAGCGCATCCGATACCCAGCATCAATTAACTTCTGTATGGTTTTAGCGATACTTATTAGCGCCTGCATTGTTTCCGATATGAACACTTACAGCAGAATATTACTTTTAATTTGTAAACTATTTCAGTCAAGTAGGTGGAGATAGCTGTCACGAAGTGCTGTCCAGGAAAACGAACCCATCGCTAGCCGCTCCACCTTAAGGGTGCAACAGCACTCACAGCCAGGTTGTTTGGTTGGGGGACTGGTGTGGAGGCAGGGCGTAAGCGCCCAACTTCTTGAATACCCTACATACCTTCTTCATCGTGGTTTGGGGGATATCTCCCGGGGAGATCCAGTTGTGCGGTGCCTACTCCCCGTGTCGCATTGGCTCAGGCAGGTCGGCCCTATTCGTGTTCGAATCTTCCTCGGATCTTCCCTCCAAACCACTGTGAAGTTGGCTCCATCCTTCGTCTCCGGGCATTTCGGCCCCAGACTGATAATCCGTCTCAGTAACATATCCCTGTGGTAAGTCCTTGCCGCGTCCTCCATCCATAGCTGGTTAGCCTGTTCAAAGCCTAAAGCCCATGTAGCATTTCCACGCACTCCAAACGGCTAGCCGGTACAACACCAGCCATCGCTGGCCAGCGTGCTTACGGTGGAAGGCAGGACTCAGGAGGATCAAACGGTTACAAGGGGAGGTCGAGTATGATTTGATTGACCGAGGCATCGCTGTGCCTAGTCAAAACGTCATTAGAAATGAGCGAGAGAATCATTATCAATTCAAGCTCTCGAAATTTCTCCTGATGGCTAAGATTATTGTAACTATGATGCCCAACACATTCTTAATCTAATGTTGCTTCCTGAGGCAGAAAGCAGCAGAAAGAGGCGAAGGCGGTGGGAGTATCCCACACGTGACAAGGACCCTATGATTGGCCCCACAAACCAGGCTCGGCTAATCGCTAGCGTCCCACACACATTCTCACTCATTGACCTTTCTCCTTCGAACTTTTCGCAGTTGCGACAACGACAACCGACGACCTCGTGAAGCCGACAAGGTACGCATCCACGCCCTCCTGAATTCACAACCGCCACGCATCGAAAGCAGTCCAGCCTTCTGACTTTCAATTGTTCCAGATGGGTGCCCTCAAGTACGTCGAAGAGATCCAGAAGAAGAAGCAGTCCGATGTCATTCGGTTCCTGCTCCGCGTTCGCTGCTGGGAGGTAAGATAGAACTCCCCCGACCCTCGATTGCCTAACATCTCCGCCGAGCGCTCGTGTGCGTAGCCATAGGAAATGCCTGGTTCCCTGGTATTACTGGACGGCTCAGAACCGAACCTCTTTCGGCGGAAATGGTGTTTTTTTGTGGCACAGAAATTGAGGCCTTTTTTGGCCTCATGTGTCTTGCTATACACTCGTTGAACATTGCTGAGAGTGCATCAATATAGCTCCGCCAGCTGAACGCCATCCACCGTGCTTCGCGCCCCTCTCGTCCCGACAAGGCTCGCCGTCTCGGTTACAAGGCCAAGCAGGGTTACGTCGTCTACCGTATCCGTGTCCGCCGCGGTGGTCGCAAGCGCCCTGCCCCCAAGGGTGCCACCTACGGCAAGCCCACCAACCAGGGTATCAACCAGCTCAAGTACCAGCGTGCCCTCCGTGCTACTGCTGAGGAGCGTGTTGGCCGCCGCTGCGCCAACTTGCGTGTCCTGAACTCCTACTGGATCAACCAGGACTCTACCTACAAGTACTTCGAGGTCATCTGCGTCGACCCCCAGCACAAGGCCATCCGCCGCGACGCCCGCATCAACTGGATCTGCAACCCCGTCCACAAGGTGAGTTTTACAACGAGCCGACGAAAGTCTTTCCCCATGGAATTGGCCGTAACTGACTGATTATTTTTTCCAGCACCGCGAGGCCCGTGGTCTCACTGCCACCGGCAAGAAGTCCCGTGGTATCAACAAGGGCCACCGCTACAACAACACCAAGGCTGGTCGCCGCCACACCTGGAAGCTCCACAACACCCAGAGCTACTGGCGTTACCGTTAAGTGCGTTAATGCACAGGTCTGGTGTTCTATGGTGGAAAATATTGGCTGCATGTGGTTATCTCTTCGATCGACTCTCTCCCGGAGCGTTTCATCTACGCTGGGCTCGAGTTTAATGCAGACCAGCAGGATCTGTTCTTAGCCAAAAAGCCATTTTTTGTTTTATGTCGAATTCCCCCTGATCAACGAAGTATGACTGGTTCAACTCTACACCAACGCCCCGGAAGTGTAGATACTGTTCAGGCTCGTAAAGACTTGTTTTGGCGCATTTCTGTACAAATGCAAAGTCCGTAGGCGAAACCCTCATATGCCTTGGCAGGTGCTCGTGTGCTATCGCCGGGGTGCCCAATTTGTGCACGGTTTACTCGAACAAGAAGACTGCATACAGTACATAATTGATCACCACGCTAGAATCGCTGAATGCTAGCCGAAAGGGCTAACAATCTCATATTCGGACTTCACAATGGACGAATCGTTGCCAGTGTTCCGAGACAGTTTTGGCATGCCAAAAATAGCGAGCGGGTCAGCTGCCTGAGGCATCAATCGCCCTTCCCTGTTAACTAGTGAGCCGCTTCCCCAATCCGTCCAAGACTGAGCGTGAGCTGTTGCTTTGAGAGCACGGCGAGCGATATAACGACTATTGCCTCACTTCAAGTTGAATATACTCCCTTTTCTGGGCGTGTCCTGTCTCGGTGCAGCTTTTCAGCCCAAGGTTGTAACAAGGAAACCCCGCCGTCGATACCCCCAAGTCCTTTGTATAGGTCACTTCCCCGCGATTGATTCGCATGCATCAAGTACGAACATTGCCCTCTACACAAGGCCACACTGCCCGGCATTTCTTCAAATCGGTGATCATACCAATTTCCAGCGACTAGATGCGCCCTCATGCCCTCCCGGCCTGGACGTGACCCGCCGCTGCCTCCGCTGCCTCCGATCTCGAGTCCTGGTGTCACCGCTCCTCCCTCGAACCTTCCCCGGCCGCCTCCCCCGGCTCCTGCCTCACAGATTGCTCGAAGGCGGATACCCGAGCTTCAGAATGCGCCGACGATGGCCGCGATGAACGGCTTCGCGCCTACCAGTCCCCGCCGCGGGCACCACCGCTCAATCAGCCATCCATTTCCATTTCCTGGTCTTGGCAAAAGGCGTGGCAAGACAAAAGCCAACATGTGGGATTCGGACTCGGATTCTGATGAAGTCAGCTTCCCTGCAGATTCGGTTGATGGAAGTCCTCGTAAAGACTCGAAACTTGGAGGCGATCTCGCGGAGACAAAGTGTCAGACTTGCAACTCGACCGTGCGGTGGCCACGAAACCTGAAGACATTTCGCTGTTCTGCGTGCTTGATGGTGACCGATCTTGAAGCTGAGCCCTTGGTCGAATCGAATACCTCTGTCAACCCGGAGCCCGAAGACCGACCTCGAGGTGGGCGCTCGAAGAAACATCCCTTTGACGATCGTCCGTTACCACCGCTTCCACCAGCCGCACGGCCTTTAGAGCAAAAGCCAGGTATGCAAGCACCGACTTGCCCAAGTTTTTGAGCTGCAATGGACTTACTGACTGGTGTCTCAGAGATGCCGTTGTCAGCCAAGTACATGAGCGACATGATTGACCGCTGTCTTTCAATTTACTTTGACAGTATTTTGGACGGCTCTAAATCGAGTTCGGAACTAGACGACAATCGGAATGCTCGAGCGCGACCTGCAAAGCCAGAGGACTTTTCTGCAATGTCAGCCCGTGGCCCTGGTGGCCATCTGTCAGTAGCTCGACACCCTCGAGACCCTCGCAGTCGTAGCACTTCTGGATCTGGGGACCGACTTGGCGTCCCGAAGGATAAATCACAACTTTTGACACCACATGCGGCTCAATGGGAAGGCAAGGGTACGCCAAATCGGACTCGAGCAAATTCAGACTTACAGTCAAATCCGAAGGTTGATCGTCATCACCATGATCCCCCAACACACCACTCGGATCTGGAGAACAGAGATCGTGAAGGCTACCACGGGGTATTTGAGCGATTGGAGAACTACCTGATCGCTGCGTTGAAAGGTATAGATGTTCTCAACACGTCTTTCTCAACACATCAACCATCCGTTCGATCGGCCAGTAGCGGCAATCCTCCGAGGATGAAAATGGACCCGAATGCCGTCGTGGACTCCAACATCCATGCTGCTGTTTTCGAGCCCGATGCCAAAACTCTCCTTCTGGGAGATCTGGCCGAGAACTCGTCTTGGTGGATGACAGAATGGGCCCAGGCCGAGGGGCAAATGCCCTCATCAACCAAGGAGAAAGCCACTCAAGATTCTCGTCTGGTATCCTCCAGATCTCCTCGGATCAACTGGGCTGAGGTGGGACGGTGGTATCAGTTGCTCCTGACCGCGGGAAGCTCCTGGGCTGAACGTTGGATTGGCAAGAGACCCGAGCAAATACGTTCGGAGGCCGATACGGTTCGCCACAAGAGATGGGAATCAGCGGATCTGAAACAATTGGAGAGAGAGATCATTGATTCGCGTATCCATCTTCAGCGTACATTTATGAAAGCCGTTGAGAACCTTCTGAAGCGTCCGCGACGTCTCATCAAGAAAGCGGATGATACCCGCTGGTTCTTTATATTGCTTGCCAACCCTCTGTTATCATCTCCTGGCGCTTATTCGCCCCATCGACCTGCACAAGCAGTGAATCGGGATGCTCGACGCCCATCCCATCCGAATGAAGGACCACGCCCAACTACGAGGGACAGCAAATCTTCCCACAAAGACCAGAACCGCCATGGAGGCGCTCATAACCATCATGGAATCGTGAAGCGAATCCTGGGGTTGATGTCGAATGCTTCCAATGAATGCCATCACCATTTCATCTCTTGGTTCTCTCGGTTTTCTCCGAGTCAATTCGAACGGATTGTGGAGTTGATAAATGGTTTCGTCACTTATCGCTTACTTCGTCAGCATGGCCGTAAGCGGAGCGAGGCCACGAACGATGGAGATGATCTTGTCCCAAGTTTCGCCAGCGCTGCGGGTACCACCCCTGCAGAACTACATGCAGCTATCAACAATCGCCGCAGCCCCAACAAAAAGCCTGCGAAGAAAAAGGACACTCCGACCGTATATGTGGAGGATTGGCAGATCAAAGCCGGATCAAGAGTATTGTCTCTCTTGTTCATGGCGAACACTGAAGGGTCTAGGAAGTCCGATGGACAATCGCGTGACCCAAGGACTCTGCGCCATCCAAATTCTGTTGCGCCGTCAGGACGTCGTGACAACTACATGGTTCCCATCAGTGCTTTCTACAATACCCTGCTGGACTATTCTGACCTGATTGCCGACTTTGAAGTGTGGGAGTCGAAGAGTGCCAAGTTTTCATTCTGCCAGTACCCTTTTCTCCTCAGCATCTGGGCCAAGATCCGTATCATGGAACATGATGCCCGCCGGCAAATGGAAGTGAAAGCACGTGAGGCCTTCTTCAGCAGCATTCTCAATCAACGCGCGGTCAGTCAGTACCTCGTGCTGAAGGTGCGGCGCGAATGTCTCGTTGAAGATAGCATGCGCGCTGTGGGCGAGTCTGTTGGAGCCGGTCACGAGGAGATCAAGAAAGGCTTGCGCATTGAATTTGTTGGAGAGGAGGGTGTTGATGCCGGTGGACTCCGTAAGGAGTGGTTCCTGCTACTTGTCCGAGAGGTCTTTGACCCCAATCACGGTAAGCCAAGACTGGACCTCCCACCAGCTGTAACCTTCGATCTTTTACTGACTTGAAACAGGACTTTTCGTCTACGATGACGACTCCAAGTATTGCTACTTCAACCCATATTGCTTCGAGTCTTCTGAGCAGTTCTTCTTGGTTGGTGTCTTGCTTGGCCTTGCGATCTACAACTCCACCATTCTCGACGTTGATTTGCCGCCATTTGCATTCAGGAAGCTGCTTGCAACCGCGCCCTACAATACTGGTCCGCAGCCGTCCAACCCCCACCGCTCCAAGTTCAAGTGTACATTGGACGACCTTGCCGAGTTCCGCCCCGCTCTGGCCAGGGGTCTACGAGGCCTGTTGGACTTCGAGGGTGATGTCGCCGAGACCTTTTGCTACGACTTTGTTGCTCAACTTGACCGATATGGAGAGGTTGTGACTGTGCCCTTGTGCACAGGAGGCGAGAAACGACCTGTGACCAATGCGAATCGGCGTGAATTTGTCGACTTGTACGTTCGCTACCTCCTCAATGACGCGGTAAACCGGCAGTTTGATCCGTTCAGACGGGGCTTCTTCACCGTGTGCGGGGGGAATGCTCTCTCGCTGTTCCGTTCGGAGGAAATTGAAATGCTCGTTCGCGGGTCGGACGAACCGCTCGATGTGACATCCTTACGGGCCGTGGCTACCTACGATAATTGGTCCACGGAGCGACCCGAGGCAGTTGCAGTGGTGGAATGGTTCTGGAACTTCTTCGAGAATGCCCCGCCTCAGGTCCAACGGAAGGTTCTCTCCTTTGTGACTGGTAGTGACCGGATTCCCGCGATGGGCGCCACCAGCCTGTCTCTTCGGCTTGCGTGCCTCGGAGACGACTGCTCCCGGTATCCGATCGCACGGACCTGCTTCAATACCCTCGGGCTGTACCGCTACGGCTCTCGTGAGAAGCTGGAGAGGCTGTTGTGGGATGCACTTGTGAATAGCGAGGGTTTCGGGTTGAAATGATCCCCTCGCTGCCCCATTTTGGTTCCTTACTTGCTTTTGTGGCGCCGGCACTCTGGGCGTTCCCCCTCATCATGCCTATGACTGTTGACATAGACGCTGGACCGTTGTTTCCATTTGGACAAGTAACTGTTCTTGGCAGAGTAGATTTGGCTTTCCCGTTGCTCATTATGGACTCGACTTGTTCTTTTGCTGTATTTCGAATGCACAGGAAGGCGTTTTCACGGATCGATTGTCCCAATGACACACCTGTTTCTCCAGGTTCAAAACCACCCCGCGTTCACCTCGTGATCCAGAAGAGAGAGGCCATTCTTCCGCGAGTCGTGTAGAACGGCTCGGCCGTGCTCCCCCAGATGCCGATATGTGCTGCCGTCTCGTAGTCGACTTCATCCCGCATACATACTCACGCTCTGCGCCTCCCCGCGGACTTACGGACTGGGGGACGAATCCGGGGCGACTTCCCGTCTTCGGCGTCCACATTGCTGACCGATGACCGAGTCATCCAGAGAGGACCTCGTCCTTTGCCCTGTTAAATCCGGCACTAAGCCGACAGAAACACACCGAGATGACGAGATCCCGTGCCACAAGCTCGGGGGAGGAAGTCTAAGACTCTATGCACGGCATGCGGGGTTGGGGGCGCAAGCCGCAAGGTGGTTGCTGAGTTGGCTGATGCTAAGCTCCACTAAAAGTCGGGTCACTCATCGGCTGCTTGGCCTGCTTGGCCTCTTGTTTTCTGGTTTCCCTGGAAGAAAAACCTTTTCGATCCCCACTGGGCCACGCGAGCCATCGAAATTGTCATCCCGTGGAACAAGATATCCAGCCAATTTGCGCTACCACTGTTGTTCGTGAACCAAGTGAGACTCATCTCTTGGATTTGGGTCATATTTAGGATCCTCCTACCCCTGTACAATTAACTAACTACATATCATTTGCTTACAATTATGAATTATCACCTACGCTCCCCAGATTTGACCCCCGAGTCCTGCACAAAGCCCCACATCCCCACACTCCACGAGCCTGGGCGTTATGCACGGGAGAAGTCTGTAGATTACGCCCTCGGCTCTTCTCCGTGGGATCTGTTGACTGGCTGGGCAAGACTTTCTTGTCTCACATAGGTTTACGCTAAGAGCAGCGCCCGATAAATCTCCGTTCCTCTTGAGAAAAGAAGGTTGCTCGAGAATGTTCGCCAGCTGCTTCTACGACGCTTGGCCGGGACAGATCTGATGACAACAGATCGATGGAATCCAACATTAGAAAAAGGGAAGAAGGCAAACTTCTCACCCCGAAGTCGGTCCCTGATCTTCAGGAACGATATACACCCTCGATTGTTTACTCTTTATACCATACTAGGGTACGCATTCCTTGGGTAACCCACTCTGCTGTGCAAAATCTTTACATGGCGGCAGGACGCCCGAAGTTTAGCCAGCCCGAAAGTCTAAAAAACGCCACTAGTCCCAACCACGCTGCCCATACAAACAGTAGGCCCCTCCACAACCATCATCTCCCGTTTATCCAACCCAAGGGTACAACAGGCGCGGGGTTGGAACTTGGCTCTCCTCACCCCATAATCACGCCAAGCGTGGAGCATCGGAGAGGAAGTATACTCCATGATTCGAGTTGACGACGCGGGAGACAACAGCAATTGCCCTGAGCATCGGCAAAAGAGGCAAGTATCATGGTCGATCACAGTTTCCAGACTTTCCCCGACCTCCCCGGCAAATGTCATGGCCGATGGCAGCAAGCCGTACGATGACCCTGGATTCTGGCGAATACTAGACCAGAAAAAAAGTATATAGAGGAGCTTGAGCCACGTCTCGATGTCCCTGTTGATCATCAAGGCTCGACTGGGTGTACCATACCACCATGGTTTCTGCAAAGCAACTGGCATTGGCTGCGGCCATGCTGTCTGTCTGCGGACTTAGCCATGCAGAGAGCAACGTTACCTCTGATACCTTCTTCTATGGCCAGTCTGAGCCTGTCTACCCTTCCCGTATGGTTGTTTC